>JASDDO010000019.1:698873272-701373272 GCA_030015575.1 Agapanthus africanus
ATCACCCGTTAGGTTACTTAACTAACGACAGAGCGGGGACTGGACTAGCGTGGGTGAAAAAATATACAACATCTACCAGTATATATAAATTTATATAACAATCATCCTAGGCATGATAAATGCAACATCATAGAAAAGTAATAAGTATCACAGAACAATACAGATAATCTGGGAGCCCCGGGTTTCCTTTGAGCCACAACTGAAAACTCGACGTTCCCCTGGTCGTATGGATAGCCTGTGCAATGAAACCCTAGACCCCTACGAGCACGGCAAGTTACCCGCCAAAACCTGAAGCGAGGCAACCCCCTTCAACAAAGTCAACAAACCACCCAGCACTTCACAGAATCCGGTAACTTGAGCACCCCTCCTTGGGTCAACCTGTACCCCCTACGAGTGCGGTGAATAGCCCGCCAATTCTAGAGTGAAGCCCCCTCCGTCTCAACGCCATGAGATGCGGGCCCGTTTCCCTATGGAACCCGGCTATTCGTGCACCCTACCGCGGGGTAATCCTAGTACAGAAAAGAAAATAATATACAAGGGTGACATCGACCTCAGCCCAGTCGTGCCCCAAAAGAATAATATACAAACTGGCAGTGACGGCAGTCTATATGTCGGATGCTCGCCCCGCAATATCAAATGTACAAATGAATCTAAACTGTACTACCATTGCACACAAGCTATCCACCACGACAATCCAACCAACATCACAGCACAACAAAGAACATCAACGTGAATGTCACGTTCGCAAACCCGTGTAAAAGACATATAGCAATTAGACGAGTTTACCGATCAAATGACATTCACGGTCGCAGATAGAAATGTATGTACTGTTAAAAGCACACTTAAAATATCGATCGACTAAGTTCCAAATTGGCCCCAATAGCAATAACAGCACTGCACAGAAAACTGGGCCAAAACAGAATAGCAAAAAAATCACAATTCCAAGTCAGGGGGCTACAGGAGAAATGTCGAAGCTCGTCGCCACTAAATGGCCGCGGAACCGCCGCTAATAGGGGGGTAAGTGCGGCTGTTCCACGGCTCTTTAGAGGCATCAGGAGTCAAAAATTTTTATGTAACCATAAAATCGCCTGCACGGATTTTTAAGCCACTAAAAAATATTTTTGAACACTTTTGAAAATCGGCAGAAACTGTGAAAATGGAATCGCGATTTCGGTAAATTCCGTCGATCGATCTTTTAAGCACATTTAAACAAGCTTGTAATGGGTTTAAAGGGTGGCTCTGATACCATGTTGGGTCCCGGCAGCGCCCCGACCATCAAAACGCGGCCAAAAATGCGGAACAAAAATTTCTAAACTGGCGCTACCGTTACCCGAATCCCGGATCGACCTTAAATCCTAAACTAGCAAACTAACTAAGAGTTATAATTTTTTATACCGAGTTGATCCGTGTCCTTCGGTCTTCATTCCAAGCTCCTAGCGGCTCCTTGATGTGATTTGGTTGCCGGTCTTCCTTCGTCTCCAATGATCCACCCGAGGGAAACGGCACAAGCTCCAGGTTCGCCAAGCGGACCAACCGACTCTCCAAGATTGCTAGTGGTGGAGAGTGGGGGGGGGGGTAGGATAGACTCACCATAATTTTCTCTCATACTATAATGCTCATGGAGAAACCATAGAAGATGTGGAGGAGATAAAAAAGCAAAAGCATGAGCATGATGGCAAAGTAATTTTGTGTGAGCATGAGAGTGAGAGAGCACCAAGATAATCCAAAAATCAACAAGCAAATTCCCCCCACTCAAAAAGAGTGGCTGGCCCCCCTCTCATCCCTACACAAAAATCCTCATTTCGATTTTTACAATAAAGAATTACACCATACCAATCACTACATGAAAAAGCCCATACTTTGACCAAGACCCATGCCTATGCCATGTCACCATTTCCACCTCATTATTAACATGTGATTTTATAAATAAAATCAATAATGAGGTGGCATCTTCTAGAAGTCATTCCGCACAAATACGGAATACTTCCCGGTACATGTATCGAAATACACATACGCGTATTCGTACGAAAATACGAATAGCCAAAGAGAGAAAATAAATAGTAAGCAATAATACTAGAATACATATATATAAATACATATGTAAATTATTAAATCAAAACTTGATTTAACAATCTGGCTTAATCCTAAGCCGCTAGTATTATCAACTGTCCGATTAAAGTCTGTGCAGTCCGTACACATATTTAATTGGACACCTGTATGTATTAACATACATCACCTACACTATATCGCCTGAACCGTGAAAACCCTCTGTGTGGGACTCTAAAGAATCGTCAATACTCTGGCAGTGGGTTTAACCACAAGCACGTCAGCGGCACTAGCTGTACGTAACGGCTACCCAGGTATTGAGCGAAAGGAAGGCCGACGAGGAAACTCATCGGAACCCCTACTGAGCCTGTTAGTGACAATATCCATACAGTTCGGTCTGTTCGTCTAAGAGTATCGCATATCGAGTCTAGGGGGTGGATAAAGTCAGACCCCTAACAACACGATAATTCGTGTCGGTATGAAACCCATCACTACCTGAGAAACTATCGATCCTGGATCGGTAATTCTCACATACCCCGGCCGAGGATTTCTAGTGATGGCCACCCGTGCACTGCGCGACATCAACCCTAAATACCGGGAGATACGAATCGCCGACGATCCGCTCGCTGCCTCCATGTGGCTCGGGACTGTACCCAACTAAAACCTGTTTGCACGACTTCTTTGAGCCGTGGTAGGGTAGTAATCAAAGCACAGTAGGAACTCACACGAGACAAATGATGATCTCAGGTCGACTGATTAACCTGTACACATGTCACCAGGGAACTGCTATTTGACTATAGGTATAATACCAACTAGCATGTTCCCGGCAAGTCCGTCCAGTGTACTCATAACCCAATGAGCACCTGTATACTATCTTAGGTGAACAACTGACACCAATGGCTTGTGAGACCGGCCACCGTCCCTCGTCAGGGTCTAGATAAGTATACACCAGCTACACTGGAGTTTCGATGCCCAATCTCGATACTCCCACTACCAGGGACATTTAAGGATGTGCTTATAGACCCCCAGCTCCCACGTATGTGATCGCCATCACAATGCTGGTAGTAAAGCAAGAATCCTATGGGCTCTATCAATATGTACATGATGATAAAGACAAACCAGATAGCATACTATCATCTCGAGTAAGACTGTTTTATCGGTATAGGTCCTCCCTCAATCATCATGATCACCTTTCTGCGACTATGATAATTTCCTTGAGGGAACTATAGCCAATATATCATTTCACCAGAACCAGGGAAACCCTCTGCATGGGACTCTAAAGACTCGTCAATACGCTGGCAGTGGGTTTAACCACAAGCACGTCAGCGGCACTAGCTGCACGTAACGGCTACCCAGGTATTGAGAAAAAGGAAGGCCGACAAGGAAACTCATCCAAACCCCTACTGAGCCTGTTCGTGACAATCTCCATACAGTTCGGTTTGTTCGTCTAAGAGTATAGCATATCGGGTCTAGGGGGTGGATAAAGTCAGACCCATAATAACGCGATATTTCGTGTCGGTATGAAGCCCATCACCCACTGAGAAACTACTGATCCAAATCAGTAATTCTCGTCCACCGTGGTCATGGATTTCTGGTGATGGCCACCCGTGCACAACGCGACATCAACCCTCAATACCGGGAGAGATGATTCCCCGACGATCCTCTCACTGCCTCCATGTGGCTCGGGACTGTACCTAACTAAAACCTGTTTGCACGACTCCTTTGAACCGTGGTAGGGTATTAATCAAAGCACAGTGGGAACTCACACGAAACAGATGACGATCTCATGTCGACAGAGTAACCTGTACTCATGTCACCTGGGAACTGCTATATGAAAATAGGTATAATACCAACTAGCATGATTCCGGCGAGTCCGTCCAGTGTACTTATAACCCAATGAGCACATGAATACTATCTTAGGCGATTAACTGACACCAACGGCTTGTGAGACCATCCACCGCCCCTTGTCGGGGTTTCGATAAGTATACACTAGTCTACTCCGGAGTATCGATGTCCAGTCTCGATACTCCCGCGACTAGGGACATTTAAAGATATGCTTATAGACCACCCAACTCTCACGTATATGATCGCCATCATAATTGTCACGACCAAAAATTTGGCACATGACCAGCACTTAGACTACGTAACGTCAACAGGCGTAACACAATTTAAGTAAGCCGAAAACCCAGCAATCTAAACCATTACAAGAAGGAAAAGTTAGAACACTTTTAAAATCTCATGCAAAACTTAAAGTTTAGGTTTGTTTTCATAAAAATTTCGGCAGCACTTTCTTTGTAAAAGCCAGCCCTGAAACGGGTATAAACATAAGATATAAGTAAAGCATCCCAAACGGGAGCAAATCTCGCCCAAAGGCAGAAACAACCACCACAACAGATATACGACGCCGTAGCGAAGAAATGAGATAATCAACATAAATAAAGGCCGGCTCACACGAGCAAGACAACCAGAGTCATATGAATATACAACATCGATCCTCACAACTCGTCTCTATGTCAATACATGAAGGTGGTAGATGGAGAGTACTAGATACAAAAGATATATAATGTACATCATCGGATAACTGCAACCCACCTAAAGCAAAAGGCCTCACAGCCAAACGTAGCGGTATCCGCAAAAGTAGAGATAATAAGACGCCCTGCCGTGACTACCCTGAGGATCAGACCTGCAAAACACTGCGGTACAACGGGGGTGAGTTGCTAACTCGTGAATAGAAAATAACATCATACTGTAATCGCAAGTATGCACTAACAGCGATAAATCTATCACATGTAATCTGATAGCATAAGTATGTAGGGTTCCTAGGCACACTAAGGAGGTCTCACAAGGCATCAACCATGCCAAATTCAAATTTTTCCATTTGCCGAACAACCCTAATCATAGATCGTTAACTAGAGGCAAGGCGAAAACCGAACAAGTTAACAACTTTACTAAGAAGTGAACGGAAATACAGCCTTTGTAGATCCGGTCCTCCACTTCCTTGGCTCTGTGTTGACGTCCGTCCGCTGCGATCATCGGATCCCGGACTCTAGCGATGGTTTCGTCGAAGAAAAGATCGGGCTAGGTCGTCGACTTCGATGCCGAAGATGATCTACGTCGAGGAAACTCAAGATCAAGCTCCAATTTCACCAAGTCATGAAACTTGTGAAGAAAACACCCTATACTACTTGGAAAGTGGTAGAGAATGAAGAAATAGGAAGTGGGTTCACTTTAGAATTGGATTTCTCACTCTTTTTCTCATTTCACAATTGAAGCTAGCAAGCTTTCATGAAGCTTGATGAAGATGATGAAGATGAAAGAATAAAAAGGATTATCCTTAAAAAGAAAATCCCATTCATTCTTATCATAATGCAACCTTGGTTAAGTGTAGAGAATAAACTAGGGTTAGGTGAATGGTTAGGTTTAGGGACAAAACAAAAATGGTAGACTTTTCAAAGATGCTAGAAAAGCTTCATGAAGCTTCAAGCATAACAACAAAAGAAAGCCACCATTTCTTTTTGCCAAATATAAATAAATAAGTGAAATGAAACCCTAACCATTCACTAAACATGGTGTATAGCATACACGCACCCAAGTTTGCATGTATCATCAAACATGATACAAACAAGTGCACAAAAATATATCACATATACAACTTGTGCAAATCAAGTGAGAAAATCAATCTTAAGTGAACAAATACTAGTTAATGTAAAGTAATATATCTAATATATAATTATACATTAAATCATTAAATCAACACTTCATTTAACGATCCGGTCATATCGCATATGACCGACTAATATCCAATGTATCGACTTATCGAATCAATCCTCGATTCGATAACTAGGTTATATCGCATACAACCAATCGATACATTCATCGCGAGAATAGAATATGGTATCACATACATGCATTATTCTCGGTCCCGCACATATCTCATATGCGCTCCTATTTCGTTTCGCTTGAGCCAGAAAACCTCTGTGTAGGACTCTAAAGACTCGTCAATACGCCGGCAGCAGGTGATGATCATATCAAACACCCACAAGCCGCAAGCGGTCTGCTAAACGTAACGGCCACCCGGGTATTGAGCGATCAGAAGATCGATGAGCAAGCCCGCTCACACTCCTGTGAATCCAACCAGTAACACTTACCGTACAGTCCGGTCTGTTCGTCTGATATGTCGCATATCTCGCCTAGGGGTGGTAAACGTCAGACCCCAATAGCTCGATAAGTCGTGTCGATATGAGGTCTATAACCCATTCGAGAAACTACTGGTAATACTTACCAGTAAATCTCAGCAACCCTGGCCAGGGATTTCCGGTTATATCCAATCGAACACAGCGCAACATCAACTCCCTATACCGGGAGAGACGAATCCCCTCCTATCGCTCATTGCCTCCATGTGACTCGGGACTGTACCCAAAAACCACCGTTTTGCACGCCCTCTTGGACGTGGTAAGGTAGAAATCAAAGCACAGTGGGAATCACACAAGACTCTATGACGATCTCGGGTCTACAGACTAACCTGTACCAGTGTCACCAGAGAACTGCCATCTGACGTAAGGTATAATACCATCTGGGAGTTCTCGGCGAGTCTGTCCAGTGTACCCAGTCTCTACTGAGCACCCGTATATCATCTCTGATGTCAAACACCAATGGATATGGGATCATCCATCGCCCATCTGTATGGGTCGAGAAGGTATACGCTAGTCTACTCTGGTATATCGATGCCTCGTCTCGATACACCCACGACTAGGGACCTTGAAGGATGTACTTACGGACTACCATGTCCCCACTAGTATGATCCGCATCATAGTCCAGGTAGTCAAGTACACATCCTAAGGGCTTTACCAACATGTAACAGAGAGACAATCAGTGTACACATTAAGGTAAAGAGCAACCAGATAGAATACTATCATATCGAGCAAGAAAGTCCTCCATATATATGTCCAAGCATCCACTACAATATACATCCTATGTATAGCAATGGCCTCTAGGGCATACATATAACTAACAATCTTCCACTTGCACTAGGGCCATCTGATAGCAGTGGTTATAGTATCTCATACTCAACCATCCCATAAAAGTCTCTCTCTGGGAAAAGGCCTTCGTGAGTGGATCCGCCGTGTTGTCCTCTGAGTCTACTCTCCTAACCTCGATCCCTGGAGATCAACCATCTCCATGATCAGGTGATTCTGCCTTAGAATATGTCTGGATCACTGTTGGGACGTACGTTCCTTGGCATAAGCCACAACTCCATTGTCACACAATGGGAGGAACTAAGTTCATCTCATGAACCAATATACACCCAGACTGCCTCTTTGGTAGCATCTTAAATAGCGATGTATCCAGCCTTTATCCTCTAGTATGCCACGGTATCTAGCTTGGAACTCTTCCAACATACCGTCCCTTTACTGAGGGTAAAGACAATGCCTGTGACTGACTTTCTGTCGTCCTTATCATGCTGAAACCCTTCCAGTGATTGCCCCCAGGATCGATTGATACCATCTCACTACATCTAGTGAGTATCCTAACATCCAATTAGATCTATCTCATAGATCCAAAACATAGGATTTAGGAGGTATCAATTTGATCCTATATGGAGAATTATTATGATAAGCGGAGATTGACCGAGCGTAGCATAGGAAACTCCTTTCTTATCAAGAGTATGTTATCCACGTACTCTACGAGGATCTTCACCATACTCCCTACTACCCTTTTATTTATACAAGGTTCATCTACCATTTTTGTAACGTTTTGAAAATCGTTTCGGTGAAATTTCGAAAAAATCGGTAAAATAAGGGGGTTTTCTGTAAAAAGTGAAAATACAAATATCATATTATAAAAATTAAATATATATATTCTAGCTATGTAATTGCTATTATTTGGTGTTTATTGAGCCGCTGGTGAAATTTCAAATTTTCTGAAAAAAATATTATTTTATTATTATTTTAAGCCGTCACTAATACATTTAATTAGGGAAAATTACAAATTGGAATGAGTTGAAACAAATTTTGTGCATCATAAAACATTAAATAAAATTTTATCATGTGGTTTTTGGAACGAAATCATTTGCCAAAACGGTTTAGAAATTATTGAAGAAAAAAGGCTTTTTTTTTTTAGCGTAAATGGATGTTTGGGGTATTGTATTTATCATTTTTCATCACCCCACACCCGTACCCACACCCACACACCCCCATTCACTTATCCCCTTGAAGAATTCAGCAGCCCCCTCTTTTGCCCCCACTTGGATTTCAAAGAAAAGAAATGAAAGAAAAGAAAAGAAAATGGATAAATGGATTGGACTTTTGACTTTGTGTTGACTTGGACTTCCTTACTCGTTATTTTCTCCACCTCACTCTCTCTCCTCTCCCCTCCATTCCAGCCGACCTTCCTACAGCAGCAGCCCCCCCTCCATTCCAGCCGACCTTCCTACAGCAGCAGCCCCCCCATTTTCCCTTCTCTTTTCCCTTCAAACTTCATCAAAATTGCCTCAAATCCATCAAAAAAAATCCCAAAACCCAAATCCAACTCCTACCCATTTTTGCTTAGCCCTTGTAGCATGGATTTTGGTGATAAGGGAGCATTTTGGAGGGCTATGTGTGCTTGTGGGATCTTCAATTTGTTTGGGTAAATTCTAACCCTTTTGCTTAAATTGTTGTTAATTGCTTGTAGTTAGCTTAATTAAGTGTTAATTTGGTTTTATGTGGGTTCAATTGTATGATTAAGGAATTCTAGTTAGGGTTTTGTTTTGAAATTGGGTTGTGATCACTTGTGCATGGTTTGTGATGTGAGCTAACATCTTGAAAAAATTGTTAAAATTTATCTAGTTGCATATTACAAGTTGTTACTTGAAAAATGTCCAAATTAAGCTTTTTTGTGCAAACTAGATTTTTTGATTTAATTCGAAATATGAGATTAAAAATATGGTTAGGGTTTTTATCATATTATTAACTTTATTAAGTGTAGTTTAACACTTTAGTTCATGGAAATCCAGCCTAAATTGTAGTTTGTGCATTTTTGCTATAAAATTGTTAAAAAGGGGTCTTTTGTAAACTAGAATATTAGGGTTTTTGGAATTTAATGAGATTAAATTCCGGAAATTGTTTATATGACTTATTTAAGATATTTAATAAGTATATGGGCCGCTACATTCATTTAAACATCATGTTTTGTACAAAAACGGCGAATTGTGCTTGCTAGATTTTCGGAAAAATGACTTTTTAAGTGAAATTGGGGTTTTTGTGAGTTTTAACCCAGTTTATATTAAAATTAGTGTTCGTGAATGTGCAAATGAGTGTGATTGGATTTTTCTCGATGGTTTGACGTTTGTACATCGACATCGAGGGTTGGTTTGACTATTCTTGCATGCGTAGGCGATAGGTTTGGACCTATGCGTGATACGCGTGCCGATTATATTTTCGTATGCCGTTTCGATTTCGAATTTAGTTTTAATGCGATACGGTGCGTTATGATATTTAGGTATCTCATGTAGACTTCGAGACGACAAGCAAGCGCGTGGCGACGTCGGCACCGGCTAGCGAGGACCAGGTGAGTAGATTTATATCTACGGGGAGAAGTCGGGTGGATGGCGTATAGCACCCCCGCAGTCCGTGGTGGTGTATACGGATGCGTATACACACCAACAATTATTTTATGTTATTTCGGATTAATAACGATGCTTAGGATGGATATTGGCGTGTTGGATTACTTTAGTGTTGCGAACCCTAGGGTAGTGTTTCACTACACATACACACATACATACTTGCATACATTCCTATTGATATGTGCTCAAGGGATTCTTTATAGTTATGTGTTCACATGGGTATGGGACTATGTGTTCACATACGGATTTTAGGATGATACTTGGGATTGAGCTGAGTCGATGAGATTTGTTTGAGGCCGTGAGATCGGTGATATAGCAGGGTTCGTATTTGAGATACGACATGACGTCGTAGCGGGCCCTTGACGTAGTGTTTCACACACGTCCATATATACGTAGGCGGTATCAATATGGTACTAGACGTAGATCAATACCCCGATCATGATATTTGATAAAGAGGATACCAGGTGAATAGTATGATGAATGTGATATTGATCCGTACCCAGATTTGGGATGCCGTACGACGAATTTACGTACGAGCCATATCTTGATGATTGATCCGCACTCTTGACTTGGGATGTCTGATTTTAGATATGGTATCGGATATGATATTATTGAGGCGGGATCACCGACTAATATATATACAGGTATGTATATGTATCGACTCAGATGTTAGGCGGTTTCCTTACCTGTAGTTCAGCTTGTTAGCTTAGCCCTTTAGTTTAGTTTAGTTGTTAGATTAGATTCGATTCTTACCTATTTCAAAAACTAACGAATCGTGGGTATTTTAAAAGACAGCCCAAGGGATCCTACGGATATTTCAAAAGACGTATCTTTTCATAAAAACACCGTAGCCCTTATTTTTCAAAACCCCATGATTCGTGTTATTTCAAAAGGTACCATTTGTAGGACTTATATTAGATTATTACAGATTAGTTATCGTTGTGTCTAGTATTCAGCTCCCGCACATTATTGCTGTTCGCTCTTCCTTGCATACTTATTTTGCTGCATATTCCATTATTGATATCATGCTGTTAGTACACCAGCACCATTACCGATGATGCGTATGTACCACGTACACCTACTTACCGGCTCACACACATATTCATCGGTAATTGCCATGTCACGTACACTTTAGAGAATATATTTGCTTGACTTAGCTTGTTAGTTAGTAGTTTGATATGATATTAGTGTACCTGCCTTACATGCCTAGTTTATTAATCATACATTGCAACTTGGTTATTGATACCATATGCATTCATTATCATTGACATATGCACTTGTGATGATTTCTTGAGATTTATGATATTTCTGGATTTCGGGGAAAGCCGCAAAATTTACAACTTATGATCTTTTAAAATATAAAATGTTGCGGTTTTCTAGTGATGTAAAGTGTTGTCCACCATGAGTTTGCTGTGGTTTTCGAGATCCGTGTTGAGGAGTGGAGGAACCGTCACGGGTACATGGTGGGCCCGGTGCGGTACCCCAGGGCAAGAGGAATGTGGTGTTGACGTTGAGCCCGGCAGGGGAGCACTACCGACCGGTGATATTACCCGACGCGTCGGATATCCGGAGGATACCGTCGTGGTCTTGAGATGGATGGTAGGGGCCGGTCTGGACTGACAGCGCCCTAGATATTGAGATTGAGACATTAATATTTCGAGACAGTGAGATTTATGTTTTGTGTCGATGCTAGACACTGTTGATACTGATTTCATTTATGATACCTCAGTTTATAAATACGAAGGAAATCTCACTAATTTATGAAAACAGTTTCTTCATTTACATGTATTCTGTTTCATGCATGCATACCTCATTCATATGATATATTGCTACCTGAGGCACAGACACGGGCACATGAGATTACACTCGGGTTAGATATTTACCCTAACCTTATTATAGGCTACATGTTATATACATATATTTGCGGATATATTATGATCATTGACCTAGGATTGCGTTATTTATGCGATTTCTGTGGGTAGATGTTTTTCTATTCACGAGTTGGCAACTCACCCCCGTTGTGCCCCAGTTTCTTGCAGGTTTGACGTACAGGTTTCATTACGGCTTTGCGGGCTCAGTTTCATTCGGGTTACTTGCTAGTAGGTGGGTTTTTCTTGTATCGTACCCATCATATTACCTTGTATAATATTATTCCGTTGTATCTAGTAAATTCCATCAACCAAACATGTATTTATTGAGATAGAGACCAGTGTTGTTTATTCTTTCGACCTTAGAGTCGCTCGTTATATATTTGGTGGTTTTGAGTTTCCTTTTGAGTTTTGATTCTCGCAGTTGGCGTTGTATATTATATTGCTGGTGTGGTTGTGACCGTCGATTGACGAAGAGCTAGCTCCCGCTTGGGGATGCCTTTTTCTTGATTTCGTATACTATTCATGTTGTATCCCGTTTGGGGGCCAGTATTTACAAAGGAGACTCTGCCGAAATTTTCAGTAAATTTTTGATGTTTTAAAAAACCGCATAATTCGGCCTATGCTATTGAAATTACTTGCTTTAAGTTGGTTTTTCCTGCACTCTACTACTTTTCTTGGTTTGGATTTCTGGGTTTTCAGTTTACTTAGATTACGTACGCCTCGAGACGTTCGTAGTTTAAGTGCCGGTCATGTTCCGTACTTTCGGGTCGTGACAAAGTTGGTATCAGAGCGTTAGGTTTTACCTTCGGAGCGTACGATGACCCTTGGTTGATGGAATAGGTGACTAAAGTAGAGTGACGTACCGTAGGTATGTTCCGCGGCATATTTACGATACGCTACTCCACTTAAGAAGCTTTAGGATGTACATTTCTTTGCTCAGTATTATATTCATTCCGATCTAGCCTCATCAGTACCAGTTTGGTTTTGCTACCACGATTACGGGCAGGGAGAGCTACGGCTAGAGTTGCGGTCAGCATGAGCTCGTCAAGAACGAGGACTGACCAGGGCATGATTCCGGCGACACACGATTGCGGAGATGTGTCTTTTTACTGTGTTTCCGCGCCACGAGCGTTTGGCAGATCGCCTTTATGAGGTTACTCGAATGTGCTGATCGACACTAGAGGATTAAGCCAATGATAGAGGCCAGCCAGATTTTGATGACCGTTGGTGTATTGCTTACTCATGATGATTGAGGCACTGTTCAGCGTGCAGACGAGTGAGCTAGTTGTTGCTGCGAGTGACGAGATATCGCCCAATATGTTGGAGCTATTGCGGGACGAGTTTGTACAAATAGATGCGAGAAGGTCGCTAGTCATCGAGGATGAATGACTAGGACATGTGGATCGTTCGCCTCCCCCGATGCGAGGTCATCAGATAGATTAATTCCAGCTGGAGACGACTTCACGCGGAGACGTTGAGAGTCGACAGAGACGATCGAATGTCAGAAACCTATTATTCCAAGTTTAAAGTAGTCGGAAAGACATGCAGGCAATTCTATGGTCCCTCTAGAAGAATGAAACCCTAACTCGACTTAATGACCGTGTGAAAGCCTTTGAACCTTCGGGTTTGCGGCAGTTCTACGGCGCCATTAGTGAGGCTTGGGTTTGCCATTCTACGGCTGGACCACCGATGCTGTGGTATGTACTCGATACTATTAAACTGTGCCCAAGAGGTTGAGCTCTTGGGGGATTATGAGGTTTTGACGACTCGGTCGGATGGCTCGACTTAATTCGGATGCTAGGTGGTGAGATGCATTTCTTGGGAGACTCCCGATACGAGGATAGCCGTTGGAGCTCAGTCCATGTAGCCATGATGAGACGATTCCGAAGCAGTCGACATTAGAGAAAGTGGAGTAAAGAGGTCCGTACAAGATCTGGATAAGACGAAGTTCCACTCCGCCGACATCAGAGATGCGATACGCATGCCGAGGCAGAGTACAGGATATACCTTCCAGAAGGAGTCGCGATGGGTATGCAGCCGTTCCGGAGCAAGATGCAGATATAGGAAAGGACGATGACTTCCGGACAGTTGGTAGAGGCGAGACATGGAAGAGACCATGAGCAGGATTCCTTCCAGGACACTGCTGCAATGATACTTGCACCCAGGATCAGATGTGTCACGTACATTCAGAGAGCCAGAGGCCGACGCCAGTAATACGCTGTCTTACGAGTGGTCGCGATGATTGACCAAGAGATGACCAGAGAAGTGCCAGAACGGAATCGTCCCCGCTAGCACACCTGACAGGCCGATGAGCCGATGGACCGAAAGATTGGTAATTCACAGTGAAGACCTTGACCCAGGAGTGGTCATGGTTACGCACGCCAGCAGGACAGAGTTCATGATCATCGACGAGACGTCCCACTAGGGACCGCGACAGTTGGCCGAGATTCTTAGAGGATGCGCTTGAGCGATACTATTCCGCCATTATTGATTTCGATGTTTTGGGTGATTTATTCGCATGATTTGATTTTGATGATTAAGGATTTACGATCTTTGCACAGTGTTGCACTTGATATCGTTTTCGTGCTTGGGTTTCACATGTTTGTGATTTTACGGCTTTAGACATTTGAGTTGATTTTGTGCGTATGCACGCACACGATTTGGTTCCTGCACTCTGTATAGTTTATATATGCTTGCAGTACAGTGATACGCCTTTTGTGCACTTAGATGCACTGGACTTTGATTTCGATGGTGATGTTCGATATTTGTTTTGTGCACCTCGTGCACCTGATCTGATTTTGCGCATGTTCGGCGCCTGATATTGGATTTCATGATTTCGTGCATGATGGATGCCCCTGGTTTTGGATTTTCGCGCATGTTGAGAGCATGTCTTGAGATGCGATTTTGGTGCACACCAGATGCACTAAATCGAGATTTTTCGTGCATGTCATATGCACCTGATTTTGCTGTCAGGCACACATTTGGCCCATGACAGATGCTTCGTGCACACCCGATGCACTTAGATGTTTCTGTGCATATGTATGGCACATTTATGGATCTTGATTTCCGTGAGCGCCAGACGCACGTAGTATTCATATGTATATTTTGGGATTGATTTCTTATGGAGCAGTACGTTTTTATGATATTGCTATGTATTTTTGTACTGACCAGGACTAGTCAGAGGACAGTACCTGAATATATTTTGCATGCATTGATAGTTATTGAAGGGATTTCCAAAAAGCGAGCTATAGCCTCAGTATTTACCTACATGTCTGATATGACACGAAATGTTTAAAACAAGGAGACCCTTCTAAATTGTTTCCAAAACGGCGGAACGTACATTTCAAACAAAGGTATATATGTATATAGTTATTTTCTTATGATAGACGTCCGCCATTGTGCAGTGTTATACGCGTTGCACAGCGACTTAAAGAGATTTCGCATGCCATTCCTTCAGATACTTACAGATATAGATTCGATATTTACATGTATAGTTTCGAGTTATATCATATTCGTTTGATTTAGATTTGGTATTGATGTCTTCTCCATGACTCCGATGATTGCGGGATGCTTGACGGAGTTTTGATTTGAGTTATATGCTCATTTTTCAAGCGCATGCGCTGCGCTACGAATTGTTTTATGTAGTTACAATTTCGGAGCCCCGACGACTTGATGGTTTTTCTTAGATGTTTTAGTATTTGGGGGAGTTTGAATTTAAATTCGGGGACCGAATTTCTTTAAGGGGGGAAGATTGTAACGTTTTGAAAATCGTTTCGGTGAAATTTCGAAAAAATCGGTAAAATAAGGGGGTTTTCTGTAAAAAGTCAAAATACAAATATCTTATTATAAAAATTAAATATACATATTCTAGCTATGTAATTGCTATTATTTGGTGTCTATTGAACCGCTGGTGAAATTTCAAATTTTCTGAAAAAAATATTATTTTATTATTATTTTAAGCCGTCATTAATACATTTAATTAGGGAAAATTACAAATTGGAATGAGTTGAAACAAATTTTGTGCATCATAAAACATTAAATAAAATTTTATCATGTGGTTTTTGGAACGAAATCATTTGCCAAAACGGTTTAGAAATTATTGAAGAAAAAAGGCATTTTTTAGCGTAAATGGATGTTTGGGGTATTGTATTTATCATTTTTCATCACCCCACACCCGTACCCACACCCACACACCCCCATTCACTTATCCCCTTGAAGAATTCAGCAGCCCCCTCTTTTGTCCCCACTTGGATTTCAAAGAAAAGAAATGAAAGAAAAGAAAAAAAAAATGGATAAATGAGTTGGACTTTTGACTTTGTGTTGACTTGGACTTCCTTACTTGTTATTTTCTCCACCTCACTCTCTCTCCTTTCCCCTCCATTCCAGCCGACCTTCCTACAGCAGCAGCCTCCCCTCCCCATTTTCCCTTCTCTTTTCTCTTCAAACTTCATCAAAATTGCCTCAAATCCATCAAAAAAAATCCCAAAACCCAAATCCAACTCCTACCCATTTTTGCTTAGCCCTTGTAGCATGGATTTTGGTGACAAGGGAGCATTTTGGAGGGCTATGTGTGCTTGTGGGATCTTCAATTTGTTTGGGTAAATTCTAACCCTTTTGCTTAAATTGTTGTTAATTGCTTGTAGTTAGCTTAATTAAGTGTTAATTTGGTTTTATGTGGGTTCAATTGTATGATTAAGGAATTCTAGTTAGGGTTTTGTTTTGAAATTGGGTTGTGATCACTTGTGCATGGTTTGTGATGTGAGCTAACATCTTGAAAAAATTGTTAAAATTTATCTAGTTGCATATTACAAGTTGTTACTTAAAAAATGTCCAAATTAAGCTTTTTTGTGCAAACTAAATTTTTTGATTTAATTCGAAATATGAGATTAAAAATATGGTTAGGGTTTTTATCATATTATTAACTTTATTAAGTGTAGTTTAACACTTTAGTTCATGGAAATCCAACCTAAATTGTAGTTTGTGCATTTTTGCTATGAAATTGTTAAAAAAGGGTATTTTATAAACTAGAATATTAGGGTTTTTGGAATTTAATGAGATTAAATTCCGGAAATTGTCTATATGACTTATTTAAGATATTTAATAAGTATATTGTCCGCTACATTCATTTAAACATCATGTTTTGAACAAAAACGGCGAATTGTGCTTGCTAGATTTTTGCAAAAATGGCTTTTTAAGTGAAATTGGGGTTTTTGTGAGTTTTAACCTAGTTTATATTAAAATTAGTGTTCGTGAATGTGCAAATGAGTGTGATTGGATTTTTCTCGATGGTTTGACGTTTGTACATCGACATCGAGGGTTGGTTTGACTATTCTTGCATGCGTAGGCGATAGGTTTGGACCTATGCGTGATACACGTGCCGATTATATTTTCGTATGCCGTTTCGATTTCGAATTTAGTTTTAATGCGATACGGTGCGTTATGATATGTAGGTACCTCATGTGGACTTCGAGACGACAAGAAAGCGCGTGGCGACGTCGGCACCGGCTAGCGAGGACCAGGTGAGTAGATTTATATCTACGGGGAGAAGTCGGGTGGATGGAGTATAGCACCCCCGCAGTCCGTGGTGATGTATACGGATGCGTATACACACCAACAATTATTTTATGTTATTTCGGATTAATAACGATGCTTAGGATGGATATTGGCGTGTTGGATTACTTTAGTGTTGCGAACCCTAGGGTAGTGTTGCACTACACTTACACACATACATACTTGCATACATTCCTATTGATATGTGCTCAAGGGATTCTTTATAGTTATGTGTTCACATGGGTATGGGACTATGTGTTCACATACGGATTTTAGGATGATACTTGGGATTGAGCTGAGTCGATGAGATTTGTTTGAGGCCGTGAGATCGGTGATATAGCAGGGTTCGTATTTGAGATACGACATGACGTCGCAGCGGGCCCTTGACGTAGTGTTTCACACACGTCCATGCATACGTAGGCGGTATCAGTATGGTACTAGACGTAGATCAGTACCCTGATCATGATATTTGATAAAGAGGATACCAGGTGAATAGTATGATGAATGTGATATTGACCCGTACCCAGATTTGGGATGCCGTACGACGGATTTACGTATGAGCCATATCTTGATGATTGATCCGCACTCTTGACTTGGGATGTCTGATTTTAGATATGGTATCGGATATGATATTATTGAGGATGGATCACCGACTAATATATATACAAGTATGTATGTGTATCGACTCAGATGTTAGGCGGTTTCCTTTCCTGTAGTTCAGCTTGTTAGCTTAGCCATTTAGTTTAGTTTAGTAGTTAGATTAGATTCGATTCTTACCTATTTCAAAAACTAACGAATCGTGGGTATTTTAAAAGACAGCCCAAGGGATCCTACGGATATTTCAAAAGACGTATCTTTTCACAAAAACACCGTAGCCCCTATTTTTTAAAACCCCATGATTCGTGTTATTTCAAAAGGCACCATTTGTAGGACTTATATTAGATTATTACAGATTAGTTATCGTTGTGTCTAGTATTCAGCTCCCGCACATTATTGCTGTTCGCTCTGCCTCGCATACTTATTTTGCTGCATATTCCATTATTGATATCATGCTGTTAGGACACCAGCACCATTACCGATGATGCGTATGTACCACGTACACCTACTTGCCGGCTCACACACATCTTCATCGGTAATTGCCATGTCACGTACACTTTAGAGAATATATTTGCTTGACTTAGCTTGTTAGTTAGTGGTTTGATATGATATTAGTGTACCTGCCTTACATGCCTAGTTTATTAATCATACATTGCAACTTGGTTATTGATACAATATGCATTCATTATCATTGACATATGCACTTGTGATGATTTCTTGAGATTTATGATATTTCTGGATTTCGGGGAAAGCCGCAAAATTTACAACTTATGATCTTTTAAAATATAAAATGTTGCGGTTTTCTAGTGATGTAAAGTGTCGTCCACCATGAGTTTGCTGTGGTTTTCGAGATCCGTGTCGAGGAGTGGAGGAACCGTCACGGGTACATGGTGGGCCCGGTGCGGTACCCTGGGGCAAGAGGAATGTGGTGTTGATGTTGAGCCCGGCAGGGGAGCACTACCGACCGGTGATATTACCCGACGCGTCGGATATCCGGAGGATACCGTCGTGGTCTTGAGATGGATGGTAGGGGCCGATCTGGACTGACGGCGCCCAAGATATTGAGATTGAGACATTGATATTTCGAGACAGTGAGATTTATGTTTTGTGTCGATGCTAGACACTGTTGATACTGATTTCATTTATGATACCTCAGTTTAAAAATACGAAGGAAATCTCACTAATTTATGAAAACAGTTTCTTCATTTACATGTATTCTGTTTCATGCATGCATACCTCATTCATATGATATATTGCTACCTGAGGCACAGACACGGGCACATGAGATTACACTCGGGTTAGATATTTACCCTAGCCTTGTTATAGGCTACATGTTATATACATATATTTGAGGATATATTATGATCATTGACCTAGGATTGCGTTATTTATGCGATTTCTGTGCGTAGATGTTTTTCTATTCACGAGTTGGCAACTCACCCCCGTTGTGCCCCAGTTTCTTGCAGGTTTGGCGTACAGGTTTCATTACGGCTTTGCGGGCTCAGTTTCATTCGGGTGACTTGCCAGTAGGTGGGTTTTTCTTGTATCGTACCCATCATATTACCTTGTATAATATTATTCCGTTGTATCTAGTAAATTCCATCAACCAAACATGTATTTATTGAGATAGAGACCAGTGTTGTTTATTCTTTCGACCTTAGAGTCGCTCGTTATATATTTGGTGGTTTTGAGTTTCCTTTTGAGTTTTGATCCTCGCCGTTGGCGTTGTATATTATATTGCTAGTGTGGTTGTGACCGTCGATTGACGAAGAGCTAGCTCCCGCTTGGGGATGCCTTTTTCTTGATTTCGTATACTATTCATGTTGTATCCCGTTTGGGGGCCAGTATTTACAAAGGAGACTCTGCCGAAATTTTCAGTAAATTTTTGATGTTTTAAAAAACCGCATAATTCGGCTTATGCTATTGAAATTACTTGCTTTAACTTGGTTTTTCCTGCACTCTACTACTTTTCTTGGTTTGGATTTCTGGGTTTTCGGTTTACTTAGATTACGTACGCCTCGAGACGTTCATAGTTTAAGTACCGGTCATGTTCCGTACTTTCGGGTCGTGATAATTTTGATGATGTCAAACTCTTTGACTAACACATCAAAATAGATGTTCCAACTCCGCGATACCTGCTTTATCACATAAAACATCTTGCACACGTTTCCGCTGCTCCCACTGTCTACGAAGCCCTCTGATTGTGTACTTATAGAAACACTTTTCTAAAATATCATTTAGAAAAGCAGTCATGGCACCCAACCGCCAGATGTCGTAGTCATGGTATGTAGCCGTGGCAAGTAGGATCTGGATGGACTCAAGCATAGCCACTGGAAAAAGGTTTCATCATTATCCACGCCTGGTCGATGACGAAAACCTTTAACAAGTCTAGTTTTGAAAGTCTCAACTTTTCCATCTACACCAAGTAATCTTCTCAAGATATACTTGCTCCTGATGGGGATTTAACCGTTCAGATATAGCAACTAAAGTCCATACTTTGTTGGTGTACATGAATTCCATCTCAGATCACTAAGCATCCAGCCATTCTTACAGAGTCTCACTCCTGATGGCCAGCTCGAAACTAGTTGGGTCATCATCTCATGATGCAATTCTCGCTCCCACTGTCATAGAGAAACCGAAGTAACTCTCAAGTGGGTGAGGAACCCTACTAGATCGGCGGAGAGGCTGAGGTTCGTTGGAATCTACTGAATCCTTTGGTTCATCAAATCATCAGCTGCAGTTTGTATAGCTGGAACATTTCCATTTCTACATAACAGATCTTGCCTCGAGCTTGTCCGGATTTTGCTTTTCAGACATAGGCTGGACAACGCCAAATCTTAACTAACTTAAGATATGGGCTCTTCCCTTTCCATATCACATATGAAGCGGTAGGCAACTGATTTGATTTGAACCCTTTTCAATAGGTATGCAGCTTCTCAAGTGCATAACTCCCAAAAGGAAATAGGTAACTCAGTAGTACTCATCATAGAGCACACCTTATCATATAGGGTGTGATTGCTCCCCCCCGATATACCATCGTGCTATGGTGTATACGGAGGAGTAATGTAGAGAGAGAATCTCATTCTCCTTTAGAATAGTCCAGGATTTCCGTGCTTAAGTATTCTCCTCCCTGATCACATCAAAGGACATAATACTTATACCCGTATTTTGGTTCTCTACTTCTAACTTATATTCTGTGATTATCTCAAAAGTTTCGGACTTGTGTTTCAACAGGAACATTTGTCTGAATTTTGAGAGATTATCAGAGAATGTAATGAAATACAAAGAACCGGTCTTGGCATATGTAGACAGGGGACCTACATACATCAACATGTATCATCCCAAGGGTTCACTAACTCTTTCTATGCTTCTAATAAACAGAGCTGTGGTCATCATATCTTTGTGACATGACCGGCAAGTTTTCACAAGATGTAAATTCAAACAGATTTAAATATGCATCTATGTGCAACTTAGCTAGTCGGGTCGCATTGATATAACCTAGTCTAAAATACCTCAAGAAGGATCCGTTCATTTCTGAACTCTTGCTCTTGTGTGTGTTTCGTATACTAAGAACTGTAGTTTGATTTAGAACATCAATGCTTTTAGATAACATGCCTGGACCGATCAACTTTTGATATAGGAAATGTTCAAAATATTATCCAACAATACAAAATTTTATCATTTCTTTACAAATAAAGAGAGTGATATGATTTTGTATATCAGGTTCGGTATCTAATAACATTCGTTCAGAATCAATGTATTTAGAATACAGGGTGACAGTGACCAACAGACTTGGCTGCAACACTTGCCCCGTTTTCTGTCTCATGAAACTTATCACCCGTTCTCAGTTCTCTACCTTTCTGTAGCCCTATGTAACAGATTACATATCTGGGATCCTTATCCGGTATCAAATACCCAGGACGTAGGGGATACAGAGAAACAGTTCTTTGTAACGAACACACCCGAAGATGATGCATCAATATGCACTTTCTTCGTTTGGGCGGCACGGGAAATCTGGTATTCCCCAATTTCCTGCTCTGTCTTATAACAATTATAAGTTGGAGCGGGACCAACGTTCCCCAGCTCAGTATAACAAGCGGGTTCGGTGAATATATCCGTTTTATTATCTTGATTAAGGCGTGATATGGTCGCTACCAGGAGAGAGAGAGAAGAAAACACTCTGCATGCGCTCTTGCATGAATAGATTGGTTATATATTTTATCTAATCAGGATGGCTCCTACTGTTTTTATCAAATCTTCCTTCAAGCCCTAAAAGGAAAGACTAGCCGGGATTAATTACACACTATAAGTTCGCCAATCTTTCAGCCAGGCCAGTGTTGGTACTTTGAGGGAGGTCCCCCGTGCTTTCGCACTAACCTAATTAATGTAAACCTCATTTTCCCAGAGGCGTAACCCCGTTGACACCTTTCTAGACACCTACTTGATCGGCTAATTGTAATGTGTAAAACTCTCCCAGGAGTAACTCTTACTCGCAGTGGGTATCGGGATCCAACTATCTCAAAGAAGGTATGCAATCTCATTGCAAATTTTAACACTTGAAATTCCCGATAATATTTTGCCCCTAGTGTTCTATGACCTTGACGAATGCCAAACAACCCATAGTCCACTAGTCAAGTTCAACCCGTACATTTCTTGATTGAATTAAACCCACCTGCACGACCCTTGACGAATGCCAAACAACGCCGTACGAATACCCTAATCCAATCTGCATCATATGCATAAGCAGATAAATACTAGTTAGCTACCGTACACTACGCCTTGACGAATGCCAAACTATCGCAGCATGAATACTAACTAGTACTTATCTGAAATGACGGAGGGCTACGACAGGTTTTTCTGAAAACCTATTGCATAATGAACTTGATATCGTTGTAGAATCAAATGATTTTGAAATGGAGTGTTTTTGAGGCTTTTCAAGTTTTGCTAAAGGGGTCACTCCCGGTGAAGGGATCGTCGGCCCTTTCCTTGTTGAATGAGATACGGGATATATCATATATATCACTGTGCAAAGCAGAAACTATAGAAGCAATCAAAAGACAAACCGAGGGGTGTAGCATCTGCCAGTTATTGCTAAGGGGGTCACTCCCGGTAAAGGGATCGTCGGCCCTTTCCTCATCGAATAAGGTGCAGGATATATCATATATACCGCTGTGCAAAGCAAGAACTGTAGCTACCTGTTTTAATTTTTGAAATTCGATTCCACAACATCTTTAGGTTTCTTTTATTTCATTAATCTCATTAATGAAGTCCCATCATTTAAGCACCTAAACATCACAGATAAATACGACGTACACTTATGCCATCCGCATTCGCCTCGATGTCCCCTCATGCACCGTTAGGTTAGGTAACTAACGGTAGAGCGGGGCAGGGCGAGCACTGGTGTAAAACATAAGTAACGTCTATATAATATATCATATATACTATATACAGTATCTATCTGAACATATCACATGATCACATCACAGATATCGCAGCAGAAGAATCATATGAAACATTGGATATACTAGGACGTCCGTGTTTTCAATACGAGCCAGTATAAAACACGGATTCTACGGCCGCGATGAATAGCCAAACCCACACCCCTAGACCCCTACGAGAGCGGCAAGTAACCCTACCAATTCTGGAGTTAGAAGACCCGGACTCGACTCCTCGAGTTGGTTTCCCTCTGGACTCAAGAACCCGGTTACTTGTGCTCTCCTCCTTGGGTCTATCGTAGTGCGGAAAAGTAAATAATATACAAAAGGTGACATCTTCCGCAACCTGGAAGTGCCCTAATAAAAGAATATTACATACAAGTTTTTACATGAATGAAAAAGAAAAACACTCATCTCACATAAAAATCCCCGGCTATTCAAACACGACGATCCAATATAACATATCCAGCAACACATAACATCACATGTCATCAACGTAAGTAAACATGCGTATCCCAATTGTCGTTGACATATAGCAACGAAACCGGCGATACCGCATATTACACTTACGATCGCAGAAAAGAAAGTGTAAAACTACAACAGTTGGAATCCGCAACCTCCTCAGACATCGCATGCCTGACCAAATTAATTCCTTAGACATCACATGCCTAACAATTATAAACCCCGCATTTTAGTTTCAAAATCGAAAACACTTTTCAATATCTAGTCGGGCAATTCAACAAGATTCCCGACATCCTGATCGAATGCTCGTCGCAAACTTTAGTAGACGGCCGCACCCCCGATACCGTCGACGAAGTGCACTAAGGCGGAACACCGCTACCGCGAGCACCCGAACGGATGCTTTCGGTGACGGAGTTCTCTTACAGTCACTTGGTCGGGGCTATGGGGCGTAGCTGTCTATTAAGTTTACCGGCGAGTATCCACGTACGCTACGTGATTGCGACGGACTTTTGATCACATCAAAATTCCGTGGCAACCGATCAATTGAGACTAAAGTGCTATGTTTATAACATTCATATTAGTTATCTCATAACTACTTGTGAATTCCAAATATTGTATCACCTTCCAGATAAACAGAAAATGTTAAACTTTCCGATCGAACAGTCAAACACCCAAGTTTTCCCGAAACAGCTCAACACATGAAATAAGTTTAAGAACATTCACTTCGTGCCACAGTACCAACGGTCCAGCCGTAGAAGGGTCAAGCCAACGCCTCACATGTGGCACGCCGTACTGCCCCAAACCCTAGGGTTCAAAGGGCAGTTCAAGACGGTCACATAATCGAGTTAAGGTTTGTTGTCTTCTAGAGGGTCCATCACGTTACTTGCACTACTTAGAACGTTTTCAAACTACGGAAAAATCCAACACTTAGAAATTTCCAGGCAGGGGAAAAAGTGGGTATTTATATCCGGTCGAACTTTTTAACAGTTTCTAAAATATCCGGAAAAACATAAACGAAGTTAAATTATCCGATCAAATTAACGAGTCCCCAATAAAACCCTAGAAAACTCAACGCTTGAGTGGAATTAAAAAATTCCAATAAAAAATTGGTAAGAAAGGACCTAAGAATAAATATATGAAATTTCAGGGACTAAGTCCAAATTTTGTCCGCGGAACCGCCGCCAAACCCATGGTTTTGCCGCGGTTCCGCGGTCAAATTATTGACTTAGAGGACCGTACTTCACAGTAATTCTTAGTTTTTCCTGCTTGTTTTTCTGAGAACTTTTATTTCACAAAAATCCATTGTTTTGAAAAATGTACAGAGAAGGGTTTTGTCGGGGTTTACGGGTTCGATCAGACTTCTAACTTCGTCTACACTTCGCCTAAAGCTCTAGCTAGGCTCTGATACCACTGTAGGTCAGGCAGCCACCCCCATCCAATGGGGTCGCCGTGGCACCAACGGGTCCCTCAGCCGCTACTTTTTACGCATGCCCCCTTGCGAGGACTGCAACCCGCCGGAACACCTTCCGGTCTCGGGACACCCTGGGGGTAAGAGCCTATGCTTCGCCACACTGTCTCACGGTGAGAACCTCCCATAGGTCGACATCCAATGCCTAGTAGCTCTGATACCACTGTAGGGTTCCTAGGCACACTAAGGAGGTCTCACAAGGCATCAACCATGCCAAATTCAAATTTTTCCATGTGCCGAACAACCCTAATCATAGATCGTTAACTAGAGGCAAGGCGAAAACCGAACAAGTTAACAACTTTACTAAGAAGTGAACGGAAATACAACCTTTGTAGATCCGGTCCTCCACTTCCTTGGCTCCGTGTTGACGTCCCTCCGCTGTGATCATCGGATCCCGGACTCTAGCGATGGTTTCGTCGAAGAAATGATCGGGCTAGGTCGTCGACTTCGATGTCGAAAATGATCTACGTCGAGGCAACTCAAGATCAAGCTCCAACTTCACCAAGTCATGAAACTTCTGAAGAAAACACCCAATACTACTTGGCAAGTGGTAGAGGATGAAGAAATAGGAAGTGGGTTCACTTTAGAATTGGATTTCTCACTCTTTTTCTCATTTCACCATTGAAGCTAGCAAGCTTTCATGAAGCTTGATGAAGATGATGAAGATGAAAGAATAAAAAGGATTATCCTTAAAAAGAAAATCCCATTCATTCTTATCATAATGCAACCTTGGTTAAGTGTAGAGAATAAACTAGGGTTAGGTGAATGGTTAGGTTTAGGGACAAAACAAAAATGGTAGACTTTTCAAAGATGCTAGAAAAGCTTCATGAAGCTTCAAGCACAACAACAAAAGAAAGCCACCATTTCTTTTTGCCAAATATAAATAAATAAATGAAATGAAACCCTAACCATTCACTAAACATGGTGTATAGCATACACTCACCCAAGTTTTCTTGTATCATCAAACATGATACAAACAAGTGCACAAAAATATATCACATATACAACTTGTGCAAATCAAGTGAGAAAATCAATCTTAAGTGAAAAAATACTAGTTAATGTAAAGTAATATATCTAATATATAATTATACATTAAATCATTAAATCAACACTTGATTTAACGATCCGGTCATATTGCATATGACCGACTAATATCCAATGTATCGACTTATCGAATCAATCCTCGATTCGATAACTAGGTTATATCGCATACAACCAATCGATACATTCATCGCGAGAATAGAATACGGTATCACATACATGCATTATTCTCGGTCCTGCACATATCTCATATGCGCTCCTATTTCGTTTCGCTTGAGTCAGGAAACCTCTGTGTAGGACTCTAAAGACTTGTCAATACGCTGGCAGCAGGTGATGATCGTATCAAACACCCACAAGCCGCAAGCGGTCTGCTAAACGTAACGGCGACCCGGGTATTGAGAGATCAGAAGATCGACGAGCAAGCCCGCTCACACTCCTGTGAATCCAACCAGTAACACTTACCGTACAGTCCGGTCTGTTCGTCTGATATGTCGCATATCTCGCCTAGGGGTAGTAAACGTCATACCCCAATAGCTCGATAAGTCGTGTCGATATGAGGTCTATAACCCGTTCGAGAAACTACTGGTAACACTTACCAGTAAATCTCAGCAACCCTGGCCAGGGATTTCTGGTTATAGCCAATCGAACACAGCGCAACATCAACTCCCTATACCGGGAGAGACGAATCCCCTCTTATCGCTCATTGCCTCCATGTGACTTGGGACTGTACCCAAAAACCACCGTTTTGCATGCCCTCTTGGATGTGGTAAGGTGGAAATCAAAGCACAGTGGGAATCACACAAGACTCTATGACGATCTCGGGTCTACAGACTAACCTGTACCAGTGTCACCAGAGAACCGCCATCTGACGTAAGGTATAATACCATCTGGGAGTTCTCGGCGAGTCCGTCCAGTGTACCCAGTCTCCACTAAGCACCCGTATATCATCTCTGATGTCAAACACCAATGGATATGGGATCATCCATCACCCATCTGTATGGGTCGAGAAGGTATACGCTAGTCTACTCTGGTATATCGATGCCCCGTCTCGATACACCCACGACTAGGAACCTTGAAGGATGTACTTATGGACTACCATGTCCCCACTAGTATGATCCGCATCATAGTCCAGGTAGTCAAGTACACATCCTAAGGGCTTTACCAACATGTAACAGTGAGACAATCAGTGTACACGTTAAGGTAAAGAGCAACCAGATAGCATACTATCATGTCGAGCAAGAAAGTCCTCCCTATATATGTCCAAGCATCCACTACAATATACATCCTATGTATAGCAATGGCCTCTAGGGCATACATATAACTAGCAAAGTATAGCAATATGAATAAGCAACTATCATGATCAAGGTACCCCACCAGGGTACTATATCTATATGAACCAAATGCATATCAAATAAATCCTGAGTGTGGGATAAATAATAAACCTCATGCACAAATCATCAGCATGGAAAAAAATCCTAGTGTCCATCAACAACACCCCATATCCTAATATCCTCAGACCCCGTCACCCGGACTGGCCCTGATATCCTGTAAATCTCCTAGAACCTGAGTGCCTAACATCAGCACTCGAAAACATCATGAAATACTCGTGTCCAACATCGACACATATCATATCTGTACTTCTTATGGAACCTGAGTTTCCAACCTCGACACTCGCAATCCACTGAACCTGAGTGTCCAACTTTGACACTCGCAATCCACATATCCATACGTCTCACGGAACTTGAGTGTCCAACCTCGACACTCGCAATCCACGTATCATATCGAGAGAAATCGGGTTTTCTAAACAATACACATTTTTTGAAATATACCCGCGGTTCTCAAATCCAGGAAATCACATGAAATCCATATCTCAATGCGTAAATCCATGTAATATGATGTATATAACATAGAACAACAATATGAGCATATCAAGGAAAAATCCGCTATTTAAATGCATCAAGTTATTAAATATATCACGTGGTTCCTAATTATCCAAATCCAACGCAACATCATATAAAGTGAACATGTAGCTATAGTAAGGTATATGTGTAAGCATGCAGGTATGCATGTATGCTATATTTCTTATGCACCATCGCACAAGAATCAATGCCTCAATGTCACTACTCAATACAATATTACATATGTATATGTGTTGTGCATATCATGGCAATTACCGACAGTGTGTGTGTAGCATACAATTAGTGCTCGTGCAACATGAACTGTCAATAATAGTGCAGTGTCCATAGGGTACAAGTTCAGGCACAACAAGTAATAATATGCTATGAAGTTCATGCACACTCTATATATGTGCATATAAGCATGCGGCTAATATCATATCATATCTCGCCCGGACGCTTAACGCCATACAGGCGATTTCCCCGTAGATATTAAATCTACTCACCAACTATCGCGGGCTAGGTAAATCCAATCACCTGCTTCATTTTCTTCCCAGCATTCGAAATCCCCGCCTGCGATCCTATTAACACAAACATAACAAGTGAAAAATCTCAGAAATCAATCAATATCACGTACAAACTACGTTCGACCGACGCACCAAATCCAATCCAACTCACAAGTGTTCGTCTAGTGGCTAACGTGTGTGGCGACACCCCACAACCAACCCAGGTATAGCAGCTACACAAGATCATGAACCGGGTCGGATAACGTAAGACGCGTATTCAAAATACTAGATTATAGAAAAGTGATCCCAGATTTTGATACACAGATAATTAGTGAAAATTGCAAGTTCCACAAGACCACATACAACCCCAAAGACCCCACGACCAAGATTCAACACCCCAACCCCCACTATGGCCGCAATTTGCGGCCAGAACCAATAAATTTGCGGCCACGACAAAAGGAAACGGTCTCATGTTTTTATGGTGGGTTCTAGGTCACAACACTAGGCCACTGTGATGGGAACTTTTCCAAAAAACAACTGGTTCTACAGCAGATCACAGGGACTCCATAAAGACACTAAAAATACAATATTTGCACAAAACTAAACCTTTAGTGTTCTAAACCATAACTATAAGGCAACACAACAATATAAACTCCTAATTAACAGTTAGAGGTTATTACCTAGCCACTCTTGCTCAAAAATCCTAGCTTTCCAAGCTCCAAGACAACCTAGTGGCTAAAACATGACATGAGAAGTGTTTTAGTGTGATTTTATAAAGTTTTTGCAAGGTTTTAGTGATAGGGTAGTGAGGGTTCAGTTGAGAGTTGAGAGATAAGGAAATAATTGAGAATGAGAGAAGAATGAGAGAGTGAGGTGTGATAATGGTGAGAGGTGAGTGTAGGGTGAGCTTAACCCTTACTCTTACTCTCTCCCTCACCTCCATTAATGCAACCATTAATGCCTCATGACTCACCTAACCACCTCTCTCTCAATCCAAAACAAGAAAATATCTCTCACACAAAATATCTAAGTGCTAGATTAAATCAAGGCATGGGTTAATTAAGGTATCATGGCTACTAAATAAGGTTAATACTAAACAGCCCTCATATTAACATGCACAAGTGTGTGCAAGCCAAAACAATTAAAAATAAATTATTAATTAATTGTTATAAAGTGTGAGGAAACTGATTTGGTAAACTTTTCCTTAAAAACCCGCATTAACGCTTAGTTAACACTAATCGCATTCTAAGGTGTTACAATCTCCCCCTTAAAAAAATTCGTTCCCGAATTAAAAATTCTTACGAAGCGTACCTTCAAAGAGATGGGAGAATTTCTTCCGCATCTCGCTCTCGGCCTCCCAAGTGATCTCCTCACTAGTTGGGCTATGCTAAAGAACCTTCACAGATGGCAAGACCTTTGATCGAAGTTTCTTCACCTGCCGATCCAATATAACTACAGGCTGCTCGGTGAACGAAAGATCGCGCTCAAGCTGAACGGTCTGGTGATGAATTATGTGAGAAGGATCATGAAGATATCTATGAAGCATCAACACATGAAATACGGGATGAACATCTGGAAAACTGGGCAGGAGTGCCAAACGATAGGCAACGGTACCAACTCGCTCAAGGATCTCGAAAGGACCTACAAATCTGGGACTGAGCTTCCCCTTTCTCCCAAATCTCATAACGCTCTTCATCGGAGAAATCTGCAGGAATACATGATCCCCCACTGCGAACTCAAGTATGCGACGAAGACGGTCGGCATAAGACTTCTGTCTGCACCGGGTTGCTCTCATCCTGTCCTGAATCAGCTGGATCTTCTCCGTACTCTTCTGAACTAGCTGGGGTCCTAAAACCCTACTCTCACTGAGTTCGGTCCAACAGACTGGCGATCGACACTTCCTACCATACAAAGCCTCAAAAGGTGCCATCTGAATAGTCTCCTGAAAACTGTTGTTGTAGGAGAACTCAATCAACGACAAGTGACGATCCCAACTGCTACCAAAATCAAGCACACACGCATGAAGCATATCCTCCAGAGTCTGTATAGTCCGCTCTGACTGACCATCGATCTGCGAATGGAAAGCGGTGCTAAAACTCAACCGAGTACCCAAAGCTTCCTGAAGCTTCTGCCAAAGATGGCTAGTGAACTGGGTCCCCCTGTCAGATACAATGCATGTGGGAACGCCATGCAAACGCACAATCTCATCTATATACAACTAAGCATAGTGAGTATAATCGAAAGTGGTCTTCACTGGAAGGAAGTGAGCCGCTTTCGTCAACAGGACAACAATCACCTAAATGGAGTCATACCCTCGACTGGTCCTGGGTAGACCCACAACAAAGTCCATGGAAATCGGCTCCCATTTCCACTCAGGAACAGGTAAAGGCTGCAACTCTCCAGCTGGTCTCTGATGCTCAGCCTTGACTTGTTGACAAGTCAGGCACCTCGAAACGAAGTCCGAAACATCGCGCTTCATCCCTTCCCACCAGTAAATGTCTCTCAAGTCTTGGTACATCTTGGTGGAACCTGGATGAACGCTAAAGGCTGACTGATGTGCCTGCTCTAGGATCTCGCATCTCAACCGCACGGTATCTGGTACACAAAAGCGACTCCCGCAACGTAGCACACCCTGGTCATCAATCAAGAACTCCGAATCTGTACCGTACCGAATAAGCTCAAGAATCTCAGACAAACGGGTATCACTGGGTTGCGCCTCATGGATACGGTCAGGTAGAAGTGGACGGGCGTGGACATGAGCAAGCTGTCCCCCAGTGGAAGTGAACTCAAACTGTACTCTACCATCGCACAAGATGTGCCAATCTGCAGAAGACTGTCTCTGAACTGCGCTTAACTGGTACAAGCTACCCCCGCGCCTACGACTCAAAGCATCAGCTACCACATTCGCCTTGCCCGGGTGATAAAAAATCTCGCAATCATAATCCTTCACAAGCTCCATCCACCGGCGCTGTCTCAGATTCAGGTCCCGCTGCTGGAAGATTTACTTTAAGCTATTGTGGTCCGTGAAAATCTGACATGACTCCCCGTACAAGTAGTGTCTCCAGATCATCAGCGCAAAGACCACCGCGGTCATCTCAAGATTGTGAGTGGGATAATTCTGCTCGTGTTTCTTCAGCTGCCTAGAAGCATAAGCAATCACTCTATCATGCTGCATCAGTACACAAGCGAGCCCCACTCGAGAAGCATCACAGTAAACTACAAAGCCACATGATCCAAAAGGCAAGGATAGAACTGGTGCAGTCGTCAACCGAGTCTTCAACTGCTGAAAACTCTGCTCGCACGCATCAGTCCAAAGAAAAGGAACCCCCTTCTGGGTCAGTCCAGTTAGCGGTGCAGCGATACTCGAAAAATCCTGCACGAAACGGTCGTAATAACCAGCTAAGCCCAAGAAGTTGTGGACCTCTATCACCGATACAGGTCTGGGCCAAAGCTGCACAGCCTCGATCTTCCTCGGGTACACAAGAATACCGTTTCCCGTCACCACATGACCCAGGAAGTCAACTCTATCAAGACAAAATGAGCACTTTGGGAATTTAGCATACAGCTGGTGCTCTCTCAATGTCTGTAAAGTAATCCTCAAGTGCTACTCATGCTCCTCATGACTCCTAGAGTAGACCAGAATGTCATCAATAAACACAATAATAAACTGGTCGAGGAACGGCCTGAAAATCCGGTTCATCAGATCCATGAACGCTGCTGGGGCATTGGTGAGTCCAAACGACATCACAAAAAACTCATAATGCCCGTAGCATGTACGAAAAGCAGTCTTCGAAATGTCATCATTCCGAACCCACAACTGATGATAACCCGATCGCAAATCAATCTTAGAAAAATGTTTCGCACCCTGGAGATGATCAAACAAATCGTCAATGTGAGGTAAAGGATACCTATTCTGTGTTAGTTATATGTATGCCCTAGAGGCCATTACTGTACATAGGATGTATATTGTAGTGGATGCTGGGACATATATAGGGAGGACTTTCTTGCTCGACATGATAGTATGCTATCTGGTTGAACTTTACCTTAACGTGTATACTGTTTGTTTCTCTGTTACATGTTGGTAAAGCCCTTAGGATGTGTGCTTGACTACCTGGACTATGATGCGGATCATACTAGTGGGGACATGGTAGTCCATAAGTACATCCTTCAAAGTCCCTAGTCGTGGGTGTATCGAGACGGGGCATCGATATACCAGAGTAGACTAGCGTATACCTTCTCGACCCATACAGATGGGCGATGGATGATCCCATATCCATTGGTGTTTGACATCGGAGATGATATACGGGGGCTCAGTAGAGACTGGGTACACTGGACGGACTCGCCGAGAACTCCCAGATGGTATTATACCTCACGTCAGATGGCAGTTCTCTGGTGACACTGGTACAGAGTAGTCTGTTGACCCGAGATCGTCATAGAGTCTTGTGTGGTTCCTACTGTGCTTTGATTTCCATCTTACCACGTCCAAGAGGGCATGCAAAACGGTGGTTTTTGGGTACAGTCCCGAGTCACATGGAGGCAATGAGCGATAGGAGGGGATTCGTCTCTCCCGGTATAAGGAGTTGATGTTGCGCTGTGTTCGATTGGCTATAACAGGAAATCCCTAGCCAGGGTTGCTGAGATTTACTGGTAAGTGTTACCAGTAGTTTCTCGAATTGTTATAGACCTCATATCGACACGACTTATTGAGCTATTGGGGTCTGACGTTTACCACCCCTAGGCGAGATATGCGACATATCAGACGATCAGACCGGACTGTACGGTAGTGTTACTGGTTGGATTCACTGGAGTATGAGCGGGCTTGCTCGTCGATCTTCAGATCGCTCAATACCCGGGTGGCCGTTACGTTTAGCAGACCGCTTGCGGCTTGTGGGTGATTGATATGATCATCACCTGCTGCCAGCGTATTGACGAGTCTTTAGAGTCCTACACAGAGGTTTCCTGGCTCAAGCAAAACGAAATAGGAGCGCGTATGAGATATGTCCGGGACCGAGAATGATACCAGTATGTGATACTGTATTTGATTCTCGCGATGTGACATTGATCGGTTATATACGATATAGCCGGGTTATCGGATCAAGTGTTGATTCGATAAGTTGTTACTAATGATACTAGTCGGTTATATGCGATATGACCGTATCGTTAAATCAAGTGTTGATTTAATGATTTAATGCATAATTATATATTTGATATATCACTTTGCATTAACTAGTATCGGTTCACTTTAAATGGATTTTCTCACTCGGATGTGCGCATTGTATATGCGATATACTTTTGTGCACTTGTTTGTATCATGTTTGATGATACATGTTTACTTGGTTAAGTGTAAAGAATTAAACCATGGTTAAACTTATGATTAGGGTTTTATTTCCTTTTCTCTTTTCTTTTATCTATTTATTCATTTTGGAAAATAGATGGAAAAAGGAGAAAAAGAATGGTGGCTTTTTTTGTTGTTTAGTGAAAGCTTCATGATACCTTGACCCTAACCATTCATTTAACCTAAGTTAATTCTCTACACTTTACCATAGTTACAATTATGATAAGGATTGTTTTTCTTTTCTTTTCTAATTAATCTTATCATAATATTCTTCTTCTTCTTCCTTGAACTCAAGAAGAAACCTTCACTTCATCAATGGTGGATTGATGAAATGAGTGAGAAATCCAAAACTAAAGTCTACCCACTTCCTATTTCTTCATCCTCTACCTCTTGCCAAGTAGTAGAGTGTGTTTCCTTCACAAGTTTTCAAGACTTGGTGAAGGTGGAGCTCGATCTAGCGATACCTCGACGTAGATCATCTTCGGCATGGACATCGACGACCCAGGTTGCCTATTCTCCGATGAAGCCGACGCTAGAGCCCGGATTTGATTTGGACAGCGGAGAGGACTTCGTTGCGGAGCTATGGAGGTGGAGCACAGGATCTACAAAGGTTGTATTTCCGTATTCCCTTAGTTAAGTGTTAACTAGTTTATGTTTTCGCCTAAACGTCTAGCCAACGATCCGTAGTCGGGTTTCTCGGCACCGTTAAAATTTTAATTTGGCATGATCGATGCCTTGTGAGACCTCATTAGGATGCCTAGGAACCTTATAGTGGTATCAGAGCCTATCTAGAGCCTTAGGCAAAGTCTAGACGGAATTTGAAGTCCGAACGAACCCGAAACCCGATCACAATATTGCTCTCTGTCCTTTTTTCAAAAAATGGGATTTTTCCGAATTAAAAATTGGTAAAAAATTCAGCAGGGAAAAATAAGAATTACGATGCAAAAATATTTCGGTGAACAGTAATTAGTGCGGCGGAACCGCGGCAGAAGCCTAGCTTCTGCGGCGGTTCCGCGGCTCTCTGGTGACGTCAGCCCTATATTTTTGCACAGTAATTCCTGATAAATTCTTCTGAGTTTTCTGGGAATTTTTAAAATTTATTCAAGTGTTGAATAATCTGGGATTGTTTTGGGGATTCGGTGTTTCGATCGGAGTATCAAATTTTGTCTATGTGGCTTTCCGGATAAATTTTAGAATATGTTAAAAAGTTCGACCGGATATAAATACCCAATTTTTCCCCTGTCGGGAAATTTCCAAGTGTTGGATTTTTCCGTAGTTTAACGACATTCTAAGTAGTGCAAGTAACGCGATGGACTCTCTAGAAGACAACAAACCTTACCTCGATTATGTGACCATCTTGAACTGCCCTTTGAACCTTAGGGTTTGGGGCAGTACGGCGTGCCACATGTGAGGCGTTGGCTTGACCCTTCTAGGGCTGGACCGTTGGTACTGAGGCACGAACGGAATGTTTTTAGACTTGTTTCATGTGTTGATCTGTATCGGGAAAACTTGGGTGTTCGAATGTTCAATCGGAAAGTTTAACATTTTCTAATTATCTGGAATGGGATACAATAATTGGAATTCACAAATAGTTATGAGATAACTGAATGAATGTTATAAACATAGCACTTTAGTCTCACTTGATCGGTTGCCACAGAATTTTGATGCGATCAAAAGTCCGTCGCAATCACGTAGCGTACGCGGATACTCGCCGAGTAAACTTAACAGACAGCCTCACTCCATGGCCCCGACCAAGTGACTGTAGGAGAACCCCGTCGCCGAAAGCATCCGTCCGGGTGCTCGCGGTAGCGGTGTTCCGCCTTGGTGCACTTCGTCGACGGTATCGGGGGTGCGGCCGCCTACTGAAGTTTGCGACGAGTATTCGATCAGCATGTCGGGAATCTTGTTGAATTGCCTGACTTGATATTGAAAAGAGTTTTCGATAATGAGACTAAAATGCGGGATTTATAATTGTTAGGCATGCGATGTCTAAGCAATTCATTTGGTCAGGCATGCGATGTCTGAGATGGTTGCGGATTCCAACTGTTGTAGTTTTACACTTTCTTTTCTGTGACCGTAAGTGTAATATGTGATATCGCCGGTTTCGTTGCTATATGTCAACGACAATTGGGATGCGTATATTTACTTACGTTGATGACATGTGATGTTATGTGTTGCTGGATATGTTATATTGGATCGTCGTGTTTGAATAGCCGGGGGTTTTTATGTGAGATGGGTGTTTTTCATTTTCATTCATGTAAAAACTTGTATGTAATATTCTTTTATTGGGGCGCTTCCAGGTTGCGGAAGTTGTCACCCTTTGTATATTATTTACTTTTCCGCACTAGGATAGACCCAAGGAGGGGAGCATAAGCAACCGGGTTCTGGAGTCCAGTGGGAGACCAACTCGAGGAGTCGTGTCCGGGTCTCCTAACTCTAGAATTGGTAGGGTTGCTTGCCGCTCTCGTAGGGGTCTAGGGGTGTGGGTTTGGCTATTCATCACGACCGTGGAATCCGTGTTTTATACTGGCTCGTATTGAAAACACGGACGTCCTAGTATATCCAATATTTCATATGTTTCTTCTGCTGCGATATCTGTGATGTGATCATGTGATGTTTTGTGATGGATATAGAATATAATATATATGATATATTATATAGACGTTGCTTATGTTTTATACCCGCGCTAGCCCTGCCCTGCTCTGTCGTTAGTTAATTAACCTAACGGTGCACGAGGGGACATCAAGGCGAATGCGGATGGCATAAGTGTACGTCATATCTATCTGTGATGTTTAGGTACTATAAATGATGGGACTTCATTAATGTGATTAATGAAATAAAAGAAACCTAAGATGTTGTAGAATCGAATTTCAAAATAAAACAGGTAGCTACAGTTCTTGCTTTGCACAGCGTTATATATGATATATCCTGCACCTTATTCGATGAGGAAAGGACCGAGATCCCTTCACCGGGAGTGACTCCTTTAGCACTAACTGGCAGATGCTACACACTCGGTTTGTCTTTTGATTGATTTTAAGAGTTCTTCTTTGCATGGTGATATATATGATATATCCCGCACCTCATTCGACGAGGAAAGGACCGACGATCCCTTCACCGGGAGTGACTCCTTTAGCAAAACTAGAAAAGACTCAAAAACACTCCATTTCAAAATTCATTTGATTCTACAACGATATCAAGTTCATTACGCAAAGGGTTTTCTGAAAAACCCGTCGTAGCCCTCCGTCATTTCATATAAGTACTGGTTAGTATTCGTGCTATGTTTGTTGACCTTAGCCAAGGCGTAGTGTGCGGTAGCTGATTAGTGCTTATCTGTATAAGCATATGATGCGATTGAGTTAGGGTAGTCGTGCGACTTTGTTGACCTTAGCCAAGGGTCGTGCGGGTGGGTTTAATTCAATCGGGAAATGACGGATTGAACTTGGCTAGCACTTTTGATTTGTTGACCTTAGCCAAGGTCATAAGCTGCTAGGGGCAAAATATTATCGGGAATTTCAAGTGTTGAAATTTGCAATGAGATTGCATACCTTCTATGGGATAGTTGGATCCCGATACCCGCTGCGAGTAAGAGTTACTCCTGGGAGAGTTTTATACATTACAATTATCCGATCAAGTTGGTGTCTAGAAAGGTGTTAACGAGGTTACGCCTCTGGGAAAACGAGATTTACATTAATTAGGTTCGTGCGAAAGCACGGGGGACCTCCCTCAAAGTACCGACACTGGCCTGGCTGAAAGATTGGCGAACTTGTAGTGTGTAATTAATCCCGGCTAGTCTTTCCTTTTAGGGTTTGAAGGAAGATTTGATAAAAAGCAGTGGGAGCCATCCTGATTAGATAAAATAATAACCAATTTATTCTTGCAAGAGCGCACGCTGAGTGTTTTCTTCTCTCTCTCTCCAGGTAGCGACCATATCACGCCTTAATCAAGATAATAATACGGATTATTGACCGAACCCGCTTGTTATACTGAGCTGGGGTACGTTGGTCCCGCTCCAACTTATAATTGTTATAAGACAGAGCAGGAAATTGGGGAATACCAGAATTCCCGTGCCGCCCAAACGAAGAGAGTGCATGTTGATGCATCATCTTCGGGTGTGTTCATTACAAAGAACTGTTTCTCTGTATCCTCTACGTCCTGGGTATATGATACCAGATCAGGATCCCAGATATGTAATCTGTTACATAGGGCTACAGAAAGGTAGAAAACTGAGAACGGGTGATAAGTTTCATGAGGCAGAAAACGGGGCAAGTGTTGCAGCCAAGTCTGTTGGTCACTGTCACCCTGTATTACCAATACATTGATTCTGAACGAATGTTATTAGATACCGAACCTGATATACAAAATCATATCAGTCTCTTTATAAGTAAAGAAATGATAAAATTTTGTATTGTTGGATAATGTTTTGAACATTTCCTATATCAAAAGTTGATCGGTTCAGGCACGTTATCTAAAAGCATTGATGTTCTAAATCAAACTACAGTTCTTTAGTATACAGAACACACACAAGAGGAAGAGTTCAGAAATGAACGAATCCTTCTTGAGGCCTTGTAGACTAGGTCATATCAATGCGACCCGACTAGCTGAAGTTACATGTAGATGCATATTTAAATCAGTTTGAATTTACATCTTGTGAAACTTGCCAGTCATGTCACAAAGATAAGATGACCATAGCTCCGTTTAATGGAAACAGAGAAAGAGTTACTGAACTCTTGGGATGATACATGTTGATGTATGTAGGTCCCCTGTCTACACATGCCAAAACCGGTTCTTTGTACTTCATTACATTCTCTGATAATCTCTCAAGATTCAGTCATATGTTCCTGTTGAAACATGAGTCCGAACCTTTTGAGATATTCACAGAATATGATTTAGAAGTAGAGAACCAAAACATGGGTATAAGTATTATGTCCTTCGATGAGATCAAGGAGGAGAATACTTGAGCACGGAATTCATGGACTTTTCTAAAGGAGAATAAGATTCTCTCTCAGCATTACTCCTCTGTATACACCATGGCACGATGGTATATCCGGGCGGAGCAATCACACCCTATATGATATGGTGTGCTCTATGATGAGTATTACTGAGTCACCTATTTCCTTTAGGGAGTTATGCACTTGAGAAGCTGCATACCTATTGAATAGGGTTCGAATCAAATTAGTTGCCTACCATTTCATATGTGATATAGAAAGGGAAGAGCCCATGTCTTAAGCTAGTTAAGATTTGGGGTCGTCCGGCCTATGTCTGAAAAGCAAAATCCGGACAAGCTCGAGGCAAGGTCAGTTATGTAGAACTGGAAATGTTCCAGCTATACAGACTGCAGCTGATGATTTGATAGAACCAAAGGATTCAGTAGATTCCAACGAACCTCAGCCTCTCCGCCGATCTAGTAGGGTTCCTCACCCACCTGAGAGATACTTCTGTTTCTCTATGACAGTGGGAGCGAGGATTGCATCATGAGATGATGACCCAACTAGCTTCGAGCTGGCCATCAGGAGTAAGACTCTGTAAGAATGGCTGGATGCTTAGCGATCTGAGATGGAATCCTTATGCACCAACAAAGTATGGACTTTGGTTACTATATCTGAAGGGTTAAATCCCCATCAGGAGCAAGTATATCTTGAGAAGATTACTTGGTGTAGATGGAAAAGTTGAGACTTTCAAAGCTAGACTTGTTAAAGTTTTTCGTCATCGACCAGGCGTGGATAATGATGAAACCTTTTCAAGTAGCTATGCTTAAGTCCATCCAGATCCTACTTGCCACGGCTACATACCATGACTACGATATCTGGTGGTTGGGTGTCTTGACTGCTTTTCTAAATGATGATTTGGAAGAGAGCGTCTATAAGTACACAGCCAGAGGGCCTCGTAGACAGTGGGAGCAGCGGAAACGTGTGCAAGATGCTTTATAGGATAAAGCAGGCATCGTGGAGTTGGAACATCTGTTTTGATGAAGTAGTCAAAGATTTTGACATCATCAAAATGGTAGATGAACCTTGTATAAACAAAAGGGTAGTAGGGAGTATGGTGATGATCCTCGTAGAGTACGTGGATGACATACTCTTGATAGGGAAGATGTTTCCTATGCTACGCTCGGTCAATCTCCGCTTATCACCAGAATTCTCCATAAAGGATCAAAGTGATACCTCCTAAATCCTGGGTTTTGGATCTATGAGATAGATCTAATTGGATGTTAGAATTCTCACTAGTTGTAGTGAGATGGTATCAATCGATCCTGGGGAGAATCACTGGAAGGGTTCCAGGGTGATAAGAATGACTGAAAGTCAGTCACAGGCATTGTCTTTACCCTCAGTGGAGGGACGGTATGTTGGAAGAGTTCCAAGCTAGATACCGTGACATACTAGACGATAAAGGCAGCATACATCGCTACTTAAGTTGCTACCAAAGAGGCTGTTTGGATGTATATTGGTTCATGAGATGAACTATGTTCCTCCCATTGTGTGACAATGGAGTGGTGGCTTATGCCAAGGAACGCATGTCCCATAAGTGATCCAGACATATTCTAAGGCAGTATCACCTGATCATGGAGATAGTTGATCTCCAGGGTGATCGAGATTTGGAGAGTAGACTCAGAGGACAACACAGCGGATCCACTCACAAAGGCCTATTCCCAGAGAGAGACTTTTATGGGATGGTTGAGTATGAGATACTACAACCACTGCTACAGATGGCCCCAGTGCAAGTGGGAGATTGTTAGTTATATGTATGCCCTAGAGGCCATTACTGTACATAGGATGTATATTGTAGTGGATGCTGGGACATATATAGGGAGGACTTTCTTGCTCGACATGATAGTATGCTATCTGGTTGAACTTTACCTTAACGTGTATACTGTTTGTCTCTCTGTTACATGTTGGTAAAGCCCTAAGGATGTGTTCTTGACTACCTGGACTATGATGCAGATCATACTAGTGGGGACATGGTAGTCCATAAGTACATCCTTCAAAGTCCCTAGTCGTGGGTGTATCGAGACGGGGCATCGATATACCAGAGTAGACTAGCGTATACCTTCTCAACCCATAAAGATGGGCGATGGATGATCCCATATCCATTGGTGTTTGACATCGGAGATGATATACGGGTGCTCAGTAGAGACTGGGTACACTGGACGGACTCGCCGAGAACTCCCAGATGGTATTATACCTCACGTCAGATGGCAGTTCTCAGGTGACACTTATACAGGTTAGTCTGTAGACCCGAGATCGTCATAGAGTCTTGTGTGGTTCCCACTGTGCTTTGATTTCCATCTTACCACGTCCAAGAGGGCGTGCAAAACGGTGGTTTTTGGGTACAGTCCCGAGTCACATGGAGGCAGTGAGCGATAGGAGGGGATTCGTCTCTCCCGGTATAGGGAGTTGATGTTGCGCTGTGTTCGATTGGCTATAACAGGAAATCCCTGGCCAGGGTTGCTGAGATTTACTGGTAAGTGTTACCAGTAGTTTCTCGAATTGTTATAGACCTCATATCGACACGACTTATTGAGCTATTGGGGTCTGACGTTTACCACCCCTAGGCGAGATATGCGACATATCAGACGATCAGACCGGACTGTACGGTAGTGTTACTGGTTGGATTCACTGGAGTGTGAGCGGGCTTGCTCGTCGATCTTCAGATCGCTCAATACCCGGATGGCCGTTACGTTTAGCAGACTGCTTGCGGCTTGTGGGTGATTGATATGATCATCACCTGCTGCTGGCGTATTGACGAGTCTTTAGAGTCCTACACAGAGGTTTCCTGGCTCAAGCAAAACGAAATAGGAGCGCGTATGAGATATGTGCGGGACCGAGAATGATACCAGTGTGTTATACTGTATTTGATTCTCGCGATGTGACATTGATCGGTTATATGCGATATAGCCGGGTTATCGTATCAAGTGTTGATTCGATAAGTTGTTACTAATGGTACTAGTCGGTTATATGCGATATGACCGGATCGTTAAATCAAGTGTTGATTTAATGATTTAATGCATAATTATATATTTGATATATCACTTTGCATTAACTAGTATCGGTTCACTTTAAATGGATTTTCTCACTCGGATGTGCGCATTGTATATGCGATATATTTTTGTGCACTTGTTTGTATCATGTTTGATGATACATGTTTACTTGGTTAAGTGTAAAGAATTAAACCATGGTTAAACTTATGATTAGGGTTTTATTTCCTTTTCTCTTTTCCTTTATCTATTTATTCATTTTGGAAAATAGATGGAAAAAGGAGAAAAAGAATGGTGGCTTTTTGGGTTGTTTAGTGGAAGCTTCATGATACCTTGACCCTAACCATTCATTTAACCTAAGTTAATTCTCTACACTTTACCATAGTTACAATTATGATAAGGATTGTTTTTCTTTTCTTTTCTAATTAATCTTATCATAATATTCTTCTTCTTCTTCCTTGAACTCAAGAAGAAACCTTCACTTCATCAATGGTGGATTGATGAAATGAGTGAGAAATCCAAAACTAAAGTCTACCCACTTCCTATTTCTTCATCCTCTACCTCTTGCCAAGTAGTAGAGTGTGTTTCCTTCACAAGTTTTCAAGACTTGGTGAAGGTGGAGCTCGATCTAGCGATGCCTCGACGTAGATCATCTTCGGCATGGACATCGACGACCTAGCTTGCCTATTCTCCGATGAAGCCGACGCTAGAGCCTGGATTTGATTTGGACAGCGGAGAGGACTTCGTTGCGGAGCTATGGAGGTGGATCATAGGATCTACAAAGGTTGTATTTCCGTATTCCCTTAGTTAAGTGTTAACTAGTTTATGTTTTCGCCTAAACGTCTAACCAACGATCCGTAGTCGGGTTTCTCGGCACCGTTAAAATTTTAATTTGGCATGATCGATGCCTTGTGAGACCTCATTAGGATGCCTAGGAACCCTACATTCCGCACCATAACTCGGTTCAATTTATGATAATCAATACACAAGCTCAAACTGCCGTCCTTCTTCTTGACGAACAGCACAGGAGCTCCCCAAGGCGAAACACTCGGACGCACAAGTCCCTTATCAAGCAACTCTTACAATTGATCTTTAAGCTCTCTAAGCTCTGCCGGTGCCATCCGGTAAGGCGGTATAGAAATAGGCCCCGTGCCAGGAATCAGATCAATGCAAAACTCAATATCGCGCTCTGGCGGCAAACCAGGTAACTCATCGGGAAAAATGTTAGGAAACTCTAGCACGATAGAAACCCGGTCCAACGACTCTACTGTGGCTCCAGTATCACAAATTAATGCCAAGAATCCTCGACATCCTCTCCTCAAAAGCCGACTAGCACAAAGGGCTGAAATCAAATTGTGAGGGGCGGCACCACGGTCCCCCTGCACAACCCAAATAGACTCGCTCGGAAAACTAAAACCGACTTTCTTCTCACGGCAGTCCATAAACGCATAGCAAGCAGCTAACCAGTCCATGCCAAGGAGAACGTCGAAGTCCAACATATTTAGAAGGATCAAATCGACAGACGAATCTATCTCTCCAATACAAACAGCACATGACCGAAACACATGTCGCGCGACAAAAGAATCGCCAACAGGAGTAATCACAACAAGCTGTTGATCTAGCAAACACGACTCTCGACCCAATCTCGGCATGAAGTACATAGAAACATACGAATGCGTAGATCCCGGATCGAACAAAATATGTGCATCAAAAGAACATACAGAAAGAGTACCTGAAACCACTACATTGGACGCCTGCGCGTCCTGATGAGTCAAGGCAAACACCTAAGCCTGCCCTTTACCGGCGACTGGATGACCTCCGCCTCTGCCACCCCGTCCCCTTGGAAAAAAACCGCAGCGACCATGACCTCTCTGAGCATGAGTCTGACGCGGAGCAACAACAGGCATAAGAGGCAACGCCCTCTGAGGCGGAGAAGGTAGTAGGGTAATATGTGGTACAGCTACCTCATCTTCACGTGGCTCAGTACAATCTCGAACACGATGACATAAACTCCCGCACCGGAAACTTCCAGAAGAAAACTGCTGACTCTCTGGGGATAAGAGCTAAATAACCGGCCTCGTCCCGAGTCTCCACTACCCCCAGTATCTGAATGGACTATGTCACGGCGTCTAAATGCCTGCCTCCATGCTGATACACCAGTACGGACACTTTTCGGTTCCGGAACAATCGACGTCTTGGAAAGACGCTCATCAACCAATAGGGCTGCATCCACCGCTGCTGCATACGTGTCACAATGCTGTACGCTGATAGCGAGGAACAACTGGGTAAGAAGGCATCAAACAAAGCTCTTGACCCGCATCTCCTCAGTAGCCACCAAATACGGAGCATACAAAGACAGCTCGGTAAACTGCACATCGCACTCGGCCACCGTCATACCTTGAGTCTGGCCTAACGACTCGAAACTGTGCGCTCGAGCATCCCTGACGCTCAGTAGAAGAAAACGCGCAAGAAACACCGTCACGAACTCAGCCCAGAATATAGGAGAAAAACCTGCGGCTCTGCCCTTCTCTAAGGACTCACACCACTTCTGGGCCAGACCCTCAGACGAAAGCTCGCGAACTCTACCTATCTCGCGTCGGGAGCATCTTAGCGAACGACATATCCTGGCCATCCGATAGATAAACGACTGGGGATTCTCAGCTACATCAGTGCCGGTGAAAACCGGAGGCCTCAGCCTCATGAACTCCAATAACGATACGGTGATCACCTCTGTAGCTGCAGGTACAACTGCCTGAACTGTAGGCACCATCATGGCCCAGTAATAAGTGGAACAACCTCCTATCTCTGCGCTCGACTGGCCTCAACCAACGTGCCCATCATCTGGCGCATATCCTATATACCGGCTTCAAGCCTAGCAATACGGTCCATCGAAGGTGGATCAATCTTCTCCTGCACAACGGGCGTACCGCCTGGGTCAGTCCTCGTCTCGGACGAGTCAACTCTGACCTCGGCTCTCGCGGCTGCTCTCTGCGCCCTCATAGTCTTCGGCGGCATAAGGGCTGGAAATTGAAACAGGATTCGATAAGGATACAAAAATTGAATCACAAGGATGTATATACTCATGGAAGTAATTTCAAACAATAGGTCCTAGGGTCACTTAGGCGGAGTACCGTGTCTTAAGTATGCCGCGGAACATACAAACGCTATGTCACTCTGCTTAAGCTACATCCTCCATCATACCAAGGTCATGCTACACTCCGAAAGGTAAAACCTAGAGCTCTGATACCAAGTTTGTCATGACTCAAAATTTGGCACATGACCGGCACTTAGACTAGGTAACGTCAACAGGTGTAACGCAATTTAAGTAAGCCCAAAACCCAGCAATCTAAATAATTACAACAAGGAAAAGGTAGAACACTTTTAAAATCTCAAGCAAAACTTAAAGCTTAGGTTTGTTTTCATAAAATTTTTGGCAGCACCTCCTTTGTAAAAGCCATCCCCGAAACGGGTACAAACATAAGATATAAGTAAAGCATCCCCAAACGGGAGCAAATCTCGCCCAAAGGTGGAAACAACCACCACAACAGATATACGACACCGTAGCGAAGAAATGAGATAATCAACAAAAATAAAGGCCGGCACACACGAGCATGACAACCAGAGTCATAAGAATATACAACATCGATCCTCACAACTCGTCTCTAAGTCAATACATGAAGGTGGTAGATGGAGAGTACTAGATACAAAAGATATACAATGTACATCATCAGATAACCGCAACCCACCTAAAGTAAAAGGCCTCACAGCCAACCGTAGTGGTATTCGAAAAAGTAGAGATAATAAGGCGCCCTGCCGCGACTAGCCTGAGGATCAGACCTGCAAAACACTGCTGCACAACGGGGGTGAGTTGCCAACTCATAAATAGAAAATAACATCATACTGTAATCGCAAGTATGCACTAACAACGATAAATCTATCACATGTAATCTTATAGCATAAGTATGGCAATATGAATATGCAACTATCATGATCAAGGTACCCCACCAGGGTACTATATCTACATGAACTAAATGCATATCAAATAAATCCTGAGTGTGGCATAAATAATAAACCTCATGCACAAATCATCAGCATGGAAAAAACCCTGGTGTCTATCAACAACACCCCAAATCCCAACATCCTCAGACGCCGTCACCAGGACTAGCCCTCATATCCTGTAAATCTCATGGAACCTGAGTGCCCATCATCGACACTTGAAAACATCATGAAATACTCGTGTCCAACATCGATACGTAAATCCATATATCATATCTGTACATCTCACGGAACCTGAGTGTCCAACCTCGATACTCGCAATCTACGGAACCTGAGTGTCTAACTCCGACACTCGCAATCTACATATCCATACGTCTCATGGAACCTGAGTGTCCAACCTCGACACTCGCAATCCATGTATCATATAGAGAGAAACCGGGTTTTCAAAACAATACACATTTCTTGAAATATCCCCACGGTTCTCAAATCCAGGAAATCATATGAAATCCATATCTCAATGCGTAAATCCATATAATATGATGTATGTAACATAGAACAACAATATGAGCATATCAAGGGAAAATCCGCTATTTAAATTCATCAAGTTATTAAATATATCACGCGGTTCCCAATTATCCAAATCCAACACAACATCATATAAAGTGAACATGTAGCTATAGCAAGGTATATGTGTAAGCATGTAGGTATGCATGTATGCTATATTTCTTATGCGCTATCGCACAAGAATCAATGCCTCAATGTCACTACTCAATGCAACATTACATATGTATATGTGTTGTGCATATCATGGCAATTACCGACAGTGTGTGTGTAGCAAATAATTAGTGCTCGTGCAACATGAACTGTCAATAATAGTGCAGTGTCCACAGGGTACAAGTTCAGGCACAACAAGTAATAATATGCAATGAAGTTCATGCACAATCTCTATATGTACATATAAGCATGCGGCTAATATCATATCATATTTAGCCCTGACGCTTAAGGCCATACGGGCGATTTCCCCGTAGATATTAAATCTACTCACTAACTATCGCGGGCTAGGCAAATCCAATCACCTGCTTCCCTTTCTTCGCAGCGTTCGAAGTCCCTGCCTACGATTCTATTAACACAAAACATAACAACTGCAAAATCTTAGAAATCGATCAATATCACGTACAAACTACGTTTGACCGACGGACCAACTCCAATCCAACTCATAAGTGTTCGTCTAGTGGCTGACGTGTGTGGCGACACCCCAAAACCAACCCAGGTGCAGCAGCTACACAAGATCACGAACCGTGTCGGATAACGTAACACGCGTATTCAAAACACTAGATTATAGTAAAGTGATTCCAGATTTTGATACACAAATAATTAGTGAAAATTGCAAATTCCACAAGACCACATACAACCCCAGAGACCCCACGACCAAGATGTAAGTTTACAGTAGCGCCCCGGCCGTCTATCAGACGCCAAATGCGGAACAAAAACTTTTAACTGGCGCTATCGTATACTATAACCCGGATCTGCCATTATTGCTAAACTAACAAACTACAAAGTAGGTAGAAGTGTTATACCGAACGATCCGAGTCCTTCGGTCTTTAACCATCGTCCCACGCTTTGTTGCGGCTACTCCGATCTCGTTCGATCTCCGATCTCCTCATCCAGGTGGCACTACGTCAACGGATCTTTAAACGGGCTCCCGCCTCTGACCCGAGGTAACTCGGTCATCAAGTCTGCCAAAAGAGATGACCAAGATTGATGTAGAGAATGAGTAGAACACTTTGTCTCGTTACATCCAAAGTTATGGATGGACGGTTAATGAAGTTGCCTTTTGGATCGAATGAAAATGAGAAATGGATCATATCTAATTTCTATCAACCAAAACTATCAAAATCTTTTTTCAAGCAACCATTATCATTTCAAGAGAGGGGCCGGCCACTTCTTATGATGGGGGGGGGTGAGTGTAGGAAGGGGGGAGAGTGACCATAAGAATAATGAAGAGAGTGAGTCACAAGACACCTTGCAAAATCATTAAAAGCATACATTGAACCATAATAACCTAGTCATCATCCAATAAATGCACAATCAATGCACTAATGACTCACTAGCCTAGTCACCATCTAGAAGCTTCTAGAACCTTCCACACACTCATGACTCACCTCAAGAAAAGGTAAATCCGCATTTAACCGAATGTTAAAGCGGGTGATAGAAAATTGGAAACTGGCAACTTCCTAAAGCGATCCCGAAACGAATTTCAGGATAACCCCGTAATAATATAAACATACCCGCATTTGTATTACGACCGAATACAAATGCAACAGAGACAAAGATATTATATCTACACAGTATAATACTCGGATCCGGCTTAAACCAAAGCCCACAAGTATTATCTGCTCGAAATATGACACGTGTGTAAACGCACGTGCATTTTCCGAACCCTGCCATAAAACCATACGGCCTCTACATCGTTTCGCCCGAACTTAGGAAACTATCTGTGGGGGACTCTAATGACTCTTCAGTACGCTGGTAGTGGGTTTAACTACGAACCGTCAGTGGCACAAGCTGTGCGTAATGGCTGTTTATGTACTGACCTCAAGGGAAGCCGATGAGCGAACTCATCCTGGAACCCTACTGAGCCTAACAGTGACAATATACATACAGTCCGGTCCGTTCGTCTAAGAGTATCGCATATCGGCCTAGGGGGCTGGTAACGTCAGACCCCCAATAGCTGTATAAGTCGTGTTGGAGTGTAGCCCAGAACACCCTGAGATACTACTGGAGTACCTACATGTAAATCTCCTACCTCGGCCGAGGGTTTTGTATAATGGCTCTCCTAGACACAGCGCGATTGTTAGTTATATGTATGCCCTAGAGGCCATTACTGTACATAGGATGTATATTGTAGTGGATGCTAGGACATATATAGGTAGGACTTTCTTGCTCGACATGATAGTACGCTATCTGGTTGCTCTTTATCTTAACATGTAAACTTTCTGTCTCTCTGTTACATGTTGATAAAGCCCTTAGGATGTGTACTCGACTTCCAGGACTATGATGCAGATCATAACTAGTGGGGCCTGGGTAGTCCATGAGTACATCCTTCAATGTTCCTAGTCGTGGGAATATCGAGACGGGGCATCGATATTCAAGAGTAGACTAGAGTATATCTTCTCGACCCATATGATGGGCGATGGATGATCCCATATCCATTGGTGTTTGACATCAGAGATGGTATACGGGTGCTCAGTGGAGACTGGGTACACTGAACGGACTCGCCGAGAACTCCCAGATGGTATTATACCTCACGTCAGATGGCAGTTCTCTGGTGACACTGGTACAACTTAGTCTGTTGACCCGAGATCGTCATAGAGTCTTGTGTGTCTCCCACTGTGCTTTGATTTCCACCCTACCACGACTCTACTGAGTCGTGCAAACAGGTGGTTTTTGGGTACAGTCCCGATTCACATGGAGGCAATGAGCGATAGGAGGGGATTCGTCTCTCCCGGTATTGGGGGTTGATGTTGCGCTATGCTCGACTGGCCATAACAGGAAATCCCTGGCCAGGGTTGCAGTGACCTACTGGTAAGTGTTATCAGTAGTTTCACACATGTCATGGACTTCACGTCGGCATGACTTATCGAGCTACTGGGGTCTGACGTTTACCATCCCTAGGCGAGATATGCGGCATATCAGACGAAAATACCGGACTGTACGGTAAGTGTTACTGGTTGGATTCACAGGAGTGTGAGCGGGCTTGCTCGTCGATCTTCTGATCGCTCAATACCCGGGTGGCCGTTACATTTAGCAGACCGCTTGCGGTTTGTTGGTGTTTGATATGATCATCACCTGCTGCCGGCGTATTGACGAGTCTTTAGAGTCCTACATAGAGGTTTCCTGGCTCAAGCGAAACGAAATAGGAGCGCATATGAGATATGTGCGGGACCGAGAATAATTCGTGTATGTGATACCGTATTCCATTCTCGCGATGAATGTATCGATTGGTTATATGCGATATAACTTAGTTGTCGAATCAAAGATTGATTCGATAAGCCGATACATTGGATACTAGCCGGTTATATGCGACATGACCGGATCATTAAATCAAGTGTTGATTTAATGATTTAATGTATAATTATATATTTAATATATTACTTTGCATTAACTGGTATTGGTTCACTTTAAATGGATTTTCTCACTTGGATTGTGCAAGTTGTATATGTGATATACTTTTGTGCACAAGATTGTATCATGTTTGATAATACATGCAAGCTTGGGTTTGTGTAAAGAATTGACCATGGTTATATGAATGGTTAGGGTTTCATTTTATTTATTCTTTTTGTTTATTTTGGAAAAAGAAAATGATAAAGAGAAAAAAGAAATGGTGGCTTAGTTTGTTTTTAGTTGAAGTTTCATGAAGCATTGACTAAGTCACCATTCTTGTCTCATCCTTAACCCTAACCATTCAAGTTAACCATGGTCCATTCTCTATAATTAACCAAGGGTTAATATATGATAAGTATTGATTTATTTATCTTATTATTAAAAACTTATCATATATCTTCTTCTTCTTCTTCATCTTTAACAAAATGAAGAAGCTTGTCTTCACCAATGGCATGTTGAGCATATGAGTGAGAAATCCAATTCTAAAGTGAACCCACCTCCTATTTCTTCATCCTCTGCCTCTTGCCAAGTAGTATAGGGTGTTTCCTTCACAAGTTTTCATGGCTTTGTGAAGGTGGAGCTTGATCTAGTGATGCCTCGACGTAGATCATCTTCGGCATCGAAGCCGACGACCAAGCCCGCCCATTTCTTCGATGAAGTCGATGCTTGAGTCCGGAATCCGATTTGGACAGCGAGGGGACTTCATCACGAAGCCTAGGAGGTGGAGGACGGGATCTACAAAGGTTGTAGCCCCTTCCCTTTAGCTATATTTCCGTTTAATTGCTTGCATCGGCTAGTTTATCTAGTTAACGATCCGTATTAGGGTTTGTAGGCACAAGGAATTTTTGATTTGTGCATGTTTGATCACTTGTGAGACTCCATTAGAGTGCATAGGAACCCTACAGTGGTATCAGAGCCTAGCTAGAGCCTTAGGCGATGCATAGACGGAGTTAGAAATCCGATCGAACCGAAACCGTAACCCTAATATTGCTCTCTGGACAATTTTGAAAATCGTGGTTTTTTCCAGATTAAAAATATGCAGAAAAATTAGCAGGAAGATCTAAGAGTTACTGTGAAATTCGAGCTCCTGAATCCATCAAAGAGCCACGGTTCCGCCGCATAAGCATGGCTTATGCGGCGGTTCCGCGGCCATAATGTCTCCTTGTTTAATGAATTGTGCACAGTAATTCCTAGTATGCAGTGCTGGTTTTCCTGGGAATTTTTAATATTTTTTCAAGAATTGAATTTTCTGGGTTGTATTAGGGACTCGGTGTTTCGATCGGATTGTCTAATTTTGTCTGTGTGTTTTTCCGGGTAATTTTTAGAATATGTTAAAAAGTTCGACCGGATATAAATACCCACTTTTCCCCTGCCGGGAAATTTCCAATTGTTGGATTTTTCCGTAGTTTAACGACGTTCTAAGTAGTGCAAGTAACGTGATGGTCCCTCTAGAAGACAACAAACCTTAACTCGATTATGTGACTGTCTTGAACTGCCTTTTGAACCTTCGGGTTTGGGGCAGTACGGCGTGCCACATGTGAGGCGTTGGCTTGACCCTTCTACGGCTGGACCGTTGGTACTGAGGCACGAACTGAATGCTGTTAGACTTATTTCATGTGTTGAGCTGTATCGGGAAAACTTGGGTGTTCGATTGTTCGATCGGAAAGTTTAACATTTTCTATCTTATCCGGAATGTGATACAACAATTGGAATTCACAAGAAGTTATAAGATAACTGAATGAATGTTACAAACATAGCAGTTTAGTCTCAATTGATAGGTTGCCACGGAATTTTGATGTGATCAAAAGTCCGTCGCAATCACGTAGCGTACGCGGATACTCGCCGGGTAAACTTAATAGACAGCCTCACTCCATAGCCCCGACCAAGTGACTGTAGGAGAACCTCATCGCCGAAAGCATCTGTTCGGGTGCTCACGGTAGCGGTGTTCCGCCTTGGTGCACTTCGTCGACGGTATCAGGGGTGCGGCCGTCTACTAAAGTTTGCGACGAGAATTCGATCAAAATGTCGGGAATCCTGTTGAATTGCCCGACTTGGTATTGAAAAGTGTTTTCGATAATGAGACTAAAATGCGGGGTTTATAATTGTTAGGCATGCGATGTCTAAAGAATTCATTTGGTCAGGCATGCGATGTCTGAGGTGGTTGCGGATTCCAACTGTTGTAGTTTTACACTTTCTTTTCTGTGACCGTAAGTGTAATATGTGATATCGCCGGTTTCGTTGCTATATGTCAACGATAATTGGGATACGCATGTTTGCTTACGTTGATGACATGTGATGTTATGTGTTGCTGGATATGTTATGTTGGATCGTCGTGTTCGAATAGCCGGGGGTTTTTTATGTGAGATGCGTGTTTTTCATTTTCATTCATGTAAAAACTTGTATGTAATATTCTTTTATTGGGGCACTTCCAGGTTGCGGAAGATGTCACCGTTGATGTATATTATTTACTTTTCTGCACTAGGATAGACCCAAGGAGGGGAGCACAAGTAACCGGGTTCTAGGGTCCAGTGGGAGACCATCTCGAGGAGTCAAGTCCGGGTCTCCTAACCCTAGAATTGGTAGGGTTGCTTGCCGCTCTCGTAGGGGTCTAGGGGTGTGGGATTGGCTATTCATCAAGACCGTGGAATCCGTGTTTTATACTGGCTCGTATTGAAAACATGGACGTCCTAGTATATCCAATATTTCATATGATATTTTCTGCTGCGTTATCTGTGATGTGATCATGTGATGTTCTGTGACTGATATTATATATAGTATATATGATATATTATATAGACGTTGCTTATGTTTTACACCCGCGCTAGCCCTGCCTCGATCTGGCGTTAGTTACCTAACCTAACGGTGCAGACGGGACATCGAGGCGAATGCGGATGGCATAAGCGTACGTTATATTTATCTGTGATGGTTAGGTGGACTTATATGATGGGATATTCATTAATGAGATTAATGAAAGAAAATAAACCTAATTGATGTTGTGGAATCGAATTTCAAAATAAAACAGGTAGCAACAGTTCTTGCTTTGCATCGCGGTGTTCATTATAGAACATCCTGCACCTTATTCGATGAGGAAAGGACCGAGATCCCTTCACCGGGGGTGACTCCTTTAGCAATAACTGGCAGATGCTACAACCCTCGGTTTATCTTTGATCGCTTCTATTGTTTTCGCTTTGGACAGTGATATATGTGATATATCCCGCACCTAATTCGACGAGGAAAGGGCCGACGATCCCTTCACTGGGAGTGACCCCTTTAGCAAAACTAGAAAAGCCTCAAAATCATTCCATTTAAAAACCATTTGATTCCGCAACGAGATCAAGTTCAAAGCGTTAAAGGTTTTCACAAAAACCATTCGCAACCCTCCGTCATTTTAGGAAGTAGAGTACTTAGTATTCGTGCTGTGTTTGTTGACCATAGTCAAGGCACAGTGTACGGTAGCTAAGTGATGTCTTCCTACACCGCATATGATGCGATTAGTTAGGACAGTCGCGTGACTTTGTGGACCTTAGTTAAGGGTCATGTGGGTGGGTCAAATTAATCACGAAATGACGGGTAGAACTTGACTAGTACTTATGATTTGTTGACCTTAGTTAAGGTCATAAGTGCTAGGGGTAAAAACCTTTATCGGGAGTTTCAAGTGTTGAAAATTAAAATGAGATTGCATACCTTCTATATGATAGTTGGATCCCGATACCCACTGCGAGTAATTGTTACTCCTGGGAGAGTTTTGCACTTTACAATTAGCCGATCAAGTAGGTGTCTAGAAAGATGTCAACGGGGTTATGCCTCTGGGAAAACGAGGTTTACTGTAATTAGGTCCGTGCGAAAGTACGGGAAACCTCCCTCAAAGTACCGACACTGGCCTGGCTGAAAGATTGGCGAACTTGTAGAGTGTAATTAATCCCGGCTAGTCTTTCCTTTTAAGGTTTGAAGGAAGATTTGATAAAAATAGTGGGAGCCATCCTGATTAGATAAAATATATAACCGATCTAATCTTGCAAGAGCGCACGCAGAGTGTTTTCTTCTCTCTCTCTCCTGGTAGCGACCATATCACGCCTTAATCAAGATAATAATACGGATATTGACCGAACCCGCTTATTATACTGAGCTGGGGAACGTTGGTCCCGCTCCAACTTATAATTGTTATAAGACAGAGCAGGAAATTGGGGATTACCAGAATTCCCGTGCCGCCCAAACGAAGAGAGTGCATGCTGATGCATCATCTTCGGGTGTGTTCATTACAAAGAACAATTTCTCAGTTTCCTCCGCATCCTGGGTATATGATACCGGATCTGGATCCTAGATATGTAATCTGTTACATAGGGCTACAAAAGGGTAGAAAAACTGAGAACGGGTGATAAGTTTCATGAGACAGAAAACGGGGCAAGTGTTGCAGCCAAGTCTGTTGGTCACTGTCACCCTGTATTACCAATACATTGATTCTGAACGAATGTTATTAGATACCGAACCTGATATACAAAATCGTATCAGTCTCTTTACAAGTAAAGAAATGATAAAATTTTGTATTGTTGGATAATGTTTTGAACATTTCCTATATCAAAAGTTGATCGGTTCATGCACGTTATCTAAAAGCATTGTTGTTCTAAATCAAACTACAGTTCCTAGTATACAGAACACACACAAGAGGAAGAGTTCAGAAATGAACGAATCCTTCTTGAGGCATTGTAGACCAGGTCATATCAATGCGACCCGACTGGCTGAAGTTACATTTAGATGTATATTTAATCAGTTTGAATTTACATCTTATGAAAACTTGCCGGTCATGTCACAAAGATTAGATGACCATAGCTCTGTTTATTGGAAACAGGGAAAGAGTTAGTAAACTCTTGGGATTGATACATTATGATGTATGTAAGGTCTCCTGTCTACATATGCCAGGACTGGTTCTTTATACTTCATTACGTTCTCTGATGATCTCTCAAGATTCTGACATATGTTCCTGTTGAAACACAAGTCCGAACCTTTTGAGATATTCACAGAATATAAGTTAGAAGTAGAGAACCAAAAACCGGGTATAAGTATTATGTCCTATGATAAGATCAGGGAGGAGAATACTTGTGCATCGCATTCCTGGACTATTCTAAAAGAGAATGAGATTCTCTCTCAGTATTACTCCTCTGAATACACCACAGCACAACGGTGTATCGGGACGGAGCAATCACACAATATTAGATATCGTGTGCTCTATGATGAGTATTACTGAGTTACCTATTTCCTTTTGGATGTTATGCCCTTGAGAAGCTGCATACCTATTGAATTAGGTTCGAATCAAATCACTGCCTACCACTTCATATGTGATATGAAAAGGGAAGAGCCCATATCTTAAGTTAGTTAAGATTTGGGATTGTCCGGCCTATGTCTAAAAGCAAAATCCGGACAGGCTCGAGGCAAGGTCTGTAATGTAGAACTGAAAAGGTTCCAGCTATACAAACTACAGCAGATAATTTGGTAGAACCAAAGGATTCAGTAGATTCCAACGAACCTCAGCCTCTCCGCCGATCTAGTAGGGTTCCTCACCCACCTGAGAGATACTTTGGTTTCTCGATGACAGTGGGAGCATGGAATGCATCATGAGATGATGACCCAACTAGATTCGAGCAGGCCATCAAGAGTAGGGACTCTGTAAGAATGGCTGGATGCTTAGCGGTCTGAGATGGAATCCATATACACCAACAAAGTATGGACTTTGGTTGCTATATCTGAAGGGTTAAATCCCCATCAGGAGCAAGTATATCTTGAGAAGATTGCTTGGTGTAGATGGAAAAGTTGAGACTTTCAAAGCTAGACTTGTTAAAGGTTTTAGTCATCAACCAGTGTGGATAATGATGAAACCTTTTCTAGGGACTATGCTTGAGTCCATCCAGATCCTACTTGCCACGGCTACATACCATGACTACGATATCTGGTGGTTGGGTGCCATGACTACTTTTCTAAATGATATTTTAGAAGAGTGCGTCTATAAGTACACAGCCAGAGGGCCTCGTAGACAGTGGGAGCAGCGGAAACGTGTGCAAGATGCTTTATAGGATAAAGCAGGCATCGCGGAGTTGGAACATCTGTTTTGATGGATTAGTCAAAGAAGTTGACATCATCAAAATGGTAGATGAACCTTGTATAAACAAAAAGGTAGTAGGGAGTATGGTGACGATCCTCGTAGAGTACGTGGATGACATACTCTTGTTAGGGAAGGAGTTTCCTATGCTACGCTCGATCAATCTCCGCTTATCACAATGATTTTCCATATAGGATCAAAGTGATACATACTAAATCCTAAGCTTTGGATCTATGAGATAGATCTAATTGGATGTTAAGATACCCATTAGTTGTAGTGAGATGGTATCAATCGATCCTGGGGAGAATCACTGGAAGGGTTCCAGAGTGATAAAGACGACTGAATGCCAGTCACAGGCATTGTCTTTACCCTCAGTAAAGGGACGGTATGTTGGAAGATTTCCAAGCTAGATACCGTGACAAACTAGACGATAAAGGCTGGTAACATCACTATTAAAGATACTACCAAAGAGGCAGTTTGGGTGTATATTGGTTCATAGGATGAACTAGGTTCCTACCATTGTATGACAATGGAAGTGTGGCTTCGGCCCTGGAACCCTGGTCCCATCAGTGACCCAGACAAATTCTGAGGCAGCATCACCTGATCATGGAGATAGTTGATCTCTAGGTTGATCGAGGTTAGGAGAGTAGACTCAGAGGACAACACGGCGGATCCACTCACAAAGGCCTTTTCCCAAAGAGAGACTTTTAAGGGATGGTTGAGTATTAGATACTGCAACCACTGCTACAGATGGCCCTAGTGCAAGTGGGAGATTATTAGTTATATGTATGCCCTAGAGGCCATTACTGTACATAGGATATATATTGTAGTGGATGCTAGGACATATATAGGTAGGACTTTCTTGCTCGACATGATAGTACGCTATCTGGTTGCTCTTTATCTTAACATGTAAACTTTCTGTCTCTCTGTTACATGTTGATAAAGCCCTTAGGATGTGTACTCGACTTCCAGGACTATGATGCAGATCATACTAGTGGGGCCTGGATAGTCCATGAGTACATCCTTCAATGTTCCTAGTCGTGGGAATATCGAGACGGGGCATCGATATTCCAGAGTAGACTAGCGTATATCTTCTCGACCCATATGATGGGCGATGGATGATCCCATATCCATTGGTGTTTGACATCAGAGATGGTATACGGGTGCTCAGTGGAGACTGGGTACACTGAACAGACTCGCCGAGAACTCCCAGATGGTATTATACCTCACGTCAGATGGTAGTTCTCGTGTGACACTGGTACAGCTTAGTCTGTTGACCCGAGATCGTCATAGAGTCTTGTGTGTCTCCCACTGTGCTTTGATTTCCACCCTACCACGGCTCTACTGAGTCGTGCAAACAGGTGGTTTTTGGGTACAGTCCCGATTCACATGGAGGCAATGAGCGATAGGAGGGGATTCGTCTCTCCCGGTATTGGGGGTTGATGTTGCGCTATGCTCGACTGGCCATAACAGGAAATCCCTGGCCAGGGTTGCAGTGACCTACTGGTAAGTGTTATCAGTAGTTTCACACATGTCATGGACTTCACGTCGACATGACTTATCGAGCTACTGGGGTCTGACGATTACCACCCCTAGGCGAGATATGCGGCATATCAGACGAAAAGACCGGACTGTACGGTAAGTGTTACTGGTTGGATTCACAGGAGTGTGAGCGGGCTTGCTCATCGATCTTCTGATTGCTTAATACCCGGGTGGCCGTTACGTTTAGCAGACCGCTTGCGGCTTGTGGGTGTTTGATATGATCATCACTTGCTGCCGGCGTATTGACGAGTCTTTAGAGTCCTACACAGAGGTTTCCTGGCTCAAGCGAAACGAAATAGGAGCGCATATGAGATATGTGCGAGACCGAGAATAATTCATGTATGTGATACCGTATTCCATTCTCGCGATGAATGTATCGATTGGTTATATGAGATATAACCTAGTTGTTGAATCAAGGATTGATTCGATAAGCTGATACATTGGATACTAGCCGGTTATATGCGACATGACCGGATCATTGAATCAAGGGTTGATTTAATGATTTAATGTATAATTATATATTTGATATATTACTTTGCATTAACTGGTAATTGTTCACTTTAAATGGATTTTCTCACTTGGATTGTGCAAGTTGTATATGTGATATGCTTTTGTGCACAAGATTGTATCATGTTTGATGATACATGCAAGCTTGGGTTTGTGTAAAGAATTGACTATGGTTATATGAATGGTTAGGGTTTCATTTTATTTACTTATTCATTTATTTATTCTTTTTGTTTATTTTGGAAAAAGAAAATGATAAAGAGAAAAAAGAAATGGTGGCTTAGTTTGTTTTTAGTTGAAGTTTCATGAAGCATTGACTAAGTCACCATTCTTATCTCATCCTTAACCCTAACCATTCAAGTTAACCATGTTAGTTGTATGTATGCCCTAGAGGCCAGTATTGTACAGATGATGTATATTATATTGGATGCTTGGACGTATATAGAGATGACTTTCTTGCTCGATATGATAGTATGCTATCTGGTTACTCTTTATCTTAACATGTACACTAGTCTCTTTAAGCTGTCTTATAGTTACATGTTGGTAAAGCCCTTAGGATGTGTACTTGACTACCTGGACTATGATGCAGATCATACTAGTGGAGACATGGTAGTCCATAAGTACATCCTTCAAGGTCCCTAGTCGTAGGTGTATCGAGACGGGGCATCGATATACCAGAGTAGACTAGCGTATACGCTTCTCGACCCATGAGATGGGCGATGGATGATCCCATATCCATTGGTGTTTGACATCAGAGATGGTATACGGGTGCTCAGTGGAGACTGGGTACACTGGACGGACTCGCCGAGAACTCCCAGATGGTATTATACCTCACGTCAGATGGCAGTTCTCAGGTGACACTTGTACAGGTTAGTCTGTAGACCCGAGATCGTCATAGAGTCTTGTGTGATTCCCACTGTGCTTTGATCTCCACCTTACCACGTCCATGAGGGCGTGCAAAACGGTGGTCTTTGGGTACAGTCCCGAGTCATATGGAGGCAATGAGCGATAGGAGGGGTTTAGTCTCTCCCGGTATTGGGGGTTGATGTTGCGCTGTGCTTGATTGGCCGTAACAGGGAAGTCCCTGGCCAGGGCTGATCAGAGATTTGCTGGTAAGTGTTACCAGTAAATCTCGACCCGTTATGAGCCTCACATCAGCACGACTTATCGGTTATTGGGGTCTGACGTTTACCACCCCTAGACTTGATATGCGACATATCAGACGAACAGACCGGACTGTACGGTAAGTGTCACTGGTTAGATTCACAGGAGTGTGAGCGGGCTAGCTCGTCGATCTTCTGATCGCTCAATACCCGGATGGCCTTTAAATTTAGCAGACCGCTTGCGGCTTGTGGATGCTTGATATGATCATCATCTGCTACCGGCATATTGACGAGTCTTTAGAGTCCTACACAGAGGTTTCCTGGCTCAAGCGAAACGAAATAGGAGTGCATATGAGATATGTGCAGGACCGAGAATAATGCGCATATGTGATACCGCATTTCATTCTAGCGATATATGTTTCGATTGGTTATATTCGATATGACCTAGTTATCGAATCATTGATTCGATAAATCGATACATTGGATTCTAGTCGGTTATGTGCGACATGACCGGATCATTGAATCAAATGTTGATTTAATGATTTAATGTAAAATTATATATTTGATATATTACTTTGCATTAACTAGTATTGGTTCACTTTAAATGGATTTTCTCACTTGATGTACATGTTGTATATGTGATATACTTTTGTGCACATCTTTGTATCATGTTTGATGATGCATGTTCATTGGTTTTGTGTTAAGACTTAAACCATGGTTATGATAATAGTTAGGGTTTTTATTTATTTACTTATTTATTTATCTATTCTTTTTTGATAAATAAATAAAAGATAACAAAATGGTTTCTTTCATGAAGCTTGATGAAGCTTCATGAAGGTTTGACTAAAGTGACCATTTTGTCATCATCCTTAACCCTAACCATTCTCATTTGACCATGGTTTATTCTCTACACTTAACCAAGGTTAGAAGATGATAAGTATTGATTTTATTATTCTTTTTACACAATACTTATCATATTCTATTTACATCTTCTCCTTCTTCTTCAAGAGAGAAACCTTGATGCCATCAATGGCAACTTGAGTTCTAGTGAGAGAAATCCAATTCTAAAGTGAACCCACCTCCTATTTCTTCACCCTCTACCTCTTGCCAAGTTGTTTTGGGTGTTTTCTTCACAAGTTTCACAACTTTGTGAAGTCGGAGCTTGAACTTGTGATGCCTTGACGTAGATCGTCTTTGACACGAAGTCGACGACCTAGCTCGCCCGTTTCTCCGATGAAGCCGACGATTGAGTTCGGGATTCATGATGGACAGCGAGAGGACACCCACATGGAGCTAAGGAAGTGGAGAACCTGATCTACAAAGGTTGTAGCATCTAACTTTTAGTTAAGTAGTTAACTAGATTATCTTTTCGCCTAGATTTCTAGTCAACGATCCGTATTAGGGTTTCTCGGCACCCATAAAATTTGAAATTGGCATGGTTGATGCCTTGTGAGACCTCTATAGTGTGCCTAGGAACCCTACAAACCATGGTCCATTCTCTACAATTAACCAAGGGTTAATATATGATAAGTATTGATTTATTTATCTTATTATTAAAAAATTATCATATATCTTCTTCTTCTTCATCATCTTTAACAAAATGAAGAAGCTTGTCCTCACCAATGGCATGTTGAGCATATGGGTGAGAAATCCAATTCTAAAGTGAACCCACCTCCTATTTCTTCATCCTCTACCTCTTTCCAAGTAGTATAGGGTGTTTCCTTCACAAGTTTTCATGGCTTTGTGAAGGTGGAGCTTGATCTAGTGATGCCTCGACGTAGATCATCTTCGGCATCGAAGCCGACGACCAAGCCCGTCCATTTCTTCGATGAAGCCGATGCTTGAGTCCGGAATCCGATTTGGACAGTGAGGGGACTTCATCACCGAGTCTAGGAGGTGGAGGACCGGATCTACAAAGGTTGTAGCCCCTTCCCTTTAGCTATATTTCCGTTTACTTGCTTGCATCGCCTAGTTTATCTAGTTAACGATCCGTATTAGGGTTTGTAGGCACAAGGAATTTTTGATTTGTGCATGTTTGATCACTTGTGAGACTCCATTAGAGTGAATAGGAACCCTACAGCGATCTCACCCCCAATACCGGGAGAGACGAATCCCCTGCCGATCTGCTCACTTGCCTCCATGTGGCTCGGGACTGTACCAAAAAAATATCTGTTTGCACGACTCCTTTGAGCCGTGGTAAGGTAGAAATCAAAGCACAGTGGGAACTCACACGAGAAAAATGACGACCTCAAGTCGATGAACTAACCTGTACACATGTCACCAGGGAACTGCTATCTGACGCTAGGTATAATACCTACTAGCAGGTTCCCGGCGAGTCCTGTCCGGTGTACTCATAACCCAATGAGCACCTGTATACATCTTAGGTGTTCCAACTGACACCGGTGGCTTGTGAGACCGGCCACCGCCCCTCTTCGGGGTCTCGACTATATACACTAGTCTACTCCGGAGAATCGATGCCCTGTCTCGAAACTCCCACGACTAGGGATCACAATTAAGGATATGCTTATAGACCACCCAACTCTCACGTATATGATCGCCATCATACTGTTGGTAGTCAAGCAAGATCCTAAGGGCTCTATCAACGTGTAATAGTGATCAGTCACCTGAACCTGTACACGACTGATAAAGGCAAACCAGATAGCATACTATCATCTCGAGTAAGACTGTCCTACCGGTATAGGTCCTCCTCAATCATTGCAATCACGTGCCTGCGATCCAATAATTGACTTTGAGGGCACTATATCCAACAATCTCCCACTTGCACTTAAGGCTAATTATTGCGATGTCGCATATTCACAGCCCGTGTGATACCGAACATCCAGCTCCTCTACAAATCAGTTTCACAAAGCCCGTTTCTAAAACTATTGTGTTCGAGAAATAGCCTCAGTGAGTGGATCCGCTCTGATGTTTCTTTTTATGTCTCTCTTAATCTCTAGTTCGCGGTGAAAACCATCTTCCGAATTGAGCAATACCTGTCTTAGAATATATCTGGATATCTGATGGGACCTAGTTTATAAATGAACTCTAAATCCAAACTTCTTAGACTGTATCCACAACTGAAACTAATCAGTGTCCAGCACTATGCCTCCCACAGTATCCTCTTGGACCACCTGTCCATAATACTGTCCCTCATCAGAGGGAAAACTATAACTCTGACAATCACTCTGTCATCCATGTCACCTTTGAAGCCTGGAATGATAACCATCTCCCAAAGGAGGCTGCCGTCATCAATTCCGTAGAACATTCACTTATGTTCTAAAACCGCTTCCTTATGTTTCTTCAGGATTGGATTAATATAAACTTATCGGATCTAGTGCGAAAACAACATCTGGTGTGGTACTTGACATCTCACGATTGACTCAATTGCCTAAGCAAGTAATCTGTCAATCATGCACTTCCCTCTCCCTTATAGTCTGTAAGACACCTTCAAAGAGGGTGACTCCATCACCTGCAGGTACACCACCATGCCAGGAGTCATCTATTCTAAAAACTATTAGAATACTGTCAAAGTACCCAAATTGGGAAACTACCCAAAACTAGATCTAAAACCATAGATCTAGAAACCAGAATGTCTGATATTATATCCATATCCTGTCTAGAGAAACAACTGTGTGACGACCATAGTACAACCGATCGTAGTATAGGAATTTTACTTCCTACTCTGTGTATGTCATCCAAATACCCGGACATCACACCCTACTACCTTCTTAACAGATCCTTCCCCTATTCTGATGAAGTCAAACCCATGACTGTATCATCAAAATTAGATGATCTATCTCCGCTATAACTGCTCAAGTCTATAAATAGACATAAGCTACTTGCCCACTATGCTTCCGCAGCTCCCACTGACCACAACAACCCTCTGTCAGAATAATATATACATGCACTTCTAAAGCTAGTTTAAAACGACGCTATACTTAACCTCCTGCCGGGTCTCATAGCCTGGAACAACAGTAGTGTCAAGTCTGGGTAAACAAAAATCTCCCAGTCACCGTCCTTGAGGCTACCGGAGTACCTCTCGGGTGTCTGAGGTTACCCACCATATCTGCGGAGTGGCTAATGGAATGTCAAACCTGATTGAATCTGTAGGTCCTATTAAATTTTCCGTAATCTTTTTCGGTTCTGGAATCACTTCCAGTTCTACCATACTCCAACTACTGTTTTATGAAAAAATTCATTTTACTAAAACTGTGGCGAGTCAAGAACAATATCAATATTGATCTTCCAGATGGTAGAAAGTCAACCCTCGTCATAGCCTGGGCCAACCCACAAACAGCAATTACAGAAACGTGCCCTGAGTTATCCAGAGTCTGGTTTTAAGCATAAGCCGGACAACTCCCCGTTCCTTAACAATGTTAAGATATGAACCATTCTATATCCAATATAAAAACTTTGGCACTTATTTAATTGGAAGCAGATTCTAATCATGCAGCTGTCTCCAGTGCATATCAACTTTATGGAGAGAGGCTAATCAGCATTATTCAACTTAGGAATGCATCCAATTATGAGTAACCCGAAAGAGAAACAAGTTTCTCAAAACCATTACTGTCAACTGAATACCAATCACAAGAATGTACATATTCGATCTCTTTGAAGAATCCCGATACTTACGACACCTAGTGTAGGGTTCCTAGGCACACTAATGAGGTCTCACAAGGCATCAACCATGCCAATTTCAAATTTCAACGGTGCCGAGAAACCCTAACAAGATCGTTGGCTAGAATTTTAGGCGACAAAGCAAACTAGTTAACACTTAACTACAAGAATACGGAAATACAACCTTTGTAGATCCGGTCCTCCACCTCTATAGCTCCGCAATGAAGTCTCCTCGCTGTCCAAACAGAAACCCGGGCTCTAGCGTCGGCTTCATCGGAGAAATGGGCGGGCAAGGTCGTCGGCTTCGTGCCGAAGATGATCTACGTCGAAGCATCACAAGATCAAGCTCCTACTTCAACAAGTCATGAAACTTGTGAAGAAAACACACTCTACTACTTGGCAAGAGGTAGAGGATGAAGAAATAGGAAGTGGGTTCACTTTAGAATTGGATTTCTCACTCATTTTCAAGAGTTGCCATTGATGGAGGCAAGCTTCTCTTCATGAAGATGAAGAAGAAGAAGATGATGTAATATGATAAGTTTTTTCCAAAAAGAAATTAAAATGAATACTTATCATAATTAAACCATGGTCAAGTGTAGAGAATAAACTAGGGTTAGGTCAATGGTTAGGGTTAAGCTTGAAGACAAAAATGGTGACTTAGTCAAAGCTTCATGAAGCTTCAACATACAAACAAAGTTAGCAACCATTTTTCTCTTTATGCTTATCATATTCCAAAAACAATAGATAAATAAATAAATGAATAAAACAAAACCCTAACCATTATCATGTAACCATGGTTTAATCTTTACACAAAAACCCTAGCAAACATGCATCATCAAACATGATACAAACAAGTGCACAAAAGTATATCACATATACAATGTGCACATCCGAGTGAAAATATCCATTTAAAGTGAACCAATACTAGTTAATGTAAAGTAATATATCAAATATATAATTATACATTAAATCATTAAATCAACACTTGATTTAACGATCCGGTCATATCGCATATAACCGACTAGTATTCTATGTATCGCCTTATCGAATCAATACTTGATTCGATAACTAGGTTATATCGCATACAACCAATCGATACATTCATCACGAGAATAGAATACGGTATCACATACACGCATTATTCTCGGTCCCGTACATATCTCATATGCGCTCCTATTTTGTTTCGCTTGAGCCAGGAAACCTCGGTGTAGGACTCTAAAGACTCGTCAATACGCCGGCAGCAGGTGATGATCATATCAAACACCCACAAGCCACAAGCGGTCTGCTAAACGTAACGGCCACCCGGGTATTGAGCGATCAGAAGATCGACGAGCAAGCCCGCTCACACTCCTGTGAATCCAACCAGTAACACTTACCGTACAGTCCGGTCTCGTCGTCTGATATGTCGCATACCTTTCCTAGGGGTGGTAAACATCAGACCCCAATAGCTCGATAAGTCGTGTCGATATGAGGTCTATAACAATTCAAGAAACTACTGGTAACACTTACCAGTAAATCTCAGCAACCCTGGCTAGGGATTTCCGGTTATAGCCAATCGAACACAGCGCGACATCAACCCCCTATACCGGGAGAGACGAATCCCCTCCTATCGCTCATTGCCTCCATGTGACTCGGGACTGTACCCAAAAACCACCGTTTTGCACGCCCTCTTAGACGTGGTAAGGTGGAAATCAAAGCACAGTGGGAACAACACAAGACTCTATGACGATCTCGGGTTAACAGACTACTCTGTACCAGTGTCACCAGAGAACTGTCATCTGACGTAAGGTATAATACCATCTGGGAGTTCTCGGCGAGTCCGTCCAGTGTACCCAGTCTACACTGAGCACCCGTATATCATCTCTGATGTCAAACACCAATGGATATGGGATCATCCATCGCCCATCTGTATGGGTCGAGAAGGTATACGCTAGTCTACTCTGGTATATCGATGCCCCGTCTCGATACACCCACGACTAGGGACTTTGAAGGATGTACTTATGGACTACCATGTCCCCACTAGTATGATCCGCATCATAGTCCAGGTAGTCAAGTACACATCCTAAGGGCTTTACCAACATGTAACAGAGAGACAAGTAGTGTACACGTTAAGGTAAAGAGTAACCAGATAGCATACTATCATGTCGAGCAAGAAAGTCCTCCCTATATATGTCCCAACATCCACTACAATATACATCCTATGTATAGCAATGGCCTCTAGGGCATACATATAACTAACACCTAGTTCTCTACTTTATTCTTATACCTACAACTTCTCAAAACTTAGACCTTGTATTTCTACGAAACACTTGTCTAAAACTAGAGAAGTCACAAGTAAATAGAACATAGTACGAGGACCAACCCCTTTGTCCTGATAGACACTGGACAACATACAATACTCTATATAAGTCCGCTGAGTTGAATAACTCAAAACCTGTGCATCGTAGGTTGAAAACTATACCCAGGCGATTTCCTCAAATATCACCAATTACAACGAATTCTGATATAATGAAGATGATCAGCTAATTCCCAATAACTTACTCCTACTCATCATCTATAAAACCATACAGATGTAAGAATCATACCTGGTAAATACATACCCTGGAGTAAGTATCTAATTGGGAAAACAGTTTTCCTTTAAAAATGCACTGAAACATGAAAATGTTTTGTAAGGGTATCCTGGTATTCCTAGTAATGCTTCTTCCATAATCCAATTCATGACTACAACCGTATATTTCTTTGCCATCTCTCCAAATCCCTTTATTTATCTTTATTCATTACCTTCTGTACACCATCATTAGGCTAAGTGGTTTTCTTCCTTCCCTACCGTTCGGCACCAGCCTATGGTTTGGAAGAAGACTATCCAGTAAGCATAATAGGTGTACTCTCCTAAACCAAGGAGTACTCACAACTTGAAAGAAGGTGATGAAAAAAGACAACTGAATAATACCCTATTCTATTTCTCCCGAACTGGGGAAAAAGAAAAGGTGAAATAGGAGTGGCGATGAAGTACGCGGTTTGGTCGTGAATAATAGCAGTCGTAATTTACTTTGCCCTCTTTCTAATCCCTTTATTTTGTCTTTAGTTATTATCTTCTGTAAACCCCACTTAGGATAATTGGTTTTCTTCATTCCCTACCTTTCGGCACCTGCCTATGGTTTGGAATAAGACTATCCAATAAGCGTAATAGGTGTACTCTCCTAAACTAAGGAGCCCTCGCAACCTGAGAGAAGGTGATAATAAAAGACAACTGAATAAACCAATTCTATTTCTCCTGAACCTGGATCCATCCTCGAAGAAGTCCCTCCGAGTTCGTATATAACCATACGATGGATCTATCCAATGGAAGTGGATGTCCGTAGTAATACGGGGTGTTCTGAGAAATTCAAAGGGTAGAAGAAGGAGTGGCAATGACTTATGCAACTTAGACAATCCAAAAGTCAGTATTTTAAGAATGTTCGGTCAACTTGGTCTCCGAGTCATAGTCTAGGGTCGGTCAATGGTCGCTGCCAAAGAGAGAGAGAAAAGAAACACTCTACGTGCACTCTAACCTAAATCAGAATGGTTATCACTTTATCTAATCAGGAAACCTCCCACTGTACTGGCAAATTCTCCTCCAAACCTGAAAGTAGAATCAATCGGGATCACCCGAAGAGTAAACCAACTCATCAGTGGGAATCGGGATCCAACTCTCATCGCATGATAACGTGACGGAATCCACTCACGTTATCACACTCCAGAAGGTATGCGCATGACTGGCAAGTTTCAGTTTCTTTAGAAACTCCCGATATGATTTTTGCCCCATGCTCTTATGACCTTGGCGTTAGGTCAAAATGTCATAAGTCACATGCCAAGTTCTACCCATCACTATCTTGTCAATTTGAACCCACCCGCACATGCCCTTGGCGTTAGGTCAAAATGGCAGAACGACTGTCCCAAACCAACTCATCTATCTATGCAACAAATGAATACCCAGTAGCTACCGAACACTATGCCTTGGCGTTAGGTCAAAATACATAGCTTGAATACTACTGAATACCCAAAAGAAATGACGGAGGGCTACGGCTGGTTTTTAGCAAAAAACCTTTAACGTAACGAACTTGATATCGTTGAAGGAACCTGATAGCTTTTTATAAAAATATAGTGGCGAAAACCTTTGCTAAAGAGGTCACTCCCGGTGAAGGGATCTCGGCTCTTTTCTCGTGGAATGAGGTGCAGGATATTCCAACTGAATACCGCGATGCAAAGCAACTTGTAATCGACTATAGTGAAGTTATTATCCTGACGCAAACTTCTGCCCAAGGGGTCACTCCCGATGAAGGGATATCGGCCCTTGCCTCGTCGAATGAGGTGCAGGATATTCCAACCGAATACCACTATACAAAACAAAAGGAAACGTTTTTGTAATAACATTTTTTAAAACTGTTCCAACAACTGCCAAATAGGTTTGTTTTCCTTTGCATTGATCAGAATCAACGCAGTCCCATCAATTAATCACACCAGAAAAGAACGAAAATAAAATGTACGTATATGCCATCCGCATTCGTCACTGGGTCCCGTCTTTACTCGTTAGGTTACTTAACTAACGACAGAGCGGGGACTGGACTAGAGCGGGTGCAAAGCATACACAACATCTACTAGTATATATACCAATATACAATAATCGCTCCAGGCGTGATAATATGCAACATTACAGAAAAGTAATAAGCATCACAGAACAATACAGATAATCTGGGATCCCCGGGTTTCACAGAGCCGCTACTGAAACCCGACGTTCCCCTGGTCGTGTGGATAGCCTGTGCAATGAAACCTAGACCCCTACGGGTGTGGCAAGTTACCCGCCAAAACCTGAAGCGAGGCAGCCCCCTACAGCATAGTGAATGGACCACCTGCACTTCACGGAATCCGGTAACTTGGGCACCCTTCCTTGGGTCAACCTGTACCCCCTACGAGTGCAGCGAATAGTCTGCCAATTCTAGAATGAGGCCCCTCTGCCTCTCAAAGCCATGAGATACGGACCCGTTGCCCTCCAGAACCCGGCTATCCGTGTACTCCATCGTGGGGTAAACCTAGTACAGAAATGAAATATATGTACAACGGGTACATCGACTTCAGCCCGGTCGTGCCCCAAAAGAATATTATACAAACAGGCAGTGACGGCAGTCCACGTGTTGGACTCTCGCCCCGCAATATCAAATGTACAAATAAATTCAAACATCACAACCATTGCACACTGCTATCCACCACGAAAAATCCGCAATATCACAGCACAACACAGAACATCAATGCGAATGTTACGTTCGCAAATCCGTCTAAAAGGACTATAGCAATTAGACGCAATTTACCGCTCAAATGACATTCCCGGTCGGAGATATAATGTAAGTACTGCAAACTAACAAGTTTAAAATTTCGATCGACAAAACTTACCGAAGTGGGCCCCTCGTACATCTGCTGTACAGTAACAAAATCTGGGCTCAAACGAAATATACCAAAAACCACAATTTACCGTGTAGAACTTACTGTAGAAAACCGGAGTACCAATCTCACAAAATGGCGGCGTATCCGCGGCCAAACCCTTATTTGGGCCGCGGATCCGCGGCGGTACTATGGAGTTGGGCCACCAAATTTCACCAGTTTTCTTATAAAAGCCTGCTCAATTTTTTGTGATATGCAAAATAATTTTTAGACTTGATTAAAAATCGACAGAAACTCTGAACAGAAAATTGTAGTTTCGCGAAATTCCGTTCGATCGATATTTTAATCGTGTTAGCACAAGTTAGTAAAGCTTAATGGCGAGGCTCTGATACCACTGAAAGTCTACGGTAGCGCCCCGGCCGTCTATCAGACGCCAAATGCGGAACAAAAACTTTTAACTGGCGCTATCGTATACTATAACCCTGATCTCCCATTATTGCTAAACTAACAAACTACAAAGTGGGTAGAAGTGTTATACCGAACGATCCGAGTCCTTCGGTCTTTAACCATTGTCCCACGCTTTGTTGCGGCTACTCCAATCTCGCTCGATCTCCGGTCTTCTCGTCCAGGTGGCACCACGTCAACGGATCTTTAAACGGGCTCCCGCCTCTGACCCGAGGCAACTCGGTCATCAAGTCTGCCAAAAGAGATGACCAAGATTGATGTAGAGAATGAGTAGAACACTTTGTCTCGTTACATCCAAACATATGGATGAACGGTTAATGAAGTTGCCTTTTGGATCGAATGAAAATGAGAAATGGATCACATCTAATTTCTATCAACCAAAACTATCAAAATCTTTTTTCAAGCAACCATTATCATTTCAAGAGAGTGGCCGGCCACTTCTTATGAGGGGGAGGTGAGTGTAGGAAGGGGGGAGAGTGACCATAAGAATAATGAAGAGAATGAGTCACAAGACACCTTGCAAAATCATTAAAAGCATACATTGAACCATAATAACCTAGTCATCATCCAATAAATGCACAATCAATGCACTAATGACTCACTAGCCTAGTCACCATCTAGAAACTTCTAGAACCTTCCACACACTCATGACTCACCTCAAAAAAAGATAAATCCGCATTTAACCGAATGTTATAGTGGGTGATAGAAAACTGGAAACTGGCAACTTCCAAAAACGATCCCGAAACAAATTTCAGGATAACCCCGTAACAGTATAAACATACCCGCATTTGTATTACGACCGAATACAAATGCAACAGAGACAAAGATATTATATCTACACAGTATAATACTCGAATCCGGCTTAAACCAAAGCCCACAAGTATTATCTGCCCGAAATATGACACGTGCGTAAACGCACGTGCATTTTCCGAACCCTGCCATAAAACCATACGGCCTGTACAACGTTTCGCCCGAACTTAGGAAACTATCTGTGGGGGACTCTAATGACTCCTCAGTACGTTGGCAGTGGGTTTAACCACGAACCGTCAGCGGCACAAGTGCGTAACAGCTGTTTATGTACTGACCTCAAGGGAAGCCGATGAGCGAACTCATCCTGGAACCCTACTGAGCCTAACAGTGACAATATACATACAGTCCGTCCCGTTCGTCTATGAGTATCGCATATCGGCCTAGGGGGTTGGTAACGTCAGACCCCCAATAGCGGTATAAGTCGTGTCGGAGTGTAGCGCAGAACACTCTGAGATACTACTGGAGTACCTACCAGTAAATCTCCTACCTCGGCCGAGGGTTTTGTGTAATGGCTCTCTTAGACACAGCGCGATCTCACCCCCAATACCAGGAGTGACGAATCCCCTGCCGATCTGCTCACTTGCCTCCATGTGGCTCGGGACTGAACCCAAAAAATACCTGTTTGCACGACTCCTTTGAGCCGTGGTAGGGTAGAAATCAAAGCACAGTGGGAACTCACACGAGACAAATGACGACCTCAGGTCGATGAACTAACCTGTACACATGTCACCAGGGAACTGCTATCTGACGCTAGGTATAATACCAACTAGCAGGTTCCCGGCGAGTCCTGTCCGGTGTACTCATAACCCAATGAGCACCTGTATACATCTTAGGTGATCCAACTGACACCAGTGGCTTGTGAGACCGGCCACCACCCCTCGTCGGGGTCTCGACTGTATACACTAGTCTACTCCGGAGAATCGATGCCCTGTCTCGAAACTCCCATGACTAGGGACCACAATTAAGGATACGCTAATAGACCACCAAACTCTCACGTATATGATCGCCATCATACTGTTGGTAGTCAAGCAAGATCCTAAGGGCTCTATCAACCTGTAACAGTGATCAGTCACCTGAACCTGTACACGACTGATAAAGGCAAACAAGATAGCATACTATCATCTCGAGTAAGACTGTCCTACCGGTATAGGTCCTCCTCAATCATTGCAATCACGTGCCTGCGATCCAATAATTGACTTTGAGGGCACTATATCCAACATAAGATTCAACACCCCAGCCCCCACTCTGGCCGCAAATTGCGGCCAGAACCAGTAAATTTACGGCCACGACAAAAGGAAATGGTCTCATGTTTTTATGGTGGGTTTAGGTCTCAACACTAGGTCACTGTGATGGGAACTTTTCCATCAAACACCTGGTTCTACAGCAGATTACAGAGACTCCATAAAGACACTAAAAATACGATATTTGCATAAAAATAAACCTTTAGTGTTCTAAACCATAACTTTAAGGCAACACAACAATATAAACTCCTAATTAACAGTTAGAGGTCATTACCTAGCCACTCTTGCTCAAAAATCCTAGCTTTCCAAGCACCAAGGCAACCTAGTGGCTAAAACATGACATGAGAAGTGTTTTAGTGGGATTTTATGATGTTTTTGCAAGGTTTTAGTGATGGGGTAGTAAGGGTTTAGTTGAGAGTTGAGAGATAAGAAAATAATTGAGAATGAGAGAAGAATGAGAGAGTGAGGTGTGATAATAGTGAGAGGTGAGTGTAGGGTGAGCTTAACCTCTACTCTTACTCTCTCCCTCACCTCCATTAATACAACCATTAATACCTCATGACTCACCTAGCCACTTCTCTCTCAATCCCAAACAAGAAAAAATCTCTCACATAAAATATCTAAGTGCTAGGTTAAATCAAGGCATAGGTTAATTAAGGTGTCATAGCTATTAAACAAGGTTAACACTAAACAATCCTCACATTAACATGCACAAGTGTGTGCAAGCCAAAAAAATTAAAAATAAATTATTAATTAAATGTTATAAAATATGAAGAAACCGATTTGGTAACTTTTCCTTAAAAACCCGCATTAACGCTTAGTTAACACTAATCGCATTCTAAGGTGTTACAATAATGCTGGTAGTCAAGTAAGAATCCTATGGGCTTTATCAACATGTAATAGTGATCTGTAATGCTACCAAATGGTGTACATGATGACAAAGACAAACCAGATAGTATACTATCATTGTAACGTTTTAGAAATCGTTTTGCGAATTTTTCCGTTTTAGGGCAAAATAGTCGGGATTTTCTAACCTGATTTCGATCAAACTTCCGTAGACACTTACCGGCACCTATTTTAGCTAAAATAAAGCTTGTGTGCAAACATTGGGGGTATATGGGAGGTTTTGGTTCAGATAGAATTTTTCCCAAATAAAATATTATTTTAGCCGGTAAAATATGCACGTAAATCGAGAAATTTCTTCTAAATGAGAATCATTAGAAATCATCACTACAATTATTTTAGAACCTTCTTTTCAAATATCTAGATTTTTTTTGGTCAATGGAATTAAAATTAAAAAAAAAAAAGAAAAGAAAAGAAAGAAAGGTGGCAAAATGCATTTATTGTATTTTTTCCTTCTAGAAAATTCCACACACCTCCACACAAGCCCTAGCTTATTCTTTGGCCGACCACACTCATTTCCTTGCTGCCCATCATTTTTATTCACTCATTTCTTCTTATTTTACATTAAAAAAATGATGAAAAATCCAAATAAATTCATACAAATTCAAATATAAATCAAACCCATCATTTTTCTTCTTCAATCATGCTTGGATCTTCATTCTAGTGGGGATTTTGGAGGCTAATTTTGGAGATTATTATAACGTTTTTCAAATCAAGTTTGAGGTATAAATCCTAACTCTAAGCTTAAGTTCTTGTATTAATACTTTAATTAGCTTAATTAGATATTTAATATAGCTTTTAAATCATGATAAATTCATTATTCATAATTTTTATGAAATTTAAGTTAGGGTTAAAGCTTGATTAAGTGTTTAATATTAATTAAAGTGTTAATTTATGATTAGGAAAAGCTTAACCTAGTAGAAAATGATAATTATTGTTAATGAATATTTTGTTTAATTATGAAATATTGCTTATTGGGTTTTTGCTAAAATTTATTTTGCAAGTGTTAAAAATATGGAAATGGTTTAGATAGCTTAGTTAAGCTATTATAAGGGGTTTATAATCGCTAGATATGCGTTAGCTTGAAACTAGTGCAAAATATTGCGGTAAGTTGTTTACTAGGTTTCGGGGTTTTTCCGACGTGGATTCAATTAGTCGCTGCGAGGTTATATCTATTATATTCCTCGCATTTTAATTTGTTGTGTTGCGCAATTGGGACGATCAGAGTTTAGACTTAGTGTTTCGTAGTTTAGCGACCCTAGTTAGGGTTTTTGACCGATGTCGTGCGCGTTAGATGCGCTAAGTGCGCAGTGTAATTTTCAGGGCGTTACCCTTGCGTTTCTTTGTCTTTTCGTCGATGTAGGATATTTAGCTTATGTGATATATTTGTGAAATTTTGGTTCGCAGGCGGGGACTTCGGATGTTACGACAAAAGGAAAACAGGTGGTAGGCTTCACTTGGCCAGGAGTGTTGGTGAGTAGATTTAACATCTACAGGGGAATCGCCCGTATGGCGTTATGCGTCTGGGCTAGAAATGACTTGACTTGTCGTATATTCTATTTCATATTTAGAATTGCGCATTCACCCTACTACTCAGTTAATTGTTGTGCTTGGACTAGTATCCTTAGGACACTACACAATTATTGACGGCTCATGTTACACGAGCACTGATTGTATGCCACACACACCGTCAATAACTGCCATGTCATGCACAACCCACTTATAGATGTGATATTATTTGGTTAGGAGCATTGGGACATTGATTCATATTTCTTATCGCATATGATATGTATAGCATACCTGGATACCTACATGCTTATACATATGCCTTGACATACTTGCATACTATTTACCTGTATACCTATAGAGTATTGTACCATTAGCGATAGGTACATACACATAATGACATAGCTATATGTATATCTTGCTTACATCCTTCACTTATACCCGAGGGGTATATTACATCATTTCTGATAGGTAGATATCTATATCTTGCTATATCTTTATGTTTACGCATATATCGGTTATAACTACATGTTACCTTTACTTGATGTTATTTAGAATTGGAGAAATAGGAACCGCATGATATTTTATATTAACTTGTTGCAGTTAATTAGCGGCTTTTCCTTATATGCTTACATTTCAGTTTTATATTGCATATATTATATTCATGGATTTTCGCATTGAGATATGGATTTTTCATGATGTTTTTTGGATTTGGGGACCGTGGTAGTTCATGAAATTATGCATTATTTGAAATACCCCGATTCCCTTGATATGAATTTCAGCATCCACCATGAGATTTATCGATTCTTATATATATATATACCCCATGCGAGGAGTCGGGGGTCGTATGAGGGTACATGGTGGGGCTCGGAGGTACCCCGGAGTAAGACGATTGATGGACTTTGCCTATTGAGCCTGGCAGGGGAACCATACACTCTGGTGATATTACCAATGAATCGGCGGTTATCATAAGGATACCAATAGGAGTCATGTGCGTATGGATGCGTCGAGAGTCGAGGGTCAGAGCTAGGCACTCGAGCTTTCGGTATAGCGTATGATACGTACCTATCAGGGTGCCAATCTTGGTGACAGCACTGTAGGGTTCCTAGGCACCCTAATGAGGTCACACAAGGCATCAACCATGCCAATTTCAAAAATCTAGGTGCCGAGAAACCCGACTACGGACCGTTGGCTAGAAATCTAGGCGAAAAACAATCTAGTTAACAACTTAACTAATGGGATATCGGAAATACAACCTTTGTAGATCCGGTGCTCCACCTCCATAGCTCCGCAACGAAGTCGTCTCCGCTGTCCAAAAGGAATCCCGGCTCTAGAGTCGGCTTCGTCGGAGAAAAAGCGAGCTAGGTCGTCGATGTCCATGCCGAAGATGATCTACGTCGAGGCATCGCTAAATCAAGCTCCACCTTCACCAAGTCCTAAAAACTTGTGAAGGAAACACACTCTACTACTTGGCAAGAGGTAGAGGATGAAGAAATAGGAAGTGGGTAGACTTTAGAATTGGATTTCTCACTCTTTATCATCAATCACCATTGATGACCTTGTTTTCTTCACTTGAAGAAAAATGAGGAAGAAGAAGATAATAGTTATGATAAGTTAATTAAAAATGAAATGAATAATCCAACCTTATCATAACAAGACCATGGTTAATTGTAGAGAGTTAACTCAAGTTAGATGAATGGTTAGGGTTTGTATAAGAAGACAAAATGGTTGCTATGGTCAAAGTTCATGAAGCTTCAAAGAATACAAACAAAATAGCAACCATTTTCTCATTTCCTTTTTCCTTTTTCCAAAAAGAAAAAGATTAATAAATGAATAAGGAAATCAAAACCCTAATTATCCACTTAAAACATGGTTTAATTCTTTACATTTAACCAAAATGCATGTATCATCAAACATGATACAATCTAGTGCACAAAATCATATCGCATATGTAATGCGCACATCCGAGTGAGAAAATCCATTATAAAGTGAACCGATACTATTTATTGCAAAGTAATATTTCAAATATATAATTATGCATTAAATCATTAAATCAACACTTGATTTAACGATCCGGTCATATCGCATATAACCGGCTAGTATTATTAGTAACAACTTATCGAATCAACACTTGATCCGATAACCCGGCTATATCGCATATAACCGATCAATGTCACATCGCGAGAATCGAATACAGTATCACATACTGGTATTATTCTCGGTCCCGCACATATCTCATATGCGCTCCTATTTCGTTTCGCTTGAGCCAGGAAACCTCTGTGTAGGACTCTAAAGACTCGTCAATACGCCGGCAGCAGATGATGATCATATCAAGCATCCACAAGCCGCAAGTGGTCTGCTAAACGTAACGGCCACCCGGGTATTGAGCGATCTGAAGATCGACGGGCAAGCCCGCTCACACTCCAGTGAATCCAACCAGTAACACTACCGTACAGTCCGGTCTGATCGTCTGATATGTCGCATATCTTGCCTAGGGGTGGTAAACGTCAGACCCCAATAGCTCGATAAGTCGTGTCGATATCAGGTCTATAACAATTCGAGAAACTACTGGTAACACTTACCAGTAAATCTCAGCAACCCTGGCCAGGGATTTCCGGTTATAGCCAATCGAACACAGCGCAACATCAACTCCCTATACCGGGAGAGACGAATCCCCTCCTATCATTCATTGCCTCCATGTGACTCGGGACTGTACCCAAAAACCACCGTTTTGCATGCCCTCTTGGACGTGGTAAGATGGAAATCAAAGCACAGTGGGAACCACACAAGACTCTATGACGATCTCGGGTCAACAGACTACTCTGTATCAGTGTCACCAGAGAACTGCCATCTGACGTGAGGTATAATACCATCTGGGAGTTCTCGGCGAGTCCGTCCAGTGTACCCAGTCTCTACTGAGCACCCGTATATCATCTCTGATGTCAAACACCAATGGATATGGGATCATCCATCGCCCATCTGTATGGGTCGAGAAGGTATACGCTAGTCTACTCTGGTATATCGATGCCCCGTCTCGATACACCTACGACTAGGGACTTTGAAGGATGTACTTATGGACTACCATGTCCCCACTAGTATGATCCGCATCATAGTCCAGGTAGTCAAGCACACATCCTAAGGGCTTTACCAACATGTAACAGAGAGACAATCAGTATACACGTTAAGGTAAAGTTCAACCAGATAGCATACTATCATGTCGAGCAAGAAAGTCCTCCCTATATATGTCCCAGCATCCACTACAATATACATCCTATCTACAGTAATGGCCTCTAGGGCATACATATAACTAACAATCTCCCACTTTCACTAGGGCCATCTGTAGCAGTGGTTGTAGTATCTCATACTCAACCATCCCATAAAGGTCTCTCTCTGGGAACAGGCCTTTGTGAGTGGATCCGCTGTGTTTGTCCTCTGAGTCTACTTTCCTAACCTCGATCTCCCTGGAGATCAACCATCTCCATGATCAAGTGATACTGCCTTAGAATATGTCTGGATCACTGATGGGACCGGCGTTCCTTGGCATAAGCCACAACTCCATTGTCACACAATGGGAGAAACATAGTTCATCTCATGAACCAATATACACCCAAACAGCCTCTTTGGTAGCATCTTAAGTAGCGATGTATCCAGCCTTTATCGTCTAGTATGTCACGGTATCTAGCTTGGAACTCTTCCAACATACCGTCCCTTTACTGAGGGTAAAGACAATGCCTGTGACTGACATTCAGTCGTCATTATCACCCTGGAACCCTTCCAGTGATTCTTCCCTGGATCGATTGATACCATCTCACTACAACTAGTGAGAATCCTAACATCCAATTAGATCTATCTCATAGATCCAAATTCCAGGATTTAGTAGGTATCACTTTGATCTTATGTGGAGAATCAGTGGGATAAGCGAAGATTGATCGAGCGTAGCATAGGAAATTCCTTCCCTATCAAGAGTATGTCATCCACGTACTCTACGAGGATCATTACCATACTCCCTACTACCTTTTTGTATATACAAGGTTCATCTACCATTTTGATGATGTCAAACTGTTTGACTATTACATCAAAACATACGTTCCAACTCCGCGATGCCTGCTTTATCATATAAAACATCTTGCACACGTTTCCGCTGCTCCCACTGTCTACGAGGCCCTCTGGCTGTGTACTTATAGACGCACTCTTCTAAAACATTATTTAGAAAAGCAGTTATGACACCCAACCACCAGATATCGTAGTCATGGTATGTAGCCATGACAAGTAGGATCTGGATGGACTTAAGCATAGCTACTGGAAAAAGGTTTCATCATTATCCACGCCTGGTCAATGATGCAAACTTTTAACAAGTCTAGCTTTGAAAGTCTCAACTTTTCCATGTACACCAAGTAATCTTCTCAAGATATACTTGATCCTGATGGGGATTTAACCCTTCAGATATTGCAACCAAAGTCCAAACTTTGTTGGTGTATAAGGATTCCATCTCAGATCGATAAACATCCAGCCATTCTTACAGAGTCTTACTCTCGATGGCCTGCTCGAAGCTAGTTGGGTCATCATCTCATGATGCAATCCTCGCTCTCACTGTCATAGAGAAACCGAAGTATCTCTCTGGTGGGTGAGGAACCCTACTAGATCGGCGGAGAGGCTGAGGTTCGTTGGAATCTACTGAATCCTTTGGTTCTATCAAATCATCTGCTGTAGTTTGTATAGCTGGAACCTTTCCAGTTCTACATTACAGGCCTTGCCTCGAGCTTGTCCAGATTTTGCTTTTAGACATAGGCCGGGCAACCCCAAATCTTAACTAGCTTAAGACATGTGTTCTTCCCTTTCCATATCACATATGAAATGGTAGGCGACTGATTTGATTTGAACCCTATTCAATAGGTATGCAGCTTCTCAAGTGCATAACTCCCAAAAGGAAAAAGGTAACTCAGTAGTACTCATCATAGAGCACACCTTATCACATAGGGTGTAATTCTCCACCCCGATATACCATCGTGCTATGGTGTATTCAGAGGAGTAATGCTGAGAGAGAATCTCATTCTCCTTTAGAATAGTCCAGAAATTCCATGCACAAGTATTCTCCTTCCTGATCTCATCATAGGACATAATACTTATACCCGTATTTTGGTTCTCTACTTCTCGCTTATATTCTGTGAATATCTCAAAAGGTTCGGACTCATGTTTCAGCAGGAACATATGACTGAATCTTGAGAGATTATCAGAGAACGTAATGAAGTATAAAGAACCTGTCCTGGCATGTGTAGACAGGGGACCTACATACATTAACATGTATCATCCCAAGAGTTTACTAACTCTTTCTCTGTTTCCAGTAAACGGAGCTGTGGTCATCTTATCTTTGTGACATGACTGGCGAGTTTCACAAGATGTAAATTCAAACTGATTTAAATATGCATCTATATGTAACTCTAGCTAGTCGGGTCACATTGATCTGACCTAGTGTACAATACCTTAAGAAGGATTCGTTCATTTCTGAACTCTTCCTCTTGTGTGTGTTCCATATACTAAGAACTGTAGTTTGATTTAGAACATCAATGTTTTTAGATAACGTGCCTGAACCGATCAACTTTTGATATAGGAAATGTTCAAAACATTATCCAACAATACAAAATTTTATCATTTCTTTACTGACAAAGAGACTGATATGATTTTGTATATCAGGTTCGGTATCTAATAACATTCGTTCAGAATCAATGTATTGAAATACAGGGTGACAGTGACCAACAGACTTGGCTGCAACTCTTGCCCCGTTTTCTGCCTCATGAAACTTATCACCCGTTCTCAGTTCTCTACCTATCTGTAGCCCTATGTAACAGATTACATAACTGGGATCCTGATCCGGTATCATATACCTAGGACGTAAAGGATACTGAGAAACAGTTCTGTATAATGAACAAACCCGAAGATGATGCATCAGTATGCACTCTCTTCGTTTGGGCGGCATGGGAAACCTGGTATTCCCCAATTTCCTGCTCTGTCTTATAACATTTATAAGTTGGAGCGGGACCAACGTTCCCCAGCTCAGTATAACAAGCGGATTCAGTCAATACATCCATATTATTATCTTGATTAAGGCGTGATATGGTCGCTACCTGGAGAGAGAGAGAAGAAAACACTCAGCGTGCGCTCTGTCAAGAATAGATTGGTTATTATTTTATCTAATCAGGATGGCTCCCACTGCTTTTTATCAAATCTTCCTTCAAACCCTAAAAGGAAAGACTAGCCGGGATTAATTACACACTACAAGTTTGCCAATCTTTCAGCCAGGCCAGTGTCGGTACTTTGAGGGAGGTCCCCCATGCTTTCGCACGAACCTAATTACTGTAAACCGCGTTTTCCCAGAGGCGTAACCCCGTTGACACCTTTCTAGACACCTACTTGATCGGCTAATTGTAATGTATAAAACTCTCCCAGAAGTAACACTTACTCGCAGTGGGTATCGGGATCTAACTATCTCATAGAAGGTATGCAATCTCATTGCAAATCTCAACACTTGAAATTCCCGATAATGTTTTGCCCCTAGCTCGCTATGACCTTGACGCATGCCAAACAACCCATAGTCTGCTAGTCAAGTTCAACCCGTACATTTCTTGATTGAATTAAACCCACCCGCACGACCCTTGACGCATGCCAAACAACGCCGTACGAATACCCTAATCCAATCGCATCATATGCTGGCAGATAAGCACTAGTTAGCTACCGTACACTACGCCTTGATGCATGCCAAACAACCGCAGCACGAATACTAACTAATCTTATCTGAAATGACGGAGGGCTACGACAGGTTTTTCTGAAAACCTATTGCGTAATGAACTTGATATCGTTGTAGAATCAAATGATTTTGAAATGGAGTGCTTTTGAGGCTTTTCTAGTTTTGCTAAAGGAGTCACTCCCGGTGAAGGGATCGTCGGTCCTTTCCTCGTCGAATGAGGTGCGGGATATATCATATATATCACTGTGCAAAGCAAAAACACTTAAAAGCAATCAAAAGACAAACCGAGTGTGTAGCATCTGCCAGTTATTGCTAAAAGAGTCACTCCCGGTGAAGGGATCTCGGTCCTTTCCTCATCGAATAAGGTGCAGGGTATATCATATATACCGCTATGCAAAGCAAGAACTGTAGCTACATGTTTTATTTTGAAATTCGATTCTACAACATCTTAGGTTTCTTTTATTTCATTAATCACATTAATGAAGTCCCATCATTTAAGTACCTAAACATCACAGATAAATACGACGTACACTTATGCCATCCGCATTCGCCTCGATGTCCCCTCGTGCACCGTTAGGTTAGGTAACTAACGACAGAGCGGGGCAGGGCTAGCGCGGGAGTAAAACATAAGTAACGTCTATATAATATATCATATATACTATATAATGTATCTATCACAAAACATCACATGATCACATCACAGATACCGCAGCAGAAGAATCATATGAAATATTGGATATACTAGGACGTCCATGTTTTCAATACGAGCCAGTATAAAACACGGATTCCACGGTCGTGATGAATAGCCAAACCCACACCCCTAGACCCCTACGAGAGCGGCAAGTAACCCTACCAATTCTAGAGTTAGGAGACCCGGACTCGACTCCTCGAGTTGGTCTCCCACTGGACTCCAGAACCCGGTTACTTGTGCCCTCCTCCTTGGGTCTATCCTAGTGCGGAAAAGTAAATAATATACAAAGGGTGACAACTTCCGTAACCTGGAAGTGCCCCAATAAAAGAATATTACATGAATGAAAATGAAAAACACTCATCTCATATAAAAACCCCCCGGCTATTCAAACACGACGATCCAATATAACATATCCAGCAACACATAACATCACATGTCATCAACGTAAGTAAATATGCGCATCCCAATTGTCGTTGACATATAGCAACGAAACCGGCGATATCACATATTACACTTACGGTCACAGAAAAGAAAGTGTAAAACTACAACAGTTGGAATCCGCAACCACCTCAGACATCGCATGCCTGACCAAATGAATTACTTAGACATCACATGCCTAACAATTATAAACCCCGCATTTTAGTCTCAAAATCGAAAACACTTTTCAATATTAATTCAGGCAATTCAACAAGATTCCCGACATCCTGATCGAATGCTCGTCGCAAACTTCAGTAGACGGCCGCACCCCCGATACCGTCGACGAAGTGCACCAAGGCGGAACACCGCTGCCGCGAGCACCCGAACGGATGCTTTCGGCGACGGGGTTCTCCTACAGTCACTTGGTCGGGGCTATGGAGTGAGGCTGTTATTAAGTTTACCCGGTGAGTATCCGCGTACGCTACGTGATTGCGACGGACTTTTGATCACATCAAAATTCCGTGGCAACCGATCAAGTGAGACTAAACTGCTACGTTTATAATATTCATTCCGTTATCTCATAACAATTTGTGAATTCCAATTATTGTATCACATTCCAGATAAATAGAAAATGTTAAACTTTTCGATCGAACAGTCAAACACCCAAGTTTTCCCGATACAGCTCAACACATGAAATAAGTCTAACAACATTCAGTTCGTGCCTTAGTACCAACGGTCCAGCCGTAGAAAGGTCAAGACAACGCCTCACATGTGGCACGCGGTACTGCCCCAAACCCGAAGGTTCAAGGGGCAGTTCAAGACGGTCACATAATCGAGTTAAGGTTTGTTGTCTTCTATAGGGTCCATCGCGTTACTTGCACTACTTAGAACGTCGTTAAACTACGGAAAAATCCAACACTTGGAAATTTCCGACTGGGGAAAAATTGGGTATTTATATCCGGTCGAACTTTTTAACATATTCAAAAATTTATCCGGAAAGCCACATAGACAAAATCTGATACTCCGATCGAAACACCGAATCCCCAAAACAACTCCAGAAAATTCAACTCTTGAATAAATATTAAAAATTCCCAGAAACACCAGAAATAATATATAAGAATTACTGTGCAGAATTGGATGCACAAAATGACAAAAGGACCGCGGATCCGCCGCATGGGCCTACTGTAAGGCCGCGGATCCGCGCCCCCTTTAATGAATCAAGCCCTCGAATTTAAACAGTAATTCTTAGATTATTTTACTGAGTTTTCTGAATATTTTTAATCTGGAAAAATCTCAGTTTTTCAAAATCGTCCAGAGAGCAAATTAGGGTTTGGGTTTTCGGGTTGTTCGGACTTCAAACTCCGTCTAGACTTCGCTTAAGGCTCTAGCTAGGCTCTGATACCACTGTAGGGTTCCTAAGCACCCTAATGAGGTCTCACAAGGCATCAACCATGCCAATTTCAAAAATCTAGGTGCCGAGAAACCCGACTACGGACCGTTGGCTAGAAATCCAGGCGAAACACAATCTAGTTAACGACTTAACTAATGGGATATCGGAAATACAACCTTTGTATATCCGGTGCTCCACCTCCATAGCTCCGCAACGAAGTCGTCTCCGCTGTCCAAAAGGAATCCGGGCTCTAGAGTCGGCTTCGTCGGAGAAAAAGCGAGCTAGGTCGTCGATGTCCATGCCGAAGATGATCTACGTCGAGGCATCGCTAAATCAAGCTCCACCTTCACCAAGCCCTAAAAACTTGTGAAGGAAACACACTCTACTACTTGACAAGAGGTAGAGGATGAAGAAATAGGAAGTGGGTAGACTTTAGAATTGGATTTCTCACTCTTTATCATCAATCACCATTGATGACCTTGCTTTCTTCACTTGAAGAAAAATGAGGAAAAAGAAGATAATAGTTATGATAACTTAATTAAAAATGAAATGAATAATCCAACCTTATCATAATAAGACCATGGTTAATTGTAGAGAGTTAACTCAAGTTAGATGAATGGTTAGGGTTTGTATAAGAAGGCAAAATGGTTGCTATGGTCAAAGTTCATGAAGCTTCAAAGAATACAAACAAAATAGCAACCATTTTCTCATTTCCTTTTTCCTTTTTCCAAAAAGAAAAAGATTAATAAATGAATAAGGAAATCAAAATCCTAATTATCCACTTAAAACATGGTTTAATTCTTTACATTTAACCAAAATGCATATATCATCAAACATGATACAATCTAGTGCACAAAATCATATCGCATATGTAATGCGCACATCCGAGTGAGAAAATCCATTATAAAGTGAACCGATACTAGTTAATGCAAAGTAATATATCAAATATATAATTATGCATTAAATCATTAAATCAACACTTGATTTAACGATCCGGTCATATCGCATATAACCGGCTAGTATTATTAGTAACAACTTATCGAATCAACACTTGATCCGATAACCCGGCTATATCACATATAACCGATCAATGTCACATCGCGAGAATTGAATACAGTATCACATACTCGTATTATTCTCGGTCCCGCACATATCTCATATGCGCTCCTATTTCGTTTCGCTTGAGCCAGGAAACCTCTGTGTAGGACTCTAAAGACTCCTCAATACGCCGGCAGCAGATGATGATCATATCAAGCATCCACAAGCCGCAAGCGGTCTGCTAAACATAACGGCCACCCGGGTATTGAGCGATCTGAAGATCAACGAGCAAGCCCGCTCACACTCCAGTGAATCCAACCAGTAACACTACCGTACATTCCGGTCTGATCGTCTGATATGTCGCATATCTTGCCTAGGGGTGGTAAACGTCAGACCCCAATAGCTCGATAAGTCGTGTCGATATGAGGTCTATAACAATTCGAGAAACTACTGGTAACACTTACCAGTAAATCTCAGCAACCCTGGCCAGGGATTTTCGGTTATAGCCAATCGAATACAGCGCAACATCAACTCCCTATACTGGGAGAGACGAATCCCCTCCTATCGTTCATTGCCTCCATGTGACTCGGGACTGTACCCAAAAACCACCGTTTTGCACGCCCTCTTGGACGTGGTAAGATGGAAATCAAAGCACAGTGGGAACCACACAAGACTCTATGACGATCTCAGGTCAACAGACTACTCTGTACCAGTGTCACCAGAGAACTGCCATCTGAGGTGAGGTATAATACCATCTGGCAGTTCTCGGCGAGTCCGTCCAGTGTACCCTGTCTCTACTGAGCACCCGTATATCATCTCTGATGTCAAACACCAATGGATATGGGATCATCCATCGCCCATCTGTATAGGTCGAGAAGGTATACGCTAGTCTACTCTGGTATATCGATGCCCCGTCTCGATACACCCATGACTAGGGACTTTGAAGGATGTACTTATGGACTACCATGTCCCCACTAGTATGATCCGCATCATAGTCCAGGTAGTCAAGCACACATCCTAAGGGCTTTACCAACATGTAACAGAGAGACAATCAGTATACACGTTAAGGTAAAGTTCAACCAGATAGCATACTATCATGTCGAGCAAGAAAGTCCTCCCTATATATGTCCCAGCATCCACTACAATATACATCCTATGTACAGTAATGGCCTCTAGGGCATACATATAACTAACAAGCACCTGATAGATCATTATTTTGTGTCGATGCTTGACACTTGGTTTTCATGATCTTTTACTCCTAAGTATATATAACATTGGAATGGGACACTATTATATATGCATATACATATATATTAGTGGAATGGGACACTAATATATTTGTATACATATAAATTCATATACTTCATCATATTTATTCATGCAAATATACCTAGAATATAAGAGATTCACTTGATATTGGATTTAGGACATTTGAGACGTTGCGTAGTATTAGGGCCGTCACGTGCCAATTTCGGGTTGTGACAAAGTTGGTATCAGAGCGCTAGGTTTTACCTTTCGGAGTATAGGATGACCTTGTTATGATGGAGTAGGTAGCTTAAGCAGAGTAACGTAGTGTGTGTATGTCCACGGCATACTCACGATGCGGTACTCTGCCTAAAGTGACCTAAGTACAAATTGCTTAAAATTCCTTCCTTGATGACATATCCTTGTGATTCGATTTCCGTGTTCAGATCGAATCCTATCTCTATTTATAGCCTTTGCCGCCGACGACTATGGGGACTCAGAGTGATGCTATAAGGTCCAAGGTCAGAGTTGACTCGGGTGGGTCAAGGACTGACAAGGATGGCGCACTCGTTGCACAGGAGCAGACGGATCCGCCTTCGACAGATAGTATCGCTAGGCTTGTGGCAGATATGCAGGACTTGCGCCAGACGATGAGTTCATTGGTTGAGGCCATTCGAGCACAGTGACAGGAGGTTGTCACCCCTGTTATCCAGTTGTTCCTTGCGATCGGCATGCAGCATTCTGTCACCAACATAGCACCAGTGGATGCAGCCCCAGTTGACGAGACACGTATTCCAGAGACTTTGGAAGTTCCGGGACCGTGGAGGACTCGTACCGGTGTACCAGCCTAGAGACAGATGCTTAGTCATCGAGACAGATTTCGTGACCGTCGCGGGAGTAGCAGAGGCTTGGGACGAGGACAGTCATTCAGCTTTCACCCCCAAGAGGGTCAGCAGTCATCGTATGGATGTTTTCGATGCGGGAGCCTTCATGTCACGCCCCGAAAGTACGGAACATGACCGGCACTTAAACTACGAACGTCTCGAGGCGTACGTAATCTAAGTGAGCCGAAAACCCAGAAATCCAAACCAAGAAAAGTAATAGAGTGAAGGAAAACCAATTTAAAACAAGTAGTTTTAATAGCATAAGCCGAATTATGCGGTTTTAAAAAAAAACATCAAATATTTCCCGAAAATTTCGGCAGAGTCTCCTTTGTAAATACTGGCCCCCAAACGGGATACAACATGAATAGTATACGAAATCAATAAAAAGGCATCCCCAAGCGGGAGCTAGCTCTTCATCAATCGACGGTCACAACCACACAAGCAATATAATATACAACGCCAACGGCGAGGATCAAAATTCAAAAGGAAACTCAAAACCACAAGAAAACCACAGAAATATAACGCGCGACTCTAAGGTCGAAGGAATAACATCACTGGTCTCTATCTCAAAAATAAATACATGTTTGGTTGATGGAACTTCTAGATATAACAGAATAATGATATAATGATGGGTGCGATACAAATAAACCCACCTACTAGCAAGTCACCCGAAAATGGAAAGAGTGCCAGCAAGCCGTAATGAAACCTGTACGGCGAAATCTGCAAGAACTGTGGCACAACGGGGGTGAGTTGCCAACTCGTGAATAGAAAAATATCTACGAACAGAAACCGCATGAACAACGCAAACCTAGGTCAACGATCATAATATATCCTCAAATATATAACATGCAGCCTATAACAATGGTTAGGGTAAATATCTAACCCGAGTGTAATCTCATGTGCCCGTGTCAGTGCCTCAGGTAGCAATGTATCATATGGATGATGTATGAATGCATGAAACAGAATGCACGTACTGAAGAAAACTGCTTTCATAAATCAGTGAGATTTCTGTATTTTAAAAGTGAGGTACCATAAATGAAATCAGCATAAAACAGTGCCCAGCATCGACACAAAACAAGTGTCCAAATATCTCGATATCTCTGTATCACAATCGCTGTACCTCAATATCTCAAATCACAATATCTAGGGCGCCGTCAATCCAGACCGGCCCCTACCATCCATCTCAAGACCACGACGGTATCCTCCGGATATCCGACGCGTCGGGTAATATCACCGGTAGGTAGTGCTCCCCTGCCGGGCTCACATCGTCATCATCACGTGCTTCTTGCCCCGGGGTACCTTACCGGGTCCACCATGTTCCCGAAACGGTTCATCCGCCTCCTCGAATCGGGTCTCGAAATCCATCAGCAAACTCATGGTGGACGACTCATACATCATAGGAAAACCGTACTTTTTATTTTAAAAGAGAGAAAAGGTTTATTTATGTTTTTGCGGTTTTCCTCCAAATCCAAGAAATCTCATGAAATCCGAATCCAAGTCATCAATAGCATGTAAACTGTGAATATAGGCATGAGAATCCATGAATGCGACACAACAGTGAATAATAACATCCATGAAGTAGCAGGCAATAACTACAATGTCTAACTAGCATATAAGGCAAGTACACTAATATCATGTCTAAACTATTAGCTAACAACCTATGTCAAATGAAATAGTATTTTCTAAAGTGTTCGTGACATGGAAATTACCGATGAAGATGCGTGTGAGCCGGCAAGTAAGTGTACGTGGTACATACGCGTCATCGGTAATGGTGCTGGTGTCCTAACAGCATGGTATTGATAATAGGATATGAATCATAATATAAGCATGCGATGCAGAGCGAACAACAATAATGAGCGGGAGCTAAATACTAAACAATGGTGCCCTTTGAAATAACACGAATCGTGGGGTTTTAAAAATAAGGGCTACGGTGGTTTTAATAAAGGATACGTCTTTTGAAATATCCGTAGATCCCTTGACCTGTCTTTTAAAATACCCACGATCCGCTAGTTTTGAAATAGGTAGGAGTCTAATTTAATCTAACAACTACACTAAGCTATACGGCTGAACTAACAAGCTGAACTACAGGTAAAGAAACCGCCTATCATCTGAGTCGATACATATACATACCTGTACATATACAGTCGGTGATCCCGCCTCAATAATATCATATCCGATACCATATCTATAAGAAGACATCCCAAGTCAAGAGTGCGGATCAATCATCAATATAGCTCGTACGTAAATCCGTCGTACGACATCCCAAATCTGGGTACGGGTCAATATCACATTCATCACACTATTCACCTGGTATCCTCTTTATCAAATATCATGATCGGGGTACTGATCTACGTCTAGTACAATACTGATACCGCCTAAGTATGCATGCACGTGTGTGAAACACTACGTCATGACCCGTTACAACGTCATGTCGTATCTCAAATACGAACCCTGCTATATCACCGATCTCACGGCCTCAAATCAAATCTCATCGACTCATCTTAAATCCCAAGTACATCCTCATTATCCATGCATGTGTATATGAATGTACATATGCATAGTCCCATACCCACGCATATATACATATATACACATCCCAATCTACGCACAAGAAAGTAAAGTATGCAAGTCTGTGTGTGCGTATGTGGGTATAACAACTACTCTAGGGTTTCGCAACTAACCCAAAGCTAATCCATGAACACATAATCATAACATAAATAAACATTCTCGTATCATAAGACACCTACATAAATATATATATATATGAGCTACACTACGGACTGCGGGGGTGCTATACGCCATCCACCCGACTTCTCCCCGTAGATATGAATCTACTCACCTGGTCCTCGCTAGCCGGTGCCGACGTCTCCACGTGCTTGCTTGTCGTCTCGAAGTCCACATGGGGTACCTACATATCATAACGCATCGTATCGCATTAAAATCAAATTCGAAATCGAAACGGCACACGAAAATCAAATCGGCACGCGTATCACGCATAGGTCAAAACCTATCGCCTACGCATGCAAGAATAGCCAACCTACCCTCGTTGTCGATGTACAAATATCAAACCATCGAGAAAAATCCAATCACACTCATTTGCACATTCACGAACACTAGTTATAATATAAAATAGGTTAAAACTCACGAAAACCCCAATTTCACTTAAAAAGTCATTTTTCCGAAAATCTAGCAAGCAAAATTAACCGTTTTAGTACAAAACTCGATATATAAACGAATCTAGCGGCCACAATATTCATTAAATATCTTAAATAAGTCATAAAAACAATTCCCATAATTTAATCTCATTAAATTCCATAAACCCCAAAATTCTAGTTTACAAAATACCTAAATTTAACAATTTTATAGCAAAAATCCACAAACTACAATCTAGCTTGGATTTTCATGAACTAAAGCATTAAACTACATTTTATAATGTTAATAATGTTATGAATACCCTAATCACATTTTTCTCTTAATTATTTAACCAATTATAAAAAAACCTAGTTAGCAAATTAGCGTAATTAACACAATTTAAATTAACAAAAATGCAACTAACAACTAGATTTGATTTAGCATAACATTAATATGTCAAAAATATCACACAACCATAATCTCACATCATAAAACCCTAAGTTGCATTCAAAACCCTTTCTTGAAAGTTAAATCTTTAATATCAAAACCACAATTAACTCCTAATTAAACACATAATAGCTAGATTGAAGTAATCAAACAATAACTTATGCAAAATGCTAAGATTATACCTCACAAAATTAGAGACCTAGCACCAAAATCTTGGCCTCCAAATTGCTCTCTTGATCCATGATCCACACTAGAATAGGTCAAGAAGAAATGTGTAGAGATTGGATTTTGATTTTGTGGGATTTTTGTGTTGATTTTTAGGCATTTTGTGGAATTTTTTTGTGGTGAAAGAGGGGAGAACAAGGGTAGGGCTGCTGCTGATTTGGGGAGAGGGGGGGCTCGGCTAAGGGATGGGGAGAGGGGAGAGAGAGTGTGGGTTGAAAGAATGATACAATTTCCAAGTCAACAAAGTCATGCCCCATTTTATTAATTCCATTTTCTTTTCTTTGACTTTTTCTTTAAGTGGGGACAACTTTGGGGATTGGGGAAGCCCATTTTCGGCCAGAAAAAGGGGGAGGTGGAGGTGGTGTGTGTGTGTGTGAAGCAATGAACACCAAACACCAATTCAATATGCACCAAATCCCTTTTATTTTCACAAAATAAGCCTTTTTCTTCAATATTTTCTAAACCGTTTTGGCAAACGATTTCGTTTCAAAATTCCACACATTAAAATTTGATTTAATGTTTTATGATGCACAAAATTTGTTTCAACTCATTCCAATTTGTAATTTTCCCTAATTAAATGTATTAGTGACGGCTTAAAATAATAATAAAATAATTTTTTTCAGAATATTTGAAATTTCACCAGTGGCTCAATAAACACCAAATACTAGCAATTACATAGCTAGAATATGTATATTTAATTTTTATAATAAGATATTTGTATTTTGACTTTTTACAAAAAAAACCCTTATTTTACCGATTTTCCGAAATTTCACCGAAACGATTTTCAAAAGGCTACAATTTTCCCCCCTTAAAGAAATTCGGTCCCCGAATTTAAATTCAAACTCCCCCTAAATACAAAAATATTTCAGCCAAAACCATCAAATCGTCGGGGCTCCGAACTCATAAATACATAAACGCATCATAGCGCAATGCATGCGCATGAGTAATGAGTAGATAACTCGAAATCAAAACTCCGTCAAGCATCCCGCAATCATCGGAGTCAAGGTGAAGACACGAATGCCAAATCTCAAGCAAGACCGATATGCTATAAATCTGAACTATACATGTAAATATCAGGAGGAAATGCATGCCAAATCTTTTAAGTTGCTATGCAATGCACATAACACTGCATAGTGGCGGACGTCTATCATAAGAAAATAACTATATACATATATAACTTTGTTTGAAATGTACGTTCCGCCGTTTTGGGAAACAATTTGGAAGGGTTTTCTTGTTTTAAATGTTTCGCGTCATATCAGACACGCAGGTAAATACTGAGACTATAGCTCGCTTTTTGGAATTCCCTTCAATAGCTATCAATGCATGCAAAATATATTCTGGTACTGTCCTCTGACTAGTCCTGCTCAGTACAAAAACTCATAGCAATCATCATAAAAACGTACTGCTCTATAAGAAATCCATCCCAAATTAAGCGTATGAATACTACGTGCGTCTGGTGCGCACGACCATCAAAATACATATATGTGCCAACATGTGCACAGAAACAAGATCTAAGTGCATCGGGTGTGCACGAAACATCTGTCATAGGCAATGTGGGTGCCTGACAGCAAAATCAGGTGCATCTGACATGCATGAAAAAAATCTCGATTTAGTGCATCTGTGTGCACCAAAATCGCATCTCAAGACATGCGCTCAACATGCGCGAAAACCCAAAACCAGGGGCATCCATCATCCACTAAATCATGAAATCCAATATCAAGCGCCGAACATGCGCAAAATCAAATCAAGTGCACAAGGTGCACAAAACAAATATCGAGTATCACAATCGAAATCGAAGTCCAGTGCATCTAAGTGCACAAAAGACGTATCACTGCACTGCAAGCATATATAAACTATACAGAGTGCAGGAACCAAATCGTGTGCGTGCATACGCACAAAATCAACTCAAATGTCTAAAACCGTAAAATCACAAACATGTGAAAACAAAGCACGAAAACGATATCAAGTGCAACACTGTGCAAAGATCGTAAATACTCAATCATCAAAATCAAATCATGCGAATAAATCACCCAAAACATCGAAATCAATAATGGCGGAATAGTCCCGCTCAAGCCCATCCTCTAAGAATCTCGGGCCAACTGTCACGGTCACTAGTGGGACGTCTCGTCGATGGTCATGAACTCTGGCCTGCTAGTGTGCGTAACAATGACCACTCCTGGGTCAAGGTCTTCACTGTGAATTACCAATCTCTCGGTCCATCGGCTCATCGGCCCTGTCAGGTGTGCTAACGGGGATGATCCCGTTCTGGCACTTCTCTGGTCATCTCTCGGTCAATCATCGTGACCACTCGTAAGACAGCATATCACTGGCGTCGGCCTCTGGCTCTCTGAATGTACGTGACTCATCTGATCCTGGGTGCAAGTACCATTGCAGCAGTGTCCTGGAAGGAATCCTCCTCACGGTCTCTTCCATGTCTCGTCTCTGCCAACTGTCCGGAAGTCATCGTCCTTTCCTATATCTGCATCTTGCTCTGGAACGGCTTCATACCCATCGCGACTCCTTCTGGAAGGTATATCCAGTACTCTGCCTCGGCATGCGCATCGCATCTCTGATGTCGGCGGAGGGGAACGTCATCATATCCAGATCTTGTACGAACCTCTTACTCCATTTTTCTATAATGTCGACCGCTTTGGACTCATCTCGTCGTGGCTGCATGGACTGAGCTCCAACGGCTATCCTCGTATCAGGAGTCTCCCAAGAAATGCATCTCACCACCTAGCATCCGAATTAACTCGAACCATCCAATCGATTGTCAAAACCTCATAATCCCCAAGGGCTCAACATCTTGGGCACAGTTTAATAGTACCGAGTACATACCACAGCATCGGTGGTCCAGCCGTAGAAGGACAAACCCAAGCCTCACTAATGGCGCCGTAGAACTGCCGCAAATCCGAAGGTTCAAAGGCTTTCACACGGTCATTAAGTCGAGTTAGGGTTTCATTCTTCTAGAGGGACCATAGAATTGCCCGCATGTCTTTCCGACTACTTTAAACTTGGAATAATAGGTTTCTGACATTCGATCGTCTATGTTGACTCTCAACGTCTCCGCGTGAAGTCGTCTCTAGCTAGAATCAATCTATCTGATGACCTCGTATCGGGGTAGGCGAAAGAACCACATGTCCTAGTCATTCATCCTCGGGTGACTAGTGACCTTCTATCATCTCTTAGTACAACCTGTACTGCAATAGCTCCAACATCTGGGGCGATATCTCGTCGTTCGCAGCAATAACTGGCTCACTCGTCTGCACGCTGAATAGTGCCTCGATCATCATGAATAAGCCATACACCAACGGTCATCAAAATATGGCTGGCCTCTATCAGTGGCTCAATCCTCTAGTGCAAATCGGCACGTCCGAGTAATCTTATACAGCAATCCACCCAACGCTCGTGGCGCGAAGACACAATGAAAAGACACATCTCTGCAATTGTGTGTCGCCGGAATCATGCTCTGGTCAGTCCTCGTTCGTAACGAGCTCGTGTTGACCGCAACTCTAGCCGTAGCTCTCCCTGCCCGTAATCGTGGCAGCAAACCATAACTAGTACTGATGAGGCTAGATCAAGAATGAATATGATACTGAGCAAAAAAATGTATATCCTAAGGCTCCTTAAGTGGAGTAGCGTATCGTAAATATGCCGCGGAACATACCTACGGTACGTCACTCTACTTTAGTCACCAATTCCATCAACCAAGGGTCATCCTACGCTCCGAGGGTAAAACCTAACGCTCTTATACCAACTTTGTCACACCCCGAAAGTACGGAACATGACCGGCACTTAAACTACGAACGTCTCGAGGCGTACGTAATCTAAGTGAGATGAAAACCCAGAAATCCAAACCAAGAAAAGTAATAGAGTGAAGGAAAACCAATTTAAAACAAGTAGTTTTAATAGCATAAGCCGAATTATGCGGTTTTAAAACAACATCAAATATTTCCCGAAAATTTCGGCAGAGTCTCCTTTGTAAATACTGGCCCCTAAACGGGATACAACATGAATAGTATACGAAATCAATAAAAAGGCATCCCCAAGCGGGGGCTAGCTCTTCGTCAATCGACGGTCACAACCACACAAGCAATATAATATACAACGCCAACGGCGAGGATCAAAATTCAAAAGGAAACTCAAAACCATAAGAAAACCACAGAAATATAACGCGCGACTCTAAGGTCGAAGGAATAACATCACTGGTCTCTATCTCAAAAATAAATACATGTTTGGTTGATAGAACTTCTAGATATAACAGAATAATGATATAATGATTGGTGCGATACAAATAAACCCACCTACTAGCAAGTCACCCGAAAATGGAAAGAGTGCCAGCAAGCCGTAATGAAACCTGTACGGCGAAACCTACAAGAACTGTGGCACAACAGGGGTGAGTTGCCAACTCGTGAATAGAAAAACATCTATGAACAGAAACCGCATGAACAACGCAAACCTAGGTCAACGATCATAATATATCCTCAAATATATAACATGCAGCCTATAACAATGGCTAGGGTAAATATCAAACCCGAGTGTAATCTCATGTGCCCGTGTCAGTGCCTCAGGTAGCAATGTATCATATGGATGATGTATGAATGCATGAAACAGAATGCATGTACTGAAGAAAACTGCTTTCATAAATCAGTGAGATTTTTGTATTTTAAAAGTGAGGTACCATAAATGAAATCAGCATAAAACAGTGCCCAGCATCGACACAAAACAAGTGTCCAAATATCTCGATATCTCTGTATTACAATCGCTGTACCTCAATATCTCAAATCATTATATCTAGGGCGCCGTCAATCCAGACCGGCCCCTACCATCCATCTCAAGACCACGACGGTATCCTCCGGATATCCGACGCGTCGGGTAATATCACCGGTAGGTAGTGCTCCCCTGCCAGGCTCACATCGTCATCATCACGTGCTTCTTGCCCCGGGGTACCTTACTGGGTCCACCATGTACCCGAAACGGTTCATTCGTCTCCTCGAACCGGGTCTCGAAATGTCACGACCCGCAGGGAACGGAACGTGACTGGCACTTAAGTTACGAAACGTCTCAAGACATCCGTAAAATATGTAAGCCAAAGCCCAGAAACCAAAACCAAATAAGCAAAAGAATGAAGGAAAACCAATCAATTGAAAGTGAGTATATCAAATGAGTCACATCAAGCATTTTTTTTAAAAACAATATCAATTTTTTCGAAAATTTCGGCAGAGTCTCCTTTGTAAATACTGGCCCCAAAATGGGTACAACAAGAATATATATGAATCCAACAAATAAGACATCCCCAAGCGGGATCTAGCACTTCGCCACAAGGCAGTCACAAATCCCACGCAATATAAAACAACAACATGCGAAATAATCATAATGAAGCATGAGAAAAACAGCATGTCGACTCAAGTGAGCTCGACCCTAAAATACAGCATAAAAAGTCCACAAATCTCACAGTCTCATCTCTAAGTCAATATACAACAATACTGGTAGATACCGTAGATGGAGTACACTAGATACAAAGAATATACAAGGTGGTGCAAAAATAATGATATAACCCACCTAAGAGCAAAACCTCGAGTCCAGGCAAAGGAGGCAAAAGAAGCAAGTGCGCCCGCCGCTACTGTACTGACGGAGCGGACCTGTAAAATGCTGTGGCACAATGGGGGTGAGTTGCCAACTCGTGAGTAATAAATAACATCTACACAGGCTATCGAATGCATGCACACAAGCATCCTAGCATCTAAAATACAGGTAAGGCAGGACATAATAGCAGGTATGTATGCAATATGAATATACTAGCAGGTATGAATGCAATGCGAATCAGCTCATGATCTGAATGTGTAAGTATAAGAATCAGGTTTTTCCTTTAGGAATCTCTTTAGAAAAACCAGCACAATACCAATAGAATCAACAAGAACCTGTGTCCAGCAACGACACCTCAAAACTATCAAAAATCTCATATATCCATGTCATAGTATCTCTGGCCTCAGCCATCCGGCTGACCCATCTCAATATCAATATCTCATCAACTCGCAGCCACGGTCGGTATCCTCTGGATATCCGCCGTCCCAAACAGTCACCGGTAGGTAATCCGCCCATGCCAGGCTCATCGTCAGCACCACAGCTTCTTGCCCCGGGGTACCTTACCGGGCCCACCATGTACCCGAGACGGTTCATCCAACTCCTCGAAACGGGTCTCGAAAACCACAGCAAACTCATGGTGGACGATACTTACATCACTAGAAAATCGCAATTTACATATTTTAAAAATATAATAAGTTTAGAAATTTTGCGGCTTTCCCCCGAAATCCAGAAATATCATAAAATCTCAAGAAATCCTCATAAGTGCATATGTCAATGATAATGAATGCATATGGTATCAATAATCAAGTTGCGATGTGTGATTAATAGACTAAGCATGAACAAATAATATGATGAGGTACATGCACATGAATAGCAATCCTACGATTTCATTTTTAAGGAATTAAAGGCAATAGCACAAGTTTAAGTACCAATTATAGTAAAAGGTTTCAAATTATAGGTTATCTAGTGTGGTGGCATGGCAATTACCAGGGTGTGTGTGTAAGCATGAATAGTGCTCGTGCTGCATATAAAAACCCTGGCAATGGTGCAGGTGTCCTATAGAATGGGTTCGCATATGTATGTCAATATAAGGCATGAATGTAGCAAATAATCATACAAGTATTACACCCCTAATTACTAACATTACTAAGAATCTTTTTAAGCTACTAAAACTATCGGGCGGCTTGCGCCATCCAACGATAGTCCCCCGTAGATGTTACATCTACTCATCGGAATCCCTAGCTACTCACGTCCAATCACCGCTTTCCCCTTTCGTGCCGCGTCTGACGTCTCCGCGACCGAACCTGGAATTTACATCAATACAAACATAAGGTTACATATCAAGAACGACAAAAATCCCTAACGAAAATACTAACGTTCACAAGCTAGGTACAACGTGCACAAGGTGCGCGGAACACACGCGAAAATCGCAAAAACTAACTAAAACGTCGATTTGGTCGCCCGGAAAAACTAAAACCCGAACACTCAAAAATCCGCACTCATACATCCTAAATGTCATAGGATAAGCCAAAAAAAATATCATCAAGATATTGCAAATAATTCAACACAATATTTTATAACAAAACTAGTAAGCTAGAAATTTGCAATTTGGTGCAAATATCGACAATTAGCGATAAGTTAACACAAACTAGCAAGAACATCCAACCACATAACTAGTTAACCACAATCACTTTAATTATAACACATTATAATGCTTCAAATCATAATTTTCCATAAACAACCCTCTCTTGATTTTTATAACCACCAATTTAAATCCAATTTCACACTTGAAAACCTAAATTAACACAAATCGAAGCCCACTTAAACAAAGTAATCTCTCAATTTAGGTTTGTATAAAACTAGATAACAAGATAACTTAATTAACTAATCAATGGTGCTAAAAAAAAACCTAGTTTAAACAAACTACTCTCTTAAAAAAAATAGATTAGAAACTAACACTAAATTTAACATTAAACAAATTTCAAGGTTCTAGTTTAGCACACTTAAGCTACAATTTAACCATTTGATTAGAAATTATATCTCAAAAGATCAATCCTAAGCTTGCTCAAGCCTCCCAAGACATCTCCTTTCTCCTTGATTTGAACCAAATTAGGTTGGAGAAGAGATGGAATATGGTTTTGTGTTGAATTTGTGAAGGAAATTGTGGATTTTGTTGAATTTTTGAGATGAAAATGAAGCAAAAGAGAAGAAGAAATGAGGAAAATATTTGGGGCTGTTGGTGCAGGATTTTCTGCTGAGAGGAGAGGGATGGGGGATGTGAAGGGATGGTGCAAAAGTCTAAGTCAAAGCCCCCCCAAAAAATACCATAATTCCCCCACCCATTACTACATTTTAAACCCTTTTTAAACAATTTAAAAGGAGTTGAAGAATACAATTTGGAGGGGGGGAAAATGTGCTGCAGTAGGAGGTGGGGCCGGCCAAGGGAGTGAAGGAAGGGTGAATGGGGTTTTACAAATGAAATTTTATGCAAAAAGACCCCCTACATGTCTAAAATTGCAAGTTTTAGCTTAAATTCCATAAATTTCGTTTTCCATAATAAAAATTAGTTAAAACTTAAAATAAATTACTAAAAATTTATGTTACAACTAGATTTTAATTAACATGATTTTAAAGATTAAAATTAGCCCAAAGAAATTTGTATTTATCGCTAATTTAATGTATTTTCTTACCGGCTTAAAATAATATTAAAAAATTGAAAAAAAAAGGGAAAATTTTTTAAATGACCAAAAATTAATAAGTAACTCATTAGCTACTAAAAACAAGCAATTACCTATCCATTTTAGGTATAATTAGTCCTAAACTGCAAAATAACAAAAAGGACGGTTTACGGAAAAATACCGAATTTTCACCGATTTTCGGGATAACACCAAAACGACATTTCAAGGCGCTACAATCTTCCCCCCTTAAAGAAATTTGGTCCCCGAATTTAAAATTATAACTACGCGTACCTTCAAAGAGATGGGGATATTTCTTCCTCATCTCGCCCTCGGTCTCCCAGGTAACCTCCTCGCTGCTCGGGCTACGCCAAAGGACCTTGACGGTTGGTATAATCTTCGATCTCAACTTCTTCACCTGTCGATCCAGGATGGCCACTGGCTGCTCTGAAAAAGAAAGGTCGCGCTCTAGCTGGACTGTCGGGTGCTGAATCGCATGTGAAGGGTCGTGAAGGTACTTGCGGAGCATCGAAACATGGAAGACGGGGTGAACATCGGGAAAGCTGGGTGGAAGGGCCAAACGATATGCAACAGCACCGACACGCTCGAGAATCTCGAAGGGACCAATGAATCTAGGGCTAAGCTTCCCCTTTCGCCCAAAACGCATCACGCCCTTCATCAAAGAGACTTTCAGAAGAACGTGGTCGCCAACTGCGAACTCTAACCTGCGACGGCGCTTGTCTGCATACGATTTCTGCCTGCTCTGAGCCGCTCTCATCCGGTCTCGGATCAACTGTATCTTCGCTGTCGTCTCCTCAACAAGCTGCGGCCCCAAAATACTGCTCTCGCTGAGCTCTGTCCAACAGACGGGCGATCTGCATCTCCTCCCATACAATGCCTCGAAAGGTGCCATCTGAATAGTATCCTGGAAGCTGTTGTTGTAGGAGAACTCCACTAGAGGTAAATGACGATCCCAGCTAACGCCGAAGTCTAAAACGCACGCTCTAAGCATGTCCTCGAGAGTCTGAATGGTCCGCTCTGACTGTCCGTCGGTCTGCGGATGAAACGCTGTGCTGAAGCTCAAACGAGTGCCCAAAGCCTCCTGAAGTCTCTGCCAAAGTCGGCTGGTGAACTGGGTGCCTCGATCTGACACGATACAAGTCGGTACTGTAGGGTTCCTAGGCACCCTAATGAGGTCTCACAAGGCATCAACCATGCCAATTTCAAAATTTACGGTGCCGAGAAACCCTAAACTACGGATCGTTGGCTAGATGTCTAGGCGAAAAAACAAACTAGTTAACACTTAACTACTAGAATATGGAAATACAACCTTTGTAGATCCGGTTCTCCACCTCCATAGCTCCGCGATGATCTCCCTCCGCTGTCCAAATGAATTCCCGGGCTCTAGCGTCGGCTTCGTCGGAGAAATGGCGAGCTAGGTCGTCGATGTCTATGCCGAAGATGATCTACGTCGAGGCATCACTAAATCAAGCTCCACCTTCACCAAGCCATGAAGACTTGTGAAGGAAACACACTCTACTACTTGGCAAGAGGTAGAGGATGAAGAAATAGGAAGTGGGTAGACTTTAGAATTGGATTTCTCACACTTTTCATCAATCCACCATTGATGAAGAGAAGCTTTTCTTCAATGAAGAAGATGAAGAAGAAGAAGCTAGTATTATGATAAAATTGATCAAAAACAATAATAAATCAAAATGATCTTATCATAATTCAACCTTGGGTTAGACTTAACTCTTGTAGATAGCAAACTCTAGTTTAGCTAATGGTTAGGTTTTAAACATAAAACAAAATGGTTACAAATTCAAAGCATCATGAAGTTTCCACAAAAGACAAAATTAGCAACCATTTTATTTTAGACAAAAGAAATAAAGAATACAAATGAAATGAATAAGTGAATACTTTAAAACCATAACCATTAACCTAAACATGGTTCAAATCAAACATACACCCAAGTTTGCATGCATCATCAAACATGATACAAACTAGTGCACAAAACTATATCATATATACAATGTGCACTTCAAGTGAGAAAATCCATCTTAAGTGAACCAATACTATTTAATGTAAAGTAATATATCAAATATATATATAATTATGCATTAAATCATTGAATCAACACTTGATTCTATGATCCGGTCATATCGCATATAACCGGCTAGTATCCAATGTATCGGCTTATCGAATCAATCCTTGATTCGATAATTAGGTTATATCGCATACAACCATTCGACACATTCATCGCGAGAATGAAATGCGGTATCACATACACGCATTATTCTCGGTCCCGCACATATCTCATATGTGCTCCTATTTCGTTTCGCTTGAGCCAGGAAACCTCTGTGTAGGACCCTAAAGACTCGTCAATACGCCGGCAGCGGATGATGATCATATCAAACACCCACAAGCCGCAAGCGGTCTGCTAAACGTAACGGCCACCCGGGTATTGAGCGATCAGAAGATCGACGAGCAAGCCCGCTCACACTCCTCTGAATCCAACAAGTAACACTTACCGTACAGTCCGGTCTGATTGTCTGATATGTCGCATATCTCGCCTAAGGGTGGTAAACGTCAGACCCCAATAGCTCGATAAGTCGTGTCGATATGAGGTCTATAACATTTCGAGAAACCACTGGTAACACTTACCAGTAAATCTCAGCAACCCTGGCCAGGGATTTCCTGTTATAGCCAATCGAACACAGCGCAACATCAACCCCCTATACCGGGAGAGACGAATCCCCTCCTATCGCTCATTGCCTCCATGTGACTCGGGACTGTACCCAAAAACCACCATTTTGCACGCCCTCTTGGACGTGGTAAGATGGAAATCAAAGCACAGTGGGAACCACACAAGACTCTATGACGATCTCGGGTCAACAGACTACTCTGTACCAGTGTCACCAGAGAACTGCCATCTGACGTGAGGTATAATACCATCTGGGAGTTCTCGGCGAGTCCGTCCAGTGTACCCAGTCTCTACTGAGCACCCGTATATCATCTCTGATGTCAAACACCTATGGATATGGGATCATCCATCGCCCATCTGTATGGGTCGAGAAGGTACACGCTAGTCTACTCTGGTATATCGATGCCCCGTCTCGATACACCCACGACTAGGGACTTTGAAGGATGTACTTATGGACTACCATGTCCCTACTAGTATGATCCGCATCATAGTCCAGGTAGTCAAGTACACATCCTAAGGGCTTTACCAACATGTAACAGAGAGACAATCAGTGTACACGTTAAGGTAAAGAGCAACCAGATAGCATACTATCATGTCGAGCAAGAAAGTCCTCCCTATATATGTCCCAGCATCCACTACAATATACATCCAATGTACAGTAATGGCCTCTAGGGCATACATATAACTAACAATCTCCCACTTGCACTAGGGCCATCTGTAGCAGTGGTTGTATTATCTCATACTCAACCATCCCATAAAAGTCTCTCTCTGGGAATAGGCCTTCGTGAGTGGATCCGCCGTGCTGTCCTCTGAGTCTACTCTCCTAACCTCGATCCCTTAGAAATCAACCATCTCCATGATCAGGTGATACTGCCTTAGAATATGTCTGGATCACTGATAGGACCTGCGTTCCTTGGCATAAGCCACAACTCCATTATCACACAATGGGAGGAACATAGTTCATCTCATGAACCAATATACACCCAAACAGCCTCTTTGGTAGAATCTTAAGTAGCGATGTATCCTGCCTTTATCGTCTAGTATGTCACGGTATCTAGCTTGGAACTCTTCTAACATACCGTCCCTTTACTGAGGGTAAAGACAATGCCTGTGACTGACACTTAGTCGTCTTTATCACCCTGGAACACTTCCAGTGATTCTCCCCAGGATCGAATGATACCATCTCACTACAGCTAGTGAGTAGCCTAACATCCATTTAGATCTATCCCATAGATCCAAAGTCCAGGATTTAGTAGGTATCACTTTGATCCTATATGGAGAATCATAGTGATAAGCGGAGATTGATCGAGCGTAGCATAGGAAACTCCTTCCCTATCAAGAGTATGTCATCCACGTACTCTACGAGGATCACCACCATACTCCCTACTACCTTTTTGTTTATACAAGGTTCATCTACCATTTTGATGATGTCAACTTCTTTGACTAATCCATCAAAACAGATGTTCCAACTCCGCGATGCCTGCTTTATCCTATAAAGCATCTTGCACACATTTCCGCTGCTCCCACTGTCTACGAAGCCCTCTGGCTGTGTACTTATAGACGCGCTCTTCTAAAACATCATTTAGAAAAGCAGTCATGACACCCAACCACCAGATATCGTAGTCATGGTATGTAGCCGTGACAAGTGGGATCTGGATGGACTTAAGCATAGCTACTTGAAAAAGGTTTCATCATTATCCACACCTGGTCAATGATGCACACTTTTAACAAGTCTAGCTTTGGAAGTCTCAACTTTTCGATGTACACCAAGTAATCTTCTCAAGATATACTTGCTCCTGATGGGGATTTAACCTTTCAGATATAGCAATCAAAGTCCATACTTTGTTGATGTACATGGATTCCATCTCAGATCACTAAGCATCCAGCCATTCTTACAGAGTCACACTCCTGATGGCCAGCTCGAAACTAGTTGGGTCATCATCTCATGATGCAATCCTCGCTCCCACTGTCATAGAGAAACCGAAGTATCTCTCAGGTGGGTAAGGAACCCTACTAGATCGGCGGAGAGGCTGAGGTTCGTTGGAATCTACTGAATCCTTTGGTTCTATCAAATCATCTGCTGTAGTTTGTATAGCTGGAACCTTTCCAGTTCTACATTACAGACTTTGCCTCGAGCTTGTCCAGATTTTGCTTTTAGACATAGGCCGGACAACCCCAAATCTTAACCATCTTAAGATATGGGCTCTTCCCTTTCCATATCTCATATGGAGTGGTAGGCAACTGATTTGATTCGAACCCTATTCAATAGGTATGCAGCTTCATAAGTGCATAACTCCCTAAAAGAAATAGGCAACTCAGTAGTACTCATCATAGAGCACACTTATCATATAGGGTGTGATTGCTCCGCCCCGATATACCATCGTGCTATGGTGTATTCGGAGGAGTAATGCTGAGAGAGAATCTCATTCTCCTTTAGAATAATCCAGGATTTCCGTGCACAAGTAATCTCCTCCTTGATCTCATCATAGGACATAATACTTAAACCCGTATCGGTTCTCTACTTCTAACTTATATTCTGTGAATATCTCAAAAGGTTCGGACTTGTGTTTCAACAGGAACATATGTCTGAATCTCGAGAGATTATCAGAGAATGTAATGAAGTACAAAGAACCGGTCTTGTCATATGTAGACTGGGGATCTACATACATCAACATGTATCATCCCAAGAGTTCACTAACTCTTTCTCTATTTCCAATAAACGGAGCTATGGTCATCTTATCTTTGTGACATGACTGGCGAGTTTCACAAGATGTAAATTCAAACTGATTTAAATATACATCTAAATGTAACTTCAGCCAGTCGGGTCGCATTGATCTGACCTAGTCTACAATACCTCAAGAAGAATCCGTTCATTTCTGAACTCTTCCTCTTGTGTGTGTTCCATATACTAAGAACTGTAGTTTGATTTAGAACATCCATGCTTTTAGATAACGTACCTGAACCGATCAACTTTTGATATAGGAAATGTTCAAAACATTATCCATCAATTCAAAATTATATCCTTTCTTTTCTACCAAAGAGAGTGATATGATTTGGTATATCAGGTTCGGTATCTAATAACATTCGTTCAGAATCAATGTATTGGTAATACAGGGTGACAGTGACCAACAGACTTGGCTGCAACACTTGCCCCGTTTTCTGCCTCATGAAACTTATCACCCGTTCTCAGTCCTCTACCTTTCTGTAGCCCTATGTAACATATTACATCTCTGGGATCCTGATCTGGTATCACATACCCAGGACGTAAAGGATACTGAGAAACAGTTCTGTATAATGAACATACCCGAAGATGATGCATCAGCATGCACTCTCTTCGTTTGGGCGGCATAGGAATTCTGGTAATCCCTAATTTCCTACTCTGTCTTATAACAATTATAAGTTGGAGCGGGACCAACGTTCCCCAGCTCAGTATAACAATCGGGTTCGGTCAATATTCCGTTTTATTATCTTGATTAAGGAGTGATATGGTCGCTACCTGGAGAGAGAGAGAAGAAAACACTCAGCGTGCGCTCTGCAAGAATAGATTGGTTATTATTTAATCTAATCAGGATGGCTCCCACTGCTTTTTATCAAATCTTCCTTCAAACCCAAAAAGGAAAGACTAGCCGGGATTAATTACACACTACAAGTTCGCCAATCTTTCAGCCAGGCCAGTGTCGGTACTTTGAGGGAGGTCCCCCGTGCTTTCGTACGAACCTAATTAATGTAAACCTCGTTTTCCCAGAGGCGTAACCTCGTTGACACCTTTCTAGACACCTACTTGATCGGCTAATTGTAATGTATAAAACTCTCCAAGGAGTAACTCTTACTCGCAGCGGGTATCGGGATCCAACTATCTCATAGAAGGTATGCAATCTCATTGCAAATTTCAACACTTGAAATTCCCGATAATATTTTTCCCCTAACCTCCTATGACCTTGACAAAGGCCAACAAACCATAGGATGCTAGTCAAGTTCAACCCGTCATTTCTTGATCGAAATAAACCCACCCGCACGGCCCTTGACAAAGGCCAACAAGGTCGCACGACTACCCTAATCCAATCTGCATCATATGCATAAACAGATAAGCACCAGTTAGCTTCCGCACACTGCGCCTTGACAAAGGCCAACAAACGCAGCACGAATACTAACTACTACTTATCTGAAATGACGGAGGGCAACGACAGGTTTTTCTGAAAACCCATTGCGTAATGAACTTGATATCGTTGTAAAATCAAAGGATTTTGAAATGGAGTGTTTTTGAGGCTTTTCTAGTTTTGCTAAAGGAGTCACTCCCGGTGAAGGGATCGTCGGTCCTTTCCTCGTCGAATGAGGTGCGGGATACATCATATATATCACTGTGCAAAGAAAAAACTCTTAAAAGCAATCAAAAGACAAACCGAGTGTGTAGCATCTGCCAGTTATTGTTAAAGGAGTCACTCCCGGTGAAGGGATCTCGGTCCTTTCCTTATCGAATAAGGTGCAGGATATATCATATATACCGCTGTGCAAAGCAAGGACTGTAGCTACCTGTTTTATTTTGAAATTCGATTCTACAACATCTTAGGTTTCTTTTATTTCATTAATCACATTAATGAGATCCCATCATTTAAGTACCTAAACATCACAGATAAATATGACGTACACTTATGCCATCCGCATTCGCCTCGATGTCCCCTCGTGCACCGTTAGGTTAGGTAACTAACGGCAGAGCGGGGCAGGGCTAGCGCGGGTGTAAAACATAAGTAACGTCTATATAATATATCATATATGCTATATACTACATCTATCTGAACAGAGCACAGAACATCGCATGATCACATCACAGATATCGCAGCAGAAGAAACATATGAAATATTGGATATACTAGGACGTCCGTGTTTTCAATACGAGCCAGTATAAAACACGGATTCCACGGTCGTGATGAATAGCCAAACCTACACCCCTAGGCCCCTACGAGAGCGGCAAGCAACCCTACCAATTCTAGAGTTAGGAGACCCGGACTCGACTCCTCGAGTTGGTCTCCCACTGGACTCCAGAACCCGGTTACTTGTGCCCTCCTCCTTGGGTCTATCCTAGTGCAGAAAAGTAAATAATATACAAACGGTGACAACTTCCGCAACCTGGAAGCGCCCCAATAAAAGAATATTACATACAAGTTTTTTACATGAATGAAAATGAAAAACACTCATCTCACATAAAAACCCCCGGCTATTCAAAAACACGACGATCCAATATAACATATCCAGCAACACATAACATCACATGTCATCAACGTAAGTAAACATGCGCATCCCAATTGTCTTTGACATATAGCAACGAAACCGGCGATATCACATATTACACTTACGGTCACAGAAAAGAAAGTGTAAAACTACAACAGTTGGAATCCGCAATCTCTTTAGACATCACATGCCTAATCAAATGGATTACTTAGACATCGCATGCCTAACAATTATAAACCCCGCATTTTAGTCTCATTATCGAAAACTCTTTTCAATATCAAGTCGGGGAATTCAACAAGATTTCCGACATCCTGATCGAATGCTCGTCGCAAACTTCAGTAGGCGGCCGCACCCCCGACGCCGTCGACGAAGTGCACCAAGGCGGAACACCGCCACCGCGAGCACCCAAACGGATGCTTTCGGCGACGGGGTTCTCCTACAGTCACTTGGTCGGGGCTATGGAGTGAGGCTGTCTATTAAGTTTACCCGGCGAGTATCCGCGTACGCTACGTGATTGCGACGGACTTTTGATCACATCAAAATTCCATGGCAACCAATCAAGTGAGACTAAACTGTTATGTTTATAACATTCATTTAGTTATCTCATAACTATTTGTGAATTCCAATTATTGTATCCCATTACAGATAATTAGAAAATGTTAAACTTTCCGATTGAACATTCGAACACCCAAGTTTTCCCGATACAGATCAACACATGAAACAAGTCTAACAACATTCCGTTCGTGCCTCAGTACCAACGGTCCAGCCGTAGAAGGGTCAAGCCAACGCCTCACATGTGGCACGCCGTACTGCCCCAAACCCGAAGGTTCAAAGGGCAGTTCAAGACGGCCACATAATCGAGTTAAGGTTTGTTGTCTTCTAGAGGGTCCATCGCGTTACTTGCACTACTTAGAATGTCATTAAACTACGGAAAAATCCAACACTTGGAAATTTCCCGACAGGGGAAAAATTGGGTATTTATATCCGGTCGAACTTTTTAACATATTCTAAAATTTATCCGGAAAGCCACATAGACAAAATTTGATAATCCGATCGAACATTCGAATCCCCAAAACAACCCAAAAAATTCAACTCTTGAATAAAATTTAAAAAATACCCAGAGAACTCAGCACAGTTAAATAGGAATTAATGTGAAAATAGGTATGGCTGACGTCATCAATTGGCGGCGGAACCGCCGCACGAGGCATGCTCGTGCCGCGGTTCCGCGCCTGTTTAAAATCCAAACAATGTCGTATTTGCACAGTAATTCTTACAATTTCCTGCTGAGTTTTCTGCATATTTTTAATTTGGAAAAATCCACGATTTTAGAAAAAGGACAGAGAGCTATTTTTGAGTTCGGTTTCTGGTTCGTTCGGGTTTCAAATTCCGTCTAGACTTCGCCTAAGGCTCTAGCTAGGCTCTGATACCACTGTAGGGTTCCCAGGCACCCTAATGAGGTCTCACAAGGCATCAACCATGCCAATTTCAAAATTTACGGTGCCGTGAAACCCTAAACTACGGATCGTTGGCTAGATGTCTAGGCGAAAAAACAAACTAGTTAACACTTAACTACTAGAATACGGAAATACAACCTTTGTAGATCCGGTTCTCCACCTCCATAGCTCCGCGATGATCTCCCTCCGCTGTCCAAATGAATTCCCGGGCTTTAGCGTCGGCTTCGTCGGAGAAATGGCGAGCTAGGTCGTCGATGTCCATGCCGAAGATGATCTACGTCGAGGCATCACTAAATCAAGCTCCACCTTCACCAAGCCATGAAGACTTGTGAAGGAAACACACTCTACTACTTGGCAAGAGGTAGAGGATGAAGAAATAGGAAGTGGGTAGACTTTAGAATTGGATTTCTCACACTTTTCATCAATCCACCATTGATGAAGAGAAGCTTTTCTTCAATGAAGAAGATGAAGAAGAAGAAGCTAGTATTATGATAAGATTGATCAAAAACAATAATAAATCAAAATGATCTTATCATAATGCAACCTTGGGTTAGACTTAACTCTTGTAGAGAGCAAACTCTAGTTTAGCTAATGGTTAGGTTTTAAACATAAAACAAAATGGTTACAAATTCAAAGCATCATGAAGTTTCCACAAAAGACAAAATTAGCAACCATTTTATTTTAGCCAAAAGAAATAAAGAATACAAATGAAATGAATAAGTGAATACTTTAAAACCATAACCATTAACCTAAACATGGTTCAAATCAAACATACACCTAAGTTTGCATGCACCATCAAACATGATACAAACTAGTGCACAAAACTATATCATATATACAATGTGCACTTCAAGTGAGAAAATCCATCTTAAGTGAACCAATAATAGTTAATGTAAAGTAATATATCAAATATATATATATAATTATGCATTAAATCATTGAATCAACACTTGATTCTATGATCCGGTCATATCGTATATAACCGGCTAGTATCCAATGTATCGGTTTATCGAATCAATCCTTGATTCGATAATTAGGTTATATTGCATACAACCATTCGACACATTCATCGCGAGAATGAAATGCGGTATCACATACACGCATTATTCTCGGTCCCGCACATATCTCATATGTGCTCCTATTTCGTTTCGCTTGAGCCAGGAAACCTCTGTGTAGGACTCTAAAGACTCGTCAATACGCCGGTAGCGGATGATGATCATATCAAACACCCACAAGCCGCAAGCGGTCTGCTAAACGTAACGGCCACCCGGGTATTGAGCGATCAGAAGATCGACGAGCAAGCCCGCTCACACTCCTGTGAATCCAACCAGTAACACTTACCGTACAGTCCGGTCTGATCGTCTGATATGTCGCATATCTCTCCTAGGGGTGGTAAACGTCAGACCCCAATAGCTCGATAAGTCGTGTCGATATGAGGTCTATAACACTTCGAGAAACTACTGGTAACACTTACCAGTAAATCTCAGTAACCCTGGCCAGGGATTTCCTATTATAGCCAATCGAACACAGCGCAACATCAACCCCCTATACCGGGAGAGACGAATCCCCTCCTATCGCTCATTGCCTCCATGTGACTCGGGACTGTACCCAAAAACCACCGTTTTGCACGCCCTCTTGGATGTGGTAAGATGGAAATCAAAGCACAGTGGGAACCACACAAGACTCTATGACGATCTCGGGTCAACAGACTACTCTGTACCAGTGTCACCAGAGAACTGCCATCTGACGTGAGGTATAATACCATCTGGGAGTTCTCGGCGAGTCCGTCCAGTGTACCCAGTCTCTACTGAGCACCCGTATATCATCTCTGATGTCAAACACCAATGGATATGGGATCATCCATCGCCCATCTGTATGGGTCGAGAAGGTACACGCTAGTCTACTCTGGTATATCGATGCCCCGTCTCGATACACCCACGACTAGGGACTTTGAAGGATGTACTTATGGACTACCATGTCCCCACTAGTATGAACCGCATCATAGTCCAGGTAGTCAAGTACACATCCTAAGGGCTTTACCAACATGTAACAGAGAGACAATCAGTGTACACGTTAAGGTAAAGAGCAACCAGATAGCATATTATCATGTCGAGCAAGAAAGTCCTCCCTATATATGTCCCAGCATCCACTACAATATACATCCAATGTACAGTAATGGCCTCTAGGGCATACATATAACTAACAGGTACGCCATGCAACCGCACGATCTCGTCGATGTAAAGCTGGGCATACTGAGTGAAGCTGAAAGTGGTCTTCACTGGCAGGAAGTGAGCCGTTTTCGTCAATCGATCTACGATCACCTAGATGGAGTCATACCCTCGACTGGTCCTGGGTAGACCCACAACGAAATCCATCGAAATCTGCTCCCATTTCCACTCCGGAATGGGTAACGGCTGTAGCTCTCCTGCGGGCCTCTGGTGCTCGGCCTTGACTTGCTGACAAGTCAGGCATCTCGATACAAACTCCACAATGTCCCTCTTCATCCCGTCCCACCAGTAGGTCTCTCTCACATCATGGTACATCTTGGTGGAACCGGGGTGGACACTATACACTGATCGGTGTGCCTCCTCAAGAATGTCGCGCCGCAATCCATCAGCATCTGGTATGCACAGTCTAGATCCATAGCGTAAAATCACCTGATCGTCAATCACGAACTCGGAAAATCTACCCTGTCCCATCTGTGCCATGATCTCTGAGCAACGGTCGTCACTGCGCTGTGCCTCATATATACGGTCAAGCAACTGTGGGCGTGCACGAATATGCGTGAGCTGTCCCCCTGTCTGAGTGAACTCGAACTCAACTCGGCTGTCGCATAACATCTGCCAATCTGCTGACGACTGCCTCTGCACTGCGCGCAAACACGATAGACTACCCCCGGGCCTCCTGCTCAAAGCATCTGCCACTACATTCGCCTTGCCTGGGTGATATAAGATCTCGCAGTCGTAGTCTTTCACCAACTCCATCCAACGACGCTGTCTGAGGTTCAGGTCTCGCTGCTGAAATATGTATTTTAAGCTCTTGTGGTCTGTGAATATTTGGCACGACTCTCCATATAGGTAATGTCGCCAAATCTTCAGTGCAAAGACCACTGCAGCCATCTCCAAATCGTGAGTGGGGTAGTTCGGTTCATGCTTCTTCAACTGCCGAGAAGCATAAGCGATCACCCGGCCATGCTGCATCAATACGCATCCTAACCCCACTCGCGAAGCATCACAGTAGACCACAAATCCGCCTGATCCCGAAGGCAAAGATAATACCGGTGCCGTAGTCAAACAAGTCCATAGCTGCTGAAAACTGCGCTCGCACTCCTCTGTCCAAACGAAAGGAACTCCCTTCCGGGTCAAACCGGTCAAAGGTGCAGCTATACGGGAGAAGTCCTGAACAAAACGCCTATAGTAGCCCGCCAGGTCTAGGAAATTACGGATCTCAGTAACCGATGTAGGTCGGGGCCACTGCTGAATAGCCTCAATCTTCTTCGGGTCCACACATATGCCGTCTCTCGTAACCACGTGACCCAAGAATCCGACGCTGTCCAGCCAGAATGCACACTTGGAGAACTTTGCGAACAGCTGGTGCTCCCTCAGAGTCTGTAACGTAATCTGCAAGTGCTGCTCGTGCTCCTTTCTGCTCCGGGAGTACACCAGGATATCGTCGATAAACTCGATGATGAACAAGTCAAGGTACGGCCTGAATGTACGGTTCATCAAATCCATGAATGCTGCTGGGGCGTTGGTGAGTCCGAACGACATCACCAAAAACTCGTAGTGGCCGAAGCGCGTGCGGAAAGCTGTCCTCGATATATCCTCCTGTCGAACTCGCAGCTGATGGTATCCTGATCGCAAGTCGATCCTCGAAAAATACCCCGCACCCTGAAGCTGGTCGAACAAATCATCAATGCGTGGCAACGGATATCTGTTCCGAACGGTAACTTTGTTCAGCTGGCGGTAGTCGATACATAAGCGCAAACTTCCATCCTTCTTCTTGACAAACAGGACAGGAGCACCCCACGGAGAAACACTAGGTCGAATAAGCCCCTTATCTAACAAATCCTGCAATTGATCCTTCAGCTCTCGAAGCTCTGCCGGGGCCATCCGATAAGGCGGTATAGAAATAGGCCCCGAGCCGGGAATCAAATCAATGCAGAACTCAACATCGCGCTCAGGTGGTAGCCAGGGTAGCTCATCAGGGAAAACATCAGGGAACTCACAAACAACCGGGACCCGGTCCAACGGAACCTCTGCAGCTCGAGTATCACAAATATACGCTAAGAATCCCTGACATCCCTTCCGCAAGAGCTGACCAGCGCGAAGAGACGAAATCAAGCTGGGAAGGGTGACGCTGCGGTCTCCCTGAATAACAAGGACCGGCTCTCCCGGAAAGCTAAATCTGACTGCCTTCTCACGGCAGTCCACCAAAGCATAACAAGTGGCCAGCCAGTCCATGCCCAGAAGCACATCAAAGTCCAACATATCGAGGAGAATCAAATCAACTGATGAATCCCTCTCCCCGATACGAACGAAACACAATCGAAAAACAAAACGAGTGACAAACGACTCGCTTACCGGAGTAACAACAACAAGCGAATGATCTAACGACGACGACTCACGGCCCAACATCGGTGCAAAGTGTGTAGAGACGTACGAATGTGTGGAACCTGGGTCAAATAATACCCGTGCGTCGAAAGACCAAACTGGCAAGGTACCTGTCACAATGGCATTGGATGCCTGCGCATCCTGCGGTGTCAAAGCAAATACTCAGGCCTGTCCTCCACCGATAGCGGGCTGACCTCGACCTCGGCCTCTGCCTCCTCGTCCTCTCTGAACAGGACCACCGCGTCCACGGCCTCTGGGTGCACCTAGCTGGCGTGGAGCATCGCCTGTGGTAGGAACTAGGGCTCTCTGAGGAGGGGGTGGTGATGGTGGTAGGGTCACATGCAGAACGGTCGCCGCTCCCTGTCGTCTCGCGGACAGTCTCTGACAAGATGGTGCGGACTCCCGCACCTAAAACACCCTGGCGACGGCTGCTGTCCCTGGGGATAAGAACCATATAACTGTCCCCGTCCAAATCCTCTGCCAGGCCTATCTCTCGGAAAGAATCTGGCGCGCTGCCTCTAAGACGGTACATCTGTGCGAATCCTCTTCGGCCCAGAAACGGCCGAAGTCTGTGATATGCGTGTAAGTCCACGTTGCCCACCCCGGTGCTTACGGGGAGGCGGAAAACATAATAAAAAACGGATTTTTAATGACTTAGGCAACATGGACCTTGCTTGTGAGGATCTTTGCTAAACGAAAACTAGCTAAAGTAAACTAACAACTAACTAAGTTGTAGAAAGGTTATACCTTTGGTCTTTAGTCCTTCTCTCCTTGCTCCTAGGAATGGTAGAAAGAGTTCACCTTGCTTGTCTTCTCCCGTCAAAGAAAGATCCACTTGAAAGCCACCACCTTTAGCTTCAACTCCAAGCTAGGAGTAACTAGAGTGCAAGAAATGCTAAGACTTGAACCCTAGAAGAGAGTAGAGAGGATCAAGTGAAGGTTTTTCTCAAGCTTTTTGTTTCTCAACACATGAGAGGGAGAGAGCTTGAGGGAGAGGATGAACAAGAGAGAGAAATAAAATGAGAGAATGAAATATTAGTGAGCCATTCTCACTAATATGTGAGGATAATTTTAATTAGATAATTAGCTTGAAAATTGTCATGATAAATCATGACTTGACCATTATCATTTCAATTTTGCAAAGATCAAAGAGCATCTTCCAAATGAAATGATTATGGTCAAGTTGTCAACAAGGTCAACAAGTCAATGAAGTCAAATTGTCAACAACAACCATGCACAATAATTAGGCTAATTATCAATTAACAATAATCCACACAAAATCAATAGGGTTAATAAAATGACAAAAGCCATTAACCCTAAACAAGGTCCTCTCCCCCAATCTCAAGCAACTGTGCATACGCACCCGCATTCGTGATCCGAGGAACACGAATACCCTGAGAAAAACCAATCTCAAATCATATACTAGGATCCGGCTTAAACCAAAGCCCGCTAGTATAAACTGTCCGGACAGCAAACGTGCACAAGTGCGCGGATGCGAACGAACCCTGTCGCAAAACCATGCGACCTCTACTCATTTTGCCTAAAGGCGAATAGCTCTCTGTGTGGGACTCTAAAGACTCGACACTACGCTGGCAGTGGGTTTAACCACAGACCGCAAGCGGCACTAGCTGTACGTAACGGTCCCCAGGTAGATGTCGATAAGAAGACTGACGAGGTGAACCCCATCTGCACTCCTACTGAGCCTGTATGTGACAGTCTCCGTACAGTCCGGTCTGTTCGTCTGATACATCGCATGGCGGGCCTAGGGGGGCGGTGAACGTCAGTCCCCTAATAGCGGTACAAGTCGTGTCGGAGTGTAGCCCAGAACACCCTGAGATAATACTGGAAACCTACCAGTATATCTCGCTTGTCCTGGCCAGGGACTACTCGTGTAATGGCTCTCCTGGACACAGCGCGATGTCAACCCCCAATACCGGGAGAGACGAATCCTGTCTAACCGTCACTGCCTCCAAGTGCTTCGGGACTGCACCCAAAAACTACCTGTTTGCACGACTCCTTTGAGTCGTGGTAGGGTAGTAATCAAAGTGCAGTGGGAACACACTCGAGGCGAAGTGACAGTGTCAAGTCAGCGGACTAAGCTGTACTCATGTCACCTGGGAACTGATAACTGACGATAGGTATATTACCAACCAACAGTTCCCGACGAGTCCTGTCCAGTGTACTCGTAACCTAACGAGCACCCGCATACTATCCCAAGTACGACGTACTAACGGCTGTGGGACAGACCGTCTCCCACACTGGGATGAGAAGCGCATACGCTAGTCTACTCCGGAGTATCGATGCCCTGTCTCGATAGTCCAACGACCAGGGACCTGTATAAGGATGTGCTTATAGATTACCCAGCTCCCACGAGTGCGAGCGCCATCACAACGCTGGTAATCAAGCAAAGATCCTAAGGGCTCTACTAATATGTATACCCGCAATATGCTAAAAGAAACACATGCACATATTAAAGCAGAGACAAACCAAGTAGCATACTACCATTTCGAGCAAGATTGTATATACAACTGTGAATATCCCAAGCTTCCATTAAGTAATATACAAACTAGTATGATACAGTAATGGCCTCTAGGGCATATACACTAACAATCTCCCACTTGCACTAAGGCCATGTACTGGCGTATCGAAGACCTATCATCTCGATCAGCCGCTCGAACTGAGTCTGGGGTAGGGCCTTCGTGAGTGGATCTGCAGTGTTATTCTCCGTATTAACTCTCTTTACCTCGATCTCCTGGCGATCTATGATCTCCCTGATCAGGTGGTACCGCCTCAAAATGTGCCTGGACTTCTGATGGGACCTGGGTTCCTTCGCTAAAGCTATAGCTCCGTTGTTGTCGCAATACAGCGGTATTGGATCAACAATGGTAGGAACCACCTGAAGCTCCGTGAGGAACTTCTTCATCCAGACAGCTTCCTTTGCGGCATCGCAAGCAGCTATGTACTCCGCTTCCATTGTTGAGTCTGCAACGGTCTCCTGCTTGGAACTCTTCCAGCAAACCGCCCCTCCATTGAGGGTAAAGACATAACCCGACATGGACTTGGAGTCATCCTTGTCACTCTGGAAGCTGGAGTCAGCAAAGGCCTCGAGCTGGAGGTCTTTTCCGCCATACACCAAGAACATCTCCTTAGTCCTTCTCAGGTACTTGAGAATGTTCTTTACCGCTATCCAGTGTTTCTCCCCTGGGTTTGACTGATACCGGCTTACAACGCTCAATGCGTATGCTACATCTGGTCTGGTACACAACATCGCATACATTATAGAGCCTACCGCAGAAGCGTAGGGTATAATGGACATGCGATCCCTTTCCAAATCAGTCTTGGGGGACATCTCTTTGGAGAGGGTGATCCCGTGACAAGCCGGTAGATTACCGCGCTTGGAATCTTCCATACTGAACCTTTTCAGTATGGTGTCAATGTACCTTGACTGTGAAAGTCCCAACATCCTCTTAGATCTATCACGATAGATCTGGATCCCCAGAATGTAGTTGGCATCGCCCAGGTCCTTCATGGAGAACCTCTGCGACAAGAATCCTTTGACTGACTGTAGCATAGGAATATCATTTCCTATTAGGAGAATGTCATCCACGTACAAGACGAGGAATACCACAGTTCTCCCTACAATCTTACTGTAAATGCATGGTTCATCTGGGTTTTTGATAAAGTCGAATTCTTTGACAGTATCATCAAAGCAGATGTTCCAACTCCGCGATGCTTGCTTAAGTCCATAGATGGACTTTAGCAACTTGCACACTCTACCGCTGCTCCCACTCTGATTGAATCCCTCCGGCTGATCCATATAGACGCACTCTTCAAAATTTCCATTTAGGAAAGCCGTCTTTACGTCCATCTGCCAGATTTCATAATCGTGGAAGGCAGCAATGGCAAGTAGGATCCGAATGGATTTCAGCATAGCCACTGGAGAAAAGGTCTCGTCATAGTCCAAACCAGGTCTTTGACGAAAACCCTTTGCTACAAGTCTAGCTTTATAGGTCTCAACCTGCCCATCTACACCAATCTTCTTTCTGAAGATCCATTTGCAGCCTACGGGTTTTACCCCTTCTGGTGCAAAGTCCAAAGTCCAAACTTTGTTGGTGTACATGGACTCCATCTCGGCCCGCATTGCATCTAGCCATTTTACCGAGTCGCCGCTCTGGATGGCCTGCTGGAAGCTAGTAGGCTCACCATAATCCATGGTGCAATCCTCTCTATCCCCGTCTATGAGAAAACCGTAGTATCTCTCGGGCGGATGAGACTGCCTACTACTTCTGCGGAGTGGCGCTGGGATATCCGGTTCTCTTGAAACTTCTGGTTCTTCCAAGCTTTCAGTAATAGCTTGTGGTTCTGGAATTTCTTCCAGTTCTATTGCGCTCCCACTTATCTGATTTTCTAAAAATTCAGTTTCAAAGAAGTGGGCATGCTGAGAAACAAAAATCTTTTGTTCCTCTGCGGAATAGAAAAGATACCCCCTGGAGTTCTTCGGGTATCCCACAAACTTACACAGTACTGAACGTGCCTCGAGCTTGTCCGCATGCTGCCTTTTTACAAAAGCTGGACATCCCCATGTCTTAAGGTACTTGAGACAGGGTTTCTTCCCACTCCACATTTGATATGGGGTGGTAGGCACAGTCTTGGTTGGAGCCTTGTTCAAGAGATATGCAGCTGTTTCTAGTGCATAACTCCAGAAGGATCGCGGCAACTCAGCCTTACTCATCATGAAAAAACCATGTCCAATAGGGTTCGATTCCTCCTTTCCGATACACCGTTGTGTTATGGTGTGTATGGGGGAGTAAGTTGAGAGAGAATTCCATTCTCTTTTAAGAAGCCCAGAAACTCGGCACTTAAGTATTCTCCTCCTCGATCCGATCTTAGGATCTTGATACTTTTGCCTGTTTGTTTTTCAACTTCATTCTTGTATTCTTGAAATTTCTCAAAGGCCTCGGATTTGTGCTTCATCAAGAAGACATGCCCATACCTAGAGAAATCATCGGTGAAAGTAATGAAGTATGAATAACCACTTCGCGCATGTGTAGACATTGGACCACACACATCACTGTGTATGAGTCCCAAGAGCTCGCTTGCTCTTTCTCTGTGTCCAGTGAACGGAGTCTTTGTCATCTTTCCCATGAGACAAGATTCACAAGTGGCATAAGACTGATACTCAAACGGATTCAAGTATCCCTCTTTATGTAACTTTGTTAACCGTGTCTCATTAATGTGACCCAGTCTACAATGCCATAAGAAAGCCTGATTTGTTTCCGGAGACTTTCTTTTAAGTGTGTTCTGGACACTGAAGATCTGAGCTTGATTCAATACGTATATCCCGTTTTGTAATGTACCTGACCCAATCAGAACTTGATTTAGGTGGATGTTAACTACATCGCTTACAAAAGTAAAATCATATCCTTCTTTAGAAATTAAGGATACAGATATGATATTACATGTCGCACCTGGTACATAAAAACAGTTACGCAGAATCAATATCTGCCCAGTTGTCAGTCCTAGATGATATTCCCCTACGGATTCAGCATACATGCTCATTCCGTTAGCAACCCTGAGAGTCATATCACCTTTCCTGATAACCCTACAGTTTCTCAAAGCCTGTAATGAATTACAGATATGAGATCCTGATCCGGTATCCAATACCCAGGAAGTAGGGTTAACTGACATACAGTTCTCAATCACAAACACACCCGAAGCCGAAGCCACAACATGCTTCGAATTCTGGCTACTGGCTTTACAAGCCCTGCAATCCTTCTGTCCATGTTCATTCCCGTAACAATAGGAACATCCTTCTTTTACTACATCTGTTCCTGAAACTTCTGCCCTTCCCTTTCTTTCTACTTCCCTAGTTTCCTTTAGGGTAGTAGACAGAGACTGTTGAACTGAGTCAGCATCTGACCTGTTCTTCAACGTGGTCTTCAGGTCCGAGAGCTCAATAGAGCTGGTCTCTGTAAGGACGTTGCCCCCTACAGATGACCCGATAGCCAACCTCGCTGGAAGCAATTCGTTCGAGGTCTCATATCTTGCGATACGAGATTGCTCTCCATATAAAACTTTGTTATGGAGGAAGATAGAAGCTAAGTCCATCTTCTCGTGCTGCCTCTGGTATATACCATCAACTGAGGCTAACACGAGGCACTTGGCTTTCGCACAGACTTTTTCCGATGTCCTACGAATATCAATATCCGTGACAGGGGAAACTGGACCTGAGACGGCAGGGGTTGGATCAGTTAAGAGGTGTCCCAGCTTGTCCTGGGCAATGGACATCTGGACAGACCTTTGCCAGTCAAAACAGTTAGATTCAGTCATCTTATTATCTAGATGTAACCTAGGTGTGGTCACTGGGTCGCTGCAATTAAGAGAGAGAGAAGAAAACACTTAGCATGATGCTCTTGCAAGTTTAGAGTGGTTTTTAGTTTGTCTAAACTGGATGGCTCCCACTGTTTCTCGAATCCCTTCTCAAACCATAAAGAAAAGGATTAGCCGGGATCATTCTCACCGTACAATACTTGCTTAACCGTTCAGCCAGGCCAGTGTCGGTACTTCGAGGGAGGTTTTCCAACGCTTTCGCGAAGTTCCTTAATTAAGTAACCTCTTTTCCCTGTGGGCGTAGCCCCGCTAACACCTTTCTAGGCACCTACTAGGTTTATAGCATTGATCGTTAAGTGAGAGTTTTCCCGAGGAGTAGCATATACTCACAGTAGGATCGGGATCCAAATATCATCGCGTGATAAAACCGAAGGAATCCTACCAGAATCATCACACTCCAAATGGTATGCAACGCTAGCAAGTTTCAGTACTTATGAAACTCCCGATGTGGATTTTTGCCCCATGCTCTTATGACCTTGACGAAGGTCAACAAATCATAAGTCACATGTCAAGTTCTACCCGTCATTATCCAGGTTAATTTGAACCCACCCGTACATACCCTTGACGAAGGTCAACAAGGTAGTACGACTGTCCCAAACCAACGCATCTATCTATGCTACATATGAACACCCAACAGCTACCAATCACTATGCCTTGACGAAGGTCAACAAACATAGCTTGAATACTATTGAATATTCATACGAAATGACGGAGGGCTACGGATGGTTTTGGCGAAACCGTGAACGTAGTGAACTTGATCTAATCGATGGAACGAGATAGCTTTTAAAAGGAGTGGTTCAAGCTCCGCGTTTAAAAGTTTAGTTTTGAAAAGAACCGAGTGGTTTTCAAAGTGTTCCAATCAACTTTTACTTGGTTTATTTCTTGCATTAGTTCTTTTAATGCGTCCCATCATTTAAACCTACCATTGCAGAAAACAACCAAAATATGACGTACGCTTATGCCATTCGCATTCGCCACGGGGCCCCGTCATCACCCGTTAGGTTACTTAACTAACGACAGAGCGGGGGCTGGGCTAGCGCGGCTGTAAAACATAAGCAACGCCTAAATAGTTATTATATATAAATATATAGCAATGATAGACATTACAGATCACAGATGAATACATTGGATATACTAGGAATCCGCAATGCGTTCGAGCCTGCAACGCAAAGCGGATTACACGGTCGCGGTGAATAGCCAATACCCCACCCAAGACCCCTACGGGTGCGGCAAACTACCCGCCAAGCACCCGCAGCGAAGCAACCTCCCTCACCACCGTGAGTAGGCCACTCGGCACTTCGAGATACCCGGTAGTTTGTGCACCCCCTCCATGGGTCTATCCTAGGAGCAAAAACAGTAAAAAGAATTATACAATGACGGCTACAACCCCGACCCGGTTGTGCGGCCATACAAAGAATATTATTACATCAATTTACATGTTACAAATGAATGAAAGAAAAACAACGCTCATCTCACATCCACCCCGGCCATTCACCCGCGACAATCCAATCCATTCATATCCACAAACCAATAACATTCACAGATCATGTATAACCCCGACTAATCGTCTTATAGCGATTAGCCGACGTTCAATACATGCAAGCATTACAGATATAACCGATATAGTTAAAGTGCAGTGAAGTTCGGAAAAATACGGAATTATAGGACCCCAAAAGGAAATTTCTTTTCTGGAAAATCTGGGTACATATAATATATCCTAAAAATCCCAAAACCAACAACAACACACACTGCACGAAAAACGATGCGCCGATAACGACAAACCGCGGCGCTTCCGCCGCATATGCCTACATAGTGCGGCGGAAGGGCGGCGGTTTGAGGGAATTAGGGTATCGTTTTTTTTGGGTGTATTCACAAAACCCTGAGACGATTTTACATGTATAAAGTTTTTCATTTAGAGCAGGAAAAATTTTAACAGAAACTTGGATTTTGAAAAAGTTTGGTTTTGTGATTTTTCCGGTTCCGAACTTCGTTACACTTAACTACTTAGCTAGTTTTCGTTTAGTTAGGCTCTGATACCACTGTAAGTCCACGTTGCCCACCCCGGTGCTTACGGGGAGGCGGAAAACATAATAAAAAACGGATTTTTAATGACTTAGGCAACATGGACCTTGCTTGTGAGGATCTTTGCTAAACGAAAACTAGCTAAAGTAAACTAACAACTAACTAAGTTGTAGAAAGGTTATACCTTTGGTCTTTAGTCCTTCTCTCCTTGCTCCTAGGAATGGTAGAAAGAGTTCACCTTGCTTGTCTTCTCCCGTCAAAGAAAGATCCACTTGAAAGCCACCACCTTTAGCTTCAACTCCAAGCTAGGAGTAACTAGAGTGCAAGAAATGCTAAGACTTGAACCCTAGAAGAGAGTAGAGAGGATCAAGTGAAGGTTTTTCTCAAGCTTTTTGTTTCTCAACACATGAGAGGGAGAGAGCTTGAGGGAGAGGATGAACAAGAGAGAGAAATAAAATGAGAGAATGAAATATTAGTGAGCCATTCTCACTAATATGTGAGGATAATTTTAATTAGATAATTAGCTTGAAAATTGTCATGATAAATCATGACTTGACCATTATCATTTCAATTTTGCAAAGATCAAAGAGCATCTTCCAAATGAAATGATTATGGTCAAGTTGTCAACAAGGTCAACAAGTCAATGAAGTCAAATTGTCAACAACAACCATGCACAATAATTAAGCTAATTATCAATTAACAATAATCCACACAAAATCAATAGGGTTAATAAAATGACAAAAGCCATTAACCCTAAACAAGGTCCTCTCCCCCAATCTCAAGCAACTGTGCATACGCACCCGCATTCGTGATCCGAGGAACACGAATACCCTGAGAAAAATCAATCTCAAATCATATACTAGGATCCGGCTTAAACCAAAGCCCGCTAGTATAAACTGTCCGGACAGCAAACGTGCACAAGTGCGCGGATGCGAACGAACCCTGTCGCAAAACCATGCGACCTCTACTCATTTTGCCTAAAGGCGAATAGCTCTCTGTGTGGGACTCTAAAGACTCGACACTACGCTGGCAGTGGGTTTAACCACAGACCGCAAGCGGCACTAGCTGTACGTAACGGTCCCCAGGTAGATGTCGATAAGAAGACTGACGAGGTGAACCCCATCTGCACTCCTACTGAGCCTGTATGTGACAGTCTCCGTACAGTCCGGTCTGTTCGTCTGATACATCGCATGGCGGGCCTAGGGGGGCGGTGAACGTCAGTCCCCTAATAGCGGTACAAGTCGTGTCGGAGTGTAGCCCAGAACACCCTGAGATAACACTGGAAACCTACCAGTATATCTCGCTTGCCCTGGCCAGGGACTACTCGTGTAATGGCTCTCCTGGACACAGCGCGATGTCAACCCCCAATACCGGGAGGGACGAATCCTGTCTAACCGTCACTGCCTCCAAGTGCTTCGGGACTGCACCCAAAAACTACCTGTTTGCACGACTCCTTTGAGTCATGGTAGGGTAGTAATCAAAGTGCAGTGGGAACACACTCGAGGCGAAGTGACAGTGTCAAGTCAGCGGACTAAGCTGTACTCATGTCACCTGGGAACTGATAACTGACGATAGGTATATTACCAACCAACAGTTCCCGACGAGTCCTGTCCAGTGTACTCGTAACCTAACGAGCACCCGCATACTATCCCAAGTACGACGTACTAACGGCTGTGGGACAGACCGTCTCCCACACTGGGATGAGAAGCGCATACGCTAGTCTACTCCGGAGTATCGATGCCCTGTCTCGATAGTCCAACGACCAGGGACCTGTATAAGGATGTGCTTATAGATTACCCAGCTCCCACGAGTGCGAGCGCCATCACAACGCTGGTAATCAAGCAAAGATCCTAAGGGCTCTACTAATATGTATACCCGCAATATGCTAAAAGAAACACATGCACATATTAAAGCAGAGACAAACCAAGTAGCATACTACCATTTCGAGCAAGATTGTATATACAACTGTGAATATCCCAAGCTTCCATTAAGTAATATACAAACTAGTATGATACAGTAATGGCCTCTAGGGCATATACACTAACAATGCGTGCCTCCATCCGTAATGCCGTATCCATAGCAGCTGAATAAGTGTCGTAGTGCTGGGCGCCAATGGCAAGATATAGCTGGGCATCTAGTCCCTGTATGAACCTCTTCACCATCTTCTCTTCGGTATCCACCAAATACGGAGCATATCGGGATAACTGTGTAAATTGGATGTCATACTCAGACACCGTCATCCCAGGTGTCTTGACTAAGGCCTCGAAGCTACGAGCTCTGGCGTCACGAACGCTCTCTAGGAGGAAACGAGCTAGAAAGGCCGCTGTAAACTCGGCCCAAGTCATAGGCGGTAGACCTGCAGCTCGACCTCTCAAGACTGACTTCCACCATATCTGCACGAGACCCTTTAGTTGGAAACTCGCAAGCTCTACCCGTCGATCATCCGAACATCTCAGCGAACGGCAGATCCTGGCTAAACTGTCAAGGAACGTCTGTGGGTCCTCCGCTGCCTCGGTGCTGGTGAATACTGGAGGTCTCAGCCTCATGAAATCCTGTAGTGAAACCGGGATGGTCACGGCGGTAGTAGTAGGAGCAGGTATCATGGTCGTCTGTGATGTAGTAGGTACGTCATCCGGCCTCGGTGTACGACTGGCTGCAACTAGGGATCCTACCATCTGACGTAGCTTCTAAATGCCCCCAATAATCTGTCGCAACTATTCCATACCAGTCTCGAGCCTATCCATACGGCCTGGAGAAGGTGGATCGGTCTGTCCCTGCGGCGTAGGCATACCACCCTGCTCAGTCCTAGTCTCGGACGAGCCAGCTCGAATCTCGTCTCGGACGGCAGCCCTCGGTGCCCTCGTAGCCTTCGGCGGCATAGTGGCTGTTACAGGAAAACGGATAGTAAGAACAGTGCAATAGGATCATAGGATACACGGAATTGAAGAAGGAATTTTCAAGCAAATATATCCTAAAGTCACTTAGGCGGAGTACCGTATCGCAAGTATGCCGCGGACATACACACGCTACGTTACCCTACTTAAGTCACTTACTCCATCTACCAAGGGTCATCCTACACTCAAAAAGGTAAAACCTATCGCTCTGATACCAACTTTGTCACGACCCGCAGGGTACGGAACGTGACTGGCACTTAAGTTACGAAACGTCTCAAGACATTTGTAAAATAAGTAAGCCAAAGCCCAGAAACCAAAACCAAATAAGCAAAAGAATGAAGGAAAACCAATCAATTGAAAGCGAGTTTATCAAATGAGTCACATCAAGAATTTTTTTTAAAAACAATATCAATTTTTTCGAAAATTTCGGCAGAGTCTCCTTTGTAAATACTGGCCCCCAAAATGGGTACAACAAGAATATATATGAATCCAACAAATAAGATATCCCCAAGCGGGAGCTAGCTCTTCGCCACAAGGCGGTCACAAATCCCATGCAATATAAAACAACAACATGCGAAATAATCATAAAGAAGCATGAGAAAAACAGCATGTCGACTCAAGTGAGCTCGACCCCAAAATACAGCATAAAAAGTCCACAAATCTCACAGTCTCATCTCTAAGTCAATATACAACAATACTGGTAGATACCATAGATGGAGTACACTAGATACAAAGAATATACAAGGTGGTGCAAAAATAATGATATAACCCACCTAAGAGCAAAACCTCGAGTCAAGGCAAAGGAGGCAAAAGAAGCAAGTGCGCCCGCCGCTACTGTACTGACGGAGCGGACCTGCAAAAGGCTGTGGCAGAACGGGGGTGAGTTGCCAACTCGTGAGTAATAAATAACATCTACACAGGCTATCGAATGCATGCACACAAACATCCTATCATCTAAAATACAGGTAAGGCAGGACATAATAGCAGGTATGTATGCAATATGAATATACTAGCATGTATGAATGCAATGCGAATCAGCTCATGATCTTAATGTGTAAGTATAAGAATCAGGTTTTTCCTTTAGGAATCTCTTTAGAAAAACCAGCACAATACCAATAGAATCAACAAGAACCTGTGTCCAGCAACGACACCTCAAAACTATCACAAATCTCATATATCCATGTCATAGTATCTCTGGCCTCAGCCATCCGGCTGACCCATCTCAATATCAATATCTCATCAACTCACGGCCACGGTCGGTATCCTCTGGATATCCGCCGTCCCAAACAGTCACCGGTAGGTAATCCGCCCCCTGCCAGGCTCATCGTCAGCACCACGAGCTTCTTGCCCCGGGGTACCTTACCGGGCCCACCATGTACCTGAGAAGGTTCATCCAACTCCTCGAAACGGGTCTCGAAAACCACAACAAACTCATGGTGGACGACACTTACATCACTAGAAAACCGCAATTTACATATTTTAAAAATATAATAAGTTTAGAAATTTTGCGGCTTTCCCCCGAAATCCAGAAATATCATAAAATCTCAAGAAATCCTTATAAGTGCATATGTCAATGATAATGAATGCATATGGTATCAATAATCAAGTTGCGATGTGTGATTAATAGACTAAGCATGAACAAATAATATGATAAGGTACATGCACATGAATAGCAATCCTACGATTTCATTTTTAAGGAATTAAAGGCAATAGCACAAGTTTAAGTACCAATTATAGTAAAAGGTTTCAAATTATAGGTTATCTAGTGTGGTGGCATGGCAATTACCAGGGTGTGTGTGTAAGCATGAATAGTGCTCGTGCTGCATATAAAAACCCTGGCAATGGTGCAGGTGTCCTATAGAATGGGTTCGCATATGTATATCAATATAAGGCATGAATGAAGCAAATAATCATACAAGTATTACACCCCTGATTACTAACATTACTAAGAATCTTTTTAAGCTACTAAAACTATCGGGCGGCTTGCGCCATCCAACGATAGTCTCCCGTAGATGTTACATCTACTCACCGGAATCCCTAGCTAGTCACGTCTAATCACCGCTTTCCCCTTTCGTGCCGCGTCTGATGTCTCCGCGACCGAACCTGAAATTTACATCAATACAAACATAAGGTTACATATCAAGAACGACGCAAATCCCTAACGAAAATACTAACGTTCACAAGCTAGGTACAACGTGCACAAGGTGTGCGGAACACACGCGAAAATTGCAAAAACTAACTAAAACGTCGATTTGGTCGCCCGGAAAAACTAAAACCCGAACACTCAAAAATCCGCACTCATACATCCTAAATGTCATAGGATAAGCCAAAAAAAATATCATCAAGATATTGCAAATAATTCACCACAATATTTTATAACAAAACTAGTAAGCTAGAAATTTGCAATTTGGTGCAAACATCGACAATTAGCGATAAGTTAACACAAACTAGCAAGAACATCCAACCGCATAACTAGTTAACCACAATTACTTTAATTATAACACATTATAATGCTTCAAATCATAATTTTCCATAAACAACCCTCTCTTGAATTTTATAACCACCAATTTAAATCCAATTTCACACTTGAAAACCTAAATTAACACAAATCGAAGCCCACTTAAACAAAGTAATCTCTCAATTTAGGTTTGTATAAAACTAGATAACAAGATAACTTAATTAACTAATCAAGGTGCTAAAAAAAACCTAGTTTAAACAAACTACTCTCTTAAAAAAAATAGATTAGAAACTAACACTAAATTTAACACTAAACAAATTTCAAGGTTCTAGTTTAGCACACTTAAGCTACAATTTAACCATTTGATTAGAAATTATACCTCAAAAGATCAATCCTAAGCTTGATCAAGCCTTCCAAGACACCTCCTTTCTCCTTGATTTGAACCAAATTAAGTTGGAGAAGAGATGGAATATGGTTTTGTGTTGAATTTGTGAAGGAAATTGTGGATTTTGTTGAATTTTTGAGATGAAAATGAAGCAAAAGAGAAGAAGAAATGGGCAAAATATTTGGGGCTGTTGGTGCAGGATTTTCTGCTGAGAGGAGAGGGATGGGGGATGTGAAGGGATGGTGCAAAAGTCTAAGTCAAAGCCCCCCCAAAAATACCATAATACCCCCACCCATTACTACATTTTAAACCCTTTTTAAACAATTTAAAAGGAGTTGAAGAATACAATTTGGAGGGGGGAAAAATGTGCTGCAGTAGGAGGTGGGTCCAGCCAAGGGAGTGAGGGAAGGGTGAATGGGGTTTTACAAAAGAAATTTTATACAAAAAGACCCCCTACAAGTCCAAAATTGCAAGTTTTAGCTTAAATTCCATAAATTTCGTTTTCCCTAATAAAAATTAGTTAAAACTTAAAATAAATTACTAAAAATTTATGTTACAACTAGATTTTAATTAACATGATTTTAAAGATTAAAATTAGCCCAAAGAAATTTATATTTATCGCTAATTTAATGTATTTTCTTACCGGCTTAAAATAATATTAAAAAATTGAAAAAAAAGGGAAAAATTTTTAAATGACCAAAAATTAATAAGTAACTCATTAGCTACTAAAAACAAGCAATTACCTATCCATTTTAGGTATAATTAGTCCTAAACTGCAAAATAACAAAAAGGACGGTTTACGGAAAAATACCGAATTTTCACCGATTTTCGGGAAAACACTGAAACGACATTTCAAGGCGCTACACGAAATCCATCAGCAAACTCATGGTGGACGACTCATACATCATGGGAAAACCGCACTTTTTATTTTAAAAGAGAGAAAAGGTTTATTTATGTTTTTGCGGTTTTCCTCCAAATCCAAGAAATCTCATGAAATCCGAATCCAAGTCATCAATAGCATGTAAACAGTGAATATAGGAATGAGAATCCATGAATGTGACACAATAGTGAATAATAACATGCATGAAGTAGCAGGCAATAACTACAATGTCTAGCTAGCATATAAGGCAAGTACACTAATATCATGTCTAAACTATTAGCTAACAACCTATGTCAAATGAAATAGTATTTTCTAAAGTGTTCGTGACATGGCAATTACCGATGAAGATGTGTGTGAGCCGGCAAGTAAGTGTACGTGGTACATACGCGTCATCGGTAATGGTGCTGGTGTCCTAACAGCATGGTATTAATAATAGGATATGAATCATAATATAAGCATGCGATGCAGAGCGAACAACAATAATGAGCGGGAGCTAAATACTAAACAATGGTGCCCTTTGAAATAACACGAATCGTGGGGTAATAAGAGCTACGGTGGTTTTAATAAAGGATACGTCTTTTGAAATATCCGTAGATCCCTTGACCTGTCTTTTAAAATACCCACGATCCGCTAGTTTTGAAATAGGTAGGAGTCTAATCTAATCTAACAACTACACTAAGCTATACGGCTGAACTAGCAAGCTGAACTACAGGTAAGGAAACCGCCTATCATCTGAGTCGATACATATACATACCTGTACATATACAGTCGGTGATCCCACCTCAATAATATCATATCCGATACCATATCTATAAGCAGACATCCCAAGTCAAGAGTGCGGATCAATCATTAATATAGCTCGTACGTAAATCCGTCGTACGGCATCCCAAATCTGGGTACGGGTCAATATCACATTCATCACACTATTCACCTGGTATCCTCTTTATCAAATATCATGATCGGGATACTGATCTACGTTTAGCACAATACTGATACCGCCTAAGTATGCATGCACGTGTGTGAAACACTACGTCAAGACCCGTTACAACGTCATGTCGTATCTCAAATATGAACCCTGCTATATCACCGATCACACGGCCTCAAATCAAATCTCATCGACTCATCTTAAATCCCAAGTACATCCTCATTATCCATGCATGTGTATATGAATGTACATATGCATAGTCCCATACCCACGCATATATACATATATACACATCCCAATCTATGCACAAGAAAGTAAAGTATGCAAGTCTGTGTGTGCGTATGTGGGTATAACAACTACTCTAGGGTTTCGCAACTAACCCAAAGCTAATCCATGAACACATAATCATAACATGAATAAACATTCTCGTATCATAAGACACCTATATAAACATATATATATGAGCTACACTACGGACTGCGGGGGTGCTATACGCCATCCACCCGACTTCTCCCCGTAGATATAAATCTACTCACCTGGTCCTCGCTAGCCGGTGCCGACGTCGCCACGTGCTTGCTTGTCGTCTCGAAGTCCACATGGGGTACCTACATATCATAACGCATCGTATCGCATTAAAATCAAATTCGAAATCGAAATGGCACACGAAAATCAAATCGGCACGCGTATCACGCATAGGTCAAAACCTATCGCCTATGCATGCAAGAATAGCCAACCTACCCTCGATGTCGATGCACAAATATCAAACCATCGAGAAAAATCCAATCACACTCATTTGCACATTCACGAACACTAGTTATAATATAAAATAGGTTAAAACTCATGAAAACCCCAATTTCACTTAAAAAGTCATTTTTCCGAAAATCTAGCAAGCAAAATTAACCGTTTTAGTACAAAACTTGATATATAAACGAATCTAGCGGCCACAATATTCACTAAATATCTTAAATAAGTCATAAAAACAATTCCCATAATTTAATCTCATTAAATTCCATAAATCCTAAAATTCTAGTTTACAAAATACCTAAATTTTAACAATTTTATAGAAAAAATCCACAAACTACAATCTAGCTTGGATTTTCATGAACTAAAGCATTAAACTACATTTTATAATGTTAATAATGTTATGAATACCCTAATCACATTTTTCTCTTAATTATTTAACCAATTATAAAAAACCTAGTTAGCAAATTAGCGTAATTAACACAATTTAAATTAACAAAAATGCAACTAACAACTATATTTGATTTAGCATAACATTAATATGTCAAAAATATCACACAACAATAATCTCACATCATAAAACCCTAAGTTGCATTCAAAACCCTTTCTTGAAAGTTAAATCTTTAATATCAAAACCACAATTAACTCCTAATTAAACACATAATAGCTAGATTGAAGTAATCAAACAATAACTTATGCAAAATGCTAAGATTATACCTCACAAAATTAGAGACCTAGCACCAAAATCTTGGCCTCCAAATTGCTCTCTTGATCCATGATCCACACTAGAATAGGTCAAGAATAAATGGGTAGAGATTGGATTTTGATTTTGTGGGATTTTTGTGTTGATTTTTGGGCATTTTGTGGAATTTTTTTGTGGTGAAAGAGGGGAGAACAAGGGGAGGGCTGCTGCTGATTTGGGGAGAGGGGGGCTCGGCTAGGGGATGGGGAGAGGGGAGAGAGAGTGTGGGTAGAAAGAATGATACAATTTCCAAGTCAACAAAGTCATGCCCTATTTTATTAATTCCATTTTCTTTTCTTTGACTTTTTCTTTAAGTGGGGACAACTTTGGGGATTGGGGAAGCCCATTTTTGGCCAGAAAAAGGAGGAGGTGGAGGTGGTGTGTGTGTGTGAAGTAATGAACACCAAACTCCAATTAAATATGCACCAAATCCCTTTTATTTTCACAAAATAAGCCTTTTTCTTCAATATTTTCTAAACCGTTTTGGCAAACGATTTCGTTTCAAAAACCACACATTAAAATTTTATTTAATGTTTTATGATGCACAAAATTTGTTTCAACTCATTCCAATTTGTAATTTTCCCAAATTAAATGTATTAGTGACGGCTTAAAATAATAATAAAATAATTTTTTTTTCAGAAAATTTGAAATTTCACCAGTGGCTCAATAAACACCAAATACTAGCAATTACATAGCTAGAATATGTATATTTAATTTTTATAATAAGATATTTGTATTTTGACCTTTTACAAAAAAAAACCCTTATTTTACCGATTTTCCGAAATTTCACCGAAACGATTTTCAAAACGCTACACTTCATCACTTCGTCAGACATTGTTCCTTAGCACCGCGTCAGGCTTATGTGCAGAGAGGTCGTGGTCACAGAGGATTCGCTCAGAGGGGAAAGGTTGGCAAAGAAGGATTCAGCCAGTTGCGGGTAGGAGGCAGACACGAGAGTTTGCTTCTTCTCATCGCGACGCGTGGGCTTCCAATGCAGAGTTTTCAAGTATTCTAAATTCGTATGTTCTGTTGACGTACTTGTTTGTTTTACACACTTGTTCTGTGGTTGGGACGAGAGTCGGTTAGCTAGATCAGCCGTTTGTTGTGTTAATTTCTGTCAGCGATTCTTTTGTTGCGCAACACGTATTTCAGTCGTGTGCCAATCAGTTAGGAGATTCATCCGTCACTTGATCCTTCTAGAGATGTTGGATTTGACGTTCTCCTGGGCACGGACTGGTAATCTATGTGCTAGGCGTGTGTGGACTACCATGAGGAAACAGTCAGGTTTTGTTTTCCCAGCAAGTCAGTTCTTGTTGCGCGGGAGGACAGTGGTGCCGCCTCTCACAGCTTGAATTCAGCCTTTTCGCTAGTCGGCTTTTGAGGAGAAGGTGTCGAGGATTCTTGGCATTCATTTGTGATACCGGAGCCACAGTGGGCTTGTTGGACCGGCTTTCCTTCGTGCGAGAGTTTTCCAATGTTGTTCCAGATGAGCCGGCGAAGCTTAGGGAGCTTAAGGATCTGCTGCAGAGTTGCTAGATAGGTGGGGCTTGTGTGTCTGAGTGTTTCGCATTAGGGAGCTCCTGTTTGTTGGAGATAGTGCCCTTAAATTCAATTATTGGATCACAGGTACGTGATTGCAATGATTGAGGTAGGACCCATACCGATATGACAGTCTTGCTCGAAATGATAATATGCTATCTGGTTTGTCTTTATCATAGTATACATGCTTTACTTCGCTATTGCATGATTGATAGAGCCCATTGGATTCTTGCTTGACTACCAGCAGTATGATGGCGATCATATATGTGGGAGCTGGGGTCTGTAAGCACATCCTTAAAGTGTCCCTAGTCGTGGGAGTTTCGAGACGGGGCATCGATACTCCAAGTAGACCAGTGTATACAGTCGAGACCCCGACGAGGGGTGATGGCCGGTCTCACAAGCCATTGGTGTTAGTTGGTTCACCTAAGATGTATACAGGTGCTCATTGGGTTATGAGTACACCGGACAGGACTCGCCGGGAATCTGCTAGTTGGTATTATACCTAGCGTCAGATAGCAATTCCCTGGTGACATGTGTACAGGTTAGTTCATCGACCTGAGGTCGTCATTTGTCTCGTGTGAGTTCCCACTGTGCTTTGATTTCTACCCTACCACGGCTCAAAGGAGTCGTGCAAACAGGTCTTTTTTGGGTACAGTCCCGAGCCACATGGAGGCAGTGAGCGGATCGTCGGGGATTCATCTCTCCCGGTATTGGGGGTGAGATCGCGCTGTGTCTGGGAGAGCCATTACACAAAGCCCTTGGCCGAGGCAGGAGATTTACTGGTAGGTACTCCAGTAGTATCTCAGGGTGTTCTGGGCCACTCTCTGACACGACTTATACCGCTAATGGGGGTCTGACGTTACCAGCCCTTTAGGCAGATATGCGATACTCATAGACGAATGGACAGGACTGTATGTATATTGTCACTGTCAGGCATAGTAGGGTCTATGGATGAGTTCGCTCATCAGCTTCCCTTCCAATCAATACATAGGCAAACCGTTACGTACAGCTTGTACCTCTGACGTGCTAGAGGTTATACCCAGTGCCAGTGTGTTGATGAGTCATTAGAATCCCCCACAGACACTTTCCCAAGTTCGGGCGAAACGTTGTAGAGGCCGTATGGTTTTATGGCAAGGTTCGGAAAATGGACGTGCGTTTTCGCACGTGTCGTTTTTCGGGCAGATAATACTGGTCGGCTTTGGTTTAAGCCGGATCCGAGTATTATGCTGTGTAGATATAATATCTTTGTCTCAGATGCATTTGTATTCGGTCGTAATACAAATGCGGGTATGTTTATACTGATATGGGGTTATCCTGAAATTCGTTTCAGGATCACTTTTTGGAAGTTGCCAGTTTCCAGTTTTCTATCAGCCGTATTTAACATTCGGTTAAATGCGGATTTATCTTTTCTTGAGATGAGTGTGGAAGCTTTTAGAAGAGGTGACTAGGAATAGTGACTCATGGTTGCTTTAAATGTTCATTTAATGTAAGTGTGACTAAGCTTAATGATTCATCACTTTCATTAATGCTTTCATACTAGGTGTTATGATAAGTATTGAGCTTATGGTCACCTCCCCCTCTCCTACACTCACCCCTACCACCTTATATCATGGCCGGCCCCTCTCTTGTGAAGAGATATGGTTGTTGATTGATTTCATTTGAGAAAAGATTATAGTTTATGTGTATGGAAATTTCATAGCTCCATTTTTCCATCACCCGATTCAAATGGCAACTTCATTAACCGTTCGTCCATAGCCTTGGACGTAATGAGACAAAGTGTTCTACTCATTCTCTACTTCATCTTGGTCGTCTCTTTTAGCAAACTTAATGACTGAGTTGCCTCGGTTCAGAGGCGGGATCCCGTTTAAAGATCCATCGACGTGGTGCCATCTGGATGACAAGACTGGAGATTCAGGAGATCGGAGCAGCCGCAACAAAGCATGGGATGATGGTTGAAGACCGAAGGACTCGGATCATTCGGTATAACTCTTCTACCCATTTTGTAGTTTGTTAGTTTAGCTTTAATGGCAGATCCCGGTTATAGTACGCGATAGCGCCAGTTTGTAAAAAGTTTTTTGTTCTGCATTTGGCGTCTGTTAGACGACCGGGGCGCTACCGTGGACTTACAGTGGTATCAGAGCCTCACCATTAAGCTATACTAACTTGTGCTAACTTGTTTAAAATATCGATCGAACGGATTTTCGAAAACCGCAAATTCCAGGGTTAAAGTTTCTGTCGATTTTAAACAGTGTCTAAAAATTATTTTGACCATTACAGAAAAACAATCAGGCTTTTTAAAGAATAACAGAGAAATACGGTCCACTGAATCGTCCGTACGACCGCGGAGCCGCGGTCAAAGCCTATATTTGACCGCGGAACCGCGGCCGTCTTGGCCTTTCAGTTGGTCAATTTTCTACTGTTGGTTCTCTGTTGGAAATTATGGTTTTTGGTATGTATCTTTTGGGCCCAGATTTTGTTACTGTACAGCAAATGTACGTGGGGCCCACTTCGAAAATTTTATCGATCGAAATTTTAAACTTGTTAGTATACAGTACTTACTTTATATCTCCGACCGGGAATGTCATTCGAGCGGTAAACCGCGTCTAATTGCTATAGTTCTTTTAGACGGGTTTGCGAACGTGACATTCGCGTTGATGTTCTGTGTTGTGCTGTGATGTTGCGGATATGTTGTGGTGGATAGCAGTGTGCAATGGTAGTGCAGTTTGGATATATTTGTACATTTGATATTGTGGGGCGAGCGTCCAACATGTGGACTGCGGTTACTGCCTGTTTGTATAATATTCTTTTGGGGCACGACCGGGTTGAGGTCGATGTACCCGTTGTACATATTTTTATTTTTGTACTAGGTTTATCCCGCGAAATAGTGCACGGATAGCCGGGTTCTGGAGTGCAACGAGTCCGTATCTCATGGCTTTGAGAGGCAGAGGGACCTCACTCTAGAATTGGCAGACTATTCACCGCACTCGTAGGGGGTGCAGGTTGACCCAAGGAGGGATGCTCAATTTACCGGATTCCGTGAAGTGCCGGGTGTTCCATTCATTATGCTGTGGGGGACTACCTCGCTTCAGGTTTTGGCGGGTAACTTGCCGCACCCGTAGGGGTCTAGGTTTCATTGCACAGGCTATCCACACGACCAGGGGAACGTCGGGTTTCAGTAGCGGCTCTGTGAAACCCGGGGATCCCAGATTATTTGTATTGTTCTGTGATGCTTATTACTTTTCTGTAATATTGCATATTATCACGCCTGGAGCGATTATTGTATATTGGTATATATACTATTAGATGTTGTATATGTTTTACACCCGCGCTAGTCCAGCCCCCGCTCTGCCATTAGTTAAGTAACCTAACGGGTGATGACGGGACCCAGTGGCGAATGCGGATGGCATATACGTACATTTTATTTTCGTTCTTTTCTGGTGTGATTGATTGATGGGACTGCATTAATTATTATCAATGCAAGGATAAAACAAACCTATATTTGATGTTGTTGGAACAAATTTTAAAAGGTGTTATTACAAAGATGTTACTTTTGTTTTGTATAGTGATATTCAGTCAGAATATCCCGCACCTCATTCGACGAGGCAAGGGCCGAGATCCCTTCACCGGGAATGACCCCTTGGGCATAAGTTTACATCGGGGTAATAACTTCACTATAGTCAATTACAAGTTGCTTTGCATCGCGGTATTCAGTTAGAATATCCTGCACCTCATTCCACGAGGAAAGAGTCGAGATCCCATCACCGGGAGTGATCTCTTTAGCAAAAGGTTTTCACCACTATATTTTTATAAAAAGCTATCAGGTTCCTTCAACGAGATCAAGTTCATTACGTTAAAGGTTTTTCACCAAAAACCAGCCGTAGCCCTCCGTCATTTCTTATGGATAGTCAGTAGTATTCAAGCTATGTTTGTTGGCCCTTAGTCAAGGCATAGTGTTTGGTAGCTGCCGGGTATTCATTTGTAGCATAGATGAATGCGTTAGTTTAGGACAGTCGTATTACTTTGTTGGCCCTTAGTCAAGAGTATGTACTGGTAGGTTCAAATCAACCAGGACAATGACGGGAAGAACTTGACATGTGACTTATGATTTGTTGGCCCTTAGTCAAGGTCATAAGAGCATGGGGCAAAAATTTACATCGGGAGTTTCAAACATACGGGAAACTTGCCAGATATGCGCATACCTTCTGGAGTATGACAACTTGAGTGGCTTCCATCAAGTTATCATGCGATGATAGTTGGATCCCGATTCTCACTGATGAGTTAGTTTACTCTTCGGGTGATCCCGACTAATTCTTCTTTCAGGTTTGGAGGAGAATTTGAGATTACAGTGGGAGGTTTCCTGATTAGATAAAGTGATAACCATTCTGATCTAGGTTAGAGTGCACGCAGAGTGTTTCTTTTCTCTCTCTCTTTGGCAACGACCTTTGACCGACCCTAGACTATGACTCAATGACCAAGTAGACCGAACCTTCTTAAAATACTGGCTTTTGGATTGTCTGAGTTGCATAAGTCATTGCCGCTCCTTCTTTTACCCTTTGTATTTCTCAGAACACCCCATATTACTACGGACATCTACTTCCATTGAATAGATCTATCGTATGGTTATATACGAACTCGAAGGGACTTCTTTGAGGATGGATCCAGGTTCAGGAGAAATAGAATTAGTTTATTCAGTTGTCTTTTGTTATCACCTTCTCTCAGGTTGCGAGGGCTCCTTAGTTTAGGAGAGTACACCTATTACGCTTATTAGATAGTCTTATTCCAAACCATAGACTGGTGCCGAAATGTAGGGAATGAAGAAAACCAATTAGCCTACGTAGGGTGTACAGAAGGTAATAACTAAAGACAAAATAAAGGGATTAGAAAGAGGGCAAAGTAAATTGCGACTGTTATCATTCACGACCAAACCGCGTACTTCATCGCCACTCCTATTTCACTTTTGCTTTTTCCCCCAGTTCGAGAGAAATAGAATAAGGTTTTATTCAGTAGTCTTTTATCATCACCTTCTCTCAAGTTACGAGTACTCCTAGGATTAGGAGGGTACACCTATTATGCTTACTGGATAGACTTCTTCCAAACCATAGGCTGGTGTCGAACGGTAGGGAAGGAAGAAAACCATTTAGCCTAACGATGGTGTACAGAAGGTAACGACTAAAGACAAATAAAGGGAGTTGGAGAGATGGCAAAGAAATATACGGTTAAAGTCATGAATAGGTTTATGGAAGAGGCATTATTAGGAATACCAGGATACCCCTACGAGACATTTTAATGTTTCAGTTGCACTACGCATTGTTAAAAGAAAAACTGTTTTCCCGATTAGATACTTACTCCAGGGTATGTATTTACCAGGTTTCATTCTCATATCTGTATGGTTTTTACAGATGATGAGTGGGAGTAAGTTATTGGGAATTAGGTAATCATCCTCATTATATCGGAATTCATTGTAATTGGTGATATTTGAGGAAATCACCTGGGTACAGTTTTCAACCTACAATGCACAGGTTTTGAGTTATTTAACTCAGCAGACTTATACAGAGTATTGTATGTTGTCCAGTGTCCGTCAGGACAGAGGGGTAGGTCCTCGTACTATGTTCTGTTTACTTATGACTCCTCTATTTTTTAGACAAGTGTTTCGTAGAAATACAATGTCTAAGTTTTGAGAAGTTATGGGTATAGGAATAAAGTAGAGAACCAAGTGTCGCAAGTATCGGGATTCTTCAAAGAGATCGAAGATGTAGATTCTTGTGATCGTATTCAGATGATAGTAATGGTTTTGAGAAACTTGTTTCTCTTTCAGGTTACTCATAATTGGATGGATTCCTAAGTTGAGTAATGCTGATTAGCCTCTCTCCATTAAGTTGATATGAACTGGAGACAGCTGCATGTTTTTGAATCTGGTTCCAATTAAATTAGCGTCTCTGTTTCTATATTGGATATAGAATGGTTCATATCTTAACGATGTTAAGGTAAGGGGAGTTGTCCAGCTTATGCTTAAAACCAGACACTGGATAACTCAAGGCACGTTTCTGTAATGGCAGTTTGTGGGTTGACCCGGGCTATGTCGAGGGTTGATTTTTCTACCATTTGGAAGATCAATAGTGATATTGTTCTTAACTCGCCACAGTTTTAGTAAAATGGATTTTTTTCAGAAAACAGTAGTGGGAGTATGGTAGAACTGGAAGTGATTCCAGAACCGCAAACGATTATGGAAAATTTAATAGGACGTATATATTCAATCAGGTTTGACATTCGAATAGCCACTCTGCAGATATGGTGGGTAACCTCAGACACCCGAGAGGTACTCCGGTAGCCTCAAGGACGGTGACAGGGAGGTTCTTGTTTACCCAGACTTGACACTACTGTTGTTCCAGACTATGAGACCCGGCAAGAGGATAAGTACAATGTCATTCTAAACTAGCTTTAGAAGTGTACGTAGATATTATTCTGCCAGAGGGTTGTCGTAGTCAGTGGGAGCAGCGAAAGCATAGTAGGCAAATAGCTTATGTCTATTTATAGACTTGAGCAGTTATAGCGGAGATAGATCATCTAATTTTGATGATACAGTCATGGGTTTGACTTCATCAGAATAGGGGAAGGATCTGTTAAGAAGGTAGTAGGGTGTGATGTCCGGGTATTTGGATGACATACACAGAGTAGGAAGTAAAATTCCTATACTACGATCGGTTGTACTGTGATATTTCTCTAGACAGGATATGGATATAATATCAGACATTCTGGTTACTACATCTATGGTATTAGATCTAGATTTGGGTAGTTTCCCAATGTGGGTACTTTGATAGTATTCTAACAGTATTTTAGAATAGATGACTCCTGGCAAGGTGGTGTACCTACAGGTGATGGAGTCACCCTCTCTAAAGGTGTCTTAGAGACTAAAGGAGAGAGGGATGTGCATGATTGGCGGATCACTTGCTTAGGCAATTGAGTCAATCATGAGATGTCAAGTACCACACCAGATGTTGTTTTTTGCACTAGATATTATAAGTTTATACTAATCCAATCCTGGAAAAACATGAGGAAGCAGTTTTAGAACATAAGTGCATGTTCTACGGATTTGATGACGGCAGCCTCCTTCGGGAGACGGTTATCATTCCAGGCTTCAGAGGTGACATGGATGACAGAATGATTGTCAGAGTTACAGTTTTCCCTATGATGAGGGACAGTATTATGGACAGGTGATCCAAGAGAATGCTGTGGGAGGCATGGAGCTGGATACTAATTAGGTTCAGTTATCGATACAGTCTAAGAAGTTTGGATTTGGAGTACATTTATGAACTATGTCCAATCAGATATCCAGACATATTCTAAGACAGGTATTACTCTGTAACATTTCAAAAAGATAAAATATTAATTTTTGGGAATTTTTATAATTTAATATTATTTTATTGAATATTTTAATATTTTGATATTATTAAATACAAATAAATAGGAAAAATGTTAGAAAAATTATGGAAAATTATAAAATAGGGTAAATTAGAGAATTATGCTATTTCTAAGTTTAATTGATTAGTTATATATGTAATTAGTGCTAATCGCGATTAAAAATCGCTAATCGGTTTTTAGCTTTTTTGTGCAAAAAATTTCAGATATCACTTTTTCACACTTGTGTTACATTTTTATTACCATGGTTTGTTTTGGGGTTACTATTTGAGTGAGAAGGGTTTTAAGGAAAAAAGAAAAGAAAAGAGAAAAGAATAAAGAATGGGTAGTTGGTGAGAGAGAGATGTATGGGCTTCATTGACTAAAGACTTAGCCATTTTCTCCCCTTCATTTCCCTCCCTCTTCTCCTCTCTCCTGCTGCTGCTCCTCCTTCATCTCCCTCCCCTCTTCAACTCCTCACTTCACCTCTAAAACAACTCCAAAACCCCACTCTCATTTCATTAAATGTGTGCACAATCTCTAGATCTACACTTGGAGCTAAAGAAGCAAGGATTTTGGCCACTAGGGGCAACTCAAGAAAATTCTTGAGTTGCCAAATGAGGTATTTTTCTGAACCATTAGCTTAGTTATAGCATTTCCTTTACCCCCATGTCAAGATTGAATCGATATTGTGTGATATTATGGACTTGAGGATAACCTAGTTAGGGTTGTGATGAATTATGGGTTGTAATATGAAATTGAGGTCAGTAGAGCTTATACCATCACCCTAGTGTATGAATTGGAACCCAAAACCTGAAGCTTAAACCAGAATACGGATTTTAGAAACCGATATCGGGGAATTTATGAAATCTGTGCAGTGTTTATTGAATCTGCTTTTACCCCGAGACTCTGATAATAAAATTAAGTGGATAGTGACTTGTGCAGGCACCCAGGAAGCTAACCCCAAGACCCCAGCCCCCACTTCTTCTTCCCGGCCGCTAATTTATTCCCATTGGCCGCAAATTGTGGCCTGGGTCCCACCATTTGGTCTCGTGTTTATTCTGTAGCTCCCACATGTTTAGTTTAGACCCCTGGTATAAATAGATTTGTATAAAGTGACCCAGGGTGAAATCTGGGACATATTTCCTAAGTTGCTGTTTTGGATTCATGTTTTCGTATTCCGTATTTTTAATTCTGCAATTGTAGATTGTGTTTTGCCTCGACTATTTGGCGTTTATACGACGATATAGAGGATTTATTGATGGTTTTGAAGGCGTGCCATAGGTTCTCACCTATAGGCCCCTTATCGTATCGTTTTGGATTTCGTGTGCCGTTTTAGCTTTGGTTTGGATTTAATGGGCATATACGACACTTTGATGTGTAGGTACCCCATGAAGACTGCGGGAAGACAAGCAAGCGCGTGGTGACATCGAAGGATGGAGACGCAAGGTGAGTAGATTATATCTACTGAGGGAAGTCAGGTGGATGGCGTATAGCACCCCCACAGTCTGTAGTTAGTATACTATGTAGAATATATATATGATAGTTATAGTGTGCTATGGTTAGTTAGGGGTAGAAGTAACTAGCGTAGTTCCTAGTTGCGAGCCCTAGGATAGAATTGCACCCACACGCCTACACTGGTATGTTACTTATACTTGCACTTTGTTGATGATATTGGACGACATTGGTGATGAGTCGATGCTATTGGGCCTTGTGCTGCAAGATCGGTGATTTGATATGATTCATATTTGGGATATGACATGTGATTCTTGCGGGCTTGGGATGTGTGTTTACCCCCGCATTCATACTTTGTAGATGGTATCGATTTGTACTAGACTTAGAGTAGTACCCCAGATCATGTGTTATGATGATAGTGAAACCTGATATGTGACGAGATAGTGTGATATTGACCCGTACCCAGCTATTGGGATGCCGTATGACGATTTACCGTACGAGCCGATATTGATGATAGATCCGCACTCATTACCCGAGGATGTCTTACGATATGTTATTGAGGCGGGATCACCGACTATTATATCTATATATATACGGACTCAGATTTAGGTAGATTCCATACATCTCCCGATTTGACTTGATACTTGGATCTGTAGTTTACATAGTAGATTCTTCATTGTGGTGTTGATTAATTGATTTCCACATATTCATGCTATTCACATTGCTTGCATATGTTTATTGCTATATTATTATCATGCTGTTAGGACACCAGCACCATTATCGATGATGCGTATGTTCCACGTACACTATTTGCCGGATCACACACTTCATCATCGATAATTGCCATGCCACAACACTGTAGTACTGTTGTATTCATGATATGATTCTTGCATGGCATATTGTACACTTATACCTGTACACAAACATAGATGATTCTGACTTGATTAGAGATTTGGGAACCGCATGATGTTCTTCAAAACTGATTCGTTTTAAAAGAGCGGCTTCCCTCGACATGTGCACATTACTATTCCATATTGCATGACTTATGATATGCTTACCTTTCTTACATGTCGCATACATCATGTTTTGATTATACGCATTGAGATATGTTGTTTCCATGATATTTCTGGATTTGTGAACCGTGGTATTTCAAAAAAGAATATATAATTGTTTTAAAAACCCGGTTACCCTTGATATGATATTTCAGTGCGTCCACCATGTGTTTTCTCGGTGCTGAGAGCGACATGGGAAACCCGATTCGAGGAGGCGGATGAGGCCGATTGCGGGTACATGGTGGACCCGGTATGGTACCCCAGGGCGAGAACAGTTTCGCTGTGTAGTAGACGGTGAGCCTGACGGAGAGACTACTACCTACCGGTGATTGTATTTGAGCTCGGCGGATATCTGGAGGATACCGACTGGAGTTGAGAGATGGACATGGGATGACCCATACTGCCGGGGCCGAGGGCCGATACCGCAGACGGAGCCCCATATGGATGAGGACATGGGATGACCCGTACTGCCGGGGCTGAGGGCCGATACCGCAGACGGAGCCCCATATGGACGAAGATTTACGTGTCGATACTAGGCACGGGTTTCATGATGTTTTTCCATGATTTTGTTTATGTCCTCATATTTGCATACATGATGCTTATTGTCATTGGGTGACGGGTGGACGGGTTCCACGTTTATACAGACTTGATCACATACAAACTGGATTTACATTGATCATACTTCATTTGTATATATAACAGGGTATGAGGGCGCTGTTATATATACCCTTACACCAATATTAGTGGTATGGGACGCTAATTTATGTGTATTGATATTCATATTTACTTCATGCAGACATACCTTATACTGATGACATGTTATTACCTGAGTACTTGGCACTACATATTTGTTTAGATGTTACATTGCCACCTTATTATGCTTCAGATGTACTCTTGTGGTTTATATTATACTGATCGTTTTGACCTAGGATTATGTCTTGCATTCGGTTTCTGCTTGTAGATATTCTCTATTCATGAGTTGGCAACTCACCCCCGTTGTGCCACAATTCTTGCAGGTTTTGCCGTACAGATTTCTTTGCGGCATTTCTGGCGCACTGCTTCCTTGCGGGTGAATTGCATTTGGTAGGTGGATTCTTTTGCATCAAGAACCACCATTGTACTTGTATTATTCTTTGTATCTAGAATTTCCATCAACCAAAACTTGTATATTGTTTCAGACTTAAACATTAGTGTTGTATTATTCGACTTTAGAGTTTCGCTTAGTAGTATTGCGGTTTTCATGCTTATTGAGTTTCTTTTGGATTTGACCCTCGCCATTCGGCGTTGTATATTATATTGCTTGCGTGGTTGTGACCGTCGATTGACGAAGAGCTAGCTCCCGCTTGGGGATGCCTTTACCATTGTATATATATATTGTTCTTGTTGTACCCCGTTCGGGGCCAGTATTTACAAAAGAAACTCTGCCGAAATTTCTAGAAAAGACTTTACATTTTAAAAATGCACATTCGGCTTAGTTATTCAAAAACCTTGACTTCAAACATGTTTTCCTTCACTTCTTTAAAACCAGTTTTCTTTATTTACTCTTAAAATGGTTTTAGATTTCTGGCTTTTGGCTTACTTGGATCTGATGGAGTCCTATAGACTTCATTTGGTTCAAGGGCCAGTCACGTGCTCTTTCGGGTCGTGACAAAGTTGGTATCAGAGCGCTAGGTTGACCTTGGTTTGAGTCTAAGTTTGACTATGTGGAGCCTAGGGCGTTTATATATAAACGGAACTTAGGCTTGACCTTACGGAACTTAGACTTAGTCGAGGGGGTATTAGACCCGAACTTACGTCGCGTAGGATAACCCTTGGTTGATGGAATAGGTGACTAAAGTAGAGTGACGTACCGTGGGTATGTTCCGCGGCATACTTACGACACGCCACTCCGGTTAAAGAACCTTAGGATGTACATATTTTCGAGATCAGTGATTCTCTTCATATCCATGATTATACATCCATTTGAGATCCCCGATTCTATTAGTTTCATGATCATACCTTTATTGATGCTATTCCTTCTTATGATCATGTATCCATTCTGGATCTGTTGCTCTCTTTCATGCCATTGATATGCTCTCTTCGATACACGATTGAGGCTCCTGTCGCCATGTTTGAGCGCAGTTTGGGCTGCTGCTAGGGTTACGGTCAGTGCGAGCTCGTCTGGTACGAGGGCTGACCATTGTGTTTTCTGGTGACATGGGAACGTCTCGAGTTGGTATTGTTGATTGTGACCTCTAGTGGAGGCGAGTGCTTGGTCTTGCACCGGATGATCGGGTCATTGTTAAGAGCTGCCAGTTGAGAGAGGACTGTTGATGTTGTTAGTTATATGTATGCCCTAGAGGCCATTACTATACATAGGATGTATATTGTAGTGGATGCTTGGACATATATAGGGAGGACTTTCTTGCTCGACATGATAGTATGCTATCTGGTTGCTCTTTACCTTAACGTGTATACTAATTATCTCTCTGTTGCATGTTGGTAAAGCCCTTAGGATGTGTACTTGACTACCTGGACTATGATGCAGATCATACTAGTGGGGACATGGTAGTCCATAAGTACATCCTTCAAGGTCCCTAGTCGTGGGTGTATCGAGACGGGGCATCGATATACCAGTGTACACTAGCGTATACCTTCTCGACCCATACAGATGGGCGATGGATGATCCCATATCCATTGGTGTTTGACATCAGAGATGATATACGGGTGCTCAGTGGAGACTGGGTACACTGGACGGACTCGCCGAGAAGTCCCAGATGGTATTATACCTTACGTCAGATGGCAGTTCTCTGGTGACACTGGTACAGAGTAGTCTGTTGACCCGAGATCGTCATAGAGTCTTGTGTGGTTCCCACTGTGCTTTGATTTCCACCTTACCACGTCCAAGAGGGCATGCAAAACGGTGGCTTTTGGATACAGTCCCGAATCACATGGAGGCAATGAGCGATAGGAGGGGATTCGTCTCTCCCGGTATAGGGAGTTGTTGTTGCGCTGTGTTCGATTGGCTATAACCGGAAATCCCTGGCCAGGGTTGCTGAGATTTACTGGTAAGTGTTACCAGTAGTTTCTAGAAATGTTATAGATCTCATATCGACACGACTTATCGAGCTAATGGGGTCTGACGTTTACCACCCCTAGGCGAGATATGCGACATATCAGACGACGAGACCGGACTGTACGGTAAGTGTTACTGGTTGGATTCACAGGAGTGTGAGCGGGCTTGCTCGTCGATCTTCTGATCGCTCAATACCCGGGTGGCTGTTACGTTTAGCAGACCGCTTACGGCTTATGGGTGTTTGATATGATCATCACCTGCTGCCGGCGTATTGACGAGTCTTTAGAGTCCTACACAGAGGTTTCCTGGCTCAAGCGAAACGAAATAGGTGCGCATATAAGATATGTGCGGGACCGAGAATAATGCGTGTATGTGGTACCGTATTCTATTCTCGCGATGAATGTATCGACTGGTTGTATGCGATATAACCTAGTTATCGAATCAAGGATTGATTCGATAAGCCGATACATTGGATATTAGTCGGTTGTATGCGATATGACCGGATCGTTAAATCAAGTGTTGATTTAATGATTTAATGCATAATTATATATTTGATATATTGCTTTGCATTAACTAGTATTGGTTCACTTTGAAAGGATTTTCTCACTTGAAATTCACAAGTTGTATATGTGATATACTTTTGTGTACTTGATTGTATCATGTTTGATGATGCATGCAAACTTGGGTTTGTGTAAAGATTAAACCATGGTTATATGAATGGTTAGGGTTTTGTTTTCTTATTCATTTATTTATTTATTTATTCTTTTTGGAAAATAATAAGCATAAAGAGAAAATGGTGGCTTTCTTTGTTTGTATATTGAAGCTTCATGAAGCTTTGACTAAGTGACCATTTTGTCTCATGCTTAACCCTAACCATTCCACTTAACCCTAGTTCATTCTCTACACTTGACCATGGTTGGTTTATGATAAGTATTCTTTTATTTTTCTATTTGAAAACAACTTATGATACTTCTTTGATCTTCTTCTTCTTCATCTTCAACATGAAGAAGCTTGCTACCAACAATGGCAACTCTTGAAAATGAGTGAGAAATCCAATTCTAAAGTGAACCCACTTCCTATTTCTTCATCCTCTACCTCTTGCCAAGTAGTATAGGGTGTTTTCTTCACAAGTTTCATGACTTGGTGAAGTGAGAGCTTGATCTTGTGTTGCCTCGACGTAGATCATCTTCGGCATCATAGTCGATGACCTAGCCCGCCCATTTTTCCGATGAAGCCAACGCTAGAGCCCGGGATTCGATTTGGACAGAAAGGAGACTTCATCATGGAGCTATGGAGGTGGAGGACCGGATCTACAAAGGTTGTATTTCCGTTCACTTAGTTAAATTGTTAACTAGTTGCTTGTTTCGCCTAAAATTCTAGTTAACGATCCGTATTAGGGTTTCTCGGCACATGTAAAATTTGAAATTGTCATGGTTGATACCTTGTGAGACATCATTAGTGTACCTAGCAACCCTACAGTGGTATCAGAGCCTAGTTAGAGCCTTAGGCGAAGTCTAGACGACATTTGAAATCCGAACGAACCCGAAACCCTAACTCTAAAATGCTCTCTGGAAATTTTCTGAAAATTTGGATTTTTGTGAATTAAAAATTGCTAAAAAATTCAGCAGGGTGTTATTTTAATTACTGTGAAATTCGAGGGGCTGATTCAACTAAAGCGCGGGGGAACCGCGGCACAAGCATGGCTTGTGCGGCGGTTCCGCGGCGATTTTGTCGCATTAATTTATGAATTTTGCACAGTAATTCATGTTTTCTGGTGCTGAGTTTTCTGGGAATTTTTAATTTGAACTCAAGAGTTGAGTTTTCTGGGGTGTTTTGGAGCTTGGATGATTCGATCGGATTATCAGACTTTGTCTATGTGGCTTTCCGGATATTTTAGAACATGTTAAAAAGTTCGACCGGATATAAATACCCACTTTTTCACCTGCCGGGAAATTTCCAATTGTTGGATTTTTCTGTAGTTTAATCACGTTCTAAGTAGTGCAAGTAACGCGATGGTCCCTCTAGAAGACAACAAACCTTAACTCGATTATGTGACCGTCTTGAACTGCCCTTTGAACCTTCGGGTTTGGGGCAGTACGGCGTGCCACATGTGAGGCGTTGGCTTGACCCTTCTGCGGCTGGACCGTTGGTACTGAGGCATGAACTGAATGTTTTTAGACTTATTTCATGTGTTGAGATGTATTGGGAAAACCTGGGTGTTCGATTGTTCGATCGGAAAGTTTAATATTTTCTATTTATCCGGAATGTGATACAATAATTGGAATTCACAAGTAGTTATGAGATAACTGAATGAATGTTATAAACATAGCAGTTTAGTCTCACTTGATCGGTTGCCACGGAATTTTGATGCGATCAAAAGTCCGTCGCAATCACGTAGCGTACGCGGATACTCACCGGGTAAACTTAATAGACAGCTACACCCCTTAGCCCCGACCAAGTGACTATAGGAGAACCCCGTCGCCGAAAGCATCCGTCCGGGTGCTCGCGGTAGCGGTGTTCCGCCTTGGTGCACTTCGTCGACGGTATCGGGGGTGCGGCCGTCTACTGAAGTTTGCGACGAGCATTCGATCAGGATGTCGGGAATCTTGTTGAATTTCCCGACTTGATATTGAAAAGAGTTTTCGATAATGAGACTAAAATGCGGGGTTTATAATTGTTAGGTATGCGATGTCTAAGGAATTCATTTGATTAGGCATGCGATGTCTATGGAGGTTGTGGATTCCAACTATTGTAGTTTTACACTTTCTTTTCTGTGACCGTAAGTGTAATATGTGATATCGCCGGTTTCGTTGCTATATGTCAACGACAATTGGGATGCGCATATTTACTTACGTTGATGACATGTGATGTTATGTGTTGCTGGATATGTTCTATTGGATCGTCGTGTTTGAATAGCCGGGGTTTTTTTTATGTGAGATGAGTGTTTTGCATTTTCATTCATGTAAAAACTTGTATGTAATATTATTTTATTGGGGCACTTCCAGGTTGCGGAAGATGTCACCCTTTGTATATTATTTACTTTTCCGCACTAGGATAGACCCAAGGAGGGGAGCACAAGTAACCGGGTTCTAGGGTTCAGTGGGAGACCATCTCGAGGAGTCGAGTCCGGGTCTCCTATCCCTAGAATTGGTAGGGTTGCTTGCCGCTCTCGTAGGGGTCTAGGGGTGTGGGTTTGGCTATTCATCGCGACCGTGGAATCCGTGTTTTATACTGGCTCGTATTGAAAACACGGACGTCCTAGTATATCCAATATTTCATATGATTCTTCTGCTGCGATATCTGTGATGTGATCATGTGATATGTTCTGTGATGGATACTTTATATAGTATATATGATATATTATATAGGCGTTACTTATGTTTTACACCCGTGCTTGCCCTGCCCCGCTCTGTCGATAGTTACCTAACCTAACGGTGCACGAGGGGACATCGCGGCGAATGCGGATGGCATAAGTGTACGTCGTATTTATCTGTGATGTTTAGGTACTTAAATGATGGGACTTCATTAATGTGATTAACGAAAGTAAAAGAAAGCTAAAGATGTTGTAGAATCGAATTTCAAAAATAAAACAGGTAGCTACAGTTCTTGCTTTGCACAGCGGTATATATGATATATCCTGCACCTTATTCGATGAGGAAAGGACCGAGATCCCTTCACCGGGAGTGACTCCTTTAGCAATAACTGGCAGATGCTACACACTCGGTTTGTCTTTTGATTGCTTTTAAGAATTTTTGCTTTGCACCGTGATATATATGATATATCCCGCACCTCATTCGACGAGGAAAGGACCGACGATCCCTTCACCGGGAGTGACTCCTTTAGCAAAACTAGAAAAGCCTCAAAAACACTCGATTTTTAAAATCATTTGATTCTACAACGATATCAAGTTCATTACGCAATAGGTTTTCAGAAAAACCTGTCGTAGCCCTCCGTCATTTCAGATAAGTGGTAGTTAGTATTCGTGCTACGTTTGTTGGCCTGCGTCAAGGCGTAGTGTGCAGTAGCTAACTAGTATTTATCTGCTTATGCATATGATGCAGATTGGATTAGGGTAGTCGTGCGACTTTGTTGGCCTGCGTTAAGGGTCGTGCGGGTGGGTTTAATTCAATCAGAAAATGACGGGTTGAACTTGACTAGCGCACTATGGTTTGTTGGCCTGTGTCAAGGTCATAGGACGCTAGGGGCAAAATTATCGGGAATTTCAAGTGTTGAAATTTGCAATGAGATTGCATACCTTCTATGAGATAGTTGGATCCCGATACCTGCTGGGAGTAATTGTTACTCCTGGGAGAGTTTTACACATTACAATTAGCCGATCAAGTTGGTGTCTAGAAAGGTGTCAACGGGGTTACGCCTCTAGGAAAACGAGGTTTACATTAATTAGGTTCGTGCGAAAGCACGGGGGACCTCCCTCAAAGTACCGACACTGGCCTGGCTGAAAGTTGGCGAACCTGTAGCGTGTAATTAATCCCGGCTAGTCTTTCTTTTTAGGGTTTGAAGGAAGATTTGATAAAAACAGTGGGAGCCATCCTGATTAGATAAAATAATAACCAATCTATTCTTGCAAGAGCATACGCTGAGTGTTTTCTTCTCTCTCTCTCCAGGTAGCGACCATATCACGCCTTAATCAAGATAATAAAACGGATATATTGATGGAACCCGCTTTTTATACTGAGCTGGCGAACGTTGGTCCCGCTCTACCTTATAATTGTTATAAGACAGAGCAGGATATCGGGGATTACCAGAATTCCTGTGCCGCCCAAACGAAGAGAGTGCATGCTGATGCATCATCTTCGGGTGTGTTCATTACAAAGAACTGTTTCTCAGTATCCTCCGCATCCTGGGTATATGATACCGGATCAGGATCCCAGATATGTAATCTGTTACATAGGGCTGCAAAAAGGTAGAAAAACTGAGAACGGGTGATAAGTTTCATGAGACAGAAAACGGGGCAAGAGTTGCAGCCAAGTCTGTTGGTCACTGTCACCCTGTATTACCAATACATTGATTCTGAACGTATGTTATTAGATACCGAACCTGATATACAAAATCATATCAGTCTCTTTATCAGTAAAGAAACGATAAAATTTTGTATTGTTGGATAATGTTTTGAACATTTCCTATATCAAAAGTTGATCGGTTCAGGCACGTTATCTAAAAGCGTTGATGTTCTAAATCAAACTACAGTTCTTAGTATAAAGAACACACACAAGAGGATGAGTTCAGAAATGAACGAATTTTTCTTGAGGTATTGTAGACTAGGTCATATTAATGCGACCTGACTAGCTGAAGTTACATTTAGATGCATATTTAAATCTATTTGAATCTACATCTTATGAAACTTGCCAGTCATGTCATAAAGATATAAAGACACCAGCTCCGTTTATTGGAAACAGAGAAAGAGTTAGTGAACTCTTGGGAAGATACATGTTGATGTATGTAAGGTCCCCTGTCTACATATGCCAGGACTGGTTCTTTGTACTTCATTACATTCTCTGATGATCTCTCAAGATTCAGTCATATGTTCCTGCTGAAACACTAGTCCGAACCTTTTGAGATATTCACAGAATATAAGTTAGAAGTAGAGAACCAATACGGGTATAAGTAATATGTCCTTTGATGCGATCAGGGAGGAGAATACTTGAGCACGAAATTCCTGGACTATTCTAAAGGAGAATGAGATTCTCTCTCAGCATTACTCCTCCGAATACACCATAGCACGATGGTATATCGGGGCGGAGCAATAGCACCCTATGTGATATGGTGTGCTCTATGATGAGTACTACTGTGTTTCCTATTTCCTTTTGGGAGTTATGCACTTGAGAAGCTGCATACCAATTGAATTGGGTTCCAATCAAATCAGTTGCCTACCGCTTCATATGTGATATGGAAAGGGAAGAGCCCATATCTTAAGTTGGTTAAGATTTGGGGTTGTCCGGGCTATGTCTAAAAGCATAATCCGGACAAGTTCGAGGCAAGGTCTGTTATGTACAACTGGAAAGGTTCCAGCTATACAAACAACAGCAGATGATTTGGTAGAACCAAAGGATTCAGTAGATTCCAACGAACCTCAGCCTCTCCGCCGATCTAGTAGGGTTCCTCACCCACCTGAGAGATATTTCGGTTTCTCTATGACAGTGGGAGTGAGGAATGCATCATGAGATGATGACCCAACTAGTTTCGAGCTGGCCATCAGGAGTAGGACTCTATAAGAATGGCTGGATGCTTAGTGATCTGAGATGGAATCCTTATACACCAACAAAGTATGGACTTTAGTTGCTTTATCTGAAGGGTTAAATCCCCATCAGGAGCAAGTATATCTTGAGAAGATTACTTGGTGTAAATGGAAAAGTTGAGACTTTCAAAGCTAGACTTGTTAAAGCTTTTCATCATCGACCAGGCATGGATAATGATGAAACCTTTTCAAGTGGCTATGATTAAGTCCATCCAGATCCTACTTGCCACGGCTACATACCATGACTACGATATCTGGCGGTTGGGTGTCATGACTGCTTTTCTTAAATGATGTTTCAGAAAAGAGAGTCTGTAAGTACATAGTCAGAGGGCTTCGTAGACAGTGGGAGCAGCGGAAACGTGTGCAAGATGGTTTATGTGATAAAGTAGGCATCGCGGAGTTGGAACATCTGTTTTGATGTAGTAGTCAAATAGTTTGACTTCATCAAAATGGTAGATGAACCTTGTATATACAAAAAGGAAGTAGGGAGTATGGTGGTGATCCTCGTAGAGAACGTGGATGACATACTCTTGATAGGAAAGGAGTTTCCTATGCTACGCTCGATCAATCTCTGCTTATCACAATGATTCTCCACATAGGATCAAAATGATACCTCCTAAATCCTGGATTTTGGATCTATGAGATAGATCTAAATGGATGTTAGGATTCTCCCTAGTTGTAGTGAGACGGTATCAATTGATCCTGGGGAAAATCACTGGAAAGGTTCCAGGGTGATAAGGACGACTGAATGTCAGTCACAGGCATTGTCTTTACCCTCAGTAAAGGGACGGTATGTTGGAAAAGTTCCAAGCTAGATACCGTGGCTAACTAGACGATAAAGGCAGGATACATCGCTACTTAAGATGCTACCAAAGAGAATGTTTGGGTGTATATTGGTTCATGAGATGAACTACGTTCCAACCATTGTGAGACAATGGAGTTGTGGCTTATGCCAAGGAACGCCGGTCCCATCAGTGATCCAGATATATTCTAAGGCAGTATCACCTGATCATGGAGATGGTTGATCTCCAAGGAGATCGAGGCTAGGAGAGTAGACTCAGAGGACAGCATGACGGAACCACTCACAAAGGCCTTTTTCCAGAGAGAGACTTTTATGGGATGGTTGAGTATGAGATACTGCAACCACTGCTATCAGATGGCCCTAGTGCAAGTGGGAGATTGTTAGTTATATGTATGCCCTAGAGGCCATTACTATACATAGGATGTATATTGTAGTGGATGCTTGGACATATATAGGGAGGACTTTCTTGCTCGACATGATAGTATGCTATCTGGTTGCTCTTTACCTTAACGTGTATACTGATTGTCTCTCTGTTGCATGTTGGTAAAGCCCTTAGGATGTGTACTTGACTACCTGGACTATGATGCAGATCATACTAGTGGGGACATGGTAGTCCATAAGTACATCCTTCAAGGTCCCTAGTCGTGGGTGTATCGAGACAGGGCATCGATATACCAGTGTAGACTAGCGTATACCTTCTCGACCCATACAGATGGGCGATGGATGATCCCATATCCATTGGTGTTTGACATCAGAGATGATATACGGGTGCTCAGTGGAGACTGGGTACACTGGACGGACTCGCCGAGAACTCCCAGATGGTATTATACCTTACGTCAGATGGCAGCTCTCTGGTGACACTGGTACAGAGTAGTCTGTTGACCCGAGATCGTCATAGAGTCTGGTGTGGTTCCCACTGTGCTTTGATTTCCACCTTACCACGTCCAAGAGGGCATGCAAAACGGTGGCTTTTGGGTACATTCCCGAATCACATGGAGGCAATGAGCGATATGAGGGGATTCGTCTCTCCCGGTATAGGGAGTTGATGTTGCGCTGTGTTCGATTGGCTATTACCGGAAATCCCTGGCCAGGGTTGCTGAGATTTACTGGTAAGTGTTACCAGTAGTTTCTCGAAATGTTATAGACCTCATATCGACACGACTTATCGAGCTAATGGGTCTGACGTTTACCACCCCTAGGCGAGATATGCGACATATCAGACAACGAGACCGGACTGTACGGTAAGTGTTACTGGTTGGATTCACAGGAGTGTGAGCGGGCTTGCTCGTCGATCTTCTGATCGCTCAATACCCGGGTGGCTGTTATGTTTAGCAGACCGTTTGCGGCTTGTGGGTGTTTGATATGATCATCACCTGCTGTCGGCGTATTGACGAGTCTTTAGAGTCCTACACTGAGGTTTCCTGGCTCAAGCGAAACGAAATAGGTGTGCATATGAGATATGTGCGGGACCGAGAATAATGCGTGTATGTGATACCGTATTCTATTCTCGCGATGAATGTATCGACTGGTTGTATGCGATATAACCTAGTTATCGAATCAAGGATTGATTCGATAAGCCGATACATTGGATATTAGTCGGTTGTATGCGATATGACCGGATCGTTAAATCAAGTGTTGATTTAATGATTTAATGCATAATTATATATTTGATATATTACTTTGCATTAACTAGTATTGGTTCACTTTGAAAAGATTTTCTCACTTGAAGTTCACAAGTTGTATATGTGATATACTTTTGTGCACTTGATTGTATCATGTTTGATGATGCATGCAAACTTGGGTTTGTGTAAAGATTAAACCATGGTTATATGAATGGTTAGGGTTTTGTTTCCTTATTCATTTATTTATTTATTTATTCTTTTTTGAAAATAATAAACATAAAGAGAAATGGTGGCTTTCTTTGTTTGTATATTGAAGCTTCATGAAGCTTTGACTAAGTGACCATTTTGTCTCATGCTTAACCCTAACCATTCCACTTAACCCTAGTTCATTCTCTACACTTGACCATGGTTGGTTTATGATAAGTATTCTTTTATTTTTCTATTTGAAAACAACTTATCATACTTCTTTGATCTTCTTCTTCTTCATCTTCAACATGAAGAAGCTTGCTACCAACAATGACAACTCTTGAAAATGAGTGAGAAATCCAATTCTAAAGTGAACCCACTTCCTATTTCTTCATCCTCTACCTCTTGCCAAGTAGTATAGGGTGTTTTCTTCACAAGTTTCATGACTTGGTGAAGTGAGAGCTTGATCTTGTGTTGCCTCGACGTAGATCATCTTCGGCTTCGTAGTCGATGACCTAGCCCGCCCATTTTTCCGATGAAGCCAATGCTAGAGCCCGGGATTCGATTTGGACAGCAAGGAGACTTCATCATGGAGCTATGGAGGTGGAGGTCCGGATCTACAAAGGTTGTATTTCCGTTCACTTAGTTAAATTGTTAACTAGTTGCTTGTTTCGCCTAAAATTCTAGTTAACGATCCGTATTAGGGTTTCTCGGCACATGTAAAATTTGAAGTTGGCATGGTTGATGCCTTGTGAGACATCATTAGTGTGCCTAGCAACCCTACAGATGTACAGCATACCTCAGAGATTATGATGTCGCCTACCGTGCAGACAGATGGACCAGCTGGTGCTGAGATTGACAGGATGTCGCTTCCGATGCTTACGAGCTGAGATTGCCGGAGCTTTCAGGCAGATATGAGACAGATGATAGCTAGTCTACCCGATTTGAGAGACGAGGGTGATTCGTCCAATTTTTGCGCCTGAGCGGGCCCAGTTGAGTTGAAGATTTCCAGTGTGGAGAGTCTTACTCAGATCTAGAGCAGTCCGATTCAGAGATGACAGCCTATGTATTGCCTTTCCTGGAGGATTGAGGCGCTGTTCGGCGTACAGGCGAATGGACCAGTTGTTGCCGCCAATGACGAGATATCGCCAGATGGTTGGAGCTACTACAGCATGAGCATATACTTAGAGATATGATGGATGGTCGCTAGTCACCTGAGGATGAATGACTAGGACGTGTGGTTCGTTCACCGATGCGAGGTTATCAGATAGATTGTTTCCAGCTAGAGACGACTTTACGCGGAGACGTTGAGAGTCGATAGAGACGATCGAATGTCAGGAGCCCATTTTCCAAGTTTAAAGTATACGGAAAGACATGCAGGTGATTCTATGGACCCTCTAGAAGAATGAAACCCTAACTCGACTTAATGACCGTGTGAAAGCCTTTGAACCTTAGGGTTTGCGGTAGTTCCGCGGCGCCATTAGTGAGGCTTGGGTTTGCCCTTCTACGGCTGGACCACCGACGCTGTGGCATGTACTCGATACTATTAAACTGTACTCAAGATGTTGATCTCTTGGGGGATTATAAGGTTCTGACGAGCCGATCGAATGTTTCGACATCATTCGGATATCATGTGATGGGATGCTTTGCTTGGGAGACTCCAGATACAAGTATAGCCGTTGGAGCACAGTCCATGCAGCCACGATGAGACGAGTCCGAATCAGTCGACATTGAAGCAGAGTGAAGAGAAGAGTTCGCGAGATATTATCGACGAGATGACGTCCCACTCCGCTGACATTAGAGATGTGATACGCACTCAGAGGCGTTGTTTATGGATATATCTTCCAGAAAGAAGCGCGATAAGTATGCAGCCGTTCCGGAATAAGAATTAGCTTCAGCAATAAATGATGACTTCCGGGCAATCCGGCAGGAATGAGATTTGAGAGAGAAACCTCGATAGGACCTTTCTGGAAAACGATATGAGAAGACCTAGACCCAGGAGTGGTCATATTGCGTACACCCAGCAGGCCAGAGTTCGGCATCTTCGACAGGGTAGTTGATGAGGTTCGGATAAAAGAACTTACCCAGTTGCATTGCGAATTGATCAAGGACGGACAAGTTTTGAGTAGTCCTCCGATAGTTGGGACGCGTTCCCGAGGACCTGTTTAACCAGACATCTTCTACAGAATGAGGAAACTACAGAGTACGCGGTTTCGAGTCCGTGCGAGAGACTTCGGATTGACTGTGGCCGAGAACAGTGCAGTGTGTAGATAGCACGGCGTGACGCCATAGTGGACGACAATAGAGACAAGTGGAACCAGAGGTTCGTGCAAGACGCTGACGAGCTGTCATTACTTCCCGTCGAGACTAGAGACCTGATATGCTTACAGAGGCGTTGGGATGCGACCAGTTTCCGAGAGAATGTTGTGCTGAGGACACAGATGTCCATTGAGCGAAAATAGATTATGCAAGAGTACCAGCCTTCGTACAGTTCGGCTTAGGTAAGATCGGAAGAGACCTTGAGCAGGATTCCTTCCAGGACATTGCTGCAACGATGTTTGCACCCAGGATCAGATGTGTGATGTGCATTCGGAGAGCCAAAGGCCGACGCCAGTGGCATGCTGCCTTACGAGTGGTCATGAGGATTGACCGAGAGATGACCAGAGAAGTGCCAGAACGGAATCGTCCCCGTTAGCACACCTGACAGGGCCGATGAGCCGATTGACCGCGAGAAGAGTAATCCGCAGAGAAGATAATGACCCGGAGTCAGAGGACGCCAGACCGTGAGCAAGAGGCAAGTAGATATCTTGCGCTGCTAGCATTGGATGCACCGACTCCTTCTCGACCTTGAAGGAGGAACTATCGACGACGGTATTTATGATTTGTGATTTTGTGATTCGATTATCACGTATCCGTCATTTTGGATTTCGGTGTTTTGGGCCTTTTATTGCATGATTTAGTTTTGATGACTGAGTTTCATGATATTGTTTCATGCACCCACTGGATATTTATGTTTTGCGCATAAGTTATTACATTCGAGGTATTGATTGTGATTTCGCGCCTATCTTATGCAGTGATTTGATTTACACTTCCAGCATAGTTTTCATGCACCTTTAGTGTTTTGGTATACGATATTGGTGCACGCCAGATGCAATAAATCGGGATTCTTCGTGCATGTCACATGCACCTGATTTTACTGTCAGGCACACACGTTGCCTACGACAGATGTTTCGTGCACACCAGTTGCACTTAGATGTTGTTTTGTACACCTGTTTGACACATATATGGATTTTTATTTTCTTGCGCACCAGACGCATATGATATTCTTATCTATGCATTTTGGGGATTGATTTCTAGTAGAGCAGTACATTTTTGTGATATTCGCTATGTATTGATGTTTTCGAAACCCCGACAAATTGTATTTTTACTGAAATGTTTTTGGTATTAGGGGGTTTAAATTTAAATTCGGGGACCGAATTTATTTAAGGAGGGTAGATTGTAACATTTCAAAAAGATAAAATATTAATTTTTGGGAATTTTTATAATTTAATATTATTTTATTGAATATTTTAATATTTTGGTATTATTAAATACAAATAAATAGGAAAAAAGTTAGAAAAATTATGGAAAATTATAAAATAGGGTAAATTAGAGAATTATGCTATTTCTATGTTTAATTGATTAGTTATATGTGTAATTAGTGCTAATCGCGATTAAAAATCGCTAATCGGTTTTTAGCTTTTTTGTGCAAAAAATTTCACATATCACTTTTTCACACTTGTGTTACATTTTTATTACCATGGTTTGTTTTGGGGTTACTATTTGAGTGAGAAGGGTTTTAAGGAAAAAAGAAAAGAAAAGAGAAAAGAATAAAGAATGGGTAGTTGGTGAGAGAGAGAGGTATGGGTTTCATTGACTAAAGACTTAGCCATTTTCTCCCCTTCATTTCCCTCCCTCTTCTCCTCTCTCCTGCTGCTGCTCCTCCTTCATCTCCCTCCCTTCTTCAACTCCTTACTTCACCTCTAAAACAACTCCAAAACCCCACTCTCATTTCATTAAATGTGTGCACAATCCCTAGATCTACACTTGGAGCTAAAGAAGCAAGGATTTTGGCCACTAGGGGCAACTCAAGAAAATTCTTGAGTTGCCAAATAAGGTATTTTTCTGAACCATTAGCTTAGTTATAGCATTTCCTTTACCCCCATGTCAAGATTGAATCAATATTGTGTGATATTATGGACTTGAGGATAACCTAGTTAGGGTTGTGATGAATTATGGGTTGTAATATGAAATTGAGGTCAGTAGAGGTTATACCATCACCCTAGTGTATGAATTGGAACCCAAAACCTGAAGCTTAAACCAGAATACGGATTTTAGAAACCGATATCGGGGAATTTATGAAATCTATGTAGTGTTTATTGAATCTGCTTTTACCCCGAGACTCTGATAATAAAATTGAGTGCATAGTGACCTGTGCAGGCACCCAGGAAGCTAACCCCAAGACCCCAGCCCCCACTTCTTCTTCCCGGCCGCCAATTTATTCCCATTGGCCGCAAATTGCGGCCTGGGTCCTACCATTTGGTCTCGTGTTTGTTCTGTAGCTCCCACATGTTTAGTTTAGACCCGTGGTATATATAGATTTGTATAAAGTGACCTAGGGTGAAATCTGGGACATATTTCCTAAGTTGCTGTTTTGGATTCATGTTTCCGTATTCCGTATTTTTAATTCTGCAATTGTGGATTGTGTTTTGCCTCGACTATTTGGCGTTTATACGACGATATAAAGGATTTATTGATTGTTTTGAAGGCGTTCCATAGGTTCTCACCTATAGGCCCTTTATCGTATCGTTTTGGATTTCGTGTGCCGTTTTAGCTTTGGTTTGGTTTTAATGCGCATATATGACACTTTGATGTGTAGGTACCCCATGAAGCTGCGGGACGACAAGCAAGCGCGTGGTGACATCGAAGGATGGAGACGCAAGGTGAGTAGATTATATCTACTGGGGGAAGTCGGGTTGATGGCGTATAGCACCATCAAAATCCGTAGTTAGTATACTATGTAGAATATATATATGATAGTTATAGTGTGCTATGGTTAGCTAGGGGTAGAAGTAACTAGCGTAGTTCCTAGTTGCGAGCCCTAGGATAGAATTGCACCCACACGCCTACACTGGTATGTTCCTTATACTTGCACTTTGTTGATGATATTGGACGACATTGGTGATGAGTCGATGCTATTGGGCCTTGTGCTGCAAGATCGGTGATTTGATATGATTCATATTTGGGATATGACATGCGATTCTTGCGGGCTTGGGATGTGTATTTACCCCCGCATTCATACTTTGTAGATGGTATCGATTTGTACTAGACTTAGAGTAGTACCCCAGATCATGTGTTATGATGATAGTGATACCTGATATGTGACGAGATAGTGTGATATTGACCCGTACCCAGCTATTGGGATGCCGTATGACGATTTAACGTACGAGCCGATATTGATGATAGATCCGCACTCATTACCCGAGGATGTCTTACGATATGTTATTGAGGCGGGATCACCGACTATTATATCTATATATATACGGTCTCAGATTTAGGTAGATTCCATACATTTCCCGATTTGACTTGATACTTGGATCTGTAGTTTGCATAGTAGATTCTTCATTGTGGTGTTGATTAATTGATTTCCACATATTCATGCTATTCACATTGCTTGCATATGTTTATTTCTATATTATTATCATGCTGTTACGACACCAGCACCATTATCGATGATGCGTATGTTCCACGTACACTATTTGCCGGCTCACACACTTCATCATCGATAATTGTCATACCACAACACTGTAGTACTGTTGTATTCATGATATGATTCTTGCATGGCATATTGTACACTTATACCTGTACACAAACATAGATGATTCTGACTTGATTAGAGATTTGGGAACCGCATGATGTTCTTCAAAACTGATTCGTTTTAAAAGAGCGGTTTCCCTCGACATGTGCACATTACTATTCCATGTTGCATGACTTATGATATGCTTACCTTTCTTACATGTCGCATACATCATGTTTTGATTATACGCATTGAGATATGTTGTTTCCATGATATTTCTGGATTTGGGAACCGTGGTATTTCAAAAGAGAATATATAATTGTTTTAAAAACCCGGTTACCCTTGATATGATATTTCAGTGCGTCCACCATGTGTTTTCTCGGTGCTGAGAGCGACATGTGAAACCCGATTCGAGGAGGCGGATGAGGCTGATTGCGGGTACATAGTGGACCCGGTATGGTACCCCGGGACGAGAACGGTTTCGCTGTATAGTAGACGGTGAGCCTGACGGAGGGACTACTACCTACCGGTGATTGTATTTGAGCTCGGCGGATATCTGGAGGATACCGACCGGAGTTGAGAGATGGACATGGGATGACCCGTACTGCCGGGGCCGAGGGCCGATACCGCAGACGGAGCCCCATATGGATGAGGACATGGGATGACCCGTACTGCCGGGGCCGAGGGCCGATACCGCAGACGGAGCCCCATATGGACGAGGATTTACGTGTCGATGCTAGGCACGGGTTTCATGATGTTTTTCCATGATTTTGTTTATGTCCTCATATTTGCATACATGATGCTTATTGTCATTGGGTGACTGGTGGACGGGTTCCACATTTATACAGACTTGATCACATACAAACTGGATTTACATTGATTATACTTCATTTGTATATATAACAGGGTATGAGGGCGCTGTTATATATACCCTTACACCAATATTAGTTGTATGGGACGCTAATATATGTTTATTGATATTCATATTTACTTCATGCAGACATACCTTATACTGATGACATGTTATTATCTGAGTACTTGGCACTACATACTTGTTTAGATGTTACATTGCCACCTTATTATGCTTCAGATGTACTCTTGTGGTTTATATTATACTGATCGTTTTGACCTAGGATTATGTCTTGCATTCGGTTTCTGCTTGTAGATATTCTCTATTCATGAGTTGGCAACTCATCCCGTTGTGCCACAGTTCTTACAGGTTTTGCCGTACAGGTTTCTTTGCGGCATTTATGGCACACTGCTTCCTTGCGGGTGAATTGCATTTGGTAGGTGGATTCTTTTGCATCAAGAACCACCATTGTACTTGTATTATTCTTTGTATCTAGAATTTCCATCAACCAAAACTTGTATATTATTTCAGACTTAGACATTAGTGTTGTATTATTCGACCTTAGAGTCGCGCTTCGTAGTATTGCGGTTTTCATGCTTATTGAGTTTCTTTTGGATTTGACCCTCGCCATTCGGCGTTGTATATTATATTGCTTGCGTGGTTGTGACCGTCGATTGACGAAGAGCTAGCTCCCGCTTGGGGATGCCTTTACCATTGTATATATATATTGTTCTTGTTGTACCCCGTTCGGGGCCAGTATTTACAAAAGAAACTCTGCCGAAATTTCTAGAAAAGACTTTACATTTTAAAAATGCACATTCGGCTTAGTTATTCAAAAACCTTGACTTCAAATATGTTTTCCTTCACTTCTTTAAAACCAGTTTTCTTTATTTACTCTTAAAATGGTTTTAGATTTCTGGGCTTTTGGCTTACTTGGATCAGATGGAGTCCTATAGACTTCATTTGGTTCAAGGGCCAGTCACGTGCTCTTTCGGGTCGTGACATACTCGATTCGAGAGATGGCTTTCTCCGTGAAATTGAGATTTAGAGAGATATAGAAAGAAACATCAGGGCGGATCCACTCACTGAGGCTATTTCTCGAACACAAGTGTTTTACAAACTAGTTTTGTGAAACTGATTAGTAGAGAAGTTGGATGTTCGGAATCACACTGGCTGTGAGTATGCGACATCGCAATAATTAGCCTTAATTGCAAGTGGGAGATTGTTGGAGATAGTACCCTCAAAGTCAATTATTGGATCGCAGGTACGTGATTGCAATGATTGAGGCAGGACATATACCGATATGACAGTCTTGCTCGAGATGATAGTATGCTATCTGGTTTGTCTTTATCATAGTATACATGCTTTAGTTCTCTATTGCATGATTGATAGAGCCCATAGGATTCTTGCTTGACTACCAGCAGTATGATGGCGATCATATACGTGGGAGCTGGGGTCTGTAAGCACATCCTTAAAGTGTCCCTAGTCGTGGGAGTTTCGAGACAGGGCATCGATACTCCAGAGTAGACTAGTGTATATAGTCGAGACCCCGACGAGGGGCGATGGTCGGTCTCACAAGCCATTGGTGTTAGTTGGTTCACCTAAGATGTATACAGGTGCTCATTGGGTTATGAGTACGCCAGACAGGACTCGCCGGGAATCTGCTAGTTAGTATTATACCTAGCGTCAGATAGCAATTCCCTGGTAACATGTGTACAGGTTAGTTCATCGACCTGAGGTCGCCATTTATCTCGTGTGAGTTTCCACTGTGCTTTGATTTCTACCCTACCACGGCTCAAAGGAGTCGTGCAAACATGTCTTTTTTGGGTACAGTCCCGAGCCACATGGAGGCAGTGAGCGGATAGTCGGGGATTCGTCTCTCCCGGTATTGGGGGTGAGATCGCGCTGTGTTTGGGAGAGCCATTACACAAATCCCTCGGCCGAGGCAGGAGATTTACTGGTAGGTACTCCAATAGTATCTCAGGGTGTTCTGGGCCACTCTCTGACACGACTTATACCGCTAATGGGGGTCTGACGTTACCAGCCCCCTAGGCAGATATGCGATACTCATAGACGAACAGACCGGACTGTATGCATATTGTCACTGTCAGGCTCAGTAGGGTCTATGGATGAGTTTGCTCGTCAGCTTCTCTTCCAATCAATACATAGGCAAACCGTTACGTACAGCTTGTACCTCTGACGTGCTAGAGGTTTTACCCAGTGCCAGTGTGTTGATGAGTCATTAGAGTCCCCCACAGACACTTTCCCAAGTTCGGGCGAAACGTTGTACAGGCCGTATGGTTTTATGGCAAGGTTCGGAAAATGCACGTGCGTTTTCGCACGTGTCGTTTTTCGGGCAGATAATACTGGTCGGCTTTGGTTTATGCCGGATCCGAGTATTATGCTGCGTAGATATAATATCTTTGTCTTAGATGCATTTGTATTCGGTCGTAATACAAATGCGGGTATGTTTATACTGATACGGGGTTATCCTGAAATTCGTTTCAGGATCACTTTTTGGAAGTTGCCAGTTTCCAGTTTTCTATCAGCCATATTTAACATTCGGTTAAATACGGATTTATCTTTTCTTGAGATGAGTGTGGAAGCTTTTAGAAGAGGTGACTAGGATTAGTGACTCATGGTTGCTTTAAATGTTCATTTAATGCAAGTGTGACTAAGCTTAATGATTCATCACTTTCATTAATGCATTCATACTAGGTGTTATGATAAGTATTGAGTTTATGGTCACCTCCCCCTCTCCTACACTCACCCCCACCTCCTTATATCATGGACGGCCCCTCTCTTGTGAAGAGATATGGTTGTTGATTGATTTCATTTGAGAAAAGATTATAGTTTATGTGTATGGAAATTTCATAGCTCCATTTTTCCATCACCCGATTCAAATGGCAATTTCATTAACCGTTCGTCCATAGCCTTGGACGTAACGAGACAAAGTGTTCTACTCATTCTTTACTTCATCTTGGTCGTCTCTTTTAGCAAACTTGACGACCGAGTTGCCTCGGTTCTGAGGCGAGAGCCCGTTTAAAGATCCATCGACGTGGTGCCACCTGGACGACAAGACTGGAGATTCAGGAGATCGGAGCAGCCGCAACAAAACGTGGGATGATGGTTGAAGACCGAAGGACTCGGATCATTCGGTATAACTCTTCTACCCATTTTGTAGTTTGTTAGTTTAGCTTTAATGGTAGATCCGGGTTATAGTACGCGATAGCGCCAGTTTGTAAAAAGTTTTTTGTTCCGCATTTGGCGTCTGTTAGACGGCCGGGGCGCTATCATGGACTTACACTATTTCTGTTCATCAAGGAGAAAGACGGCAGTTTGAGGTTTTATATTGATTGATCGTCAATTGAACCGGCTTACGGTGCGGATAGGTATCCTTTACCTCGCATTGACGATTTCTTCGATCAGGTTCCGAGTGCGAGATATTTTCTAAGTTTGTTTGGGATCAGGTCATCATTGTTACGGGTTCAGAGTTATGACATTCCGAAGACTGCCTTGTGCGTGCTGTAGTGTTCTTAGGCACTCTAAGGAGGTCTCACAAGGCATCAACCATGCCAATTTCAAAAATTCTAGGTGCCGAGAAACCCGACTACGGATCGTTGGCTAAAGTTTAGGCGAAAACAAAATCTAGTTAACAATTAAACTAATGGGAAAACGGAAATACAACCTTTGTAGATCCGGTGCTCCACCTCCATAGCTCCGCAATGAAGTCCCCTCCGCTGTCCAAAAAGAATCCGGACTCCAGCGTCGGCTTCGTCGAAGAATAAGCGAGCTAGGTCGTCGATGTCCATGCCGAAGATAATCTACGTCGAGGCATCGCTAAATCAAGCTCCACCTTCACCTTGCCATGAAAACTTGTGAAGGAAACACACTCTACTACTTGGCAAGAGGTAGAGGATGAAGAAATAGGAAGTGGGTAGACTTTAGAATTGGATTTCTCACTCATTTCATCAAGTTGCCATTGATGGTCAAGCTTTTCTTTACTTGAAGGAAGAAGAAGAAGAAGCTAAAATATTATGATAAGTTCATTAAAATTAGAAAAGAAATGAATACTTATCATAATTAACCATGGTCAAGTGTAGAGAATTAACTAAGGTTAGATTAATGGTTAGGGTTAAAGATAAAGACAAAGTGGTCACTTTGGTCAAAGCTTCATGAAGCTTCAAAAAGCTTCATGAAGCTTCAAAAAGCTTCATGAAAGAAAATAAAAAAAAGAAACCATTTTGCTTTTCTTTTATGCTTTTATCAATATCCAAAATGAATAAACAAATAATAAAATGAAAAAGTAAAACCCTAATCATTAAGGTAACCATGGTTCAATTCTATACACTTAACCAAAGAAGCATGCATCATCAAACATGATACAAACATGTGCACAAAAGTATATCACATATACAACTTGCACATCCGAGCGAGAAAATCCATTTAAAGTGAACCGATACTAGTTAATGCAAAGTAATATATCAAATATATAATTATACATTAAATCATTAAATCAACACTTGATTTAATGATCCGGTCATATCGCATATAACCGACTAATATCTACAGTAACATCTGATCGAATCAACCCTTGATCCGATAACCCGGCTATATCGCATATAACCGATCAATGTCACAAATCGCGAGAATCAAATACAGTATCACATACTGGTATCATTCTCGGTCCCGCACATATCTCATATGCGCTCCTATTTCGTTTCGCTTGAGCCAGGAAACCTCTGTGTAGGACTCTAAAGGCTCGTCAATACGCCGGCAGCAGATGATGATCATATCAAGCATCCACAAGCCGCAAGCGGTCTGCTAAACGTAACGGCCACCCGGGTATTGAGCGATCTGAAGATCGACGAGCAAGCCCGTTCACACTCCAGTGAATACAACCAGTAACACTACCGTACAGTCCGGTCTGATCGTCTGATATGTCGCATATCTCGCCTAGGGGTGGTAAACGTCAGACCCTAATAGCTCGATAAGTCATGTCGATATGAGGTCCATAACTATTCGAGAAACTACTGGTAACACTTACCAGTAAATCTCAGCAACCCTGGCCAGGGATTTCCTGTTATAGCCAATCGAACACAGCGCAACATCAACCCCCTATACCGGGAGAGACGAATCCCCTCCTATCGCTCATTGCCTCCATGTGACTCGGGACTGTACCCAAAAACAACCGTTTTGCACGCCCTCTTGGACGTCGTAAGATGGAAATCAAAGCACAGTGGGAACCACACAAGACTCTATGACGATCTCGGGTCAACAGACTACTCTGTACCAGTGTCACCAAAGAACTGCCATCTGACGTGAGGTATAATACCATCTGGGAGTTCTCGGCGAGTCCGTCCAGTGTACCCAGTCTCTACTGAGCACCCGTATATCTCCTCTGATGTCAAACACCAATCGATATGGGATCATCCATCGCCCATCTGTATGGGTCGAGAAGGTACACGCTAGTCTACTCTGGTATATCGATGCCCCGTCTCGATACACCCACGACTAGGGACTTTGAAGGATGTACTTATGGACTACCATGTCCCCACTAGTATGATCCGCATCATAGTCCAGGTAGTCAAGTACAGATTCTAAGGGATTTACCAACATGTAACAGAGAGACAATCAGTATACACGTTAAGGTAAAGAGCAACCAGATAGCATACTATCATGTCGAGCAAGAAAGTCCTCCCTATATATGTCCCTGCATCCACTACAATATACATCCAATGTACAGTAATGGCCTCTAGGGCATACATATAACTAACAATCTCCCACTTGCACTAGGGCCATCTGTAGCAGTGGTTGTAGTATCTCATACTCAACCATCCCATAAAAGTCTCTCTCTGGGAACAGGCCTTTGTGAGTGGATCCGCTGTGTTGTCCTCTGAGTCTACTCTCCTAACCTCGATCACCCTGGAGATCAACCATCTCCATGATCAGGTGATACTGCCTTAGAATATGTCTGGATCACTGATGGGACCGGCGTTCCTCGGCATAAGCCACAACTCCATTTTCACACAATGGGAGGAACATAGTTCATCTCATGAACCTATATACCCAAACAGCCTCTTTGGTAGCATCTTAAGTAGCGATGTATCCTGCCTTTATCGTCTAGTATGCCACGGTATCTAGCTTGGAACTCTTCCAATATACCGTCCCTTTACTGAGGGTAAAGACAATGCCTGCGACTGACATTCAGTCGTCTTTATCACCCTGGAACCCTTCCAGTGATTCTCCCCAGGATCGATTGATACCATCTCACTACATTTAGTGAGAATCCTAATATCCAATTAAATCTATCTCATAGATCCAAAACTCAGGATTTAGGTGGTATCACTTTGATCCTCAGTGGAGAATCATTGTGATAAGCGGAGATTGATCGAGCGTAGCATAGGAAACTCCTTCCCTATCAAGAGTATGTCATCCACGTACTCTACGAGAATCGTCACCATACTCCCTACTACCTTTTTGTATATACAAGGTTCATCTACCATTTTGATGCTGTCAAACTCTTTGACTACTACATCAAAACAGACGTTCCTACTCCGCGATGCCTGCTTTATCCTATAAAACATCTTGCACATGTTTCCGCTGCTCCCACTGTCTACGAGGCCCTCTGGCTGTGTACTTATAGACGCACTCTTCTAAAACATCATTTAGAAAAGCAGTCATGGCACCCAACCACCAGATATCGTGGTCATGGTACGTAGTCGTGACAAGTAGGATCTGGATGGACTTAAGCATAGATCCTTAGAAAAGGTTTCAACATAATCCACATCTGGTCAATGATGCAAACCTTTAACAAGTCTAGCTTTGAAAGTCTCAACTTTTCCATGTACACCAAGTAATCTTCTCAAGATATACTTGCTCCTGATGGGGATTCAACCCTTCAGATATAGCAACTAAAGTCCATACTTTGTTGGTGTATAAGGATTCCATCTCAGATCACTAAGCATCCAGCCATTCTTACAGAGTCTTACTCCTGATGGCCAGCTCGAAGCTAGTTGGGTCATTATCTCATGATGCAATCTTCACTCCCACTGTCATAGAGAAACCAAAGTATCTCTCAGGTGGGTGAGGAACCCTACTAGATCGGCGGAGAGGCTGAGGTTCGTTGGAATTTACTGAATCCTTTGGTTCTATCAAATCATCAGCTGTAGTTTGTATAGCTGGAACATTTCCAGTTCTACATTACAGACCTTGCCTCGAGCTTGTCCGGATTATGCTTTTAGACATTGGCCGGACAACCCCAAATCTTAACTGGCTTAAGAGATGGGCTCTTCCCTTTCCATATCACATATGCAGTGGTAGGCAACTGATTTGATTTGAACCCTATTCAATAGGTATGCAGCTTCTCAAGTGCATAACTCCCAAAAAGGAAAAAGGTAACTCAGCAGTACTCATCATAGAGCACACCATATCATATAGGGTGTATTTTCTCCGCCCCAACATACCATCGTGCAATGGTGTATACGGAGGAGTAATGCTGAGAGAGAATCTCATTCTCTTTTAGAATAATCCAGGAATTCCGTGCTCAAGTATTCTCCTCCTTGATCACATCAAAGGACATAATACTTATACCCGTAGTTTGGTTCTTTACTTCTAAATTATATTCTGTGAATATCTCAAAAGGTTCGGACTTGTGTTTCAACAGGAACATATGTCTGAATCTTGAGAGATTATCAGAGAATATAATGAAGTATAAAGAACCGGTCTTGGCATGTGTAGACAGGGGACCTACATACATCAACATGTATCATCCCAAGAGTTCATTAACTCTTTCTCTGTTTCCAGTAAACGGAGCTATGGTCATCTTATCTTTGTGACATGACTAGCGAGTTTCACAAGATGTAAATTCAAACTGATTTAAATATGCATCTACATTTAACTTCAGCTAGTCGGGTCACATTGATCTGACCTAGTCTACAATACCTTAAGAAGGATCCGTTCATTTCTGAACTCTTCCTCTTATGTGTGTTCCATATACTAAGAACTGTAGTTTGATTTAGAACATCAATGCTTTTAGATAACGTGCCTGAACCGATCAACTTTTGATATAGGAAATGTTCAAAACATTATCCATCAATACAAAATTATATCCTTTCTTTTCTAACAAAGAGAGTGATATGATTTGGTATATCAGGTTCAGTATCTAATAACATTCGTTCAGAATCAATGTATTACAATACAGGGTGACAGTGACCGACAGACTTGGCTGCAACTCTTGCCCCGTTTTCTGTCTCATGAAACTTATCACCCGTTCTCAGTTTTTCTACCCTTTTGTAGCCCTATGTAACAGATTACATATCTGGGATCCTGATCCGGTATCATATCCCTAGGATGCGGAGGATACTGAGAAACAGTTCTGTATAATGAACACACCCGAAGATGATGCATCAGCATGCACTCTCTTCGTTTGGGTGGCACGGGAAATCTGGTATTCCCCAATTTCCTGCTCTGTCTTACAACAATTATAAGTTGGAGCGGGACCAACGTTCCCCAGCTCAGTATAACAAGCGGGTTCGGTCAATAATCCGTATTATTATCTTGATTAAGACGTGATATGGTCGCTACCAGGAGAGAGAGAGAAGAAAACACTCAGCGTGCGCTCTTGCAAGAATAGATTGGTTATTATTTTATCTAATCAGGATGGCTCCCACTGCTTTTTATCAAATCTTCCTTCAAACCCTAAAAGGAAAGACTAGCCGGGATTAATTACACACTACAAGTTCGCCAATCTTTCAGCCAGGCCAGTGTCGGTATTTTGAGGGAGGTCCCCCGTGCTTTCGCACGAACCTAATTAATGTAAACCTTGTTTTCCCAGAGGCGTAACCCCATTGACACCTTTCTAGACATCTACTTGATCGGCTAATTGTAATGTATAAAACTCTCCCAGGAGTAACTCTTACTCGCAGCGGGTATCGGGATCCAACTATCTCATAGAAGGTATGCAATCTCATTGCAAATTTCAACACTTGAAATTCCCGATAATATTTTGCCCCTAGCAGCTATATGACCTTAACATAGTCAACAAATCATAAGTGCTAGTCAGGTTCAACCCGTCATTTCCCGATTGAATTAAACCCACCCGCACGACCCTTAACATAGTCAACAAAGTCGCACGACTACCCTAATCCAATCACATCATATGCTTATGCAGATAAGCACTAATTAGCTACCGCACACTACGCCTTAACATAGTCAACAAACGTAGCACGAATACTAACTAGGACTTATCTGAAATGACGGAGGGCTACGACAGGTTTTTCTTAAAACCTATTGCGTAATGAACTTGATATCGTTGTAGGATCGAATGAATTTTGAAATGGAGTGTTTTTGAGGCTTTTCTAGTTTTGCTAAAGGAGTCACTCCCGGTGAAGGGATCGTCGGTCCTTTCCTCGTCGAATGAGGTGCGGGATATATCATATATATCATTGTGCAAAGCAAAAACTCTTAAAAGCAATCAAAAGACAAACCGAGGGCGTAGCATCGACCAGTTATTGCTAAAGGAGTCACTCCCGGTGAAGGGATCTCGGTCCTTTCCCTATCGAATAAGGTGCAGGATATATCATATATACCGCTGTGCAAAGCAAGAACTGTAGCTACCTGTTTTATTTTGAAATTCGATTCTACAACATCTTAGGTTTCTTTTCTTTCATTAATCTCATTAATGAAGTCCCATCATTTAAATTACTTAAACATCCCAGATAAATACGACGTACACTTATGCCATCCGCATTCGCCTCGATGTCCCCTCGTGCACCGTTAGGTTAGGTAACTAACGGCAGAGCGGGGCAGGGCTAGCGCGGGTGTAAAACATAAGCAACGCCTATATAATATATCATATATACTATATACTGTATCTATCACAGAACATCATATGATCACATCACAGATATCGCAGCAGAAGAATCATATGAAATATTGGATATACTAGGACGTCCGTGTTTTCAATACGAGCCAGTATAAAACACGGATTCCACGGTCGTGATGAATAGCCAAACCCACACCCCTAGACCCCTACGAGAGAGGCAAGCAACCCTACCAATTCTGGAGTTAGGAGACCCGGACCCGACTCCTCGAGTTGGTCTCCCACTGGACTCCAGAACCCGGTTACTTGTGCCCTCCTCCTTGGGTCTATCCTAGTGCAGAAAAGTAAATAATATACAAACGGTGACAACTTCCGCAACCTGGAAGTGCCCCAATAAAAGAATATTACATACAAGTTTTTACATGAATGAAAATGAAAAACACTCATCTCACATAAAAACCCCCGGCTATTCAAACACGACGATCCAATATAACATATCCAGCAACACATAACATCACATGTCATCAACGTAAGTAAATATGCGCATCCCAATTGTCGTTGACATATAGCAACGAATCCGGCGATATCACATATTACACTTACGGTCACAGAAAAGAAAGTGTAAAACTACAACAGTTGGAATCCGCAACCACCTCAGACATCGCATGCCTGACCAAATGAATTACTTAGACATCGCATGCCTAACAATTATAAACCCCGCATTTTATTCTCATTATCGAAAACTCTTTTCAATATCAAGTCGGGTAATTCAACAAGATTCCCGACATCCTGATCGAATGCTCGTCGCAAACTTCAGTAGACGGCCGCACCCCCGACGCCGTCGACGAAGTGCACCAAGGCGGAACACCGCTGCCGCGAGCACCCGAATGGATGCTTTCGGCGACGGGGTTCTCCTACAGTCACTTGGTCGGGGCTATGGAGTGAGGCTGTCTATTAAGTTTACCCGGCGAGTATCCGCGTACGCTACGTGATTGCAACAGACTTTTGATCACATCAAAATTCCGTGGCAACCGATCAAGTGAGACTAAACTGCTATGTTTATAACATTCATTCAGTTATCACATAACTTTTGCGAATTCCAATTATTGTATCCCATTCCAGATAAACAGAAAATGTTAAACTTTTCGATCGAACAGTCAAACACCCAAGTTTTCCCGATACAGCTCAACACATGAAATAAGTCTAACAACATTCAGTTCGTGCCTCAGTACCAACGGTCCAGCCGTAGAAGGGTCAAGCCAACGCCTCACATGTGGCACGCCGTACTGCCCTAAACCCGAAGGTTCAAAGGGCAGTTCAAGACGGTCACATAATCGAGTTAAGGTTTGTTGTCTTCTAGAGGGTCCATCGCGTTACTTGCACTACTTAGAACGTCGTTAAACTATGGAAAAATCCAACACTTGGAAATTTCCCGACAGGGGAAAAATTGGGTATTTATATCCGGTCGAACTTTTTAACATATTCTAAAATTTATCCGGAAAGCCACACAGACAAAATTTGATAATCCGATCGAACATTCGAATTCCCAAAACAACCCAGAAAAATTCAACTCTTGAAAAAATATTAAAAATTCCCAGGAAAACCAACACTGGAAATTAGGAGTTACTGTGTAACATTGACTGAAGAATGAGTCCGTACGGCCGCGGATCCGCCGCACGAGCCATGATCGTGCCGCGGAACCGTGGCAGTTTGATGGAATTACGCACTCGTATTTCACAGTTACTCTTAAAATAACCTGCTGATATTTCTGCATATTTTTAATACTGAAAAATCCCTGTTTTTGAAAATTGGACAGAGAGCATGGGTGTGTTAGGATTTCGGGTTCGTTCGGAGTTCAAAATCCGTCTAGACTTCGCCTAAGGCTCTAGCTAGTTTTTGATACCACTGTAGTGTTCCTAGGCACTCTAAGGAGGTCTCACAAGGCATCAACCATGCCAATTTCAAAAATTCTAGGTGCCGAGAAACCCGACTACGGATCGTTGGCTAAAGTTTAGGCGAAAACAAAATCTAGTTAACAATTAAACTAATGGGAAAACGGAAATACAACCTTTGTAGATCCGGTGCTCCACCTCCATAGCTCCGCAACGAAGTCCCCTCCGCTGTCCAAAAAGAATCCGGACTCCAGCGTCGGCTTCGTCGAAGAATAAGCGAGCTAGGTCGTCGATGTCCATGCCGAAGATGATCTACGTCGAGGCATCGCTAAATCAAGCTCCACCTTCACCTTGCCATGAAAACTTGTGAAGGAAACACACTCTACTACTTGGCAAGAGGTAGAGGATGAAGAAATAGGAAGTGGGTAGACTTTAGAATTGGATTTCTCACTCATTTCATCAAGTAGCCATTGATGGTCAAGCTTTTCTTTACTTGAAAGAAGAAGAAGAAGAAGCTAAAATATTATGATAAGTTCATTAAAATTAGAAAAGAAATGAATACTTATCATAATCAACCATGGTCAATTGTAGAGAATTAACTAAGGTTAGATTAATAGTTAGGTTAAAGATAAAGACAAAGTGGTCACTTAGGTCAAAGCTTCATGAAGCTTCAAAAAGCTTCATGAAAGAAAATAAAATAAAGAAACCATTTTGCTTTTCTTTTATGCTTTTATCAATATCCAAAATGAATAAACAAATAATAAAATGAAAAAGCAAAACCCTAATCATTAAGGTAACCATGGTTCAATTCTATACACTTAACCAAAGAAGCATGCATCATCAAACATGATACAAACATGTGCACAAAAGTATATCACATATACAACTTGCACATCCGAGCGAGAAAATCCATTTAAAGTGAACCGATACTAGTTAATGCAAAGTAATATATCAAATATATAATTATACATTAAATCATTAAATCAACACTTGATTTACTAATCCGGTCACATCGCATATAACCGACTAATATCTACAGTAACATCTGATCGAATCAACCCTTGATCCGATAACCCGGCTATATCGCATATAACCGATCAATGTCACAAATCGCGAGAATCAAATACAGTATCACATACTGGTATCATTCTCGGTCCCGCACATATCTCATATGCGCTCCTATTTCGTTTCGCTTGAGCCAGGAAATCTCTGTGTAGGACTCTAAAGACTCGTCAATACGCCGGCAGCAGATGATGATCATATCAAGCATCCACAAGCCGCAAGCGGTCTGCTAAACGTAACGGCCACCCGGGTATGGAGCGATCTGAAGATCGACGAGCAAGCCCGCTCACACTCCAGTGAATCCAACCAGTAACACTACCGTACAGTCCGGTCTGATCGTCTGATATGTCGCATATCTCGCCTAGGGGTGGTAAACGTCAGACCCCAATAGCTCGATAAGTCGTGTCGATATGAGGTCTATAACTATTCGAGAAACTACTGGTAACACTTACCAGTAAATCTCAGCAATCCTGGCCAGGGATTTCCTGTTATAGCCAATCGAACACAGCGCAACATCAACCCCCTATACCGGGAGAGACGAATCCCCTCCTATCGCTCATTGCCTCCATGTGACTCGGGACTGTACCCAAAAACCACCGTTTTGCACGCCCTCTTGGACGTGGTAAGATGGAAATCAAAGCACAGTGGGAACCACACAAGACTCTATGACGATCTCGGGTCAACAGACTACTCTGTACCAGTGTCACCAGAGAACTGCCATCTGACGTGAGGTATAATACCATCTGGGAGTTCACGGCGAGTCCGTCCAGTGTACCCAGTCTCTACTGAGCACCCGTATATCTCCTCTGATGTCAAACACCAATGGATATGGGATCATCCATCGCCCATCTGTATGGGTCGAGAAGGTACACGCTAGTCTACTCTGGTATATCGATGCCCCGTCTCGATACACCCACGACTAGGAACTTTGAAGGATGTACTTATGGACTACCATGTCCCCACTAGTATGATCCGCATCATAGTCCAGGTAGTCAAGTACAGATCCTAAGGGCTTTACCAACATGTAACAGAGAGACAATCAGTATACACGTTAAGGTAAAGAGCAACCAGATAGCATACTATCATGTCGAGCAAGAAAGTCCTCCCTATATATGTCCCAGCATCCACTACAATATACATCCAATGTACAGTAATGGCCTCTAGGGCATACATATAACTAACACGTGCTACGGGCTTTGTGTGTTTTGGTGGTGTCATTGGACTCACCAATGCCCTAGCAGCATTTTTAGAGGTGATGAACAAGATTTCTTCAAGCCGTTCCTCGACCGGTTATTGTTGTGTTATTGACGACATTCTGGTCTATTCAATGTGTCGTGAGGGACAGGAGTAGCACTTGAGGATTTGTTTTGCAGACATTGGGAGAGCCCCAGCTGTTGCTAGATTCTCGGAGTGTTCCTTCAGGCTTGTTTGTGTTGACTTCTAGGTCTTGTAGTTACGGGAGACGGTTTTCATATGGTTCCGAGGAAGATCGAAGCCATACAGTTTTGGCCCAGACTTGGGTATGGACGGAGGTCCGCAGATTTTTAGGCTTAGCAGGTTTTAGCGCCGTTTCATGCAGGATTGCTAGTGTAGTGCTGTACCGTTGACTGAACTGACCGGAAGGGAGGTTTCTTTTCTTTGGACTGAGGCATGCGTGCGGAGTTTTTCAGCAGTTGAAGACTCGGTTAACAACTGCATCAGTTCTTTCTTTGCTTTCTGGTTCGGGCGAGTTTGTTGTTTAACTGTAATGTTTCGCGAGTAGGGCTCGATTGTGTACTGAGGTGACACTATAGAGTTATCGCTTTTGCTTCCCTACATCTGGAGGAAGTACGAGCAGGATATCCCACTCATGATCTGGAGATGGCCGCGGTGGTCGTGCATTGGAGATTTGGAGACACTACTTGTTCGAGAGTCGTGTCAGATGTTCACGGACCACCAGAGCTTAATGTACATCTTCCTGCAGTCCGTTTTGATTGTTGAGACAGTTTTCTGCAGATTTACAGTTCTTATGCGATCGTTGAGTACAGATTAAGTTCGCCTCTACTGAGGGGACAGCTTGCTCATGTCCGCGTCCGACCACTTTTCCTTAATCGCTTTCGCGAGGCACTGCCCGCCGATGCTCGTTCGTCAAAGATTCTTGAGCATACTTGGCTGGGTAATGATTCGGAGTCCTTGATTTGTGACAGGGGTGTGCTAAGTTTAGGGACGCATTTATGTACCTGATACTATTGGGTAGAGACGTGAAATCCTAGAGCAGGAACATCTGTCAACTCTCTGTACTCATTCAAGTTCCACCAGCATTTGACGTGACTTGTGAGATAGTTATGGGTGGGTAGGGATGTAAAGAGAAGTTTCGGGTTTCATTTCAAGGTGTTTGTCTTGTTGTGTGCCTAGGTTGAGCATCTGAGACCGGCTGGAGAGTTGCAACCTTTAACAGTTCCGAAGTGGTAATGGGAGCAGATCTCCACAAATTTCGTTATGGTGTCTACCCAGGTTTAGTCAGGGTGTGACTCCATTTGGATGTTTGTCGTCCGGTTATACTCGGTTTTCTCAGTTGTCCTTTGTTAAGTTGTGCATTGTACGGAGTTCCTTTATGGGTCGTATCCAAACAGGGCACCCTATTCGCTTGCCATCTTGGGCAGGAGCTTCAGGAAGCCTTGGGTACTAGTTGAGCTTTAGCTCCATGTTTCCATCCGTAGGATGATGGTTTTGTGAGAGCGGGCTATACCGACTCTGGAGGATATGCTTGTGAATGCGTACTAATTATTGTCGGCAGTTAGGATCGTCACTTGCCATTGTTAGGGTTCTCCTTCAATAGCAGTTATCAGGAGGCACTCCAATCAACAACCTTTAAGTTTAGTTGTTAGGTCGTGTCGATCTCCAGTCTGTTTTTCTGACTCTGCGTAAGTAGGATTTTTGGACCCCAGCTAGTCTAGAGACTTCAGAAATGATCCAGTTAGTTCAGGTCAGGATGATGACGGCCCAGTGCAGACAGAGGTCTTATGCCGACCGTTGTGGTCGCAGACTTGAGTTCGCAGTGGGGGCTCATGTATTCTTATGGATTTTTCCGATGAATGACGTGTTGAGTTTTGGGAAGCTTATCCCAGAATTGTAGGTCCTTTTAAGGTCCTTAAAGAAAGATAGTTCCCTTGCCTTTGATTTGGCACTTCCGCCCAGATTATTGAGTGTTCACCCCGTATTCCTTGTGTCGGTACTTTGCAATTACCTTCATGGCCTTTCTCACATGATTCGGTACCAGACCATTTGGCTTGGACACAATCGTTTCGTTCACGGCAGCCAATTGTGTTAATGGCTCGGCAGGAAGAGAAACTTCGGTCATGGGTCTTGCCATCTGTGAAGGGTTTTCTTGGACGTAGCCGTATAGTGAGGTGCTCACTTGGAAGGCTGCGAGCGAGATTTGGGAGTTTTGTAATCTTCTCTTTGAAGGTACGCTTAGTAAAAATTTTAAATTCGAGGGCAAATTTTTATAAAGGGAGAGATTGTAACGTTTTAGAAATCGTTTTGCGAATTTTTCCGTTTTAGGGCAAAATAGTCAGGATTTTCCCTTTTAACCCGATTTCGATCAAACTTCCGTAGAAACTTTCCGGCACCTATTTTAGCTAAAATAAAGCTTGTGCACGAACTTTGGGGGTATATGGGAAGTTTTGGTTCAGATAGAATTTTTCCCAAATAAAATATTATTTTAGCCGGTAAAATATGCACGTAAATCGAGAAATTTCTTCTAAATGAGAATCATTAGAAATCATCACTACAATTATTTTAGAAGCTTCTTTTTAAATATCTAGATTTTTTTTGGTCAATGGAATTAAAATTAAAAAAAAAGAAAAGAAAAGAAAGAAAGGTGGAAAAATGCATTTAATGAAGCATTTATTGTATTTTTTCCTTCTAGAAAATTCCACACACCTCCACACAAGCCCTAGCTTTTTCCTTGGCCGGCCACACTCATTTCCTTGCTGCCCATCATTTTTCTTCACGCATTTCTTCTCATTTTACTTCAAAAAATGATGAAAATCCAAATAAATTCATACAAATTCAAATATAAATCAAACCCATCATTTTTCTTCTTCAATCATGCTTGGATCTTCATTCTAGTGGGGATTTTGGAGGCTAATTTTGGAGATTTTTGCTAGTTTTTGAAATCAAGTTTGAGGTATAAATCCTAACTCTAAGCTTAAGTTCTTGTATTAATACTTTAATTAGCTTAATTAGATATTTAATATAGCTTTTAAATCATGATAAATTCATTATTCATAATTTTCATGAAATTCAAGGTAGGGTTAAAGCTTAATTAAGTGTTTAATGTTAATTAAAGTGTTAATTTATGATTAGGAAAAGCTTAACCTAGTAGAAAATGATAATTATTGTTAACGAATATTTTGTTTAATTATGAAATATTGCTTACTAGGTTTTTGCTAAAACTTATTTTGCAAGTGTTAAAAATATGGAAATGGTTTAGATAGCTTAGTTAAGCTATTATAAGGTGTTTGTAATCGCTAGATATGCGTTAGCTTGAAACTAGTGCGAAATATTGCGGTAAGTTGTTTAATAGGTGTTGGGTTTTTCCAACGTGGATTCAATTAGTCGTTGCGAGGTTATATCTATTATATTCCTCGCATTTTAATTTGTTGTGTTGTGCAATCAGGACGATCAGAGTCTAGACTTAGTGTTTCGTAGTTTAGTGACCCTAGTTAGGGTATTTGACCGATGTCGTGCGCGTTAGATGTGCTAAGTGTGCAGTGTAATTTTCAGGGCGTTATCCTTGCGTTTCTTTGTCTTTTCGTCGATGTAGGATATTAAGCTTATGTGATATATTTGTGAAATTTTAGGTTCGCAGGCGGGGACTTCGGACACTACGACATAAGGAAAACAGGTGGTAGGCTTCACTTAGCCAGGAGCGTTGGTGAGTAGATTTAACATCTACAGGGGAATCGCCCGCATGGCGTTATGCGTCTGGGTTAGAAATGACTTGACTTGTTGCATATTCTATTTCATATTTAGAATTGCGCATTCACCCTACTGCTTAGTTAATTGTTGTGCTTGGACTAGTATCCTTAGGACACTGCACAATTATTGACTGCACATGTTGCACGAGCATTTGATTGTATGCCACACACACTGTCATTAACTGCCATGTCACTCACAACCCACTTATAGATGCGATATTGTTTGGTTAGGAACATTGGGACATTGATTCATATTTCTTATCGCATATGATATATATAGCATACCTGGATACCTACATGCTTACACATATGTCTTGACATACTTGCATGCTAGTTACCTGTATACCTATAGAGTATTGTACCATTAGCGATTGGTACATACACATAATGACATAGCTACATGTATATCTTGCTTACATCCTTCACTTATACCCGGGGGGTATATTACATCATTTCTGATAGGTAGATATCTATATCTTGCTATACCTTTATGTTTACGCATATATCAGTTATAGCTACATGTTTACCTTTACTTGATATTATTTAGAATTGGAGAAAATAGGAACCGCATGATATTTTATATTAACTTGTTGCAGTTAATTAGCGGCTTTTCCTTATATGCTTACATTTCAGTTTTATGTTGCATATATTATATTCATGGATTTTCGCATTGAGATATGGATTTTTCATGATGTTTTTTGGATTTGGGGACCGTGGTAGTTCATGAAATTATGCATTATTTGAAAAACCCGGCTTTCCTTGATATGATATTTCAGCATCCACCATGAGATTTATCGGTTCTGATATATATACCCCATGCGAGGAGTCGAGGGCCGTATGAGGGTACATGGTGGGGCCCGGAGGTACCCCGGGGCAAGACGATTGATGGACCTTGCCGATTGAGCCTGGCAGGGGAACCATACACTCCGGTGACATTACAAATGACTCGGCGGTTATTATGGGGATACCGACGGGAGTCATGTACGTATGGATACGTTGAGAGGCGAGGGTCAGAGGTAGGCACTGGAGCTTTCGGTATAGCGTATGATACGTACCCATCACGGTGCCATTCTTGGTGACAGCACATGATAGATCATTATTTTGTGTCGATGCTTGACACTTGGTTTTCATGATATTTTACTCCTAAGTATATAACAGTGGAATGGGACGCTGTTATATACGCATATACATATATATTAGTGGAATGGGACGCTAATATATTTGTATACATATAAATTCATAGACTTCATCATATTTATTCATGTAAATATACCTAGAATATAAGAGATTCACTTGATATTGGATTTAGGACATTTGAGATTACTTGATATTGTATATAAAGGATATATTAGATTCACTTGACTTTGTACATTCAGAATATATGAGATTTATTTGATATTGTACATTAAGGATTTGTGAGAATTATATGATATGAGAGCCAATTTGGGAGCTGATTTGAGGAATTGGGATTTGGATTGTCTTGATGGATTGTGATCCTACCACGATGTCAGGATTCCGTGGAAATGACATGTTTTATTCCATACTCCACATTTATTGTTTATGCACTGCTTCATGTATTAGTTGTACCTGATAGAGTACCTTTCATGACTATTGCATTTACATACCTTTATTTATATGCATTACTTCATGTGTTAGTAGTACCTGCTAGAGTACCTTTCATGACTGTTGCATATATACATTTTCATATCATTATTGCATGATTATTGCATACCAATTGTCATATTATTATTGCTTCATGTATTAGTTGTACCTGCTAGTGTACCTTTCATGATTATTGCATTCATATGACCTTTTATTGCTATTAATTGCATATGTTAGATTCACGCTGTATGTGCATACTTGCGATTACCTGCATATGTTATTTACTATTCACGAGTTGGCAACTCACCCCCGTTGTGCCACAGTTGTTTTGCAGGGTGTTTCCCCAGAGTAGTCAAGGCAGGCTATTCATCTATCTTATCATCTTTTGCTGCGGATACCGCATCAGCTCACAGTATGCAGTTTGCTTAGGTGGGTTTTGTGGTTACTCGTTGTTTTATTGTATATTCGTGGTATCCATGTACTCTCCATCTACCATTATCTTGTATGACTTAGAGACTTGATGTGAGGACGATATTGTATATTTTGGTTACTTGGATGTCTTTTATGCAGTTTTTACTTATATCGTCTTTTATTTCTTCACTACGGCGTCGTATATCTGTTGTGGTGGTTGTTTTCCACCTTTTGGCATGGATATGCTCCCGTTGGGGATGCTTTACTTTATATTTATGTTGTACCCATTTTTGGGGTTGGTTTTTATAAAGGAGGTGCTGCCGAAATTTTCAAGAAAGTAAATTGGGCTTAAAGAATTTATACTTGAGATTTTCAAAAGTTTAAACAATGTTTGTTATCTTTTCTTGTCTTTTAATGGTTTAGATTTCTGTGTTTTGGCTTTCTTTTACTGCGTTACGCCTGTAGACGTTGCGTAGTATTAGGGCCGTCACGTGCCAATTTCGGGTCGTGACAATCATCTCGAGTAAGACCGTCCTTCCCGTATAGGTCCTCCCTCAATCATCACAATCGCGTGCCTGCAATTCAATAATTGACTTGAGGGCACTATAGCCAACAATCTCCCACTTGCACTTAAGGCTAATTATTGCAGTGTCGCATACTCACAGCCCGTGTGATACCGAACACCCAACTTCTCTACTAATCATTTTCGCAAAGTTCGTTTATGAAACTATTGCGTTCGAGAAATAGCCTCAGCGAGTTGATCCGCTCGAGTATTTCTTTCTGCATCTCAACTTCACGGAGAAATAATATCTCCCGAAATGAGCGATACCTATCTTAAAATTTGTTTGGATATTTGATGGGACTCAGTTCACAAATGAACTCCAAATCCAACAAACTTCTTAGACTGTATCATCCACTGAATTTAATTAGTATCCTGCACCATGCCTTCCTCAGTATCCGCTTAGACCACCTGTCCAACATACTGCCCCTTAAAAAGAGGGAAAACTATAACTCTGACAGCCAATCTGTCATCCAGGTCACCTTGGAAGCCTCAAATGATAACCGTCTCTCGAGGAGGCTGTCATTACCATATACCAAGAACATCCACTTATGTTTATAACTGCTTCCCAACGTTTCGCCAATCTTTCAGCCAGGCCAGTGTCGGTACTTTGAGGGAGGTCCCCCGTGCTTTCGCACGAACCTAATTAATGTAAACCTCGTTTTCCCAGAGGCATAACCTCGTTAACACCTTTCTAGACACCTACTTGATTGGCTAATTGTAATGTGTAAAACTCTCCCAGGAGTAACAATTACTCACAGCGGGTATCAGGATCCAACTATCTCATAGAAGGTATGCAATCTCATTGCAAATTTCAACACTTGAAATTCCCGATAATATTTTGCCCCTAACGTGCTATGACCTTGACGAAAGCCAACAAACCATAGCCCGCTAGTCAAGTTCAGCCCGTACATTTCTTGATTGAATTAAACCCACCCGCACGACCCTTGAAGAAAGCCAACAAAGCCGCACGACTACCCTAATCCAATCGCATCGTATGCTAGCAGATAAGCAGCATAAAGCTACCGCACACTGCACCTTGACGAAAGCCAACAAATGCAGCACGAATACTATATACAACTTATCTGAAATGACGGAGGGCTACAACAGGTTTTTTCTGAAAACCTATTGCGTAATGAACATGATATCGTTGTAGAATCAAATGATTTTAAAATAGAGTGCTTTTGAGGCTTTTCTAGTTTTGCTAAAGGAGTCACTCCCGGTGAAGGGATCGTCGGTCCTTTCCTCGTCGAATGAGGTGCGGGATATATCATATATATCACTGTGCAAAGCAAAAACACTTAAAAGCTATCAAAAGACAAACCGAGTGTGTAGCATCTGCCAGTTATTGCTAAAGGAGACACTCCCGGTGAGGGGAACTCGGTCCTTTCCTCATCGAATAAGGTGCATGATATATCACATATACCGCTGTGCAAAGCAAGAAATGAAGCTACCTGTTTTATTTTGAAATTCGATTCGACAACATCTTAGGTTTCTTTTATTTCATTAATCATATTAATGAAGTCCCATCATTTAAGTACCTAAACATCACAGATAAATACGACGTACACTTATGCCATCCGCATTCGCCTCGATGTCCCCTCGTGCACCGTTAGGTTAGGTAACTAACGGCAGAGCGGGGCAGGGCTAGCGCGGGTGTAAAACATAAGTAACGTCTATATAATATATACTATATACTTTGTCTATCACAGAATATCACATGAACACATCACAGATATCGCAGCAGAAGAATCATATGAAATATTGGATATACTAGGATGTCCGTGTTTTCAATACGAGCCAGTATAAAACACGGATTCCACGGTCGTGATGAATAGCCAAACCCACACCCCTAGACCCCTACGAGAGCGGCAAGCAACCCTACCAATTCTGGAGTTAGGAGACCCGGACTCGACTCCTCGAGTTGGTCTCCCACTGGACTCCAGAACCCGGTTACTTGTGCTTCCCTCCGTGGGTATATCCTAGTGCGGAAAAGTAAATAATATACAAAAGGTGACAACTTCCGCAACCTGGAAGCGCCCCAAATAAAAGAATATTACATACAAGTTTTTACATGAATGAAAATGAAAAAACACTCATCTCACATAAAACCCCCCCGGCTATTCAAACACGACGATCCAATATAACATATCCAGCAACACATAACATCACATGTCATCAACGTAAGTAAACATGCGCATCCCAATTGTCGTTGACATATAGCAACGAAACCGGCGATATCACATAGTACACTTACGGTCACAGAAAAGAAAGTGTAAAACTACAACAGTTGGAATCCGCAACCACCTCAGACATCGCATGCCTGACCAAATGAATTACTTAGACATCACATGCCTAACAATTATAAACCCCGCATTTTAGTCTCAAAATCGAAAACACTTTTCAATATCAAGTCGGGTAATTCAACAAGATTCCCGACATCCTGATCGAATGCTCGTCGCAAACTTCAGTAGACGGCCGCACCCCCGATACCGTCGACAAAGTGCACCAAGGCGGAACACCGCTGCCGCGAGCACCCGAACGGATGCTTTCAGCGACGGGGTTCTCCTACAGTCACTTGGTCGGGGCTATGGAGTGAGGCTGTCTATTAAGTTTACCCGGCGAGTATCCGCGTATGCTACGTGATTGCAACGGACTTTTGATCACATCAAAATTCCGTGGCAACCGATCTAGTGAGACTAAACTGCTATGTTTATAACATTCATTCAGTTATCTCATAACTTATTGTGAATTCCAATTATTGTATCCCATTCCGGATAAATAGAAAATGTCAAACTTTCCGATCGAACAATCGAACACCCAACTTTTCCCGATACAGATCAACACATGAAATAAGTCTAACAACATTCAGTTCGTGCCTCAGTACCGACGGTCCAGCCGTAGAAGGGTCAAGCCAACGCCTCACATGTGGCAGGCCGTACTGCCCCAAACCCGAAGGTTCAAAGGGCAGTTCAAGACGGTCACATAATCGAGTTAAGGTTTGTTGTCTTCTAGAGGGTCCATCGCGTTACTTGCACTACTTAGAACGTCGTTAAACTACGGAAAAATCCAACACTTGGAAATTTCCCGACAGGGGAAAAATTGGGTATTTATATACGGTCGAACTTTTTTAACATATTCTAAAATTTATCCGGAAAGCCACACAGACAAAATTTGATAATCCGATCGAAACACCGAATCCCCAAATCAACCCAGAAAATAAAACTCTGGAATAAAATTTAAAAATACCCAGAGAACTCAGCACCTGAAACAATGAATTACTGTGGAAAATTCTACGCCACATAAGACAATACTGCCGCGGAACCGCCGCACGAGCCATGCTCGTGCCGCGGATCCGCGGCGCAATGATGGAATTAGGCGTACAAATTTCACAGTAACCCTTAGAAATTCCTGCTGATATTTCTACATATTTTTAATTTTGAAAAAGACCAGATTTCGGAAATCGTCCAGAGAGCAATTTGCCGGGTTGGTTTCGGGTTCGTTCGGGCTTCAAATTCCATCTAGACTTCGCCTAAGGCTCTAGCTAGGCTCTGATGCTACTGTAGGGTTTCTAGGCACCCTAATGAGGTCTCGCAAGGCATCGAACATGCCATTTTCAAATTTTAACGGTGCCGAGAGACCCGACTATGGACCGTTGGCTAGAAAACTAGGCGAAAAAGCTAACTAGTTAACACTTAACTAAGAGATACGGAAATACAACCTTTGTAGATCCGGTCCTCCACCTCCATGGCTCCGAGATGAGGTCCTCTCCGCTGTCCAAATCAAATCCGGGCTCTAGCGTCGGCTTCATCGGAGAATGGATGGGCTAGGTCGTCGACGACATGCCGAAGATGATCTACGTCGAAGCATCGCTAGATCATGCTCCACCTTCACCAAGTCTTGAAAACTTGTGAAGGAAACACACTCTACTACTTGGCAAGAGGTAGAGGATGAGGAAATAGGAAGTGGGCAGACTTTGGTTTTGGATTTCTCACTCATTTCATCAATCCACCATTGATGAAGTGAAGGTTTCTTCTTGAGTTCAAGGAAGAAGAAGAAGAAAAGATATGATAAGTTCAAATTAAAAAGAAAAGAATATCAATTCTTATCATAACTTGACCATAGTTAAGTGTAGAGAACTAATCATGGTTTGATGCAATGGTTAGGGTTAAGCTAAAAACAAAATGGTCATCAAGTCAAAGCAATCATGAAGCTTCATGAATGTTCAAAAGAAATGCCACCATTTTATCATTTCATTTCCTTTTTCCAATAAGAAAAAGATAAATAAATAAATGAATAAAATGAATAAGCAAATAGCAAACCCTAACCATTCCATTAACCAAGGTTTAATTCTATACACTTAATCAAAAAGGCATGTATCATCAAACATGATACAAGCATGTGCACAAAATCATATCGCATATGCAATGCGCACACCCGAGCGAGAAAATCCATTTAAAGTGAACCGATACTAGTTAATGCAAAGTAATATATCAAATGTATAATTATGCATTAAATCATTAAATCAACACTTGATTTAACGATCCGGTCATATCGCATATAACCGACTAGTATCATTAGTAACAACTTATCGAATCAACACTTGATCCGATAACCCGGCTATAACGGATATAACCGATCAATGTCACATCGCGAGAATCGAATACAGTATCACATACTGGTATTATTCTCGATCCCGCACATATCTCATACGCGCTCCTATTTCGTTTTGCTTGAGCCAGGAAACCTCTGTGTAGGACTCTAAAGACTCGTCAATACGCCGGCAGCAGGTGATGATTATATCAAACACCCACAAGCCGCAAGCGGTCTGCTAAACGTAACGGCCACCCGGGTATTGAGCGATCTGAAGATCGACGAGCAAGCCCACTCACACTCCAGTGAATCCAACCAGTAACACTACCGTACAGTCTGGTCTGATCGTCTGATATGTCGCATATCTTGCCTAGGGGTGGTAAACGTCAGACCCCAATAGCTCGATAAGTCGTGTCGATATGAGGTCTATAACAATTCGAGAAACTACTGGTAACACTTACCAGTAAATCTCAGCAACCCTGGCCAGGGATTTCCTGTTATAGCCAATCAAACACAGCGCAACATCAACCCCCTATACCGGGAGAGACGAATCCCCTCCTATCGCTCATTGCCTCCATGTGACTCGGGACTGTACCCAAAAACCACCGTTTTCCACGCCCTCTTGGACGTGGTAAGATGGAAATCAAAGCACAGTGGGAACCACACAAGACTCTATGACGATCTCGGGTCAACAGACTACTCTATACCAGTGTCACCAGAGAACTGCCATCTGACGTGAGGTATAATACCATCTGGGAGTTCTCGGCGAGTCCGTCCAGTGTACCCAGTCTCTACTGAGCACCCGTATATCATCTCTGATGTCAAACACCGATGGATATTGGATCATCCATCGCCCATCTGTATGGGTCGAGAAGGTACACGCTAGTCTACTCTGGTATATCGATGCCCCATCTCGATACACCCACGACTAGGGACTTTGAAGGATGTACTTATGGACTACCATGTCCCCACTAGTATGATCCGCATCATAGTCCAGGTAGTCAAGTACAGATCCTAAGGGCTTTACCAACATGTAACAGAGAGACAATCAGTGTACACGTTAAGGTAAAGTTCAACCAGATAGCATACAATCATGTCGAGCAAGAAAGTCCTCACTATATATGTCCCAGCATCCACTACAATATACATCCTATGTATAGTAATGGCCTCTAGGGCATACATATAACTAACAAATATATCCTCAATTATATATATATGACATGCAGCTTATAACAATAGCTAGGGTAATATCTAACCCGAGTGTGATCTCATGTGCCCGTGTCAGTGCCTCAGGTAGCAATATATCATATGAATGAGGTATGAATGCATGGAACAGAATGCATGTACTGACGAAAACTGCTTTCATAAATCAGTGAGATTTCTGTATTTTAAAAGTGAGGTACCATAAATGAAATCAGCATAAAACAGTGCCCAGCATCGACACAAAACAAGTGTCCAAATATCTCGATATCTCTGTATCACAATCGCTGTATCTCAATATCTCAAATCACAATATCTAGGGCGCCGTCAATCCAGAACGGCCCCTACCATCCATCTCAAGACCACGACGGTATCCTCCGGATATCCGACGCGTCGGGTAATATCACCGGTCGGTAGTGCTCCCCTGCCGGGCTCAACGTCAACAACACATTCCTCTTGCCCCGGGGTACCGCACCGGGCCCACCATGTACCCGAAACGGTTCCTCCACTCCTCGAATCGGGTCTCGAAATCCATCAGCAAACTCATGGTGGACGACTCATACATCATGGGAAAACCGCACTTTTTATTTTAAAAGAGAGAAAAGGTTTATTTATGTTTTTGCGGTTTTCCTCCAAATCCAAGAAATCTCATGAAATCCGAATCCAAGTCATCAATAGCATGTAAACAGTGAATATAGGCATGAGAATCCATGAATGCGACACAACAGTGAATAATAACATGCATGAAGTAGTAGGCAATAACTACAATGTCTAACTAGCATATAAGGCAAGTACACTAATATCATGTCTAAACTATTAGCTAACAACCTATGTCAAATGAAATAGTATTTTCTAAAGTGTTCGTGACATGGCAATTACCGATGAAGATGTGTGTGAGCCGGCAAGTAAGTGTACGTGGTACATACGCGTCATCGGTAATGGTGCTGGTGTCCTAACAGCATGATATCAATAATGAAATATGAATTACAATAAGTATGCGATGCGGAGCAACAACAATAATATGCAGGAGCTGAATATTAGACACAACGGTAACTAAACTGCATTACCCTAATATAAGTCCTACAATAGCGCCTTTTGAAATAACACAAATCGCGGTGTTTTGAAAATAAGGGCTACGGTGTTTTTAAGAAAAGACACGTCTTTTGAAATATCCGTAGAATCCCTTGACCTGTCTTTTAAAATACCCACGATTCGTTAGTTTTGAAGTAGGTAGGAGTCTAATCTAGTGTAACAACTACACTAAACTATACGGCTGAACTAACAGGTAAGGAAACCGCCTAACATCTGAGTCGATATATATATAAACATATATATATATATATTAGTCGGTGATCCCGCCTCGATAATATCACATCCGATACCATATCTATAATCAGATATTCCCAAGTCAAGAGTGCAGATCTATCATCAATATATAGCTCGTACGTAAATCGGTCGTACGGCATCCCCACAACTGGGTACGGGTCAATATCACATTCATCACACTATTCATCTGGTATCCCCTTTATCAAAGATCATAATCCGGGTACGGATCTATGTCTAGTACAATACTGATACCACCTACGTATGCATGTACGTGTATGAAACACTACGTCAAAGGACCCGCTACAACGTCATGTCGTATCTCAAATACGAATCCTGCCATATCACCGAATTCACAACCTCAATACAATTCTCATCGACTCATCTCAAACCCAAGTATCATCCTCAAATCCGTATGTGAACACATAGTCCCATACCCATGTGAACACATAACTATGTATTCCTGAATAAGCACAAATGAAAGAAGAAAGTATGCAAGTATGGGTGGGTGTGTGCATACGTGGTGCGACCACTACTTTAGGGGTTCGCGACACTAAATATCCATGAACACCAAATATCCATATTATCATCAATGCACTCAAACAATATATAAACAATATATATATGTGTGTATACGTATTCGTATACATCACCACGAACTGCGGGGGTGCTATACGCCATCCACCCGACTTTTCCCCGTAGATATAAATCTACTCACCTGGTCCTCACTCGCCGGTGCTGACGTCGCCTCGCGCTTGCTTGTCGTCTCGAAGTCTACATGGGGTACCTACATATCATAACGCACCGCATCGCATTAAAATCCGACTCATGACCAAAACTACTCACGAATCCCACATAGGTCAAAACCTATGGTTTGCTTTCTCAAATCAACCCCAAAACCCTCGACATCGGTGTACACACGCCGATTGATCGAGAAAAACACCAAACGTACCAATCGTTGTTTTATAAGTCACTAAAAATATATGAAATAGGATACAAATCATCAAAACCAATAAATTGATCAAATCGGTTTATTTCCAAAAAGCCTAGTAAAGGGGTCGTTAACCGTTTTACTACAAGTCTTGATGTTTTAGCAAACTAGTGGTCACAATACTCACTAATTATCTTAATTAGGCCACATAAACATTTACTAGATTTTTAATCTTGCTAAATTATATTAAACCAAAATCTAGTTAGCAAAAGTTACCTTTTTAGTTCAAAACTTGGTGTTTTAACCAATCTAAATATTTTAACAATTCTAGTGGCTATAATGTTCATTAAACATCTTAATTATGTCATACCAATGTTAATTAGATTTTAAAAACACTCATTTCCATCAATTCTAAAAAACCTAGTTTGCAATATTTGTACAATTGTTACAATTTTAAACTAACAATTTGCAAACTAGCAATTAGATTAGTTTTAACAAGTTTTAAGATGCTAGCCATATCACACAACCATGCACCATTGATCACAACCCAACTCCAAAACAAAAACCTAACTTGAATTTCAAACCCTTCTCTTGAAAGTTAAATTTTAATTAATTCCATAATAAAACATCTAATTACAACTAGATTCAAACATACAATTAACAATTAGCAAATTCAAATGAAACTTTATACCTCATGATCAAGAGATTAAACATGAAGCTTAGCCTCCCAAACTTGCTTCCATCCCCCAAGATCCATACTAATTTGGCTAAAGAATAATGGGTAAAGCTTGGATTTGGAGTTTGCTTTGAATTTGTGAGTAAATTTGTGGATTTTTGATGGAATTTTGTGATGAAATGAGAGGGGGGAAAATGGGGGACTGCACAAAAGGGGGGCTCGGCCAGATTTGGTGAGGGAGACAGAGAGATGGGGGGTCTCAAAGTCAACACAAAACCATACTCTAATTATCTAGTTCCATACTTTATTTCTTTAAGGTTTTCATTTTCCATTTCATCATTTTTCTTTCATTTGATTTGTTTAATTGGAGGGGAGAGTGGGGAGGGGCTGCTGAATTTCAGCACTAAAGGGGAGGAAAAATGGGGGGTGTGAGTGTGGGTGTGTGTGTAGCAAGTTCTAAGTGAAGAAAATACCCTCATACCTCAAATACCTAATTTATTTTCACAAAACAAGCAATTTTTCTTCAATATTTTCTAACACCGTTTGACAGTTTCATTTTATTTCAAAAACAACATGTTAAAATTTTGTTTAATGTGTTATGATACACAAAATTCGTTTCAACCCATTCCAGTTTGTAATTTTTCCTAATTAAATGTATTAGTGACGGCTTAAAATAATAATAAAATAATTTTTTTTCAGAAAATTTGAAATTTCACCAGTGGCTCAATAAACACCAAATACTAGCAATTACATAGCTAGAATATGTATATTTAATTTTTATAATAAGATATTTGTATTTTGACTTTTTACAGAAAACCCCCTTATTTTACCGTTTTTTCGAAATTTCACCGAAACGATTTTCAAAACGTTACACTGTTATACTTCCTAAATCACCTCCCTTCATCCTTTCCATCGTTCCAACCACGCAAGAAACCACGAAGGAGAACTGTGAGCTTGAAAAATTTCTGTTCGATCACAGCAGTTTTGACGCCACTAGTGCGTTCCTCGTTGAATCTGACACAGTTTGCACAACCGATAATGATTACGAGTGTTTCACTTTTTCGAACGATTTTGAAGACTCATTACAGGAATTTGAGTCCTTTGAATTTTCGGATGAGTCAGTTGAACCATCCGAATCGGTTGCTTACGGTGATTTCGAACCATTGATGGAATCTTTCGAGTTCGAGACAGTTTCGCCAATTTTACCTTCAATTGTTTCACCTCTGAAACTCGAACTCAAGCCAAGTCATTTTGAACCATTGATGGAATCCATCGTTTCGACCGCTCAAGAATCCATCACGCTTCCATTTTCAATAGATGGTTTACCAAGTTCAATGTACCCATGTTTTCTCGCGAATCTTGAGGGATTTGACCCCATTTCTCGACGGGTTGATAAATTAGCACAATCGCTTATAACATATCGGTCATCACAATTTGTGCTAATTTATTCACTCAATTTACACCTTCAAGTTCGTACTACACTTCTTTCTCTTTTCCGCCATTCTTCTCCGAATATACCGAGACCATATTCCACCTTTCTTCCCATACGGTCTCGTGTGTTTCTCATTTGCTTTCTCTACACTCCATTCTTTCACCAACCACACCATTATAACGATAAATTTTTTGAATGGTTGGTGCTAACCTTTGGCCTGTGTAAGGCCTTGTATAGCTTGATACCGTGTTTTTCTCCCCCCTAACTCTAAACTTTAACGTTTAAACAGTGGAAACCCTGTTTCACTTAAGTTTGAGAGGACCTTTTTTGTATATATATTTTGTTTTGTTTTTCTGTTAACAATAAAAAAAATAAAAATAATAAACAGGGGAATACCGGCCATTTTGACCCTCTTGGTGTAGCCTGACTGTGAGGACACTGTCAAGTTTAAGTTTGAGGGCGTGATTGGTAAGTTTTCTTCCTTCGCATTCATATGTATATTTTTGCATTTGCATACTTATTTTAAAACCCATAAAAATGGAAAATTTAAAAAACTATAAAAATTAAAAATTCAATTTTGGCCATAATTGACTTAAGTTTGACAAGACGGTTAACTAGATAGGAAAAACTAGATCCTAGACTTAGTAAATTAAAAACCCTAAAAATAACCTTTCTTAAAATTTTAACCGTAGAAAATGTATGTCCTTGTAATTTACTTAGAAATAGGCAAATTTCGAGTTCACTTCTTGGGCTAAATTAAAACAAGGGAAAAGTATTGATATTTTTTTTATTAAAGTATAAGTCTGAAAAATAATTCCTAAGCTTAAGTCTAAATTCTGAAAATATATACCCTACAAATTGCACAAAGACGAACCTTAAAACTTAGAATAGTAGAAGAGACCTTGAAATGCTCTTGTCTAAAGTCCTTAGTATGAAGGAAAATAAAAAAAATACAAGTGTGAATAAAGAGATAAAAAAAAACACTGGTTGTTGTAATTACTTAAGGCTACATAAATAGAAAAAATATTTAGCGAAGGTGCTTTATCACCTAGTGCCTTAGACCAACTGGTCTGGGAGTGACTGCTAAAAGCCTTAGGTATTACAAGACTAGGAATTACGCCTTAATGTGCAAACACATTTTGTAATCGGTCGTTGATACCCTAAGAAGTATTAACGGTTGCATGAAGAATGTGTGAGCAAATATCATCTAAAAATTCACCTATTGAAATGTACTTTGGACGATGGACAAGAGTATAATAGCTTGATTTGAATTTCCAAGTGTAGGGGTAATATATACACACACGTAGGGGTATGTGATTGGGGTTTAGATAAGAGATAGGAATGAAAAATAGGACTTATATCTTTAGTAGAGATGATAAAAATTTCTAAGTTGAGATGGAACCCTAGAAGGAAAACTCAAAAGATGCTAAAAGCTAAGTAAATATACAAATCATATATAATCTTAAGTTAAATGATAAGGAAGCGTCAAAAATACGGGTGGATAATTTCTGAGTCAAAGATAATAGAATTCCTTGTTGGAAAACCAAATTGGAGAATAAAAGTCAATAGGCCGAATTGATAGGATTTTATGGGTAGTATCCGCGGAAAACCTTTAGAAGACAACACTCCTCCTACTAGGGACACCTAGAGGTTTAACGGCTTGTTGCACGAGCTCAGTGGAATCGCGTTTCCCTTTGAAAGTGAGGCTAGGTTTTTTTCGAGAATAAAACTAGTTTTGCTCGAGGACGAGCAAAAGATAAGTTTGGGGGTATTTGTTAATATCATAATTTTGCATTATTATATTCCCCATTCTTATTCATTTTACAAATAAACATGTGCTTTTGATCCATGTCTGCTACATAGTTGCAGGTTACAGGTTCTCAGAACAAAACAGTGAAAATGATGAAAAGACGATACAAAAGTGAGACTACGACCAACAAATAGAAGAATCTTGATCATGCCTACAGTTTGAGGGACAAAAGAAGATCAGCAAACAATTCGATTGCACAAAGGCAGCACAAGGTTCAAGACTTCGACATGAAGCAAAGGGTAAAATTCTACGACGTTATGCACTGTGGAAATCTGGAAGAGAACTAGAAGACAATCTGAGAAACCAAGTGAAGAAACAAGAAGCCAAATGCAACCAGAAGATTACCAGAGAAAAATAGACAAAGAAGCCCACAACATGGCCACGGAACCGCGGCCAAACATGCCTTATGGCCGCTGATCCGCGGCCATGGTGCGCACATGTCGGTGCAAAATTCAACAGTTGGCGGTGCGTTGATTAGTCTTCTTAGGGGTAATTTTGTAAATTCAGATATGTATCGAATGCAGTCCTAGGGTTTCTATGATTTATAAATAGAAGCCCTAAACCTCTTTTTGATGTATGCCACTTTTTATTCATCTATTCAAAATTTTAATTCGGTGTAAATGTTTGAAGAAAGCCATCAAATAAAGTAAGATTTTTATTATCTGCCCTAGTTCTTAAATTCCTTTCTACCCTAGTATAGATTTTATTATTTGCCCTAGTTAATTAGTCTAGCACTTTTTAATTATTTGCCGTAGATAAGAAAATGTTTCTTTTAATCAATTCCCTAATGAGTGAGTAGTTCCTCACTTGTTAGGGTTAGGAATAGGAGAGATTTGAGAGACGAAAATCTCTCACCCTTTTGTTGCCCATCATATATTTTTATAGGACTCCATGCATACATACACACACCGCTCACTATGGCACCCTATCCCATGAGGTAGCAGTGATACCGTAGTGTAAAAGACCGGTTGTGCATGTTTTCCATAGAGGTTAGGATAAGAATTAAGAAAGGAAGGACAAGAACCTAGAGGAAGAACTCTAGTTTCTTCCCGATGGTACTAATCCACTTTATTAATTATTACCATAACACCTCATAGATCTTAATTAAGGCATAGAAAGTGGTGAGGAATATTGACTTTCCAAACTTAACCTAAACCTAACCCTAGCAAGATTTTAATCCTAGTCTAAATCAACCTAGTTTTTAATGATAATCAATCCAACGCCGTTTGGAATTAACTCGTTAGAACAAATTGAGAATACACAAAATCCCTGTGGACCGACCCGTACTCACCGGCTAGCTACCAAGCGACGCCGTTCTTGATTGCGGTAATTAATTCTTTGATCGTAAAATCTATTAAATCAAACCACCCATTTGAACTTATGTGTGATGCATCAGATTTTGCTGTTAGTGCAGTCTTAAGACAGCACATTTATAAGATATCACATGCGATTTATTATGCAAGTAAGATCTTGAATGATGCCCAAATTAATTATACAGCCACCGAGAAAGAACTCTTAGCAGTTGTATTTGCATTAGAAAAATTCAGGCCTTACTTGATTGGCTCACCGATTGTGGTTTAAACCGATCGCTCCGCCCTAAAGCATCTTTTACCTAAGAAGGATGCTAAGACCAGGTTAATACGTTAGATCCTATTATTACAAAAATTTGATCTTATCATACGAGATGTGAAAGGATGTGAAAACGTAGTAGCCGACTATCTTTCACGTATCTCTTCTTCACCTATTGTGACCTTGCTAATAAACGAATCTTTCCCTGACGAACAGCTCTTGACCGTATCTTGCGAACCTTGGTTCGTGGATATTGTGAATTATCTAGCAACGGGATTTATTCCCAGCGAATGGTCTAAACAGGACAATCATCAATTTCTATCCCGAGTAAAGAATTTTTACTGGGATGAACCTTATTTGTTTAAGTATTGTCCTGACCAAATCATTCGCAGATGTGTTCCCCAATGATGAATTCAAGAGTGTTTTTTTCTTTCTGTCATGATTAGGCATGTGGTGGTCACTTTGGTCTACGTAAGATGGCGGATAAAATTTTGCAATATGGTTTTTACTGGCCTACATTATTCAAAGATGCATTTGACCATTGCAAAACTTATCAACGGTGTCAACACACGGGCCGGATTTCTCGAAGAAATGAGATGCTACTCCAACCTATCTTGGTTGTGGAAATTTTCGACATTTGGGCTATTGATTTTATGGGTCATTTTCTCAACTCTTTTGGGAATTTGTATATCTTGTTAGCGGTTGATTACGTCTCAAAATGGGTGGAAGCAATAACATGTCGCACTAATGATAACAAGGTTGTTATTAAGTTCCTTAAAGAAAACATCTTTTCGCCATTTGGACACCCTCGCGCTATAATTAGTGACAATGCGACGCATTTCTGTAATCGGTCTTTCGAGACTTTGATGCAGAAATATTCAATCAAACATAAACTTTCTATGCCATAACATCCCCAAACGAGCGGGCAAGCTGAGACTTTCAATAGGCAAATCAAACAAATTTTGGAGAAAACAGTTTCTAAAAACCGGAAAGATTGGTCAACCAAATTGATGGATGCTCTTTGGGCATTCCGCACCGCTTATAAGACTGATCTTGGTATGTCTCCTTACCGCCTAGTGTTTAGAAAAGCTTGCTACCTTCCTGTCGAGATCGAACATAAAGCAATGTAGGCCATTAAAGAACTTAACTTCGATTTAAATCATGCCTGCATCTTTCGGAAGCTGCAATTAAATGAGCTAAGTGAACTCCACGATGAAGCTTACGATAATATAGTGATAGTAAAGAACCGAACTAAGGTATTTCACGATAAAAATATTCTTAGAAGAACTTTTACCCCGGGACAACAAGTCCTTCTTTACGATTCCTATCTCCATCTTCATGCGGGTGAGCTAAGATCTCGTTGGAAAGGACCATTTGTGGTGCAGTGTGTATACCCATACGGGGCAGTTGAGATTGAAAATATTAAAAACAGTTCAATTTTCAAAGTGAATGGGCATAGATTGAAACCGTATTTTTCTACTGACCCCACGGAGGAGCTCCTGTTTTTAGAGGAGCCGATTTATCATAACTTAATTTCCTCCGCCTCACCTCCATGACTCGATAATATTATCTCATCGTAAGAATGGAGGTGAGTTATAAAAAGACTTAATTGAATATCCATATGATTAAAGATAAGTTTGAGGGAGATTTTCACGTTCATTCATTCTTGTCCCCGTTAATAACTTTTCTTCACAATTCTACAGGTTTGGAGATTTAAAAGATGACAACAGTGAAGACACTGCAGTAAACAGGTTTGGGGAAGGTTTGTGCTAATTTACGCATTAGTTTGCATTACACTTTGTATAAGCACAAAATTTTGAAAAAAAATCTTTTATAATAAAAGATTAGAAAGTGAAAAATTATATTTAAAAGATTGGAAGAATTTAAGAAAACTAAGAAAATTAGATGTTTTCTTAAACAAAACTAGTAATAAGTAGTTATTAGCTGTTGTCCCAAGGGTAAGTAAGATAAAGGAAGTCACTAATCTGAGGATAAAAATAAGTCTGAAAAATAGTTTCTATTCTGGAAGCCTAACTTTTGAACGTTGATACCCTACTATACGCACTTACACACGTTTGAAACTTTGGATAATAGAGGATACCTTGAAATGCTCTTGCCTAAAACCCAAATTACGAAGGAAATAATAAATGAAGCATAAAAGTATAAAATGGTGAAGAAAAATGAACACCGGTTTTGTAAGCACCAAGGCAGCATAAAAAAAATATAGCGAGGTGCTTCATCACCTAGTGCCTTAGACCAACTGGTTTAGGAGTCACTGCTAAGCCTTAGATATTGTAAGACGAGAAAATTTCTAATTATGCCTAATAAGTGAGCACATTTAGTAATCGGTCGGTTGGTAGCTCAAGAAATATTAACGGTCGCATGAAAAATGTGTGAGCATTTCTATCCAAAATATTCACCGACTAAAAAGTACTGAGGTAGATGGACAAGAGTATGATAGCTTGAATTGAATTCTCCGAGTGTAGGGATGTCTTCTACACACATGTAGAGGTATATGATCGGTGTTTGGAAGAAAAGTAGGGATGAAGAATAAGGATGATGTTTTATTGAGGGATGATGTGATTTCTAAAATCTTTTCATGACTACTAAGATAGGGCTCATGACAACCGAAAAACTAGTATAGTTGGAAACTCTGATTTTCAAGTTCTTTCTTTTATAATTCTTATCTTTATATGTAACTTTCACAGTCTTTTTTTATTATAGGATTTTGTCGGTGCAATCCGCTGAAAACCCTCAGGAGACAATACTCCGCCTACTAAGGACACCTAGAGCTTTAAAGGCTTGTTGCACGTGCTCAAAGCAATCGTGTTGCCTACGAAAGTGTGCTAGTTTCTTTTTCTTTCTATTTTTCTCCTTCTCCTGAATAAAAGGAGTTTGCTTGGGACGATCAAAATCAAGTTTGGGGGAATTTATTCAGTCCAAATTATTTCAATCTTTAATATAACAATTTCCTCACTTTTCTAATCATCTAAGTATGTTTGTTATAAATATAACACATATTACAAGTTCATTTGGAAAATATCAAATTACCATGTGTTATACATTGTAATCAACACTTTTGAAGGAAATTGTATGTTTATTATTTCACGCATAATATTGTATATCTCTAACATTCTTCATTCAAATCTTGTGCCAAAATTAGCCCAGATCAGATATCGGAATCATAAATTCGCCGATAAAATACAGGTAATCAAAGAGTTAAATTCCGGCAGAAATTCAGAAGAGAGAAGAAGATTCCAGATATCAAATATAAACCCTGAGAACAATGTTAGAAGACTACAGATAACTGAATCTATGATCTCACTAATCAGCCGCGGAACCGCGACCGAGTCAGCCCGAGTCGCCGCGGATCCGTGGCCTAGTCAGAGGGTCGAACATCGAGACTTTTGCAGAAGCTTACTTATAACGTCTTAGCTTGCCGAGGACGCTTCATAACTACCTAGCTTATTCTAGAAGCCTCTGCATAACTACTTAGCTTATTGAGGAAGCTTGATTAGGGGCTATAAAAAGGGACCTAAGCCTACATTAAAAAGGTTGTTGAATTTTAGTTCAATACTTTTGATCCACAAAACAAATCAAGATCCAATTCCAAATCAAGATCCAAGATCAAGAATCGTGAGAAATTCATCAAGGGACGTCATTCAAGATTCCTTTATGCGAAGCTGATCGTCATCAACGAGCACGTGATCCTCGATAGATCCAAGACTCACGGTGAACGAGCAAAGCGAAGATCGACGGAGAAATTACCTCTTCAAGGGAGTGATCGAGAGTGAATTTTGTTGTAATCTCGGATTGAAGAAGTTGTAATTTGAAGTTGACTATTAAAAGTGATCATTACTTTTAATCTCGCTTTCTTTAAATCTTGCATTATGAAATCTTCAGTTGTTGATTCTTCTATTTTCATAATGTGTGAGTAAATCTCCGCTTGCTAAGGATTCGAAGGAATTTGGTAGATCCAATGGTAAGAGAATTCTATATTCATTTTAAGTCTTATGAAGATTATAAACTTTAGCAAAAAGAATCATTACTGTCCAAATTGTGATTAAGATCAATTTATTGAGAATTTCATCATAATTTGGGGATTAAATTGATGAACCTTCTTGTTAAAGGCTAGATAGGAATGACAATAAATGAAAGGATAAGGGGTAATGAAGGAGAAACCCTAGTTTCTTTAAAGGATCCCTAATTCTCATTAGTAGCCATCAATCTAGTTGTAATTCTACCAATAGATATGATGAATCATCTTGAATAATCATCATTGGCTACTAATTCCGTTCGAATCCTATAAGCCTTCTATAATTTTCTTGATAACTAAATCTTGAACATTTTCTTGAATTTTCATTCTTGAAAACGATTTCTTGAATTTCTTGAAATGATTTCTTCAACTAAATCTTAAACAATTTTTTGAATTTTCTTCACTATTTCTTTCGACTCAACTAAAGTAAGAATTTATGAATTCCTCGAATCCCAGAGTACGACCCGTGCTCACTAACGCTCGCTACATGCGACACCGTTATTGATTGCGGTTATTATACGATTAAAACATTTCATCACTTCTTTACTACATCTTTTCTTTAAAATCAAAGAGGTGAGAGAATCGGATTCAATCAGTCCTTCTAATCCCTGTTACTTTCGATTATCCCAACATCATTTTAGGAATGGCAAAAGACAAGTACAAGACTAATCCTAACTCTACTAACGAACCTTAACCCTAACAAGCTTACTTGAATATACATACAAACACTTAGGATAGAATTGAACACATATATACATTCTTTCATTGACTCGTCTAAAACACGAACGGACATACTACCATCTCCCCATGGATCGACCCGTGCTTAACCAGCTAACTGCAAAGTAACACCTTCTTGATTGCGGTAAGTAGAACAAATAGGATAAGGCGGAACGCACGCTTCCACCCGACCAATCAGGTAGTCCACAAGTACATCCTTTAATTGTTCCTAGTCATGGGTGTATCGAGACGGGGCATCGATATTCCAGAGCAGACTAGCATATACGTTTCTTGACCTATTTGATAGGCGATGGATGATCCCATATCCATTGGTGTTTGACATCAAAGATTGTATACGGGTGCTCAGTAGAGATTGGGTGTATACTGAACAGGACTCGCCGAGAACTCCTAGATGGTATTATACCTAACGTCAGATAGCAGTTCTCTGTTGACACTGGTACATGTTAGTCTGTAGACCCAAGATCGTTATAGAGTCTTGTGTAATTTCCACTTTACGACGTTCAATAGAGCCTGCAAAACGGTGGTTTTTGGGTACAGTCCCGAGTCACATGGAGGCAATGGGCGATAGGAGGGGCTTCGTCTCTCCCGGTATAGGGGGTTGATGTTGCGCTGTGCTCGATTGGCCATAACAGGAAGTCCCTAGCCAGGGAGGAAACAGAGATTTACTGTTAAGTGTTATCAGTAATTTCTCGACTTGTTATGAGCCCCACATCGGCACGGCTTATCAAGTTATTAGGGTCTGGCGTTTACCGCCCTCAGACTCGATATACGACATATCAGATGAAGATACTAGATTATACGGTAGTGTTACTCAATGGATTCACGGGAGTATGAACAAGCTTGCTTGTTGATCTTCTGATCGCTCAATGCCCGGGTAGCCGTTACGTCCAGCTAGTACCGCTGACGGCAAGTGGGAGACTGATATGATCATCACCTACTGCCGGCGTATTAACGAGTCTTTAGAGTTCTACACTGAGGTTTCCTAGCTCATGCGAAACGAAGTAAGGCACATATATGATATATGCGGGACCGAGATTAATACGTGTATGTGATTCCGTATTCTAATCTCGTGATATAGGTTATATGTGATATAACCGGATTATTGAATCAAGTGATGTTTCAACAATTTATTATAAGATATTAGTCGGTTGTATGTGATATATCTGGATTATTAAATCAAATGTTGATTTAATAATTTAATGTATAATTATATATATTTAATATATTAATATGCATTAACTAATATTAGCTCACTTAAGAAAATGTTTTCTCTAAAGACATACAAATATATATGTGATCTATATTAATGTATTTATTATGTGTCATACTTGATGATACATTGCATATTGGTGTATGAGACTTATACCATACTTAAGATAATTAGGGTGATTATCTATTTAGAGAATAAACAAAATTAGGTGGAAAATGGCTTTGTTTATGATGCTTGTAGAAGCTTGTGGAAACATTTATTTAGTCCACTAATTTTATTTTACTCTAGATATTTATTAACCTAACCATTATTTTTACCCTTGGTTAAGTCTCTACATGAGTTTATATGAGATATTTTCTCACCCATTGTTCATTAATTGATCACTTGAGATATTTTCTTCGTCTCCTTCATTGCTCTCTAGCTCTTGAGTGAGAAGAAAAAGAAAAGGAGAAAAATAATTCTAAAATAAGCAAAATTCCTACTTCACCAATCTATACCAAACTAGTTATTTAGTATAGGTTGTTTCTTCACTAGTTCATCAATTAGTGAAGAGGTAGCTTGAGTTAGCGATTCTTCGACGTAGATCATCTTCGAACTCGAAGAATTTGAGCAAGCTCGTTCCTTTCGCTTGGTGGAGCCTAAGGAGAGTCCGGGAGACCACTACTTGGAGCAAAGAGACTACTACACGGAGCTTTAGAAGTGAAGGACCGATCTACAAAGGTTGTATTCCTGTATCACTTAGTGTAAAGTTTGTTTAAATGTTTAAAAAACCCTAATTCTCTAGTTAGATCCTTGGTTCGGGCTCGCTCGGCACCCTAAAATTTACTTGATGCTTGCTGAAACCGTGTCGGGGTGCTAAGCGAACCCAGTAGCTACTACAACATTATACCAGAACCAGGGAAACTCTCTGTGTAGGACTCTAAAGACTCGTCAATACGCTGGCAGTGGGTTTAACCACAAGCACGTTAGCGGCAATAGTTGTACGTAACGGCTAGCCAGGTATCGAGTGAAAGGAAGGTCGACAAGCAAGCTCATCTAAACCCCTACTGAGCCTGTCCGTGACAATCTCCATTCAGTCCGGTCTGTTCGTCTAGGAGTATCGCATATCGGGTCTAAGGGGTGGATAAAGTCAGACCCCTAATAACGCGATATTTCGTGTCGGTATGAAGCTCATCATCTACTGAGAAACTACTAATCCAAATCAGTAATTCTCATCCACCGTTGCTATGGATTTCTGGTGATGGCCACCCGTGCACAACGCGACATCAACCCCTAATACCGGGAGAGTTGAATCCCCGACGATCCGTTCACTGCCTCCATGTGGCTCGGGAGTGTACCCAACTAAAACATGTTTGCACGACTCCTTTGAGCCGTGGTAGGGTAGTAATCAAAACACAGTGGGAACTCACAGGAGACAAATGACAATCTCAGGTCGACAGACTAATATGTACTCATGTCACCTGGGAGCTGTTATCTGACAATGGGTATAATACCAACTAGTATGTTTCCGGCGAGTCCGTCCAGTGTACTCATGACCTAATGAGCACCTGTATACTATCTTAGATGACTAACTGATACCAACGGCTTGTGAGAATGGCCACCGCCCCTTATCGGGGTCTCGATAAGTGTACACTAGTCTAGTCCGGAGCATCGATGCCCAGTCTCGATACTCCCGTGACTAGGGACATTTAAGTATGTGCTTATAGACAACCCAGCTCCCACGTATATGATCGCCATCATAATGCTAGTAGTCAAGCAAGAATCTTATGTGCTCTATTAACATGTAATAGTGATTTTTAATGCCACCTAATACTGTACATGATGATAAAAACAAATCAGATAGTATATTATTATCTCGAGTAAGACTGGTCTCCCTGTATAGGTCCTCGCTCAATCATCACAATCGCATGCCTGCGATTGAATAATTGACTTAAAGGCACTATAGCCAACAGAATAGTCTGGGGTCAAATATTGATACATCGTTGGGAAATTTATTTCCGGACCCAGTTTAAAGAGATAACTTATTTTAAATTTATGTATTTTCAAAATTGTGAAAAACCCAATAATTACAAAATGCGAATGTTTCAAGCCCAAAATAAGATTTTGTGTATTATAATTTGGATATGTTTGCAAAAATTTTAGATTTACCCTCTCTTAAAATCTGCATCTACATTTTTAAATCTCTCGTCTCTAATTTAATTCCTCCGATTCCTCCATCTTAGTTTCCAATTTCCACATCTTCTCTTTCAAATCCCTAATTGCCGATCCAATTCCTCTGATTCACTGATATTCGCTCTCTATCCTATAATCTCTTCTCCACTTTCTGGCAACGCTACTTCCATAACGGCTAAACCTAGAACAATCAATAATAAAAAGGGAACAATAAAGAAGTCAAAAACTAAAGCAAATAATAATAAAAAGGGCAATCTATAATGACAAAGATGGGTTTAGAAAAAAATTAGGACAACCGATAATAAAAAGAGAAATATAAAGAATCTATGGAAAACTATAGGCACATAATAAAAAATCTCATGCTCTAATAATTTGGGAAATCCAAAAAGCCCATGGTCTCATATCTTAAAAAAAATATTAAAAGGATATTATAGGCTCTGTATACATAAATATGTTTATTAATTAACCAGAGTTTGAGTTCAAAATAATGTCAAAGTATAAGTTTGGCGTTTTTCCATAATTTTGGAAATTCATGGGTTTAAAAATAAGTATCTCTCTAAACTGAGCTAAGAAACAATGTTCCCCAAATCTTAAAGATTTGGTAGTTATATATTCACAGTTCATCATAGATCAACCAAGGACCGTTTGGATATTTTTAAACCTTTGTCTAAAGTCGATTTAACAGTTGTCAAAATCTTTTCAAATTGGAAAATTGCCTGAAAGAAGGCCAGACGATCGACTGGTTAACTCGTTTACCAATTTTCTTCAATTTCTAAAAGTCGTTACCAAACATCTGTTAAATTGGTATTGATTAGTTGTAAACTAATTTAAAATACTGCCAGTTGATTTTTAAATCAAATATTTGAAATATCTTTGAGATTTTAGCGAGAGATGATAACTACATAATGTAAAAATACAACAAAATTGTGCTATGCTCGCAAACAGTTCACCAAAGGGCCTACCAGGAATCGTTTGGTGACCTGTTCCATAAACACAATTTCTTAATGGATATATTTCATTAAAATCCTTTGGAAAATATCTTTCTGGAGATCTAGTTCACTTACATGATTGACTAGGAGCCGTTTGTTGAAATGGTTCCATAAAAATATTATTTTATTCGATAAAACTTGCGAAAATATTTTGAAATTTTGGTTTTTGCGGCTCTAGTTCACAGAGAGTCAACTATGCCTGTTTGTTGAACTGATTTCCATAAAAATGTATTTTTGGCCTAAAAAAATTTTGGAAAATCTCATAAAAATTGAAAATTAATATCAGTTCTGATGGAGGTCCTTTTCGGGTCTCCGTCAGATGTTGTCTTCCGTTGATCTCCCGGTGGATTTCGGCGGTGATCTTCTGTTGTATGTGGGTCTCAATGGGTTTTGAGGAGATTGGTGATTTGAGGAGTTTAGCGCCGAGTACCTGCAAAGAAATCCCGGGATTGTTTGGTACCACCGAGTACCCTCCGACGATCAAGTTAGTACTACATCCGAGCAGAGTAACGGCTAAGTGGAATCAAAAAGGCTTACTTGACCCCTCTGTGATGGGGGTTTATATAGCGGCGGCGGCACGCAGCAGCAGGCACGAGAATCTTGCCGGCAGTTACGCTCCTGACGTCATCCACGCGTAAAGAGTGGATCGCCCATTAATGGGGATCGTGATGGCGTGGAACGTGGGACGTTGCTGGCGGAGAATCTGCGCGTGACGAGATTTGCGGAGCAGCGGTTACGCCTGTGAGTTGTGGAGTTGGTCGGTCGGAGGGACCGAGAAAGACGGCTTCGGCTGGGGAGCTCGGAACCGAGCAAGTGGGCTGAGGAGTCTTGGTCCTGTGGCAGCTCGGGGCGAGCTGAGGGGCCAAGGAGGCAAATTTGCAGGAGGCCCCGAGGAGGGCCAGCTTGTGCTTGCAGATCGGGTACGAGGGTGGCCTGGTCGGCCTCTGTGGGTCCTTTCTTCTGGGCCTTGGGACATATCATCCACCACGTGTCCTGATCTCGCACCGCCAATATTGAGCATCATCATTAGCCCCCCACTCTTGCCCCGACCAACTAGTGGGTCGGGTCGGGAGTGGACTGCCAGGCCTCCCGAGGTGAGCTCCTACCTAAGACTTCGTCGGGACGAGTTCTCGGGCTGTCAGTTATCTTTTCTGCTAGCGAATCAGGGTGAGATTTCTGCATTTAAGTAGGGTGCGTCGGTTCATGCATTCTTCCACTGACGCGATGGTCCACATGTCGAGCGTCGGTTGGCCGACGCGACGTATGCAGGCCTGCAGCGTCTGACGGATACGCCTTAGCGTGGGAACGACACGTGGGGCAGTCGGAGCCGTTGGACCCGAGGAGACGTTTTGGTAGGAGATGAAGGGCGCCGTTGCATGAGGTATTTTGCAGCGATAAGTAGGGGTGGGGCCCGCTCCAGGGCCCCTACTCCTTTATATTTCCTCTCTCCTAAGTCGCGGCTGCTCGGCGTTCTTCTTCTTTTGAATACATGGTTCATTCTCACTCTTTGGGTTGCTCGCGCTAGAGGGAGGCTAGTGGCGCGGCCGAACCCCTGGCTGGCTAATGCCCCGCGCCGGATGTTCTGCCGGTGATAGGGCCGTCTGCTTCATTGACGGCTCCTGGTAGTTGTTCCGGCAGCGGCCAGAGACGTCCACAGTTACCCGAGCCCCAGACGGGGGATAGAGGGGAGGGCGAGGACGGAGCCCCTCTTAAGAGAAAGAGGACAATTTCTCGCGCGTCGTCGTCGAGGGTCCCTGAAGGGATTTCCATGCAGGAGGGCGGCGCCGTCTTCACGGTTCCGTCTAAGCTTTCCGTTGCTGCTGGCCTGCTCGCCGGGATAGAGGAATCGGCTGGGGGAAAGCATCCGTAGGGCTCCCTGAGGGCCCAACTGGAGGCTATGGCCTAAGGGGCGGTCTAGGTACGAACTCCTCTACGTGTAGTTTTTCTGGTATTGCTTTCTTTGGCTTGAGGGCCTCCTGGTTCTCATTCGCTTTCCATCAGGTCCTTCAACACTGCGCCCTTGCTGCTTGTATGGAGGCCGAGGGGGCGTTCCACGCACCGAGGCTAGTAGAAGTGTTTCCCTCGGAGGTCGAGGTTTTGCAGCATGACCTGCACCTGGAGAGGGCAAGGGCCGACGTCCTGGAAGCCCGTGCGGAGGCTGCAGAACTTGCCAATTCAGCGAATCGGGGTGTCCATCTCCGTCTGAGTGCGTCCTTTCGGGTCGCCGATAGGAAGCTGGCAGATCTGGCCGAACGCTTCGCGGCCATGGAGAAGGAGAGGGACGCCAGCAGGGGAGATGCTGAGGCGGCGCTTCTGGAGGCCCAGATTGCCGAGGTTCGGGCTAAAAAAGTTGTGGCCGATTATAAGGCGTCAGAGGAGTTTTACGTCGAGCTCAGGGAGTATTCTGCCGTCGCGTGGAACAAGGCCCTGGACGCCATGATGGAGCAGCTTCCCGAGTTCGCCGATGGTGAGCTCCACGCTCGGGTTCCGCTCCCGGTGGCGAGGCCCCCGGTGGAAGATGGCGAGGGGAGCAGGGCGCGCCCCTGGTAGCGAAATCTCCGGTGGTAAAGCCCCTGGAAGGCCGTGACGCCAGCGATGAGGGGACCGAAGTAAGCCTCCGGGCAGTTTGTAGGGCTGGGGAGTCCCAGAATACCCTTTGTAAAAACTTGGCCTTTGGTAATAAAAGAAAATTCTTGTTTCATCGGTTTTCATTTCATCTTCTGTGTGTGAAGAATATTTGTAAAATATCTCTGCTTGCACTGTTGGGTCAGCTATCTATCTAGCGATCGTTCGTCGAGTTGATTTTGATCACTTACTAAGCGATGCTGACCTCGTATCTCCATCACTTGCCAAGCGCTGCCGAGGAGGCATCTCCATGGCCTCGGAGTCGAGGGGGGATCGCTTAGACTTCGATAGACTTGTTGCCACTTTTTGGGGCCTCGGATCCTCTGCGTTGGTGGGGCTGTAAGAAGCCCGCTAAGGATAACCGGGCAGTGAAGCTGTGCGGTCGCCTCTTTGCAAGGGCTTTGATCTCTGGCGTCGCGGGTAGGTAACTACCAGCCTGGGATGACCAAGCAGGGTAGCTTCTCGGTTGCCTCTTGCAAGGGCTTTGATCTTTAGTGTTGGCGAGGTTGTAGGAAGCCCACTAAGAATGATCGGGCAGTGAAGCTGTGCGGTTGCCTCTTGGCGAAGGCTTGGGTCTCTGGCGTCGTGGGCAGGCAACTACCAGCCTGGAATGAAGGAGCGGGGCAGCCGCTCGGGTTCCTCTTGCGAGGGCCTCGATCCCTGGCATCTTGGGTAGGGAGCTACCAGCCGGAGATGACAGAGCAGGGTAGCTGCTCGGTTGCCTCTTGTGAGGGCTTTGATCCTTCAGGACGGGGACCGAGCAGGGTTACTGTCTAATGCCTCTTGGCTAGGACTTTGATCCCTGTCGGTTGTGGTAGGAAGCTACCAGCCGGGGATAGCCGAGCAAGGACTCGACTGCCTCTGGGAGGACTTTGGTCCTTAGCGCGGGAAGGGCTGTAAGAAGCCTACCAAGGACCGTTAGCCGGGCAGGGTTTCTGCCCGGTGCCTCTTGGCGAGGGCTTTTGTCCTGAAGGATAGCCGAGCAAGGGATCCTCGAGCTCGACTGCCTCCGGGAGGGCTTTTTGATCCACGTCGGTTGTGGAAGGAAGCTACCAGCTGGGGTAGCCGAGCAAGGACTTGACTGCCTCTGGGAGGACTTTGGTCTTTAGCATGGGAGGGGCTGTAAGAAGCCTACCAAGTACCCTTAGCCGGGCAGGGTTTCTGCCCGTTGCCTCTTGGCGAGGGCTTTTGTCTTGAAGGATAGCCGAGCGAGGGATCCTCGGGCTCGACTTCCTCTAAGGAGGGCCTTGGATCGCAAAGACAAAACTTCACTTGCAATGTTTTGACGTTTCTTTATTCGAATGGAAAGGATTTTCGGAAAGCGTTTACATCGTCTTTGTAAAAGGGGGGTACAAACTTGTTGGCCTCGGCCTCATTGGTATAGCTTGAGCTTTTTGGCGTTGTAAGGCCGCGGGAGTTTGCGCCCGTCCGCATCTTGCAGGCGATAGGCCGCGCCGGGGAGGACCTCAGAGACGAGGAAGGGACCGTCCCACCTCGAGGAGAACTTGTCTAGCCTGTCTTGATCGACGAACTCGTTTCGTCGTAGGACCAGATCCCCGTCCTTGAAGGAGCGGTGCTTGATTCGAGCGTTGTAGTATCGGACCGTTTGCTGCTGATAAGCGGCAGCTCTGATCTGGGCCCGGTCTCTCTTCTCCAACAAGATGTCCAGGTTTTTTCGTAGCGCCAAGGTATTCACATCATCGTTGAAGTGCTCGACCCGATGGCTAGGTAGCCCGATCTCTGCTGGGACCATTGCCTCGGTCTCGCAGCCGAGACTGAAGGGGGTTTCCCCGGTGGGGATCTTCTTTGACTTGCGTAGGGCCCATAAGACCCGGGGTAATTCTTCGACCCAACTGCCTTGTCGCCTTTCCAGGCGGGTTCGGAGGCCCCGGGGGACGTCACGGTTAGCGACTTCGGCCTTCCCATTGCATTGGGGATGCGCGACCGCGGCGAACTTCATGAAGATATGGTATTCTTTGCAGAAGTCTTTCACTTTCTCATTCTCGAAGTTCGTCCCGTGGTCGGTGATGATACATCTCAGGATGCCGAACCGGAGTATCAGATTGTTTTGCAAAAACTTGATGGTAGTGGTGGCGTCCGGTTTTCTGATGGGGATGGCCTCGATCCACTTGGTGAAGTAGTCTACCGCGACGAGGACGTATTTGTGCCCGCCCGTACCGATTGGGAACTGGCCGATCATGTCCAATCCCCACTGGACGAATGGCCATGGGGATATTAGAGCGGTTAGCTCGGTGGCGGGGTGTCACGACCCGAAAGAGCACGTGACCGGCCCTTGAACCATATGAAGTCTATAGGACCCCTCTGATCCAAGTAAGCCAAAAGCCCAGAAATCTAAAACCATTTAAAGAGTAAAGAAGGAAAACTGGTTTTAAGAAGTAAAAAAATCATGTTTCAAAAATCAAAGTTTTTAAATAACTAAGCCGAATATGCATTTTTAAAATGTGTAACCTTTCCTTAAAATTTCGGCAGAGTTTCCTTTATAAAAACTGGCCCCGAACGGGGTACAACAAGAATAATATATATGAAATGATAAAAGGCATCCCCAAGAGAGAGCTAGCTCTTCGTCAAACGAAGGTCACAACCACGCAAGCAATAGTAATATACAACTCCAAAGGGCGAGAATCAAAAACCCCAAAAGAAACTCAAAACAGCCAGAAAACCGTAATACTACAAGCGCGACTCTGAGGTCGAAATAATACAACACTGTTTTCTAAGTCTGAAACAATATTCAAGTTTTGGTTGATGGAATTTCTAGATACAATGAATAATACATGTACAATGGCGGTTCTGATACAAAAGAACCCACCTACCCAAGCAAGTCACCCATAAGGAAGCAGTGTGCCAGAAATGCCGCTATGGAATCTGTACAGCAAAACCTGCAAGAACTGTGGCATAACAAGGGTGAGTTGCCAACTCGTGAATAGAAAATATCTACAAGCAGAAATCGAATGTATGACCCATCCTAGGTCAATACGATCAGATATAAATTAACCTCAATATGAATAAGTCTGAAGCATGCTAAACTGGCAATGTAATCTCTATACATGAGTGTAGTGCCAAGTGCTCGTGCTAGTTCCTCAGGTAATAGCATATCATAAATGTGAGGTATAATCAATGTAATCAAATCTGCGTGTACGTGGATCCCGTCCACTCGTCACCCAATGACAATAACCATCATGCATGTAAATATCATAAAGCATGTGCATGGGAATAATATGAGGATATAAACCATCTGTGTCCCTCGCGACACGTCAAAATCATGGAACCGGAGTGCCCAGCATCGACACTCGAAAACATCATGAAAACTGTGCCCAGCATCGGCACGTAAATCCTCATATATCGGGCTCCGTCAGTCCGAATCGGCCCACGGGCTCTGTCTGCGGTATCGGCCCTCGGCCCCGGCAGTACCCCCATATCCATCAATCGACTCTGGTCAGTATCCTCCGGATAACCGCCAGGTCCAACCAATCACCGGTAGGTACTCGCCACCCTCATCGTCTACTCCACGAAAAACATTTCTTGCCCCGGGGAACCATACCGGGTCCACCATGTACCCGCAATCGGCCTCATCCGTCTCCTCGAATCGGGTTTCACATGTCGCTCTCAGCACCGAGAAAACACATGGTGGACGCACTGAAATATCATATCAAGGGTAACCGGGTTTTAAAATAATTACATATTCTCCTTTTGAAACTGTAAGTCCATATTGCGACCCCCGGTACTTACGGGGAGGCGGAAACGGTATAAAAAACGAATTTTTATCGCAAGAGGCAACATGGACTAAACAAGGTCGGGATCGTTGTCTAAACTAAAACTAGTATACAAGCTAAAGAGAGTTAGCTACTATGGAAGATGGTTATACCTAAACTTGAACTCCTTCTTCTTCAAACCTTGTAGAGGTTGATGGTTCTCTTTTCGTCGCCTTCTCCCGTCGAAGATGGATCCACCTCGAAGGTTCGACCTTTGGGCTCTTCCTCGATCTTTGAGTGAACTAGGGTTTCCGGCTTGCTAAACCTTTAACCTAGAGTGAGTAGAGAGTGACTAGGGTTTGCTTTTGTTTTCAAAGAGAAGGATTCTCAACACATGAGAAGGTTTCTCTTTGCTAGAGGAAGAAGAAGATGAAATGAGGAGAGAGAGAGGTTATGATAGAATGAGATATCTTTTCTCTTTCTTGCAACCATAATGCAAAAGAAAAGTATTATCTAAATGATAATAATTGAAATAAGAATAGTTGATGGTAATTTTGGAATGACCACTATCATGCTTCTTTAAATGAAGTGTAAGCATGAATCAAGGAAGACTTTCAAGGCATGATGGTGGTTAATGGTCAACAAGTCAACCAAGGTCAACAAGTCAACAAAAAAAAAAATCAACCATAACATAATTCTCATTTAATTACTATTATTAATAGATAATATATAAATCCATTAGGGTTTGGAAAATGAAGACTGTCAACTGTGCATACGCACCCGTTCCGAAACCCTAACGAAAAACCTCATTCTCCGCCTCAAGCATCTGTGCATACACACCCGCATTCTCGTTCCGAGGAACAAGAATACCAAGATATAAAAGCAACCCCCAAAACATATACCAGTATCTGGCTCAAACCAGAGCCTGCCAGTATAATCCGTCCGGACTCCAAACGTGCACAAGTGCGCGGATGAGAACGAACCCTGTCGCAAAACCATGCGACCTCTACTCTGTTTTGCCCAGAGGCGAATACCCTCTGTGTGGGACTCTAAAGACTCGACACTACGCTGGCAGTGGGTTTAACCACAGACCGCAAGTGGCACTAGCTGTGCATAACGGTCCCCAGGTAGATGCCGACAAGAAGGCTGACGAGGTGAAACCCCATCTGAACTCCTACTGAGTCTGAATGTGACATTCTCCGTACAGTCCGGTCTGTTCGTCTGATACATCGCATGGCGGGCCTAGGGGGCGGTAAAACGTCAGTCCCCCAATAGCGGTACAAGTCGTGTCGGAGTGAAGCCCAAAACACCCTGAGATAACACTGGAAACCTACCAGTATATCTCGCTTGCCCTGGCCAGGGACTACTCGTGTAATGGCTCTCCTAGACACAGCGCGATGTCAACCCCCAATACCGGGAGAGACGAATCCTGTCTAACCGTTACTGCCTCCAAGTGCTTCGGGACTGCACCCAACCACCACCTGTTTGCACGACTCCTTTGAGCCGTGGTAGGGTAGTGATCAAAGTGCAGTGGGAACACACTCGAGGCGAAGTGTCAGTGTCAAGTCAGCGGACTAAGCTGTACTCATGTCACCTGGGAACTGATAACTGACGATAGGTATAATACCAACCTGTCAGTTCCCGACGAGTCCTGTCCAGTGTACTCGTAACCCAACGAGCACCCGTATACTATCTCTAGTACGACGTACTGATGGCTGTGGGACAGACCATCTCCCACACTGGGATGAGAAGCGCATACGCTAGTCTACTCCGGAGTATCGATGCCCTGTCTCGATAGTCCTACGACTAGGGACCTGTATAAGGATGTGCCTATAGATTACCCAGCCCCCACTAGTGTGACTGCCATCACAACGCTGGTAATCAAGCAAAGATCCTAAGGGCTCCACTAATGCGTATAAGTGATATACTGAAATAAACACAAGTACACATTGAAGTAGAAACAAACCAAGTAGCATACTACTATATTGAGCAAGATTGTTTATACAAGGTGAATATCCCAAGCTTCCATTAAGTAATATACAAACTAGTATGATACAGTAATGGCCTCTAGGGCATATACACTAACAATCTCCCACTTGCACTAAGGCCATGTACTGGCGTATCGAAGACCTATCATCTCGATCAGCCGCTCGAACTGAGTCTGGGGTAGGGCCTTGGTGAATGGATCTGCAGTGTTCTCTTCTGAAGCAACCCTCCGAACCTCGATCTCCTTGCGATCCACGATCTCCCTGATCAGGTGATACCGCCTCAAGATGTGCCTGGATCTCTGATGGGACCTGGGTTCCTTTGCTAAAGCTATAGCCCCGTTGTTGTCGCAATACAGAGGTACTGGGTCAACAATGGACGGAACCACCTGAAGTTCTTTTAAGAACTTCCTTATCCAGACAGCTTCTTTTGCGGCATCAGATGCAGCGATGTATTCCGCTTCCATAGTCGAGTCTGCAACGGTTTCCTGTTTGGAACTCTTCCAACACACCGCCCCTCCATTGAGGGTAAAGACAAAACCCGACATGGACTTGGAATCATTCTTGTCACTCCGGAAGCTGGAGTCAGCAAAGGCCTCAATCTGGAGGTCTTTTCCGCCATACACCAAGAACATCTCCTTAGTCCTCCTCAGGTACTTGAGAATGTTCTTTACCGCTATCCAATGTTTCTCCCCAGGGTTTGACTGATACCGGCTTACTACACTCAGTGCATAAGCTACATCCGGTCTGGTACACAACATCGCATACATTATAGAGCCTACCGCAAAAGCGTAGGGTATAATAGACATGCGATCCCTCTCCAAATCAGTCTTGGGAGACATCTCTTTAGAGAGGGTGATCCCGTGACAAGCCGGTAGGTTACCGCGCTTGGAATCTTCCATACTGAATCTTTTCAGTACGGTGTCGATGTACCTGGACTGTGAAAGTCCTAATATCCTCTTGGATCTATCACGATGGATCCGGATCCCCAGGATGTAAGAGGCATCACCCAGGTCTTTCATGGAGAACCTGTGTGACAAGAAACCCTTGACAGATTGTAGCATAGGAATGTCATTTCCTATTAAGAGAATGTCATCCACGTATAAAACAAGGAATACTACAGTTCTCGCTACAAATCTACTATAGATGCATGGTTCATCTGGATTTTTGATAAAGTCAAATTCCTTGACCGTCTCATCAAAACAGATGTTCCAACTCCGCGATGCCTGCTTTAGTCCATAGATGGACTTAAGCAACTTGCACACCTTTCCGCTGCTCCCACTCTGAATGAAACCCTCTGGCTGATCCATACAGACACACTCCTCTAAATTTCCATTTAGAAAAGCGGTTTTTACGTCCATCTGCCAAATCTCATAATCGTGGAAGGCAGCAATGGCAAGAAGGATCCGAATGGATTTCAGCATAGCCACTGGAGAAAAGGTTTCGTCGTAGTCCAAGCCTGGTCTTTGACGGAAACCCTTTGCTACAAGTCTAGCTTTATAGGTCTCAACCTGTCCATCTACACCAATCTTCCTTTTGAAGATCCACTTGCATCCTACGGGTTTTACCCCGTCTGGAGCAGTGTCCAACGTCCATACTTTGTTGGTGTACATGGACTCCATTTCGGTCCGCATTGCATCCAGCCATTTTACCGAGTCAACGCTCTGAACGGCCTGCTGGAAGCTAGTAGGCTCATCATAGTCTATGATGCAATCCTCTCTATCCCCGTCTATGAGAAAATCGTAGTATCTCTCGGGCGGATGAGACTGCCTACTACTTCTGCGGAGCGGCATAGGAATGTCCTGTTCATTTGAACCCTCTGGTTCTACTAAGCTTTCAGTAATAGTCTGTGGTTCTGGAATTTCTTCCAGTTCTACTGCGCTCCCACTTAATTCTTTTTCTAAGAACTGATGTTCTAGAAAGTGGGCATGACGAGAAACAAGAACTTTTTGTTCCTCTTCGTAGTAGAAGAGATATCCCTTGGAATTCTTTGGATATCCCACAAACTTACACAGTACTGAGCGCGCCTCGAGCTTGTCCGCATGCTGCTTTTTAACAAAAGCTGGACTTCCCCAAGTCTTAATGTGACTGAGATGGGGTCTCTTCCCACACCACATCTCATATGGTGTAGTAGGCACAGTCTTAGTAGGAACTCGGTTCAAAAGGTACGCAGCTGATTCTAGTGCATACCCCCAGAATGATCGCGGTAACTCAGCGTTACTCATCATGGACCGTACCATATCCAATAGGGTCCGGTTCCGTCTCTCCGATACACCGTTATGTTGCGGGGTGTATGGAGGAGTAAGCTGAGAGAGAATCCCATTCTCTTTTAAATAATTCAGGAACTTGGCACTTAAGTATTCTCCACCTCGATCCGATCTTAGAATCTTGATACTTTTGCCGGTTTGTTTTTCTACTTCATTCTTAAATTCCTGGAATTTTTCAAAAGATTCTGACTTATGTTTCATCAAGAAGACATAACCGTATCTTGAAAAATCATCCGTAAAAGTAATGAAGTAAGAATAACCGCTTCGCGCATGTGTAGACATTGGACCGCACACGTCGCTGTGTACGAGTCCCAAGAGCTCGCTCGCTCTTACTCCGTGTCCAGTGAACGGAGTCTTTGTCATCTTTCCTTTGAGACAGGATTGACAAGTGGCATATGACTGATATTCGAACGGATCCAAATATCCTTCTGTATGTAACTTAGTCAACCTTCTCTCATTGATGTGACCCAGTCTACAATGCCATAAGAAAGTCTGATTGATATCTGGAGACTTTCTTTTGTGTGTATTCTGGACATTGAAAATCTGTGGTTGGTTTAATACGTATATACCATTGCTTAATGTACCTGACCCAATCAGAACTTGATTAAGGTGAATGTTAACAACATTACTTACAAACGCAAATTCATAACCTTCTTTAGAAACCAAAGATACAGAAATGATATTACAAGTTGCGTTGGGTACAAAAAAGCAATTACGCAAAACCAAAACATGCCCATCTAACATTCCCAGGTGATAGTCCCCTACGGCTTTAGCATCCATGCTAGCTCCGTTCGCAACTCTGAGGGTCATGTCACCTGCCTTCAAAACCCTACGGTTTCTCAACGCCTGCAAAGAATTACAGATATGAGATCCTGATCCGGTATCCAATACCCAGGAAGTAGAGTTTATAGAAAGACAGTTTTCAATAACATACACACCTGAAGCTGAAGCCGCAACCTGCTTCAGTTCCTGTGTCCTGGCTTTCCAAGCCCTGCAATCTTTCTTCCAGTGTCCACTCTTGTGACAATAGAAGCATTCCTCTTTACCAACAAGCTTCCCCGCTATCTTTGTTGCCTTTTCCTTTCCCTTCGCACCCACTTTACTAACACCGCCTCTTGGTTTGGCGGGGGCTTTCTTCTTCTTTCCCTTGGCTTTCGCCTTGGACCTAGAAGAAGAAGATCCTCCTACAAACAAAGTGGATGTATCCCTACCCTTCTGTAGGGTGCCCTCTGCGCTCCTCAGCAGGTTGAGGAGTTCTGAAAGTTCAACTTCCTTTTCTTGCAAGTTGAAATTCAGTATGAACTGGGCATAAGTGGATGGAAGGGACTGGAGAATTATATCCGTATAAAGTTCACTGTCCAACGTGGTCCCAAGTTCTGCGAGCTCCTCAGTGTAGCCAATCATCTTAAGCACGTGGTCCGCTACCGATGATCCGACGGCCAACTTAGTCGAAAATAACTTCTTCGACACTTCGTATCTTGCGATACGAGACTGCTCTCCATACAGTTCTTTTGTATGAAGAAATATGGATTCCAAATCCATATTCTCGTGCCTCCTCTGATGGTCGTTGTCCATCGAGGCAAGTACGAGGCATCTGGCCTTCGCGCTGTCAATCTCCCAAGTCTTACGGATTTCTTTATCCGCGACGCTGGAGGTGGGACCTGGGACGGGGGGAGCTTTGGTGGTAAGAAGATACCCCAGCTTGTCGTAAGAGATTGCCAATTTGACATTCCTGAGCCAATCTTTGTAGTTTGGCCCTGTCAGTATGTTTTTATCTAGAAGTAACTTAAGTCCAGTCATTTCGATTTGGTCGCTGCAGGGGGAGAGAAGAAACACTTAGCACGATGCTCTTGCAAGTTTAGAATGGTTTTTAATTTGTCTAAACAGGATGGCTCCCACTGTCTCTCGAATCCCTCCTCAAACCACAAAGGAAGAATTAGCCGGGATCAATCCCACCGTACAATACTTGCTTAACCGTTCAGCCAGGCCAGTGTCGGTACTTCGAGGGAGGTTTTCCAATGCTTTCGCGAAGTTCCTTAATTTAAGAACCTCTTTTCCCTGGGGGCGTAGCCCCGCTAACACCTTTCTAGGCACCTACTAGGTTTATAGCATTGATCGTTTAGTGAGAAATTTCCCGAGGAGTAGCATATACTCACAGTAGGATCGGGATCCAAATATCATCGCGTGACGAAAATGAAGGAATCCTACCATAATCATCACACTCCAAATGGTATGCAAATCTAGCAAGTTTCAGTACTTATGAAACTCCCGATGTGGATTTTTGCCCCATGCTCTTATGACCTTGACTTTGGCCAAAATATCATAAGTCACATGTCAAGTTCTTCCCGTCACTTTCCAGGTTAATTTGGATCCATCCGTACATACCCTTGACTTTGGCCAAAATGGCAGCACGACTGTCCCAAACCAACGCATCTATCTATGCTACACATGAACACCCAATAGCTACCAATCACTGTGCCTTGACTTTGGCCAAAATACACAGCTTGAATACTATTGCCTATTCATGCGAAACGACGGAGGGCTACGAATGGTTTTGGTAAAACCGTGAACGTAGTGAACTTGATATAATCGATGGAACGAGATAGCTTTTAGAAGGAGTGGCTCAAGCTCCGCATTTAAAAGTTAGTTTTGAAAAGAACCGAGTGGTTTTTCGAAAGTGTTCCATCGACTTAAACTTGGTTTATTATCTTGCATTAGTTCTTTTAATGCGTGATATTCTTGCATTAGTTCTTTTAATGCGTCCCATCATTTAATCCTACCATTGCAGAAAACAACCAAAATATGACGTACGCTTATGCCATTCGCATTCGCCACGGGGTCCCGTCATCACTCGTTAGGTTACTTAACTAACGACAGAGCGGGGGCTGGGCTAGCGCGGCTGTAAAACATAAGCAACGCCTAAATAGAAAGCAATGATAGACATTACAGATCATAGATGAATACATTGGATATACTAGCAATCCGCAATCCTTTCGAGCCTGAAACGAAAAGCGGATAACACGGTCGCGGTGAATAGCAAATACCCCACCCAAGACCCCTACGGGTGCGGCAAACTACCCGCCATGTTCCCGGTAGTTTGTGCACCCCACCATGGGTCTATCCTAGGAGCAAAAATAGTAAAAAGAATTATACAATGACGGCTACAACCCCGACCCGGTTGTGCGGCCAAACAAATAATATTATTACATCAATTTACATTTACAATGAATGAAAGAAAAACAAAAGCTCATCTCACATCCACCCCGGCTATTCACCCGCGACAGTCCAACACATTCATATACACATTCCAGCACATTACAGATCATGTATAACCCCGACTAATCGACTTATAGCGATTAGCCGACGTTCAATACATGCAAACATCACAGATATAACCATCATAGCCAAAGTGCAGTGAAGTTCGGAAAAAAATACGGAATTATAGGACCCCAAAAGTGAATTTCAGTTCTGGAAAATCTGGGTACATATAATATATCTGAAAAATCCCAAAACCAACACAGAAGAACACTGCACGAAAAACGATGCAAAGATGCAAACAACCTGCGGCGGTTCCGCGGCCAGATGAATAGGTGAGGCCGCGGAAGGGCGGCGGTTTAGAGGAAACATGCAATCGTTTTTGGTGGGTGTTCTTAGAAAACCCTGAGACGATTTTACAAGTATAAAGTTTTTCATTTTGAGCAGAAAAAAATTCAACAGAAACTTAGGGTTTTGTTTTTCCGGTTTTGCGATTTTTCGGTTCCGAACTTCGTTACACTTCACTACCAAGCTAGTTTAAGTTTAGTTAGGCTCTGATACCACTGTAAGTCCATATTGCGACCCCCGGTACTTACGGGGAGGCGGAAACGGTATAAAAAACGAATTTTTATCGCAAGAGGCAACATGGACTAAACAAGGTCGGGATCGTTGTCTAAACTAAAACTAGTATACAAGCTAAAGAGAGTTAGCTACTATGGAAGATGGTTATACCTAAACTTGAACTCCTTCTTCTTCAAACCTTGTAGAGGTTGATGGTTCTCTTTTCGTCGCCTTCTCCCGTCGAAGATGGATCCACCTCGAAGGTTCGACTTTTGGGCTCTTCCTCGATCTTTGAGTGAACTAGGGTTTCCGGCTTGCTAAACCTTTAACCTAGAGTGAGTAGAGAGTGACTAGGGTTTGCTTTTGTTTTCAAAGAGAAGGATTCTCAACACATGAGAAGGTTTCTCTTTGCTAGAGGAAGAAGAAGATGAAATGAGGAGAGAGAGAGGTTATGATAGAATGAGATATCTTTTCTCTTTCTTGCAACCATAATGCAAAAGAAAAGTATTATCTAAATGATAATAATTGAAATAAGAATAGTTGATGGTAATTTTGGAATGACCACTATCATGCTTCTTTAAATGAAGTGTAAGCATGAATCAAGGAAGACTTTCAAGGCATGATGGTGGTCAATGGTCAACAAGTCAACCAAGGTCAACAAGTCAAAAAAAATAAAAAATCAACCATAACATAATTCTCATTTAATTAGTATTATTAATAGATAATATATAAATCCATTAGGGTTTGGAAAATGAAGACTGTCAACTGTGCATACGCACCCGTTCCGAAACCCTAACGAAAAACCTCATTCTCCGCCTCAAGCATCTGTGCATACACACCCGCATTCTCGTTCCGAGGAACAAGAATACCAAGATATAAAAGCCACCCCCAAAACATATACCAGTATCTGGCTCAAACCAGAGCCTGCCAGTATAATCCGTCCGGACTCCAAACGTGCACAAGTGCGCGGATGAGAACGAACTCTGTCGCAAAACCATGCGACCTCTACTCTGTTTTGCCCAGAGGCGAATACCCTCTGTGTGGGACTCTAAAGACTCGACACTACGCTGGCAGTGGGTTTAACCACAGACCGCAAGCGGCACTAGCTGTGCATAACGGTCCCCAGGTAGATGCCGACAAGAAGGCTGACGAGGTGAAACCCCATCTGAACTCCTACTGAGTCTGAATGTGACATTCTCCGTACAGTCCGGTCTGTTCGTCGATACATCGCATGGCGGGCCTAGGGGGCGGTAAAACGTCAGTCCCCCAATAGCGGTACAAGTCGTGTCGGAGTGAAGCCCAAAACACCCTGAGATAACACTGGAAACCTACCAGTATATCTCGCTTGCCCTGGCCAGGGACTACTCGTGTAATGGCTCTCCTAGACACAGCGCGATGTCAACCCCCAATACCGGGAGAGACGAATCCTGTCTAACCGTCACTGCCTCCAAGTGCTTCGGGACTGCACCCAACCACCACCTGTTTGCACGACTCCTTTGAGCCGTGGTAGGGTAGTGATCAAAGTGCAGTGGGAACACACTCGAGGCGAAGTGTCAGTGTCAAGTCAGCGGACTAAGCTGTACTCATGTCACCTGGGAACTGATAACTGACGATAGGTATAATACCAACCTGTCAGTTCCCGACGAGTCCTGTCCAGTGTACTCGTAACCCAACGAGCACCCGTATACTATCTCTAGTACGACGTACTGATGGCTGTGGGACATACCATCTCCCACACTGGGATGAGAAGCGCATACGCTAGTCTACTCCGGAGTATCGATGCCCTGTCTCGATAGTCCTACGACTAGGGACCTGTATAAGGATGTGCCTATAGATTACCCAGCCCCCACTAGTGTGACTACCATCACAACGCTGGTAATCAAGCAAAGATCCTAAGGGCTCCACTAATGCGTATAAGTGATATACTGAAATAAACACAAGTACACATTGAAGTAGAAACAAACCAAGTAGCATACTACTATATTGAGCAAGATTGTTTATACAAGGTGAATATCCCAAGCTTCCATTAAGTAATATACAAACTAGTATGATACAGTAATGGCCTCTAGGGCATATACACTAACAGAAACACCCACGGTTCTCAAAAACCAAAAATATCATGGAAACAACATATCTCAATGCGTATAATCAGAAAGCATGATGTATGCGACATGTAAAGAAATGTAAGCAACATACACTGAATGCAACAGTACTACAATGTAGTGACATGGCAATTATCGATGATGAAGTGTGTGAGCCGGCAAACAAGTGTATGTGGAACATACGCATCATCGATAATGGTGCTGGTGTCCTAGCAGCATGACTGAAATATATCAACAATACAAGCGATGCAATGCAAATAGCATGAATATGCGGAATCGAATAATTAACGCAACAGTAAAGAACCTGCCTCAATAGATATATCTTGCAACCTTGCCTTTTGAAATAAGACGAATCAGGGCTTTTGGTAAAATAAGGGCTACGGCGTTTTAAGAAAAGATGCGTCGCTTGAAAATATCTGTAGAATCCCTTTTTGCCTATCTTTAAAATATCCCCGATTCGTTAGTTTTGAAATAGGTATGACTCGGGTCTAGTCTAACTTCTACTATGCGAACTACGGACCCAACTATCAAGTCAATCGGGAGGGGCATGGAAACTACCTAAATCTGAGTCGATATACATATATATATATAGTCGGTGATCTCGCCTCAATAATATCACGTACGGTATAGTATATCATATAACATCCTCGAGTCATGAGTGCGGATCTAACATCAATATAAAGCTCGTATGGTAAATCGTCGTACGGCATCCCAATAGCTTGGTACGGGTCAATATCATATTCGTCTCATCACATATCCGGTATCACTACCATCATATCACATCTCAAATACGAATTCTGTCATATCGCCGAATCTCACGGCCTCAATCAAACCTCATCGACTCAACTCAATCCCATGTATCATCCTCAACCCCGTATATGAACACATAGTCCCATACCCATGTGTAGATATACACACCTCTATATACGCACAGATAAATGAAAGAATGTATGCAAGTATATGTGTACGTGTATATATGGGTGCAACCACTACTCTAGGGTTTCGCACTATACTAAACCAATACATCCTTATCATCAATAATACCATTATTACCATCAATAATCCTAAACAACACATAATAAAATATGTGTATATACGTATTCGTATAAATCACCACGGACTGCGGGGGTGCTATACGCCATCCACCCGACTTCTCCCCGTAGATATAAATCTACTCACCTTGCTTCTCATGTGTCGGTGCCGATGTCGCCATCTTCATCCTCTTTGTCTCAACATCATGTAGGGTACCTACAAGTATATCACAACGCTAAAGCACAAGAAAATCACATCGGAAACAAAAATAGCACACGCTACTCGCATAGGTAAAAACCTATCGTCTCGCATGTAAACACGTTCAATATCCACTTGTCGTTGACGTCCAAACGCCACCCGACAGAAACGAATCACTAAATACCAAAATCCATGCTAAAACAAGTCGTAAATCATACGCCAACTCAAGCAAATCAACCCAGATTTTACCCTAACAGTAATTTGTCAAAACTAGACATACCAAGGGTCAAGACTTGAGGAAATAGGGCCATGCACAAAAATCGAGGCAATTCCCTCCTGCTCTGGCCGCAATTTGCGGCCAGAAGGAATTAATTGGCGGCCGTACTTTGGAGTTGGGGGCTAGGGTTTGGTGTGGTGGTTCCATGGTTCCTGCACATCTCACTGTCAACTCATTTTTATTTTTGGGGTCTCAGGGTGATAGCAGATTCTTAAATACGATCACAGATTCACAGTTTTTCTCCGACATCGTCTCATAAATCCGTATTCTGGTTTCAAGTTCAGGTTTGGGTCCAAATTAGCATCACATAAGGGGTTCTAAGGTCACCACAATCCTTAATTTCATCTTTAATTTCAGATCTCACATAAACCCTAACTTGAAGTTTCACAAATCCATCAAACGACACCATATCGACACAAAACTAGTATTGATGCACAAGAAATGAGATACTACTCTAATAGGTGCAGAAATTACCTCCTTTGGCAACTCAAGAAAATTCTTGAGTTGCTTAAAGTCCTCCAAATCCAATCTTGCTAGGTTCAATATGTAGCTAGTGAGCTTGGGAGCAAGTTTTGTGAAGTGGGAATGGGGTTTTGGTGAGGGAAATGAGAGGGATCTATGAAATGAAGGGGAGGGAGATGAGGGGGCAGGAGCAGGAGCAGGAGCAGCAGCAGCTCCATGAGAGGGGAGAGAGAAATGGGTATGAGGAAATGATGGGTATGGTTCAAAAAGTGAGGGTTGACTTGGTCTCTCTCTCTCTCATCATCATGCTACTTTTTCCTTTTCTTTTCCTTCTCACTCCAATAGTGAACCCAAAAGAACAACCATGGCAATAGAAATGTAACACAAGTGTAACAAGTGAGGAAAATGATATGTGCACATTTTTGCACAAAAATGCTAAAAATCCAATTAGCGATTTTTAATCGCGATTAACACTAAATTAGCATATAACTAGTCTTAAAAACTTTAAAATGGTATAATTCCATAAAATACCCTATTTTTTAGAATTTTCCATAATTTTTCCCCATTTATTTGTATTTAATTATACCCGAATATTAAAATATTCATTAAAATAATATTAAATTATAAAAATTCCCGAAAATAATATTTTATTATTTTGGAAACAATCTACCCACCTTAAAGAAATTCGGTCTCCGAATTTAAATTTAAACCCTTAAATACTAAAATATTTCAATACAAATTCCAAGTTATCGGGGCTCCGAAATCAGCAATACATAAAACGTATCATAGCGCAATGCATGCGCATGAGTACTGAGCAGATAACTCAAAAGCAACACTCTATCAAGCATCCCGCAATCATCGGAGTTATGGTAAATACAAAAATGTCAAATCCAATACAAAACCAATATGATATAGATCAGAACTATACATGTAGACATCCAATCTATACATGTGAATAGCTGATGTAAATGCATGCCAAATCTTTTTTTAAATCGCCGTGCGATGCACGTAACACTGCACAGTGGCGGACGTTTTTCATAAGAAAATAACTATATACGTATTTATCCTTTTTTAATAGGTATGTTCCGCCGTTTTGAAAATAATTTAGAAGGGTTTCCTTGTTTTTAAAACGTTCCGTGTCATATCGGACACGTAGGTATATATATACCGAGACTATAACTCGCTCTTTGGAAATCCCTTCGATCTATCAATGCATGCAAAATATATCCAGGTACCGTCCTCTGACTAGTCCTGCTCGGTACAAAACGAATATCAAATATTATAAAAATGTACTGCTCCAAAAGAAATAAATCCCAAAAATGCACATAACACCACCCTGTGCGTCAGGTGCGCACGGAAATCAAAATCCATATATATGCCATACAGGTGCACAAAACAACATCTAGGTGCAACGGGTGTGCACGAAGCATCTGTCATAGGCAACGTGTGTGCCTGACAGCCAAAATCCGGTGCATTTGACATGCACGAAGAATCTCGAATTAGTGCATCGGGTTTGCACCAAAATCGTATCTCAAAACATGCGCCCAACATGTGCGAAAATCCAAATCGGTGCATCCATCGTGCACGAATGAAAATCTAAACCCTACGCACTCAACATGCACGGAATCACAAAATCCAATAGCAAATGTCGAACATGCGTAAGTCCAGTCGAAAGCACGGAGTGCAAGAATCATAAATATCAGGGTCAAGTCGACGATATATAATGCGGCTCAATCAAAATCAAGTGTACCGCGATGGAAAACCTCACAACCGTATGCATCAGCGTGCACAAATCAAATCAAAACACTAAAAGGACATGAAAACTACGCTGGAAGCGTAAATCAAATCACCGGCATAAAATAGGCATGAAATCACAATCAATACCTCAAGAGTAATAACTATGCGCAAGTTATAAATACCCAGTAAGTGCAACCATGGTGCGCAAAATCAAATATCATGAAACTCAGTCATCAAGGCTAAATCATGCAAATAGATCACCCAAATACTGAAATCCAAAGTGACGGATACGTGATAGTTAAATCACAAAATCACAAATCATAAATACTGTCGTCGGTATATCCTCCTTCGAGTCGAGAAGGTGCCGGTACATCCAATACTAGCGGCGCAAGATATCTACTTGCATCATGCTCGCAGCTGGCGTCCTCTGCCTCTGGTTCCTTATCTTCCCTGTGGATTACCAATTTCGCAATCCATTGGCTCATCGGCCCGGTCAGGTGTGCTAACAGGAACGATTCCGTTCTGGCACTTTCCTGGTCATCTCTCGGTCAATCCTCATGATTGCTCGTAACGCAGTACATCTCTGGCGCCGACCTCTGGTCCTCTAAATGCACATCACACATCGGCTCCTGGTGCAAATCTTATTGCAGCAGTGTACTGGAAGGAATCCCTGCTCAAGGTCTCTTCTGATCTCGCCTAAGCCAAACTGTACGGAGGCTGGTACTCTGGCATAATCTTTTCTCGCTCTCTGGACATCCGCGTCCTTAGTACAACATCCCTTGAAAGCTGGTCGTATCCATGTGCCTCTATATGCATATCCGACCTTTAATCTTAACGGGGTGTAGCAACAGCTCGTCTGCATCTCGCACGAACTTCTTGTCCTGCTTGTCTGTATCATCGACCATTTCGACATCGCGTCTCTATCTGCGCACTGCAATGTCCTCGGCTACGGTCCCTCCGAAGTCTCTAACACGGACTCGAAATCACGAACTCGGTATCTTCATCATTCAGTAAGAGATATCTAGCCGATTACGTCCTTAACGTGCGTATCGCATCTCTGATGTCAGCGGAGTGAAACGTTATCTCATCGAAATCTCATGCGAACTCTTTACTCCACTCTGCTTCAATATCGACTGATTCGGACTCATCTCATCGTGGCTACACAGACTGCGCTCCAACGGCTATGCTCGTATCTGGAGTCTCCCAAGCAGTGTCCCATCACATGATATCCGAATGATGTCGAATCGTCCGATCGACTCGTCAGAACCTCATAATCCCCCAAGAGCTCAACATCTCGGGTATAGTTTAATAATATCAAGTACATACCACAACATCGGTGGTCCAGCCGTAGAAGGGCAAATCCAAGCCTTACTAATGGCGCCGCGGAACTTCCCCAAACCTTAAGGTTCAAAGGCTTTCACACGGTCATTATGTCGAGTTAGGGTTTCATTCATCTAGAGGGTCCATAGAATCGCTTGCATGTCTTTCCGAATACTTTAAACTTGGAAAATGGGTTCCTGACATTCGATTGTCTCCATCGACTCTCAACGAACCTGCGTGAAGTCGTCTCTAGCTGGAATCAATCTACTTGATGACCTCGCATCGAGGTATGCGAACGAACCACATGTCCTAGTCATTAATCCTCGGTGACTAGCGACTCACTATCATATCTCTAAGAATATGCTCATGCTGCAGTAACTCCAATCATCTAGGTGACATCTCATCATTCGCAGCAACAACTGGCTCCTTCGTCCGTGTGTTGAACAACGCCTCAATCGTCCTGGATAAGCGATAATATTAACGGTCATCACATCCTGGCTGGCCTCTATCAGTGGCTCAATCCTCTGGTGCTGATCAGCACATCCGGAAATCTCGTAAAAACGATCAATCCAACGCTCATGGTGCGAAAACACAATAAGACGACTCCTCAATTTGCAATCGTAAGTCTCTGGAATCACGCCCTGGTCAGTCCTCGTCCACGACGAGCTCATGCTGACGCAACTCGAGCCATAGCTCACTTTGCCAGTGCAATCGTGGCGGCAAAACCATAACCAGTATCGATGAGGATAGATCATAGGGAGGAATATAATGCGGTGCAAGGAAATGTAAATCCTAAGGTTTCTTAAGCGGAGTGGCATGTCATAAGTATGCCGCGGAACATACGTACGGTACGTCCCTCTACTCAAGCTACCTACTCCATCAACCAAGGGTCATCCTATGCGATGAAAGTTCGGGTATAGTACCCCCTCGACTAAGTCTAAGTTCCGTAAGGTCTGTAAGTGCACGGCGGCGCCCCGGCCGTCAATCCGATGCCGGAATGCGGAAGCGATGATTTACTCTAACTTTTTGAATCGGCACCATCGCGCACTATAAACCCGGATCGTTCCATTAATCTAGTCCTAGCTAACAAGAGAAAGGGGTAGAGAGATATACCGAGCGATCCGTGTCCTTCGGTCTTCTCGTCGTCGTCCCGATCTCCCCGCGGAATCTCCGGTCTCCACCACGTCGTCGGAAGGGCACCACGTCGCCGGCTTCTTTTACGGGCTCCCACCTCTGGACCGAGGCAACTCGGGCACGAAGTTGGCGAGCCGACGTGCCCAAGGTTTGCTGTAGAATACGCGTAGAAAGCTATGTCTCATTTGGGGTATTGGAAGTTGCCTTTGGTGGAGAAAATGAACTTGTGGAATTTTGTGATGAACTTGGGGATTTTTGCAAGCATGAGAGAGCCAAAAATCCCCACACACAAATTGGGCAGCCCCTTCTCCTTGTGCTTGGCCGGCCATGGCTCTTGGAGAGTGAGAAGAGGGAGTGAGAGAGTAAGGGAGAGTAAGTAGTGTGAATGAGGTAGCCTCAAGCATAATCCGAGAGAGAGAAAAAGAGATGATGAGAAGAAATCATTACCAAACAAAACCAACACTCCACCAACCTCATCATCTCATCACAAAGTCAAGCAATCATGAAGAAGTCAAGAAGTCAAGCAATGATGAAGTGAACAAATCAAATGATGGTGCAACCATCATGACACTACAATATGCAAAGACAACCCTCCAAAATGCTTATTTGCACAAATGCAAATAAGCCCTCCTCCACCAAACTTCAGCCAATGAAAGATACAAAGAAATATGGCTGAAACAGAAAACAAACTGGCAATTCCAAAAAACTGATCCCGTAATAAATTACAGGAAAACCCCGCAACTGTGTATACACACCCACATTTGTATTCCGACCGAAATACAAGTGCAATGAGACAAAATCTACACTGTGCAATACTAGGATCCGGCTTAAACCAAAGCCCACTAGTATTTTCCGTCCGATCATGATTCGTGCAATACCGCACGTATCTAATCGAACCATGCCATATCTCCATATGGCCTCTAAAGCGTTTCGCCCGAAACTTGAGAAACTGGTCTGTGGGGGAGTCTAAAGACTCGTCAATACCTTGGTTGTGGATTTAACCACTAGCACGTCATAGGTATTAGCCTATACGTAACGGGCTACCAGGTACTGACTAAAAGGGACGTCGATGAGCGAACTCATCCTGACACCCTGCTGAGCCTGTTAGTGACAATATCCGTACAGTCCGGTCTGTTCGTCTATGAGCATCGTATGGCGGGCCTAGGGGGTTGGTAAAAGTCAGACCCCCAAAAGCGGTACAAGTCATGTCGGAGTGTAGCCCAGAACACCCTGAAATACTACTGGAATACCTACTAGTAAATTTCCTGCCTTGGCCAAGGTCTTCGTTGTTCCCCACCGAATGGTGGCGGAGACGACGCGAGGACGTCTGGCCTGAGATTCGGGGCAGATGCTGTAAGGTTAGTATAGCACCCTATGAAGTGTTTTGAAGCATCAAATGACCCAAAGTTTTAATTTTTAAGGTGCTAAACTAACATGCAAAGGATGGATCCTAGAAAATTAGGGTTTGCTAAACATAAAGCTAACAAAAGTTAGGGTTTGAAGGCTACAACCTTTGTAGCTCCCGTTTTTGCTTCGCTCCTTAGGCTCTTTGGTGTTGAATTAAGGTCCTCTTGAACTCCCCTTGTGTCCACGATGATCCACCGCGGAGATATCCGTCCAAGCTCGCTACTTCGTCAAACCGAAGATAACACTCTAAACGAAACGGCTAAGCTTGTGTAGAATGTTGTTGTGGCTTAGGATCTCACTTCAAAAACCTTTCTTTGATTGTGTTTTTCTCACTAGAAAAAACTAGAGAGGAGAAGATGAAGAAGGATGAAAATGGTGGCTTATTTTCTTCAAGAGATAAAAAGATAACCATTAGGTTAACTTCCAAAAGAAAATAAATATCACTATATATATTTAATCCTTCTTGACTCTAACCATGATTAAATGATGGATGATTAATTTAACTTGGGTTTAGAATGATAAAGGAAAAGATAACCATGGTTTAGTGGTGGGTGAGAATGGTTAGGTTAAAAGAAGCATGTAGAAACTAGCATAATTATCCTTTCCTTTTCATTTTCTTTTAAAACCAAAATTAAATAATTATCCATAGTTTAATCTATGGTGTGAAGCTTATATTGCCACCATTTCCATATATAATCAACCATGATGGTTTGATGTATGTATGTGTACATGTATGCACATCTTCATGTGCATGAAACTAGAAAAGAAAAATAGAAACACATGCATGCATGCATACATCCATCAAACCCTAGAAAGGTTTCTAGTGAGATAACTTATGGTTAAATGATAAATCAACACTTGATTTATCAATCCGGTCATATCTCATATGACCCCACCAAAAGCAATTCACCCGATCAATGTTCGGTATCATATACGCACATTTCAATCGGGTGTATGCGCATATCGCATATGCGCACCACAACGTTTCGCCTGGACTGGGTAACTCCTCTGTGGGACTCTAAGACTCGTCAATACGCCGGCAGAGGGTAATGATCATATCAAGTGCCCTCAAGCCGCAAGAGGTCAGCTAAACGTAACGGCCACCCGGGTATTGAACGATCAGAAGACAACAAGCGAACCTGCTACAACTCCCGTCGAGCCATCCGGCAACACTACCGTACAGTCCGGTCTCTTCGTCAGATATGCTGCATATCGAGCCTAGGGATGGTCACGTCGACCCCAATAACTCAATAAGTCGTGTCGGTGAATGGTCTATAACAGGTCGAGAAACTACTGATAACACTTATCAGCAAATCTCAGCAGCCCTGGCCAGGGACTTGCTGTTATAACCAGTCGAGCACAGCACAGCATCAACTCCCAATACCGGGAGAGACGAAACCCCTCCTATCGCTCATCGTCTTCGTGTGTCTCGGGACTGTACCCAACGGCCACCTGTTTGCACGACTCAGTAGAGCCGTGGTAGGGTGGCAATCAAAGTGCAGTGGGAGAATACACAAGACTCCATGACGATCTCGGGTCTACAGACTAACCTGTACCAGTGTCACCTGAGAACTGCTATCCGACGATAGATATAATTCCATATAGGAGTTCTCGGCGAGTCCGTCCAGTGTACCCAGTCACCACTGAGCACCCGTGTATGATCTTGATGTCAAACATCGATGAATGTGGGAACATCCATCGCCCATCGTATGGGTCTAGTATCATATACGCTAGTCTACTCTGGTATATCGATGCCCCATCTCGATATACCTACGACTAGGGACGTTCCAGGATATGCTTATAGACTACAGATGTCCCACTAGTATGATCTCCATCATAATCAGAGTAGTCAAGCCGATATCCTCAGGGCTTTATCAGCATGTATGAATGAATAAAAGCATGATCAAATAAACATGTCAGATAAAGAAGAACCAGATAGCATACTATCATGTCGAGCAAGAATGCAAACTGAATATATATATACATGTATAGATACATCCACTATCACATAATGGCCTCTAGGGCATACATATATCCAACAATCTCCCACTTGCACTAAGGCCAGTTATTGGCGTATCTCATACCCAACATCTCAAAAAGTCGCTCATGCTGCGGCTGAGGGAGAGCCTTGGTGAATGGATCCGCGGCGTTGTTCTTTGTGTCTACTCTCTTAATCTCGATCTCGCGGCGATCTACAATCTCCCGGATCAAATGAAAGCGCCTCAGGATATGTCTGGACCGCTGATGGGATCTGGGCTCCTTGGCTAACGCCATTGCCCCATTATTGTCACAATACAAAGGTATAGGATCAATAATGGTTGGAACTACTCCTAGCTCCGAGACGAACTTTTTCATCCAGACAGCTTCCTTGGCGGCATCATTTGCAGCAATGTACTCAGCTTCCATCGTAGAGTCTGCAACGGTATCTTGTTTGGAACTCTTCCAACTTACCGCCCCTCCATTGAGGGTAAATACAAACCCTGAGATAGATTTGCTGTCATCCTTATCGCTCTGGAAGCTCGAATCGGTAAAGGCCTCCATTTGGAGATCTTTATTACCATACACCAAGAACAATTCTTTAGTCCTTCGCAAGTACTTAAGAATGTTCTTCACAGCTGTCCAGTGGTTCTCCCCTGGGTTGGATTGATACCTGCTTACAACACTAAGTGCATAAGCTACATCTGGGCGTGTACATAACATCGCATACATTATAGATCCTACTGCCGAAGCATAAAGTATAATGCTCATGCGAGCTCTCTCTTCATCGGTCTTTGGACAAGAATCCTTGGAGAGAGTGACTCCATGGCAAGCGGGTAAGGCACCCCGCTTGGAGTCTTCCATACTAAACCTCTTTAGGATGGTGTTGATGTACCTGGTTTGGGACAGTCCCAATAACTTTTTGGATCTATCCCTATAGATCCTTATGCCCAGGATGTATGTGGCATCACCCAGGTCCTTCATGGAGAACCTTAGTGATAAGAATGATTTGACCGACTGTAGCATAGGAATATCATTTCCTATCAGAAGAATGTCATCCACGTACAATACGAGGAATGTGACAGCTCTTCCTACAGCCTTCCTATAAACACAAGGTTCATCTGGATTTTTGATGAAATCAAACTCTTTGATAACATCATCGAAACAGATGTTCCAACTCCGAGATGCCTGCTTTAACCCATATATGGATTTAAGCAATCTACATGCTTTCTCGCTGCTCCCACTGTCAATGAAGCCCTCCGGGTGATCCATATAAACACATTCTTCTAAATCTCCATTTAGGAATGCTGTTTTAACGTCCATCTGCCAGATTTCATAGTCGTAGTGAGCAGCAATAGCAAGTAGGATCCGAATAGATTTAAGCATGGCTACGGGCGAAAAAGTTTCGTCATAGTCCAAACCTGGTCTTTGACGAAAACCTTTCGCCACAAGTCTTGCCTTATAGGTCTCTACCTGCCCATCCACACCAATCTTTCTTTTAAAGATCCATTTGCACCCTACAGGTTTTACCCCAGGGGGTACAACGTCCAAAGTCCATACTTTGTTGGTGTACATAAACTCCATTTCGGATCTCATGGCATCCAGCCACTTCACAGAGTCACCACTCGTGATAGCTTGCTGAAAACTGGTAGGATCATCATCTTCTATGATATAGTCTTCTCTGTCACCATCAATGAGGAAACCGTAGTACCTCTCCGGTGGGCGAGAAGTCCTACCAGACCTACGGAGTGGCCGAGGTTCTTCAGTTTCTGTTGCAACAGCCGGTTCAACCAAATTGTCATTTGTAGTTTGTGTCTCTAGAACCTCTTCCAGATCTACTACCTTGCCATCATCTTTATCTGTGAAAAACTCTTTTTCCAAGAATGTGGCATACTGAGAAACAAACACCTTTAGTTCCTCTTTGTGGTAGAACAGATATCCATAAGAATTCTTTGGATATCCTACAAAGTTACACATGACTGACCGTGTCTCAAGTTTGTCCGGATTCTGCTTTTTAACATAGGCCGGGCAACCCCAAATCTTAATTCTCTTAAGAGATGGTCTCTTCCCATTCCATATCTCATATGGCGTGGTAGACACGGCTTTGGTCGGAACCCTGTTTAGCAGAAACGCTGCAGTCTCCAATGCATGCCCCCAAAACGAGACTGGTAACTCAGCGTCACTCATCATGGACCGGACCATATCTAATAGGGTCCTATTCCGTCGTTCTGACACACCGTTGTGCTGTGGTGTGTAAGGAGGAGTGAGCTGAGAGAGAATCCCATTCTCTTTTAGGAAGTTTGCAAATTCTGTACTGAGATACTCACCACCTCGATCTGATCGAAGCATCTTAATACTCAAGCCGGTTTGTTTTTCTACTTCTTGTTTATATTCAACGAACTTCTCGAAAGCGTCGGACTTGTGCTTTAATAAAAATACATGACCGAATCTTGAGAAATCATCGGTGAATGTAATGAAGTATGAAAAACCGCCTCTAGCCTGTGTAGACATTGGCCCACATATATCACTATGTATGAGGCCCAGGAGCTGAGTAGCTCTTTCTCCGTGTCCAGTAAACGGAGTTTTGGTCATTTTACCCTTGATACAAGACTGGCAAGTCGCATAAGATTTATATTCAAAAGAGTTTAAATATCCATCTTTATGTAACTTGTTTAGTCTTGTTTCGTTAATATGACCAAGTCTACAGTGCCAAAGAAAAGCTTCATTTAATTCTGAAAATTTTCTTTTATTAGTGTATTGTATACTGAAAACTGTGTGTTGATTTAGGACATATATTCCGTTATTAAGTGTACCATACCCAACCAACATTTGATTTAGGTGAATGTTCATAACATTGTTCTGCAACACAAAATTATATCCTTCATTGTCCAACAAAGATACGGATATTATATTACATAGCATATCAGGTACAAAATAACATGGATTCAAAATCAAAATACATCCAGACGGCAACCCCAAGTGATACTCTCCCACTGCGACTGTATGTACATTGGAACCATTTCCAACGCGGAGAGTATGGTCACTTGTCTTCAAAACCTTGCTATTTCTCAGCCCCTGCATAGAATTGCAAATGTGAGAACCTGAACCGGTATCCAATACCCAGGAAGCAGAGTTTATAGAAAAACAGTTTTCAGTCACAAACGCACCTGAAGCAGAAGCATCACCATGCTTCTTCTTAAGACTTAGGTACTCCCTGCAGTTGCGCTTCCAATGTCCTGTCTTGTGGCAATGAAAACACTCGCCTTTCCCTGGGTCTCCAGCCGTGGACTTTCCCTTTCCCTTCACCTTTTTGACTCCGCCCTTAGGATTAGTGGGTTTCTTCTTTTTCTTTCCCTTGGCCTTAGCTTTCGGGCGAGAAGAAGAAGACTGTCCAATCGTCATAACGGGAGTCTTTGCTGACTTCATAGTGCTCTCTGCACTCCTTAACATATTAAGGAGTTCAGGGAGGTCCTTCTCCATGCCGTGTATGTTGAAGTTCACTATGAACTGAGCAAAGGTGGAGGGGAGGGACTGCAGAATAATATCTATATATTGTTCACTGTCCATAGTCCATCCGAGGTCCTCAAGCTCTTCTATAAGAGCTATCATCTTCAAAACATGGTCTGCTACTGGTGTGCCAGGGGCCATCCGCATGTGAAACAGTTTCTTTGATGCCTTGTATCGTAATACGCGGGACTGCTCCCCATACAACTCCTTTGTATGGAGCAGTATCCCGTGGATGTCCATGTCCTCGTGCTGTTTTTGATGTGTGTTATCCATCGATGCAAGCGCGAGGCATGTGGCCGTGGCACAGTCAGCGTCCCATGTCTTGCGGACTTCTATGTCCGCAACTGAGGATTTTGGGCCTGGGACGGGCGGGGCTGAAGCCTTGAGGACATATGATACTTTATCACAAGTCAAGGCGATCTTCAGATTCCTTAGCCAGTCTTTATAGTTGGTCCCGTTCAGTTTGTTTTTATCTAGTAGAAGCTTAAGTCCAGTCATTGGTATCTGCCATTAAGAGAGAGAAAAGAATACACTCAGCGAAAGCTCTTGCATAGATTAGATTGGTTTTATTATCTTGTCTAATCGATGTTTCCCACTGCTTTTTATCAAGTTTTTCTTTCAAACCTTAAAAAGAAAAACTAGCCAGGATTAATTACAGTCTACAACTTCGCTAACCGTTCAGCCAGGCCAGTGTCGGTACTTTGAGGGAGGTTCCCCGTGCTTTCGCACGGACCTAATTAGAGTAAACCTCGTTTTCCCAGAGGCGGAGCCCCGTTAACACCTTTCTAGACACCTAATGAGTTAGCTAATTGTAAACTGCAAAACTCTCCTACGAGCAACTATTGCCCACAGTGGGATCGGGATCCAACCATCATATGGAAGGTATGCAATCTCATTGCAAATTTCAACACTTGAAATTCCCGATGTGGTTTTTACCCCTAGTACTTATGACCTTAACTATGGTCAACAAATCATAAGTACCAGTCAAGTTCTACCCGTCATTTCTTGATCAATTAGACCCACCCATATGACCCTTAACTACGGTCAACAAAGTCGTATGAATGTCCTAATTAATCTGCATCATATGCAGTGTAGGAAGACATCACTTAGCTACCGTACACTACGCCTTAACTAAAGTCAACAAACGTAGCACGAATACTAAGTACTCTACTTCCTAAAATGACGGAGGGTTGCGAATGATTTTTAAGAAAATCTTTAACGCTTTGAACTTGATATCGTTGTAGAATCAAACAGTTTTTTTTCAAAAGGAGTGGCTTAAGCTCCGCAGTTTTGAAATAAAGCTTTTTCATAAATAGCCGAGTAGTTTTTAAATCCGATTCTACAACATCTTTTTAGGTTTATTTTCTTTACATTAATCACATTAATGTAATCCCATCATTTAAGTCCTAAAACCAATCACAGAAAAGAAACGAAAATATCACGTACGCTTATGCCATCCGCATTCGCCGCAATGTTCCGTTATGCACCGTTAGGTTACTTAACTAACGGCATACCGGGACGGGACTAGCGCGGGTGTAAAACATAAGCAACGTCTACTATATATCATATATATAATAAGTCATTCGTCTCAGATTTCACAGAACACAGGCAGCAGAAATATAGATATAACGTGGGATATACTAGGACGTCCGTATTTAGTATTTAGGCAGAATAGAAAATACGGATTCCACAGTCGCGATGAATAGCCAAGCCCACACCCTGGACCCCTACGAGAGCGGCAAGTGACCCTACCAATCCTGGAGTTTAGGAGACCCGGTCTCGACTCCTCGAGATGGCCTCCCACTGAACCCCAGAACCCGGTCACTTGTGCTCCCCTCCTTGGGTCCATCCTAATGCGGAAAAGTAAATAATATACAACACTGGTGACACAACCGCAACCTGGAAGTGCCCCAAATAAAAGAATATTACATTACATTTGAATTTACATGAATGAAAATATAAAACTCTCATCTCACAAAAACCCCCCGGCTATTCAATCGCGACAATCCTGCACATCATATCTCAGCAACACATAATATCACATATCATCAACGTAAGTAAGTATGCGTACCCCGATTGTCGTTGATGTATAGCAACGAAACCGGCGATATCTAACATACTACACTTACGGTCACAGAAAAGAAAGTGTAAAACTACAATATTTGGAATCCAGATTCTCTTTAGACATCATAAATGCGAAATATCACATATTCCGTATTTCATATCTAAACCATATGAATTCCACATATTGTATCACATTCCAGATAAACAGACAGTATTAAAGTTTTCGAACGAACTATCAAGCACCCAAGATTCACTAAAGCTCAACACTTGAGCAAGGTTCAAAAATCCGGAGTGTGACACAGTAGCGGCGGTCCAGCCGTAGAAGGGTCAAGCCAACGCCTCACATGTGGCACGCCGTACTGCCCCAAACCCTAAGGTTCAAAGGGCAGTTCGAGACGGTCACATAATCGAGTTAAGGTTTGTTGTCTTCTAGAGGGACCACCGGAAAAAGACTTGCACGCATCTCCAAACTATTTAAACCCCGTGAATATTGAGTAAATAATATTCGTTCAAACACTTCAATACTTCCTAGTTTACCCGGAAAAGAAAGCGAAATGAAAATTCCGATCGAAACCACGAGTCTAAAAATATCTCCAGAATTTTTCAACAGCAGATTCAGATTAAATACTCTCAAAATGTACTGTAGCAGGTAAAGAAAATTACTGTAGAAAAAATTGTCAGAGAGCCCCTCATATGGCCGCGGAAGCGCGGCCTAAGCTTGCTTATGCCGCGCTTCCGCGGTCAAACTTACTGTTCATTGGTACGGATTTTCTAGATCGTCTAATTTTTACCTGCTCTATTTTTTGAGAATTTTTAATTCTGAAAAAGATCAGTTTTTAAAAAATTTCCAGAGAGCATCCCATAAATCCGTATTTTTGTTTCGATCGGACTTTTTACTTCGCAAAAAGGTCTCCTAATGTTCTAGGTCGGCTCTGATACCAATGTAAGGTTAGTATAGCACCCTATGAAGTGTTTTGAAGCATCAAATGACCCAAAGTTTTAATTTTTAAGGTGCTAAACTAACATGCAAAGGATGGATCCTAGAAAATTAGGGTTTGCTAAACATAAAGCTAACAAAAGTTAGGGTTTGAAGGCTACAACCTTTGTATCTCCCGTTTTTGCTTCGCTCCTTAGGCTCTTTGGTGTTGAATTGAGGTCCTCTTGAACTCCCCTTGTGTCCACGATGATCCACCGCAGAGATATCCGTCCAAGCTCGCTACTTCGTCAAACCGAAGATAACACTCTAAACGAAACGGCTAAGCTTGTGTAGAATGTTGTTGTGGCTTAGGATCTCATTTCAAAAACCTTTCTTTGATTGTGTTTTTCTCACTAGAAAAAACTAGAGAGGAGAAGATGAAGAAGGATGAAAATGGTGGCTTATTTTCTTCAAGAGATAAAAAGATAACCATTAGGTTAACTTCCAAAAGAAAATAAATATCACTATATATATTTAATCCTTCTTGACTCTAACCATGATTAAATGATGGATGATTAATTTAACTTGGGTTTAGAATGATAAAGGAAAAGATAACCATGGTTTAGTGGTGGGTGAGAATGGTTAGGTTAAAAGAAGCATGTAGAAACTAGCATAATTATCCTTTCCTTTTCATTTTCTTTTAAAACCAAAATTAAATAATTATCCATAGTTTAATCTATGGTGTGAAGCTTATATTGCCACCATTTCCATATATAATCAACCATGATGGTTTGATGTATGTATGTGTACATGTATGCACATCTTCATGTGCATGAAACTAGAAAAGAAAAATAGAAACACATGCATGCATGCATACATCCATCAAACCCTAGAAAGGTTTCTAGTGAGATAACTTATGGTTAAATGATAAATCAACACTTGATTTATCAATCCGGTCATATCTCATATGACCCCACCAAAAGCAATTCACCCGATCAATGTTCGGTATCATATACGCACATTTCAATCGGGTGTATGCGCATATCGCATATGCGCACCACAACGTTTCGCCTGGACTGGGTAACTCCTCTGTGGGACTCTAAGACTCGTCAATACGCCGGCAGAGGGTAATGATCATATCAAGTGCCCTCAAGCCGCAAGAGGTCAGCTAAACGTAACGGCCACCCGGGTATTGAACGATCAGAAGACAACAAGCGAACCTGCTACAACTCCCGTCGAGCCATCCGGCAACACTACCGTACAGTCCGGTCTCTTCGTCAGATATGCTGCATATCGAGCCTAGGGATGGTCACGTCGACCCCAATAACTCAATAAGTCGTGTCGGTGAATGGTCTATAACAGGTCGAGAAACTACTGATAACACTTATCAGCAAATCTCAGCAGCCCTGGCCAGGGACTTGCTGTTATAACCAGTCGAGCACAGCACAGCATCAACTCCCAATACCGGGAGAGATGAAACCCCTCCTATCGCTCATCGTCTTCGTGTGTCTCGGGACTGTACCCAACGGCCACCTGTTTGCACGACTCAGTAGAGCCGTGGTAGGGTGGCAATCAAAGTGCAGTGGGAGAATACACAAGACTCCATGACGATCTCGGGTCTACAGACTAACCTGTACCAGTGTCACCTGAGAACTGCTATCCGACGATAGATATAATTCCATATAGGAGTTCTCGGCGAGTCCGTCCAGTGTACCCAGTCACCACTGAGCACCCGTGTATGATCTTGATGTCAAACATCGATGAATGTGGGAACATCCATCGCCCATCGTATGGGTCTAGTATCATATACGCTAGTCTACTCTGGTATATCGATGCCCCATCTCGATATACCTAAGACTAGGGACGTTCCAGGATATGCTTATAGACTACAGATGTCCCACTAGTATGATCTCCATCATAATCAGAGTAGTCAAGCCGATATCCTCAGGGCTTTATCAGCATGTATGAATGAATAAAAGCATGATCAAATAAACATGTCAGATAAAGAAGAACCAGATAGCATACTATCATGTCGAGCAAGAATGCAAACTGAATATATATATACATGTATAGATACATCCACTATCACGTAATGGCCTCTAGGGCATACATATATCCAACAGATGCTATATGGTTTTATCCGTCTACCTCTCCGAAGATGCCAAGTTGATTTATGGTACCGTGTATCGGAGGTTTAGACGGATGTGGCCGATGTCGCAGACTTCGTCAGATTCCCCCTCGCATGAGGGGTTTTTGATTGTGGGGACGCTCTTCCCTGCAGGCGCAAGCCCCTGCAGTTAATTACGCTACCGCATCGCGGTAACAACTTTCTCCTTCTCCAGAATTTCACTTCGTGTCGTGGGTGTTTGTTTCGTTTGTGGTTGCCCGTGGATTGTATACGGAGACTGAGTAATGCCGTTGCCCGTAGGACGTGGATTAGTCCAAATCCGTATTTACTTAGATTTGGGTTTGGTGTTTTTAGTTTAAGGATACGTTAGCCGTAATGAGGCTAAGATCAACTTAAACGTTCGTTAAGGATACGTTAGTCCTGTTTGAGACTAAGATCAACTTAATGTGGTGATCCATTTATTATGTGGCCGTCAGGACTCGTCACCTCTCTGACGTCGTTAAAGAATTACAACGATAGGTGTCAGAGGAGTTCAGAGATGTACACTTGAACCAAAGTTGATTTGGAGTTTTATAGTCCATTTGAATGTTTAAAGATACGTTAGCCGTATTTGGGGCTAAGTTCAACTTAAACGGGACCGTTTAGATCCGGCAAAAGAGCTTTTGGAGGCTCTATTGTTTCAGTTTAGGGACGTAGTGGTCCGTGTTCCAGTTTAGGGACGTGGTGGTCCGTATTCCAGTTTAGGGACGTGGTGGTCCATATTTCAGTTTACGGACGTGGTGGTCTACGATCCAGTTTAGGGACGTAGTGGTCCGTATTCCAGTTTAGGGACGTAGTGGTCCATCATTAGTTTAAGGACGTTTCGGTCCAATATTAGTTTAAGGACGTTTCGGTCCACGAGTTTAAGGACCCCGCAGTCCATATTCATGTGTGGTCGTTGGGACCCGTCACCTCTCTGACGTCGTTGAAGAATTACAACGATAGGTGTCAGAGGAGTTCGGAGATGTACCCTCGAACCGGATGTAAATTGATTTAAGAGAGCAGCTCTGCTCAGTCAATTTAGTTTGAAAACTTACGACCATGATTGGGCTAAGTCCCGTTTCAACATTTTTTGTCTTTGGCCTATGCTAGGGCTTTACCCCTTTTTAGTATGCACTGCATTATTCTTATTTTGGTTGGGCTCTGCCCTTTTATAAATGATGCAGAGCATCTATTTTTTTGTTTGGGCTTTGCCCCCCCTTTTTTTAAAAATGCATAGCATTTTTTATTAGGCCTGTTAGGCCTTTTAATTGGGCTCTGTCCCTTTTCTTTAATAATGCAGAGCATTAAATACTCTGACAGTGCCCCACGTGGCTTGTCAGGCTCTTTGCGCTAACTAATGAGCGCAAACTCATATGGTGGTGACACGTGTCACGCTCTGGTGAGCGCAACAGCGCAGTGCACTGTGTTAGTGCGCTGCGCTGCTATGCTACTGACACGTGGCGCTTCCTGGTGGCTTGCGCCAACACAGGAGCGCAATAGCGCAGTTCTTGCAAGTGCAGAGCACTGTTTTATCTTTTGATCGATTTTAAATCAAAGAAAAACAAGCTTTTCTTGTTTTCAAGGAACCAATGGTTCATAAGCAAGTGCAAAGCACTATTATTAGATAGTTTTCTTTCTTATCGAAGATCATTGATCTTGTTCTTAGATCAATGATCTGTTTTTAAGAGAATTTTCTCTTTTTCTGAAGGTTTTTACCTTTTTGTTCTTGAGGAGTTCTTCAGAGTTCTCTTTTTTTTCTCTCAGAAAATGTTGATGCCTTTGAATTGAGGTCTAGGGGTATTTTTATAGTGCCCATAAATTAGTTAAATTTGTTAGAGAGATCTTTCTCTGAGTGATTTGGGGAATTTCCCCCACCGTTGGATTTTTGATCCAAGGGCTTCTGTTTTACAGAAGAAAATCTTCTTGTTTTGACAAGAACAGAAAGATTTCTTTAAAATTTTAATTCTGTTTGGCGCAAATGCCCAAGCGCGTGACACGTGTCACGCAGCGCAACTGCGCTAGCGCATCTGCGTTGACACGTGTCGCGCAGCGCACAGCGTAGCGCAACTGCGCTTGCGCAACTGCGCTGACACGTGTCGCGCAGCGCAGCGCTTGCGCAAAAGCGACTGCGCTGACACGTGTCGTGCAGCGCAGCGCTTGCGCAACTAAACCTTTGCTTCTTTAATTTTGTTTTTTAACAGAGCCTTGCTCTGATTGGACGCGCTGTCTTGGGCGCTGCGGTGACGTATCAGCTTCTGACACGTGGCGCATTGCGCGCAGCGCACGAAACCTGAAACGTTGCTTCCAAATTTGAATTTTGAAATTCAAACAGTGCTTTGCTCTGATTGGTGGAAACATTCGTGTAAGGGCTCTCCTAGACACAGCGCGACCTCACCCCCAATACCGGGAGAAACGAACCCCTGCAGATCCGCTCACTGCCTCCATGTGGCTCGGGACTGTACCCAACTAAAACCTGTTTGCACGTCTCCTTTAAGCGTGGTAGGGTAGTAATCAAAGTACAGTGGGAACTCATACGAGACAAATGACGATCCTCAGGTCGATGAACTAACCTGTACACATGTCACAGGGAACTGCTATCTGACGTCAGGTATAAGACCAACTAGCATGTTCCCGGCGAGTCCTGTCCGGTGTACTCATAACCCAAGGAGCACCTGTATACATCTTAGGTGAACCAACTGACACCAGTGGCTTGTGAGACCGGCCACCGCCCCTCGTCGGGGTCTTGACTGTATACACTAGTCTACTCTGGAGTATCGATGCCCTGTCTCGAAACTCCCACGACTAGGGACCTTTTAAGGATGTGCTTATAGACTACCAGCTCCCACGTATATGATCGCCCTCATACTGCTGGCAGTCGAGCAAGAATCCTAGGGGCTCTATCAACGTGTAATAGCGATCTATCCGGTCGCCTAAAGTAGTACACGATGATAAAGATAAACCAGATAGCATACTATCATCTTGAGTAAGACTGTCCTACCGGGATAGGTCCTCCCTCAATCATTGCAATCACGTGCCTGTGATCCAATAATTGACTCTGAGGGCACTATCTCCAACAATCTCCCACTTGCACTCAAGGCTAATTATTGCGATGTCGCATACTCACAGCCCGTGTGATACCGAACACCCAACTCCTCTACTAGTCAGTCTCACAAAGCTCGTTTACGAAACTATTACGTTCGAGGAATAGCCTCAGTGAGTGGATCCGCTATGATGTTTCCTTCTATGTCTCTCAATATCTCAAGTTCGCGGAGAAAGCCATCTCCCGAAATGAGCAATACCTGTCTTAGAATGTGCCTGGATGTCTTATGGGACCTAGCTCATAAATGAACTTCAAATCCAAACTTCTTAGACTGTATCGTCAACTGAACTTAATCAGTATCCTGCGCCATCCTTCCTCAGTATTGCCTTGGACCACCTGTCCAAAATACTGCCCCTCGTCAGAAGGAAAACTATAACTCTGACAACCTCCCTGTCGTCCAAGTCACCTTGGAAGCCTGGAATGATAACTGTCTTCCGAATGAGGCTGTCGTTATCATATCCCTAGAACATCCACTTATGTTCTAAACCTGCTTCCGATTGTTTCTCCAGGATTGGATCAATATTAACTTATTGCATCTATTGCAAAAACAACATCTGGTGTGGTACTTGACATTTCATGATTGACTCAATTGCCTAAGCAAGTGATCTGCCATTCATGCACATCCCTCTCCCCTTTAGTCTGTAAGACACCTTTAGAGAGGGTGACTCCATCACTTGCAGGTATACTACCGTGCCAGGAGTCGTCCATCCTAAAATACCTTTAGAATGCTGTGTAAGTACCAAGATTGGGACACTTCCCAAATCTAGATCTAAAACCATAGATCCAGTAACCAGAATGTCTGATATTATATCCAAGTCCCATGTGGAGAAACCACTGTGTGACAACCAAAGTATAACCGATCGTAGTATAGGAATATCACTTCCTACTCTGTGTATGTCATCCAAATACCATGACATCACACCCTACTACCTTTTCAACAGATCCATCCCCTATTCTGATGAAGTCAAACCTATGACTGTCACATCAGAAATTGATGATCTATTTCCGCTATATCTGCTTTAGTCTGTAAATAGACATAAGCCACTTGTCCACCAATGCTTCCGCTGCTCCCACTGACTACGACAACCCTCTGGCAGAGTCATATAGACGTACACTTCTAAAGCTAGTTTAGAATGACGCTATACTCATCCTCCTGCCGGGTCTCACAGTCTGGAACAACAGCTATGGCAAGTCTGGGTAAACAAGAACATCCCTGTCACCGTCCTTGAGGCTACCGGAGTACCTCTTGGGTGCCTGAAGTTACCCACCTTATCTGCGGAGTGGCCAATGGAATGTCAAATCTTTAGGTTCTTATCAAATCTTCAGTAATCGTTTGCGGTTCTGGAATCACTTCCAGTTCTACCATACTCCCACTGCTGTTTTCTGAAAAAATCCATTTTTATTAAAACTGTGGCGAGTCAAGAACAATATCACTATTGATCTTCCAGATGGTAGAAAGTCAACATTCGTCATAGCCTGGGTCAACCCACAAACAGCCATTACAAAAACGTGCCTTGAGTTATCCAGAGTCTGGTTTTAAGCTTAAGCCGGACAACTCCCCGTACCTTAACATCGTTAAGATATGAGCTGTTCTATATCCAATATAGAAACAGAGGCACTGATTTAATTGAACCAGATTCAAAACAGAAATCAAACCCAGCGCACGGAACCTGAAGCGTTGCTTCCAAATTTGAATTTTGAAAATCAAACAGAGCTTTGCTCTGATTGGGGGAAACAAATGCCCCCCCACCGTTGCACTCACGTGGCGCACACGTGAGTGCAGCGGTGGCAAGATCTTGACCGTTGGATCAAAGGGGTCAGGTGAAAGGGCGCAGACGCCTATAAATAGGACCCTTGGTCCTTGATAAATTTTTTTTACCATTTTCAAGAACTTGAATTTCAAAGCCTTGCTCTTGTTTAAGGTTTTAGAGCCTTGCTCTCATTTCTTTCCAAGAACTCCAGAGTTCAGATTTTTAGAACAACTTTGGTAAAATTCAAATTAAATTAAATTTGATTAAAAGAGCCTTGCTCTTATAGATCTTTGATCTAAAGAAAACCCCTTTGGGGTTTTATTAACAGAGCCTTTCTCTTAGAAATCTATAGATATACAGAGATCGTGTTCATGGGTTTTAACCCATGATCAGAGCTTTGCTCATGGATCAAATGTAGATCTTTTCTGATCTGAAAGTGGAGAACTCCTAAAAGTTTTTTATGGATCTTTAAGATCCTAATTTTTTTTTATCCTCAGGAGTTAAAATTTCTCTTTGATGGATTTTTCCATCATTATTATAGAGCTAGGCTCTTTTTAAGGAAATTTTACTTCCTTAAGACCAGAGTTTGACAAATGTCACTCTATGACAGAGCTTTGCTCTAAAAGAGGAGATTTTCTCCTCGTCTCTAGGGATTTCCCATCAATGAGAATATTCTTTTGGGGATCTGTTCATTAATTGACAGTCTCACCCAATGATGATCTGTCTTGTTAAATGATGTACTATCATCCAGATTTTGTGGGTCCCCATTTGGTCTCCCTACCCATTGCATTACGGTGTGGTGTAAAAAAATTTTAAAATGTTGAGCGTTGGAATTATAACACTAACGGCTAATTTTTGTCTCTTTGCAGGAAACATGTTCGCCAATTTGTCTTTTCCATTTGTTCGCTCGGAGGGAGGGTTTCCCCAGGCACCGGTGGACCGCGTGGTGCTCGCTCTCATCAAGGATCATGACCCCGAGCACAAGAATCTTCACTTGTGGGGTAGGTGGTACAATAAGATCATCCAGGGTCGCTGAAGTTTCGGTTTCGCCACACCGTCTGAGCTAACATCTTCACTCCCCTACGCAGATGAACCCCCGGTGAAGTATGCCGTGGAGGTCAAAAATTGGAATTCGGATGACCTCCTCCAGCCTGCGATTGGTGCTATCCCCGTGCAGCCGCCGCCAGCAATAGGTATTTTAGGGAGGCGAATTTGTCAGGGCGAAGCGCGCCCTTGGGGACAGGCTTATAACATTGGATTGATCCCACGACCGTCTGCCGGATATTTGCAATGGGCCCGGTACATCCTATCAGCGAAGAGGACTCATCTGACGAGGATTGGTTTGTACTCGGCCATTTATGTCTCTCTCTTTGAGTATCCTTCTCCTCCAATGTGGTGGGTTAAGGCTTTTCTCGAGCAATGGAATATCCCACCCACACCTTCCAGATGACGGAACGGGAAGTCTCTATCTCCTTGGAGGAGTTTGCTGAAATCTCGGATCTGCCGATGAGGGGAGAGCCTTACGAGGAGCTGCTTCCTCCCGATGAATACGTCTTTGCCACCAAGCCGCTAGTGTTTGACCTGACGCCGGAGAACGCTATTCAGCACCAGTACCCGGGCTTGGTTAAGGTGCTGCAGATCTATGAAGGACTCTATCTGGAATCGGGCATCCGGGGTGTCAGTTTCGCAGATTTTATTGCCCGCTTCATTCGACCGGAGTTCTTATCAGAGCAGAGCGAGAAGTTTGCCCAGCTCGACGACCCATTTGGATTCGGTTTGGATCGCTGACCCACATCGGAGGATGACCACAAAGACTTTTACCTCCCCGGTGCTACCGTCGTCTCTTTTTCAGAAATTGTCGTCCCGGGCATGGATGAGGAGACTTTTTTTGTAGGCTTCCTGGGCTTGTGGCTATGCAGCTTTGCGCTCCCTATGCACCCGCGCCACATGCGGCCATCTGTTTTCTACCCAGCGCATCGGATGGTGGCTGGTTTGCAATTGTCAGTAGGAATCGCCGGGCTGGCTTACCTTTATAATGGACTTAGCGTAGCGGCGGATGCTAGTGAGCCTGGGGTGCAACCCGCCAACTTCCCGATGCATTAATTTACTTCTTGGATGGAAATGCACGTGCACGGGGTGTTCGGCGCCCATAGGATTCCTCCCTGTTTTGAGAAATGCAGGCTCCCAAGGGTCATACGGTTGGTCGGGGCTTCGATCGTAGTTGCATCTCCGTGGGAGGCTAGGGGGCTGCTCCTTCGACCACACCTGGTCGGGGTGAAGGTTTCCTTCTTGGATAAGGTCATAATAATAGGCTCAGAGACCACCAAGTCGGTAGTGTCATTACGCGATGATTTTAAAGACGGGGCTTCCATACTAAAGGCTCGGGAAATCCTCCACCTCTACTCCATTCGGCCGGGCTACCTGGTGTTCAGGCAGAATGAGACAGTACTCTTCATGAGGTATAATCCGCACCAGTTCGCTCAGCAATCGAGCTACAACCAAGGGATCCCGATGGAAGCTTTCTTGGAAAAGCCCATGGTTAGCCGAAGGGGAATAAAGAACGCAATGCACCACTTTATGCGGCTTAACACGGGTTCTTATTTCTTTATTAGCGAGTCGAGCTGCGTCCCTAAAGTCCTTAACGCGTACGTGGCCTGGTATGCGCATGCAATGGGGCCCGTTATTTTGATGGAGAAGCGTATGCTGGTTGACCGCAAGGGTGCACCTTCCGGCGGCGATCACAAGGCTCCCTTAAGGTCGAGGACCCCGGTCATTCCTCCATTGAAAGGTGCCGGAGTTGGACCTCCGCGTGCGTTGAGCCCTCCGCGCGGATTGCTGCCTCACGATGCTGTGGATGCGCCACCAGCCCCCCATGCTCCAGTAGAGGCATAACTGTGGTATCGCCGGAGTCCGGTGCAGGCACAGATATCGGGACCTGCCGCCCCAAGGTGTCTGCCAAGCGTAAATCAGTCCCGAGTGCCATCCAGAGTTGGCGGGCAAAAGAAGAAGAAGTTGCTCCTTTCCCTTGACGCGATTCTTGGTTTAGAGCCTGAGGCCCCTCTTACCGAAGGAATAAGTGAATATGGCAGCAATAAGGGCTTCGCGGTAGACCCCGCAGACACCAACCTGGTAGCCGCCATTGCGGCTTCTGAGCGATCAACGAGGCTTGAAGCATGGTTGGGTAAACTCGCTGAGTCAGGTAATTATTAGCTGCTTTCTTCATCATTTCATCGCATTTTTTCTTTTTCACTATTCTTGGCTAATACCTTTCCCCATTTTCAACAGGTGTCTCTACCGAAGAATTTATTGCTGCCTCTTTGAAAACCTTCCAAGAGGAGGAGAAGAAACGCGCTTTAGCGGGCGCCGGTATGTCTCACCCCCCTTTTTTTAAAAACAAATTTCATTATCTTTTTCGATAGTCAACTTAACTTTCTTCCTTTATTTCTTTGTAGGTGTTATATCAGTCGATGAGGGGATCCTCTCTGAACCTGTTACTGGAGTTCCTGTCTCGTCGGGGCTGCTGCAAGAGCCTCGACTTGACAAGTCGACGAGGGATGCCTTGAAGAATTTGGAGGCATCCCTGTATACAGACGAGGACGCCTCAATGAAAGAGGTTCTGGTAAGGTCCGTTTCAACGGCCCGGGAGGAAAGGAAGCGGCTGAGGCATGAGGCGAAGGCGCGCCGGGCTGCTTAGCTACGGGAGCGGGCCCAAGCACCGTCCCTCGGGCAGATACTCCCTCCGAAGAGGCCCCTGTCGCCCTATCCACTGCTCGCAGACAAGTGGCGCGCGCCGCTCGAAGCGCAAATGATAAGCTCACTTCAGGTAACATTTCTTTCAGAATTCTTATTGTGAGAGTTATAATGCCAACGGTTCTTATATATTTTATCTCCTAGGGCCGAGTCCGACCGAGGGGGAGGCGGAGACCGTTGAACCCAAGGAAACAGGGGAGGCGGCACCTGCCGGACCTGAGTCGACGGTGGGCAACGTCGCTGAGGCTTCGGAGCCTGAGATGGCGGTTGAGGGGTCTGCAGCCGAGAAGGTCATTGATGCCGAACCTGAAGTGGCGGCAAATGAAATGATCGTTATGACTGAGCCCCGGGTAGTGGCGGACGAGGCGCTTGAGGCCGGCGACCTTGTAGTGACGGTGGATGAGCCGATGGAGATCACGGAGCCCAAGGAGGTAGCGGGTGAGATGGACCCGACTCTTGGGGAAGAGTCAGCTGCTCCCTCTCAAGAGTCCGGCAATGCTCCGATCATTGCCCTCCCTGTGTACGATCTTTCGCCGTCTCCAGGTCTTGCGAGCACGACAACGGTCCTTATCGAGTCGGGTGATGAGGCCATGGGCGGCGGCCTCATGTCGATAGAGGAAGGAGTTGCCTCCGTTTCAGCCGGCAGCTCATCAGGTAAATCCCAAGTTGCTGTCTTTCTTTACCTTACAATCCTTTCTGACAAGTTCACCCTTTTTCGTAATGCAGGTGCAGCCAGCGCTGATGCCCCACTGCTCGAGGGAGTACCTTCAACTACTGCCTTGGCGGTGGTCACCTCTCAGCTCTCTCTCATACCGTCAAAGATGTTGGAAGGTATGAGTTTGCAATTTATTGATCTTATCCTTCAGACGTATAATTTATGTACTAAAGTCGTACTGTTGTGTCTTTTCAGGAGTGCTCTTTGACCATCTTTATCAAGTGTTGCTTCCACACTTCTCCTTCCCATCCGAACTTGCCTCTTCCTCTGGTGGCGTTGGTGAGTATGATTTCCATTGATATCCTTCTGTTTTCATTGATGGAATTACTTCTAACCCCCTTTTTTCTCGTCTCGACTGCAGTGCTACAGATTGAAGGAGGGGATAAAAGATCGGCTGCGCCACCGGTCCTTCCAGCTTTGCCACCTGTCTCAGCTGGTACGGCGACTATCACGTCGATAACTCCCCCTTTTTTATTAATTTTTTTTTGTTATCTGATCACATCCTGTTTCTTTTCAGCTGTTGTTTCGGTCTCGGCACCCTTCGAGCCTCGCATTTCAATGCCGGCGGGTCCTTATCTGAGACGTCCATCTTCGAAAGACGCCGTGAATAGTCTGCGCATGTTGAGTGACTACGTTGAGGAACTCGACGTTGAAACTCCTACATCTGCCGCAGACTTCACTACGGCGGTTAACCCGATGCTGGTGATACTCGTGAACTTTCATGACGAGGGTATCATCGCATCTTTGGTTAACCATTGCAGGGAGATCGAGGCCCGCCTGCATCAGTTGGAGTCGCTGCGTCCCGCTCCCGAGACCTTGGCCGCCAGTAATCAAAGAGCAGTGTGGATTGAGCAGAGCGCTTCTTACTTCCGCCATCTCGAACAAGAAGTCATTTCAAGGCGTAAGAAGCGCGGTGAGACTTCGAGCAAGTCTGCCCGACTGCATGCTCGGGTGGAGGCCAATGCTGCACGGCTGAAGGTTGTCTTTGAGGGCCTTCTGCAATGTCTTTCTGAAGGGTTATCATTGAAGCAACAGCTTGACGTTGTCGAGCGAGATGCACCCAGCCAAGAAGCAGCCCAGAAGGCGTCGGAGGAGCAACTTTCATCCTTCTTGCAGCAGCGAGCCCAGGTGGAAGCGGAGGTGGCCGCGGCAGCCACTCAGGAGGAGGCGCTGAAGGAAGTGCGAGAGCGGCTTGCAGATTTGTTAAAGACACTTCCTCCTCAGTAGTTATCCCTCTTTGTATCGTTTGTACTTGTAAATAAAAAATGTATATATATATTTTTTATTCTTTAGCACAATGTAGTACTCAATCAAGTTTATGAATAAAAGATACACATTTTTTTGTAATGTCTTGTGCTATTTCTTTGCTTTTCTTTTATTATCAGCATGCTACCTTAGTAAATATGGTTGACGGATGATTAGAGCGAGTATCCTGACTACCTCAAGAAATAGTGATGGCTTAGGCCGCAGGTTCAGATCTGCTGCCTAAGACTTTTCAACTCTATGAGCCGTGAGGGTCTCGTAGAGAATTTTTCTCCCTACGGATCGAGGGGATCACGTAGGTGGGTTTTTCTCCTTAGGAATCGTGAGGACACCTAAGTGTGGTTTTCTTTTATAAGTCGTAAGGATCCTATAAGAGAATTTTTCCCTCTTACAAGTTGAGAGGACTCGTAAGCGGTTGTTTCCCTCCTTATCAAAACTCGACTTTGGAGAGTGAGACCCGTGAATAGTATGCAAGAGACCGTTTTAGATCGACTTGCATGGTCCCATTGTTCAGGAAGCAAGCTTTTTAATTCCTGCTGCCTGAGTCTTCATCTTGCAATTTGAGACGAATCGGGAATTTTCCCGCGGAGATGCTTGTTTCTCTGCGAGCCGACGCGAATCAGGAGGCTCTCGTCAAGGATTGTTTGTTTCCCTGAGTTGAGGAATTTTGCTAAGGATTATTTGTTTCCCTAGCGCCAAGGATTATTTGTTTCCTTGGGGTTGAAACGAGTCGAGAATTTCCCACGGAGGCACTGGTTGTTCTGCGAGTCGACGCGAATCAGGAGGCTCTCGTCAAGGATTATTTGTTTCCCTGAGTTGAGGTATTTGCTTAGGATTATTTGTTTCCCTAGCGCTAAGGATTATTTGTTTCCTTGGGGTCTAAACGAGTCGAGAATTACCCATGGAGGCACTGGTTGCTCTGCGAGTCAACGCGAATCAGGAGGCTCTCGTCAAGGAGTGTTTGTATCCATGAGTTGAAGTATTTGCTAAGGATTATTTGTTTCCCTAGCGCCAAGGATTATTTGTTTCCTTAGGGTTGAAACGAGTCGAGAATTTCCCACGGAGGCACTGGTTGCTCTGCGAGTCGACGCGAATCAGGAAGCTCTCGTCAAGGAGTGTTTGTATCCGTGAGTTGAGGTATTTGCTAAGGATTATTTGTTTCCCTAGCGCCAAGGATTATTTGTTTCCTTGGGGTTGAAACGAGTCGAGAATTTCCCACGGAGGCACTGGTTGCTCTACGAGTCGACGCGAATCAGGAGGCTCTCGTCAAGGAGTGTTTGTATCCGTGAGTTGAGGTGTTTGCTAGGGATTATTTGTTTCCCTAGCGTTGGGATGAACCGTCGGAATTTGGCTTCGTTTTCTGGCGGATCCTGTTGGGAAAGTATGGTTCCTTCTTCGTTTACGCCCTTGGATTGTATACAGGGATCGATGTGATCTTAACTGTAGGGCCAAAGTTTTATCATTTCCTTTTTTTTTGTTCCACTTCCGCGATGCTCTATCATTTCAGCTTTTATATCGCTAAGGTCGCGATTGCCCAATCATTTCGGCTATTTTTCGCGGTGCCCAATCATTTCGGCTGTTTATTTTATTTTTACTCGCTGCTTTTTATTGCGAGTTGCCCTATCATTTCGGCTATTTTGCATGCATAAATTTTTACTTGCTGCTTTTTATTGCAAGTTGCCCTATCATTTCGGCTATTTCATACGCAAATGCAGCCTACTGGCTTTTCGCTGTAAACCTGAAATTGGACACCGATTTCGGCATTAGCACCGCTACAACTGGGATATTGCCAGGAGCGAATCATCATCTGCCTCTGTCGATGTCGAACAAAGGTGGCTTAACGACCAGGGTTAGGGTCCTGTCGACTAAGGCTTTTGACTTCATGAGCCGTAAGGGTCTCACAAAGGTATTTCTCCCTACAAGTCGTGAGGATCTTGTAGGTGTATTTTCTCCTTAGGAATCATGAGGATTGCCAAAGTGTTTGTTCCTCTGTAAGTCGTAAGGATCCTACAGGAGGGTTTTCTCCTTATAAATCGAGAGGATTCACGAGGGTTGTTCACCATGCGAACATATCCCCAGTCTCGGATGGGACTTGATTAGGGAAATGTTTATTCGCGCCCGTGGATTGTATACAAGAGCCAGTATTGGACCACTTGTAGGGCAATATCGGAAGTTGTGGGGGTTGCTTAAGCATAGGTTTAGGTCTCTGTAAGTTAAGACTTTCAAATCTTATGAGCCGTGAGGGTCCCATAAGAGAGTTCTCCTCACGAGTCGTGAGGATCTCGCGAGTGTATTTTCTCCCTAGGAATCGTGAGGATCCCTAAGTGTGTTGCTCCCTTGTGAGTCGTAAGGATCTCACGCAGGTGGTTTCTCCTTACAAGGTCGAGAGGATCTTGTAAGTGTTCTTTTAACGAGGTTGCGCCCTTTCGGGTTTTCACGAACACTCGCGCGTAGTCCTGCTGTTTTTACTCACGGAGCCCTTTCGGGTTTTCATCCGTGCCCATTTTGCTTGTGGACATACCGTTTTTTTTATTCTTTTTCTTTTTATATACATTTTCCACGAGGTCACGCCCTTTCGGGTTTTCACGAACACCCGCCGGTAGTCCTGCTCTTTTTACTCACAGAGCCCTCTCGGGTTTTCATCCATGCCCTTTTTGCTTATGGACATACCGTTTTTATTTATTTATATTTTTTTTAGCCTACGGATGCTGCGGTATTAGTTTTAAGGGCGTTTCGGTCCGTTATTAGTTTAAGGACGTTTCGGTCCGTCATGGAGAAGGCCGGCTATTGCTTATAAAGCTTGAGCTTAGGAAGATAGCGAGCGGACATAGTCGTCGTTATCTACCATTGACCTAGGTTGTGGCTCATTAAGCGTAGTATCTCTTTAGGAAGCGACCGTTTATTGGCCTGAAAGGCCTTTCACCGTGCATGTCCATGAGTAGATAGGCCCCACCCTGGTAGACCTTATCTATGATGTACGGGCCTTCATAGTTTGGCTCAAACTTTCCCCGCTTGGCGCGATTAGGGATCATAGGCCTTCTGACCACTAGCACGAGCTCGCCTTGGCGGAATGTCCTCGGTCGCGTCAATCTTTCATATGAGCGCGTCATCTTTGTTTTATAAGCTTCTAGATTCTGTTGCGCTATGAGCCGGGTTTCATCAAGGGCGTCAAGCTCCTTAAGCCGAAGGAGAGCATTTTCTTCGTCCGTCAGCTCGTAGTGGACTGCCACTCGTAGAGAGGGTAACTCTATCTCGAGGGGGAGTACTGCTTTCTTCCCAAATACCAACGCGTACGTCGTTGTGCTCGTGGCCGTCTTGAACGTAGTTCGATACGCCCAAAGAGCCTCTTGCCGTCTCTCGTGCCAGTCTTTCTTATTTCGGGACACCATTTTCTTTATGATTTTCGTCAAGGTCTTGTTGAAGGCCTCAGCGAGACCGTTGGCTCACGGATTATAAACCGAGGAATACCTCCAGTCTATATTATGTTGTTGCGCAAAGCGGCTGATCTTGTGACTTCTGTAGGCTGGCCCGTTATTGGAGATGATCCGTCGCGAAGTTCCAAATCGATATATGACATGCGTCTTGAAGAAATGGAGGATATTCTCCGTCTTCACTTCCCTCAGTGGTACTGCTTCTGCCCATTTGGAGAAGTAGTCGGTTGTCGCCAGGATGAAACGATGTCCCCTAGACGATGCTGGTTCGATAGGGCCGACTATGTCAGTTCCCCACATTTCGAACGGCCAGCTAGCCACCGTTGGATGTAATGGATTTGGATGTTGGTGGATGAAGTCCCCACGGATTTGGCATGAGTGACATTGCTTCGCATATTCGAGGCAGTCTTGAATCATCGTGGGCCAGTAGTAGCCCATCCGTTTGATCTTTAACTTCATCTTTGGGCCCGCTTGGTGAGAACAGCAGAGTCCGTCATGAACTTCCTGGACGACCCTTTTCACTTCGTCAGGTCCTAAGCATCTCAGCCACAGGGAATCGAATGACCTCTTGTATAGAGTATCATTGACGAAGGCGAAAGACAGAGCTCGTTTTATGAGCTGATGTCTTACGGATGCTTCTTCAGGTATTCGGTGGGACTTAAAGTAGTATATGAAGACTTCTCTCCAATCCTCGGCTTTTTTCCGGTCTTTTACTTGCAGAGTTATCTACTCAGTCACTCCTTTCTCTTCGGATGATTCCGGAGATATTTCTGTTGGGGCAAGCACCCGACGGCTTTGTACCACGATTCTAACGTCATCGAGGTTCTCGTCAGCCAGTTCTTTAGCAAGTTTGGCTAACGCGTATGCTTTGCTATTTTCCACGCACGGTATACTTTCCAAAGTATAGGAGGGAATTTGGGACAACAGTTGTTGCACCTTTTCACCGTACTTCACCAACTCCGGTTTGCACGTTTGGTAGTCGCCGTTTACTTGACAAACGACCAGTTGAGAATCTCCATAAATGAGGAGGTTTTCGATTCCCATGTCAATGGCGATCTCAAGGCCTGCAATCAAGGCTTCATATTCGGCTTCGTTATTCGTCCTCGGCTCTGTTAAGGAGAAGGCGAAGCGCATAATCCCTCCTTGTGGAGTCACGAAGATGAGGCCTACCCCTGACTTGATTATAGGGGTACTTTGTTTGCGCTTTTTCATGGAAGATGCTCCGTCAAAATAAAGCTCCCATCGGGTATCACTACCGTCGATCGCATTAAACGCATGTTCGTCTGGAAGATCACAATTCAAAGGAGAATAGCGGGTATCGGATGCTCAGCGAGGAAGTCGGTGATGGCCTGGCCTTTGACTGCCTTGAGGGGTTGATATGTTATCGAGAATTCCATCAAGAGCAGGGCCCATTTAGCGAGTCGTCCCGTCAATATGGCCTTCGACGTCAAATATTTAAGAGGGTCGACCTTCGAAATGAGACGGACCTCATGCGCCAGTGCATAGTGCCTGAGCTTTGTTATTGCGAAGATCAATGCCAGGCAATGTTTTTCAATGGGAGAGTAGTTGCTTTCTGCCCCCAGAAGAACTCGACTCAGGTAATAGAGAGCTCTTTCTTTCCCCTGATCATTCTCTTGCGCCCATAATGCACCTAAGGAACCTACGAGGGTGGTTGTATAAAGAATGAGAGGTTTTCCTTTAACCGGAGCAGCCAACACTGGCGGGTTCTGCAGGTACTGTTTAATTTCGTCCAGAGCGCACTGGTATTTTTGATCCCAGATGAATGGAGTTCCTTTCTTCAACAGGTGACTGTAAGGGCGGCACTTGCCAGAGAGGTTGGCTATAAATCGCCGAATATATGCGAGCTTTCCTTGGAGAGACCGCAACTGTTTGAGAGTTCTCGGCGGAGGCATTTCCATGATCGCTTTGATCTTAGACGGATCTATTTCGATGCGTTGCTGTCCGACGACGAATCCCAGGAATTTACCAGAAGAAACTCCGAATGCACACTTGAGAGGGTTCATCTTCAAGTTGTATTGTCGAAGGCGCTGAAATACGGTCTTCAGATGCTCGAGATGTTCCTCGTATGATTTGCTTTTAACCACGAGATCGTCGATATAACATTCGACGATTTCATGTATGAGGTCATCGAAGATCTTCGTCATGGCCCTCTGATATGCGGCGCCGGCGTTCTTTAAACCGAAGGGCATCACCTTATAGCAGAATATACCCAAAGGGGTTCTGAAGGCGGTGTGCTTCTGGTCTTCGGGATGCATCTTTATCTGATTATACCCTAACGAGCCATCCATAAAGGAGAAAACCTCATGAGTGGACGTGTTGTCTATCATCAGTTCGGTGACTGGCACCGGGAAATCATCCTTCGGACAGGCTTTGTTGAGATCCCGGAAGTCCACACATATGCGCACCGTCCCATTTTTCTTCATCACCGGGACGATGTTAGCGATCCATTCAGGATATTGAACTTCCTGAATAAAGCCAGAGTCGATTAACTTTTTGACCTCAGCGTTGATGCTCATCTCAAGCTCGAGCAGCATCCTTCTCGGCGCCTGTTTTACTGGTTTGACGTCCGGAGATATTGCCAACCTATGCACAGCAATTTCTGGATCTAATCCCGGCATTTCGGAATAGTTCCACGCGAAGCAATCTTTGTGCTGTACAAGGACGTCTTTTAACGCAGTCACCCTTTCTTCAGATACCAGCTCACTGAAAAACGTCGGCCGTGGGTCATCAGCTGTCCCCAACTCGATTTTCTTGAGGTTATCTGCAGTGGTATGTATTCCATCCTCCAATTCTTTCGGAGCTGACGGAAATTCTGAGATCATCTCCTCATTGCTGTTTTCGAAGCACCAGGGAAGGCTGTCCATGTTCTTGGGCTCTTCTTTTGATATTGTTATCATGTGACAAGTGCGAATCCACTTCTAATCCCAATGTGGAGTTGGTTCTGTTTTTGTAGCTTTGGGTTCGTGCTTCTGCGGCGGTGCTACCCTCCAGTTGTTAGACAGAGCGAACTTGCCAAGCTGATACTGATCTTCAACCCAATTCTTGAAGGTGAAGCAATCTTCAAGAGTATGCCCTATTACTTGATGGTAAGATCAATAGTTTGGGTCAGAGACTTCGCCTGCTTGTTCGGGGTGCTTGGACTCCGGCAGTGTAAGTATCTGATGTTTTAGAGCAAGCTCAAGTATCTTCTTCGTCTTGTCTTGAGGAAAAGAGTACGCTCGTCCCATTTTCTTCATGAGGGATAGATCAATAACGCTCGACCCCCATTTGCATGGCTTCTTAGCCTCGCTTTGTTGCTGTTGAGCGCCGTTTTGGCCTTTCGACTTGCTTCTTCCTCTACGTCGAGCCTTTTTTATAACAGGTTGACAGGGGGTGGCATTTGTAGGGTTCCTAGGCATGCTAGTGAGGTCTCCCAAGCCATCAACCAGGGTAATTTCAAAAATTATGGTGCCGAGAAACCCTAAACTACGGATCGATAACTAGATGTCTAGGCGAAAAAGAACTAGTTAACACTTAACTAATGAGAAAACGGAAATACAACCTTTGTAGATCCAGTGCTCCACCTCCATAGCTCCGCAACGAAGTCATCTCCGCTGTCCAAAAGGAATCCGGGCTCTAGCGTCGTCTTCGTCGGAGAATGGGCGGGCTAGGTCGTCGATGTCCATGCCGAAGATGATCTACGTCGAGGCATCGCTAAATCAACCTCCGACTTCACCAAGTCAAGAAACTTGTGAAGTAAACACACTCTACTACTTGGAAAGAGGTAGAGGATGAAGAAATAGGATGTGAGTTCAATTTAGAATTGGATTTCTCACTCATTTCCATCAATCACCATTGATGGACCTTGCTTTCTTCTTGAAGAAGAAGATGAAGAAGAAGATAAATAATATGATAAGAATAATTTAAAATGAAAAGAATAATCCATTCTTATCATAAGTGAACCATGGTTAGTTGTAGAGAGTGAACTAGGGTTAGTGGAGTGGTTAGGGTTAAGCATGAGACAAAATGGTGACAAAGTCAAAGTTTTCATGAAGCTTCAACAAGCTTCCAAATAAAGCCACCATTTTGCATTTGCTTATTCTTTTTCCAAAAAGAAAAAGATTAATATATAAATAAGGAAATCAAAAACCCTAATCATCCACTTAACTATAGTTTGATACTTTACACTTAACCAAAAGGCATGTATCATCAAACATGATACAATCATGTGCACAAAACTATATCGAATATACAATGTGCACATCCGAGCGAGAAAATCCATTCAAAGTGAACCGATACTAGTTAATGCAAAGTAATATATCAAATATATAATTGTGCATTAAATCACTAAATCAACACTTGATTTAATGATCCGATCATGTCGCACATAACCGACTGGTATCATCAGTAACAACTTATCGAATCAACACTTGATCCGATAACCCGGCTATATCGCATATAACCGATCAATGTCACATCGCGAGAATCGAATACAGTATCACATACCGTATTATTCTCGGTCCCGCACATATCTCATATGCTCTCCTATTTCGTTTCGCTTGAGCCAGGAAACCTCTGTGTAGGACTCTAAAGACTCGTCAATACGCCGGCAGCAGATGATGATCATATCAAACACCCACAAGCCGCAAGCGGTCTGCTAAACGTAACGGCCACCCAGGTATTGACCGATCTGAAGATCGACGAGCAAGCCCGCTCACACTCCAGTGAATCCAACCAGTAACACTACCGTACAGTCCGGTCTGATCGTCTGATATGTCGCATATCTCGCCTAGGGGTGGTAAACGTCAGACCCCAATAGCTCGATAAGTCGTGTCGATATGAGGACTATAACTATTCGAGAAACTACTGGTAACACTTACCAGTAAATCTCAGCAACCCTGGCCAGGGATTTCCTGTTATAGCCAATCGAACACAGCGCAACATCAACCCCCTATACCGGGAGAGACGAATCCCCTCCTATCGCTTATTGCCTCCATGTGACTCGGGACTGTACCCAAAAACCACCGTTTTGCACGCCCTCTTGGACGTGGTAAGATGGAAATCAAAGCACAGTGGGAACCACACAAGACTCTATGACGATCTCAGGTCAACAGACTACTCTGTACCAGTGTCACCAGAGAACTGCCATCTGACGTGAGGTATAATACCATCTGGGAGTTCTCGGCGAGTCCGTCCAGTGTACCCAGTCTCTACTGAGCACCCGTATATCATCTCTGATGTCAAACACCGATGGATATGGGATCATCCATCGCCCATCTGTATGGGTCGAGAAGGTACATGCTAGTCTACTCTGGTATATCGATGCCCCGTCTCGATACACCCACGACTAGGGACTTTGAAGGATGTACTTATGGACTACCATGTCCCCACTAGTATGATCCGCATCATAGTCCAGGCAGTCAAGTACAGATCCTAAGGGCTTTACCAACATGTAACAGAGAGACAATCAGTATACACGTTAAGGTAAAGAGCAACCAAATAGCATACTATCATGTCGAGCAAGAAAGTCCTCCCTATATATGTCCCAGCATCCACTACAATATACATCCAATGTACAGTAATGGCCTCTAGGGCATACATATAACTAACAATCTCCCACTTGCACTAGGGCCATCTGTAGCAGTGGTTTGAAGTATCTCATTCTCAACCATCCCATAAAAGTCTCTCTCTGGGAACAGGCCTTTGTGAGTGGATCCGCTGTGTTGTCCTCTGAGTCTACTCTCCTAACCTCGATCTCCCTGGAGATCAACCATCTCCATGATCAAGTGACACTGCCTTAGAATATGTCTGGATCACTGATGGGACCGGCGTTCCTTGGCATAAGCCACAACTCCATTGTCTCACAATGGTAGGAACATAGTTCATCTCATGAACCAATATACACCCAAACAGCCTCTTTGGTAGCATCTTAAGTAGCGATGTATCGTGCCTTTATCGTCTAGTATGTCACGGTATCTAGCTTGGAACTCTTCCAACATACCGTCCCTTTACTGAGGGTAAAGACAATGCCTGTGACTGACATTCAGTCGTCTTTATCACCCTGGAACACTTCCAGTGATTCTCCCCAGGATCGATTGATACCATCTCACTACAACTAGTGAGATTCCTAACATCCAATTAAATCTATCTCATAGATCCAAAATCCAGGATTTAGTAGGTATCATTTTGATCCTATATGGAGAATCCTAGTGATAAGCGGAGATTGACCGAGCGTAGCATAGGAAACTCCTTCCCTATCAAGAGTATGTCATCCACGTACTCTACGAGGATCGTCACCATACTCCCTACTACCTTTTTGTATATACAAGGTTCATCTACCATTTTGATGATGTCAACTTCTTTGACTAATCCATCAAAACAGATGTTCCAACTCCGCGATGCCTGCTTTATCCTATAAAGCATCTTGCACACGTTTCCGCTGCTCCCACTGTCTACGAAGCCCTCTGGCTGTGTACTTATAGGCACTCTCTTCTAAATCATCATTTAGAAAAGCAGTCATGGCACCCAACCGCCAGATATCGTAGTTATGGTATGTAGCCGTGACAAGTAGGATCTGGATGGACTTAAGCATAGCTACTGGAAAAGGTTTCATCATTATCCACGCCTGGTCGATGATGAAAACCTTTAACAATTCTAGCTTTGAAAGTCTCAACTTTTCCATGTACACCAAGTAATCTTCTCAAGATATACTTGCTCCTGATGGGGATTTAACCCTTCAGATATAGCAACTAAAGTCCATACTTTGTTGGTGTATAAGGATTCCATCTCAGATCGATAAACATCCAGCCATTCTCACAGAGTCTCACTCCTGATGGCCAGCTCGAAACTAGTTGGGTCATCATCTCATGATGCATTCCTCGCTCCCACTGTCATAGAGAAACCGAAGTATCTCTCAGGTGGGTGAGGAACCCTACTAGATCGGCGGAGAGGCTGAGGTTCGTTGGTTTCTACTGAATCCTTTGGTTCTATCAAATCATCAGCTGCAGTCTGTATAGCTGGAACATTTCCAGTTCTACATAACTGACCTTGCCTCGAGCTTGTCCGGATTTTGCTTTTCAGACATAGGCTGGACAACCCCAAATCTTAACTAACTTAAGATATGGGATCTTCCCTTTCCATATCACATATGAAGTGGTAGGCAACTGATTTGATTCGAACCCTATTCAATAGGTATGCAGCTTCTCAAGCGCATAACCCCTAAAAGGAAATAGGTAACTCAGTAATACTCATCATAGAGCACACTATATCATATAGGGTGTGATGGCTCCGCCCCGATATACCATCGTGCTATGGTGTATACGGAGGAGTAATGCTGAAAGAGAATCTCATTCCCCTTTAGAATGGTCCAGGAATTCCGTGCTCAAGTATTCTCCTCCTTGATCGCATCAAAGGACATTATACTTTTACCCGTGTTTTGGTTCTCTACTTCTAGCTTATATTCTGTGAATATCTCAAAAGGTTCGGACTTGTGTTTCAAAAGGAACATAGGTCTGAATCTCGAAAGATTATCAGAGAATGTAATGAAGTAAAAGAACCGGTCTTGGCATGTGTAGACAGGGGACCTACATACATCAACATGTATCATCCCAAGAGTTCACTAACTCTTTCTCTGTTTCCAGTAAACGGAGCTATGGTCATCTTATCTTTGTGACATGACTGGCGAGTTTCACAAGATGTAAATTCAAACTGATTTAAATATACATCTATATGTAACTCTAGCCAGTCGGGTCACATTGATCTGACCTAGTCTACAATACCTCAAGAAGGATTCGTTCATTTCTGAACTCTTCCTCTTATGTGTGTTCCGTATACTAAGAACTGTAGTTTGATTTAGAACATCAATGCTTTTAGATAACGTGCCTGAACCGATCAACTTTTGATATAGGAAATGTTCAAAACATTATCCAACAATACAAAATTTTATCATTTCTTTACTAATAAAGAGATAGATATGATTTTGTATATCAGGTTCGGTATCTAATAACATTCATTCAGAATCAATGTATTGGTAATACAGGGTGACAGTGACCGACAGACTTGGCTGCAACTCTTGCCCCGTTTTCTGCCTTATGAAACTTATCACCCGTTCTCAGTTCTCTACCCTTTTGTAGCCCTATGTAACAGATTACATATCTGGGATCCTGATCCGGTATCATATACCAAGGATGCGAAGGATACTGAGAAACAGTTCTGTATAATGAACACACCCGAAGATGATGCATCAGCATGCACTCTCTTCGTTTGGGCGGCACGGGAATTCTGGTATTCCCCAATTTCCTGCTCTGTCTTATAACAATTATAAGGTGGAGCGGGACCAACGTTCCCCAGCTCAGTATAACAAGCGGGTTCGGTCAATAATCCGTTTTATTATCTTGATTAAGGCGTGATATGGTCGCTACCTGGAGAGAGAGAGAAGAAAACACTCAGCGTGTGCTCTGTCAAGAATAGATTGGTTTTTATTTTATCTAATCAGGATGGCTCCCACTGCTTTTTATCAAATCTTCCTTCAAACCCTAAAAGGAAAGACTAGCCGGGATTAATTACACACTATAAGTTCGCCAATCTTTCAGCCAGGCCAGTGTCGGTACTTTGAGGGAGGTCCCCCGTGCTTTCGCACGAACCTAATTACTGTAAACCTCGTTTTCCCAGAGGCGTAACCCCGTTGACACCTTTCTAGACAACTACTTGATCGGCTAATTGCACTGTGTAAAACTCTCCCAGGAGTAACTCTTACTCGCAGTGGGTATCGGGATCCAACTATCTCATAGAAGGTATGCAATCTCATTGCAAATTTCAACACTTGAAATTCCCGATAATATTTTGCCCTTAGCGTCCTATGAACTTGACAGAGGTCAACAAACCATAGGCTGCTAGTCAAGTTCAACCCGTCATTTCCTGATTGAAGTAAACCCACCCGCACGACCCTTGACAGAGGTCAACAAGGTCGCACGACTACCCTAAATCAATCATATCATATGCTTATGCAGATAAGCACTAATCAGCTACCGCACACTACGCCTTGACAGAGGTCAACAAACGTAGCACGAATACTAACTAGTACTTATCTGAAATGACGGAGGGCTACGACAGGTTTTTCTGAAAACCTATTGCGTAATGAACTTGATATCGTTGTAGGATCGAATGAATTTTGAAATGGAGTGTTTTTGAGGCTTCTCTAGTTTTGCTAAAGGAGTCACTCCCGATGAAGGGATCGTCGGTCCTTTCCTCGTCGAATGAGGTGCGGGATATATCATATATATCACTATGCAAAGCAAAAACACTTAAAAGCAATCAAAAGACAAACCGAGTGTGTAGCATCTGCCAGTTATTGCTAAAGGAGTCACTCCCGGTGAAGGGATCTCGGTCCTTTCCTCATCGAATAAGGTGCAGGATATATCACATATACCGCTGTGCAAAGCAAGAACTGTAGCTACCTGTTTTATTTTGAAATTCGATTCTACAACATCTTAGGTTTCTTTTATTTCATTAATCACATTAATGAATTCCCATCATTTAAATACCTAAATATCACAGATAGATATGACGTACACTTATGCCATCCGCATTCGCCTCGATGTCCCCTCGTGCACCGTTAGGTTAGGTAACTAACGACAGAGCAGGGCAGGGCTAGCGCGGGTGTAAAACATAAGTAACGTCTATATAATATATCATATATACTATATATTATATCCATCACAGAAACACATCACAGATATCGCAGCAGAAAAAACATATGAAATATTGGATATACTAGGACGTCCGTGTTTTCAATACGAGCCAGTATAAAACACGGATTCTACGGTCGTGATGAATAGCCAAACCCACACCCCTAGACCCCTACGAGAGCGGCAAGCAACCCTACCAATTCTGGAGTTAGGAGACCCGGACCCGACTCCTCGAGTTGGTCTCCCACTGGACTCCAGAACCCGGTTACTTGTGCCCTCCTCCTTGGGTCTATCCTAGTGCGGAAAAGTAAATAATATACAAGAGGTGACTACTTCCGCAACCTGGAAGCGCCCCAAATAAAAGAATATTACATACAAGTTTTTACATGAATGAAAATGAAAAAACACTCATCTCACATAAAAACCCCCCGGCTATTCAAACACGACGATCCAATATAACATATCCAGCAACACATAACATCACATGTCATCAACGTAAGTAAATATGCGTATCCCAATTGTCGTTGACATATAGCAACGAAACCGGCGATATCACATATTACACTTACGGTCACAGAAAAGAAAGTGTAAAACTACAACAGTTGGAATCCGCAACCTCCTCAGACATCGCATGCCTGACCAAATGAATTACTTAGACATCGCATGCCTAACAATTATAAACCCCGCATTTTAGTATCATTATCGAAAACACTTTTCAATATCGAGTCGGGTAATTCAACAAGATTCCCGACATCCAGATCGAATGCTCGTCGCAAACTTCAGTAGACGGCCGCACCCCCGATACCGACGATGAAGTGCACCAAGGCGGAACACCGCTACCGCGAGCACCCGGACGGATGCTTTCGGCGATGGGGTTCTCCTACAGTCACTTGGTCGGGGCTATGGAGTGGGGCTGTCTGTTAAGTTTACCCGGCGAGTATCCGCGTATGCTACGTGATTGCAACGGACTTTTGATCACATCAAAATTCCGTGGCAACCGATAAAGTGAGACTAAATTGCAATGTTTATAATATTCATTCAGTTATCTCATAACTTTTTGTGAATTCCAATTATTGTATCCCATTCCAGATAAATAGAAAATGTTAAACTTTCCGATCGAACAATCGAACACCCAAGTTTTCCCGATACAGCTCAACACATGAAATAAGTCTAACAACATTCCGTTCGTGCCTCAGTACCAACGGTCCAGCCGTAGAAGGGTCAAGCCAACGCCTCACATGTGGCACGCCGTACTGCCCCAAACCCGAAGGTTCAAAGGGCAGTTCAAGACGGTCACATAATCGAGTTAAGGTTTGTTGTCTTCTAGAGGGACCATCTGTTGGAGTTAGTGCCCTCAGAGTCAATTATTGGATCACAGGCACGTGATTGCAATGATTGAGGGAGGACCTATCCCGGTAGGACAGTCTTACTCGAGATGATAGTATGCTATCTGGTTTATCTTTATCATCGTGTACTGCTTTAGGTGACCTGACATGTCGCTATTACACGTTGATAGAGCCCATAGGATTCTCGCTTGACGGCCAGCAGTATGATGGCGATCATATACGTGGGAGCTGGTAGTCTATAAGCACATCCTTAAAAGGTCCCTAGTCGTAGGAGTTTCGAGACAGGGCATCGATACTCCATTAGTAGACTAGTGTATACGGTCGAGACCCCGACGAGGGGCGGTGGCCGGTCTCACAAGCCACTGGTGTCAGTTGGTTCACCTAAGATGTATACAGGTGCTCATTGGGTTATGAGTACACCGGACAGGACTCACCGGGAACCTGCTTGTTGGTCTTATACCAGACGTCAGATAGCAGTTCCCAGGTGACATGTGTACAGGTTAGTTCATCGACCTGAGATCGTCATTTGTCTCGTGTGAGTTCCCACTGTGCTTTGATTACTACCCTACCACGGCTCAAAGGAGTCGTGCAAACAGGTTTTAGTTGGGTACAGTCCCGAGCCAGATGGAGGCAGTGAACGGATCTGCAGGGGTTCGTCTCTCCCGGTATTGGGGGTGAGGTCGCGCTGTGTCTAGGAGAGCCATTATGCAAAGCCCTCGGCCGAGGCAGGAGATTTGCTGGTAGGTATTCCAGTAGTATCTCAGGGCGTTCTGGGCTACGCTCCGACACGACTTGTACCGCTTTTGGGGGTCTGACTTTTACCAACCCCCTAGGCCCGCCATGCGATACTCATAGACGAACGGACCGGACTGTACAGATATTGTCACTGACAGGCTCAGTTGGGCGTCGGGGTGAGCTTCCTCATCGACGTCCCTTTTGGTCAATTGTTGGTGGCCCGTCATGTATTGGCTTATACCTCTGACGTGCTAGTGGTTAAATCCATAGCCATAATATTGACGAGTCTTTAGAGTCCACCACACTTTCAGTTACTCAGCTTTCGGGCGAAACGCTGTAGAGGCCGTATGGAGATATGGCAGGGTCCGATCAGATACGTGCGGTATTGCACGGATCAGGATCAGACAGTATTGTACTAGTAGCCGTATAGGTATATGGCAGGGTTCGATCAGATACGTGCGGTATTGCACGGATCAGGATCGAACGGATTTTACTAGCCGGCTTTGGCTTAAGCCGGTCCTAGTTTAGTACAGTGTAGATTTTGTCTCATTGCATTTGTATCCGGACGGAATACAGATGCGGGTGTGTATGCACAGTATCGGGGTTTTCCTGTAATTTATTACGGGACCAGTTTTCTGGAGTTGCCAGTTTGCATTCCGTTCCGGCCGGTTTTCCTTTGTTCTTTCCCGGCCGGACTTTTCCGATGGAGGGGGGTAATTTGCAGTTTTGCAAATTACATTTGTGGAGGGGTTTTCTTGCATATATATTGATTATGACACTTTTCATATCTTGCACATTGACTTGCTTTTTATTGTGATTGAAAGGGTATGGGTTGAATAGTAGAACAAGCATGGTTCATGTTTGTTTGTGGTTACCTCTTGACTTCTCCTACACTCACCTTCCTTCTAGCTTCATATTGTTTTTCCTCCACCCTTTATTCTCACTTGATGATAAGTCTTTCATGGTTGTGAGAAGAAGAAGAGAGAGCTTCATTCATGAGAGTTTTCTTTCTTGATCTAGTTTTCATGCTAGAAAAATGCAAGCACCATTTTTCTAATCCTTGTTTCCTCCATCATCCTCATTGGCAACAACATAACCCCAAAGAGACAAGCATCTTCTACACTGCATTCTACAGCATATCTTGAGCATGTCGAGTTGCCGGCTTCATGCTCGAGTTGCCTCGGTATTGAGGCGGGAGCCCGTAAAAGACGAAGGCGATGTGGTGCCCTTTCCGGCGAGGAGGCGACGATGTGGAGCCAAGACTTTCCGCGGGAGATCGGGACGATGAAGAGAAGACCGGAGGACTCGGATCACTCGGTATACTTTTCTTCCCATCTCTTGTTTGCTAGCATTAGGTTAATGGTAAACGATCCGGGTTTTCTTTGTCCGCGGTAGCGCCGTTTCCGAGTAAGGGAAAATTTTGATTCCGCATTTTGGCCTCGAGTAAGACGGCCGGGGCGCTGCCGTGGCGCAACATGGTATCAGAGCCACGCCATTAACCTTACCTAGCTTCGTTTGATGTGTTTGCGTTTCCGATCGACCGAAATTTCCAAAAACCGTATTTTTATTGCACATCAGTTTCTGTCGAAATTTTTTGAAGTCCAAAAATTTTTCAGGTGGTTGCAGAATGATATGCAGGGAAATATAAGAGATCTGGTAAAAATTGGTAGCCTAATTCCTTCTTTTCACCACGGAAGCGCGGCCAAAGCCTTGCTTTGGCCGCTCTTCCGCCGCGCTTTAAATTTTTCACTGTACCAAATTTTTCCAGATTGTCTTGAACATGAAAATGGGGTATTTGGAATATTAAAATTGGGCCCAAGTTTTCTGTTAGTGCTACAGTTTTGATTGGGGGCCCACTTGTTAATTTTTGGTCAATCGGAAAATTTTAAACACATTTTTCACAGTGTTTACATTATATCTGCGACCGTGAATGTCACTCGATCGGTAAATCCGGTCTAACTGCTATAGCCCGGTTAGACGGATTTGCGAACGTGACTTTCACGTTGATGTTCTATGTTTATGCTGTGTTGTTGCGGATCGGTCGTGGGGGATAGCCTGGATGCAATGCTAGTACAGTTTTGTTGTATTATGTACATTTGATATTGCGGGGCGAGCGTCCGACATGTGGTCTGCCGTCACTGCCTGTTTGTATTATTCTTTTGGAGCATGACCTGGTTGCGGTCGATGTACCCGGTGTATGTATATTTTACTTTCTGTACTAGGATTACCCCGCGGAGGGGTGCACGGATAGCCGGGTTCTGGAGGGCAACGAGCCCGCATCTCATGGCATTGGGACGGAGGGGGCTTCAGTCTGGAATTGGCGGGCTATTCGCCGCACTCGTAGGGGGTACAGGTTGACCCAAGTGGGGTGCCCAAGTTACCGGATTCCGTGAAGTGCTGGGTGGTCCATTCACGGTACTGAAAGGGGCTGCCTCGCTTCAGGTTTTGGCGGGTGACTTGCCGCGCCCGTAGGGGTCTAGGATTTCATTGCACAGGCTATCCACACGACCAGGGGAACGTCGGGTTTCAGCAGCGGCTCTGTGAAACCCGGGGCTTCCAGATATCTGTATTGTTCTGTGATGCTGTACATTTCTGTGATGTTGCATTTTATTCACGCCTTGAGCGAAATACTATATATTGGTATATATATTAGTAGATGTTGTATATGTTTTACATCCGCGCTAGTCCAGTCCCCGCTCTGCCGTTAGTTAGCTAACCTAACGGGTGATGACGGGACCCAGTGGCGAATGCGGATGGCATATACGTACGTCAGTATATTTTCGTTCTTTGTGGTGTGATCATTTGATGGGACTGCATTGATTCGGATCAATGCAAGTTTAAACAAACCTATTCTGATGTTGTTGGAACACTTTTCAAAAAGCTGTTATTGCAAGGACGTTCACTTTTGTTTTGCATCGTGGTATTCATTTGGAATATCCTGCTCCTCAGTCGACGAGGCAAGGGCCGAGATCCCTTCACCGGGAGTGACCCCTTGGACAGAAGTTTGCGTCAGGGCATTAACTTCACTATAGCCGATTACTTTTGCTTTGCATCGTGGTATTCAGTTGGAATATCCTGCACCTCATTCTACGGGGAAAGAGCCGAGATCCCTTCACCGGGAGTGACCTCTTTAGCAAAGGCTTTCGTCACTATATTTTTATAAAAACTATGCAGTTCCTTCAACGATATCAAGTTCATTACGTTAAAGGTTTTTCGCCAAAAACCAGCCGTAGCCCTCCGTCATTTCCTACAGGTATTATTTGGTATTCGTGCTGCGTTTGTTGACCTAGTCAAGACGTAGTGTTCGGTAGCTAAGTGGTACTTGTTTGTTGCATAAGTGGGATTGGTTAGGACAGTCGTGCGGCCTTGTTGACCTAGTCAAGGGCACGTACGGGTGGGTTTAATGCAATCCAGAATAATGACGGGTTGAACTTGACTGGCGGTTTATGGTTTGTTGACCTAGTCAAGGTCATAAACCGCTTGGGGTAAAAATCATATCGGGAGTTTCAAAAGAACTGAAACTTGCCAGGCATGCGCATACCTTCTGGAGTGTGGTGACTTGAGTGGATTCCGTCAAGTTATCATGCGATGATAGTTGGATCCCGATTTCCACTGATGAGTTGGTTTACTCCTCGGGTGATCCCCGACTAATTCTTCTTTCAGGTTTGGAGGAGAATTTGAGATACAGTGGGAGGTTTCCAGATTAGATAAAGTGATAACCATTCTGATCTAGGTTAGAGTGCACGCTGAGTGTTTCTTTTCTCTCTCTCTTTGGCAGCGACCATTGACCCGACCCTGGATTATGACTCAGTGACCAAGTTGACCGAACCTTCTTAACACTGGTTTTTGGATTGTCAAGAGTTGCAGACCTCATTGCCACTCCTACTTTTACCCTTTCTCCAGGACACCCCGTATTACTACGAACGTCCACTTCCATTGGACAAAACCATCGTATGGTTATATACGAACTCGAAGGACTTCGAGGATGGTTTCTGGTTCTGGAGAAAACGAATAGGATTATTCAGTTGTCTTTTCTTTTCACCTTCTCTCGTTGCGAGTACTCCTTGGTTTAGGAGTAGTACACCTATTACGTAAATTGGGTAGTCTTCTTCCAAACCATAGGCTGGTGCCGACCGGTAGGGAATGAAGAAAACCAGTTAACCTAAACGGTGTACATAAGGTATTAAGTTCAGACAAAGAAAGGGATTAGTAGGAGGGCAAAGTAAATTGCGACTGATATTCACGACCAAACCAAGTATTTCTTCGCCAATCCTAAATCACCTTTGTATTTCTCCAGGACACTCCGTATCACTACGAAGATCCACAGTTTATTGGATACTCCATCGTATGGTTATATACGAACTCGAAAGGAACTTGTTCCAGTTCGGGGATGGATTCTGGTTCAGGAGAAATAGGAATAAAGTACATTCAGGTGTCTTTTATCTTCACCTTCTCTCGCGTTGCGAGTGCTCCTAGGATTAGGACAGTACACCTTTTATGCTTTTTGGATAGTCTTCTTCCAAACCATAGGCTGGTGCCGAACGGTAGGGAAGGAAGAAAACCATTTGGCTTAAAGGGGTGTACAGAAGGTAATGACTAAAGACATATAAAGGGATTTGGAGAGGTGGCAAAGAGATATACGGTTACAGTTGTGAATCTGGATAATGGAAGAGGCATTACTAGGAATACCAGGATACCCCGACGAAACATTTCTATGTTTCAGTTTCACTGTGTGATGTTAAAAGAAAACTGATTTCCCGATTAGACACTTGCTCCAGGGTATGTATTTACCAGGTTGGATTCTCACATCTGTATGGTTTTACAGATGATGAGTGGGAGTAAGTTATTGGGAATTGGGTGATCATCCTCATTATATCGGGATTCGTTGTAATCGGTGATATTTGAGGAAGTCACCTGGGTTGTTTGCCGGTCGGCAAATATTTGGTTATGAATATCCGCTGTTGTGCACCAATTTCAAATTGATATATCTGTACGTCTATTTTCATAGAGTGAGATATACCTTTTGATATTATGTCGATGACATTTACCTATATCAGTGGATGGTTAGGTAAGGAGCATTAAACAGCGGTGTAATTCTTCTTAACCATAAGTACAGTTTTCAACCTACGACACACAGTGAAAGAGTTGTTAGACTCAGCGGACTTATACAGAGTATTGTATGTTGTCCAGTGTCCATTAGGACAGAGGGGTTGGTCCTCATACTATATTCTGTTTACTTTTAACTTCTCTAGTTCTTAGACATGTGCTTCGAGGAAACACAGGGTCTGAGTTTTGAGGAGTTATTGGTATAAGAATAGAGTAGAGAACCAGGTATTGCAAGTATCGGGATTCTTCAAAGTGATCAAAGATGCAGATACTTGTGTATGGTATTCAGTTGATAGTAATGAGAACTTGCTTCTCTTTCAGGTTACTCATAATTGGAAGCATTCCTAAGTTGAGTAACGCTGATCGGCCTCCTTCCATTTAGTTGTCATGCACTGGAGACAGCTGCATGATTTGAATCTGGTTCAATTAAATCAGTGCCTCTGGTTCTATATTGGATATAGAACAGTTCATATCTTAACGATGTTAAGGTACGTGGAGTTGTCCGGCTTATGCTTAAAACCAGACTCCGGAGAACTCAAGGCACGTTTCTGTAATGGCTGTTTGTGGGTTGACCCAGGCTATGACGAGGGTTGACTTTCTACCATCTGGCAGATCAATAGAGATATTGTTCTAGACTCGCCACAGTTTTATTAAAAATGGATTTTTTCAAAAACAGTAGTGGGAGTATGGTAGAACTGGAAGTGATTCCAGAACCGCAAACGATTACTGAAAATTTGATAAGGAACCTAAAGATTCAATATGATTTGACATTCCATTGGCCACTCCACAGATAAGGTGGGTAACTTCAGGCACCCGAGAGGTACTCCGGTAGCCTCAAGGACGGTGACAGGGAAGTTCTTGTTTACCCACACTTGCCATTGTTGTTGTTCCAGGCTGCGAGACCCGGCAGGAGGATGAGTATAGCGTCGTTCTAAACTAGCTTTAGAAGTGCACGTCTATATGACTCTGGCAGAGGGTTGTCGTAGTCAGTGGGAGCAGCGGAAGCATTGGTGGACTTCATGCTTATGTCTATTTATAGACTAAAGCAGATATAGCGGAGTTAGATCATCTGTTTCTGATGTGACAGTCATAGGTTTGACATCATCAGAATAGGGGATGGATCTGTTGAGAAGGTAGTAGGAAGTGATATTCCTATACTACGATCGGTTATACTTTGGTCGTCACACAGTGTTTTCTCCACAAGGGACTTGGACATTATATCAGACATACTGGTTACTAGATCTATGGTTTTAGATCTAGATTTGGGTGGTTTCCCAATCAGGGTACTTTGACAGCATTCTAAGAGTATTTAGAATGGACGACTCCTGGCATGGTAGTGTACATGCAGGTAATGGAGTCACCCTCTCTAAAGGTGTCTTACAGACTAAAGAAGAGAGGGATACGCATGATTGACAGATCACTTGCTTAGGCAATTGAGTCAATCATGAGATGTCAAGTACCACACCAGATGTTGTTCTTGCAGTAGATGCAATAAGTTGATATTAATCCAATCCTGGAAAAACAGTCGGAAGCAGTTTTAGAACATAAGTGAATGTTCTAGGGATATGATAACGGCTGCCTCCTTTAGGAGACGGTTATCACTCCAGGCTTCCAAGGTGACATGGACGACAAGGAGGTTGTCAGAGTTATAGTTCTCCCTCTGACAAGGGGCAGTATTTTGGACAGGTGGTCCAAGGCAATACTGAGGGAGGCATGGCGCGGGATACTGATTAGTTTCAGTTGATGATACAGTCTAAGAAGTTTGGATTTGGAGTTCATTTATGAGCTAGGTCCCATCAGACATCCAGACATATTCTAAGACAGGTATTGCTCATTTCGGGAGATGGTTTTCTCCGCGAACATGAGATATAGAGAGACATAGAAAGAAACATCCCTGCGGATCCACTCACTGAGGCTATTCCTCGAACGCAATAGTTTCGCAAACGGGTTTTGTGAGACTGACTAGTAGAGGAGTTGGGTGTTCGGTATCACACGGGCTGTGAGTATGCGACATCGCAATAATTAGCCTTGAGTGCAAGTGGGAGATTGTTGGAGTTAGTGCCCTCAGAGTCAATTATTGGATCACAGGCACGTGATTGCAATGATTGAGGGAGGACCTATCCCGGTAGGACAGTCTTACTCGAGATGATAGTATGCTATCTGGTTTATCTTTATCATCGTGTACTGCTTTAGGTGACCTGACATGTCGCTATTACACGTTGATAGAGCCCATAGGATTCTCGCTTGACGGCCAGCAGTATGATGGCGATCATATACGTGGGAGCTGGTAGTCTATAAGCACATCCTTAAAAGGTCCCTAGTCGTAGGAGTTTCGAGACAGGGCATCGATACTCCATTAGTAGACTAGTGTATACAGTCGAGACCCCGACGAGGGGCGGTGGCCGGTCTCACAAGCCACTGGTGTCAGTTGGTTCACCTAAGATGTATACAGGTGCTCATTGGGTTATGAGTACACCGGACAGGACTCGCCGGGAACCTGCTAGTTGGTCTTATACCAGACGTCAGATAGCAGTTCCAAGGTGACATGTGTACAGGTTAGTTCATCGACCTGAGATCGTCATTTGTCTCGTGTGAGTTCCCACTGTGCTTTGATTACTACCCTACCACGGCTCAAAGGAGTCGTGCAAACAGGTTTTAGTTGGGTACAGTCCCGAGCCACATGGAGGCAGTGAACGGATCTGCAGGGGTTCGTCTCTCCCGGTATTGGGGGTGAGGTCGCGCTGTGTCTAGGAGAGCCATTACGCAAAGCCCTCGGCCGAGGCAGGAGATTTGCTGGTAGGTATTCCAGTAGTATCTCAGGGCGTTCTGGGCTACGCTCCAATACGACTTGTACCGCTTTTGGGGGTCTGACTTTTACCAACCCCCTAGGCCCGCCATGCGATACTCATAGACGAACGGACCGGACTGTACGGATATTGTCACTGACAGACTCAGTTGGGCGTCGGGGTGAGCTCCCTCATCGACGTCCCTTTTGGTCAATTGTTGGTGGCCCGTCATGTATTGGCTTATACCTCTGACGTGCTAGTGGTTAAATCTACAGCCATAATATTGACGAGTCTTTAGAGTCCACCACACTTTCAGTTACTCAGCTTTCGGGCGAAACGCTGTAGAGGCCGTATGGAGATATGGCAGGGTCCGATCAGATACGTGCGGTATTGCACGGATCAGGATCAGAAAGTATTGTACTAGTAGCCGTATAGGTATATGGCAGGGTTCGATCAGATACGTGCGGTATTGCACGGATCAGGATCGAACGGATTTTACTAGCCGGCTTTGGCTTAAGCCGGTCCTAGTTTAGTACAGTGTAGATTTTGTCTCATTGCATTTGTATCCGGACGGAATACAGATGCGGGTGTGTATGCACAGTATCGGGGTTTTCCTGTAATTTATTACAGGACCAGTTTTCTGGAGTTGCCAGTTTGCATTCCGTTCCGGCCGGTTTTCCTTTGTTCTTTCCCGGCCGGACTTTTCCGATGGAGGGGGGTAATTTGCAGTTTTGCAAATTACATTTGTGGAGGGGTTTTCTTGCATATATATTGATTATGACACTTTTCATATCTTGCACATTGACTTGCTTTTTATTGTGATTGAAAGGGTATGGGTTGAATAGTAGAACAAGCATGGTTCATGTTTGTTTGTGGTCACCTCTTGACTTCTCCTACACTCACCTTCCTTCTAGCTTCATATTGTTTTTCCTCCACCCTTTATTCTCACTTGATGATAAGTCTTTCATGGTTGTGAGAAGAAGAAGAGAGAGCTTCATTCATGAGAGTTTTCTTTCTTGATCTAGTTTTCATGCTAGAAAAATGCAAGCACCATTTTTCTAATCCTTGTTTCCTCCATCATCCTCATTGGCAACAACATAACCCCAAAGAGACAAGCATCTTCTACACTGCATTCTACAGCATATCTTGAGCATGTCGAGTTGCCGGCTTCATGCTCGAGTTGCCTCGGTATTGAGGCGGGAGCCCGTAAAAGACGAAGGCGATGTGGTGCCCTTTCCGGCGAGGAGGCGACGATGTGGAGCCAAGACTTTCCGCGGGAGATCGGGACGATGAAGAGAAGACCGGAGGACTCGGATCACTCGGTATACTTTTCTTCCCATCTCTTGTTTGCTAGCATTAGGTTAATGGTAAACGATCCGGGTTTTCTTTGTTCGCGGTAGCGCCGTTTCCGAGTAAGGGAAAATTTTGATTCCGCATTTTGGCCTCGAGTAAGACGGCCGGGGCGCTGCCGTGGCGCAACACCATCGCGTTACTTGCACTACTTAGAACGTCGTTAAACTACGGAAAAATCCAACACTTGGAAATTTCCCGACAGGGGAAAAGTTGGGTATTTATATCCGGTCGAACTTTTTAACATATTCTAAAATTTATCCGGAAAGTCAAATAGACAAAATTTGATACCCCGATCGAAACACCGAATCCCCAAAACAATCCCAGAAAAAACAACTCTGGAAACAGTATTAAAAATTCCCAGAAAATCCAGAATAAAATAATAAGAGTTACTGTACAAATAGTGGAGGATGACGTCATATATTTGCCGCGGATCCGCCGCATCATCAAAGCTTATGCCGTGGATCCGCACCAATATTTACTGTTCATAAGAAAATTTTTGTACCGAAATTCTTATATTTCTCTGCTGGTTTTTATGCATATTTTTAATACTGATAAATCCCTGTTTTTAGAAAAAGTACAGAGGGCATATTTTGGGTTTCAGTTTTGGGTCGTTCGGACTTCAAAATCCGTCTAGACTTCGCCTAAGGCTCTAGCTAGGCTCTAATACCACTGTAGGATTCCTAGGCACGCTAGTGAGGTCTCCCAAGCCATCAACCATGGCAATTTCAAAAATTATGGTGCCGAGAAACCCTAAACTACGGATCGATAACTAGATGTCTAGGCGAAAAAGAACTAGTTAACACTTAACTAATGAGAAAACGGAAATACAACCTTTGTAGATCCGGTGCTCCACCTCCATAGCTCCGCAACGAAGTCATCTCCGCTGTCCAAAAGGAATCCGGGCTCTAGCGTCGTCTTCGTCGGAGAATGGGCGGGCTAGGTCGTCGATGTCCATGCCGAAGATGATCTACGTCGAGGCATCGCTAAATCAAGCTCCGACTTCACCAAGTCAAGAAACTTATGAAGTAAACACACTCTACTACTTGGCAAGAGGTAGAGGATGAAGAAATAGGAAGTGGGTTCAATTTAGAATTGGATTTCTCACTCATTTCCATCAATCACCATTGATGGACCTTGCTTTCTTCTTGAAGAAGAAGATGAAGAAGAAGATAAATAATATGATAAGAATAATTTAAAATGAAAAGAATAATCCATTCTTATCATAAGTGAACCATGGTTAGTTGTAGAGAGTGAACTAGGGTTAGTGGAGTGGTTAGGGTTAAGCATGAGACAAAATGGTGACAAAGTCAAAGTTTTCATGAAGCTTCAACAAGCTTCTAAATAAAGCCACCATTTTGCATTTTCTTATTCTTTTTCCAAAAAGAAAAAGATTAATATATAAATAAGGAAATCAAAAACCCTAATCATCCACTTAACTATAGTTTGATACTTTACACTTAACCAAAAGGCATGTATCATCAAACATGATACAATCATGTGCATAAAACTATATCGAATATACAATGTGCACATCCGAGGGAGAAAATCCATTCAAAGTGAACCGATACTAGTTAATGCAAAGTAATATATCAAATATATAATTGTGCATTAAATCACTAAATCAACACTTGATTTAATGATCCGGTCATGTCGCACATAACCGACTGGTATCATCAGTAACAACTTATCGAATCAACACTTGATCCGATAACCCGGCTATATCGCATATAACCGATCAATGTCACATCACGAGAATCGAATACAGTATCACATACCGTATTATTCTCGGTCCCGCACATATCTCATATGCTCTCCTATTTCGTTTCGCTTGAGCCAGGAAACCTCTGTGTAGGACTCTAAAGACTCGTCAATACGCCGGCAGCAGATGATGATCATATCAAACACCCACAAGCCGCAAGCGGTCTGCTAAACGTAACGGCCACCCGGGTATTGAGCGATCTGAAGATCGACGAGCAAGCCCGCTCACACTCCAGTGAATCCAACCAGTAACACTATCGTACAGTCCGGTCTGATCGTCTGATATGTCGCATATCTCGCCTAGGGGTGGTAAACGTCAGACCCCAATAGCTCGATAAGTCGTGTCGATATGAGGTCTATAACTATTCGAGAAACTACTGGTAACACTTGCCAGTAAATCTCAGCAACCCTGGCCAGGGATTTCCTGTTATAGCCAATCGAACACAGCGCAACATCAACCCCCTATACCGGGAGAGACGAATCCCCTCCTATCGCTCATTGCCTCCATGTGACTCGGGACTGTACCCAAAAACCACCGTTTTGCACGCCCTCTTGGACGTGGTAAGATGGAAATCAAAGTACAGTGGGAACCACACAAGACTCTATGACGATCTCGGGTCAACAGACTACTCTGTACCAGTGTCACCAGAGAACTTCTATCTGACGTGAGGTATAATACCATCTGGGAGTTCTCGGTGAGTCCGTCCAGTGTACCCAGTCTCTACTGAGCTCCCGTATATCATCTCTGATGTCAAACACCGATGGATATGGGATCATCCATCGCCCATCTGTATGGGTCGAGAAGGTACACGCTAGTCTACTCTGGTATATCGATGCCCCGTCTCGATACACCCACGACTAGGGACTTTGAAGGATGTACTTATGGACTACCATGTCCCCACTAGTATGATCCGCATCATAGTCCAGGCAGTCAAGTACAGATCCTAAGGGCTTTACCAACATGTAACAGAGAGACAATCAGTATACACGTTAAGGTAAAGAGCAACCAGATAGCATACTATCATGTCGAGCAAGAAAGTCCTCCCTATATATGTCCCAGCATCCACTACAATATACATCCAATGTACAGTAATGGCCTCTAGGGCATACATATAACTAACAGCATTTTCGTCTTTCATGGCCTGTTGAAGGAGGCGTTGCTTTTTGGCTTTCTCGTAGATTGCCATTTCACGATTGTGATCATCCCGGACATTTTGACCAGCTTCCCTTGTAAGCCTGTCCATTTGTTCTTCGAACGACGGATTGGGCACTTTTGCATCAGGAGCTTTTACTGGTTCAGGATTAGCGTCCTCCCGTTGAGTATCCGCTTCTTCATCGAAGTCATACATGACATAGCAGCTGTTTAGTAGCTCTCGTTACTTTGACCGGATATATCCAAGTCCTTTTGTTTCCATTCTCCCATTAGGCAGTTTGCGTTGAGTCCCGGGAATGTTCCAGACTTTATCATAGAACTTGGCTTTTCAAACGGTCTGCTTGAAGGATATCCCCTGGAGTTTCAGCAGCTTTTTTAAACCTTCCGTATAATATCTGTGAAGACGGATAGGCTGAAACCTGACAAGGGTAGGGTCCGCCCCGTGCCAGATTTCTTTCTCCACTTTGTTTTCTTCAGAGCGGTAGAATAGAATTGCTTTTTCGCCTTCTCGCCTGGGAGGGATATAGAATGTCCGCAGCTCTTCTACACTGTAGATATTAAGTGCATCCAGTTCTTTATGATGTTTAGGCGGCACCATGGCGACATGTAGACTTTGCTCTTCGTCAGCGGACGTTTGTATTGAAGGTCGAGCAGAGAATACAGCATGGACTTCATCTTCCGAGTCGCTACCAAAGATCTATGCAGGAGCCGATGGTCCCTGCTCGGTGTATTGGGGCGGACCCGAATAAACTCTCTCCTCTTCCTCTTCGGTATCACTGCCGAAGACAGGGATGGTAGCGTTAGTTTTATTCTCCGGCTTGTGACACCTTTCCGTGTCTTCGAAACTCGGTAAGAAGTATTTGGCATCTTCATATTTGCGAACTTCGTTTACGGAAAACGGATTCAATTCCCCCGTCACGGTATACTCGATACTATCCCTAAAATATTTCAAACACTGATGCTGTGTAGAAGGGATGATATTATACTCGTGTAACCATGGTCGGCCGAGCAGAGCATTGTAGCACGTCTTGGCGTCTATGACGTAGAATTTAATGTCCGGGACGAGCAGCCCGAAGCGTAGCGTTAGTATCACAGATCCAAGAGTCTTTGATGATTGGGAGTCGAACCCGGAGATGGTGATCTTGTCCCGAGCAAGGTGTTGAACGCTCATGCAGATTTCCTTTAACACCCGCACATTGAGTAGGTTAACAGACGACCCGTTATCGATCAGGATTTTGTCTATCTTTATATCATGGCAGTATCCCGAGACGTAGAGAGGGCGATTGTGTTCGCACGTCCCAAGTAGAAGGTCTTCATCGCCAAAAGTGACATCTGCCGTGTGCACGTCCTCCAATTCATCCTTCATTTTTTCTTCGGCCAGGAAAGCTTGGAAGTGCTCCGGGTCCTGTAGTGCCTTAATTAACGAATCACTCGCCTTCTTTGATAGTAAAAGGGCGTCAAGAATGCTGAGCTGTGAGGGCAGCTTCCTCAGATGTGCTAAGACGTTGTAATCCACCTTATTTCTCTTCGGCGGGTCTTTGGCAGCTAGCTCTTCCATGACTTGGTTATTTAGGGCAATGTCCTTAGAGACCTTTTCTTTCCTTTTATCTTTTCTGTTTCGGGGTCCGAGATTCCTTTCAGGCAGCGTCCGATTCCGCAGCCGAATATTTTCGCAAACCTTCGACTCTTCTTCTTTTCTCGAGGTGGACTCTTTAAAGAGAGGGGTAAGTTCCAGCTCCTCATCAGAATCGCTCCCGAATGTAGGCACTTGTGACCTGCCGGTGTTAACCAAGCAACAATCGCCAGTAGTTCTTTTGAGCCCTTCGGTCGTATTTCTTCGCTCCCGACGAGTTTTGCGCTTTTCCCGCTTGAAGCGTTATCTATGATCAACGTATCCTTGCCACCATTTATCGAAAGCTTTGCACTCTTGAGTGGGTTGCGAAACCATCTGATGATATAAGCAATAGGAGGGGTGCATTTCTATTTCACCAGCAATTTTTCCTTCAGAGGATGGTAGCTTCATGCCCATTGATATGGCCTTAGCAAACCTTTTCCTCAGCTTGAATTGGCTTTTGTCGATGTTGGAGGCATTTTGCTCCAGCGGGATCGTCTCAGCTCTTTCATCAAGTCGCTGGCGTTTGGCCCTTTCAAATATGACCGCCTCGCGTTCCCGATCAGCTTTACTTTTTAAGAGAGCTTTATTGAGAAATGCGTCAATTACTTCATCCGATGGCCTCAGAATTTTTGGTTCAGGATCTGCCCCCGGCGTTTCAGTACAAGGGGTCTCCTCATCGTCTATGAACGAGTGGGAAATCACATGACAGCTCGCCACGCATTCTTCAGAATCATCAGATGAACTTTCTTCCTCATCTTCCTCTTGAAAGACGTGATTGAGGAACTCTTGGAATGTAATGGGAATCCGTGCCTTCTGGTTGTATTCCTCCAGCGCGTCAATTTATTTTTGCAAGTCCGAGCGCTTGTCGCCAGGCTTTACGGGCTTCTTTGATTTCTTTTTCTTCTTCTTAGAAGATTTTGACGGCCGGTTGCGAGTGCTTGAGCCACCTCCATCGGTCTTTGGAGTTGGACGTGGCTTCAACATCCCCTCAATGACCTGCGGTTCTAACAGGTTCTTCTACCTAATCGTTGGGCATGTCTGAAGATCGTTTAGCATCCTCTTTGTCTTGGATGATAATATAACCTCCCAAGGAGCTTCTTCGACGACGTAGCATGTTGCCCCCGGCGTATTCGTCCCCTTAGATGTGTAGGGCTGCGGGGGATTCACCTTCCATTTGTCAGATAACGCGAATTTGCCCTGTCGGTACTGGTTTTCAAGGCAATTTTTGAAAACGTAGCAATTTTCGATCGGATGGCCTAGTACTCTATGATAAGGACAGGAGTTGGGCTCATTGACATCACTTGGTTGCAACGGACGTTTTGGATCTAGCAGATTTATGAGTCGGTTGCGTAACGCCAGCTCGAATAACCTCCTCGTTTTATCGCGGGGAAAGGAGTAAGAACGTCCTAGCCTCTCCTCAAGGGCAACGTATGGACGCGTATTATTTTGATGAGCAACCGGCTTTGAGTCGCTCGGTTGTTGTTGAGCATTAGCGACAACGATTGCTTTTCCCTTCCCCTTTTCATTTCGGGAGTCCGGCTTTGGAAGAGGGGGTTTATGGCCCATCTGATCCATTTGCGCTAGCTTGTCAATCAAGGCCTGGAAGGTAGTTGGCTTGAAAAACATCATAAATTGCGAGATGGTTGCTTGCGGATCAAGGGTTCCCACAAACATACCCACTGCGAGAGCTTCTTCAATGCGCTGCTCGCACTTTGACCATAAGTTCCGCCACCGTATAGCATATTGAACCCATGTCTCGCCTGGCTTTACCCTGGCGTTAATCAGTGCCGTCATTGGGGTACGTTCACTGGCGCTTGCAAAACGATGAGTAAACAATAGCTCCATCTCTGCGAAGGTCTTGATAGAGTCATTCGGGAGCTCAGAGTACCACTCGAACGCCGTATCTGATAAACTTCCAACAAACTGATGAAGCAAAAGCTTGTCATCACCGCCGGTGTTGCCGCAGAGTGCCCTGAACTGGGCAACATGCTGATGAGGATTGCCCGTCCCCTTGTAGACATGGAACTTGGGAATTGTGTAACCCGGCAGGTACTTGATTTGGTCGTACCAACTTGGATATGGCCGCCCAGTTTTTACGACCTGGCCGGCTGCTTCAGTCGCATGATGAACCCGTATTTGCTGGGCTATGTACTCGTCCAAATCAGCTTCAGAGATTGTATCCTCTTTAGCCGTTGACAGAGCTGGCGGAGGATTTGATGTCTCTCCCCTATCGTCTCCAAGGACGATCGGCGGTTCTTCAGCCGGAGGATCTTGTTGTATCATCATCCCTATCATGTCTTGGAAGAGGAGGCTCATACGCTGTATGTTGGCTGCTTGTTCAGCAGCCTCTTTGTCCTTCTTTTCCAATATCAGACAAAGGAATTCGGCGTCGGTTTCTTCCTCTTGGCGTTCATCCGAGGACGTTTCAGGGTTTTCTTTTGGCCCTGTAAGTGCGGCCATAGCGTTCATCATCTCTTGGAGCTTCTGCTGCTACTCCTGTGCCTTGGTCACTGATCACGTAAGCGGTCGATGACCCATAGATATGCGAATGTCCTCTTTACCAGACGCCACATAGACAGTATGAACTACAATGCCCCCTGATTTAGGGCGTTTGTGTGCACCACCTCTGATATTTGTCGCCGGCGCGGGGGTTTTCTCTGGCCTCCTTCTTTTGTGGGCCGTTGCAGTTGAAGGGGCCGTTGCAGTGGGTACCCTAGCGATCATTGTCCCCTGCTGTTTAATAGGACGGTCTTTTTATTTTTGCACTTTTGTCTTCTTTTGTTGACGAGAGTGATCTGGGTCGATCACGGAGTCTTGAACCCTTCGCCAAACCATGTATATTTTTTAGGACAGCCGTTGAGGGGGCTGTTCTTGCTTCGTTTCTGGAACTCTCTCTGCGGGCGGAGGAGATCTTTTCAATGTAGCGGTTGGAGAGTTCTTACGTACCCTCCTCAGCAGTTCAAAGCTGTTCCCAGTTGGAACAGCAGCGTTGACTTCTACCACTGGAGTCAATGGAGTTATCCCAGAAGAGGAGTTGCCCCCAGTCTTCCTCACCCGGCGCCAGTGGCGTCGTCGGGCGCGAAGAGTCGTCAGTATTGTTTCAGAAACAGAAATAGCTTCTTCTTTCCCCCTGTTCGGGTGCGGGATCGTTGCCGGCGTCAGCCTATTGAAGACTGATGTCTTTTGAGCAGCAGGAGCAGGAGTGGAATTTGGGACGGTCAGTCTTGTAAAGACTGATCTCTTAGCAGGAGAAGCCGCTTTGATGACTTCAAGAGCAGGTTTGGCTATTCTTTTTGGAATAACCTTTTCCGGGACTGCAAGCTTCATTGCGGGTTCGCGAAAGTTTTGGCCCAATCTAGGGAAGACCGAGGCACTGGTGTTGGGCGACCTGTTGAGAGGGACCGCAGTAACTGAAAGTCGATCAAAGACCGATTTATTAGGAGCTCCTTGTACGGGCACAGGGGTGCTGAAGCTTGTTGGCGGAAGCATAGTTCCGAAAAACAACCCCGTGGTGGCTTGAGTAATCTGCTCCACGGGCATGGTGAACAGAGAGGCCGCTTGGGGCCCGTAGGTTATGCCCCCAGTTGAGGCTGGACGCATGCTGCAGTTGCAGTTGGAGCACTTCGAACAGGCAGAGGCAATCGATGCTTGATTTCTCTTCTGCACCAAGCAAGAGACCAAATCTTAGTAACTTGAAAATCCAAAGGCAACCATTTAACAAACCGCGATTGGTTCGCGAAGACGACACACGAAGTGTGGAGTGAAAAGAGGAAAAGGTCCCACCGGGCGTGCCAGAATCAGTTCCCCTCCGAATGGTGGCGGAGACGACGCGAGGACGTCTGGCCTGAGATTCGGGGCAGATGCTATATGGTTTTATCCGTCTATCTCTCCGAAGAGGCCAAGTTGATTTATGGTACCGTGTATCGGAGTTTTAGACGGATGCGGCCGATGTAGCAGACATCGTCAGATTCCCCCTCGCTTGAGGGGTTTTTGATTGTTGGGACGCTCTTCCCTACAGGCGCAAGCCCCTGCAGTTAATTACGCTACCGCATCGCGGTAACAACTTTCTCCTTCTCCAGAATTTCACTTCGTGTCGTGGGTGTTTGTTTCGTTTGTGGTTGCCCGTGGATTGTATACGGAGACTGAGTAATGCCGTCGCCCGTAGGATGTGGATTAGTCCAAATCCGTATTTACTTAGATTTGGATTTGGTGTTTTTAGTTTAAGGATACGTTAGCCGTATTGCGGCTAAGATCAACTTAAACATTCGTTAAGGATACGTTAGTCCTGTTTGAGACTAAGATCAACTTAACGCGGTGATCCATTTATTATATGGCCGTCAGGACTCGTCACCGCTCTGACGTCGTTGAAGAATTACAACGATAGGTGTCAGAGGAGTTCAGAGATGTACCCTTGAACCAAAGTTGATTTGGAGTTTTATAGTCCATTTGAATGTTTAAGGATATGTTAGCCGTATTTGGGGCTAAGATCAACATAAACGGGACCGTTTAGATCCGGCAAAAGGGCGTTTGAAGGCTCTATTGTTCCAGTTTAGGGACGTAGTGGTCCGTGTTCCAGTTTAGGGACGTGGTGGTCCGTATTCCAGTTTAGGGACGTGGTGGACTATGTTCCAGTTTAGGGACGTAGTGGTCCGTATTCCAGTTTAGGGACGTAATGGTCCGTCATTAGTTTAAGTACGTTTCGGTCCAATATTAGTTTAAGGACGTTTCGGTCCACGAGTTTAAGGACCCCACAGTCCATATTCATGTGTGGTCGTTGGGACCCATCACCTCTCTGACGTCGTTGAAGAATTACAACGATAGGTGTCAAAGGAGTTCGGAGATGTACCCTCGAACCGGAAGTAAATTGATTTAAGAGAGCAGCTGTGCTCAGCCAATTTAGTTTGAGGACTTACGGCCATGATTGGGCTAAGTCCAGTTTCAACATTTTTTGTCTTTGGCCTGTGCTAGGGCTTTACCCCTTTTTAGTAATGCACTGCATTATTCTTGTTTTGGTTGGGCTCTGACCTTTTATAAATGATAAAGAGCATCTATTTTTTTGTTTGGGCTTTGCCCTTTTTTTTAAAAATGCATAGCATTTTTTATTAGGCCTGCTAGGCCTTTTAATTGGGCTCTGTCCCTTTTCTTTAATAATGCAGAGCATTAAATACTCTGACAGTGCCCCGCGTGGCTTATCAGGCTCTTTGCGCCAAGTAATGAGCGCAAACTCATATGGTGGTGACATGTGTCACCCTCTGGTGAGCGCAAGCGCAACAGCGCAGTGCACTGTGTCAGTGCGCTGCGCTGCGCTACTGACACGTGGCGCTTTCTGGTGGCTTGCGCCAACACAGGAGCGCAATAGCGCAGTTATTGCAAGTGCAGAGCACTGTTTTATCTTTTGATCGATTTTAAATCAAAGAAAACCAAGTTTTTCTTGTTTTCATGGAACCAATGGTTCATAAGCAAGTGCAAAGCACTATTATTAGCTAGTTTTCTTTCTTATCGAAGATCACTGATCTTGTTCTTAGATCAATGATCTGTTTTTAAGAGAATTTTCCCTTTTTCTGAAGGTTTTTACCTTTTTGTTCTTGTGGAGTTCTTCAGAGTTCTCTTTTTTTCTCTCTCAGAAAATGTTGATGCCTTTGAATTGAGGTCTAAGGGTCTTTTTATAGTGCCCATAAATTAGTTAAATTTGTTAGAGAGATCTTTCTCTGAGTGATTTGGGGAATTTCCCCCACCGTTGGATTTTTGATCCAAGGGCTTCTGTTTTACAGAAGAAAATCTTCTTGTTTTAACAAGAACAGAAAGATTTCTTTAAAATTTTAATTCTGTTTGGCGCAAATGCCCCAACGCATGACACGTGTCGCGCAGTGCACAGCGCAGCGCAACTGCGCTAGCGCATCTGCGCTGACACGTGTCGCGCAGCGCAACTGCGCTAGCGCATCTGCGCTGACACGTGTCGCGCAGCGCACAGCGCAGCGTGATCGCACGCCGATGGCGTGTCGGATGAAAGAATTTGAGTTTACCGCGATCAGGACGGTGTCGCTTTGCAGCTAGCCGGTTGAGCACGGGTCGGTCCACAGGGAGATGGTATTATCTTACCTTCTTGTTTTAGACGAGTCAATAAAGAATCTGTATGTGTTTGTTTGATTCTAACCTATGTGTTTATCTGCAAGTATAAAGTTGTTAAGAAAATACGAGATTGTAAGCTAAGAAATCCTTACTCAAAACCTTTGAGCCGAGTCTTGACCAATTGAAGCTAAGCAATTGGCAAGAACGGGGATTAGGGGATTTAAGCGCGGTATTCGTGGAATCCGGCTTATTTACCCTTGTCCTTCCGTTCTTGTCTCTTGCTTTCGCCTCCGGCCAAACCGAACGCAACCGGTCGTGGTTAGGAATCACCGTTACCTTGTCAGGGTACGGTGCCTAACGGAGCGCTTGCGTATGGTTCGGGCGGAGTTCAAATGGAAAATAACGGGAAAAGGAATTGGCAAAGAAATGTTAACTTATAAAACCGTATTAATTCTTAACAACGACGATAATTACAACATTCACAATATAAACAAAAGAGAACAAAAAGAAAAGAACAAAGAAAAGAAAAGATACAAGTATTAAAGTGCATGAATAAAATTGCAAGTAATAAAAGCAAGTAATAAAAAGACAAGTAATAAAAAGCGAGTAATAAACAGAACAAGAAAAGAACACGGAAGTAGAACCCAAGCCAAGCATGTGCTCAATAGCCAACCCTTAAACTTGCAAGCTCAATGAAGAGGTTGCAAGATCAAGGGAAGGGTAGAGAACGCATGTGAAATGAAGTGCTAGTCCCGGGAGAAAATACGACCTTTGAGATCAATAACTAACCCTTACCCATTCAAGCTCAATAAAGAGGTTGAATGAGCAAGAGAGAGCAAGAATCTCAAGGGGAAGAAGAAACACAAAAGAATGATACAAAACCCTCATCTTTATTCATATCCACAAAAAGCTCTCACTACAATTCATGGAAGAGGAATGAAGAAGAAGAAGAAAAACTATACAAAACACTACAAAAGAGGAACAAAAAGAATGACCCTTGGCTTTGGCAAGTTCTGCTGTATTTATAGGCAGAGAAATTGGGTTCTAGGGCAACCAGCAGACCAGAGATGAAGTTCCAAGAATACCCCCAAAAACCGTCGGCAAGTGGGCCCCACATGGCCGCGGAAGGGCGGCCAAAACCCCCATTTGGCCGCGCTTCCGCGGCCTTTTGGTGGAGTTGGACTTGGGGATTTCTGGTGTTTTCCTGGTTTGGTGTCCCCTGTTGTCTGGTACATGTAGTTTCTGAAATTACTTTCACATTTCTTCCAGAATTTCTGTTGAGGAAAGGTGGACTTTTTTTGTCAAGATTTGGAATGATTGCCTCGAGCTCCGCGTAGATCTCTTGGATCTTGTGCTACCATTGAGCCCTGTGCCTGAAAACGACATTGATTTGACATCTTGTCTTCCTAAACTGGTATCTGGCAGCATACGGATGAAGAGCGGAGACCGTGTTTTATCAGTGGTTGGCAGGAACCCGGATTTTGTCGTGTTTTCTATGAATTTCACCGTTTTAGAACCGAGAACCTGTATCCTGCAAATATATAACAAACACGGATAAAAAGCACCTACCTATAAACACACGAGCGTAAGAATGGGCGGTATAAAATGCAATATTCTGATATGAACAAATACCCCCAAACTTAACTTTTGCTCGTCCCGAGCAAAACCAATTATTCACAAAAATAAAATGATAACCGCACTTTCGCAGGGAACGCGATTGCACTGAGCATGTGCAACAAGCCGTTAAACCTCTAGGTGTCCCTAGTAGGAGGAGTGTTGTCTCCTGAGGGTTTTCAGCGGATACTACCCACAAAATCCGGTCAAGCTAGTTTTTGTAAAATACTAAGATTCAAGCCCCTAAAGTTTTGTTTTAGAACATAACAATTCTATGATCCTAAGTCTAGACTATCGAACCTTTATTTTTCACACCTCACTTCTTATTCAACTACAGATTTTATATGTCTTTACGTGCAGTGCAAAATAGTGTCGTTAAGTTCCCGAAAGGTCGAATAAAGTCATTATGTCACACAATAAAGCCCAAATAACGATTTTAAAAGGATCACATAAGTTTTATAGAGAGTTAAGCATTTTTCAAGTGTCGTTTTCCAGTAAGGTTTCAACTTCAGAATTTCTATCTTCCTTAACAGGAAACTAAGTCTTATTCTTCACTCCACCTTTTTCTTGTTTTCATTTCATATACACCTCTGTGAACGTGCAATAGTCTTTATCATAGAGTAAAACCTTCATATCTCCATTAAAATTTTTTATAAAAGCTTGTCTTTTATCAAGATTATTCTCACACAAAGAACCGTTAGGAATTTTAACTCGGAGAGAACACTTGCTTGATTTTGTTTTAAAACTGGACTTTCTAGGCTTCTTAGCGAGCTTTGGGCCAATGCACCCAAACCAGTTGGTTTTAGGGCATTAGGTGTAGAAACACCCCAGCGGACTTAATTACTCAAGTTACCTAGGTCCAAAAACAAAAGACAGATTGTCGTGAAAATCAGATGATTTAATACGAACGGAGATATAACCGGCAGTTCAATTATTTTTCAGATAAAAGACGTGTTTAGTGGGTTTGGTGTGTAATCATTCCAATCAAGTTTTAGATGGGTTATTTTTCAGACTTAGCTCCAATTACGGCATCAATAACATTCCTTCATATTCGCTTTACTTCATAAACTATTCTTGACATTACTTATTTCAGAACAAACCTATTTGATCCTCAGAAAATCATTTATCTGTTTAAAAGTTTAAACATGAAAGACTTGTCATCTAATTCCCAAAATTCACGACACGTGTAGTGTGATGTAAAGACGTATATCAGCCATAGTTAACTTCAAAGGAGAGTTATCTTTCAGGTTTTCAAAATCTAAACATAAGATTTAGTTATTCCTATCTTTTCAAACAAAAACCGTCGAAATGTTGAATCAGAGTTTTTCCACAAGCTACTTGACAGAAAAGTTTTTATGTTTTTAGAAAATTTTCAATTTTTGTGGGTTTTTAATAGGGTATGCAAATGCAAAATATACAAATGTATGCGAAGGAAGAAAGCTTACCGAGCACACCCCCAAACTTAAACTTGACAGTGCCCTCACTGTCAGGCTATACCAAGAGGGTTAAAATTGCCGGCGCTTCCTAGAAACAAATTATATACAAAACAAAAAGGAAAACAAAAATATATACAAAAAAGTGTCCCCCCCCAAACTTAAGTAAAACAGTGTTTCCACTGTTAAGCGATGAAGTTCAGGATTGGGGGGGAAAGAACAGTATCCAACTATACAAGGCCTTACACAGGCCAAAAGTTAGCACCAACCATTCAAAGATTTTATCTCTATAAAGCAGTGGCTGGTGGAAGAAGGTGAAGAGGTAAGAAATGGAGAATACGCGAGACCGCTTATGGAGAGAAGTGGAATGCGGTCTCGGTAGATGAGAAGAAGAATGGCGGAAGGGGAAAAGAAGTGGAATACGAACTTGAGGGTGCAAATGGAGTAAATAGATTAGCACAATTTGTGATGACCGATGTGTGAAAAGCGATTGTGCTAATATATTTACCCGTCGAGAGATTGGGTCAAATCCCTCAAGGTTCGTGAGAAACCATGGGTACGCCGAACTTGGTAAACCAGACATATGAAATGAAAATGATATGGGTTCTTGCAAGGTCGGAACGATCGAAAGGGTGGAGGGGAGTGGTTGAGGAAGGGTATCGGTTAAAGGTTCAGGAGGGTGTGTACAGTCAGTGAAAGGAACAGGATGAATTGGAAAATCCGACTCATCATCTAGAACTGTTTCATCCTCAAAAATATCCTCAAAATTTTCCTCAAAGTTAAGCTTATCCATGCACATTTCATCAAAGTCCAGACGCATATGGGGTTCGGGAAAAACATTTAATGACTCGGGATGATGAATTGGAGAGAAAAACCTAGTCAAATCTATGGGTTCATCATCCAAAATATCCCCAGCGTCAGTATCCTCAATCAAGTGAAAATCAAAATTCTCTGACACCTTAACCAAAGCATGGATATTAATCAATTCAGGTTCTAAGATGGAGGTGTAAAGGTCAAAAGGTTTAGGATCGGTTTCACTTGGAAGAGACCCTTCACAATCGGGCAAATCAAACACTACGAAGTCGCACAACCCATTAAACATTCTATCTTCAACTGATAATTCATTTGGGACACTTGATAGACTTTCAACACAGGAGTTGTGGGATTCAATTTGGGACGGGTAGATTTGATTTGGAAGGGGGTACATCTCACTCTCTCCACTCAAATTCACAGCCTGTCCTACCGCCTCATCATACATTGAAAAAGTTGGAGCTAGTTGAAAACTAGCTACCAGGTCACTAGGTTGCATGAGGGCGGCCATGGACGCATTCAAATCCATCATCTGTTGGCTTGACGCTACCCTAAAGTCTTCCAACGACTGTTCTAGACTAGACATTGGTTGTGAAGGGGTTTCAGTAAAAGATTCAAAGTTGTTTGGATACTGAAAACTCCCAAAAGGCTGTTCTGAAGCAATGTCTAGGGAAGGTGCAAAAGTAGGGTAGGATTGGTAGGAATTGAATGGCTGGACAGGAGTGGGATCAACATTGGGATAAGAAGGTGAATGGACTTGTTGATCCCAAAAATTTGTAGTGGTGAAAGGAGTGAAAGATCGGCTACGAGATTGTTCAATACGTTCAGCAATAGACATAGGTCTCGGGGTTACAACTGGATTTTCAAAAGGGGTATCAACACAAGAAGGGGTGAATGTTTGAAATGGTTGATACGAAGTGGGTTGCGGGGTCCAGTTGTTCGTCCTAGACGCGTCTATCCGATCTTTCAAAGAAATTTTTGGCATGGATGGATCGTTCGAAGTTCGACCAAAACAAGAACCGTAGGAAGTAATGTCTGGTTGTGGGTACCAAAGTTCGGCAAGAGTTTTGCGAGGTGGAGTACCCATGATATGAAGAGAGAGAGAAAAAGGTAGAGAATAGGAGGGGGAAAGAATGTGAATTTTTTTTTTTTTTTTAAATATTAACAAATGAAGTATACACAAAAAGAATATGGACAAAAATAATCACGACACAAAAATACCACACACCAAATCGTTCTCGGGTTCACCTAGGTCAACTAGACCTGCTCGAGAACTTGATTGTCGAAGTAAAACTGTGTCGAGAAACAGGCTTAAAAATACACTGATCACGAGGCCAGGTAAGTGCAGAGATAAGGGGAGGTTTTCCAACGCTTTCGCGAAGTTCCTTAATTAAATAACCCTTTCTCTTTTGGCGGTTTCGCCGTTAACACTTTCCTAGACACCCCGTAAACAATACACCGTTAAGCAAGCTTCTAAATACAGTTAACTTCTCCTAGTGAGCGCGAAGTCCTTAAGGCTTAAAGTCTAGTTTCGTTTAAAATTTGTGCGGGTTATCGTTATGCTCAAGTTCGTGATTTGTGGGCCACGGAAAAGGTGATGAAATCCTTTACCGTATGTTGTGGGGTTCGCTTGCCCTTAAGTCCGTATTAATGTATGCAATGCGCAATTCAAAAATTCTATAAAGAATCAAACAATCGTTTTTTAGTTTAAGCGCGGCGCTGCAACAAATACGGGTTAGTCAATTTTGGCTTTTGCTAGCGAACTTGCAAAGAATCCTGCAAAGAATAGTATATTGGAAGCGTCGGATTTGAGAAGAAGGTGTTAGTAAAGTACGTACCGTTAAGTTTTGGGTTAGGAAACCCCCGTTGAATCAAATCCGGTAAGCTTGAAAGGTTCGCTTGCGCGGGTCAAACTACCCGGATCTTTGGCACTGTACTTCGTAAACACCTTAGCCTTGAATGTACACTTTGCTCCCCACAATTGCAGTTTGCAAATACGCAAAAATCTGCACACTTGCCCACAAAAATATTGTCCAAAAAAAAAAAAAAAAAGAATATTTTTTTTATAATATGTACAAAAAGAATATTAACCCGAATAACAAGAAAGAAAAATACGCTACCGTCTCCCCGGCAACGGCGCCATTTGATCGCACGCCGATGGCGTGTCGGATGAAAGAATTTGAGTTTACCGCGATCAGGACGGTGTCGCTTTGCAGCTAGCCGGTTGAGCACGGGTCGGTCCACAGGGAGATGGTATTATCTTACCTTCTTGTTTTAGACGAGTCAATAAAGAATCTGTATGTGTTTGTTTGATTCTAACCTATGTGTTTATCTGCAAGTATAAAGTTGTTAAGAAAATACGAGATTGTAAGCTAAGAAATCCTTACTCAAAACCTTTGAGCCGAGTCTTGACCAATTGAAGCTAAGCAATTGGCAAGAACGGGGATTAGGGGATTTAAGCGCGGTATTCGTGGAATCCGGCTTATTTACCCTTGTCCTTCCGTTCTTGTCTCTTGCTTTCGCCTCCGGCCAAACCGAACGCAACCGGTCGTGGTTAGGAATCACCGTTACCTTGTCAGGGTACGGTGCCTAACGGAGCGCTTGCGTATGGTTCGGGCGGAGTTCAAATGGAAAATAACGGGAAAAGGAATTTGGCAAAGAAATGTTAACTTATAAAACCGTATTAATTCTTAACAACGACGATAATTACAACATTCACAATATAAACAAAAGAGAACAAAAAGAAAAGAACAAAGAAAAGAAAAGATACAAGTATTAAAGTGCATGAATAAAATTGCAAGTAATAAAAGCAAGTAATAAAAAGACAAGTAATAAAAAGCGAGTAATAAACAGAACAAGAAAAGAACACGGACGTAGAACCCAAGCCAAGCATGTGCTCAATAGCCAACCCTTAAACTTGCAAGCTCAATGAAGAGGTTGCAAGATCAAGGGAAGGGTAGAGAACGCATGTGAAATGAAGTGCTAGTCCCGGGAGAAAATACGACCTTTGAGATCAATAACTAACCCTTACCCATTCAAGCTCAATAAAGAGGTTGAATGAGCAAGAGAGAGCAAGAATCTCAAGGGGAAGAAGAAACACAAAAGAATGATACAAAACCCTCATCTTTATTCATATCCACAAAAAGCTCTCACTACAATTCATGGAAGAGGAATGAAGAAGAAGAAGAAAAACTATACAAAACACTACAAAAGAGGAACAAAAAGAATGACCCTTGGCTTTGGCAAGTTCTGCTGTATTTATAGGCAGAGAAATTGGGTTCTAGGGCAACCAGCAGACCAGAGATGAAGTCCCAAGAATACCCCCAAAAACCGTCGGCAAGTGGGCCCCACATGGCCGCGGAAGGGCGGCCAAAACCCCCATTTGGCCGCGCTTCCGCGGCCTTTTGGTGGAGTTGGGCTTGGGGATTTCTGGTGTTTTCCTGGTTTGGTGTCCCCTGTTGTCTGGTACATGTAGTTTCTGAAATTACTTTCACATTTCTTCCAGAATTTCTGTTGAGGAAAGGTGGACTTTTTTTGTCAAGATTTGGAATGATTGCCTCGAGCTCCGCGTAGATCTCTTGGATCTTGTGCTACCATTGAGCCCTGTGCCTGAAAACGACATTGATTTGACATCTTGTCTTCCTAAACTGGTATCTGGCAGCATACGGATGAAGAGCGGAGACCGTGTTTTATCAGTGGTTGGCAGGAACCCGGATTTTGTCGTGTTTTCTATGAATTTCACCGTTTTAGAACCGAGAACCTGTATCCTGCAAATATATAACAAACACGGATAAAAAGCACCTACCTATAAACACACGAGCGTAAGAATGGGCGGTATAAAATGCAATATTCTGATATGAACACAGCGCAACTGCGCTGACACGTGTCGCGCAGCGCACAGCGCAGCGCAACTGCGCTGACACGTGTCGCGCAGCGCAGCGCTTGCGCAAAAGCGACTGCGCTGACACGTGTCGCGCAGCGCAGCGCTTGCGCAACTAAATATTTGCTTCTTTAATTTTGTTTTTTAACAGAGCCTTGCTCTGATTGGACGCGCTGTCTTGGGCGCTGCGCTGATGTATCTGCTTCTGACACGTGGCGCATTGCGCGCAGCGCACGGAACCTGAAGCGTTGCTTCTAAATTTGAATTTTGAAATTCAAACAGAGCTTTGCTCTGATTGGGGGAAACATTTGTGTAAGGGCTCTCCTAGACACAGCGCGACCTCACCCCCAATACTGGGAAAGAAGAACCCCTGCAGATCCGCTCACTGCCTCCATGTGGCTCGGGACTGTACTCAACTAAAACCTGTTTGCACGTCTCCTTTGAGCGTGTTAGGGTAGTAATCAAAGTACAGTGGGAACTCACAAGGGACAAATGACGATCCTCAGGTCGATGAACTAACCTGTACACATGTCACCAGGGAACTGCTATCTGACGTCAGGTATAAGACCAACTAGCATGTTCCCGGCGAGTCCTGTCCGGTGTACTCATAACCCAATGAGCACCTGTATACATCTTAGGTGAACCAACTGACACCAGTGGCTTGTGAGACCGGCCACCGCCCCTCGTCGGGGTCTCGACTGTATACACTAGTCTACTCTGGAGTATTGATACCCTGTCTCGAAACTCCCATGACTAGGAACCTTTTAAGGATGTGCTTATAGACTACCAGCTCCCACGTATATATCGCCCTCATACTGCTGGCAGTCAAGCAAGAATCCTAGGGGCTCTATCAACGTGTAGTAGCGACCTATCAGGTCACCTAAAGCAGTACACGATGATAAAGATAAACCAGATAGCATACTATCATCTTGAGTAAGACTGTCCTACCGGGATAGGTCCTCCCTCAATCATTGCAATCACGTGCCTGTGATCCAATAATTGACTCTGAGGGCACTATCTCCAACAATCTCCCACTTGCACTCAAGGCTAATTATTGCGATGTCGCATACTCACAGCCCGTGTGATACCGAACACACAACTACTCTATTAGTCAGTCTCACAAAGATCGATTGCGAAACTATTACGTTCGAGGAATAGCCTCAGTGAGTGGATCCGCTTTGATGTTTCCTTCTATGTCTCTCAATATCTCAAGTTCGCGGAGAAAGCCATCTCCCGAAATGAGCAATACCTGTCTTAGAATGTGTCTGGATGTCTGATGGGACCTAGCTCATAAATGAACTCCAAATCCAAACTTCTTAGACTTTATCGTCAACTGAACTTAATCAGTATCCTGCGCCATCCATCCTTAGTATTGCCTTGGACCACCTGTCCAAAATACTGCCCCTCGTCAGAAAGAAAACTATAACTCTGACAACCTCCCTGTCGTCCAAGTCACCTTGGAAGCCTGGAATGATAACTGCCTTCCGAATGAGGCTGTCGTTATCATATCCCTAGAACATCCACTTATGTTCTAAAACTGCTTCCGATTGTTTCTCCAGGATTGGATCAATATTAACTTATTGCATCTATTGCAAAAACAACATCTGGTGTGGTACTTGACATTTCATGATTGACTCAATTGCCTACGCAAGTGATCTGCCAATCATGCACATCCCTCTCCCCTTTAGTCTGTAAGACACCTTTAGAGAGGGTGACTCCATCACCTGCAGGTATACTACCGTGCCAGGAGTCATCCATCGTAAAATACCTTTAGAATGGTGTCTAAGTACCCTGATTGGGACACTTCCCAAATCTAGATCTAAAACCATAGATCCAGTAACCAGAATGTCTGATATTATATCCAAGTCCCATGTGGAGAAACCACTGTGTGACAACCAAAGTATAACCGATCGTAGTATAGGAATATCACTTCCTACTCTGTGTATGTCATCCAAATACCATGACATCACACCCTACTACCTTCTCAACAGATCCATCCCCTATTCTGATGAAGTCAAACCTATGACTGTCACATCAGAAATTGATGATCTATCTCCGCTATATCTGCTTTAGTCTATAAATAGACATAAGCCACTTGTCCACCAATGCTTCCGCTGCTCCCACTGACTACGACAACCCTCTGGCAGAGTCATATAGACGTACACTTCTAAAGCTAGTTTAGAACGACGCTATATTCATCCTCCTGCCGGGTCTCACATTCTGGGACAACAGCTATGGCAAGTCTGGGTAAACAAGAACTTCCCTGTCACCGTCCTTGAGGCTACCGGAGTACCTCTCGGGTGCCTGAAGTTACCCACCTTATCTGTGGAGTGGCCAATCGAATGTCAAACCAAATTGAATCTTTAGGTTCTTATCAAATCTTCAGTAATCGTTTGCGGTTCTGGAATCACTTCCAGTTCTACCATACTCCCACTGCTATTTTCTGAAAAAATCCATTTTTATTAAAACTATGGCGAGTCAAGAACAATATCCGTTGGGATCCGACGACATTCGGTGAGGGCTCGCCCGCACCTCCGTTGGGAGGGAGGCGACAGCGGGTGTTCGGATCTTCTGGGGGATTGGTTGCCATGTGGGCGGGGATCGAAAGGCCAACTTTGTATTTTGTGGAGTTATTTCCCATAGACGGCGCCAACTGATGGAGGTCCTTTTCGGGTCTCCGTCAGATGTTGTCTTCCGTTGATCTCCCGGTGGATTTCGGCGGTGATCTTCTGTTGCGTGTGGGTCTCAATGGGTTTTGAGGAGATTGGTGATTTGAGGAGTTTAGCGCTGAGTATCTGCAAAGAAGTCCCGGGGTGGTTTGGTACCACCTGTTGGATGTAGTGCCCTCAAAGTCAATTATTAGATCGCAGGTACGTGATTGCAATGATTGAGGGAGGACCTATACCGGTAGTGTAAGTCCATATTGCGACCCCCGGTGCTTACGGGGAGGCGGAAACGGTATAAAAAACAAATTTTTATCGCAAGAGGCAACATGGACTAAACAAGGTCGGGATCGTGTCTAAACTAAACAAGCAAATACGCTAAAGGGAGTTAGCTACTCGGATGAAGGTTATACCTAAACTTGAACTCCTTCTTCTTCAAGACTTGTAGAGGTTAATGGTTCTCTTCTTGTCGCCTTCTTCCGTCGAAGATGGATCCACCTCGAAGGTTCGACCTTTGGGCTCTTCCTCGATCTTTGAGTGAACTAGGGTTTCCGGCTTGCTAAACCTTGAACCTAGAATGAGTAGAGAGTGACTAGGGTTTGCTTTTCTTTTTAAAGAGAAGGATTCTCAACACATGAGAAGGGTTCTCTTTTTGCTAGAGGAAGAAGAAGATGAAGTGAGGAGAGAGAAGCTAAATGAGATAATGAGATATCTTTTTCTTTCTAGCAACCATAATGCCAAAAGAAAAACAATTATCTAAATAATAATAATTCAAAATAAGAATAGTTGATGGTAATTTGGAATGACCACTATCATGCTTCTTTAAATGAAATGTAAGCATGAATCAAGGAGGATCTTTCAAAGCATGATGGTGGTCAACATTCAACCATGGTCAACAAGTCAACCATGGTCAACAAGTCAACAAAATCAACCATAACAAAATTCTCATTTAATTACTATTATTAATAGATAATCCATAAATCCATTAGGGTTTGGAAAATGAAGACTGTCAACTGTGCATACGCACCCGTTCCGAAACCCTAATGAAATACCTCACCTCCGCCTCAAGCAACTGTGCATACACACCTGCATTCTCGTTCCGAGGAACAAGAATACCGAGATATAAAAGCAACCCCAAAACATATACCAGTATCTGGCTCAAACCAGAGCCTTCCAGTATAATCCGTCCGGACTCCAAACGTGCACAAGTGCGCGGATGAGAACGAACCCTGTCGCAAAACCATGCGACCTCTACTCTGTTTTGCCCAGAGGCGAATACCCTCTGTGTGGGACTCTAAAGACTCGACACTACGCTGGCAGTGGGTTTAACCACAGACCGCAAGCGGCACTAGCTGTGCATAACGGTCCCCAGGTAGATGCCGATAAGAAGGCTGACGAGGTGAAACCCCATCTGAACTCCTACTGAATCTGAATGTGACATTCTCCGTACAGTCCGGTCTGTTCATCTGATACATCGCATGTCGAGCCTAGGGGGCGGTAAAACGTCAGTCCCCCAATAGCGGTACAAGTCGTGTCGGAGTGAAGCCCAAAACACCCTGAGATAACACTGGAAACCTACCAGTATATCTCGCTTGCCCTGGCCAGGGACTACTCGTATAATGGCTCTCCTAGACACAGCGCGATGTCAACCCCCAATACCGGGAGAGACGAATCCTGTCTAACCGTCACTGCCTCGAAGTGTTTCGGGACTGCACCCAACCACTACCTGTTTGCACGACTCCTTTGAGCCGTGGTAGGGTAGTGATCAAAGTGCAGTGGGAACACACTCGAGACGAAGTGCCAGTATCAAGTCAGCGGACTAAGCTGTACTCATGTCACCTGGGAACTGATAACTGACGATAGGTATAATACCAACCTTTCAGTTCCCGACGAGTCCTGTCCAGTGTACTCGTAACCTAACGAGCACCCGTATACTATCTCCAGTACGACGTACTGATGGCTGTGGGACAGACCATCTCCCACACTGGGATGAGAAGCGCATACGCTAGTCTACTCCGGAGTATCGATGCCCTGTCTCGATAGTCCTGCGACTAGGGACCTGTATAAGGATGTGCTTATAGATTACCCAGCCCCCACTAGTGTGACTGCCATCACAACGCTGGTAATCAAGCAAAGATCTTAAGGGCTCCACTAATGCGTATAGGTGATATCGCAAAATAAACACATGTAAACATTAAAGTAGAAGCAAACCAAGTAGCATACTACTATATTGAGCAAGATTGTTTATACAAGGTGAATATCCCAAGCTTCCATTAAGTAATATACAAACTAGTATGATACAGTAATGGCCTCTAGGGCATATACACTAACAATCTCCCACTTGCACTAAGGCCATGTACTGGCGTATCGAAGACCTATCATCTCGATCAGCCGCTCGAACTGAGTCTGGGGTAGGGCCTTGGTGAATGGATCTGCAGTGTTCTCTTCTGAAGCAACCCTCCGAACCTCGATCTCCTTGCGATCCACGATCTCCCTGATCAGGTGATACCGCCTCAAGATGTGCCTGGATCTCTTATGGGACCTGGGTTCCTTCGCTAAAGCTATAGCCCCGTTGTTGTCGCAATACAGAGGTATTGGGTCAACAATGGACGGAACCACCTGAAGTTCTTTCAAGAACTTCCTTATCCAGACAGCTTCTTTTGCGGCATCAGATGCAGCGATGTATTCTGCTTCCATAGTCGAGTCTGCAACGGTTTCCTGTTTGGAACTCTTCCAACACACCGCCCCTCCATTGAGGGTAAAGACAAAACCCGACATGGACTTGGAATCATCCTTGTCACTATGGAAGCTGGAGTCAGCAAAGGCCTCAATCTGGAGGTCTTTTCCGCCATACACCAAGAACATCTCCTTAGTCCTTCTCAGGTACTTGAGAATGTTCTTTACTGCTATCCAATGTTTCTCCCCAGGGTTTGACTGATACCGGCTTACTACACTCAGTGCATAAGCTACATCCGGTCTGGTACACAACATCGCATACATTATAGAGCCTACCGCAGAAGCGTAGGGTATAATAGACATGCGATCCCTCTCCAAATCAGTCTTGGGAGACATCTCTTTAGAGAGGGTGATCCCGTGACAAGCCGGTAGGTTACCGCGCTTGGAATCTTCCATACTGAATCTTTTCAGTACGGTGTCGATGTACCTGGACTGTGAAAGTCCTAATATCCTCTTGGATCTATCACGATGGATCCGGATCCCCAGGATGTAAGAGGCATCACCCAGGTCTTTCATGGAGAACCTGTGTGACAAGAAACCTTTGACAGATTGTAGCATAGGAATGTCATTTCCTATTAAGAGAATGTCATCCACGTATAAAACAAGGAATACTACAGTTCTTGCTACAAATCTACTATAGATGCATGGTTCATCTGGATTTTTGATAAAGTCAAATTCCTTGACCGTCTCATCAAAACAGATGTTCCAACTCCGCGATGCCTGCTTTAGTCCATAGATGGACTTAAGCAACTTGCACACCTTTCCGCTGCTCCCACTCTGAATGAAACCCTCTGGCTGATCCATATAGACACACTCCTCTAAATTTCCATTTAGAAAAGCGGTTTTTATGTCCATCTGCCAAATCTCATAATCATGGAAGGCAGCAATGGCAAGAAGGATCCGAATGGATTTCAGCATAGCCATTGGAGAAAAGGTTTCGTCATAGTCCAAGCCAGGTCTTTGACGGAAACCCTTTGCTACAAGTCTAGCTTTATAGGTCTCAACCTGTCCATCTACACCAATCTTCCTTTTGAAGATCCACTTGCATCCTACGGGTTTTACCCCGTCTGGAGCAATGTCCAACGTCCATACTTTGTTGGTGTACATGGACTCCATTTCGGTCCGCATTGCATCCAGCAATTTTACCGAGTCAACGCTCTGAACGGCCTGCTGGAAGCTAGTAGGCTCATCATAGTCTATGATGCAATCCTCTCTATCCCCGTCTATGAGAAAACCGCAGTATCTCTCGGGCGGATGAGACTGCCTACTACTCCTGCGGAGCGGCATAGGAATGTCCTGTTCTTTTGAACTCACTGGCTCTTCCAAGTCTTCAGTAATAGCTTGTGGTTCTGGAATCTCTTCCAGTTCTATTGCGTTCCCACTTATCTGGGTTTCCAAAAACTCAGTTTCCAAGAAGCGGGCATGTTGAGAAACAAAAACTTTTTGTTCCTCAGCGGAATAGAACAGATACCCCCTGGAGTTCTTTGGGTATCCCACAAACTTATATTGTACAGAACGTGCCTCGAGCTTGTCCGCATGCTGCTTTTTTACAAAAAGCTGGACATCCCTATATCTTAAGGTACTTAAGACAGGGTTTCTTCCCACTCCACATCTGATATGGAGTGGTAGGCACAGTCTTGGTAGGAGCCTTGTTCAAGAGATATGCAGCTGCTTCTAGTGCATATCCCCAGAAAGATCGCGGTAACTCAGCCTTACTCATCATGGAAAGAACCATATCCAATAGGGTTCGATTCCTCTTTTCCGATACACCGTTATGTTGCGGAGTGTATGGAGGAGTACGCTGAGAGAGAATCCCATTCTCTTTTAAGTAATTCAGGAACTCGGCACTTAAGTATTCTCCACCTCGATCCGATCTTAGAATCTTGATACTTTTGCCGGTTTGTTTTTCAACTTCATTCTTGTAATCCCGAAATTTCTCAAAGGCCTCGGATTTGTGCTTCATTAAGAAGACATGTCCATACCTAGAGAAATCGTCTGTGAAAGTAATGAAGTATGAATAACCGCTTCGCGCATGTGTAGACATTGGACCATACACCTCACTGTGTATGAGTCCCAAGAGCTCGCTCGCTCTTTCTCCGTGTCCAGTGAACGGAGTCTTTGTCATCTTTCCCATGAGACAAGATTCACAAGTGGCATAAGACTGATACTCGAACGGATCCAAGTATCCTTCTTTATGTAACTTAGTCAACCGTGTCTCATTGATGTGACCCAGTCTACAATGCCATAAGAAAGTCTGATTAATATCTGGAGACTTTCTTTTGTGTGTATTCTGGACATTGAAAATCTGTGGTTGGTTTAATACGTATATACCATTGCTCAGTGTACCTGACCCAATCAGAACTTGATTAAGGTGAATGTTTACAACATTACTTACAAACGCAAATTCATAACCTTCTTTAGAAACCAAAGATACAGAAATGATATTACAAGTTGCGTTGGGTACAAAAAAGCAATTACGCAAAACCAAAACATGCCCATCTGACATTCCCAGGTGATAGTCCCCCACGGCTTTAGCATCCATGCTAGCTCCGTTCGCAACTCTGAGGGTCATGTCACCTTCCTTCAAAAACCTACGGTTTCTCAATGCCTGCAAAGAATTACAGATATGAGATCCTGATCCGGTATCCAATACCCAGGAAGTAGAGTTTATTGAAAGACAGTTTTCAATAACATACACACCTGAAGCTGAAGCCGCAACCTGCTTCAGTTCCTGTGTCCTGGCCTTCCAAGCCCTGCAATCTTTCTTCCAGTGTCCACTCTTATGACAATAGAAGCATTCTTCCTTTCCAACAAGCTTCCCCGCAATCTTTGTTGCCTTTTCCTTTCCCTTCGTACCCACTTTACTAACACCGCCTCTTGGTTTGGCGGGGGCTTTCTTCCTCTTTCCCTTTGCTTTCGCCTTGGATCTAGAGGAAGAAGATCCTCCTACAAACAAAGCGGGTGTTTCCCTACCCTTCTGTAGGGTGCCCTCTGCGCTCCTCAGCAGGTTGAGGAGTTCTGAAAGTTCAACTTCCTTTTCTTGCAAGTTGAAATTCAGTATGAACTGGGCGTAAGTGGATGGAAGGGACTGGAGAATTAAATCCGTATAGAGTTCACTGTCCAACGTGGTCCCAAGTTCCGCGAGCTCCTCAGTGTAGCCAATCATCTTAAGCACGTGGTCCGCTACCGATGATCCGACGGCCAACTTAGTCGAAAATAACTTCTTCGACACTTCGCATCTTGCGATACGAGACTGCTCTCCATACAGTTCTTTTGTATGGAGAAATATGGACTCGAGGTCCATATTCTCATGCCTCCTCTGATGTTCGTTGTCCATAGAGGCAAGCACGAGGCACCTGGCCTTCGCGCAATCAATCTCCCAAGTCTTACGGATTTCCTTATCCGCGACGCTGGAGGTGGGACCTGGGACGGGGGGAGCTTTGGTGGTAAGAAGATACCCCAGCTTGTCGTAAGCGATTGCCAATTTGACATTCCTGAGCCAATCTTTGTAGTTTGGCCCTGTCAGTATGTTTTTATCTAGAAGTAACTTAAGTCCAGTCATTTCGATTTGGTCGCTGCAGGGGGAGAGAAGAAACACTTAGCACGATGCTCTTGCAAGTTTAGAATGGTTTTTAATTTGTCTAAACAGGATGGCTCCCACTGTCTCTCGAATCCCTCCTCAAACCACAAAGGAAGAATTAGCCGGGATCAATCCCACCGTACAATACTTGCTTAACCGTTCAGCCAGGCCAGTGTCGGTACTTCGAGGGAGGTTTTCCAACGCTTTCGCGAAGTTCCTTAATTTAAGAACCTCTTTTCCCTGGGGGCGTAGCCCCGCTAATACCTTTCTAGGCACCTACTAGGTTTATAGCATTGATCGTTTAGTGAGAAATTTCCCGAGGAGTAGCATATACTCACAGTAGGATCGGGATCCAAATATCATCGCGTGACGAAAATGAAGGAATCCTACCATAATCATCACACTCCAAATGGTATGCAAATCTAGCAAGTTTCAGTACTTATGAAACCCCGATGTGGATTTTTGCCCCATGCTCTTATGACCTTGACAAAGGTCAACAAATCATAAGTCACATGTCAAGTTCTGCCCGTCATTATCCAGGTTAATTTGAACCCACCCGTATATACCCTTGACGAAGGTCAACAAGGCAATACGACTGTCCCAAACCAACGCATCTATCTATGCTACATATGAACACCCAACAGCTACCAATCTCTATGTCTTGACGAAGGTCAACAAACATAGCTTGAATACTATTGAATATTCATACGAAACGACGGAGGGCTACGAATGGTTTTGGCGAAACCGTGAACGTAGTGAACTTGATATAATCGATGGAACGAGATAGCTTTTAGAAGGAGTGGCTCAAGCTCCGCATTTAAAAGTTAGTTTTGAAAAGAACCGAGTGGTTTTTTGAAAGTGTTCCAACGACTTTAACTTGGTTTATTATCTTGCATTAGTTCTTTTAATGCGTGATATTCTTGCATTAGTTCTTTTAATGCGTCCCATCATTTAATCCTACCATTGCAGAAAACAACCAAAATATGACGTACGCTTATGCCATTCGCATTCGCCACGGGGTCCCGTCATCACTCGTTAGGTTACTTAACTAACAACAGAGCGGGGGCTGGGCTAGCGCGGCTGTAAAACATAAGCAACGCCTAAATAGAAAGCAATGATAGACATTACAGATCACAGATGAATACATTGGATATACTAGCAATCCGCAATCCTTTCGAGCCTGCAACGAAAAGCGGATTACACGGTCGCGGTGAATAGCAAATACCCCACCCAAGACCCCTACGGGTGCGGCAAACTACCCGCCAAGTACTCGGCAGTTTGTGCACCCCTCCATGGGTCTATCCTAGGAGCAAAAACAGTAAAAAGAATTATACAATGACGGCTACAACCCCGACCCGGTTGTGCGGCCAAACAAATAATAATATTACATCAATTTACATTTACAATGAATGAAAGAAAAACAAAAGCTCATCTCACATCCACCCCGGCTATTCACCCGCGACAGTCCAACAGATTCATATACACAATCCAATATCAAACACAGATCATGTATAACCCCGACTAATCGACTTATAGCGATTAGCCGACGTTCAATACATGCAAACATCACAGATATAACCAACATAGCCAAAGTGCAGTGAAGTTCGGAAAAAATACGGAATTATAGGACCCCAAAAGTGAATTTCAGTTCTGGAAAATCTGGGCACATATAATATATCTGAAAAATCCCAAAACCAACACAGAAGAACACTGCACGAAAAACGATGCAGAGAGGAAAACAAACTGCGGCGGTTCCGCGGCACATGCCTACCTCGTGCCGCGGAACCGCGGCGGTTTAAATGAATTAGGGCATCGTATTTCTTGGTTGTTCAAACAAAACCCTGAGCCGAATTTACAAGTATAAAGTTTTTCATTTAGAGCAGAAAAAAATTCAACAGAAACTTAGGGTTTTGGTTTTTCCGGTTTTGCCATTTTTCGGTTTCGAACTTCCATACACTTCGCTACCAAGCTAGTTTAAGTTTAGTTAGGCTCTGATACCACTGTAAGTCCATATTGCGACCCCCGGTGCTTACGGGGAGGCGGAAACGGTATAAAAAACAAATTTTTATCGCAAGAGGCAACATGGACTAAACAAGGTCGGGATCGTGTCTAAACTAAACTAGCAAATACGCTAAAGGGAGTTAGCTACTCGGATGAAGGTTATACCTAAACTTGAACTCCTTCTTCTTCAAGACTTGTAGAGGTTGATGGTTCTCTTCTTGTCGCCTTCTTCCGTCGAAGATGGATCCACCTCGAAGGTTCGACCTTTGGGCTCTTCCTCGATCTTTGAGTGAACTAGGGTTTCCGGCTTGCTAAACCTTGAACCTAGAATGAGTAGAGAGTGACTAGGGTTTGCTTTTCTTTTTAAAGAGAAGGATTCTCAACACATGAGAAGGGTTCTCTTTTTGCTAGAGGAAGAAGAAGATGAAGTGAGGAGAGAGAAGCTAAATGAGATAATGAGATACCTTTTTCTTTCTAGCAACCATAATGCCAAAAGAAAAACAATTATCTAAATAATAATAATTCAAAATAAGAATAGTTGATGGTAATTTGGAATGACCACTATCATGCTTCTTTAAATGAAATGTAAGCATGAATCAAGGAGGATCTTTCAAAGCATGATGGTGGTCAACATTCAACCATGGTCAACAAGTCAACCATGGTCAACAAGTCAACAAAATCAACCATAAAAAAATTCTCATTTAATTACTATTATTAATAGATAATCCATAAATCCATTAGGGTTTGGAAAATGAAGACTGTCAACTGTGCATACGCACCCGTTCCGAAACCCTAATGAAATACCTCACCTCCGCCTCAAGCAACTGTGCATACACACCTGCATTCTCGTTCCGAGGAACAAGAATACCGAGATATAAAAGCAACCCCAAAACATATACCAGTATCCGGCTCAAACCAGAGCCTGCCAGTATAATCCGTCCGGACTCCAAACGTGCACAAGTGCGCGGATGAGAACGAACCCTGTCGCAAAACCATGCGACCTCTACTCTGTTTTGCCCAGAGGCGAATACCCTCTGTGTGGGACTCTAAAGACTCGACACTACGCTGGCAGTGGGTTTAACCACAGACCGCAAGCGGCACTAGCTGTGCGTAACGGTCCCCAGGTAGATGCCGACAAGAAGGCTGACGAGGTGAAACCCCATCTGAACTCCTACTGAATCTGAATGTGACATTCTCCGTACAGTCCGGTCTGTTCGTCTGATACATCGCATGTCGGGCCTAGGGGGCGGTAAAACGTCAGTCCCCCAATAGCGGTACAAGTCGTGTCGGAGTGAAGCCCAAAACACCCTGAGATAACACTGGAAACCTACCAGTATATCTCGCTTGCCCTGGCCAGGGACTACTCGTGTAATGGCTCTCCTAGACACAGCGCGATGTCAACCCCCAATACCGGGAGAGACGAATCCTGTCTAACCGTCACTGCCTCGAAGTGTTTCGGGACTGCACCCAACCACTACCTGTTTGCACGACTCCTTTGAGCCGTGGTAAGGTAGTGATCAAAGTGCAGTGGGAACACACTCGAGACGAAGTGCCAGCATCAAGTCAGCGGACTAAGCTGTACTCATGTCACCTGGGAACTGATAACTGACGATAGGTATAATACCAACCTTTCAGTTCCCGACGAGTCCTGTCCAGTGTACTCGTAACCTAACGAGCACCCGTATACTATCTCCAGTACGACGTACTGATGGCTGTGGGACAGACCATCTCCCACACAGGGATGAGAAGCGCATACGCTAGTCTACTCCGGAGTATCGATGCCCTGTCTCGATAGTCCTGCGACTAGGGACCTGTATAAGGATGTGCTTATAGATTACCCAGCCCCCACTAGTGTGACTGCCATCACAACGCTGGTAATCAAGCAAAGATCCTAAGGGCTCCATTAATGCGTATAGGTGATATCGCAAAATAAACACATGTACACATTGAAGTAGAAGCAAACCAAGTAGCATACTACTATATTGAGCAAGATTGTTTATACAAGGTGAATATCCCAAGCTTCCATTAAGTAATATACAAACTAGTATGATACAGTAATGGCCTCTAGGGCATATACACTAACAGGTAGGACAGTCTTACTCGAGATGATAGTATGCTATCTGGTTTTCCTTTATCATCGTATACAGCTCTAGGTGACTATTCACTATTACACGTTGATAGAGCCCTTAGGATCCTGCTTAACTACCAACAATATGATGGTGATCATATACGTGAGAGTTGGGTAGTCCATAAGCACATCCTTAAAAATGGTCCCTAGTCGTAGGAGTTTCGAGACAGGGCATCAATACTCCAGAGTAGACTAGTGTATACAGTCGACACCCCGACAAGGGGTGGTGGCCAGTCTCACAAGCCATTGGTGTCAGTTGGATCACCGAAGATGTATGCAAGTGCTCATTGCGTTATGAGTACACCGGACAGGACTCGCCGGGAACCTGCTAGTTAGTATTATACCTAGCGTCAGATAGCAGTTCCCTGGTGACATGTGTACAGGTTAGTTCATCGACCTGAGATCGTCATTTGTCTCATGTGAGTTCCCAATGTGCTTTGATTACTACCCTACCACGGCTCAAAGGAGTCGTGCAAACAGGTTTTAGTTGGGTACAGTCCTGAGCCACATGGAGGCAAGTGAGCGGATCGGCAGGGGATTCGTCTCTCCCGGTATTGGGGGTGAGATCGCGCTGTGTTTCGGAGAGCCATTACACAAAGCCCTCGGCCGAGGCAGGGGATTTACTGGTAGGTATTCCAGTAGTATCTCAAGGTGTTCTGGGCTACACTCTGACACGACTTATACCGCTATTGGGGGTCTGACGTTACCAGCCCCCTTGGCCCGATATGCGATACTCATAGACGAATGGACCAGACTGTATGTATATTGTCACTAATAGGCTCAGTAGGGTTCCAGGATGAGTTCGCTCATCGGTTTCCCTTAAGGCCAGTACATGGGCAGCCGTTACGCACATCTAGTGCCGCTGACGTGCTTATGGTTAAACCCACTGCCAGGGTACTGACGAGTCTTTAGAGTCCCCCACAGATAGTTTGCCAAGTTCGGGCGAAACGTTGTAGAGGCTGTATGGTTTTATGGCAGGGTTCGAAAATGCACGTGCACTTGTGCATGTGTCATATTTCGGACAGATAATACTGGTGACTTTGGTTTAAGCTGGATCCATGTATTATATTGAGTCGGAATATTTTAGTCTCTCGTATTCGTATTCGGCGGAATACGGATAGAGGTATGTATATACAGGTGAGGGGTATTTTCGTAATCCGTTACGAGAATACTTTAGAAGATGAATTTCTTTTGGTTAATCATTTTAGTTTAAATGATTAAATAGGTTTTGGAAATTGTGACTCATGGTTTTTACTCATCAATTCTAGAATGTTCACTAATGACTCATGTAATGAGTCATCTAGTGAGTTAATAAAGAGTTAATGAGTTTTTCTTTGTGAAAAGATATTTGAGGAGATATTTTCATTAGATATTTCTCTTTGGTTTTTGATAAAGATAACCTCATATATCTATTCACAAAAGGATTAGAAAATGAGAGAGAGAAGTTCATATGCTTGGTTTTCTTTTGCTCTCTTGATTTTCTAAAGTTTACCATTTCCAATCCTTAGCATCTTCTTCAACCTCCACTCTAACTCTCTCATGTGATGAGAACCCTACGGTATTTGAGACAAAGTATTCTACTCATTCTCTACTTCATCTTAGACATCGCTTTTAGCAGACTTGATGTCAGAGTTGCCTCAGTATAGAGGCGGGAGCCTGTTTAAAGATCCGTTGATCTGGTGCCACCTCGATGAGGAGACGAGAGACCGGAGTTTCCGCGAGGAGCGTGGGATGATGGCTAAAGACTGAAGGACTCGGATCGATCGGTATAGCCTTTCTACCTCTTTACTGGCAAGATCCGGGTTATAGTATGCGATAGCACCAGTTATAAAAGTTTTTGTTCCGCGTTTGGTGTCAGAATGACGGCCGGGGCACTACCGTAGACTTACGTGGTATTAGAGCCACACCATTAACCTTTACTAACTTGTACTAACGTGTTTAAAATATCGATCGAACGAAATTTCCAAAACCGCACTTTTCAGGCTAAAGTTTCTGTCGATTTTTAAAACTGGTTTAAAAATCATTTTGAGCATCTCAGAAAATCGTGCAGGCTTTTTTAAGACCACAGTAGAAATTCGAGCCACCGATTCAACCATAGTGCCGCGGAACCGCTGCACATGCCAAGGTTTAGCCGCGATTCCGCCACAGTCTTGGTGCTTCAGTGTACCATATTTCTTCTGGGGCTCTTGCATAGGAAATTGTGGTTTCTGGAATATTTTGTTCGGGCCCAGATTTTGTTTGAGTACTGCAGTTGTACATGGGGCCCACTTCGGGAAGTTTTGTCGATCGAAATTTTTAAACTTGTTTGTTTACAGTACTTACATTATATCTCCGACCGTGAATGTCATTTGAGTGATAAACCGTGTCTTATTGCTATAGCTCTTTTAGACGGGTTTGCGAACGTGACATTCGTGTTGATGTTCTGTGTTGTGCTGTGATATTGTGGATTTGTCGTGGTGGATAGCTGTGTGCAATGGTAGTGCAGTTTAGATTTATTTATACATTTGATATTGCGGGGCGAGCGTCCAAAATGTGGACTGCCGTCACTGCCTTTTTGTATAATATTCTTTTGGGGCACGACCGGATTGAGGTCGATGTACCCGTTGTACATATTTTTCATTTCTGTACTAGGTTTACCCCGCGACGGAGTGCACGGATAGCCGGGTTCTGGAGGGAAACGGGTCCGCATCTCATAGCTTTGAGAGGCAGAGGTGCCTCACTCTAGAATTGGCAGACTATTCGCCGCACTCGTAGGGGGTACAGGTTGATCCAAGGAGGGGTGCCCAAGTTACCGGATTCCATGAAGTGTTGGGTGGTCCATTCACTTTGCTATAGGGGGCTGCCTCGCTTCAGGTTTTGGCGGGTAACTTTCCGCATTCGTAAGGGTCTAGGTTTTCATTGCACAGACTATCCACACGACCAGGGGAACGTCGGGTTTCAGCGGCGGCTCTGTGAAACCCAGGGATCCCAGATTATCTGTATTGTTCTGTGATGCTTATTACTTTTCTGTAATGTTGTATATTATCACGTCTGGAGCGATTATTGTATATTGGTATATATACTAGTAGATGTTGTATATGTTTTGCACCCGCGCTAGTCCAGTCTCCGCTCTGTCGTTAGTTAAGCAACCTAACGGTTAATGACGGGACCCAGTGACGAATGCGGATGGCATATACATACCTTTTATTTTCGTTCTTTTCTGGTGTGATTAACTGATGGGACTGCGTTGATTCTGATCAATGCAAAGGAAAACAAACCTGTTTGGACATTGTTGGAACAGTTTTAAAATGTGTTATTACAAAGACGTTTTCTTTTGTTTTGCATAGTGGTATTCAGTTGGAATATCCTGCACCTCATTCGACGAGGCAAGGGCCGAGATCCTTTCACCGGGAGTGACCCCTTGGGAAGAAGTTTGCATCAGGCTAATAACTTCACTATAGTCGATTACATGTTGCTTTGCATCGCGGTATTCAGTTGGAATATCCTACACCTCATTCCACTAAGAAAGAGCCGAGATCCCTTCACCGGGAGTGACCACTTTAGCAAAGGTTTTCGCCACTATATTTTTATAAAAAGCTATCAGGTTCCTTCAGCGATATCAAGTTCGTTACGTTAAAGGTTTTTCGCCAAAAACCAACCGTAGCCCTCCGTCGTTTCAGACGGGTAGCACGTAGTATTCATGCTATGTTTGTTGGCCTTCGTCAAGGCATAGTGGATGGTAGCTGCTTGTTACTTTTCTGTTGCATAGATAGATAAGTTGGTTTGGGACAGTCGTATTACCTTGTTGGCCCTCGTCAAGAGTATGTACGGGTGGGTTCAAATTGACAAGATAATGACGGGTAGAACTTGATATGTGACTTATGATTTGTTGGCCTTCGTCAAGATCATAAGAACATGGGGTAAAAATCATATCGGGAGTTTTTAAAGAAACTGAAACTTGCCAGGCATGCGCATACCTTCTGGAGTGTGATAACGTAAATGGATACCTTCACGTTATCATGCGATGAGAGTTGGATCCCGATTCCCACTGATGAGTTGGTTTACTCTTCGGGTGATCCCGATTGATTCTTCTTTCAGGTTTGGAGGAAAATTTGATAGTACAGTGGGAGGTTTCCTGATTAGATAAAGTGATAACCATTCTGATCTAGGTTAGAGTGCACGCAGAGTGTTTCTTTTCTCTCTCTCTTTGGCTGCGACCTTTGACCGACCCTAGACTATGACTCAGTGACAAAGTTGACCGAACCTTCTTAAAATACTGGCTTTTGGATTGTCCGAGTTGCATAAGTCATTGATGCTCCTTCTTTTACCCTTTCCATTTCTCAGAACACCTCGTTGCACTACGAACATCCACTTCTATTAGATAGATCCATCGTATGGTTATATACGAACTCGAAGGGACTTCTTCGAGGATGGATCCAGGTTCAGGAGAAATTGAATTGGTATATTCAGTTGTCTTTTATCATCACCTTCTCTCAGGTTGCGAGGGCTCCTTGGTTTAGGAGAGTACACCTATTACGCTTATTGGATAGTCTTCTTCCAAACCATAGGCAGGTGCTGAAAGGTAGGGAATGAAGAAAACCAATTAGCTTAAGTAGGGTGTACAGAAGGTAATAAGTAAAGACAAAATAAAGGGATTAGAAAGATGGCAAAGTAAATTGCGACTGCTATCATTCACGACCAAACCGCGTACTTCTTCGCCACTCCTACTTTACCTTTGCTTTTTTCCCCAGTTCGGGAGAAATAGAATAAGGTATTATTAAGTTGTCTTTTATCATCACCTTCTCTCAAGCTGCGAGTACTCCTAGGATTAGGAGAGTACACCTATTATGCTTACTTGAGAGTCTTCTTCCAAACCATAGGCTGGTGCCGAACGGTAGGGAAGGAAGAAAAGCACTTAGCCTAAAGGGGTGTACAGAAGGTAATGAATAAACACAAATAAAGGGATTTGGAGAGATGGCAAAGAAATATACGGTTATAGTCATGAATTGGATTTTGGAAGAGGGATTACTAGGAATAACAGGATACCCCTACGAAACATTTTCATGTTTCAGTTTCACTGTGCATTGTTAAAAGGAAAACTGATTCCCCGATTAGATACTTATTCCAGGGTATGTATTTACCAGGTATGATTCTCACATCTGCATGGTTTTACAGATGATGAGTGGGAGTAAGTTATTGGGAACTAGGTGATCATCCTCATTATATCGGAATTCGTTGTAATTGGTGATATTTGAGGAAATCGCCTGGGTTTTTGCCGGACGGTATGTATTTGGTTTTGAGTATCCGTTGTTGTGCACCAAGTTCAAAATGATATATCTGTATGTTTATTTTTTATAAAGTGAGATATAACCTTTTGATATTATGTCGATGACATTTACCTATATCAGTTGACGATTGAGTAAGGAGCATTGAACAGCGGAGTAGTTCTTAACCATAAGTACAGTTTTCGACCTACGATGCACAAGTTTTGAGTTATTCAACTCATCGGACTTATACAGAGTACTGTATGTTGTCCAGTGTCCATCAAGACAAAGGGGTTGGTCCTCGTACTATGTTCTGTTTACTTGTGACTTCTTTAGTTTTTAGACAAGTGTTTCATAGAAATAGAATGTCTATGTTTTGAGAAGTTGTGGGTAAAGGAATAAAGTAGAGAACCAGGTATCGCAAGTATCAGGATTCTTCAAAGAGATCGAAGATGTAGATACTTATGATTGGTATTCAGTTGATAGTAATGGTTTTGAGAAACTTGTTTCTCTTTCAGGTTGCTCGTAATTGGATATATTCCTAAGTTTAGTAATGCTGATTAGCCTCTCTCCATTAAGTTGATATGCACTGGAGACAGCTGCATGGTTTGAATCTGGTTCCAATTAAATAAGTGCCAAAGTTTCTATATTAGATATAGAATGGTTCATATCTTAACGATGTTAAGGTATGGGGAGTTGTCTGGCTTATGCTTAAAACCAGACTCTGGATAACTCAAGGCACGTTTTTGTAATGGCAGTTTGTGGGTTGGCCTAGGCTATGACGAGGGTTGACTTTCTACCATTTGGAAGATCAATGGTGATATTGTTCTTGACTCGCCACAGTTTTAGTAAAATGGATTTTTTCAGAAAACAGTAGTGGGAGTATGGTAGATGTTCAGTTGATAAAACTGCATATTTGTTATTACATTTTTCCTACCATTTCCATATTTAAAAATGTCTTTAGTATGCTATATCATACATATGAGGGTTTATTTGTAAAAATACTATTTTCCATGTGTTGATATATTATAATTAGTATTTGATAAGAAAATGTATATAATATTATTGACCTAATCCTAGTAGAACAAAGTCTACTAAATATTATTTAAGTTGTTGTGCAGAATTTTTTTCAAGACTAAAATCAAGGAAATCAAGTTGTTAAAGAAAACTTGCCCAATTAAGAAAGCAAAACTTGGAGATCAAGTCTGGCAGCAGCCACGAGAAGATTTCAAAGATCCAAAGATTCCAGAGAACTCCACGTGCCAAACATAGAGAAACCGATGAAAGAAAACCAACGGCTGAGATCAATACCCACCCTTGGGCCGCGGATCCGCGGCAAGATGGAGGGTATTGAAGCTGCGTTTTTTTTGGGGAAATCTCTACTGCTATTTCCCTAATTTGGAAGCAAAGGTTTCTGGCTTTGGACTATAAATATGGACCGATAGCCTCTTGGAAAATTCATCAAGTTGACGCGATCATGAAGTCCAAGACGGCTCACACATCCAGACTGATCATCAACTGTTCGTCTACCTCCTTGGAAGAGATCGAGAAGCAAACTAGTCTTTGTAATCATTTTCTAAGGAATCAAAGTGTAATGAATATTGTTGATTAATAAAGGTAGCTTTCTTTTTCTTATTCTATTTCTTCGTAGTTTAATTATGCAATTTCTTTTCATCTCTTTTTCTCCCAACATGCGCGAGTAATTCTCCGCTTGTTAGGGTTCGTAGGATTAGGGTAGGCTAATGGATGATGAACATCCCTAAACCCTTTTTAAGTCCTATAAAGTTTATGAACTTTATCAAAAGAATCATTAACATCCTAATCGGGCGCGCTAACAATTCTTTGTTAGTTTCGACCGCGATTAGAGATTAGATTAATGATTGTTTTGGGAAAGGCTAGATATGAACGGAGTTCCGTGTCGAGATAAAGGTTAAGAGTGGGATTCCTTTTCCCTCCAGAAACCCTAATCTACACGCATCACCGTCGTTCTAGTTTTAAATCTATTAAAGGATAAAAAGGGTAACTTTTAATTAATCGTCCATAACTACTAAATCCTAACGAACCATACAAGCCCCTTATTATATTAACTACATCCATAAATAATCTAGATCGGTATTTTGCATTAGTGCTTAACATAGATCTAGAAACCAATCTACAATATTCTTTCTTCCTCCTCTCTTTCTCAACGCATCTAAAGTAAGATTAAAAGGTTCCACGTTTCCCAGAGGATGACCCGTACTCATCTCGGTCTAGTTACACGCGACACCGTTATTGATTGCGGTTAACTACAAACACACTCTTTCGAAACCAATCAAATGGCGTCGTTGCCGGGGATACGTGCGTAATTTTTTATTCTTACTATTTGTGTTGAATTCTTAGACGATTCATATCATTATTAACACGAAACGAAAAATCGCATATTTAACGATTTGTGCGTGAATTTTGCAAGGAGATCTAGAGTCACATACTTGAGGAAAACAGAAGACAGAGATATTCTTAGAGATCCAGAGGAGCACAGAAGGGCATAGAAAATATTTCATCAATAGATCTTTCTCTCCTGCGGCGGAACCGCGGCAAAGGAGGGCATCTGCGGCGGAAGTGCGGTGCAATAGGGGATCTAGGGTTCCACACTTCTCTGGTATCTTTCTTAACTCCTTCTCTCTCCTCTCAAATCTAATAAAATCTATTTTCTGCAGGATTCTTTGCAAAATAGCGCCGCTCAAAAATCTTTTTGCAAAAGTTTAGTGATTGGTTTTGTTTTGCATATTTTAATACGGATTTTTAAGGGGCAAAGACCAGATCAAGATTAGGTGGGGATTTCATCACCCTTCCTAAGCCCCACAAATCACAAACCGAGCATCTAGATCAACCCTTCATTAATTTAAAAAATATCTAGACCAGACTCTGAGGACTGTCGCACTCAATAAGGATAGAGGATGGTCGTGGGTATTCTATCGTTTATCCACATTACTTTTGTAGTGCTTAGGCAAGTGTGTCAAAATCTAGTGGTTTTTAATTAGGCCCACTACTGTGGTTCCTTCCCACTTACCTGGCACTTACCTGGCTACAAGGGTAGTACAGAGGCGGTAGAGGATTGATCCTGCATCTTGTCCTTTGGAAGTCTAGGAGCGGTCTAGAGATTGGACCTAGGTGACCTTAGTTATAGGGTTGCTTGCGCATCTTAGGGTGATTTGTCTTGAGTCCCACTTTTTTCAAAACAAACCAATTTTAAAAGCACACACACGCTGCCACTTGCACTAAACCCGCTTAGTGCATGCTCGGCTGGACACAGGATCCTAGTGCCCTTCTTGTCCGCGTTCCTGCTATCGATGCCGAAGTCGGTACTTCTTCATCTTCTTTTCCCCCACCACACACCACGATCGAGATGGACGGCACTCCATCAGAATATAACACCACGCTGCCACCGCCCGTAGGTGCGCAGAATCCACCGTGCATCTCTCTCCAAGGGAGATGCTATCCTATCCATGGTCCTCTTCCCACTTGTCTATCTCTTCCACCACCTAACGGGAATAATTTCGAAATTAAACCCCACTACATCAATCTGCTGCCCAAATTTCACGGGCTTGAGTCGGAAGACCCGTACGTTTTCATCACCAAATTCGAAAACGTATGCGCAATGATGGGTACTTCACAATTGACTTTAGATGCTATGCGCTTACGTCTTCTCCTATTCACACTGTGCGACTTGGCAGAAAAATGGCTTTACAATACTGCCGCACACTCTATCACTAATTGGGATGAATTCGTCATAGCATTTCTTAAGAAGTTTTACCCAAACCATAAGACTGCCCGTGTTAGGAGCGAGATCAACCAGTTCTCCCAGCTTCCCAATGATCCATTTTGGAAGTGTTTTGAACGTTTTAAAGATCTGCTTGTCCAATGTCCTCATCATGGAATCAATAGATGGGATTTATGCCGAATTATATATGAGGGCATTAATCCAGCGACAAAGCAGATGCTTGAAACAATGTGTCAATGCAATTTCATGTCTAAAGACGACGGTGAAGCTTGGAAATATCTGGAAGGCCTGGCTGAACACACTTTGCAGTGGGAAAGCATAAGACCACCTTCATCTAGGGGAGGTATTCACCAGCTCGATGTTTCCATCGCAGTGAAAGCCGAAATGGCAGCGATGCAGAAGATACTCGATGCTATTGAGAACAAACTTTCAACAGTCTCCCTAAATCAGGTCATGCTTCCCAAGACCGTCTGTAGTTGCTGTTCAGATCCTTCACACTTAACGGATGAATGTCCTATGAATGCATCAGTTCAAACTAATGCTGCTTTTCAGCAGCGACCTAGAAACGATCCTTATTCTTCCACGTACAGTCAAGGATGGAGGAATCATCCTAACTTTGCTTGGAACCAAAACCAACAAAGCAATTATCAAAGACCTCCTCCACAGCAACCACAACCACAAAATCAGCTCCCCTTTCAGTCACAAAATTTCCAAAATCCGGCCAACACTACTACACACACTCTTTCAAAACAATCAAATGGCGCCCCTAGACCCTATCCTTTGCCGCATATGACCCTATCCTTTGCCGCGGTTCCACCGCATATGACCCTATCCTTTTCCGTGGTTCCGCCGCAGGAGAGAAGGATCTGTTGAAGAAATTTTTTCTGTGCCCTTCTGTGCTCCTCTGGATCACTAAGAATATCTCTGTCTTCTGTTTTCCTCAAGTATGTGACTCCAAATCTCCTTGTAAAATTCACGCACAAATCGTTAAATATGCAATTTTCCGTTTCGTGTTAATAATGATATGAATCGTCTAAGAATTCAACACAAATAGTAAGAATAAAAAATTACGCACGTGTCCTCGGCAACGGCACCATTTGATTGGTTTCGAAAGAGTGTGTTTGTAGTTAACCGCAATTAATAACGGTGTTGCGTGTAGCTAGACCGAGATGAGTACGGGTCGTCCTCTGGGAAACCTGGAACCTTTTATTCTTACTTTAGATGTGTTGAGAAAGAGAGGAGGAAGAAAGAATATTGTAGATTGGTTTCTAGATCTACGTTAAGCACTAATCCAAAATACAGATCTAGATTATTTATGGATGTAGTTAATATAATAAGGGGGCTTGTAGGGTTCGTTAGGATTTAGTAGTTATGGATGATTAATTAAAAGTTACCCTTTTTATCATTTAATAGATTTAAAACTAGAACGACGGTGATGCATGTAGATTAGGGTTTCTGGAGGGAAAAGGAATCCCACTCTTAACCCTTATCTCGACACGGAACTTCGTTCATATCTAGCCTTTACCAAAACAATCATTAATTTAATCTCTAATCGCGGTCGGAACTAACAAAGAATTGTTAGTGCACCCGATTAGGATGTTAATGATTCTTTTGATAAAGTTCATAAACTTTATAGGACATAAAAAGGGTTTAGGGATGTTCATTATCCATTAGCCTACCCTAATCCTACGAACCCTAACAAGCGAAGAATTACTCGCGCATGTTGGGAGAAAAAGAGATGGAAAGAATTTGCATAATTAAACTACGAAGAAATAGAATAAGAAAAAGAAAGCTACCTTTATTAATCAACAATATTCATTACACTTTGATTCCTTAGAAAATGATTACAAAGACTGGTTTGCTTCTCGATTCTTCCAAGGAGGTAGACGAACAGTTGTTGATCAGTCTGGATGCGTGAGCCGTCTTGGACTTCGTGATCGCGTCGACTTGATGAATTTTCCAAGAGGCTATCGGTCCATATTTATAGTCCAAAGCCAGAAACCTTTGCTTCCAAATTAGGGAAATAGTAGTAGAGATTTTCCCCAAAAAAAACGCAGCTTCAATACCCTCCATCTTGCCGCAGATCCGCGGCCCAAGGGTGGGTACGACCGCAGATCCGCGGTCGTTTGATCTCAGCCGTTGGTTTTCTTTTATCGGTTTCTCTTTATTTGGCACGTGGAGTTCTCTGGAATTTTTGGATCTTTGAAATCTTCTCGTGGTTGCTTCCAGACTTGATCTCCAAGTTTTGCTTTCTTAATTAGGCAAGTTTTCTTTAATAACTTGATTTCCTTGATTTTAGTCTTGGAAAAAATTCTGCACAACAACTTAAATATTATTTAGTAGACTTTGTTCTACTAGGATTAGGTCAATAATATTATATACATTTCCTACCAAATGCTAATTACAATATATCAACACATGGAAAATAGTATTTTTACAAATAAACCCTCATATGTATGATATATTATAATAAAGACCTTTTTAAATATGGAAATGGTAGGAAAAATGTAATAATAAATATGCAGTTTTATCAACTGAACAGTAGAACTGGAAGTGATTCCAGAACCGCAAACGGTTACGGAAAATTTAATAGAACCTAAAGATTCAATCAGGTTTGACATTCCATTAGCCACTCCGCAGATATGGTGGGTAACCTCAGGCACCCGAGAGGTACTCCGGTAGCCTCAAGGACGGTGACAGGGAGGTTCTTGTTTACCCAGACTTGACACTACTGTTGTTCCAGGATATGAGACCTGGCTGGAGGTTAAGTATAGCGTCGTTCTAAACTAGCTTTAGAATTGCACGTATATATTATTCTGCCATAGGGTTGTTGTGGTCAGTGGGAGCAGCGGAAGCATAGTGGGCAAGAAGCTTATGTCTATCTAGAGACTTGAGCAGATATAGTGGAGATAGATCATCTATTTTTGATGTGACTGTCATGGGTTTGACTTCATCAGAATAAGGGATGGATCTGTTAAGAAAGTACTAGGGTGTGATGTCCTGGTATTTGGATGACATACACAGAGTAGGAAGTAAAATTCCTATACTACGATCGGTTATACTATGGTTGTCACACAGTTGTTTCTCCACACAAGATATGGATATAATATAAGACATTCTGGTTACTAGATCTATAGTTTTAGATCAAGATTTGGGTAGTTTCCCAATGTGGGTACTTCGACAGTATTCTAATAGTATTTTAGAATGGACGACTCCTGCCATGGTGGTGTACCTGCAGGTGATGGAGTCTCCCTCTCTAAAGGTGTCTTACAGACTAAAGGGGAGAGGGATGTGCATGATTAACATATCACTTGCTTAGGCAATTGAGTTGATCATCAGATGTCAAGTACCACACCAGATGTTATTTTTGCACTAGATACAATAAGTTGGGATATTAATCCAATCCTGGAGAAACATATGGAAGCAGTTTTAGAACATAAGTGGATGTTCTAGGGATTTGATAACGGCAGCCTCCTTCGGAGACGGTTATCATTCCAGGCTTCCAATGTGACATGATTGACAGAGTGATTGACAGAGTTATAGTTTTCCCTCTGACGCGAGTGGCAGTATTATGGACAGGTGGTCTAAGAGGATACTGTGGGAGGCATGGTGCAGGATACTGATTAGGTTCAGTTATCAATACAGTCTAAGAAGTTTGGATTTGGAGTACATTTATGAACTAGGTCCCATCAAATATCCAGACATATTCTAAGACAGGTATTACTCAATTCGGGAGATGGCTTTCTCCGCGAACTTGAGATTAAGAGAGACATAGAAAGAAACATCAGGGTGAATCCACTCATTGAGGCTATTTCTCGAAGACAAGAGTTTTACAAACGAGTTTTATGAAACTGTTTAGTAGAGGAGTTGGGTGTTCGGTATCACACGGGCTGTGAGTATGCGACATCGCAATAATTAGCCTTAAGTGCAAGTGGGTGATTGTTGGATGTTGTGCCCTCAAAGTCAATTATTGGATTGCAGGTACATGATTGCAATGATTGAGGGAGGGCCTATACCTGTAGGACAGTCTTACTCGAGATGATAGTATGCTATCTGGTTTGCCTTTATCATCGTATACAGTTTTAGGTGACTGTTCGCTATTACACGTTGATGGAGCCCTTAGGATCCTATTTAACTACCAACAGTAAGATGGCGATCATATACGTGAGAGTTGGGTAGTCTATAAGCACATCCTTAAAAGTGGTCCCTAATCGTAGGAGTTTCGAGACAGGGCATCGATACTCTAGAGTAGACTAGTGTATACAGTTGAGACCCCAACGAGGGACGGTGGCCGGTCTCATAAGCCATTGGTGTCAGTTGGATCACCTAAGATGTATACTGGTGCACATTGGGTTATGAGTACACCAGACAGGACTCGCCGGGAACCAGCTAGTTTGTATTATACCTAGCGTCAGATAGAAGTTCCATGGTGACATGTGTACAGATTAGTTCATCGACCTAAGATCGTCATTTGCCTCGTGTGAGTTCCCACTGTGCTTTGATTAATACCCTAGCACGGCTCAAAGGAGTCATGCTAACAGGTTTTAGTTGGGTACAGTCCCGAGCCACATGGAGGAAAGTGAGCGGATCGGCAGGGGATTCATCTCTCCCGGTATTGGGGGTGAGATCGCGCTGTGTCTAGGAGAGCCATTACATAAAGCCCTCGGCCGAGGAAGGAGATTTACTGGTAGGTACTCCAGTAGTATCTCAAGGTGTTCTGGGCTACACTCTGACACAACTTATACCGCTATTGGGGGTCTGACGTTACCAGCCATCTAGACCCGATATGCGATACTCATAGACGAACGGACCGGACTGTATGTATATTGTCACTGATAAGCTCAGTAGGGTTCCAGGATGAGTTCGCTCATCGGTTTCCCTTGAGGTCAGTACATGGGCAGCCGTTACGCACAGCCAGTGCCGCTGACGTGTTTGTGGTTAAACCCACTGCCAGGGTACTGACGAGTCTTTAGAGTCCCCACAGATAGTTTCCCAAGTTCGGGCCAAACGTTGTAGAGGCCGTATGGTTTTATCGCAGGGTTCGAAAATGCACGTGCACTTTTGCACGTGTCATATTTCGGACAGATAATGCTGGTGGGCTTTGGTTTAAGCCGGATCCATGTATTATATTGAATCGGAATATTTTAGTCTCTCGTATTCGTATTCGGTCGGAATACGGATACAGGTATGTATATACAGGTGAGGAGTATTTTCGTAATCCGTTACGAGAATACTTTAGAAGATGCATTTCTTTTGGTTAATCATTTTAGTTTAAATGATTAAATAGGTTTTGAAAATTGTGACTCATGGTTGTGACTCATCAATTCTAGAATGTTCACTAATGACTCATGTAATGAGTCATCTAGTGAGTCATTAAAGAGTTGATGAGTTTTGTTTTGTGAAGAGATATTTGAGGAGATATTTTCATTAGATATTTCTCTTTGGTTTTTGATAAAGATAACCTCATATATCTATTCACAAAAGGATTAGAAAATGAGAGAGAGAAGTTCATATGCTTGGTTTTCTTTTGCTCTCTTGATTTTCTTGAGTTCACCATTTCCAATCCTTAGTATCTTCTTCAACCTCCACCCTAACCCTCTCATGTGATAAGAACCCTAGGGTGTTTGAGACAAAGTATTCTACCGATTCTCTACTTCATGTTGGACATCTCTTTTAGCAGACTTGATGTCCGAGTTGCCTCGGTATAGAGGCGGGAGCCCATTTAAAGATCCGTTGACGTGGTGCCACCTCGATGAGGAGATGAGAGATCGGAGTTGCCGTGAGGAGTGTAGGATGATGGCTAAAAACCAAAGGACTCGGATCGATCGGTATAGCCTTTCTACCTCTTTACAGTTTGTTTGTTTAGCGTTAATGGCAAGATCCGGATTATAGTATCCGTTAGCGCCAGTTATAAAAGTTTTTGTTCTGCGTTTGGCGTCAGAATGACGGCCGAGGCGCTACCGTAGACTTACACCACCGAGGACCCTCCGACGATCTAGTTAGTACTAGATCCGAGCAGAGTAACGGCTAAGTGGATTCAAGAAGGTTTACTTAACCCCTCTGTGATGGGGGTTTATATAGCGGCGGCAGCACGCAGCAGCAGGCACAAGAATCTCGCCGGCAGTTACGCTCCCGACGTTATGCCCGCGTAAAGAGCGGATCGCCCATTAATGAGGATCGTGATGGCATGGAATGTGGGACGTTGCTGGCGGAGAATCTGCGTGTGGCGAGATTTGCGGAGCGGCGGTTATGCCTGTGAGTTGTGGAGTTGGTCGGTCGGAGGGACCGAGGAAGACGGCCTATGCTGGGGAGCTCGGAACCAAGCAAGAAGGCTGAGGAGTCTTGGTCCTGTGGCAGCTCGGGGCGACCTGGGGTGCCGAGGAGGCAAATTTGCAGGGGGCCTCGAGGAGGGCCAGCTTGTGCTTGTAGATCCGGTACCAGGGTGGGCTGGTTGGCCTCTGTGCGCCCTTTCTTCTAGGTCTTAGGACATGTCATCTGCTACGTGTCCTGATCTTGCATCGCCAATATTGAGCATCATCAAGTTCACTAATGGTCACCAGGTAACCTTTTTGGTGAGCCGGAACATTAATCTTTCAACTTTCACCGTTTTAAAGGGAAAAAACTATTATGCAAGGTCTTGCATGTTCCAAGCCATTTGCAAACCATTAGATGCCTTTGGGTTTTATGCATGAGAAGTCATCCAAAGGCTTGCAGGTGGCATGCACCATGCAAGCCATTGCATGGAAGTTTTTTCCATTTTAAAGGGTCATTTGAGCACAATACTGTATTGCATTATAGAGTATGTGAATAGAGCTTTAATCGGTCAAGATTAGCGTATCAACACGAAACACTCGCTGAACCTAATCGATAAACGCCTTCTGGCTCCGATTCTGTGACCACAGAATATATTATGATCATCGTTGATTTGATGAACACTAAGATGGATCCTAATAAGATTCTTGATCTATGTCACGAGGTGGGATGACAAGCACTCGAGATCTGATGGAGGTCCTTTTCTGGTCTCCTTCAGATGTTGTCTTCCATCGATCTCCCGGTGGATCTTAGAGGTGATCTCCTGTTGCGTGTGGGTCTCAGTGGATTTTGAGGAGATTAGTGATTTGAGGAGTTTAGCGCCGATTACATGCAAAGAAGTCCCGGGGTGGTTTGGTACCACCGAGGACCCTCCGACGATCAAGTTAGTATGAGATCTGAGCAGAGTAACAGCTAAGTGGAATCAAGAATCACTTACTTGACCCCTCTGTGATGGATGTTTATATAGCGGCGGCAGCACGCAGCAGCAGGCGCGTGAATGTCGCCGGCAGTTACGCTCCCGACGTCACGCCCGCGTAAAGAGCGGATCGCCCATTAATAGGGATCGTGATGGCGTGGAATGTGGGACGTTGCTGGTGGAGAATCTGCGCGTGGCGAGATTTGCGGAGCGGCGGTTACGGCTGTGAGTGGTAGAGACCGAGGAAGACGGCCTCGGCTGGGGAGCTTGGTGACGAGCAAGAGGGCCAAGGATTCTTCGTCCTATGGCAGCTCGGGACGAGCTGAGGGGCCGAGGAGGCCAATTTGCAAGGGGCCCCGTAGAGGGCCAGCTTGTGCTTGCAGGTCGGATACAAGGGTGGCCTGGTTGGCCTCTGTGGGCCTTTTCTTCTGGGTCTTGGGACATATCATCTGCCACGTGTCCTGATCTTGAAGATCGCCAATATTGAGCATCATCATTAGCCCTCCACTCTTGTCCTGACTAGCTAGCGGGTCGGGTCAGGAGTGGACTGCCGGGCCGCCCGGGGTAAGCTCCCTCCTAAGATTTCGTTGGGACGTGCCCCCGGGCTGTCAGCTGTCTTTTCTGCCAGTGAATTAGGGCGAGATCTCTGCATTTAAAGAAGGTGCGCTGGTTCGTGCATCCTGCCACTGAAGCGACGGTCCACGTGTCAAGCATCGGTTGGCCGACGCGACGTGTGCAGACCTGTGGCGTCTGATGGGGCACGGTTCAGTGCAGGAACGACAAGTGGAGCAATCGGTCATCGAGTTGACTTCGATCACCTGCCAAGTGTGCCAAGCGCTGTTGAGAAGGAGGAATGTCCATGACACCGAAGTCGAGGGGGGATTACTCAGACTTGGATAGACCTAATGTCTTTTGTTGGGGCTTCGGGTCTGCTGCATGTAATGTGCTCAGTGGCCTCGTTATGAGGGCTACAAACCTACAGCGTCTGTTGGGCAGGAGGATGCCTGCTGGGGATGACCGAGCAGGGAAGCTGCTCGGTTGATCTTGGCGAGGGCCTTGATCCCTGGCGTTGCGAGTAGGGAAGGTACCGGCCAGGGATAGCTGAGCAGGGAAGCCGCTCGGCAGCCTCTGGGAGGACTTTGATCCTTAGCGTTGGAGGGGTTGTAAGAAGCCTGCCAAGGATAACCGGGCAGTGAAGCTGCGCGGTTGCCTCTTGGCGAGGGCTTTGATCTCTGGCGTCGTGGGTAGGCAACTGCCAACCTGGGTTGACCGAACGGGGTAGTCGCTCAGATGCCTCTTGCGAGGGCTTTTATCCCTGGCGTTGCGGGTAGGGAAGCCACCGGCCAGGGATAGCCGAGCAGGGAAGCCGCTCGGCTGCTTCTAAGGTGGACTTCGATCCTTAGCGTTGGAGGGGTCATAGGAGTCCTACTAAGGATAACCGGGCAGTGAAGCTGCGCGGTTGCCACTTAGTGAGGGCTTTGATCCCTGGCGTTGCGAGTAGGGAAGCTACCGGCCAGGGACAGCCGAGCAGGGAAGCCACTCGTCTGCCTCTAAGGAAGACTTTGATCCTTGTATTTGTTGGGTAGGAAGCTACCCGCTGGGATACGCCGAGCAGAAAGGGGCACGGCGGCCTCGCGAAGAGAGCTTCAGATCCTCAGCGTCTGATGGGCAGGAGGACACCCGCCGGGGATGCGCCGAGCAGAAGGAACTCGGCAGCCTCACAGTTAGGGCTTGAGATCCTCAGCGTCTCATGAGCAGGAGGATGCCCGCTAGGGATGCGCTGAGCAAGAAGGATCTCGGCGGCCTCGCGATGATGGCTTCAGACCCTCAGCGTCTGATGGGTTGGAGGATGCCCGCTGGGGATGCACCGAGCAGAAAGATCTCGGCGGCCTCGTAGTGTGGGCTTGGGATCCTCAGCGTTTGATGGGTAGGAGGATGCCCGCTGGGGATGCGCCGAGCAAAAAGGACCTTGGCGGCCTCGCGGTGATGGCTTCAAACCCTCTGCGTCTGATGGGCAGGAGGATGCCTTCTGGGGATGCGCCGAGCAAGAAAGAACTCGGCGGCCTCACGGGGAGGGCATGAGATCCTCAGCATCTAACAGGTAGGAGGATGCCCTCTGAGGATGCGCCGAGCAGGAAGGAACTCGGCGGCCTCACGGCAAGGGCTTGAGATCCTCAGTGTCTGACGGGCAGGAGGATGCCTGCTAGGGATGCGCCGAGAAGGAAGGAACTTGACGGCCTCGCGGTGAGGGCTTGAGATTCTCAGTTTCTGATAAGCAGGAGGATGCCCGCTGGGGATGCGCCGAGAGAGAAGGATCTCGGCGGCCTCAGGTGAGGGCTTCGATCCTTAGCGTGAGAGGGGCCATGAGAGGCCTGCTGAGGATGGCCGAACAGGGTAGCTGCTCGGTGCCTCTTGGCGAGGGCTTGGATCCCTGGCGTCGTGGGTAGGGAGCTACTAGCCGGGGATGATCGAGCAGGGTAGCTGCTCGGTGCCTCTTGGCGAGGGCTTTGATCCTTAGCGTTGGAGGGGCTGTAAGAAGCCCACTAAGGATGACCGGGCAGTGAAGCTGCGCGGTTGCCTCCTGGCGAGGGCTTTGACATCTGTCATCATGGGTAGGCAACTACCAGCCGGGGATGACCGAGCGGGGTAGCCGCCCGGATGCCTCTTGCGATGGCTTCGATCCCTGGCATCATGGGTAGGGAGCTACCAGCCAGACATGACCGAGCAGGGTAGCTGCTCGGTTGCCTCTTGCGAGGACTTTGATCCTTCAGGACGGGAACCGAGTAGGGTTACTGCCCAGTGCCTCTTGGCGAGGACTTTGATCCCTATCAGTTGTGGTAGGAAGCTACCAGCCGGGGATAGCCGAGCAAGGACTCGACCGCCTCTCGGAGGACTTTGGTCCTTGGCGCGGGAGGGGTTGTAAGAAGCCCACCAAGGACCCTTGGTGGGGCAGGGTTACTGCTCAGTGCCTCTTGGCGAGGGCTTTTGTCCTGAAGGATAGCCGAGCGAGGGATCCTCGAGCTCGACTGCCTCTAGGAGGGCTTTCTGATCCCTGGCGTTGCGATAGGGAAGCTACCCACCAGAGATAGCTGAGCGAGGGTCGGGCTTAACTGCCTCTGGGAGGACTTTCTGATCCCTGGAGTTGCGATAGGGAAGCTACCCGCCAGGGATAGCCGAGCGAGGGTCAGGCTCGACTGCCTCTGAGAGGACTTTCTGATCTCTGGCGTTGCGGTAGGGAAGCTACCCGCCAGGGATAACCTAGCAGGGGTAGCTGCTGGGTTGCCTCTTGGCGAGGGCTTTCATCCCTGGCGTTGCGAGTAGGGAAGCTACCGGCCAGGGATAGCCGAGCAGAGAAGCTGCTCGGCTGCCTCTACGGAGGACTTTGATCCCTGGCATTGTGAGTAGGGAAGCTACCAGCCAGGGATAACCGAGCAGGGGAGCTTCTCGGCTGACTCTTCATGAGGTTTCACCCGACCATCCATTTGCAGGTTTGGGGAAAAGGAACGGTCATGGTGAACGTGCACGTAGCACGCCTATCGATTGTGCGGGGAGGCGAAGAGCCAGGGTCACCTCGTTTCGATTCCGCCAGAGGAGGCTCAATGATCGTCCAGCGGGAGGCTCCATGATCGCCCACCGGACGAGTATCGGCCCGTGAGACCTGTGGCCATAGGACGTAGCCTACCGGTGGTCAGCCCTACCGATGAGGGAGAGTCTTCTGGAGGCGGGAGAGCGGCGATCTGGGGTACTGGCCTGGCCATTTGGAATTTAGTCGGTATATCATCCAGCAAGGGCGTTGATGACAGTCGCTGGAGGAGGTTCATCCGCGCCTCCGATGAGGGGAGGCAGCGGCTGGTACCTGGATCTTCAGGGTGATCGCATGCCATGTCGATGAAGATCGGAAAGCCAACCTTTGTTTTTGTGGAGTTTTGTGGTCCCACAAACGGCGCCAACTGATGGAGGTCCTTTTCTGGTCCCCGTCAGATGTTGTCTTCCATCGATCTCCTGGTAGATCTTGGAGGTGATCTCCTGTTGCGTGTGGGTCTCAATGGGTTTTGAAGAGATTGGTGATTTGAGGAGTTTAGCGCCGAGTACCTGCAAAAAAGTCTCGGGGTGGTTTGGTACCAACGAGGACCCTCCGACGATCAAGTTAGTACGAGATCCGAGCAGAGTAACAGATAAGTGGAATCAAGAATTGCTTACTTGATCCCTCTGTGATGGGGGTTTATATAGCAGCGGCAGCACGCAGCAGCAGGCGCGAGAATCTCGCCGGCAGTTACGCTCCCGACGTCACGCCCGCATAAAGAGCGAATCGCCCATTAATAGGGATCATGATGGCATGGAATGTGGGATGTTGCTGGCGGAGAATCTTCACGTGGCGAGATTTATGGAGCGGCGGTTACGCCTGTGAGTGGTGGAGTCGGTCAGTCGGAGAGACCGAGGAAGACGGCCTCGGCTGGGGAGCTCGGTGACGAGTAAGAGGGCCGAAGAGTCTTGGTCCTATGGCAGCTCAGGGTGAGCTGAGGGGCCGAGGAGGCCAATTTGCAAGGGGCCCCGAGGAGGGCCAGCTTGTGCTTACAGGTCGGGTACAAGGGTAGCCTGGTCGGCCTCTGTAGGCCCTTTCTTCTGGGTCTTGGGACATGTCATCTGCCACGTGTCCTGATCTTGACGATCACCAATATTGAGCATTATCAAGATCGAACCTTAATCTCCCCGGAAAAGGAGCCGTCAACATCCTCATGAATAATGTCAAAACACTCCCTTTGCATGTTGCTTTAGATGTCCATATGCAATACCTATGTCAAACTCTAAGAAGGGGCCGTATTGAAAAAGCTGGTTCATGATTGAGACATACTCATAAGTGGGGATTCCCCACATCACGACACGTAGCACATGACGTGTCCTCCACGTAAGCTGACTAGATTCTTGGGGGCTATGAAACTGGAATAAGCATGATGCAATGAAGACATTCCTCAGCGCCTCATCTTGGAGGTAATATCTGACCTTTGGGGACCTCTTCTGAGTATGTTCCTTCTTCGCCTAACGACCGGCTAATAGCTTGTATCCGAGCAATTATAGAGATGAACCTCTTCAGCTTCCTTGCTCGTCTCTGAGCTATCCTATGGATGAGATTCCTCAACATCCTTTTCATCCCTGTTTGGCTGGGAGCATGGAGCATGAGCATCCTCGTAACTGCATTGTCCTATCAAAACGGTGAGAAAATTCCTTCCCCGTGTGCAAACCAAACAAAAAAGGCAGGACTCGCTGAAATAGGTATCCTCCATTGCCTGAAACTTCCGTGTATGTATTCAAGCGCTCAATTCTCGCAATGCTATTCAGTTGCCGCCGCCACTCAAAGTGGCCATGCCTAATGTCGATCTAACCAAATACTTTCCTTATTGATGGAGGTCCTTTTTGGGTCTCCGTCAGATGTTGTCTTCCGTCGATTTCAGGTGGATTTCGGAGGTTATCTCCTATTACGTGTGGGTCTCAATGGGTTTTGAGGAGATTGGTGGTTTGAAGAGTTTGCGCCGAGTACCTGCAAGGAAGTCCCAGGGAAGTTTGGTACCACCGAGGACCCTCCGACGATCAAGTTAGCACAAGATCCAAGCAGATTAACGGCTAAGTGGGGTCAAAAAAGCTTACTTGACCCCTCTGTGATAGAGGTTTATATAGTGGCGGCAGCACGCAGTAGCAGGCACAAGAATCTCGCCGACAGTTACGCTCCCGACGTCACGCCCGCGTAATAAGCGGATCGCCCGTTAATGGGGATCGTGATGGCGTGGAATGAGGGATGTTACCGGCGGAGAATCCGGCATGGAGAGATTTGCGGAGCGGCGGTTACGCCTATGAGTGGTGGAGTTGGTCGGTCGGAGGGACCGAGGAAGATGGCCTCGGTGGCAGAGCTCGGGAACGAGCGGGAGGGCCAAGGTATCTTGGTCCTGTGGTAGCTCGGGGGCAAGCTGAGAGGCCGAGGGGGCCAATTTGCAGGGGGCTCTGAGGTGAGCTAGCTCATGCTTGCAGGTCCGGGACAGGGATAGCCTGGTCGGCCTTTGCGGGCCCTTTCTTCTACGTTCTGGGACACGTCATCTTCCACGTATCCTAATCTGGGAGATCGCCAATATAGAGCATCATCATTAGCCCCCATTCTTGTCTCGACCAGCAGCCGGGTCAGGTCAAGAGTGGACTGCCGGGCCGCCCGGGGTGAGCTTCCTTCTAAGATTTCGTCGGGACGCGTCCCCGGGCTGTCAGCTGTCTTTTCTGCCAGTGAATCAGGGTGAGATCTCTGCATTTAAGGAAGATGTGCCGGTTGATGAATCCTTTCACTGAAGCGACGGTCCGCGAGTCAAGTGTCGGTTGGCCGACGTAACGTGTACAGACCTGCGGTGTCTGATGTGATGCGGCCCAGTATGGGAGCGACAAGTGGGGCGATCGAGCCGTTGGACGCGAGGAGGCGCTTTGGCGGGAGATGAAGGGCACCGTTGGATGAGGGCGATTGCGGTGATAAACAGGAGTGGGGCCCACTCCAGGGCCCCTATTTCTTTATATTTTTCTTCCTTCTAAGTCTACGCTGCCCGGCACTCTTTCTCTTTTGTGTTGGATACATGCTTCGTTCCCACTCTTAGGTTTCTCGTTCCGGAGCGAGGCCAGCGGTGCGGCCGTGCTTCCGGCTGGATCATGCCCGGTGCCGAATGTTCCACCGGCGGCAGGGTCGTCCGCTTCGTTGAAGGCTCCTGGTGATTGTTCTGGCGGCGGCTAGAGACGTCCACGGTCATCTGAGCCCCAGACGAGGGATGCAGGGGAGGGTGAAGATGGGGTCCCCCTTAAGAGGAAAAGGACAATCTCTCGTGTGCCGCCGTCGAGAGTTCCTGAGGGGATTCCCGTGCAGGAGGGGGATGCCGTCTTCATGGCTCCGTCTGGTCTTTCCGTCACTGCCGGCCTGCTCGCCGGAATGGAAGAGTCGGCCGGGGGAGGCTCCCGCATGGCACCCTGAGGGTCCAAATAGAGGCTATAGCCCAAGGGGCGGTCCAGGTATGAACTCCTCCACGCGTTGTTTTTTGACCTTCCTTTCTTGGGCTCGAGCATCTCCAAGATTCTCATCCGTTTCCCGTCAGGTCCTTCAACACTGCGCCCTTGTTACTCGTATGGAGGCCATAGGGGTGTTCCATGCACCGAGGCCGGTGGAAGCGTTTCCTTCAGAGGTCGAGGTCCTGCGATGTGACCTGCATAACGAGAGGGTGAGGGCCGATGTCCTGGCAGCCCAAGCGGAGGTTACGGAGCTCACCAACTAAGCAAACCGTGGTGCCTATCGTCACCTGAGTGCATCCCACCGAGTTGCTGAGGTGAAGCTAGCGGATCTGGCTGATCGTTTCTCGGCCATGGAGAAGGAGAGAGACGCCAGTAGGGGGGATGCCGAGGCGGCACTTCGGGCGGCCGGGATTGTCGAGGTTCGGGCTAGGAAAGTTGTGGCTGATTACAAGGCGTCAGAGCAGTTTTCACGCCGAGCTTAGCGAGCATTCCACCGTCGTGTGGAATAAGGCTCTAGATGCCGTGACGGAGCAGCTTTCTGAGTTCGCCGATGGCGAACTCCGTGCTCGGGTCCCAGTCCCGGTGGAAAATCCTCCGGCAGACAGCGATGAGGGAAGCGAGGCGTACCCCTGGTGGCAAAGCCTCCAGTGGTGAATCCTCCGGCAGACCGTGATGACAGTGATGAGGGAAGCGAGGCGCAGGAGGGAGTTTATGACTTAGGCCTTTTTGATATTTCCTCGTCCCTCTTTTGTAAGCATCTAGAACTTTGTAAGGCTAGGGACCCCCATACCCCTGTAAAATCATTTTGCTTGTGAATAAACTCTTGCGGTTTCATTGCTTTGTACTTTATCTTTTGGATGTGAAGAGTACTCGTAGAATATCTTTGCTTGCATGGTTGGGCTTCCATGTCAGGCGATCGTACGAAGAGTTGATTTCGATCACTTGTCAAGCGTGCCGGGTGCTGCTGAGAAGGAGGTATCCCCATGGCCCTAGAGTCAAGGGGGGATTGCTCAGAGTTGAACAGATCTGATGTCTCTCAATGGGGTTTTGGGTCTGCGGCATTTGATGAGCAGCATGCTGCCCGCCGTAGATTTACCGAGCATAAGGGAGCTCGGTGGTCTCGTTATGAGGGTTTCAAACCAGCAGCGTCTGGTGGGCAGGAGGATGCTCGCTGGGAATGACCGAGCAGGGAAGCTGCTCGGTTGCTCTTGGCGAGGGCTTTGATCTCTGGCGTCGTGGGTCGGCGACTACCAGCCAGGGATGACTGAGCGGAGCAGCCGCTCAGATGTCTCTTGCGAGGGCTTTAATACCTGGCATCATGGGTAGGGCGCTTACCAGACGGAGATAGCCGAGCAAAGGTCGGGCTTTACTGCCTCTGGGAGGATTTGATCCTTAGCATTTGAGGGGCCGTAGGAGGCCTGCTACAGTTAACCGAGCAGTGAAACTGTGCGGTTGCCTCTTGGCGAGGGCCTTAATCCCTGGCGCCGTGAGTAGGGAAGCTACCGGCCTGGGATGACCGAGCAGGGTAGCCGCTTGGTTGCCTCTTGTGAGGGCTTTGATCCTTAGCGTTGGAGGGGCTGTAAGAAGCCTACTAAAGGATAACCGGGTAGTGAAGCTCCGCGATTGCCTCTTGGCGAGGGCTTTGATCTCTGGCGTCATGGGTAGGCAACCACCAGCCGGAGATGACCGAGGGGGATAGCCGCTCAGATGCCTCTTATGATGGCTTTAATCCCTGGTGTCATGGGTAGGGAGCTACCAGCCGAAGATGACCGAGCAGGGTAGCCGCTCGGTTGCTTCTTGCGAGGGCATTGATCCTTCAGGACGGGGACCAAGGAGGTTACTGCCCAGTGCCTCTTGGTGAGGACTTTGATCCCTGTCGGTTGCGGTAGGAAGCTACCATCCGAGGATAGTTGATCAAGGGTCGGCTTGACTGCCTCAAAGGAGGACTTTGGTCTTTAGCGCTGGAGGGGCTGTAAGAAGCCTACCAAGGACCCTTGGCCGGGAAAGGTTACTGCCCGGTGCCTCTTGGCGAGGGTTTTTGTCCTGAAGGATAGCCGAGCGCAGATCGGGCTCGACTGCATCTTGGAGGGCTTTTGATCCCTGTCGGTTGTGGTAGGAAGGTACCAGCCGGGGATAGCCGAGCGGGGGTCGGGCTCGACTGCCTCTCGGAGGACTTTGATCCGTAGCGTTGGTGGGCAGTAGGAGGCCTGTTAAGAATAACCGGGCAGTGAAGCTACACGGTTGCCTCTTGGTGAGGGCTTTGATCCCTGGCATTGCATATAGGGAAGCTACCGGACAGGGATAGCCGAGCAAGGTAGCCGCTCTGCTGACTGTAGGGTGGACTTTGACCCATAGCGTTGGATGGTCGTAGGAGGCCTGCTAAGGATAACCGGGTATTGAAGCTACGCAGTTGCCTCTTTGGTGAAGGCTTCAGATCACAAAGACAGAACTCTATTTGCAATGTTCTGACATTCCCTTTATTTGAATGGAAAGGATTTTTAGAAAACATTACATCGTCTTCGCGAAAGGAGGGGTACACACTCATTGGCCTTGGCCTCATTGGTATAGCTTGAGCTTCTCGGCGTTGTAAGGCCGCGGGAACTTGCGTCTATCCGCGTCTTGTAGGCGATAGGCTCCCCCGGGGAGTACTTCAGAGATGAGGAAAGGACCATCGCACGTTGGGGAGTGTGTAGCCTGCCTTGATCGGTGAACTCGTTTCACCGTAGGACCAGATCTCTGGTCCTGAAGGAGCGGCACTTGACCCGAGCGTTGTAGTATCGGGCCGTTTGTTGTTGATAAGCGATAGCCCTGATCTGAGCCCGGTCTCTCTTCTCCAACAAGATGTCCAGGTTGGTCCGTAGCGCCGAGGTATTCGCATCGTCATCGAAGTGCTCGACCCGATGACTGGATAGCCCGATCTCCGCTGGGATCATTGCCTCGGTCCCGTAGCAGAGGCTGAAAGGGTTTTCCCCGGTAGGGGTCTTCTTTGACGTGAGCAAGGCCCATAAGACCCGGGGCAGTTATTCAACCCAACTGCGTTGTCGCCCTTCTAGGCGGGTCCAAAGACCTCGGAGGATGTCTCGGTTAGCGACTTCGGCCTGCCCGTTGCATTAGGGATGCGCAACCGCGGCGAACTTCATGAGGATATGGTATTCCTTACAGAAGTCCTTCACTTTCTCGTTCTCGAAGTTCGTCCCGTGGTTGGTGATGATACACCTCGGGATGCCGAACTGGAGTATCAGATTGTTTTGCAGGAACCTGATGGTCGTGGCGGCATCCGGTTTCCTGATGGGGACGGCCTCGATCCACTTGGTGAAGTAGTCTACCGCGATGAGGACATACTTATGCCCGCCCGTACCGGTAGGGAACTGGCCGATCATGTCCAATCCCCACTGGGCGAACGGCCATGGGGATGTTAGGGCGGTCAGCTCGGTAGCGGGGAGGCGAGGGATGCTGCCGTGAAGTTGGCAACTCTTGCATCTTCAAACTAGCTTCTGGGTGTCCTCATGGACAGTGGGCCAGTAGTACCCTTGGAGCAACGCCTTTTAGATCAAGGTTCGGGCCCCTTGGTGTGCACCGCCAACCCCCTCATGGATTTCACGGAGGACGTAGTCGGCTTTGTGGGGGTCGATGCACCGGAGCAGGGGCTGAGTGAAGAATTTCTTGTAGAGGTTTCCATTGCTCCAGATGAAGTGACGGGCTTTGGCCCGGAGATGGCGGGTGGCCTCCCGATCTTCGGGGAGCGTACAGTCCATCAGTAATTCCACAAGGGGATTCCTCCAATCTTGGTCGCCTTCCTACGCAGCATATACGTGGAGTGTTGTCGCTCCGTCTTCCACGCTGGGTTGAGGCAAGGTTTCGAAGAGGATAGAAGCTTATTATTGGCCGAGTATGACGAAGCCAGCTTGCTCAGGGCGTCGGCCTGGGCATTCAGTTGCCTGGGTATTTGTTCTACTTGGACTTCGTCAAAGTTCCTCCGGAGTTTCCTTACCTCGTCCAGATACTTCATCATCAGAGGCTCCCAAGCTTCAATGCGACCGGTCACTTGGCCGACGACTAGGGCCGAGTTGCTGCAGATTTGAATTGTCTTCAGCCCCAGCCCGGCGGCCATGCGCAGTCCAGCTAGGAGGGTCTCGTACTCTGCCGCGTTGCTCGAGGCTTTGAAAACCGAGCTTTTGAGAGTACTCCATTTCTGCCTCGTTCGGGCCCCGGATAATGAGGCCGGCATAACAGCCTTCCTCAGTTGAAGACCTGTCGACATAGATGACCCACTTAGGAACCGTGCCAAGCCTTTCCGTGATGGGATACTGAGTTTCGAGGGTCAGCGTGGGCTCCGGTTTCTTGCTAGGGATGGTGCATTCAACGATGAAATCGGCCAGGGGATGCGCTTTGATGGCCTGCTTCGGGCGATATTTTTATGTCAAACTGGGATAGTTCCCTCCTCCACTTCTCTAAGCGGCCTGAGGATTCCGATGATGCAAGGATAGCCCCCAACGGGCGCTCAGTGAGGACGAGGATGGTGTTGGCTTGGAAGTAGTGCCGTAACTTCCTTGAGGCCACCAAGAGGGCCAAGACAATCTTCTCTATGGCTGGATATCTCATTTTTACGTCCTTAAATACATGGCTCACATAGTACACCGGCTTCTGCACTCCACTGAACTCTCGAACGAGCACCGAGCCCGCTGCTTGGTCGGATACCGCCAGATACAGCGACAGCTCGTCTCCTTCAACTGGTCGGGTGAGCAGTGGTGGCGTCGCGAGGTGCTTCTTCAATTGGTCGAAGGCGGCCTGGCACTCCTCCGACCTCTCGAACCTCGGGATCTTCCTCAGAGCTTTGAAGAACAGGAAGCATTTCTCCCCCGACCCGGACATGAAACGGCTCAGAGCAGCGACTCGTCTCGTGAGCCGCATGTGTTGGAGATAGTGCCCTCAGAGTCAATTATTGGATCACAGGCACGTGATTGCAATGATTGAGGGAGGACCTATCCCGGTAGAACAGTCTTACTCGAGATGATAGTATGCTATCTGGTTTACCTTTATCATCGTGTACTGCTTTAGGTGACCTGACAGGTCGCTATTACACGTTGATAGAGCCCCTAGGATTCTTGCTTGACTACCGGCAGTATGAGGGCGATCATATACGTGGGAGCTGGTAGTCTATAAGCACATCCTTAAAAGGTCCCTAGTCGTGGGAGTTTCGAGACAGGGCATCGATACTCCAGAGTAGACTAGTGTATACAGTCGAGACCCCGACGAGGGGCGGTGGCCGGTCTCACAAGCCACTGGTGTCAGTTGGTTCACCTAAGATGTATACAGGTGCTCATTGGGTTATGAGTACACCGGACAGGACTCGCCGGGAACATGCTAGTTGGTCTTATACCTGACGTCAGATAGCAGTTCCCAGGTGACATGTGTACAGGTTAGTTCATCGACCTGGGGATCGTCATTTGTCTCGTGTGAGTTCCCACTGTGCTTTGATTACTACCCTTCCACGGCTCAAAGGAGTCGTGCAAACAGGTTTTAGTTGGGTACAGTCCCAAGCCACATGGAGGCAGTGAGCGGATCTTCGGGGGTTCGTCTCTCCCGGTATTGGGGGTGAGGTCGCGCTGTGTCTAGGAGAGCCATTACACGAAGTCCTTGGCCAAGGCAGGAGATTTACTGGTAGGTATTCCAGTAGTATCTCAGGGTGTTCTGGGCTACACTCCGACACGACTTGTACCGCTTTTGGGGGTCTGACTTTTACCCACCCCCTAGGCCCGACATGCGATGCTCGTAGAAGAACGGACCGGACTGTACGGATATTGTCACTGACAGGCTCAGTAGGGTGTCAGGATGAGTTCGCTCATCGACGTCCCTTTTAGTCAAAAGCTGGTGGCCCGTTATATATTGGCTTATACCTCTGACGTGCTAGTGGTTAAATCCACAGCCATAGTATTGACGAGTCTTTAGAGTCCACCACACATTCAGTTACTCAGCTTTCGGGCGAAACGCTGTAGAGGCCATATGGAGATATGGCAGGGTTCGATCAGATACGTGCGGTATTGCACGGATCGTGATCGGACGGATTTTACTAGCCGGCTTTGGCTTAAGCCGGATTCTAGTTTTAGATAGTGTAGTTTTGTCTCTTTGCATTTGTATCCGGACGGAATACAGATGCGGGTGTGTATGCACAGTATCGGGGTTTTCCTGTAATTTATTACGGGACCAGTTTTCTGGGGTTGCCAGTTTGCATTCCGTTCCGGCCGGTTTTCTCTTTTTCCTTCCCGGTCGGACTTTTCGTTGGAGGGGGGTTATTTGCAAGTTTGCAAATAACACTTTGTGGAGGGGTTTATTGCAAAAGGATTAATTTAATATGATTGCTTTTTTGCTCCATGATGCATTTATTTGACTTGATAGAGTATGGGTTTGTGATGGATAAGATGATGGGCCGGCCACTGTTTAAGGGCATGGAGGTTGATGCTTTAATTAATATTAGGCTACTTTGTGCTCAGGGTGTGCAGGAGGTGTTTTTAAGAGTTTGCATTGTGAATGTAAAATAAGAGTGCTGGAGGTTGATGTATTAATTAATATATATTTGATTGCATTGTGAATATAAAATAAGTGTGCTGGAATGGTTTATGGGAGCTGGCTTCATGTATTTTGCAGAGAGCAAAAAATAGGGGTGCTGTTGTTTTCCTGGCCGAGCCCAATTTCTTAGCTTGCTCCATTTTTCCCTCTAGCATCCATGAAAATTCTTGTGCACATATTCCTCCATCATGGCAACTCTCTTAAACCCCAAAGAGACAAATTTCTACATTATTCTACAGCAAATCTTGGGCGCGTCGGCTAGCCAACTTCGCGCCCGAGTTGCCTCGGTATTGAGGTGGGAGCCCGTAAAAGATACAGGCGATGTGGTGCCCTTCCGGCAAGGAGGCGACGACCGGAGGATCCGCGGGAGATCGGGACGACGACGAGAAGACCGGAGGACTCGGATCACTCGGTATATCTCTAACCCGTCTTGTTGTTAGCTAGATCTAGTTTAATGGCCCGATCCGGAGTTTAGTGCGCGGTGGTGCCGGTTTGCAAAGTCCGCAAAATTAAAGTTTATCACCGTTTCCGCATTTGGCCGTCGGATTGACGACCGGGGCGCCGCCGTGCACTTACAGTGGTATCAGAGCCTCGCCATTAACTTAGTCTAGCTTTGTGTAATGTGTTTTTCAGTTCCGATCGATCAAATGTTCCAAAACCCGTATTTTGATCACATTAGTTTTCTGTTGGAAATTTTTAGTGTCGAAAAATTTTTCAGGTTGTATAAAATTGATGTACTGGAAGATCTAAGAGTTCTGGAAAAGGTCGAGACACTGATCTCCTCAGGGGAGCGCGGAACCGCGGCAAAACCCTGCTTGTTGCCGCGGTTCCGCTGCAGTATGGAGGATTCAGTGGGTCGAGTTTTTTCAGTGGGCTTCTGGGGTGATTTTAGGGGTTTTGGAATGTTAAATTTGGGCCCATTATTTCTGTGAGTGCTACAGTATTGTTTGGGGGCCCACTTGTTAATTTTTGATCGATCGGATATTTTTAACACATTTTTCACAGTATTTACATTATATCTGCGACCGTGAATGTCACTCGATCGGTAAATCCGGTCTAACTGCTATAGCCCGGTTAGACGGATTTACGAACGTGACTTTCACGTTGATGTTTTATGTTTTTGCTGTAATGTTGCGGATCGGTCGTGGGGGATAGCCTGGATGCAATGCTAGTACAGTTTTGTTGTATTATGTACATTTCATATTGCGGGGCGAGCGTCCGACATGTGGACTGCCGTCGCTGCCTGTTTGTATTATTCTTTTGGGGCACGACCTGGTTGCGGTCGATGTACCCGTTGTATGTATATTTTACTTTCTGTACTAGGATTGCCCCGCGGAGGGGTGCACGGATAGCCGGGTTCTAGAGGGCAACGGGCCCGCATCTCAGGGCATTGAGACGGAGGGGCTTCAGTCTGGAATTGGCGGGCTATTCGCCGCACTCGTAGGGGGTACAGGTTGACCCAGGAGGGGTGCCCAAGTTACCGGATTCCGTGAAGTGCTGGGTGGTCCATTCACGGTGCTGAAGGGGGCTGCCTCGCTTCAGCTTTTGGCGGGTGACTTGCCGCGCCCGTAGGGGTCTAGGATTTCATTGCACAGGCTATCCACACGACCAGGGGAACGTCGGGTTTCAGTAGTGGCTCTGTGAAACCCGGGGATCCCAGATATCTGTATTGTTCTGTGATGCTGTACATTTCTGTGTTGTTGCATTTTATTCACGCCTTGAGCGAAATACTATATATTGGTATATATATTAGTAGATGTTGTATATGTTTTTCATCCGCGCTAGTCCAGTCCCCGCTCTGCCGTTAGTTAGCTAACCTAACGGGTGATGACGGGACCCAGTGGCGAATGCGGATGGCATATACGTACGTCGGTATATTTTCGTTCTTTGTGGTGTGATCAATTGATGGGACTGCATTGATTCGGATCAATGCAAGTTGAAACAAACCTATTCTGATGTTGTTGGAACACTTTTCAAAAAGCTGTTATTGCAAGGACGTTCACTTTTGTTTTGCATCGTGGTATTCATTTAGAATATCCTGCTCCTCAGTCGACGAGGCAAGGGCCGAGATCCCTTCACCGGGGTGACCCCTTGGACAGAAGTTTGCGTCAGGGCACTAACTTCACTATAGCCGATTACTTTTGCTTTGCATCGTGGTATTCATTTGGAATATCCTGCACCCCATTCTACGGGGAAAGAGCCGAGATCCCTTCACCGGGAGTGACCTCTTTAGTAAAGGTTTTCGTCACTATATTTTCTAAAAAGCTATCCGTTCCTTCAACGATATCAAGTTCATTACGTTAAAGGTTTTCGCCAGAAACCATTCGTAGCCCTCCGTCGTTTCATATGGGTAGTCAATAGTATTCAAGCTGTGTTTGTTGGCCAAAGTCAAGGCACAGTGATTGGTAGCTATTGGGTATTCATATGCAGCATAGATAGATGCGTTGGTTTGGGACAGTCGTACTGCCATTTTGGCCAAAGTCAAGGGTAGGTACGGGTGGACTCAAATTAACCTGGAGAATGACGGGTAGAACTTGACATGTGACTTATGATATGTTGGCCAAAGTCAAGGTCATAAGAGCATGGGGTAAAAATCACATCGGGAGTTTCAAAAGTACTGAAACTTGCCAGATATGTGCATACCTTCTGGAGTGTGATACCGTGAGCGGATTCCGTCACGTTATCATACGATGAGAGTTGGATCCCGATTCCCACTGATGAGTTGGTTTACTCCTCGGGTGACCCCGACTAATTCTTCTTTTAGGTTTGGAGGAGAATTTGAGGTACAGTGGGAGGTTTCCAGATTAGATAAAGTGATAACCATTCTGATCTTGGTTAGAGTGCACGCTGAGTGTTTCTTTTCTCTCTCTCTCTCTAGCAGCGACCATTGACCCGACCCTAAGACTATGACTCGGGGACCAAGTTGACCGAACCTTCTTAACACTGGCTTTTGGATTGTCAGAGTTGCAGACCTCATTGCCACTCCTACTTTTACCCTTTTCTCCAGGACACCCCGTATTACTACGAACGTCCACTTCCATTGGACAAAGCCATCGTATGGTTAGATACGAACTCGAAGGAATTCGAGGATGGTTTCCGGTTCTGGAGAAAACGGATAGGATTATTCAGTTGTCTTTTCCTTTTTGCCTTCTCTCAAGTTACGAGTACTCCTTGGTTTAGGAGATAGTACACCTATTACGCAAATTGGATAGTCTTCTTCCAAACTTTAGGCTGGTGCCGAACAGTGGGGAATGAAGAAAACCAATTAGCATAACGATGGTGTGCAGAAGGTATTAAGATTAAGACAAAGAAAGGGATTAGTAAAAGGGCAAAGTAAATTGCGACTGATATTCACGACCAAACCAAGTATTTCATTACCACTCCCACATCACCTTTGTATTTCTCCAGGACACTCCGTATCACTACGAAGATCCACAGTTATTTGGATATTCCATCGTATGGTTATATACGAACTCGAAAGGAACTTGTTCCAGTTCGGGGATGGATTCTGGTTCAGGAGAAATAGGAATAAGATTTATTCAGTTGTCTTTTATCTTCACCTTCTCTCGCATTGCGAGTGCTCCCAGGACTAGGACAGTACACCCATTATGCTTATTGGATAGTCTTCTTCCAAACCATAGGCTGGTGCCGAACGGTAGGGAAGGAAGAAAACCATTTGGCCTAAGGGGTGTGCAGAAGGTAATGACTAAAGACATATAAAGGGATTTGGAGAGGTGGCAAAGAACTATACGGTTATAGTTGTGAATCTGGATAATGGTAGAGGCATTACTAGGAATACCAGGATACCCCATCGAAACATTTCAATGTTTCAGTTCAACTGTGTACTGTTAAAAGAAAACTGATTTCCCGATTAAACACTTGCTCCAGGGTATGTATTTACCAGTTTTGATTCTCACATCTGTATGGTTTTACAGATGATGAGTGGGAGTAAGTTATTGGGAATTGGGTGATCATCCTCATTATATCGGGATTCGTTGTAATCGGTGATATTAGAGGAGATCACCTGGGCTGTTTGCCGGTCGGCAAATGTTTGGTTTTGAATATCCGCTGTTGTGCACCAATTTCAAATTGATATATCTGTACGTCTATTTTCATAGAGTGAGATATACCTTTTGATATTATATCGATGACATTTACCTATACCAGTGGATGGTTAGGTAAGGAGCATTAAACAGCAGTGTAATTCTTCTTAACCATAAGTACAGTTTTCAACCTACGACACACAGTGAAAGAGTTGTTAGACTCGGCGGACTTATACAGAGTATTGTATGTTGTCCAGTGTCCATTAGGACAGAGGGGTTGGTCCTCATACTATATTCTGTTTACTTTTAACTTCTCTAGTTCTTAGACATGTGTTTCGTAGAAACACAGGGTCTAAGTTTTGAGGAGTTATAGGTATTTGAATAGAGTAGAGAACCAAGTATAGCAAGTATCGGGATTCTTCAAGATGATCGAAGATGTAGATACTTGTGTATGGTATTCAGTTTATAGTAATGATTAAGAGAACTTGCTTCTCTTACAGGTTACTCATAATTGGAAGCATTCCTAAGTTGAGTAACGCTGATCGGCCTCTCTCCATTTAGTTGACATGCACTGGAGACAGCTGCATGATTTCAATCTGGTTCAATTAAATCAGTGCCTCTGGTTCTATATTGGATATAGTACAGTTCATATCTTAACATTGTTAAGGTACGGGGAGTTGTCCGGCTTATGATTAAAACCAGACTCTGGATAACTCAAGGCACGTTTCTGTAATGGCTGTTTGTGGGTTGACCCAGGCTATGACGAGGGTTGACTTTCTACCATCTGGAAGATCAATAGTGATATTGTTCTTAACTCGCCACATTTTAAAAAGAAATGGTTATTTTTCAGAAAACAGTAGTGGGAGTATGGTAGAACTGGAAGCGATTCCAGAACCGCAAACGATTACTGAAGATTTGATAAGGAACCTAAAGATTCAATCTGATTTGACATTCCATTGGCCACTCCGCAGATAAGGTGGGTAACTTCAGGCACCCGAGAGGCACTCCGGTAGCCTCAAGGACGGTGACAGGGAAGTTCTTGTTTACCCACACTTGCCATTGTTGTTGTTCCAGGCTGCGAGACCCGGCAGGAGGATGAGTATAGCGTCGTTCTAAACTAGCTTTAGAAGTGCGCGTCTATATGACTCTGCCAGAGGGTTGTCGTAGTCAGTGGGAGCAGCGGAAGCATTGGTGGACATCAGGCTTATGTCTATTTATAGACTAAAGCAGATGTAGCGGAGATAGATCATCTATTTCTGATGTGACAGTCGTAGGTTTGATGTCATCAGAATAGGGGATGGATCTGTTGAAAAGGTAGTAGGAAGTGATATTCCTATACTACGATCGGTTATACTTTGGTCGTCACACAGTAGTTTCTCCACATAGGACTTGGACATTATATCAGACATACTGGTTACTAGATCTATGGTTTTAGATCTAGATTTGGGTGGTTTTCCAATCAGGGTACTTTGACAGCATTCTAAGAGTATTTAGAATGGACGACTCTTGGCACGGTAGTGTACCTGCAGGTGATGGAGTCACCCTCTCTAAAGGTGTCTTATAGACTAAAGTAGAGAGGGATGTGCATGATTGGCAGATCACTTGCTTAGGCAATTGAGTCAATCATGAGATGTCAAGTACCACACCAGATGTTGTTCTTGCACTAGATGCAATAAGTTGATATTGATCCAATCCTGGAGGAACAGTCGGAAGCAGTTTTAGAACATAAGTGAATGTTCTAGGGATATGATAACGGCTGCCTCATTTGGGAGACAGTTATCATTCCAGGCTTCCAAGGTGACATGGACGACAAGGAGGTTGTCAGAGTTATAGTTTTCCCTCTGACGAGGGGCAGTATTTTGGACAGGTGATCCAAGGCAATACTGAGGGAGGCATGGCGCAGGATACTGATTAAGTTCAGTTGTCGATACAGTCTAAGAAGTTTGGATTTGGAGTTCATTTATGAGCTCGGTCCCATCAGACATCCAGACATTCTAAGACAGGTATTGCTCATTTCGGGAGATGGCTTTCTCCGCGAACTTGAGATATAGAGAGACATAGAAAGAAATTTCAGAGCGGATCCACTCGCTGAGGTTATTCCTCGAACGCAATAGTTTCGCAAACAGGCTTTGTGCGACTGACTAGTAGAGGAGTTGGGTGTTCGGTATCACACGGGCTGTGAGTATGCGACATCGCAATAATTAGCCTTGAGTGCAAGTGGGAGATTGTTGGAGATAGTGCCCTCAGAGCCAATTATTGGATCACAGGCACGTGATTGCAATGATTGAGGGAGGACCTATCCCGGTAGAACAGTCTTACTCGAGATGATAGTATGCTATCTGGTTTACCTTTATCATCGTGTACTGCTTTAGGTGACCTGACAGGTCGCTATTACACGTTGATAGAGCCCCTAGGATTCTTGCTTGACTACCGGCAGTATGAGGGCGATCAAATACGTGGGAGCTGGTAGTCTATAAGCACATCCTTAAAAGGTCCCTAGTCGTGGGAGTTTCGAGACAGGGCATCGATACTCCAGAGTAGACTAGTGTATACAGTCGAGACCCCGACGAGGGGCGGTGGCCGGTCTCACAAGCCACTGGTGTCAGTTTGTTCACCTAAGATGTATACAGGTGCTTATTGGGTTATGAGTACACCGGACAGGACTCGCCGGGAACATGCTAGTTGGTCTTATACATGACGTCAGATAGCAGTTCCCAGGTGACATGTGTACAGGTTAGTTCATCGACCTGGGGATCGTCATTTGTCTCGTGTGAGTTCCCACTGTGCTTTGATTACTACCCTACCACGGCTCAAAGGAGTCGTGCAAACAGGTTTTAGTTGGGTCCAGTCCCGAGCCACATGGAGGCAGTGAGCGGATCTTCGGGGGTTCGTCTCTCCCGGTATTGGGGGTGAGGTCGCGCTGTGTCTAGGAGAGCCATTACACGAAGTCCTTGGCCAAGGCAGGAGATTTACTGGTAGGTATTCCAGTAGTATCTCAGGGTGTTCTGGGCTACACTCCGACACGACTTGTACCGCTTTTGGGGGTCTGACTTTTACCCACCCCCTAGGCCCGACATGCGATGCTCGTAGACGAACGGACCGGACTGTACGGATTTTGTCACTGACAGGCTCAGTAGGGTGTCAGGATGAGTTCGCTCATCGACGTCCCTTTTAGTCAATAGCTGGTGGCCCGTTATGTATTGACTTATACCTCTGACGTGCTAGTGGTTAAATCCACAGCCATAGTATTGACGAGTCTTTAGAGTCCACCACACATTCAGTTAATCAGCTTTCGGGCGAAACGCTGTAGAGGCCATATGGAGATATGGCAGGGTTCGATCAGATACGTGCGGTATTGCACGGATCGTGATCGGACGGATTTTACTAGCCGGCTTTGGCTTAAGCCGGATTCTAGTTTTAGATAGTGTAGTTTTGTCTCTTTGCATTTGTATCCGGACGGAATACAGATGCGGGTGTGTATGCACAGTATCGGGGTTTTCCTATAATTTATTACGGGACCAGTTTTCTGGGGTTGCCAGTTTGCATTCCGTTCCGGCCGGTTTTCTCTTTTTCCTTCCCGGTCGGACTTTTCGTTGGAGGGGGGTTATTTGCAAGTTTGCAAATAACACTTTGTGGAGGGGTTTATTGCAAAAGGATTAATTTAATATGATTGCTTTTTTGCTCCATGATGCATTTATTTGACTTGATAGAGTATGGGTTTGTGATGGATAAGATGATGGGCCGGCCACTGTTTAAGGGCATGGAGGTTGATGCTTTAATTAATATTAGGCTACTTTGTGCTCAGGGTGTGCAGGAGGTGTTTTTAAGAGTTTGCATTGTGAATGTAAAATAAGAGTGCTGGAGGTTGATGTATTAATTAATATATATTTGATTGCATTGTGAATATAAAATAAGTGTGCTGGAATGGTTTATGGGAGCTGGCTTCATGTATTTTGCAGAGAGCAAAAAATAGGGGTGCTGTTGTTTTTCTGGCCGAGCCCAATTTCTTAGCTTGCTCCATTTTTCCCTCTAGCATCCATGAAAATTCTTGTGCACATATTCCTCCATCATGGCAACTCTCTTAAACCCCAAAGAGACAAATTTCTACATTATTCTACAGCAAATCTTGGGCGCGTCGGCTAGCCAACTTCGCGCCCGAGTTGCCTCGGTATTGAGGTGGGAGCCCGTAAAAGATACAGGCGATGTGGTGCCCTTCCGGCAAGGAGGCGACGACCGGAGGATCCGCGGGAGATCGGGACGACGACGAGAAGACCGGAGGACTCGGATCACTCGGTATATCTCTAACCCGTCTTGTTGTTAGCTAGATCTAGTTTAATGGCCCGATCCGGAGTTTAGTCTGCGGTGGTGCCGGTTTGCAAAGTCCGCAAAATTAAAGTTTATCACCGTTTCCGCAATTGGCCGTCGGATTGACGACCGGGGCGCCGCCGTGCACTTACAGCATGATCTCGACGTTGGTCTTGGGCGCGTCCATGTTGAGGATAGCGTCGATTATCTCGGGGTTAGATTCGATTCCATTGTGAGTGACCATGATACCGAGGAACTTTCCCCCGGTGACCCCGAATGCGCATTTGGCGGGGTTTAGCTTCATCTTGAACTTACGGAGCACTTCGAAGGACTCGACCAGTTCCTTAGCGTGGTCGGCCGACTAGACGGATTTGACAAGCATATCGTGAATGTAGACCTCCATATTTCTTCCGATCTGTGGCTTGAACATGCGATTGACCAACCGTTAGTACGTGGCCCCAGCATTCTTGAGGCTAAAGGGCATCACCTTGTAGCAATATACCCCCGGTCCGTTGTGAATGCGGTAAGATCTTCATCTTCCAGATTCATACGGATCATATTGTAGCCAGAGAAAGCATTCATGAAACTCAACAGCTCGTGGCCGGCCGAGCTGTCGACGAGCTGATCTATTCGAGGGAGAGGATAGTTGCCCTTGGGGCAGGCCGTATTGAGGTCGGTGAATTTGACGCACATGCGCCACTTCCCGCTTGACTTCTTGACCAGAACTACGTTCGCCAGCCACTCCGAGTAGGGCACATTCCGGATGAAGTTGGCAGAGAGAAGTCAATCAACCACATCTTCGATAGCCTTCTGTTTGACTTGGGCGAAGCTTCGCTTTTTCTGTCTGACGGGTCGGGCCGTAAGATCAACCCCAAGCTTATGAGAAATGATTTTGGGGTCGATCCCAGGCATATCAGCAGGCGCCCAGGTGAAGACGTCGGTGTTATTTCTGAGGAAACTGACGACCAGGTCATCTCACTGAGTTCCTGTCAGGAGTGATCCGACCTGGACTGTTTTTTCATTGTCCCCTTCTGTCAGGGGCACCTCGGTCAGTGGTTCAACCGGTGTCCCCCGGAACTCCTTCTGCTCATCTCGGGTGTCCAGAGGACCTTTGATGTCGTCCTTTACCTAAGCGTTGTCGGCCGGCTGCTCGGACGGATATGTTTCGGTAAGGCATACCTTCACGACCCGCTGGTCTCCGTGGACCCGACATATCCCACCCTGATTGAGAGGGAACTTCATCACCAGGTGGTAGGTCGATATCTGGGCCTGGAGGGAGTTCAGCATCGGGCGGCCGATGAGGACGTCGTAGGCCGATGGGACCTTTTCTACAATGAAGTCCATAGACAACATACAGGGGTGGCCGGGCTCCCCGATGATAAACTGCAGGGTGACCACCCCTTCCGCCGGGATAGAGTGGTTGGTGAACCCTGAAAGGACGTGGGGGGTCGGTTTCAGGTCTGCTGGGGTGAGCCCCGTGCGCAGAAAGTAGTCGTGGAAGAGGATGTCTGCCGAGCTGCCTGAGTTGACAAGTATTCGGTGGACCTCGTATCGGTGGGTCCGGGCCGTGATCATCAGAGGGTCGTTGTGGGGCATGGACATGCCATGGAGATCCCCATCGCCAAAGGTGACAGGCTCGTGGTCCCTGGCCTTTTTGCTCAGGCGGCCGTTGGCCTCTGTTGCCGGCGTCGGGTGCTAAGTCTCGCAGGCACTCGACTGACCCCCTGCCGTCATGACCATAGTTCTTGATGGTCCCCGGTTCCTTCCGGCGAGGTCCCTTAAGCCCCGTGGTGAGGTTGTCTTCGAGCTGCCTCGGCGGGCCACGTGGGCGCGACCCCGTCGAGGGAGGGGGTGCCGGTCATGCCTGGGAGTCGGTAAGCTGACCTCCACCGCCTTAGTACGGACAGGGACGCAACGAGGCTCGAGGCGAGGCTCTCCGACGTGGGACCTCGAGGTTGAATTGGACGGATCAAGGGACCTGCGACCGCTGGAGTCTGTGAGGCGGTGGCCGGCGGAGGAGTTGATGGCATTCGTCAGAGGTTCACCCGCGCCTCTGTTGAGGGGGAGGCAGCAGCAGGTGCTTGGATCTTCAGGGTGATCGCTTGCCATGTTGATGGAGATCGGAAGGCCAACTTTGTTTTTTGTGGAGTTTAGTTTCCTACAGACGGCGCCAACTGATGGAGGTCTTTTTCGGGTCTCCGTCAGATGTTGTCTTCCGTCGATCTCCCGGTGGATTTCGGAGGTGATCTTCTGTTTCATGTGGGTCTCAATGGTTTTTGAGAAGATTGGTGGTTTGAGGAGTTTGCCCCAAGTACCTGCAAGAAAGTCCTGGGGTGGTTTGGTACCACCGAGGACCCTCTGACGATCAAGTTAGCACAAGATTCCAGCAGAGTAACGGCTAAGTGTGGTAAAAAAAGCTTACTTGACCCCTCTGTGATGGGGGTTTATATAGTGGCGGCAGCACGCAGTAGCAGGCACGAGAATCTCGCCGGCAGTTACGCTCCCGACATCACGCCCGCGTAATAAGTGGATCACCCGTTAATAGGGATCGTGATGGCGTGGAACGTGGGATGTTGCCGGCGGAGAATCCATGCATGGAAAGATTTGCGGAGCGATGGTTACGCCTGTGAATGGTGGAGTTAGTCGGTCGGAGGGACCAAGGAAGATGGCTTCGGTGGGAGAGCTCGGGAAAGAGCAGGAGGGCCGAGGTATCTTGTTCCTGTGGTAGCTCGGGGACGAGCTGAGAGGCCGAGGAGGCCAATTTGCAGGGGGCTCTGAGGTGGGCCAACTCATGCTTGCAGGTCGGGTACAGGGGTGGCCTGGTCGGCCCCCGCGGGCCCTTTCTTCTGCGTTCTAGGACACGTCATCTTCCACGTGTCCTGATCTGGGAGATCGCTAATATATAGCATCATCACTTATCATTTAAGCAAACGTCCAAAAAATCGGAAGAATGCAACTTTAATAGGGATGTAATCTACCATTTACAGGAAGCTCATGCAATTCAACGAGACTTGGTCAAAGCCGACAAGGATGAGGAATGACAACAAGGTATGGGCATTATTCAAAACCCTCTGCCAAATCATCATATGAAGCAGCACCGCATGGGCAACAAGGCCACAAGTGCTAAAAGTGCCCTTACCAGATCACCGGCTTCACTGATGAGCCATAAAAAATGGTATTTAATTAGTACTATAAAAGGAGGATCCCGGATCATGAGGGTCAAGAATAGTCGCAAACTCTTCTTTAATCTACAAGGGGGCATGCAGTGAGTGTAAACAACCGACATATCACTCCGAAACCTTCGCCCTCTCTAATCAAAACGCCTTTTCAATATTCCAAACCTGCAGTAAAGAAAAGCACACCCGATATGATGGCAAAGGGAAAATCGGGTGATGACGTCGCCATATCATAAAAAGAAGCGGACAATCCAAACAATGTCATATGAAGTGCTGAAAATAAAGAACCATGAAATTAGATTACTTGGCTGTCATAGGAGGTATAAAGAGCATTGTGAAAGAAGATGTTACAAATGAAGTTACGAAGCAATCAAAGGAGGCACTGCCTCAAAAGTCCAATCATCAATTTGTAAAACACTCCCCTAATCATCAAAATCCCTCTCCGGTGGAGGTCTGGATCTCCTTCAGTTGTTGTCTATCGCGAGCGTAGATGAACGACTGAGATTGATGTTAAGGGTTGCCTCCTTGAGCTTGTGGATCTCAGTGGTCTAGTTTTGAAGCGAAGCCGAGCTATTTGCGAAAGAAGTCCCGGGATGGTTGTACCACCGTGGACCCTCTGACGATCAAGTTAGCCGAGGTATTTGGGCAGAGCGGCGGCTTATTGGGTTAAAATTGCGTTGCCTGAGTCGTCTGGCAGAGAGGTTTTTATAGCGGTCGTTTAGAGCGAGCTGGCATGAGATATCCACCGTTGGTTACGTCCCTGGCGTTACCCCTTCGTGAATCACGGGATCCCCCCGTTAATGATGAGATACACTCGTTAATGGGGGTTACGACGGTGTGAATTGCGGGATTATGGCGCGGCGGATATCTCGCTTCTATGTGGAGCCATGACGGAGGCGCTTGGACTCTACGTTCTTGATTGCTCGGTAGAACCGGGAAGGCTTAGCTCGGCGGGAGGTTCGAAGGCGAGCGGGAGGCCGAGGAAGCTCGGTTCCATGATAGCTCAGAGGCGAGCGGGAGGCCGGGAAGCAGGGCATATAGGAGGGCTCGGAGGCGAGCCAATGGTTATTTACATGGCGAGCACAGGAATGTTCAGGAATTCCTTGGAGACCGGGTCTTGCCACGGGATGATAGCCGGGGGGGATGTTGGAGTTAGTGCCCTCAGAGTCAATTATTGGATCACAGGCACGTGATTGCAATGATTGAGGGAGGACCTATCCCAGGAGGACAGTCTTACTCGAGATGATAGTATGCTATCTGGTTTATCTTTATCATCGTGTACTGCTTTAGGTGACCTGACATGTCGCTATTACACGTTGATAGAGCCTCTGGGATTCTTGCTTGACGACCAGCAGTATGATGGCGATCATATACGTGGGAGCTGGGGTCTATAAGCACATCCTTAAAATGTCCCTAGTCTAGGAGTTTCGAGACAGGGCATCGATACTCCATTAGTAGACTAGTGTATACAGTCGAGACCCCGACGAGGGGCGGTGGCCGGTCTCACAAGCCACTGGTGTCAGTTGGTTCACCTAAGATGTATACAGGTGCTCATTGGGTTATGAGTACACCGGACAGGACTCGCCGGGAACCTGCTAGTTGGGATTATACCAGACGTCAGATAGCAGTTCCCAGGTGACATGTGTACAGGTTAGTTCATCGACCTGAGATCGTCATTTGTCTCGTGTGAGTTCCCACTGTGCTTTGATTACTACCCTACCACGGCTCAAAGGAGTCGTGCAAACAGGTTTTAGTTGGGTACAGTCCCGAGCCACATGGAGGCAGTGAGCGGATCTGCAGGGGTTCGTCTCTCCCGGTATTGGGGGTGAGGTCGCGCTGTGTCTAGGAGAGCCATTACGCAAAGCCCTCGGCCGAGGCAGGAGATTTACTGGTAGGTATTCCAGTAGTATCTCAGGGCGTTCTGGGCTATGCTCCGACACGACTTGTACCGCCTTTGGGGGTCTGACTTTTACCAACCCCTTAGGCCCGCCATGCGATACTCATAGACGAACGGACCGGACTGTACGGATATTGTCACTAACAGGCTCAATAGGGTGTCAGGATGAGTTCGCTCATCGACGTCCCTTTTAGTCAATAGCTGGTGGCCCATCATGTATTGGCTTATACCTCTGACGTGCCAGTGGTTAAATCCACAGCCATAGTATTGACGAGTCTTTAGAGTCCACCACACTTTCAGTTACTCAGCTTTCGGGCGAAACGCTGTAGAGGCCGTATGGAGATATGGCAGGGTCCGATCAGATAAGTGCGGTATTGCACGGATCAGGATCGGACGGTTTGTACTAGTAGCCGTATAGGTATATGGCAGGGTTCGATCAGATACGTGCGGTATTGCACGGATCATGATCGAACGGATTTTACTAGCCGGTTTTGGCTTAAGCCGGTCCTAGTCTAGTACAGTGTAGATTTTGTCTCATTGCATTTGTATCCGGTCGGAATACAGATGTGGGTGTGTATGCACAGTGTCGGGGTTTTCCTGTGATTAATTACGGGACCAGTTTTCTGGAGTTGCCAGTTTGCATTCCGTCCCGGCCGGTTTTCCTTTGTTCTTTCCCGGCCGGACTTTTCCGATGGAGGGGGTTATTTGCAAGTTCGCAAATAACACATTGTGGAGGGTTTTATTGCATTTAGTTTGATTATGATAGCTTTCATCCATGCTTGCTTTTATGATGATTAGAAAGGGTATGGGTTTAAAGTGAAAAGCATGGTTGTATGTTTATTTGTCTCTTGATGTGGTCACCACTTCCTTGCTCCTACACTCACCTCCCTCCTTGCTTGATATTACCTCCTCCACCATTCTCTTTTTGATGATAAGTTATTCATGGTTGAGAGAAAGAAGAGAGAAGAAGAAGAGAAAGCTTCATTCTTGAGAGTTTCCTTCTTGATCTTGCTTTCATGCAAGGAAAAATGAAAGCACCATATTTTCCTTGTCCTCATTCCTCCATCCAAAGGCAACAAACCCCAAAGTGAGACTATGATTCTACACTACACATTCTACAGCAAATCTTGAGCATGTCGAGTTGCCGGCTTCATGCTCGAGTTGCCTCGGTATTGAGGCGGGAGCCCGTAAAAGACGAAGGCGATGTGGTGCCCTTTCCGGCGAGGAGGCGACGATGTGGAGCAAAGACTTTCCGCGGGAGATCGGGATGATGAAGAGAAGACCGGAGGACTCGGATCACTCGGTATACTTCTCACCCTTTCTCTTGTTAGCTAGCATTAGGTTAATGGTAAACGATCCGGGTTTTCTTTGTCCGCGGTAGCGCCGGTTTCCGAGTAAGGAAAAATTTTGATTCCGCAATTTGGCCTCGAGTAAGACGGCCGGGGCGCTGCCGTGGCGCAACATGGTATCAGAGCCACGCCATTAACCTTACCTAGCTTCGTTTGATGTGTTTGCGTTTCCGATCGACCGAAATTTCCAAAAACCGTATTTTTATTGCACTTCAGTTTCTGTCGAAATTTTTTGGAGTCTAAAATTTTTTCAGGTTATCTCAGAGTGATGTGCAGGGAAATATAAGCATACTGAAAAATTTTTGTACCCTGAACTGTTCATGTCACCGCGGAAGGGCGGCCAAACCCTTGATAAGGCCGCGCTTCCGCGGCAAGTTGAACAGTTTACCCCCCCAAAATTTTTCAGTATGTTCTTCAGTGAGAAATGTGGTTTCTGGGATATTAAAATTGGGCCCAGGTTTTCTGTGAGTGCTACAGTTTTGATTGGGGGCCCACTTGTTAATTTTTGGTCAATCGGAAAATTTTAAACACATTATTTCACAGTATTTACATTATATCTGCGACCGTGAATGTCACTCGATCGGTAAATCCGGTCTAACTGCTATAGTCCGGTTAGACGGATTTGCGAACGTGATTTTCACGTTGATGTTCTATGTTTATGCTGTGTTGTTGCGGATCGGTCGTGGGGGATATCCTGGTTGCAATGCTAGTACAGTTTTGTTGTATTATGTACATTTGATATTGCGGGGCGAGCGTCCGACATGTGGACTGCCGTCACTGCCTGTTTGTATTATTCTTTTGGGGCACGACCTGGTTGCGGTCGATGTACCCGGTGTATGTATATTTTACTTTCTGTACTAGGATTACCCCGCGGAGGGGTGCACGGTTAGCCGGGTTCTGGAGGGCAACGGGCCCGCATCTCATGGCATTGAGACGGAGGGGGCTTCAGTCTGGAATTGGCAGGCTATTCGCCGCACTCGTAGGGGGTACAGGTTGACCCAGGAGGGGTGCCCAAGTTACCGGATTCCGTGAAGTGCTGGGTGGTCCATTCACGGAGCTGAAGGGGGCTGCCTCGCTTCAGGTTTTGGCGGGTGACTTGCCGCACCCGTAGGGGTCTAGGATTTCATTGCACAGGCTATCCACACGACCAGGGGAACGTCGGGTTTCAGCAGCGGCTCTGTGAAACCCGGGGCTTCCAGATATCTGTTTTGTTCTGTGATGCTGTACATTTCTGTGATGTTGCATTTTATTCACGCCTTGAGCGAAATACTATATATTGGTATATATATTAGTAGATGTTGTATATGTTTTACATCCGCGCTAGTCCAGTCCTCGCTCTGCCGTTAGTTAGCTAACCTAACGGGTGATGACGGGACCCAGTGGCGAATGCGGATGGCATATACGTACGTCAGTATATTTTCGTTCTTTGTGGTGTGATCAATTGATGGGACTGCATTGATTCGGATCAATGCAAGATAAACAAACCTAATCTGATATTGTTGGAACACTTTTTCAAAAAGCTGTTATTGCAAGGACGTTCTCTTTTGTTTTGCATAGTGGTATTCATTTGGAATATCCTGCTCCTCAGTCGACGAGGCAAGGGCCGAGATCCCTTCACCGGGAGTGACCCCTTGGACAGAAGTTTGCGTCAGGGCATTAACTTCACTATAGCCGATTACTTTTGCTTTGCATCGTGGTATTTAGTTGGAATATCCTGCACCTCATTCTACGGGGAAAGAGCCGAGATCCCTTCACAGAGAGTGACCTCTTTAGTAAAGGTTTTCGTCACTATATTTTCTAAAAGGTTATGCAGTTCCTTCAACGATATCAAGTTCATTACGTTAAAGGTTTTTCGCCAAAAACCAGTCGTAGCCCTCCATCATTTCAGATTAGTATTACTTAGTATTCGTGCTGCGTATGTCGTGCTCAGCCGAGGCGTAGTGTTCGGTAGCTATGTAGTGCTTTTCTGTTGCATGGATATGTGATTGGTTAGGACAGTCGTACGGTCATTTTGGCTCAGTCAAGGACTCGTGCGGGTGGGTCTAATGCAATCAAGATAATGACGGGTTGAACTTGACTAGGATCCTTTGATATGTTGGCTCAGTCAAGGTCACTTGGGTCCTAGGGGTAAAAATCACATCGGGAGTTTCAAAAGAACTGAAACTTGCCAGGCATGCGCATACCTTCTGGAGTGTGGTGACTTGAGTGGATTCCGTCAAGTTATCATGCGATGATAGTTGGATCCCGATTTCCACTGATGAGTTAGTTTACTCCTCGGGTGATCCCGACTAATTCTTCTTTCAGGTTTGGAGGAGAATTTGAGGTACAGTGGGAGGTTTCCAGATTAGACAAAGTGATAACCATTCTGATCTAGGTTAGAATGCACGCTGAGTGTTTCTTTTCTCTCTCTCTGGCAGCGACCATTGACCCGACCCTGGACTATGACTCAGTGACCAAGTTGACCGAACCTTCTTAACACTGACTTTTGGATTGTCAGAGTTGCAGACCTCATTGCCACACCTACTTTTACCCTTTTCTCCAGGACACCCCGTATTACTACGAACGTCCATTTCCATTGGACAAAACCATCGTATGGTTATATACGAACTCGAATGACTTCGAGGATGGTTTCTGGTTCTGGAGAAAACGGATAGGATTATTCAGTTGTCTTTTCTTTTCACCTTCTCTCAGGTTGCGAGTACTCCTTGGTTTAGGAGTAGTACACCTATTACGCAAATTGGATAGTCTTCTTTCAAACCATAGGCTGGTGCCGACCGGTAGGGAATGAAGAAAACCAGTTAGCCTAAAAACGGTGTACAGAAGGTATTAAGTTCAGACAAAGCAAGGGATTAGTAAGAGGGCAAAGTAAATTGCGACTGATATTCACGACCAAACCAAGTATTTCTTCGCCAATCCTAAATCACCTTTGTAATTCTTCAGGACACTCCGTATCACTACGAAGATCCACAGTTTATTGGATATTCCATCGTATGGTTATATACGAACTCGAAAGGAACTTGTTCCAGTTCGGGGATGGATTCTGGTTCAGGAGAAATAGGAATAAAGTACATTCAGGTGTCTTTTATCTTCACCTTCTCTCGCATTACGAGTGCTCCTAGGATTAGGACAGTACACCCTTTATGCTTATTGGATAGTCTTCTTCCAAACCATAGGCTGGTGCCGAACGGTAGGGAAGGAAGAAAACCAATTGGCCTAAAGGGGTGTGCAGAAGGTAATGACTAAAGACATATAAAGGGATTTGGAGAGGTGGCAAAAAAAATTATACGGTTACAGTTGTGAATCTGGATAATGGAAGAGGCATTACTAGGAATACCAGGATACCCCGACGAAACATTTCAATGTTTCAGTTTCACTGTGTACTGTTAATAGAAAACTGATTTCCCGATTATACACTTACTCCAGGGTATGTATTTACCAGGTATGATTCTCACATCTGTATGGTTTTACAGATGATGAGTGGGAGTAAGTTATTGGGAATTGGGTGATCATCCTCATTATATCGGGATTCATTGCAATCGGTGATATTTGAGGAAGTCACCTGAGTTGTTTGCCGGACGGCAGTTATTTGGTTTTGAATATCCGCGGTTATGCACCAATTTCAAATTGATATATCTGTACGTCTATTTTCGTAGAGTGAGATATACCTTTTGATATTATGTCGATGACATTTACCTATATCAGTGGATGGTTAGGTAAGGAGCATTAAACAGCGGTGTAATTCTTCTTAACCATAAGTACAGTTTTCAACCTACGACGCACAGTGAAAGAGTTGTTAGACTCAGCGAACTTATACAGAGTATTGTATGTTGTCCAGTGTCCATTAGGACAGAGGGGTTAGTCCTCATACTATATTCTGTTTACTTTTAACTTCTCTAGTTCTTAGACATGTGTTTCGTAGAAACACAGGGTCTAAGTTTTGAGGAGTTATAGGTATTTGAATAGAGTAGAGAACCAGGTGTAGCAAGTATCGGGATTCTTCAAAGAGATCGAAGATGTAGATACTTATGTATGGTATTCAGTTGATAGTAATGATGAAGACAGATTGCTTCTCTTTCAGGTTACTCATAATTGGAAGCATTCCTAAGTTGAGTAACGCTGATCGGCCTCCTTCCATTTAGTTGACATGTACTAGAGATAGCTGCATGATTTGAATCTTGTTCAATTGAATCAGTGCCTCTGGTTCTATATTGGATATAGAACAGTTCATATCTTAACGATGTTAAGGTACGGGGAGTTGTCCGGCTTATGCTTAAAACCAGACACTGGACAACTCAAGGCACGTTTCTGTAATGGCTGTTTGTGGGTTGACCCAGGCTATGACGAGGGTTGACTTTCTACCATCTGGATGAACAGTAGAAATACTGTTCTAGACTCGCCACAGTTTTTATTAAAAAATGGATTTTTTCAGAAAAAGTAGTGGGAGTCTGGTAGAACTGGAAGTCATTCCAGAACCGCAAACGATTACTGAAGATTTAATAAGGAACCTAAAGATTCAATCTGATTTGACATTCCATTGGCCACTCCGCAGATAAGGTGGGTAACTTCAGGCACCCGAGAGCTACTCCGGTAGCCTTAAGGACGGTGACAGGGAAGTTCTTGTTTACCCACACTCGCCATTGTTGTTGTTCCAGGCTGCGAGACCCGGCAGGAGGATGAGTATAGCGTCGTTCTAAACTAGCTTTAGAAGTGCACGTCTATATGACTCTGCCAGAGGATTGTTGTAGTCAGTGGGAGCAGCGGAAGCATTGGTGAACATCAGGCTTATGTCTATTTATAGACTAAAGCAGATATAGCGGAGTTAGATCATCCATTTCTGATGTAACAGTCATAGGTTTGACGTCATCAGAATAGGGGATGGATCTGTTGAGAAGGTAGTAGGAAGTGATATTCCCATACTACGATCGGTTATACTTTGGTCGTCACACAGTGTTTTCTTCACATGGGACTTGGACATTATTATCAGACATTCTGGTTACTAGATCTATGGTTTTAGATCTAGATTTGGGTGGTTTCCCAATCAGGGTACTTTGACAGCATTCTAAGAGTATTTAGAATGGACGACTCCTGGCACGGTGGTGTACCTGCAGGTGATGGAGTCACCCTCTCTAAAGGTGTCTTACAGACTAAAGGGGAGAGGATACGCATGATTGACAGATCACTTGCTTAGGCAATTGAGTCAATCATGAGATGTCAAGTACCACACCAGATGTTTTTCTTGCACTAGATGCAATAAGTTGATATTGATCCAATCCTGGAGGAACAGTCGGAAGCAGTTTTAGAACATAAGTGGATGTTCTAGGGATATGATAACGGCTGCCTCCTTTAGGAGACGGTTATCACTCCAGGCTTCCAAGGTGACATGGACGACAAGGAGGTTGTCAGAGTTATAGTTCTCCCTCTGACAAGGGGCAGTATTTTAGACAGGTGGTCCAAGGCAATACTGAGGGTGGCATGGCGCAGGACACTGATTAAGTTCAGTTGATGATACAGTCTAAGAAGTTTGGATTTGGAGTTCATTTATGAGCTAAGTCCCATCAGACATCCAGACATTCTAAGACAGGTATTGCTCATTTCGGGAGATGGCTTTCTCCGCGAACTTGAGATATAGAGAGACATAGAAAGAAACATCACAGCGGATCCACTCACTGAGGCTATTCCTCGAACGCAATATTTTCGCAAACGAGCTTTGTGAGACTGACTAGTAGAGGAGTTGGGTGTTCGGTATCACACGGGCTGTGAGTATGCGACATCGCAATAATTAGCCTTGAGTGCAAGTGGGAGATTGTTGGAGTTAGTGCCCTCAGAGTCAATTATTGGATCACAGGCACATGATTGCAATGATTGAGGGAGGACCTATCCCAGGAGGACAGTCTTACTCGAGATGATAGTATGCTATCTGGTTTATCTTTATCATCGTGTACTGCTTTAGGTGACCTGACATGTCGCTATTACACGTTGATAGAGCCCCTGGGATTCTTGCTTGATGACCAGCAGTATGATGGCGATCATATACGTGGGAGCTGGGGTCTATAAGAACATCCTTAAAATGTCCCTAGTCGTAGGAGTTTCGAGACAGGGCATCGATACTCCATTAGTAGACTAGTGTATACAGTCGAGACCCCGACGAGGGGCGGTGGCCGGTCTCACAAGCCACTGGTGTCAGTTGGTTCACCTAAGATGTATACAGGTGCTCATTGGGTTATGAGTACACCAGACAGGACTCGCCGGGAACCTGCTAGTTGGGATTATACCAGACGTCAGATAGCAGTTCCCAGATGACATGTGTACAGGTTAGTTCATCGACCTGAGATCGTCATTTGTCTCGTGTGAGTTCCCACTGTGCTTTGATTACTACCCTACCACGGCTCAAAGGAGTCGTGCAAACAGGTTTTAGTTGGGTACAGTCCCGAGCCACATGGAGGCAGTGAGCGGATCTGCAGGGGTTCGTCTCTCCCGGTATTGGGGGTGAGGTCGCGCTGTGTCTAGGAGAGCCATTACGCAAAGCCCTCGGCCGTGGCAGGAGATTTACTGGTAGGTATTCCAGTAGTATCTCAGGGCGTTCTGGGCTACGCTCCGACACGACTTGTACCGCCTTTGGGGTCTGACTTTTACCAGCCCCCTAGGCCCGCCATGCGATACTCATAGACGAACGGACCGGACTGTACGGATATTGTCACTGACAGGCTCAGTAGGGTGTCAGGATGAGTTCGCTCATCGACGTCCCTTTTAGTCAATAGCTGGTGGCCCGTCATGTATTGGCTTATACCTTTGACGTGCCAGTGGTTAAATCCACAGCCATAGTATTGACGAGTCTTTAGAGTCCACCACACTTTCAGTTACTCAGCTTTCGGGCGAAACGCTGTAGAGGCCGTATGGAGATATGGCAGGGTCCGATCAGATACGTGCGGTATTGCACGGATCAGGATCGGACGGTTTGTACTAGTAGCCGTATAGGTATATGGCAGGGTTCGATCAGATACGTGAGGTATTGCACGGATCATGATCGAACGGATTTTACTAGCCGGTTTTGGCTTAAGCCGGTCCTAGTCTAGTACAGTGTAGATTTTGTCTCATTGCATTTGTATCCGGTCGGAATACAGATGCGGGTGTGTATGCACAGTGTCGGGGTTTTCCTGTGATTAATTACGGGACCAGTTTTCTGGAGTTGCCAGTTTGCATTCCGTCCCGGCCGGTTTTCCTTTGTTCTTTCCCGGCCGGACTTTTCCGATGGAGGGGGTTATTTGCAAGTTCGCAAATAACACATTGTGGAGGGTTTTATTGCATTTAGTTTGATTATGATAGCTTTCATCCATGCTTGCTTTTATGATGATTAGAAAGGGTATGGGTTTAAAGTGAAAAACATGGTTGTATGTTTATTTGTCTCTTGATGTGGTCACCACTTCCTTGCTCCTACACTCACCTCCCTCCTTGCTTGATATTACCTCCTCCACCATTCTCTTTTTGATGATAAGTTATTCATGGTTGAGAGAAAGAAGAGAGAAGAAGAAGAGAAAGCTTCATTCTTGAGAGTTTCCTTCTTGATCTTGCTTTCATGCAAGGAAAAATGAAAGCACCATATTTTCCTTGTCCTCATTCCTCCATCCAAAGGCAACAAACCCCAAAGTGAGACTATGATTCTACACTACACATTCTACAGCAAATCTTGAGCATGTCGAGTTGCCGGCTTCATGCTCGAGTTGCCTCGGTATTGAGGCGGGAGCCCGTAAAAGACGAAGGCGATGTGGTGCCCTTTCCGGCGAGGAGGCGACGATGTGGAGCCAAGACTTTCCGCGGGAGATCGGGATGATGAAGAGAAGACCGGAGGACTCGGATCACTCGGTATACTTCTCACCCTTTCTCTTGTTAGCTAGCATTAGGTTAATGGTAAACGATCCGGGTTTTCTTTGTCCGCGGTAGCGCCGGTTTCCGAGTAAGGAAAAATTTTGATTCCGCAATTTGGCCTCGAGTAAGACGGCCGGGGCGCTGCCGTGGCGCAACAGGGGACGCCTCCAATGTTTAGTGCTTTCCCTGTTTCCGTGAGCCCCGGCACACGTCATCTACCACGTGTCAGGATCTAGGGAGTTCCCACTTACGAGCATCATCATTAGCCCCCCACTCTCGTCCCGACGTATTTATGGGTCGGGTCAAGAGTGGTCTGATCTGTCTCCCGGGCTCAGCTTGTAGTCAAAAACCTAATTGCGCGGATCTCTGAGGTGGTTAGTCGTATCTTCGATGACGTCAGCGGATCACGGGGGAAATCGTGCATTAAAAAGGGAGCGCCGATTCGCTTGTACATCCGTTGAGGCACAGACAACATGTTCGACGCAGATTGGCGGACGTAACGGGCTGTCGCTGTCGCAAGTGCCCGAAGGGACGTCTCCAATAGTCGTGTGACACATGGGGCGTCGACGACTAGCGGGAGCGAAGTTTCGTTTTGGCGGGAAACGATCTAAGCCGTTGGATGCATCGCCCAAGTAGTATAAATAGGGGTGGGATCCCCCTAGGGTCCACACTTTCGCCATTATTTCCCTTTAGCTGTAAGAAATAGCTCGGCGCTCCGTCCTTTAGATTGGATCTCTAGCGCTCTGTTCTCGGAGGACTCCTTCTTTTGAATCAGGTTAGATGTCTTCCTCTGAGGAGTCTGTTGAGATAGTTAGGGCAGAGTCTATGGAGTCTTCCACTGCTTCTTCCTCTGCCCCATCCGAGTCGGATTCCCTTCATAGAGTTAGGGCCACTCGCACTGCTCGACGTCAGGCGACGGAAATTTTAGGGTTATTTAGCACGACTACAGGATTACGGAGGGCATCAACCATGCCATTGTATAAAAATTAGTGTGCTAAGAAACCCCAACACAAGATCTTGACTAGATAATTAGGGTTACGCTAGAATATAAACAACTTTACATACAAAGTGAACAAGAAATACAACCTTTGTAGACTGGTCCTTCACTTCAAAAGTTCCATGTAGTAGTCCCTTCGCTCCAAGTAGTGATCTTCCGGACTCTAGTAAGGCTCTTCAAGGTGAAATGAACAAGCTTGCTTGAAGTCTTCGATGCCGAAAATGATCTACGTCGAGGAGACACTAACTCAAGCTACATCTTCACTAATTAGGGATTAGTGAAGCAAACAATCTAAACTAAATGGCTAATCCAGTGTAGGTTGATGATGTAGAAATTTTGCTCACTTTAAAAATATTTTTCTCACTAATTTTCTTCACCTCCTAAAAACCTAGAGAGCTCATATTTTTTATGAAAAAGAAGATGAAGTCAATAATGGAAAAAGCAACCATGGGTGAGAAATATCTTATATAACTCATGTAGAGACTTAAGCATGGTTTTAGATAATGGTTAGGTTAATAAATATCTAAGATAAAACAAAATTAGTGGACTAAGTCAATGATTCCACAAGCTTCAACCATGTGCAAATTTTCAACTAATTTTGATTTACCTTAAATAAATAAACACCCTCAATTATCAATGTCATGGTGTGAGTCTCATACACCCATGTAGCGTATAATAACAAGCATGGCTCAATAATATATATCACATATATATTAAATGTGCACAAGTGAGAAAAAGAAATGCTTAAGTGAGCTAATATTAGTTAATGTATGTTAATATATCAAATATATATTTATACATTAAATTATTAAATCAATACTTGATTTAATAATCCGGCTATATCTTATATAACCGACTAATATCATTTGTATCAACTTATCGAATCAACACTTGATTCGATAACACTGCTATATCACATTTAACCGACCGATATCACATATCGTGAGAATAGAATACGGTATCACATACACGCATTAATCTCGGTCCCTCACATATCACATATGTGCTCCTACATCGTTTTGGCTGATCCAGGAAACCTCTGTGTAGGACTCTAAAGACTCGTCAATACGCCGGCAGTAGGTGATGACCATATCGGTCACTTACAAGCCGTCAGCGGTACTAGCTGGACGTAACGGCTACCCGGGTATTGAGCGATCAGAAGATCAACAAGCAATATTGTCTAAACTCCCGCAAAGCCAGTCAGTAACACTACCGTACAGTCCGGTCTCTTCATATGATATGTTGCATATCTAGTCTAGGGGTGGTAAACGTCCGACCCCAGTAACATGACAAGTCATGCAGATATGAGGCTCATAACAGGTCAAGAAACTACTAATAACTCTTACCAGTAAATCTCTGTATCATCCTTGGCCAGGGACTTCCTGTTATAGTCAATCGAGCACAGCGCAACATCAACCCCCAATACTAGGAGAGACGAATCCCCTCCTATTGCTCATTGCATCCATGTACTCGGGACTGTACCTAAAAACCACTGTTTTGCACGTTCTCTTGAACGTGGTAAGGTGGAATTCAAAGCACAGTAGGAATCATACAAGACTCTCTGAAGATCTCGGGTCTACAGACAAACCAGTACCAGTGTCACCAGAAAACTGCTATCTGACGTGAGGTATAATACCATCTAGGAGTTCTCGGCGAGTCTTGTTCAGTGTACCCAGGCTCCACTAAGCACCCGTATACCATCTTTGATGTCAAACACCAATGGATGTGGGATCATCCATCGCCCATCATATGGGTCAAGAAGCGTATACGCTAGTTTACTCTGGAATATCGATGCCCCGTCTCGATACACTCTCGACTAAGAACAATTAAAGAATAAACTTGTAGACTACCTTGGCCCCACTAGTATGATCTGCATCAAAATCCTGGTGGTCAAGTATACATCCTAAAGCCTTTACCAACATGTGAGAGCAAGACAGTATCACAATACAAGTCTACATGTTAAGACAAAGAGCAACCAGATAGCATACTATCATGTTGACCAGAAAGTCCACTCTATATATGTTCTAGCATCTACTATAATATACATCATATGTACAATAGTGGCCTCTAGGGCATACATACAACTAACAATCTCCCACTTGCACTAGGGCCAGTTATTGTAGTATCTCATACCCAACATCCCAAAGTGTCACGACCCGAAAGTACGGAACGTGACCGGCACTTAAATTACGAAACTTCTAAAGGCACAACGTAATCTAAGTAAGCCGAAGCCCAGAATCTAAACTTTTTAAAAGAAGAAGTAAAGGAAAACATATTTTAAAAACAACATTAAATTTTCGCAAAAATTCAAGCAGAGTATTCTTTGTAAAAATTGGCCCCAAACGGGTATAAATAAGAATATATACATAAGCAACAATAAAAAGGCATCCCAAGCGGGAGCTAGCTCTATGCCAAAAGACGGAAACAACCACATAATGCAGTATAATATACAATGCCGAAGGGCGAAGCTGAAAACTCAAAAGAAAACCAATCCACCAAAAAAGCATAATAGTACAAGCGCGACTCTAAGGTCGAAAGAATAAACAACTGGTCTACTAAATTATCAAGTAATACAAGTCTGGTTGATGGAGCTTACTAGATACAAATGAAATAATAAAAGTACAATGGCGGTCCTGATACAAGTGAACCAACCTACCAGGCAAATCACGCTGAATGAAATGATGTGCCAGCAAGCTGCCAAGGAAACCTATACATCGAAACCTGTAAGAAAATTTTGCACAACGGGGGTGAGTTGCCAACTCATGAGTAGAAGACATCAGCGAGTAGAAATCGCATGAATGGCGCTCTCCTAGGTCATAATAATATACTTAATATAACCCTAGTCAGCTAGTAGTGGCAGGGTAATTATCTATGCGAAGTGAAATGCTCAGTGCTCGTGTCAGTGCCTCAAGTAGTAACATGTCATGTGTATGAGTATGGATGCACCATGAATGTAAAACAATAAATCGTGAAATCTGGATATATCTGTATAAGAAATCTTTAAATTTTATCATAGTAAAATTTCTATGGTAATCCGAAACATCATCAATGAAACCCATGGAAATCCGTGTCAAGTATCGACACAAAACAGGTAAATCTCAAAGTCTCAATACCTCATGGTCTCAATATCTCATAGTCTCAATATCTCGGGCCCCGTCAGTCCGGATCGGCCCATATCATCAAATCTCACGACAACGGTCGGTATCCTCCGGATATCCGCCGTGCCAGATATCACCGGTAGGTAGTCTTCCCCTGCCAGGCTCATCGTCTACAACTTGAGCTTCTTTCCCCGGGTACCATACCGAGCCCACCATATACCCAAGACGATTTATCCACTCCTTGAATCGGGTCTCGAAATCCAACAGAAAACATGAAATCTCATGGTGGACGACACATACATCACGATAAAACCGCCACTTGCATTTTTAAAAATGATGATACTAAGTTTTTATTAAATTCTTGCGGTTTTCCCCCAAAATCCAGAAATCTCATAGAAATCCAAAATCCTAAAATCATGAGTAGGTAAATAATGAGTATCGGCATAAGCCCCACAATACTAAATGATAATATGAATACGTGAATGCATGAAGTGTCTGTAAGTGCACGGCGGCGCCCCGGCCGTCAATCCGACTCCGGAATGCGGAAACGGTGATAAACTTAAATTTTGCGGACTTTGCAAACCGGCACCACCGCGCACTAAACTCCGGATCGTAACCATTAACAAGTCTAAGCTACTAATAAGAAAGGGAAGAAATGTATACCGACGATCCAAGTCTTCCGGTCTTCATCTCCACTCCGATCTCCTTGCGGGATCTCCGTCCGTCTCCTCCTCGTCGGAAAGGGCACCACATCGCCTGTAGCTTTTACGGGCTCCCACCTCAATACCGAGGCAACTCGGGCGCGAAGCTGGCGAATCGACGCATCCAAGATTTGCTGTAGGAAGTGTAGTGTAGAGTGCATGTCTCACTTTGGGGTTGGTTGCCATTTGAAGATGGAGGAATGAGGGTATGAAAAATGGTGCTTTCATTTTTCCTTGTATCAAAATGAGATGAATGAATTTGCCATACTACAAAATGAAAATCACCCTCTCTTTCTCTAAGATGTGGCCGGCCATATCAAGTAGGAAAATGGTGGAGGGAACAAAATACATCTCATGAAGGGAGGTGAGGGTAGGAGAGGTCAAGAGGTGACCACAAACAACAACCATGCTTCATTTAAAAAAACAACCATACACTTTCAAATCTCATCCTCATTCAATCAAATCATATTAAAGCAAAAGCATGGTGCAAAAGAAAAGATTCTTATCATATCAAACCCTTTTGCAATAAAACCCCTCCACAAATGTAATTTGCAAAACTGCAAATTACCCCCTCCATCGGAAAAGTCCGGCCGGGAAAGAACAAAGGAAAACCGGCCGGAACGGAATGCAAACTGGCAACTCCAGAAAACTGGTCCCGTAATAAATTACAGGAAAACCCCGATACTGTGCATACACACCCGCATCTGTATTCCGTCCGGATACAAATGCAAAAAGACAAAATCTACACTGTACTAAACTAGGACCGGCTTAAACCAAAGCCGGCTAGTAATATCCGTCCGATCCTGATCCGTGCAATACCGCACGTATCTGATCGAACCCTGCCATATAACCATACGGCTACCAGTACAAACCGTCCGATCCTGATCCGTGCAATACCGCACGTATCTGATCGGACCCTGCCATATCTCCATACGGCCTCTACAGCGTTTCGCCCGAAACTTGAGTAACTGAAAGTGTGGTGGACTCTAAAGACTCGTCAATACTATGGCTGTGGATTTAACCACTAGCACGTCAGAGGTATAAGCCAATACGTGACGGGCCACCAGCTATTGACCAAAAGGGACGTCGATGAGCGAACTCATCCTGACACCCTACTGAGCCTGTCAGTGACAATATCCGTGCAGTCCGGTCCGTTCGTCTATGAGTATCGCATGGCGGGCCTAGGGGGTTGGTAAAAGTCAGACCCCCAAAAGCGGTACAAGTCGTGTCGGAGTGTAGCCCAGAACACGCTGAGATACTACTGGAATACCTACCAGTAAATCTCCTTGCCTTGGCCAAGGACTTTGTGTAATGGCTCTCCTAGACACAGCACGACCTCACCCCCAATACCGGGAGAGACGAACCCCTGAAGATACGCTCGCTGCCTCCATGTGGCTCGGGACTGTACCCAACTAAAACCTGTTTGCACGACTCCTTTGAGCCGTGGTAGGGTAGTAATCAAAGTACAGTGGGAACTCACACGAGACAAATGACGATCCCCAGGTCGATGAACTAACCTGCACACATGTCACCAGGGAACTGCCATCTGACGTCTGGTATATGACCAACTAGCATGTTCCCGGCGAGTCCTGTCCGGTGTACTCATAACCCAATGAGCTCCTGTATACATCTTAGGTGATCCAACTGACACCAGTGGCTTGTGAGACCGGCCACCGCCCCTCGTCGGGGTCTCGACTGTATACACTAGTCTACTAATGGAGTATCGATGCCCGGTCTCGAAACTCCCACGACTAGGGACCTTTTAAGGATATGCTTGTAGACCCCCAGCTCCCACTTATATGATCGCCCTCATACTGCTGGTGGTCAAGCAAGAATCCTAGGGGCTCTATCAACGTGTAATAGCGACATGTCAGGTCACCTAAAGCAGTACACGATGATAAAGGTAAACCAGATAGCATACTATCATCTCGAGTAAGACTGTCCTACCGGGATAGGTCCTCCCTCAATCATTACAATCACGTACCTGTGACCTAATAATTGACTCTGAGGGCACTATCTCCAACAATCTCCCACTTGCACTCAAGGCTAATTATTGCGATGTCGCATACTCACAACCCGTGTGATACCGAACATCCAACTCCTCTACTAGTCAGTCTCACAAAGCTCGTTTGCGGAACTATTGCGTTCGAGGAATAGCCTCAGTGAGTGGATCCGCTTAGTAGTTTCTTTCTATGTCTCTCTATATCTCAAGTTCGCGGAGAAAGCCATCTCCCGAAAAGAGCAATACCTGTCTCAGAATATGTCTGGATGTCTGATGGGACCTAGCTCATAAATGAACTCCAAATCCAAACTTCTTAGACTGTATTGTCAACTGAACTTAATCAGTATCCTGCGCGCCATGCCTCCCTCAGTATGGCCTTGGACCACCTGTCCAAAATACTGCCCCTCATCAGAAGGAAAACTATAACTCTGACAACCTCCTTGTCGTCCATGTCACCTTGGAAGCCTGGAATGATAACCGTCTTCTGAATGAGGCTGTCGTTATCATATCCCTAGAACATCCACTTATGTTCTAAAACTGCTTCCGACTGTTTCTCCAGGATTGGATTAATGTCAACTTATTGCATCTAGTGCAAGAACAACATCTGGTGTGGTACTTGACATCTCATGATTGACTCAATTGCCTAAGCAAGTGATCTGCCAATCATGCACGTCCCTCTCCCCTTTAGTCTGTAAGACACCTTTGGAGAGGGTGACTCCATTACCTGCAGGTACACTACCGTGCCAGGAGTCGTCCATCCTAAATACTCTTAGAATGCTGTCAAGTACCCTGATTGGGAAACCACCCAAATCTAGATCTAAAACCATAGATCTAGTAACCAGTATGTCTGATATAATACCCAATTCCTATGTGGAGAAACAACTGTGTGACGACCAAAGTATAACCGATCGTAGTATAGGAGTTTCCTTTCCTACTTTGTGTATGTCATCCAAATACCATGACATTACACCCTACTACCTTCTCAACAGATCCATCCCCTATTCTGATGAAGTCAAACCCATGACTGTCACGTCAGAAATAGATGATCTATCTCCGCTACATCTGCTTTAGTCTATAAATAGACATAAGCTACCTGTCCACCAATGCTTCCGCTGCTCCCACTGACTACGACAACCCTCTGGCAGAGTCATATAGACGTACACTTCTAAAACTGGTTTAGAACGACGCTATACTCATCCTCCCGCCGGGTCTCGTAACCTGGAACAACAGCAATGGCAATTGTGGGTAAACTAGAACTTCCCTGTCACCGTCCTTGAGGCTACCGTAGTGCCTCTCGGGTGCCTGAAGTTACCCACCTTATCTGCGGAGTGGCCAATGGAATGTCAATCCAGATTGAATCTTTAGGTTCCTTATTAAATCTTCAGTAATCGTTTGTGATTCTGGAATCACTTCCAGTTCTACCATACTCCCACTACCGTTTTCTGAAAAAAAATCCATTTTTAATAAAACTATGGCGAGTCTAGAACAATATCGCTATTGTTCATCCAGATGGTAGAAAGTCAACCCTCGTCATAGCCTGGGTCAACCCACAAACAGCCATTACAGAAACGTGCCTTGAGTTGTCCAGTGTCTGGTTTTAATCATAAACCGGACAACTCCCCGTACCTCAACATCGTTAAGATATGAACTGTTCTATATCCAATATAGAAACAGAGGCACTGATTTAATTGAACCAGATTCAAATCATGCAGCTGTCCCCAGCGCATGTCAACTAAATGGAAGGAGGCCGATCAGCGTTACTCAACTTAGGAATACTTCCAATTATGAGTAACCTGAAAGAGAAGCAAGATCTCTTTATCATCACTATCAACTGAATACCATACACAAGTATCTACATCTTCGATCTCTTTGAAGAATCCCGATACTTGCTATACCTGGTTCTCTACTCTATTCAAATACCTATAACTTCTCAAAATTCGGACCCTGTGTTTCCACGAAACACTTGTCTAAAAACTAGAGAAGTCATAAGTAAACCGAATATAGTACGAGGACCAACCCCTTTGTCCTGATGGACCCTGGACAACATACAATACTCTGTATAAGTCCCTTGAGTCTGAAAACTCATTCACTGTGTGTCGTAGGTTGAAAACTGTACTTATGGTTAAGAAGAATTACACCGCTGTTTAATGCTCCTTACCTAACCATCCACTGATATAGGTAAATGTCGTAGACATAATTTCAGAAAGGTATATCTCACTCTATGAAAATAGACGTACAGATATATCAATTTGAAATTGGTGCATAACAGCGGATATTCAAAACCAGATATTTGCCGACCGGCAAACAGCCCAGGTGATTTCCTCAAATATCACCGATTACAACGAATCCTGATATAATGAGGATAATCACCCAATTCCCAATTACTTACTCCCACTCATCATCTGTAAAACCATACAGATGTGAGAATCGTACCTGGTAAATACATACCCTGGAGTAAGTATCTAATCGGGAAATCAGTTTTCCTTTAACATTACACAGTGAAACTGAAACATTGAAATGTTCCGATGGGGTATTCTGGTATTCCTAGTAATGCCTCTTCCAGATTCACGACTGTAACCGTATAGTTCTTTGCCACCTCTCCAAATCCCTTCATATGTCCTTAGTCTTTACCTTCTGCACACCCTTTTAGGCCAAATGGTTTTCTTCCGTCCCTACCGTTCGGCACCAGCCTATGGTTTGGAAAAAGACTATCCAATAAGCATAATGGGTGTACTGTCCCAATCCTAGGAACACTCGCAATGAGAGAGGGTGAAGATAAAAGACAACCGAATAAATCTTATTCCTATTTCTCCTGAACCAGAATCCATCCCCGAACTGGAACAAGTTCCATTCGAGTTCGTATATAACCATACGATGGAGTATCCAAATAAACTGTGGATCTTCGTAGTGATACGGAGTGTCCTGGAGAAATACAAAGGTGATGTGGGAGTGGTAACGAAATATTTGGTTTGGTCGTGAATATCTGTTGCAACTTACTTTGCCCTCTTACTAATCCCTTGCTTTGTCTGAACTTAATACCTTCTGCACACCATCGTTATGCTAATTGGTTTTCTTCATTCCCTACCGGTCGGCACCAGCCTAAGGTTTGGAAGAAGACAATCCAATTTGCATAATAGGTGTACTACCCCTAAACCAAGGAGTACTCGTAACCTGAGAGAGGGTAAAAGGAAAAGACAACTGAATAATCCTATCCGTTTTCTCCAGAACCAGAAACCATCCTCGAATAAATTCTTTCGAGTTCGTATCTAACCATACGATGGTTTTGTCCAATGGAAGTGGACGTTCGTAGTAAAACGGGGTGTCCTGGAGAAAAGGGTAAAAGTAGGAGTGGCAATGAGGTTTGCAACTCTGACAATCCAAAAGCCGGTGTTTAAGAAGGTTCGGTCAACTTGGTCACTGAGTCAAAGTCTTAGGGTCGGGTCAATGGTCGCTGCCAAAGAGAGAGAGAAAAGAAACACTCAGCGTGCACTCTAACCTAGATCAGAATGGTTACCAATTTATCCAATCTGGAAACCTCCCACTGTACCTCAAATTCTCCTCCAAACCTGAAAGAAGAATTAGTCGGGGTCACCCGAGGAGTAAACTAACTCATCAGTGGGAATCGGGATCCAACTCTCATCGCATGACAACGTGACGGAATCCGCTCACGGTATCACACTCCAGAAGGTATGCGCATATCTGGCAAGTTTCAGTTCTTTTGAAACTCCCGATGTGATTTCTGCCCCATGCTCTTATGACCTTGGCGAAGGTCAACAAATCATAAGTCACATGTCAAGTTCTACCCGTCATTATCCAGGTTAATTTGAATCCACCCGTACAAGCCCTTGACGAAGGTCAACAAGGCTATACGACTGTCCCAAACCAACGCATCTATCTATGCAGCAGAAAGGTAACAAGCAGCTACCATACACTATGCCTTGACGAAGGTCAACAAACATAGCATGAATACTACGTGCTACCCGTCTGAAACGATGGAGGGCTACGAATGGTTTCTGGCGAAAACCTTTAACGTAATGAACTTGATATCGTCGAAGGAACGGATAGCTTTTTGAAAATATAGTGACGAAAACCGTTGCTAAAGAGGTCACTCCCGGTGAAGGGATCTCGGCTCTTTCCCCGTAGAATGGGGTGCAGGATATTCCAACTGAATACCACGGTGCAAAGCAAAAGTAATCGGCTATAGTGAAGTTAATGCCCTGACGCAAACTTCTGTCCAAGGGGTCACTCCCGGTGAAGGGATCTCGGCCCTTGCCTCGTCGACTGAGGAGCAGGATATTCTAAATGAATACCACGATGCAAAACAAAAATGAACGTCCTTGCAATAACAGCTTTTTGAAAAGTGTTCCAACAACATCAGATTAGGTTTTTTTTTAACTTGCATTGATCCGAATCAATGCAGTCCCATCAATTGATCACACCAAAAAGAACGAAAATATACTGATGTACGTATATGCCATCCGCATTCGCCACTGGGTCCCGTCATTACCCGTTAGGTTAGCTAACTAACGACAGAGCGGGGACTGGACTAGCGCGGATGCAAAACATATACAACATCTACTAATATATATACCAATATATTATATTCGCTCAAGGCGTGAATAAAATGCAACATCACAGAGAATGAACAGCATCACAGAAACAATACAGATATCTGGGATCCCCGGGTTTCACAGAGCCACTACTGAAACCCGACGTTCCCCTGGTCGTGTGGATAGCCTGTGCAATGAAAACCTAGACCCCTACGGGCGCGGCAAGTCACCCGCCAAAACCTGAAGCGAGGCAGCCCCCTTCAGCGCCGTGAATGGACCACCCAGCACTTCACGGAATCCGGTAACTTGGGCACCCCTCCTGGGTCAACCTGTACCCCCTACGAGTGCGGCGAATATCCCGCCAATCCTAGAGTGAAGCCCCCTCCGTCTCAATGCCATGAGATGCGGGCTAGTTTCCCTCCAGAATCCGGCTATCCGTGCACCCCTCCGCGGGGCAATCCTAGTACAGAAAGTAAAATATACATATACCGGGTACATCGACCGCAACCAGGTCGTGCCCCAAAATAATAATACAATCAGGCAGTGACGGCAGTCCACATGTCGGACGCTCGCCCCGCAATAACAAATGTACATAATACAACAAAGACTGTACTAGCATTGCATCCAGGCTATCCCCCACGACCGATCCGCAACATCACAGCAAATACATAGAACATCAACGTGAAAATCACGTTCGCAAATCCGTCTAACCGGGCTATAGCAGTTAGACCGGATTTACCGATCGAGTGACATTCACGGTCGCAGATATAATGTAAATACTGTGAAAAATGTGTTTAAAATTTTCCGATTGATTAAACATTAACAAGTGGGCCCCCAAACAAAACTGTAGCAACCACAGAAAACCTGGGCCCAATTTTAATATTCAAAAAACCACATTTATCATTCAGGAACACACTGCAAAAATTTTGGGGGGTGAACAGTTAAATCCGCGGCGGAAGCGGCCAAACCAGGGGTTTGGCCGCCCTTCCGCGGCGGTATGAGGAGATCGTTGAACCAAATTTTTACAGTGACCTTAGAATTCCCTGCACATCACTCTGAGATAACCTGAAAAATTTTTGGACTCAAAAAAAATTCGACAGAAACTGATGTGCAAAAAAATACGGGTTTTTGGACTTTTTGATCGATCGGAAATGCAAACACATTACACAAAGCTAGACTAAGTTAATGGCGAGGCTCTGATACCACTGTAAATGCACGGCGGCGCCCCGGCCGTCAATCCGACGCCGGAATGCGGAAACGGTGATAAACTTAAATTTTGCGGACTTTGCAAACCGGCACCACCGCGCACTAAACTCCGGATCGTAACCATTAACAAGTCTAAGCTACTAATAAGAAGGGGAAGAGATGTATACCGACGATCCAAGTCCTCCGGTCTTCATCTCCACTCCGATCTCCTTGCGGGATCTCCATCCGTCTCCTCCTCGTCGGAAAGGGCACCACATCGCCTGTAGCTTTTACGGGCTCCCACCTCAATACCGAGGCAACTCGGGCGCGAAGCTGGCGAATCGACGCGTCCAAGATTTGCTGTAGGAAGTGTAGTGTAGAGTGCATGTCTCACTTTGGGGTTGGTTTCCATTTGAAGATGGAGGAATGAGGGTATGAAAAATGGTGCTTTCATTTTTCCTTGTATCAAAATGAGATGAATGAATTTGCCATACTACAAAATGAAAATCACCCTCTCTTTCTCTAAGATGTGGCCGGCCATATCAAGTAGGAAAATGGTGGAGGGAACAAAATACATCTCATGAAGGGAGGTGAGGAGAGGAGAGGTCAAGAGGTGACCACAAACAACAACCATGCTTCATTTAAAAAAACAACCATACCCTTTCAAATCTCATCCTCATTCAATCAAATCATATTAAAGCAAAGGCATGGTGCAAAAGAAAGGATTCTTATCATATCAAACCCTTTTGCAATAAAACCCCTCCACAAATGTAATTTGCAAAACTGCAAATTACCCCCTCCATCGGAAAAGTCCGGCCGGGAAAGAACAAAGGAAAACCGGCCGGAACGGAATGCAAACTGGCAACTCCAGAAAACTGGTCCCGTAATAAATTACAGGAAAACCCCGATACTGTGCATACACACCCGCATCTGTATTCCGTCCGGATACAAATGCAAAAAGACAAAATCTACACTGTACTAAACTAGGACCGGCTTAAACCAAAGCCGGCTAGTAATATCCGTCCGATCCTGATCCGTGCAATACCGCACGTATCTGATCGAACCCTGCCATATAACCATACGGCTACCAGTACAAACCGTCCGATCCTGATCCGTGCAATACCGCACGTATCTGATCGGACCCTGCCATATCTCCATACGGCCTCTACAGCGTTTCGCCCGAAACTTGAGTAACTGAAAGTGTGGTGGACTCTAAAGACTCGTCAATACTATGGCTGTGGATTTAACCACTAGCACGTCAGAGGTATAAGCCAATACGTGACGGGCCACCAGCTATTGACCAAAAGGGACGTCGATGAGCGAACTCATCCTGACACCCTACTGAGCCTGTCAGTGACAATATCCGTGCAGTCCGGTCCGTTCGTCTATGAGTATCGCATGGCGGGCCTAGGGGGTTGGTAAAAGTCAGACCCCCAAAAGCGGTACAAGTCGTGTCGGAGTGTAGCCCAGAACACCCTGAGATACTACTGGAATACCTACCAGTAAATCTCCTTGCCTTGGCCAAGGACTTTGTGTAATGGCTCTCCTAGACACAGCACGACCTCACCCCCAATACCGGGAGAGACGAACCCCTGAAGATACGCTCACTGCCTCCATGTGGCTCGGGACTGTACCCAACTAAAACCTGTTTGCACGACTCCTTTGAGCCGTGGTAGGGTAGTAATCAAAGTACAGTGGGAACTCACACGAGACAAATGACGATCCCCAGGTCGATGAACTAACCTGCACACATGTCACCAGGGAACTGCCATCTGACGTCTGGTATATGACCAACTAGCATGTTCCCGGCGAGTCCTGTCCGGTGTACTCATAACCCAATGAGCACCTGTATACATCTTAGGTGATCCAACTGACACCAGTGGCTTGTGAGACCGGCCACCGCCCCTCGTCGGGGTCTCGACTGTATACACTAGTCTACTAATAGAGTATCGATGCCCGGTCTCGAAACTCCCACGACTAGGGACCTTTTAAGGATATGCTTGTAGACCCCCAGCTCCCACTTATATGATCGCCCTCATACTGCTGGTGGTCAAGCAAGAATCCTAGGGGCTCTATCAACGTGTAATAGCGACGTGTCAGGTCACCTAAAGCAGTACACGATGATAAAGGTAAACCAGATAGCATACTATCATCTCGAGTAAGACTGTCCTACCGGGATAGGTCCTCCCTCAATCATTACAATCACGTACCTGTGACCTAATAATTGACTCTGAGGGCACTATCTCCAACAGTGTCTAAGTAATAAAAGCCATGTCTAAATTATAACATGAGAGTAACCACACAATATTATATTAGACTAGAATTTAGCTGATTATATCAATAAAGGATCATATGTTCTAAAGTGTACGTGACATGGCAATTACCGATGATGATGTCTGTGAACCGGCAAATAAGTGTACGTGGAACATGCACATCATCGATAATGGTGCTGGTGTCCTAACACGCAGAGTTCATATTAGTTAAAGAAACATATGTATGAATATGCAATGCGATGAATACAACTTGAATATAACGGTGAATGTGTAGTAAACACACAACTGTTTTTGTTGTTTGAAAATGCATGAATCATGGTTTTTAGAAAATTAGGGGCTATGGGTTTTTATGAAAAGATACGTCCTTTGAAAAATCCACAGTATCCCTTAGGCTGTCTTTAAAAATGCGCACGATTCGTTAGTTTTGAAAATAAGTATGACTCAAGCCTAAACTAAGATCTACCTAACCACTAAGTAACTATCTAAAGACACTAGTCGAAAGGTAAGAAGAATCCTCCTAAACTTTGAGTCGATGTCCCTAGTAGTCGTCGATCCAGCCTCAATAGCGTCACGTACGTAGTACGACTTTCTTGAACCAAAAGTGCGGATCAATCATCACATCTATGCCTCGTACGGTAAAATCCATCGTACGGCATCCCAAAATCGGGGTACGGGTCAACTATCACCTATATATACATCATTGTTCGTATAATATCATCATCAAACCATATCATGATAAAAGGTACTGTACTATAATCACATACATCCCAATATCATCAAACGTATATCATCGTCAATGTAAACATACATCGTCAAATGTTCCACTAAAATATCATGTCAGATGTCATATTGTGATTAAGTCACATATTACAATCCGGGTTCTATTCTAGAGTCTCGTTCATTTCAATGTCATCAACACATATTATCATTTATATAAATATATTTTATATAATCTCATTGCCCAATGATCCGCTAATATCATAATACATTTTATATCATAACTCGATCGTATATCCAATATCTCACGGCATCATGCCCAGCCATACCGACTCATCCCCAGATATCATATAACATTCTCATATCACATGTATATATTGTATATATATATATATGTATACCTACACACATTCCTATACACACACACACGCGCGCATACATATACACCAAGTCAAGTTTAGGTGTGTGCGTGTGTGTGTGTCTACATGAAACCTACGAATTCCCTCCAAGGCAGTCATCCTCTGTTTAAGTCTTTCTAAATCAGTCTATTCCAACCTAAAGTCTTCAATAGGACCCTACTCGCCAAGAATCTAAGGTCACGTCCGACTTCCTAATAACAGTACGTAATATCTTTATTCTACGTTTGCGGGGGTGCTATATGCCATCCGCCCGACATAACCCGTAGATATACATCTACTCACCTGGTCCTTTTCTGTCGAATTCGATACCGCCATTCTCTTCTTCATTTCCCGAAGTCAACGTGAGAGGTACCTATATGCAAACATATATGTATATCATAAACCGAATCGCGGATAAAACCAAAACAGCGCACGAAACGCGCATAGGTTAAAACCTATGACCCGCTCATGCAAAAGAACCAAAAAACCCTCGATATCGGTGTACAAACGCCGATTGATCGAGATAAAACACGAACGTACAAGTCGTAGTTCCAAAACTCACTAATTATAATATAAAATAAATTGCAACTCATCAAAAACTCAAAATAAATCAAATCGATTTATTTCCGATAACCTAGAAAGCGTCAATTAACCGTTTCACTTCAAAACATGATATTTAAACGAAACTAATGGCTATAATATTTACTAAATATCATAACTAGGTTATATAAACCATTCCTATAATTTATTCTCATCAATTTGTATTGAATTGAAAATTCTTGTTTGCAAAAATATCAAATTTTAATACTTTTTAAAGCGAAATTCACAATTCAACAACTAAGCTAGATTTTGCATATTTTAAATTGTTAAACCACCCATGGAAACCTTAATGATGTACTAAAAGACCTAACAAGATTTTAATCCCACAATTAAATTAATTTCTAAAAACCGAGTTAGCAAATTAGCATAATTATCAAAATTTTAAACTAACCATTAACAACTAATAACCAAACTAGGTTTTGCATTCAATTAACATGTTAATCTACCCATTAAAACCATGAATCGTTGATAAATATCATCACTAGAATTTTATCTCACCTATTTATATGTTTTATAAAAATTTAGTTTACAAATAGCTTAATTTGAACAATTAAAATGTAACAATTAGTAATTTGACAACTAAATTCCAATGTGTATACTCTAAGATATTATACTACACTTCAAACCACAACCAATTTATGAAAACCCTAACGTAAACTCAAAACCCTTTCTTGAATTTTAAATCTTAAAATTAAACTCATGATTAAACTCCTAATTATGCTAGATTAAAGTAATTTAACAACAATTTAAACATAGGTTAAGATTATACCTCCAAGTTTAGAAATCTAGCTTGCAACCTAGCCACCCCAACATGCTCTCTTGCTCCCAAAATCCATGCTAGAATGAGCAAAGAATAATGGGTTGGAATTAAATTAGGAATTAGTGGTGTTTTTTATGGATTTTGATGGAATTTTTGAAGTTTTTTGAAGAGAAAAAGAGTGGAGAAAAGATGGGGGCTGCCTCAAGTAGTGAGGCCGGCCACAATGAGGAGAGGGAGAGAGCGTGAGGTGTGTGGAAAGATGTAGAAACATCTCCAATTATTTACATCTATATATGTCTTTTCAATAATTTATTAAATTTTATTTATTTTCTTTTCTAAATCAATCCTAGAAAAGTTTAGAACCATGGAAAGTTTTGGAAAAGAATTTTTCATGATACACACTTGATTTCAATATGTCATGGCTCACTTTGTAAAATTAACCCATTTCTAATTTGTAATTTACACTAATGTAATGTATATTTAAAACTTATATTATTATTTGAGTTTAATTAATTTAGGAAAAATATTTGATTAAACTAACAATTTATAGGTGACCTAATAAATACCAAATACTAGAATTTCCTTGGTTAAAATAGGCGTATTTAAATCAATATTGAAAAATAATTGTAGTTAACTTTTACGTAAAATACGGTTTATTTTTACCGATTATCAGAAAATTCACCTAAAGGGTTTTATTTATTTAATTATTTATTTATTTATTTATTTTTAAAACGTTACAATCTTCCCCCTTAAACAAATTCGGTCCCCGAATTTAAATTAAAACTCCCCAAATACTAAAATATTGAGCAAAACACTCAAATCGTCGGGGCTCCGAAATCATCAATACGTAACTAAAAATCAACTCCGTCAAGCATAATGCAATCATCGGAGTTATAGTGAAAACACCATGTCAAAGTCCAATACGAAAACCAACATGAAATACATCAAAACTATAACTTGTATATAGTGCGCATTGTAGTAAAATCGTCCATACATCCGAATAGAGAAGCAAGCAAAAACACCTAGGTACTGGTCTCAGGGCAGTCCTGTTCGATTATCAAACCAAATAGTAAATATCATAAAAACGTACTGCTCAAAATGAAATCAATCTCAAATACAGTATACGAGGTACCATGTGCGTCTGGTGCGCACAGAAATCGAAATCAAATACAGATGCCATGAATACACACAGAAACAAAACTGAGTGCAACGGGTGTGCACCAAAAACATCAGTCAAATGCAACGGGCGTGCACGACAATAATATCAGGTGCATCTAATCTGCATAAAACCCCGATTTAGTGCATATCGTGTACACAAATCGCATCAAGTGTATGCGTAAGAATCTCAATCAAGTGCACATGGTGCACGAAAACATATACCAAATATCAAAATCGAAATCACAGTACGAAAAGTGCATGAAAACTATGCCGAAGCACTCGTCAAAATCATGTGCAACCCATATGTTCGAAATCAAAGCAATATCTCAAAATGTATAAAACCAAATTGAGTGCACTGGGTATGCACAAAACAACATCAATACAATTGATATATGAAACACGAATAGAGTGTAATGAATGTACACATAGGAAATACCAATCATAAAACGAAATCATCAAAATACCACAATCCAAACAACGGAAATGTGGTACTCGAATCACCAGGTCGCAAATCGTTACACCGACGTCAATGTGCTCCTCTTTCCTCTGGTGTTGACTAATTCGAACTCGTCTCTTCATAGCTGTATGAACGGCGCTACAAACGGCTATACTCATATCTAGAGTCTCCCATGTAATGTATCCCTTCACTTGATATCCGGACTACGTTAAACTTTTCGATCCGTTCATCAAAGTCCCATAATTCCACGAGAGCTCAACACTCAAGTACAGTTTTAAAATATCCAGTAAATGCCCCAGCATCTGTGGACTAGCCGTAGAAAGGCAACCCCAAGCCTTACTAATGGCACCGCGGAACTGCCGTAAACCCTAAGGTTCAAAGGCGTTCTCATGGTCATTTTGTCGAGTTAAGGTTTCATTCTTCTAGAGGGTCCACAGAAATACCTGTATGTTCTTCCGAATACTTTAAAATTGGGAAAAGGGGTTTCTGATATTCGTTCGAACCTTTTAACTTCGTCTGGACGACATGTGAATACCCTTCGTCCGCACGCTAAACAATGCTTCAATCCTCAAGAATAGACGATACCTTAACGGCCATCGCATTCGAGCCGCAGCTCCCTCTATCCGTGCGACCGTAGTAACAGAAACCACCAACCGACATCGACGAAGATAGATCAAAGGAACGAATAGAATACGGTGCAAAGAAATGTACATCATAAGGTTTCTTAAGAAGAGTAGCGTATCGTAAGTATGCTGCGGATCATACCCACGGTACGTCACTCTACCTAAGTCACCTACTCCATTAACCAAGGTCAACCTAGACTTAGATAAGGGTTAAACCTAGCGCTCTGATACCAACTTTGTCATGACCCGAAAGTACGGAACGTGGCCGGCACTTAAATTACGAAACGTCTAAACGAGAAACATAATCTAAGTAATCCGAAGCCCAGAATCTAAACCTTTTAAAAGAAGAAGTAAAGGAAAAACATGTTTTAAAAACAACATCAAATTTTCTCAAAAATTTCGGCAGAGTCTCCTTTGTAAAAACTGGCCCCAAACGGGTACAAATAAGAATATATACATAAGCAACAATAAAAAGGCATCCCCAAGCGGGAGCTAGCTCTACGCCAAAAGGCGGAAACAACCACACAATGCACTATAATATACAACGCCGAAGGGCGAGGCTCAAAACTCAAAAGAAAACCAATCCACCAGAAAACCATAATAGTACAAGCGTGACTCTAAGGTCGAAAGAATAAGCAACTGGTCGACTAAATTATCAAGAAATACAAGTCTGGTTGATGGAGCTTACTAGATAAAAATAAAATAATAAAAGTACAACGGCGGTCCTGATACAAGTGAACCAACCTACCAAGAAAATCACCATGAATGAAATAATGTGCCAGCAAGCTGCCAAGGAAACCTGTACATCGAAATCTGTAAGAAAATTTGGCACAACGGGGGTGAGTTGCCAACTCGTGAGTAGAAGACATCTGCGGGTAGAAATCGCATACACGACGCTCTCTTAGGTCATAATAATAAACTTAATATAACCCTAGTCAGCTAGTAGTGGCAGGGTAATAATCTATGCGAAGTGAAATACTCAGTGCTCGTGTCAGTGCCTCAAGTAGTAACATGTCATGTGTATGAGTATGGATGCACCATGAATGTAAAACAATCAACCATGAAATCTGGATATATCTGTATAAGAAATCTTTAACTTTTATCATAGTAAAATTTCTATGGTAATCTGAAACATCATCAATGAAATCCATGGAAATCCGTGTCAAGTATCGACACAAAACAGGTAAATCTCAAAGTCTCAATACCTCATAGTCTCAATATCTCTGGCTCCGTCAGTCCGGATCGGCCCATATCATCAATTCTTACGACAACGGTCGGTATCCTCTAGATATCCGCCACGCCAGACATCATCGGTAGGTAGTCTTCCCATGCCAGGCTCATCGTCTACAACTCGAGCTTCTTGCCCTGGGGTACCATACCGGGCCCACCATGTACCCGAAATGGTTCATCCTCTCTTCGAATCGGGTCTCGAAATCCAACAGAAAACATGAAATCTCATGGTTGACGACACATACATCACGAGAAAACCGCCACTTGCATTTTTAAAAATGATGATACTAAGCTTTTATTAAATTCTTGCGGTTTTCCCCCAAAATCCAGATATCTCATAGAAATCCAAAATCCCAAAATCATTAGTAAGTAAATAATGAGTATCGGCATAAGCCCCACAATACTGCATGATAATATAGATATGTGAATGCATGAAGTGTCTAAGTAATAAATGCTATGTCTAAACTAGCACATGAGTGTAATCACACAATATTATATTAGACTAGCATTTAGCAGATTAAATTAATAAAGGATCATATGTTCTAAAATGTACGTGACATGGCAATTATCGATGATGTGTGTGAGCCGGCAAATAAGTTTACGTGGAACATACGCATCATCGGTAATGGTGCTGGTGTCCTAACAGGTAGAGTTCATATTAGTTAAAAAAACATATGTATGAATATGCAATGCGATGAATACAACATGAATATAACGGTGAATGTGTAGTAAACGCACAACTAGAGAATACATACTATTTACGAGTCATACAGTTTGTTGTTTCAAAACGCATGAATCGTGGTTTTTAGAAAATTAGGGGCTACGGGTTTTTATGAAAAGATATGTCCTTTGAAAAATCCGTAGTATCCCTTAGGCTGTTTTTAAAAATGCGCACGATTCGTTAGTTTTGAAAATAAGTATGATTCGAACCTAAACTAAGATCAACCTAACCACTAAGTAACTAACTAAAGACACTAGACGAACGGTAAGAAGAATTCTCCAAAAATCTGAGTCGATTTCCCTAGTTGTCGGCGATCCAGTCTCAATAGCATCACGTACGTATTACGACTTCCTCAAACCAAGAGTGCGGATAAATCATCACATCTATGCATCGTACGGTAAAATCCATCGTACGACAACCCAAAATCGGGATACGGGTCAACTATCACCTATATATACATCATCGTTCGTATAATATCATCATCAAACCATATCATGATCAAAGGTACTGTATTATAATCGCAGACATCTCAATATCATCAAACGTATATCATCGTCTATGTAAACATACATCGTCAAATGATCCACTAAAATATCATGTCAGACGTCATATCGTGATTAAGTCACATAATACAATCCGTGTTCTATTCTAGAGTCTCGTTCATTTCAATATCATCAACACATATTATCATTTATATAAATATATTTTATATAATCTCATTGCCCAACGATCCGCTAATATCATAATAATCTCATATCATAACTCGATCGTATGTGCAATATCTCATGGCATCATGCCCAGTCATACCGACTCATCCCCATATATCATATAACATTCTCATATCACATGTATATGTTATGTGTGTGTGTGTGTGTGTGTATATAAATATATATATGTATACCAACACACATTCCTATATATACACACACACATATACACCTAGTCAAGTTTAGGTGTGTGCGTGTGTGTATGTGTCTACATGAAACCTACGAATTCCCTCCAAGGCAGTCATCCTCCGGTTAAGTCTTTCTAAATCAGTCTAGTCCAACCTAAAGTCTTCAATAGGACCCTACTCGCCAAGAATCTAAGGTCACGTCCGACTTTCTAACAACAGTACGTAATATCCTTATTCTACGTTTGCGGGGGTGCTATACGCCATCCACAAACTTCCCCCGTACATATACATCTGCTCACCTGGTCCTTGTCTACCGAAGTCGATACTGCCATCCGCTTCTTCATCGTTTGAAGTCCACGTGAGAGATACCTATATGCAAACATATATCTATATCGTAAACCTAATCGCGGATAAAACCAAAACGGCGCATGAAACGCGCATAGGTTAAGACCTATGACCCGCTCATGCAAAAGAACCGAAAAACCCTCGACATCGGCGTACAAACGCCGATTGATCGAGATAAAACACTAATGAACAAGTTGTAGTTCCAAAACACACTAATTATAATATAAAATAAATTGCAACTCATCAAAAACTCAAAATAAATCAAATCGATTTATTTCTGAAAACCAAGAAAGCGTCAATTAACCGTTTCACTTCAAAACTTGATCTTTAAACGAAACTAATGGCCATAGTATTCACTAAATATCATAACTAGCTTATATAAACCATTCCTATAATTTATTCTCATCAATTTGTATTGAATTGAAAATTCTAGTTTGCAAAAATATAAAATTTTAATACTTTTTAAAGCAAAATTCACAATTCAAAAACTAAGCTAGATTTTGCATATTTTAAATTATTAAACTACTCATGGAAACCTTAATGATGTACTAAAACCCTAACTAGATTTTAATCCCACAATTAAATTAATTTCTAAAAACCTAGTTAGCAAATTAGCATAATTATCACAATTTTTAAACTAACCATTAACAACTAGTAACCAAATTAGGTTTTGCATTCAATTAACATGTTAATCTACCCTTTAAAACCATGAATCATTGATAAACATAATCACTAGAATTTTATCTCACCAATTTATATGTTTTAGAAAAATTTAGTTTACAAATAGCTTAATTTGAACAATTAAAATGTAAGAATTAGTAATTTGACAACTAAATTCCAATGTGCATACTCTAAGATATTACACTACACTTCAAACCACAACCAATTTATGAAAACCCTAACTTAAACTCAAACCCCTTCTTGAAATTTAAATCTTAAAATTAAACCCATGATTAAACTCCTAATTAAGCTAGATTAAAGTAATTTAAGAACAATTTAAACATAGGTTAAGATTATACCTCCAAGTTTAGAAATCTAGCTTGCAACCTAGCCACCCCAACATGCTCTCTTGCTCCTAAAATCCATGCTAGAATGAGCAAAGAGTAATGGGTTGGAATTAAATTAGGAATTAGTGGCATTTTTTGTGGATTTTGATGGAATTTTTGAAGTTTTTTGAAGAGAAAAAGTGTGGAGAAAAGATGGGGGCTGCCTCAAGTAGTGAGGCCGGCCACAATGAGGAGAGGGAAAGAGAGTGAGGTGTGTGGAAAGATGTAGAAGCATCTCCAATTATTTACATCTATTTATGTCTTTTTTAATAATTTATTAAATTTTATTTATTTTCTTTTCTAAATCAATCCTAGAAAGGTTTAGAACCATGGAAAGTTTTGGAAAAGAATTTTGCATGATACACACTTGATTCCAATATGTCATGGCTCACTTTGTAAAATTAACCCATTTCTAATTTGTAATTTACACTAATCTAATGTAAATTTAAAGCTTATATTATTATTTGAGTTTAATTAATATATGAAAAATATTTAATTAAACTAACAATTTATAAGTTACCAAATAGATACCAAATACTAGCAATTACTTTGTTAAAATGGGTGTATTTAAATCAATATTGAAAAATAATTGTTGTTAAGTTTTAAGGAAAATACGGTTTATTTTACCGATTATCAGAAAATTCACCTAAAGGGTTTTATTTATTTATTTATTTATTTTTAAAACGTTACACGAAGAGTCTCTCAAATTGTATCTGGGGTATGGCCTTTGTGAGTGGATCCGTCGTATTATTCTTCATGTCAACTCTCCTGATCTCGATCTCCCGGCGATCAACTATCTCCCGGATCAGGTGATACTGCCTCAGAATATGCCTGGATCACTGATGGGACCTGAGTTCCTTGGCCAAATCCACAGCTCCATTGTTATCACAATACAAAGGTATTGGATGCTCGATGGATGGAACCACTCCAAGTTCAGTTATGAACTTCTTCATCCAGACAGCCTCTTTGGCGGCATCGTTGGCTGCGATGTATTCAGCCTTCATCGTCGAGTCCGCCATGGTTTCTTGCTTGGAACTCTTCCAACAAACCTCCCCTCCATTGAGGGTGAAGAAAAATCCCGAGACCGACTTAGCGTCGTCCTTATCACTCTGGAAGCTCAAGTCAGTAAAGGACTCCACTTGGAGTTTACCGTTACCATACACCAAGAACATTTCTTTAGTCCTTCTCAAGTACTTAAGAATGTTCCTCACAGCTGTCCAGTAATTCTTCCCAGGATCTGATTGATACCTACTCACTACACTTAGTGAGTATGTTACATCAGGTCTGGTACATAACATCACGTACATGATAGAGCCTACTTCCGAAGCATAGGGTATCCCTTGTATGCGAGCTCTCTCTAAATCAGTCTTGGGAGACATCTCTTTGGAGAGAGTGATTCCTGAGATCATGGGTAAATTCCCACGCTTGGAATCCTCCATACTAAACCTCTTTAGTATGGTGTCGATGTACCTGGATTGGGACAATCCCAGTATCTGTTTAGATCTATCTCTATAGATCTTAATCCCTAGGATATAGGAGGCATCACCGAAATCATTCATGGAGAATCTTTGTGATAAGAAGAGCTTGACCGAGTGCAGCATAGGAACATCATTTCCTATCAAGAGTATGTCATCCATGTACAATACGAGGAAGACAACCTTACTCTCTGCCACCTTTTTGTATACACAAGGTTCATCTACGATTTTGACGATGTCAAACTCTTTGACTACCACATCAAAACAGATGTTCCAACTCCGCGATGCCTGCTTTAACCCGTAGATTGATTTAAGCAGCTTGCATATCTTTCCGCTGTTCCCACTATCCACGAAGCCCTCTGGACGAGTCATGTACACGCTCTCTTGTAAATCACCATTTAGAAAGGCGGTCTTAACATCCATCTGCCAGATTTCATAGTCATGATATCCAGCGATGGCAAGTAGGATCCGGATGGACTTAAGCATAGCTACTGGAGAAAAGGTTTCATCATTATCCACACCTGGTCGTTGACGAAAACCTTTTGCAACAAGTCTCAACTTTTCCATCTACACCAAGTTTCTTCTTAAAGATCCATTTTCTCCCAATGGGTTTTACCCTTTCGGGAGCAACTTCCAAAGTCCATACTTTGTTAGTGTACATGGATTCCATCTCAGATCTCATTGCATCCAGCCATTTCACAGAGTCTCCACTCGTGATGGCCTGCTCGAAACTAGTAGGGTCATCATCTTTCATGATTCAATCCTTGCTCCCACCATCAATGAGAAAATCGTAGTATCTCTCAAGTAGATGAGGAACCCTACTAGATCGGCGGAGAGGTTGAGATTCGTTGGGAACTATCGAATCCTCTGTATCTAACAAATCTTCTATCGTAGTTTGTATAGCTGGAACTTCTTCCAGTTCCACCTCTTTGCCACTAATTTCGTTTTCAAGAAATTCCTTTTCTAAAAAGGTGGTATGTCGAGAAACAAACACTTTTTTTTCCTCGGTGTGGTAGAAGATATACCCTCGCGAATGTTTGGGATATCCAAAAACTTACACTGAAAAGACCTTGCCTCGTGCTTGTCTGGATTTTGTGTTTTCACATATGCCGGACAACCCCACATCTTAACATAATTAGGACATGGACTCTTTCCTTTCCATATCTCATATGGAGTGGTTGGCACAGATTTTGTGGAAACCATATTCAATAGGTCTGCAGCTGTCTCCAGCGCATAACCCCAAAAGGAAATAGGCAACTCAGTGGTACTCATCATAGAGCGCACCATATCTAATAGGGTGCGATTCCGCCGCTCCGATACACCGTTGTGCTGTGGTGTATACGGAGGAGTAAGCTGAGAGAGAATCCCATTCTCTTTTAGATAGTCACGGAATTCCGTGCTCAAGTATTCTCCTCCCAGATCAGATCACAGGATTTTAATAATTTTACCCTTCTGGTTCTCGACTTCATGCTTATATTCATTGAATTTCTCAAAAGCTTCAGACTTGTATTTCAACAGGAACACATGTCCGTATCTTGAGAGATCGTCAGTGAATGTAATGAAGTACGAGGAACCATTTTTTGCATGTGTAGACATGGGACCGCATACATCACTATTTATCAGTCCCAAGAGTTCCGTAGCTCTGTCTCCATCCCTAGTAAACAGAGTTTTGGTCATCTTGCCTTTGAGACATGACTCGCAAGTTTCATAAGATGATAATTCGAACGAATTTAAATACCCATCTTTATGTAACTTAGCTAGTCGTGTCGCATTGATATGACCTAGTTGATTGATGTGAAAAATCGTGTTTTTAGTTTAACCGCAATCAATAACGGTGTCGCACGTAGCTAGACCGAGATGAGTACGGGTCGTCCTCTGGGAAACGTGGAACCTTTTAATTTTACTTTAGATGTGTTGAAAAGGAGAAAGAAATAAGAATGGTTGTAGGATGGTTTCTAGATCTACGTTTAATAAGAATGTAAATATAGATCTAGAATAGTTTAAAGATGTGATTAATTATAATAAGAAGGGCTTGTAGGGTTCGTTAGGATTTAGTAGTTATGAATGATTAATTAAAGTTACCCTTTTTATCCATTAATAGATTTAGAACTAGAACGACGGCGATGCGTGTAGATTAGGGTTTCTGGAGGGAAAAGGAATCCCACTCTTAACCCTTATCTCGACACGGAACTCCGTTCATATCTAGCCTTTACCAAAACAATCATTAATCTAATCTCTAATCGCGGTCGGAACTAGCAAAGAATTGCTAGCGCGCCCGATTAGGATGTTAATGATTATTTTGATAAAGTTCCTAAACTTTATAGGACTTAAAAAGGGTTTAGATATTTTTCATCGTTCATTAGCCTACCCTAATCCTACGAACCCTAACAAGCGGAGAATTACTCGCGCATGTTGGGAGAAGAAGATGAAAAGAAAGAGAGGGAAAACATAATGCAAAGAAAAACAATTAAATAAAACTAAATACCTTTATTAATCAACTCCTTCAAACTACACTTTTTATTCCATAGAAAATGATTACAAAACTTGATTTGCTTCTCGATCTTTCCTAGGGAGGTAGTCGAACAGTCGATGATCAGCCTGGATGCGTGAGCGTCGGGAGCTTCGTGATCTCTTCGGCTTGATAGCTTTTCCAAGAGGCTCTCGGTGCCTTTTTATAGTGCAAACCCAGAATCTTTTTGTTGAGAAGTTGGTAAAATTCAGCAGAGAATAATTCCCCAAAATCCTGCACTCCAATTCCATAATATTGCGGCGGATCCGCGGCCCCAGGGTGGGTTTGGCCGCGGATCCGCGCTCAAGGGACAAGATCAATTGATTATTTTTCTTGTGCTTTCATCTGGTGACATTTGGCAATCCTAGGCATCTTCATATCTTTAAAATATTCTTTCGGTTACTTCCAGACTTGGTCTCCAAGTTTGCTTCTTAATTTGGCAAGTTTTCTTCAACAAATTGATTTGTTTGTTAAATCCTTCATAACAACTTGGAAATAATCTGCACAACAACTCAAATAAGATTTTAGTAGACTTTGTTCTACTAGAATTAGATCAATAATATTATTTGCATACATTTTCCTACCAAATGATAATTAAAATATATTAACACATGGAAAATAATGTTTTTACACATAAACCCTCATATGTATAATATATTATAATAAAGTCCTTTTTTTAATATAAAAATGGTAGGAAAAATGTACTACAAATGTGCAGTTTTATCGACTGAACAAATACCCCCAAACTTATCTTTGATCGTCCCGAGCAAACTAGTTTATTTAAGAGGAGAAAAAGAAAGGAGAAAACTAAGCACACTTTCGTAGGCAGACACGATTGCACTGAGCACGTGCAACAAGCCGTTAAACCTCTAGGTGTCCCTAGTAGGAGGAGTGTTGTCTCCTAAGGGTTTTCAGCGGATTACATCCACAAAATCCTATAACAAAAGAAAAATGGTGAAATTTACATATAAAGACAAGAACCATAAAAGAAATACTTTGAAAAGAAGAGTTTCCAACTATACTAGCTTTTCAGTCGTCATGAGCCCTATCTTAATAGTCATGAAAAAATGTTAGAAATCACATCATCCCTCAAAAAAACATCGTCTTTATTCTTCATTCCTACCTTTCATCCAAACATTGATCATATAACCCCACGTGTGTGTAAAGAACATCCCTACACTCGGAGAATTCAATTCAAGCTATCATACTCTTGTCCATCTACCTCAGTACTTTTTAATTTTATGAATACTAAGATTCGCTCACACATTTTCATGCGACCGTTAATACTTCTTGAGGTACTAACCAACCGATTACTCCTGTGCTTGCTGATTAGGTGATAATATTTTCCTCGTCTTGCACCACCTAAGGCTTAGCAGTGACTCCCAGACCAGTTGGCCTTAGGGCACTAGGTGAAGAGGCACCCTCGCTATATTTTTTTATTGCTGCCTTGGCGATAACAAAACCAGTGTTCATTTTTTTTTCTTTTCACCATTTTTATATTTTCTTCATTTTTTTCACTTCCTTCATACTTTGGCTTTTAAACAAGAGCATTTCAAGGTATCCTCTACTATCCCGAGTTTCAAGACGTGTGTAGGTGCATATTGTAGGGTATCAACATTCAAATGTTTGGCTTCCAGAATAGAAACTATTTTTCAGACTTATTTTTATCCTCAGATTAGTGACTTCCTTCATCTTACTAACCCTTGGGACAACAGCTCATAACTACTTATTACTAGTTCGTATAAGAAAACTTCTAATTTTCTTGGTTTTCTTAAACTATTCCTATCTTTTGGATGTAATTTTTCACTTTCTATTCTTGGTTTTCTTAATTTTTTTTTTTATTTTTTTTTTATTTTAATGCCCGGTGTCAAAGATAATTCAGTGAATACAAACGTCCCCCCCAAACCTGTTTTCAGCAGTGTCCTCACCGATGTAGCCTTTTGAGAACATGACCTGTATACTAAGGGAGAGATACAAGGGGTAAAATAATAGTTAAATGAAAAATTCCCCCCAAACTTATTCTTTGACACGCACAGATATTCAATCAAATCCATTTTTTTTTACCCACCTCCATTCTTAAAATGTGAAAAAGTTACCAAAACATGGAAGTGAGGCGGAGGAAATTTAATTTTGATAAAGCGGCTCCTGTAAAAACAGGAGCTCCTCCACGGGGTCAGCAGAAAAATACGGTTTTAATCTATGCCCATTTACTTTAAAAATCGAACCGTTTTTCAAATTTTCGACTTCAACTGCCCCGTGCGGGTGTACATACCGCACCACAAAAGGTCCTTTCCAACGAGATTTAAGCTTACCCGGATGAAGATGGAGACGGGAATCGTAAAGAAGGACTTGTTGCCCCGATGTGAAGGTTTTTCTAGAAAGATTTTTATCGTGGAACACTTTAGTCCTATTCTTTACTATCACCGCATTATCGTAGGCTTCATCGCGGAGTTCGCTTAGCTCATTCAATTGCAGCTTCCGATAGCTGCCTGCATGATCAAGATCAAAATTAAGCTCTTTAATAGCCCACATTGCCTTATGTTCAATCTCGACAGGGAGGTGACATGCCTTCCCAAACACAAGACGGTATGGAGACATACCAAGATCGGTCTTATAAGCGGTGCGGAATGCCCAAAGAGCATCCGTCAATTTGCTTGACCAATCCTTACGGTTTTTGGAAACCGTCTTCTCCAATATCTGTTTGATCTTCCTATTTGAGATCTCAGCCTGCCCGCTTGTTTGGGGGTGATAGGGCATAGAAAGCTTGTGAGTGATTGAATATTTCCGCATCAAGGCCTCAAAAGACCTATTGCAGAAATGTGTCCCGTTGTCGCTAATGATAGCGCGAGGGTGTCCGAATCGCGAGAAGATGTTTTCTTTAAGGAACTTAATGACAACTTTGTGGTCATTAGTGCGACACGGTACAGCTTCCACCCACTTCGAGACATAATCAACCGCTAACAAGATATATAAATTCCCAAAGGAGTTGGGAAAAGGGCCCATAAAATCAATACCCCAAACATCAAATATTTCCACAACCAATATAGGTTGGAGCGGCATCTCGTTCCTACGTGAAATCCGGCCCAAATGTTGACATCGCGGACAAGTTTTGCAATGTTCAAATGCATCTTTAAATAATGTTGGCCAATAAAAGCCACATTGCAAAACTTTCTCCGCCGTTTTTCGAGGTCCAAAGTGACCGCCGCATGCCTTATCATGACAAAATGATAACACGCTCTTGAATTCATCGTTAGGGACACACCTGCGAATGATTTGATCGGAACAATACTTGAATAGATATGGTTCATCCCAGTAAAAATATTTTACTTGGGATAAAAACCGAAGTTTGTCTTGTTTCGACCAATCGCTAGGTATAAGTCCCGTCGCAAGATAGTTTACGATATCCACGAACCAAGGTTCGTAGGATACATTCAAGAGCTGTTCGTCGGGAAATGAGTCATTTATCGGCACGGTCACAGTTGGCGAAGAAGTGATGCGTGAAAGATGGTCGGCTACTACGTTTTCACATCCACTCTTGTCTTTGATAACAAGATCAAATTCTTGTAACAATAGGATCCAACGTATTAGCCTGGCCTTTGCATCCTTCTTCGTTAAAAGATGTCGTAGGGCGGAGTGATCTGTGTAAACCACAATAGGCGAGCCAATCAAGTAGGGCCTGAACTTCTCTAATGCAAATACAACTGCCAAGAGTTCTTTCTCGGTAGTTGTGTAATTTATTTGTGCATCATTCAAGGTCCTACTTGCATAGTAAATTACATGTGGCATCTTATCAATATGCTGTCCCAAGACAGCACCAATAGCAAAATCTGATGCGTCACACATAAGCTCGAACGGGTGGTTCCAATCCGGAGATGATAGAACGGGGGCTGTAGTGAGTGATCCTTTAAGTGATTCAAAAGCAGCCTCACAATCCGAATCGAAGTGAAAAGTAGTGTCCTTGGCCAATAGAAGGGTTAAGGGTCTAGCAATTTTGCTAAAGTCCTTAATAAATCTCCTATAAAATCCAGCATGACCAAGGAAGGATCGTATATCTTTGACGCAATTGGGACGAGGGAGGTTTTGAATGACATCTATTTTAGCTCTGTCGACCTCAATGCCTTTATATGAAATTATCTGTCCAAGTACAATACCTTCTTGGACCATAAAATGGCATTTTTCCCAATTCAAAGTCAAGTTCTTATCCTTACAGCGGGTAAGAACAGCGTCAAGATTACGAAGGCAGTCCTCAAAGGAGTCCCCAAAAATGGAGAAATCGTCCATAAAAATTTCTAGAAAATTTTCCACCATATCTGAAAATATCCCCATCATGCACCGCTGGAATGTAGCGGGAGCGTTGCATAACCCAAAGGGCATGCGTCTATAAGCAAAAGTTCCGAAAGGACAAGTAAAAGTGGTTTTATCTTGATCCTTTTCGGCGATGGGGACCTGGTTGTAACCAGAGTATCCGTCCAAGAAACAGTAGTATTCGTGTCCCGCTAATCGTTCCAACATCTGGTCAATGAAAGGTAGAGGGAAGTGATCTTTCCTCGTCGCGGCATTGAGTTTCCTGTAATCGATACATACGCGCCACCCAGTTTGGGTGCGTGATTGGATTAACTCATTAGCCTCGTTGGTGATGACCGTGATGCCAGACTTTTTAGGGACCACATGAATTGGACTTACCCATTGACTATCAGATATGGGGTAAATTATTCCACTATCAAGGCACTTGACGATTTCTTTCTTTACCGCCTCCTTCATAACGGGATTTAACCGTCTTTGTGGGTCCCGGGTTGGTTTGGCTTCATCCATCAGATGTATGTGATGTTCAACAATTAAGGGACTAATCCCTTTGATGTCGGCCATTGTCCAACCAAATGCTTCCCGATTCGATCTCAACACTGCCAAAAGTGCATTCTCTTGCTCTAAGGCTAGAGAAGCGGATATAATCACTGGCAAAGTCTCATTCTCTCCTAAATATGCATATTTAAGATGAGAAGGTAGCGGTTTGAGATCAAGAATTGGCGGAGAGACAATAGAAGGAGGGGTAACGGATTGATATTCGGACTCCTTAAGAGGTTCAAAACTTGCATAAGATATTGACTCGGAAAGTGCTGCTGACTTTTGCAACGAGTCAACGGGTTTAATCTCAAGGTCGGACTCATTGAACATATCCTCACTGTGAAGTGGTGCAAGATCAAACGATGTCTCATTAGTGTTGTTGAGAACATCAAAGCAAAGTTCCTCATCCATGCAGCTTTCGGGAGCTATCTCGTGGATGGAACAAACATCCAGCAAATGAGCAGAAGGTTCTGATGGCTGACTTCCTAGCTTATAAATATTAAGCTCAATTGTCATTTTCCCGAAGGATAAGTTCATAGAACCGTTACGACAATTAATCACAGCGTTAGAAGTTGCTAGGAAGGGTCGACCAAGTATCACCGGGATTTGATTGCGTGGGTTTGCCACAGGTTGTGTATCTAAAACAATAAAGTCCACGGGAAATATGAATTCCCCGACTTTAATTAACACATCCTCAAGTTCGCCCCGAGGTTTGGTGATAGATCGATCAGCCATTTGGAGAGTACAATGGGCGGGTTTTAATTCTCCAATTCCTAACTGCTCGTATACTGAATAAGGAAGCAAGTTGACGCTAGCGCCTAGATCGAGTAAAGCACGATTTATATTTTTACCCCCAATAGAAATAGAGATTGTAGGACAGCCGGGGTCCTTACGTTTCTTTGGTATTTGTTGGGTAAAAGCTGTGCTAACATTACTCGTCATGAAAACCTTTTTAGGCACTTGAGTTTTTCTCTTCCTAGTGCACAAGTCTTTCAGGATTCTTGCATAAGATGGGACTTGTTGAATAGCATCTAGGAGAGGAATATTCACGCTAACTTGCTTAAACATTTCCACAATCTTCTCCATTTACGGGTTAGGTCGGTTGGCCCTTAATCGGTTTGGAAATGGAGCTCGATCAATAAGTTTTGGGTCCAACGTTTGTGGAGAAGACTGTGGCGACGGATTCGATCCCAAAATTGGAGTGGGAATCGACTTAGATAGATTTGGTGAAATGTTTGAGCCTTGGGGAAAACGGAGAATAGGCTCGGATGAAGGTGGAAGACTAGACGAATTAGGGGAAGAAGAAGAAGAAGGGGTATCAAATGTGTCACTATCATCAACTTGCTCACCCACTTGGTTGTTCAGCACTCTCCCCGATCTCAACGTAGTGACGGCATTCACATTATGACTTTGTGAATGGCCGGGATTCGGTAGGGGTTGAGATGGGAGTTTCCCTTTCTCTCTCGCACTCATTGCGGCATTTAACTGTGCGATTTAGTTTTCTATTGATTTAATACTCTCACCATGGGAGGAGGAGTTTTTCGTTAGGGCATCAATAGAAGACCTCATATCAGCCGAATTTTGCATGGATTGTTTCATGAACATATCCAAAGTTTGTGCAAGTGAGTTGTCAATACCGGCCACCTGTGGTGTAGAAATGTTGGCCGGATTTTGGAAATTTTGTGACTGAAAGGGGGGCTGATTCTGTGGTTGTGGTTACTGTGGAGGAGGTCTTTGATAATTGCTTTGTTGGTTTTGATTCCAAGCAAAGTTAGGATGATTCCTCCATCCTTGATTGTACGTAGAAGAATAAGGGTCGTTTCTAGGTCGCTGCTGAAAAGCAGCATTAGCTTGAAACGATGCATTCATAGGACATTCTTCCGTTAAGTGTGAAGGATCCGAACAGCAACCACAAACAGTCTTAGGAAGCGTAACCTGATTTAGGGAGAATGATGAGAATTTATTCTTCATAGCATCGAGTTTCTTCTGCATCGCTGCCATTTCGGCTTTTACTGCGATGGAAACATCGAGTTGGTGAATACCTCCCTTAGTTGAAGGTGGTCTTACGCTTTCCTACTGCAAAGTGCTTTCTGCGAGGTCTTCCAGATATTTCCAAGCTTCACCGTCATCTTTAGACATGAAATTGCATTGACACATTGTTTCAAGCATCTGCTTTGTCGCTGGATTAATGCCCTCATATATAATCCGACATAAATCCCATCTTTGTATTCCGTGATGGGGGCATTGGACAAGCAGATCTTTGAAACGTTCAAAGCACTTCCAAAATGGTTCATTGGGAAGCTGGGTGAACTGGTTAATCTCGCTCCTAACATGTGCAGTCTTATGATTTGGGTAAAACTTCTTAAGAAATGCTACGACGAATTCATCCCAATTAGCGATAGAGTGTGCGGCAGTATTATAAAGCCATTTTTCTGCCAAGTCGCACAGTGTGAATGGGAGAAGACGTAAGCGCATAGCATCTAAAGTCAATTGTGAAGTACCCATCATTGCGCATACGTTTTCGAATTTGGTGATGAAAACGTACGCGTCTTCCGACTCAAGCCCGTGAAATTTGGGCAGCAGGTTGATGTAGTGGGGTTTAATTTCGAAATTATCCCCGTTAGGTGGTGGAAGAGATAGACAAGTAGGAAGGGGACCACGAATAGGATAGCATCTTTCTTGGAGAGAGATGCGCGGTGGATTCTGCGCACCTGCGGGCGGTGGCAGCGTGGTGTTATAATTAGATGGAGTGTCATCCATCACGATCGATGTGGTGTGTGGTGGGGGAAAAGAAGATGAAGAAGTACCGACTTCGGTGTCGATAGAAGGAACGCGGACAAGACGGGCACTAGGATCCCGTGTCCAGCCGAGCATGCACTAAGCGGGTTTAGTGCAAGTGGCAGCGTGTGTGTGATTTAAAATAGGCTTGTTTTGAAAAAAGTGGGACTCAAGACAAATCTCCCTAAAATGCACAAGCAACCCTAGAACTAAGGTTACCTAGGTCAGTCTCTAGACAGCTCCTAACTAAGGCTAGAAATAGACCTCAAACCGCCTCTTTACGGACAAGTACGGCCAGGTAAGTGGGAAGGAACCACCACTACAGTGGGCCTAATTAAAAACCACTAGCCTAGACACCGCAATGTCAGTTAGGATAAACGGCCGATGCCTATACTAGTCTTTTTCCTATTGAGCTCGACAGTCCTTAGAGTCTGGTCTAGATATTTTTTAAATTATTGAAGGGTTGATCTATATGCTCGGTTTGTGATTTGTGGGGCTTAGGAAGGGTGATGAAATCCCCACCTAATCTTGATTTGGTCTTTGCCCCTTAAAATCCATATTAAATATGCAAAACAAAACCAATAACAAAACTTTTGCAAAAAGATTTTTGAGCGGCGCAATTTTGCAAAGAATCCAGCAGAAGATAGATTTTATTGGATTTGAGAGGAGAGAGGAGGATTTGAAAGAAAATACCAGAGAAGATTGAAGCCCTAATTCCCCTAACCAGCCGCGTTTCCACCGCAGGAATGGTACTTTTTCCGCGGTTCCGCCGCAAGGTGGAAGGAACAATTGCTGAAAATTTTTCTCAAGCCCTCTGTGCTCCTCTGGATCTCGATGAATGCCTCTGTCTTCTGTTTTCCTCAATTCTGTAACTCCAGATCTCCTTGCAAAATTCACGCACAAATCGTTAAATATGCAATTTGCAGTTTTGTTTTAATAATGATGTAGCTCGTCTAAGAATTCAACACAAATAGTAAAAATAAAAAATTACGCACGTATCCCTGGCAACGGCGCCATTTGATTGATGTGAAAAATCGTGTTTTTAGTTTAACCGCAATCAATAACGGTGTCGCACGTAGCTAGACCGAGATGAGTACGGGTCGTCCTCTGGGAAACGTGGAACCTTTTAATTTTACTTTAGATGTGTTGAAAAGGAGAAAGAAATAAGAATGGTTGTAGGATGGTTTCTAGATCTACGTTTAATAAGAATGTAAATATAGATCTAGAATAGTTTAAAGATGTGATTAATTATAATAAGAAGGGCTTGTAGGGTTCGTTAGGATTTAGTAGTTATGAATGATTAATTAAAGTTACCCTTTTTATCCATTAATAGATTTAGAACTAGAACGACGGCGATGCGTGTAGATTAGGGTTTCAGGAGGGAAAAGGAATCCCACTCTTAACCCTTATCTCGACACGGAACTCCGTTCATATCTAGCCTTTACCAAAACAATCATTAATCTAATCTCTAATCGCGGTCGGAACTAGCAAAGAATTGCTAGCGCGCCCGATTAGGATGTTAATGATTATTTTGATAAAGTTCCTAAACTTTATAGGACTTAAAAAGGGTTTAGATATTTTTCATCGTTCATTAGCCTACCCTAATCCTACGAACCCTAACAAGCGGAGAATTACTCGTGCATGTTGGGAGAAGAAGATGAAAAGAAAGAGAGGAAAAACATAATGCAAAGAAAAACAATTAAATAAAACTAAATACCTTTATTAATCAACTCCTTCAAACTACACTTTTTATTCCATAGAAAATGATTACAAAACTTGATTTGCTTCTCGATCTTTCCTAGGGAGGTAGTCGAACAGTTGATGATCAGCCTGGATGCGTGAGCGTCGGGAGCTTCGTGATCTCTTCGGCTTGATAGCTTTTCCAAGAGGCTCTCGGTGCCTTTTTATAGTGCAAACCCAGAATCTTTTTGTTGAGAAGTTGGTAAAATTCAGCAGAGAATAATTCCCCAAAATCCTGCACTCCAATTCCATAATATTGCGGCGGATCCGCGGCCCCAGGGTGGGTTTGGCCGCGGATCCGCGCTCAAGGGACAAGATCAATTGATTATTTTTCTTGTGCTTTCGTCTGGTGACATTTGGCAATCCTAGGCATCTTCATATCTTTAAAATATTCTTTCGGTTGCTTCCAGACTTGGTCTCCAAGTTTGCTTCTTAATTTGGCAAGTTTTCTTCAACAAATTGATTTGTTTGTTAAATCCTTCATAACAACTTGGAAATAATCTGCACAACAACTCAAATAAGATTTTAGTAGACTTTGTTCTACTAGAATTAGATCAATAATATTATTTGCATACATTTTCCTACCAAATGATAATTAAAATATATTAACACATGGAAAATAATGTTTTTACACATAAACCCTCATATGTATAATATATTATAATAAATTCCTTTTTTTAATATAAAAATGGTAGGAAAAATGTACTACAAATGTGCAGTTTTATCGACTGAACACTAGTCTACAATGTCACAAGAAGGATTCGTTCATTTCTGAACTCTTCCTCTTGTATGTGTTTTGTACGTTAAGAACTGTGGTTTGATTTATAACGTATATGCCATTAATTAGCGAGCCTGATCCAATCAACTTTTGATTCAGGAAGATGTTCATAACATTATCCTGTAATACAAAATTATACCCTTCTTTACTTAATAAAGAAACTGATATAATATTGCATATCAGGTTCGGTATGTAATAGCATTCGTTCAGAATCAATGTATTACCATTTGGCAATACAAGGTGATATTCGCCAAATGATTTGGCTGCAACATTTGCAACATTCCCTACTCTTACTGAATGATCACCTATTCCTAGTTCTCTGCCTTTCCTTAGCCCATGCAACATATTACATATGCGTGATCCCGATCCGGTATCTAATAACTAGGATGTAGAATGTACTGAGAAATATTTCTTGGTAACTAACACACCCAAAGAAAATGCATCAGCATGCTCTTTCCTCGTTTGGGTGGCATGGGAATCCGGATAGTCCCCTATTTCCTGCTAGGATTTGTAACAATTATAAGATAGAGCGGAACCAACGTTCCCTAGCTCAGTATAACAAGCGGGTTCGGTCAATATATCCATATTATTATCTTGATTAAGGCCTGACATGATCGCTACCTGGAAAGAGAGAGAAGATGTCATGACCCGAAATTTGTTCGTGACCGGCACTTAAATCACGCAACGTCTAAAGGCGTAACGTAACTTAAGTAACCCGAAGCCCAGAAATCTAAACATTTTAAAAGAAAATAAAAGAGGTGATGTTTTGAAATAAAGGTATGATGAAATCAAACGTTTTCTTAAATGCAATGATAATGGAACATGAAAAATGCAAGTGGATTTTACTAGTTGAAAAACATGTTTCGTCTTTTAAAAATTTGGGCAGCACCTCCCTTGTATATTTTGATCCGAAACCACATATACATGATAATATAAAAGGCATCCCCAAGCATGAGCTAGCTCTTCGCCAATCGGCTGAATCACAACCACGTAAGTCAGCAATATAAGTATACGACGCCTAATGGCGAAGCTCAACACAAGAGAAATGATAAATAAAGCAAGATATCAAGCCACCAAGCGAACATATAACCCAACGCTCTAAGTCTCACAACAACAAGCCTTGCTAAGTCTTAGTACTTATACAATTTCTAGTTTTTGATTAATGGAGTTAACTAGATACAACATGAATAATAATACAATAGTGGGCACGATCCAAATGTCCCACATACCAAAGCAAATCACCCGAAAGCGAGCTGTGTGCCAGCGATACCGCTACTGATCCATACGGTCAATCATGCAAGAATTGTGGCACAACGGGGGTGAGTTACCAACTCGTGAGTAGAAAATATCAGCAGGTAGAAATCGAATAAAACAACGACTCCTAGGTAAACTATATCGTAAAGGAAATACTATGATATCTTGGGTGACCATATCTGCATATATGCCAATAATATAATCAATGGCTGAATGCATGTGGATATCATCCACATGTCCATCAATGGCACAACAACATCATGGAACCTGAATGTCCAATATCGACACTCAAAATATCTTGAAAGCATATGCATATAAATATGAGGATATCAACTAGCATGTGTCCATCAACGACACATCACAATCATGGAACCTGAGTGTCCAGTATCGACACTCGAAATATCATGAAAGCCGTGTCCAACATCGACACGTAAATCCTCATATCTCGGGCTCTGTCATTCCGGAGGGGATAATGAAGGCAGCCCCTTTTCTCTCTCTCTCTCTCTCTCTCTTATCCTCACACTCTCTCTATCTCTCTCATCACATGCCATTGACATTTCTTTTCTATTTCCTTTTATCTTTTTCTTTTAAAGCTAAATATCAACAAATACAAATGAAACAACATGCAACAAAAATGCAACATGTCATGGTGTACTAACCATGGAAAAATGTAGAAATACGGATTTGGCTTAATCGCGATTAGTAGTGCACTAATCAATTTTTATTTAAACTGCATATAATTAATTATAAAAATGCCAAATCCAATAAATATATTTTTAAATGAATAAATCATTTTAATCTCCAACTATTTCACAAATCTTGGGTATTAGATACCGGTTATGGTTCTCACATCTGCAATTGTATGCAAGGATTGAGAAACATTAGAGATTTGAAGACTAGTGACCATACTCTTCGGGTTGGAAATGGTTCTAATGTACATGTTGTATCTGTAGGAGAGTATCATCTGGGGTTGCCTTCGGGATGTATTTTTGTTTTGAACCCTTGTTAGTATGTACCTAGTATGCTATGTAATATAATATCCGTTTTTTTGTTTGACAATGAAGGATATCATTTTGTGTTGCAAAATAATGCTATGAACATTAACTTGAATCAACAATTGATTGGGTATGGTACACTAAATAACGGTATTTACGTCCTAAACCAACAAACAGTTTTCATCATATAACATACAAATAAAAGAAAATTTTCAGATATAAATGAAGCTTTTCTTTGGTATTGTAGACCAGGTCATATTAATGAAATGAGACTAAAAAAGCTACATAAAGATGGATATTTAAATCCTTTTTAATATAAATCTTATGCGACTTGTCAGTCCTGTATCAAAGATAAAATGACCAAAACTCCGTTTACTGGACATGGATAAAGAGCTATAGAACTCTTAGGCCTCATACATAGTGATGTATGCAGACTAATGTCTATACATGCTAGAGGAGGTTTTTCATACTTCATCACTTTTACTGATGATTTCTCAAAATTCGGACACGTGTTTTTATTGAAGTATAAATCCGATGCTTTCGAGAAATTCAAGGAGTACAAAATTGAAGTAGAAAAACAAACAGGCTTGAGCATCAAGAAACTTCGATCGGATCGAGGTGGGGAGTATTTGAGTACAGAGTTTTCAGATTTCTTAAAAGAGAATGGGATTCTCTCTCAGCTCACTCCTCCTTATACACCACAGCACAATGGTGTGTCAGAACGAAGGAATTGTACCCTATTAGATATGGTACGGTCCATGATGAGTGTTGCTGCGTTACCGCTTTCCTTTTGGGGACATGCATTAGAGACAACAATGTGTCTGTTGAACAGGGTTCCAAGTAAGACCGTGTCTACCACTCAATATGAGATATGGTAAAGAGACCATCTCTTAAAAGAGTTAGGATATGGGGTTGTCCGGCTTTTGTCAAAAAGAATCCTGACATACTCGAGACACGATCGGTCATGTGTAAATTTGTGGGATATCCAAAACATTTATATAGATATCTATTCTTTCATAAGGAGGAGCAAAGAGTGTTTGTTTCTCAACATGCCATATTTTTAGAAAATGAAATTTTTACAAATAGTACTGATGGCAATGCGGTAGAACTAGAAGAGGTTCTAAAGATATAAATTACTCATGATGAATTGGTTGAAACTGGTGTGGCAGTAGAACTTCAAGAACCTCAGCCGCTCCGGAGATCTAGTAGAACTTCTCGCCCACCGGAGAGATACTATGGGTTTCTCATTGATAGTGATAAAGAAGATTGCATTATGGATGATGATGACCCTACTAGTTTTTAGCAAACTATCACGAGTGGTAACTCAGTGATGTGACTGGATGCCATTAGCGTCATGACCCAAAATTCTGCACGTGACCGGCACTTAAACCACGTAACGTCTACAGACGTAACGTAATTTAAGTAAGCCGAAATCCCAGAAAACTAAACCATCGAAAGTAATAAGTAATAAAACATTGTTAAAAATATTTGGAAATCTCAAGTAAAAATCTTTAAAGTTTAAATTTATTTTCTTAAAAATTTTGGCAGCACCTTCTTTGTAAAAACTAGCCCCGAAACGGTACTAGCATAAGATATAAGTAAAGCAACATATGATATAAGTAAAGTATCTCCAAATGGGAGCAATCACGCCCAAAGGCGGAAACAACCACCACAAGCATATATACGACGCCGTAGCGAAGAAATAGAAAGTATAAATGAAAAACAGCATAAAGAGATAAAACTGCATAATAAAAGCCGGCTCACACGAGCACGACATCCAGAGTCACAAAATATACAACTTCGTCCTCACAACTCGTCTCTAAATCAATACATGAAAGGGTAGATGGAGAGTACTAGATACAATGAGATATATATAATAAATATAAACGGATAACCGCAACGCACTTACAGCAAACGGCTCACAGCCAACCGTAGCGGTATCCGCTGCAAAAAGATATAATAAGAAGAAGCTCTGCCGCGACTACTCTGAGGGTCAAACCTGCAAAACACTGTGGCACAACAGGGTGAGTTGCCAACTCGTGAGTAGTAAGTAACATCGTACAGATAATCGCAGGTATGCACATACTGCGATACTCTATCACATGCAATCTGATAGTATCAATATGCTAATATGAATATGCAACAGTCATGAAAAATACTCTATCAGGTAGTATAAATATATTAAGCAATGCATATCAATGAATGCTGATTATGGGATAAAACATGTCATCATCAATGAGTCATCATCATGGAAAAACCAGTGTCCATCAAATACGGCCAAAATCCCAATACCTCAGGCGCCGTCACTCTGATCGGCCCTCATATCCTATAAATCTCATGGAACCTGAGTGCTCAACATCGGCACTCAAAAACATCATGAAATATTCGTGTCCAGCATCGACATACAAATACTCATCTTTCAGGCTCTGCATACCCAGATCGGCCCTCAATATATCTCATGTCATAACTCCTAAACGGTATCCTCCGGATATCCGTTGGGTTCTATACTATCACCGGTAGGTAGTAGTCCCTCCGCTGGGCTCACCGCCTATATATACGAGTCTTCTTGCCCTGGTGTACCATACCGAATCCACCATATACCCGCAGATGGTGCCTACCGCTTCTTGAATCGGGTACTAACACAAGTCTCAAAACCGAGAAAACTCATGGTGGACGCACTGAAATATCATTTCAAGAGAAACCGGATTTTCAAAACAATGCATACTTTCTTGAAATAATCCCACGGTTCTCAAATCCATAAATCACATGAAATCCATATCTAAATGAGTAAATCCATGCAATCTGATGTATGCAACATAAAACCGTAATATGAGTATATCAAGGGAAAACCGCTCTTTTAAATAAATCCAGTTTTTAAATGTATCATGCGGTTCCCAATTTCTCCAAAATCCAATGCAACATCACATATGAGCATATATGTAGTTATAACAACGTATGTATGTACGCAGGTATATATATACATAGGTATGTATGTACGCACGTATGTATGCACGCAGGTATGTAAGTACGCAAGTATGTAGGTATGCAAGTATGTATGTACGCATAATGCAATTCATATGTGCAATAGAACAAGAATCATGTCTAATGACAAAGTAAGCTAAGCAATGTATTATCCATGGCATTTCTATAATGTGAGTGCCATGGAAATTACTAATGGTGTGTGTGCGGCATACAGTTTAGTGCTCATGCAACATGAACCGTTAGTAACAGTGTTGTGTCTTATTAATACTATGTCCATATGCAACAGAAAATGAGGTATGCAACAATGGTACACATGCACAATCAATGTGTATATATTCTTATAACTAATAGTCATATCATTGAATCTAGCCCCGACGCATAACACCATATGGTCGATTCCCCCGTAGATGTTAAATCTACTCACCGATGATCTCGAGCTAAGTGAATCCAACCACCTACTTCCCTTCCTTCGCAGCGTCCGAAGTCCCCGCCTGCGATCCTATCAACACAAAACACAATAACGCGTAGATTTAGCAAACTACGCAATAATAACGAACATAACGCCAATTTAACGAATTGGTCCCCTTAGGCTACAAAAGTGTTCGCTTAGCGGTTAACGTATGTGGTGACACTCTAACATAACCCTAATTGTAGTAATATCGCGAAGCACAGAACTGAGTCGGACACCGTGTCGGATATCGTAAGGCGCGTCGTCGAAACACTAAAACTAGCTAATCGATCCCAGATTTTACCCACTATAAAAACATTAAAATCTAGAAGTACCAAACATCCTAAAATAACTGCAGACAGCTACCCACAAAATCACAACACCCGAGTCCCCCAATTGGCCGAGCTTGCCGGAAAAAGACCACATGTCACCAGCCAAAACCGCTCAGGTAGGTCTCGTGTTACTGGTGTACACTCAGGGCAACTAGTACAACATTTCTACACTGCTAGTTTTCACAGTAAAGACTCGTAGACACAGCAGGTTACAGACATCCAAAAAGACACCAAAAACACGATATAGTACTAAAACTATATCTTTATCGTTCTAAGCTGAAACTACAAAGCAACACTACAAAATAACTACCTAATTAATAGTTTAGAGATTATACCTATCCACACTTGCCCAAAATCCTAGCTTTCCATACTCCAAGTGATCTCTAGTGGCTTTGGATCAAGTTTGATGAAGGGTGTAGTGAGTTTTGTGAAGTGCAGTGACGGTTTACGAGGATTTGGGTTAGGGTTTAGTGAAGAACAAGGGGAGAGGCTTAGTTTGAGGGAGTGTGAGGGAGATATGAAGTGAAGAAAATGATAAGTGAATGAGAGTGGTAGTTGTGAATGAGTGTATGAGTGGGGGTGTAGGTGTGAGGGTGAGGGGTGTAGGAATGAGGGGTGAGTTTAGCATAAGCCATGCCTCCCTCTCCTCTCTCCTCATTAAATGCATGGCATGCTTGCCATGCCTCATCATGCCCCCTCTCTCTCTCCTCTCTCTCAAGTCAACCTAATTAAAAACCATTTTTATTTATGATTTGAAAACTAATTGATTTAATTAATTACATATTACACTTAATGGAATGGGTTAATATGCCATGGCTACTTAAGCATGGTTTAACACCTAATTAACCCTAAGTTAACATGCACATGTGTGTGCAAGCCCGCAATAAATATTAATAAAATATTAATTAATTTTTATAAAATATTTGAAAACTATTTTGGTAAACTTTTTACTAAAAATCCGCATTATCGCTTAATTAACTCTAATCACAATGAGATCCAAAATGGAGTTCATGTACACCAACAAAGTATGGACTTTGGACGTTGCACCTCCTGGGATAAAACCCGTAGGGTGCAAATGGATCTTTAAGAGAAAGAATGGTGTAGATGGACAGGTGGAGACCATTAAAGCAAGGCTTGTAGCGAAAGGTTTTCGTCAAAGGCCAGGATTGGACTATGATGAAACTTTCTCTCCAGTAGAAATTCTTAAATCCATTCGGATCCTACTTGCTATTTCTGCTCACTACGATTATGAAATCTGGCATATGGATGTTAAACTGTATTTCTAAATGGTGATTTAGAAGAATGCGTTATTATGGATCAGCCAGAGGGCTTCATTGACAGTGGGAGCAACGAAAAGGCATGTAAGCTGCTTAAATTCATTTATGGATTAAAGCAGGAATCACAGAGCTGGAACATCTGCTTTGATGATACAATAAAAGAGTTTGATTTTGTCAAAAATATAGAGCATGCATTTATAAGAAGATTGTAGGGAGTATTGTCACATTCATCGTATTGTACTTGAATGACATTCTCTTGATAGGAAATGATATTCCTATGCTACCATTGGTCAAACTATTCTTATCACATAGGTTCTCCATGAAGGACCTGGGTGATACTTCTTGCATTTTGGGCATTAGGATCTATAATGATAAATCCAAGAGATTATTGGGATTGTCCCAATCAAAGTACATTGACACTATCCTAAAAAGGTTTAGTATGGAAGATTCCAAGCATGGTGCCTTACCCGCTTGCCATGGAATCACTCTCTCCAAGGACTTCTGTACGAAGACTGATGAAGAGAGAGCTCGTATGAGCATTATACCCTACGCTTCAGCCGTAGGATCTATAATGTATGCGATGTTATGTACTCGCCCTGATGTAGTTTATGCACTAGCTGTAGTAAGCACGTGTCAATCCAACCCAGGAGAGAAACATTGGATAGCAGTGAAGAACATTCTTAAGTACTTGCGAAGGACTAAAGAATTGTTCTTGGTGTATTGTAATGGAGATCTCCAAATGGAGGCCTTTACCGATTCCAGCTTCCAAAGTGATAAGGAAGACAACAAAACTATCTCGGGTTTGTATTTATCCTCAATAGAGGGGCGGTTAGTTGGAAAAGTTCCAAACAGGATACCGTTGCAGACTCCATGATAGAAGATGAGTATAGTGCTGCAAATGATGCTGCCAAGGAAGCCGTCTCGATGAGGAAGTTCGTCGTGGAACTAGGAGTAGTTCCAACCATTATTGATCCAATACCATTGTATTGTGATAATAATGGGGCTGTGGCATTGGCCAAAGAAGTCAGGTCCCATCAGAAGTCCAGAAACATCCAGAGGCGATATCATTTGATCCGGGAGTTAGTAGATCGCCAAGAGATCGAGATTCGGAGAGTAGATACAAAGAATAACACTGCGGATCCACTAACCAAGGCCCTTCCATAGCCGTAACATGAGCGACTTTTTGAGATGTTGGGTAAGAGATACGTTAATAATTGGCCTTAGTGTAAGTGGGAGATTGTTGGATATATGTATGCCCGGGAGGCCATTATATGTATAGTGGATACTTGGACATGTATATATATATACAGATGACTTTCTTGCTCGACATGATAGTATGCTATCTGGTTGTACTTTATCTTAACATGTTTACTTGATTGTGTTATACCGTTCCTTTCATACATGTTGATAAAGCCCTCAAGATATTTTCTTGACTTCCATGACTATGATGGAGATAATACTAGTGGCGCGTGTGTAGTTTATACGCATATCCTGGAATGTTCCTAGTCGTGGGTATATCGAGACAGGGCATTGATATTCCAGAGTAGACTAGCGTATATGTTTCTTGACCCATATGATGGGCGATGGATCATCCCGTATCCATTGGTGTTGTGACATTGAAGATTGTATACAGGTGCTCAGTGGAGACAGCGTATACTGAACGGACTCACCGAGAACTCCTATATGGTATTATTTCTATCGTCAGATAGCAGTTCTCAGGTGACACTGGTACAGGTTAGTCTGTTGATCCAAGATCGTCATAGAGTCTTATGTGTTCTCCCACTGTGCTTTGATTTCCACCCTACCACGGCTCTACTGAGTCGTGCAAACAGGTGGCTTTTGGGTACAGTCCCGAGAAACATGGAGGCAATGAGTGATAGGAGGGGTTTTGCCTCTCCCGGTATTGGGAGTTGATGTTGTGTTGTGCGCGATTGGCTTTGACTCGATGTCACTGGCCAGGGCTAATGAGATTTACTGATAAGTGTTATCAGTAGTTTCTCGACCGATCACAGTCCATATCGGCATGACTTATTAAGTTATTAGGGCTCGACGATTCCATCCCTACACTTGATATGCAACATATCTGATGAAGTGACCGGACTGTACGGTAAGTGTTGCCAGTTGGCTCGACGGGAGTTTTGATAGGTTCGCTTGTTTTTCTTCTGATCGCTCAATACCCGGGTGGCCGTTGCGCTTAGCTGACTGGTTGCGGCTTATGGGTGTTTGATATGATCATCACCTACTGCTGGCGTATTGACAAGTCTTAGAGTCCCACACAAGAGTTTTCTAGCTCAGGCGAAATGATGTGGTGTGAATATGAGATATGCACGGGAGCACGATTAAATGCGTGTATATGATACCGTATTTTAATCGGGCGTTCATTATTGGTCGGGTCGTATGTGATATAACCGGTTTATTAAATCAATTGTTGATTTAATTTAGACTTTTAGCTCACTATTAATAAACCCTTTCTACTTTGGATGTATGCATGCATACACACACACACACACACACACACACACACACACACACACACACACACACACACACACATATACACATGCACATGATGATGTGAATGCATACATACATGCATACAAGTGTGTCATGGTTGTTGATACATTGAAGATGGCAATGCAAGACTCACATGGAATGAATATCTATATATATTTATTTATTGAGAAAAGAAAAAGGAAATTCAACCATGGTTCATTGTTTCTACACTCTTCTACACTTGACCATGACCTTAACCCTTGGTTTAATTTCCTTAATTGATTTAACTCAATGATAAAAATATCTTGATATTTATTTACCATAGTTGGTTGAGAGTGTGACTCTCATATATATTATTTTCTTTTCTCTTTTTAATTAAGAGATTTATCATTATTGAGCTCAAGCAAAATCCATCTCCTTCTTCCTCCTCTTTCATGCTCTCTTGAGTTTTCTAAAGAGTGAGGAATATAAAAAAAAAGGTTTTAAAGTGAGAATACAAACCACTTCACCAATCTATACTACTCTTGCCTATTGGTGTAGCTTTTTATGCTTCATTCACACTAGTTTTGTGAACCAAAGAGTTTGAGCAAAGAAACTCCGGGTGGATCATCGTAGACGACGAAGGACCTTGAGCGGAGTTGATTCAAGCTTCGAGTGGAGCCAATGGAGTCCAAGAGAGTGAAGGAGTTGACTACAAAAGTTGTAGTTTCTTTTCACTTAGGTTTATACTTCTTTTATATGCTTTACCCCAATCTCTAGTTCAATTCAGAGTTTGTTTGTATTAGCCCTCCATAATTTAAAAAAGATCATCACTGTATGTTGTTTAAACCTAACTAGAGGAGCTACTGCACACCAACACAGTGTTCTAGGACATAAAATCAACACTAAGGTCATGTAAACAGACACTAAACATCACAAGTCCACACAATCATCCAAACCCTCTCTTAGAATTTCCAAACATCACTAAACAACATCGATTTAACTCTAAACTAACAATAGGATAAACTAAACACAATAACTTAACTAAAGTCTAGAATTATGCCACATTTGACAACTTAAGAATTTTCTTGAGTTGCTCAAAGTCTTCAAAATCCAACTTTGAAAGGTCCAAAGTGTTGTGGATGAGGTGGGGATCATTTTTAATGAAGGGAGTATAGGGTTTTGGCAAGGTTTTGGAGATGATACTGTCACGACCCGAAATAGCCCGTGACTGGCACTTGAATCATATGAAGTCTATAGGACCCCATCTAACCCAAGTAAGCCAAAAAGCCCATAAATCTAAAACCATTTTTAAGTAATAAATAAGGAAATAGTTTTAAGAAGTGAAGAAAACAAGTTTTTAAAACAAGAGTTGTAAAATAGGTAAGCCAAATATGTATTTTTAAATCCTCCATATCTTTTCTAAAAATTTCGGTAGAGTTCTCTTTGAAAATACTGGCCTCGAACGGGGTACAACATGAATAATATATATATGCACAATAAAAGGCATCCCCAAGCGGGAGCTAGCTCTTCGTCAATCGACGGTCACAACCACGCAAGCAATATAATATACAACGCCAAAAGGCGAGGATCAAAACTCAAAAGAAACTCAAAATCAATATGAAAATCATAATACTACAACGCGCGACTCTAAGGTCGAAATAATACACCACTGGTTTTCTAAGTCTGAAATAGTATACAAGTTTTGGTTGATGGAATTACTAGATACAACTGAATAATACATATACAATGGTGTTTCTGATACAAAGAACCCACCTACCAAAGCAAATCACCCGCAAGGGAGCAGTCTGCCAGAAATGCCGCCATTGAACCTGTACGGCAAAACCTGCAAGAAACTGTGGCACAACGGGGTGAGTTTCCAACTCATGAGTAGAAAACATCACAGAGCAGAAATTGTATGCATGACATAATCCTAGGTCACTATGATCATTAATAATATATCCTCAATATGAATAAGTCTGAAGCATGATAAGATGGCAATGTAACATCTATACATGAGTGTAGTGCCAAGTGCTCGTGCCAGTGCCTCAGGTAATAACATATCATAAATAAAAGGTATGATCAATGAAATCAAGTCTGTATATATGTGGATCCCGTCCACGTGTCACCCAATGACAATAACTATCATGCATGTAAATATCATAAAGCATATGCATGGAAATATGATGATGTAAATCAACATGTGTCGCTCACGACATATCGAATCATGGAACCTGAGTGTCAAGCATCGACACTCGAAAACATCATGAAAACTGTGCCTAACATCGGCATGTAAATCCTCATTTATCGGGCTCCGTCTACTGAATCGGCCCACGGCCCCGGCAGTACGGGTCGTACCGTACCCATCTATCGACTCTGGTCAGTATCCTCCAGATAACCGCCAGGTCCAACCAATCACTGGTAGGTACTCGCCACCCTGCTAGGCTCATCGTCTACTCCATGAAAAACATTTCTCGCCCGGGGGAACCATACCGGGTCCACCATGTACCCACAAACGGATCATCCAACTCCTCGAATCGGTTTTCACATGTCGCTCTCAGCACGGAGAAAACACATGGTGGACGAACTGAAATATCATATCAAGGGTAACCGGGTTTTTAAAACAATTATATACTCTTTTTGAAATACCCACGGTTCCCAAATCCAGAAATATCATGGAAACAACATATCTCAATGCGTATAATTAAAAAGCATGATGTATGTGACATGTAAAAGAAATGTAAGCATATCAGTATATCATGTAACATGAAATAGTAATATGCACATATTTAGGGAAACCACTCTTTTAAAATAAATCAGTTTTAAAGAATATCTTGCGGTTCCCAAATCTCTAATCAAGCCAGAATCATCTATGTATGTGTGAATACGTATGTATGCACGTATGGGTGTACGGTTGATATGTGCACAAGTATGAATATACAGAATATAGGTACACAAGTATGCCATGCAAAGGTCATATCCTGAATGCAACAGTACTATAGTGTAGTGACATGGCAATTATCGATGATGAAGTGTGTGAGCCGGCAAGCAAGTCTACGTGGAACATACGCATCATCGATAATGGTGCTGGTGTCCTAACAGCATGGTTGTAATATAGCAATAAACACATGCAATGCGATGCGAATAGAATGAAAATGCGGAATCAAATAATCAACGCAACAGTGAAGAATCTATATCAATATGTAAGTGTCATGCCGTTTTGCCATTTGAAATAAGACGAATCAGGATTCTTTAGTAAAATAAGGGCTACGGTGTTTTTAAGAAAAGATGCTTCTTTTGAAAATATCTGTAGAACCCCTTTACCTATCTTTGAAATACTCCCGATCCGTTAGTTTTGAAATAGGTATGACTCGGGTCCAGTCTACCGTCTTCTAAGTAATCTACAGACCTAACAAACAAGCTAATCGATGGGTATGGAAACCACCTAAATCTGAGTCGATATATATATATATATATATATATATATATATATATATATAATAGTCGGTGATCCCGCATCAATAGTATCACGTACGATACAGTTTACCATATGACGTCCTCGAGTCATGAGTGCGGATCTATCATCAATGCAAAGCTCATACGGTAAATCATCGTACGGTATCCCAAATCTGGGTACGGGTCAAAATCACATTCATCTCATCAAATATCAGGTATCATTATAATCATATCACGTGATCCCCGGGTACTGATCTATGTCTAGTACAATTCGATACCGTCTATATAAATATAAATGCGTGTGTGGAACACACGTCCAAAAGCCCGCTAAAATCACCTGTCATATCCCAAATACGAATCACAATATATCACCGATCTCATGGCACTATGCCCGATCTCATCGACTCATCTCCAAATATCATCCACAATCCTCATCATCTAGGTATAACTATAACAAATAAGCATGGGTGTGCGTGTGGGTGTAAACCTATTCTAGGGTTCGCATTTTGGAAACTATACTAGTTTACTTCTACGCCCTAATCTAATCATAGTATACCTAATCTCATTTCAATATCCATGACACACAGTAAGCTATCATAAATAGTATATATATACTATTCTAAATATCGGACTGCGGGGTTGCTATACGCAATCCACCCGACTTCCCCCGTAGATATAATCTACTCACCTTGCGTCCTGCGTGTCGGTGTCGATATCGCCTTCATCTTCTTCATCGTCTCGAATCGTCGTGAGGTACCTACATATCACACGTATCGCATCACATTAAAATCAAATCAAAACCAAAATGACACACGAAAACTTAAACGGCACGCTTAAAGGCCTATAGGTTAGAACCTATGGACTACGCTTCAAAACCATCAATCAATTCTCGATACCGTCGTACAAACACCAAGAAATCGAGGTGAAATACAGATATATAAATCCAGAATTAAAAATACGGAATACGGAAGCATGAATCAAAATAGCAACTAAAGAAAAAGGCTCCAGATTTCACCGTAGGTCAAATTGGACAATTTTGCATATACCCAGGGTCTAGTCTATAGGTGTAGGAGCTACAGAACCAAAACGAGCCAAATTGGTGGGACCCAGACCGAAAATTGCGGCCAAACAGATTAAATCTACGGCCTGGTTGGGGAGGTAGGGGCTAGGTTTTTGGGGTTAGCTTCCCGGGTGACTCGATGTATCACTGTCAATCCAAAAATATTTTCAGAGTCTCGGGGTGATAGCAGATCTCATATAATCTTCACAAATTCCACAAATCTTCTGATATCAGTTTCTAAATCCGTATTCCGGGTTTTCAAGTCTTAAGTTTGGGTCTTAATTCAAGCACTAGGGTGTTTGTGTAGCCTGTACTGAGCTCAATTTCATAACACAACTCTTAATTTCCCATAAACCCTAACTAGGTTTTTCCCAAGTCCACCAAATCACACAATATTGGTTCTAATCTAGCATGGGGGTATAAGTACTACAAAAACTAAGTTAATGGTCCAGAAAATACCTCATTTGGCAACTCAAAATTTTTTTTGTGTTGCCCCTAGTGGCCAAAATCCTTGCTTTCTTGGTCCAATGTGTTTCTCTTGAGCTTGTGCACCTTTTTAGTGAAATGGGAGTGGGGTTTTGGAGTTGCTTTGGATGTGTTTTGAGGAGTTGAAGAGGGAAAGGAGGTGAAGGAAGCAGCAGCAGCAGCAACAAATGAAGAGGGAGAGAGGAAATGGTGGAGGAAATGGAGGAGAAGCCAAGTCAAAGAAGACCCCATACTCTCTCTCATGCCCATGCCTATTTCTTTATTCCTTTTTCTTTTCTTTTCTTTTTCCCTCTAAATCCTTCTCACATCAATAGTAAACCCAAAATAACCACGGTAGAAACGCACAAGTGTAAAATAAAATGATATGTGCATGTTTTGCACAAAAATGCTAAAAAACCGATTAGCGATTTTTAATCGCTATTAGCACAAAATTAGTGTCAAACTAATCATAAAAACTTTAAAATGGCATAATTTCATAAAATACCCTATTTGAGAAATTTCCATAATTTTTCCAACATTTTTCCCATTTATCTGTATCTAATTATACCGAAATATTAAAATATTCATTAAAATAATATTAAATTATAAAAATTCCCCAAAAATAATATTTTATTTTTTTTGAAATGTTACAATCTTCCCCCTTAAAGAAATTCGGTCCCCGAATTTAAATTTAAACGCCCAAATTATAAAACATTTCATAAAAAGTCCAAGTTGTCGGGGTTCCGAAATCATCAAAACATAAAACGCATCATAGCGCAATGCATGTGCATGAGTAATGAGCAGATAACTCAAAATCGAAACTCCGTCAATCATCCCGCAATCATTGGAGTCATGGTAAAGACACTAATGTCAAATCCAAAACAAAACCAATATGATATAAATCCGAACTATACATGTAAATATCCAATCTATACATGTACATAGGTAAAGTAAATGCATGCCAAACCTTTTAAAGTCGCTGTGCAATGCATATAACACTGCACAGTGGCGGACATCTATCATAAGAAAATAACCATACACGTATATATCTTTTGTTTAATATGTACGCTCCGTCGTTTTCAAAACAATTTAGAAGGGTTTCCTTGTTTTAAAACGTATCGTGTCATATCAGACACGTAGGTAAATACTGAGACTATAGCTCTCTTTTTGGAAATCCCTTTGATAACTATCAATACATGCAAAATATCTCCAGGTACTGTCCTCTGACTAGTCCTGCTCAGTACGAAAACAAATAGCAAATATCAAAAAAACGTACTGCTCTATAAGGAATCCATCCTAAAATGTACATAAGAATACCCTGTGCGTCTGGTGCTCACGGAAATCTAAATTCATATATGTGCCAAACAGGTGTACAAAACAACATCTAGGTGCAACGGTGTGCACGAAACATCTGTCATAGGCAACGTGTGTGCCTGACAGCAAAATCGGGTGCATCTGATATGCACGAAGAATCCCGATTTAGTGCATCTTGTGTGCACTAAAATCGTATCTCAAAACATGCGCTCAACACACGCGAAAATTCAAATCAAATGCATGGAGTGCAAGAAATCAACCTCAATATCAGAATCAAAATCGATGGTATACTATACGGCTCAATCCAAATCAGGTATACCGCGGTGTATAAGCTCACAATCATGTGCATCAGCGTGCACAAATCAAATCAAAACACTAAAAGTGCATGAAAACTATGCTGGAAGCGTAAATCAAATCACCGGCATAAAATAGGCGTGGAATCACAATCAATACGTAAAGCGTAATAACTATGCGCAAAATATAAATACCCAATAGGTGCAACCATGGTGCACGAAAATAGAAATCATGGAACTCAGCCATCAAGACCAAATCATGCGAATAGATCGCCCAAAATACCGAAATCCAAGGTGATGGATACGTGATAATCGAATCACAAAATCACAAATCATAAATACCGTCGTCGGTATATCCTCTTTCAAAATCAAGAAGGTGTCGGTTCATCCAATACTAGCAGCGCAAGATATCTACTTGCCTCCTATTCACGTCTAGCGTCCTCTGTATCTGGGTCCTTATCTTCTCTGTGGATTACCAATCTCGCAATCCATCGGCTCATCGGCCCTGTCAGGTGTGCTAACGGGAACGATTCTGTCTTGGCACTTATCTGGTCATCTGCGTCCTCAACACCATATTTCCTCGGAAACTGGTCGCATCCCAACGCCTCTGTAGACATATCCGACCTTTAACCTTAACGGGAAGTAACAACAGCTCGTCAGCATCTCGCACGAACCTCTTGTCCCACTTGTCTGTAAGTGCACGGCGACGCCCCGGTCGTCAATCCGACGCCGGAATGCGGAAGCGGTGATAAACTTTAATTTTGCGGACTTTGCAAACCGGCACCACCGCGCACTAAACTCCGGATCGTAACCATTAACAAGTCTAAGCTACTTAACAAGAAAGGGAAGAGATGTACCGACTGATCCGAGTCCTCCGGTCTTCATCTCCACTCCGATCTCCTCGCGGGATCTCCGTCCGTCTCCTCCTCGTCGGAAAAGGGCACCATATCGCCTGTAGCTTTTACGGGCTCCCACCTCAATACCGAGGCAACTCGGGCGCGAAGCTGGCGAATCGACGCGTCCAAGATTGGCTGTAGGAAATGTAGTGTAGAGTGCATGTCTCATCTTGGGGTTATGTTGCCATTGATGGAGGTGAAGGAAGAATGAACTTTGAGGGAAATGATGCTATCAATTTTTAGCAAGCCAAATGTGATGATAAAAATGCAACACACAAAATTAACCTCTCTCATATTCATTCCTCAAGAAGTGGCCGGCCCTCTTGTTAAATTGGTGGTGGAAATAAGAATGGAAAAACATGAAGGGAGGTCATTGTAGTAAAAGTGAAAAGGGTGACCTTAACAAAACATGAACCATGCTTCATGTAAACCCACCCATACCCTTTCAATCATCATAAGTCAAAGCAAGTCATGGTTGAAAGATTCAAACCTATCATAATCAAGACAAGTGCAAGAAACCCCCTCCTCAATATGTTATTTGCACAATTGCAAATAACCCCCTCCATCGGAAAAGTCCGGCCGGGAAAGAACAAAGGAAAACCGGCCGGAACGGAATGCAAACTGGCAACTCCAGAAAACTGGTCCCGTAATAAATTACAGGAAAAACCCCGACACTGTGCATACACACCCGCATCTGTATTCCGTCCGGATACAAATGCAAAGAGACAAAATCTACACTGTACTAAACTAGGACCGGCTTAAACCAAAGCCGGCTAGTAATATCCGTTCGATCCTGATCCGTGCAATACCGCACGTATCTGATCGAACCCTGCCATATACCTATACGGCTACTAGTACAAACCGTCCGATCCTGATCTGTGCAATACCGCACGTATCTGATCGGACCCTGCCATATCTCCATACGGCCTCTACAGCGTTTCGCCCGAAAACTGAGTAACTGAAAGTGTGGTAGACTCTAAAGACTCGTCAATACTATGGCTGTGGATTTAACCACTAGCACGTCAGAGGTATAAGCCAATACGTAACGGGCCACCAGCTATTGACTAAAAGGGACGTCGATGAGCGAACTCATCCTGACACCCTACTGAGCCTGTCAGTGACAATATCCGTACAGTCCGGTCCGTTCGTCTATGAGTATCGCATGGCGGGCCTAGGGGGTGGGTAAAAGTCAGACCCCAAAAGCGGTACAAGTCGTGTCGGAGTGTAGCCCAGAACACCCTGAGATACTACTGGAATACCTACCAGTAAATCTCCTGCCTTGGCCAAGGACTTCGTGTAATGGCTCTCCTAGACACAGCGCGACCTCACCCCCAATACCGGGAGAGACGAACCCCCGAAGATCCGCTCACTGCCTCCATGTGGCTCGGGACTGTACCCAACTAAAACCTGTTTGCACGACTCCTTTGAGCCGTGGTAGGGTAGTAATCAAAGTACAGTGGGAACTCACACGAGACAAATGACGATCCCCAGGTCGATGAACTAATCTGTACACATGTCACCTGGGAACTGCTATCTGACGTCAGGTATAAGACCAACTAGCAAGTTCCCGGCGAGTCCTGTCCGGTGTACTCATAACCCAATGAGCACCTGTATACATCTTAGGTGATCCAACTGACACCAGTGGCTTGTGAGACCGGCCACCGCCCCTCGTCGGGGTCTCGACTGTATACACTAGTCTACTCTGGAGAATCGATGCCCTGTCTCGAAACTCCCACGACTAGGGACCTTTTAAGAATGTGCTTGTAGACTACCAGCTCCCACGTATATGATCGCCCTCATACTGCTGGTGGTCAAGCAAGAATCCTAGGGGCTCTATCAACGTGCAATAGTGACATGTCATGTCACCTAAAGTAGTACACGATGATAAAGGTAAACCTGATAGCATACTATCATCTCGAGTAAGACTGTTCTACCGGGATAGGTCCTCCCTCAATCATTGCAATCACGTGCCTGTGATCCAATAATTGACTCTGAGGGCACTATCTCCAACAATCTCCCACTTGCACTCAAGGCTAATTATTGCGATGTCGCATACTCACAGCCCGTGTGATACCGAACACCCAACTCCTCTACTAGTCAGTCGCACAAAACCTGTTTGCGAAACTATTGCGTTCGAGGAATAGCCTTAGTGAGTGGATCCGCTCTGAAGTTTCTTTCTATATCTCTCTATATCTCAAGTTCGCGGAGAATGCCATCTCCCGAAATGAGCAATACCTGTCTTAGAGTGTCTGGATGTCTGATGGGACTCAGCTCATAAATGAACTCCAAATCCAAACTTCTTAGACTGTATCGTCAACTGAACTTAATCAGTATCCTGCACCATGCCTCCCTCAGTATTGCCTTGGATCACCTGTCCAAAATACTGCCCCTCGTCAGAAGGAAAACTGTAACTCTGACAACCTCCTTGTCGTCCAGGTCACCTTGGAAGCCTGGAATGATAACTGTTTCCCGAATAGGGCTTTCGTTATCATATCCCTAGAACAGCCACTTATGTTCTAAAACTGCTTCCGACTGTTCCTCCAGGATTGGATCAATATCAACTTATTGCATCTAGTGCAAGAACAACATCTGGTGTGGTACTTGACATCTCATGATTGACTCAATTGCCTAAGCAAGTGATCTGCCAATCATGCACATCCCTCTCTACTTTAGTCTATAAGACACCTTTAGAGAGGGTGACTCCATTACCTGCAGGTACACTACCGTGCCAGGAGTCGTCCATTCTAAATACTCTTAGAATGCTGTCAAGGTACCCTGATTGGGAAACCACCCAAATCTAGATCCAAAACCATAGATCTAGTAACCAGTATGTCTGATATTGTGTCCAAGTTCCTTGTGGAGAAACCACTGTGTGACGACCAAAGAATAACCGATTGTAGTATAGGAGTTTCTTTTCCTACTTTGTGTATGTCATCCAAAACCCGGATATCACACCCTACTATCTTCTCAACAGATCCATCCCCTATTCTGATGACGTCAAACCCATGACTGTCACATCAGAATTAGATGATCTATCTCCGCTATATCTGCTTTAGTCTATAAACAGACATAAGCCTGATGTCCACCAATGCTTCCGCTGCTCCCACTGACTACGACAACCCTCTGGCAGAGTCATATAGACGTGCACTTCTAAAGCTAGTTTAGAACGACGCTATACTCATCCTCCTGCCGGGTCTCGCAGCCTGGAACAACAACAATGGCAAGTGTGGGTAAACAAGAACTTCCCTGTCACCGTCCTTGAGGCTACCGGAGTACCTCTCGGGTGCCTGAAGTTACCCACCTTTTCTGCGGAGTGGCCAATGGAATGTCAAATCAGATTGAATCTTTAGGTTCCTTATCAAATCTCCAGTAATCGTTTGCGGTTCTGGAATCGCTTCCAGTTCTACCATACTCCCACTACTGTTTTCTGAAAAATAACCATTTCTTTTAAAATGTGGCGAGTTAAGAACAATATCACTATTGATCTTCCAGATGGTAGAAAGTCAACCCTCGTCATAGCCTGGGTCAACCCACAAACAGCCATTACAGAAACGTGCCTTGAGTTATCCAGAGTCTGGTTTTAATCATAAGCCGGACAACTCCCCGTACCTTAACAATGTTAAGATATGAACTGTACTATATCCAATATAGAACCAGAGGCACTGATTTAATTGAACCAGATTCAAATCATGCAGCTGTCCCCAGCGCATGTCAACTAAATGGAAGGAGGCCGACCAGCGTTACTCAACTTAGGAATACTTCCAATTATGAGTAACCTGAAAGAGAAGCAAGATCTCTTTATCATTACTATCAACTGAATACCATACACAAGTATCTACATCTTCGATCTCTTTGAAGAATCCCGATACTTGCGACACCTGGTTCTCCACTCTATTCAAATACCAATAACTTCTCCAAATTCGGACCCTGTGTTTCCACGAAACACCTGTCTAAAAACTAGAGAAGTCATAAGTAAACTGAATGTAGTACGAGGACCAACCCCTCTGTCCTGATGGACCCTGGACAACATACAATACTCTGTATAAGTCCCTTGAGTCTGATAACTCATTCACTATGTGCCGTAGGTTGAAAACTGTACTTATGGTTAAGAAGAATTACACCGCTGTTTAATGCTCCTTACCTAACCATCCACTGATATAGGTAAATGTCGTAGACATAATTTCAGAAAGGCATATCTCACTCTATGAAAATAGACGTACAGATATATCAATTTGAAATTGGTGCATAACAGCGGATATTCAAAACCAAATATTTGCCGACCGGCAAACAGCCCAGGTGATTTCCTCAAATATCACCGATTACAATTAATCCCGATATAATGAGGATAATCACCCAATTCCCAATAACTTACTCCCACTCATCATCTGTAAAAACCATACAGATGTGAGAATCGTACCTGGTAAATACATACCCTGGAGTAAGTATCTAATTGGGAAATCAGTTTCCTTTTAACAGTACATAGTGAGACTGAAACATTGAAATGTTTCATTGGGGTATTCTGGTATTCCTAGTAATGCCTCTTCCAGATTCACGACTGTAACCATATAGTTCTCTGCCACCTCTCCAAATCCCTTCATATGTCTTTAGTCTTTACCTTCTGCACACCCCTTTAGGCCAAATGGTTTTCTTCCTTCCCTACCGTTCGGCACCAGCCTATGGTTTGAAAGAAGACTATCCAATAAGCACAATGGGTGTACTGTCCTAGTCCTAGGAGCACTCGCAATGCGAGAGAAGGTGAAGATAGAAGACAACCGAATAAACCTTATTCCTATTTCTCCTGGACCAGAATCCATCCCCGAACTGGAACAAGTTCCTTTCGAGTTCGTATATAACCATACGATGGAGTATCCAATATACTGTGGATCTTCGTAGTGATACGGAGTGTCCTGGAGAAATACAAAGGTGATGTGGGAGTGGTAACGAAATATTTGGTTTGGTCGTGAATATCTGTTGCAATTTACTTTGCCCTCCTACTAATCCCTTGCTTTGTCTGAACTTAATACCTTCTGCACACCATCGTTATGCTAATTGGTTTTCTTCATTCCCTACCGGTCGGCACCAGCCTAAGGTTTGGAAGAAGACAATCCAATTTGCGTAATAGGTGTACTACCCCTAAACCAAGGAGTACTCGTAACCTGAGAGAGGGTAAAAGGAAAAGACAACTGAATAATCCTATCCGTTTTCTCCAGAACCGGAAACCATCCTCGAATAAATTCTTTCGAGTTCGTATCTAACCATACGATGGTTTTGTCCAATGGAAGTGGACGTTCGCAGTAATGCGGGGTGTCCTGGAGAAAAGGGTAAAAGTAGGAGTGGCAATGAGGTTTGCAACTCTGACAATCCAAAAGCCGGTGTTTAAGAAGGTTCGGTCAACTTGGTCACTGAGTCAAAGTCTTAGGGTCGGGTCAAATGGTCGCTGCCAGAGAGAGAGAGAAAAGAAACACTCAGCGTGCACTCTAACCAAGATCAGAATGGTTACAAATTTATCTAATCTGGAAACCTCCCACTGTACCTCAAATTCTCCTCCAAACCTGAAAGAAGAATTAGTCGGGAACACCCGAGGAGTAAACCAACTCATCAGTGGGAATCGGGATCCAACTCTCATCGCATGATAACGTGACGTAATCCGCTCACATCATCACACTCCAGAAGGTATGCGCATATCTGGCAAGTTTCAGTTCTTTTGAAACTCCCGATGTGGATTTTTACCCCATGCTCTTATGACCTTGACTTTGGCCAACAAATCATAAGTCACATGTCAAGTTCTGCCCGTCATTCTCCAGGTTAATTTGAATCCACCCGTACATACCCTTGACTTTGGCCAACAAGGCAGTACGACTGTTCCAAACCAACGCATCTATCTATGCTGCATATGAATACCCAACAGCTACCAAACACTGTGCCTTGACTTTGGCCAACAAACACAGCTTGAATACTATTGACTACCCATATGAAACGACGGAGGGCTACGAATGGTTTCTGGCGAAAACCTTTAACGTAATGAACTTGATATCGTTGAAGGAACGGATAGCTTTTTAGAAAATATAGTGACGAAAACCTTTACTAAAGAGGTCACTCCCGGTGAAGGGATCTCGGCTCTTTCCCCGTAGGATGGGGTGCTGGATATTCATAATCGAATATCACTGTGCAAAGCAAAAGTAATCGGCTATAGTGAAGTTAATGCCCTGACGCAAACTTCTGTCCAAGGGGTCACTCCCGGTGAAAGGATCTCGGCCCTTGCCTCGTCGACTGAGGAGCAGGATATTCCAACTGAATACCACGATGCAAAACAAAAGTGAACGTCCTTGCAATAACAGCTTTTTGAAAAGTGTTCCAACAACATCAGAATAGGTTTGTTAAACTTGCATTGATCCGAATCAATGCAATCCCATCAATTGATCACACCACAAAGAACGAAAATATACTGACGTACGTATATGCCATCCGCATTCGCCACTGGGTCCCGTCATCACTCGTTAGGTTAGCTTACTAACGACAGAGCGGGGACTGGACTAGCGCGGATGAAAAACATATACAACATCTACTAATATATATACCAATATATTATATTTCGCTCAAGGCGTGAATAAAAAATGCAACATCACAGAAATGTACAGCATCATAGAACAATACAGATATCTGGGATCCCCGGGTTTCACAGAGCCACTACTGAAACCCGACGTTCCCCTGGTCGTGTGGATAGCCTGTGCAAAGAAATCCTAGACCCCTACGGGTGCTGCAAGTCACCCGCCAAAACCTGAAGCGAGGCAGCCCCCTTCAGCCCCGTGAATGGACCACCCAGCACTTCACGGAATCCGGTAACTTGGGCACCCCTCCTGGGTCAACCTGTACCCCCTACGAGTGCGGCGAATAGCCAGCCAATCCTGGAGTGAAGCCCCTTCCGTCCCAATGCCATGAGATGCGAGCTTGTTGCCTTCTAGAACCCGGCTATCCGTGCACCCCTCCGCGGGGTAACCCTAGTACAGAAAGTAAAATATACATACACCGGGTACATCGACCGCAACCAGGTCGTGCCCCAAAAGAATAATACAAACAGGCAGTGACGGCAGTCCACATGTCGGACGCTCGCCCCGCAATATCAAATGTACATAATACAACAACACTGTACTAGCATTGCATCCAGGCTATCCCCCACGACCGATCCGCAACAACACAGCAAATACATAGAACATCAACGTGAAAATTACGTTCGCAAATCCGTCTAACCGGGCTATAGCAGTTAGACCGGATTTACCGATCAAGTGACATTCACGGTCGCAGATATAATGCAAATACTGTGAAAAATGTGTTTAAAAAATTTCCGATTGATCAAACAATTAACAAGTGGGCCGCAAAGAAAACTGTAGCACTCACAGAAACAATTGGCCCAACTTTAATATTCCAAAGCCCATATTTTAAGCCCAGAAGGCCTCTGTAAAAAAATGGTGAAGTGATGTGAATAGTGCGCGGCGGAAGGGCCGCACAAATGGGGTTTTCGCGGCGGTTCCGCGCTCCAACTGTGGAGTCACTTCATCGAATTTTTACAGAGCTCTTATATTTTCGAGTACATCAATATTTTACAACCTGAAAAATTTTTAGACTTCAAAAAATTTCAACAGAAACTGATGTGAACAAAAAATACGGTTTTTGGAAATTTTGGTCGATCGGAACTGAAAAACACATTACACAAAGCTAGACTAAGTTAATGGCGAGGCTCTGATACCACTGTAAGTGCACGGTGACGCCCCGGTCGTCAATCCGACGCCGGAATGCGGAAGCGGTGATAAACTTTAATTTTGCGGACTTTGCAAACCGGCACCACCGCGCACTAAACTCCGGATCGTAACCATTAACAAGTCTAAGCTACTTAACAAGAAAGGGAAGAGATGTACCGACTGATCCGAGTCCTCCGGTCTTCATCTCCACTCCGATCTCCTCGCGGGATCTCCGTCCGTCTCCTCCTCGTCGGAAAGGGCACCACATCGCCTGTAGCTTTTACGGGCTCCCACCTCAATACCGAGGCAACTCGGGCGCGAAGCTGGCGAATCGACGCGTCCAAGATTGGCTGTAGGAAATGTAGTGTAGAGTGCATGTCTCATCTTGGGGTTATGTTGCCATTGATGGAGGTGAAGGAAGAATGAACTTTGAGGGAAATGATGCTATCAATTTTTAGCAAGCCAAATGTGATGTCAAAAATGCAACACACAAAATTAACCTCTCTCATATTCATTCCTCAAGAAGTGGCCGGCCCTCTTGTTAAATTGGTGGTGGAAATAAGAATGGAAAAACATGAAGGGAGGTCATTGTAGTAAAAGTGAAAAGGGTGACCTTAACAAAACATGAACCATGCTTCATGTAAACCCACCCATACCCTTTCAATCATCATAAGTCAAAGCAAGTCATGGTTGAAAGATTCAAACCTATCATAATCAAGACAAGTGCAAGAAACCCCCTCCTCAATATGTTATTTGCACAATTGCAAATAACCCCCTCCATCGGAAAAGTCCGGCCGGGAAAGAACAAAGGAAAACCGGCCGGAACGGAATGCAAACTGGCAACTCCAGAAAACTGGTCCCGTAATAAATTACAGGAAAAACCCCGACACTGTGCATACACACCCGCATCTGTATTCCTTCCGGATACAAATGCAAAGAGACAAAATCTACACTGTACTAAACTAGGACCGGCTTAAACCAAAGCCGGCTAGTAATATCCGTTCGATCCTGATACGTGCAATACCGCACGTATCTGATCGAACCCTGCCATATACCTATACGGCTACTAGTACAAACCGTCCGATCCTGATCTGTGCAATACCGCACGTATCTGATCGGACCCTGCCATATCTCCATACGGCCTCTACAGCGTTTCGCCCGAAAACTGAGTAACTGAAAGTGTGGTAGACTCTAAAGACTCGTCAATACTATGGCTGTGGATTTAACCACTAGCACGTCAGAGGTATAAGCCAATACGTAACGGGCCACCAGCTATTGACTAAAAGGGACGTCGATGAGCGAACTCATCCTGACACCCTACTGAGCCTGTCAGTGACAATATCCGTACAGTCCGGTCCGTTCGTCTATGAGTATCGCATGGCGGGCCTAGGGGGTGGGTAAAAGTCAGACCCCAAAAGCGGTACAAGTCGTGTCGTAGTGTAGCCCAGAACACCCTGAGATACTACTGGAATACCTACCAGTAAATCTCCTGCCTTGGCCAAGGACTTCGTGTAATGGCTCTCCTAGACACAGCGCGACCTCACCCCCAATACCGGGAGAGACGAACCCCCGAAGATCCGCTCACTGCCTCCATGTGGCTCGGGACTGTACCCAACTAAAACCTGTTTGCACGACTCCTTTGAGCCATGGTAGGGTAGTAATCAAAGTACAGTGGGAACTCACACGAGACAAATGACGATCCCCAGGTCGATGAACTAATCTGTACACATGTCACCTGGGAACTGCTATCTGACGTCAGGTATAAGACCAACTAGCAAGTTCTCGGCGAGTCCTGTCCGGTGTACTCATAACCCAATGAGCACCTGTATACATCTTAGGTGATCCAACTGACACCAGTGGCTTGTGAGACCGGCCACCGCCCCTCGTCGGGGTCTCGACTGTATACACTAGTCTACTCTGGAGAATCGATGCCCTGTCTCGAAACTCCCACGACTAGGGACCTTTTAAGAATGTGCTTGTAGACTACCAGCTCCCACGTATATGATCGCCCTCATACTGCTGGTGGTCAAGCAAGAATCCTAGGGGCTCTATCAACGTGCAATAGTGACATGTCATGTCACCTAAAGCAGTACACGATGATAAAGGTAAACCTGATAGCATACTATCATCTCGAGTAAGACTGTTCTACCGGGATAGGTCCTCCCTCAATCATTGCAATCACGTGCCTGTGATCCAATAATTGACTCTGAGGGCACTATCTCCAACATTGTCTACATCATCATATACTCCGACGTCATGTCTCTATCTGTACACTGCAATTTTTCTCGACTACGGTCCACCCGAAGTCTCTCACACGGACTCGAAATCACGAACTCGGTATCTTCACCACTCTGTAGAAGATATTTGACCGAAGCTCTCGGGAACTCGTCCTAACATGTGGAGGTATACTCCACGTACAATGCCTCTACATGTGTATCGCATCTCTGATGTCAGCGGAGTGGAACGCCATCTCCTCAAAATCTCGTGCGAACTCTTTACTCCACTTTGTTCCAATGTCGACTGATTCGGACTCGTCTTCTCCTGGCTGCATAGACTGTGCTCCAACGGCTATACTCGTGTCTGGAGCCTCCCAAGAAATGCATCCCATCATATGATATCCGAAAGATGTCGAACCATCTGATCAATTTGTCAAAACCTCATAATCCCCCAAGAGCTCAATATCTTGGGTACAGTTTAATAGTATCGAGTACATACCTCAGCATCGGTGGATCAGCCGTAGAAGGGCAAACCCAAGCCTCACTAATGGCGCCGCGGAACTGCTGTAAACCCTAAGGTTCAAAGGCGTTCACACGGTCATTATGTCGAGTTAGGATTTCATTCTTCTAGAGGGTCCATAGAATCACTTGCATGTCTTTCCGAATACTTTAAACTTAGAATATGGATTTCTGACATTCGATCGTCTCCATCGACTCACAACGAATCTACGTGAAGTCGTCTCTAGCTGGAATCAATCTATCTGATGACCTCGCATTAGGATAAGCGAACGAACCACATGTCCTAGTCTTTCCTCATTAGATGACTAACGACCTTCCATCATATCTCTAAGTATATACTCATGCTGCAGTAGCTCCAATCATCTGGGCAATATCTCGTAATTTGCAGCAACAACTGGTTCATTTGTCTGTACGCTGAACAGCGCTTTAATCATCATGAATAAGCGATATATCAATAGTCATCACACTCTGGCTGGCCTTTAGCATTAGCCTGATCCTCTGGTGCTGATATGCACGTCCAAGAAATCTCGTAAAAGCGATCAGTCAAACGCTCATGGCGCGAAAACACAATAAGACGACGCCTCTATACGCGATCGTACGCCTCTGGAATCACGCCCTGGTCAGTACTCGTCCGTGACGAGCTCGCGCTGACGCAATTCTAGCCGTAGCTCTCTCTGCCCGTGTAATCGTGGCAGCAAAATCAGAACAAGTATCGTTGAGGATAGATCATAGGAATGAATATAATACTGTGCATGGAAATGTACATCCTTAGGTCTCTTAAGCGGAGTAGCATATCGTAAATATGCCGCGGAACATACGTACGGTACGTCACTCTACTCAAGCTACCCACTCCATCAACCAAGGGTCATCCTACGCGACGAAAGTTCGGGTATAATACCCCCTCGACTAAGTCTAAGTTCCGTAAGGTCAAGCCTACGTTCCGTATATATATATAAACGCCCTAGGCTCCGCATAGTCAAACTTAGACTCGAACCAAGGTTAACCTAGCACTCTGATACCAACTTTGTCATGACCCGAAATAGCCCGTGACTGGCACTTGAATCATATGAAGTCTATAGGACCCCATCTAACCCAAGTAAGCCAAAAAGCCCAGAAATCTAAATCCTTTTTTAAGTAATAAATAAGGAAATAGTTTTAAGAAGTGAAGAAAACAAGTTTTGAAAACAAGAGTTGTAAAATAGGTAAGCCGAATATGCATTTTAAAATCCTCCATATCTTTTCTAAAAATTTCGGCAGAGTTCCCTTTGAAAATACTGGCCCCGAACGGGGTACAACATGAATAATATATATATGCATAATAAAAGGCATCCCTAAGCGAGAGCTAGCTCTTCGTCAATCGACGGTCACAACTACGCAAGCAATAAATTATACAACGCCAAAGGGCGAGGATCAAAACTCAAAAGAAACTCAAAATCAATATGAAAACCATAATACTACAACGCGCGACTCTAAGGTCGAAATAATACACCACTGGTTTTCTAAGTCTGAAATAATATACAAGCTTTGGTTGATGGAATTACTAGATACAATTGAATAATACATATACAATGGTGGTTCTGATACAAAGAACCCACTTACCAAAGCAAATCACCCGTAAGGGAGCAGTATGCCAGAAATGCCGCCATGGAACCTGTACGGCAAAACCTGCAAGAAACTGTAGCATAACGGGGGTGAGTTGCCAACTCGTGAGTAGAAAACATCACAGAGTAGAAATCGTATGCATGATATAATCCTAGGTCACTACGATCGGTAATAATATATCCTCAATATAAATAAGTCTGAAGCATGATAAGGTGGCAATGTAACATCTATACATGAGTGTAGTGCCAAGTGCTTCTGCCAGTGCCTCAGGTAATAACATATCATAAATAAAAGATATGTTCAATGAAATCAAGTCTGTATGTATGTGGATCCTGTCCACGTGTCACCCATTGACAATAACCATCATGCATGTAAATATCATAAAGCATATGCATGGAAATATGAGGATGTAAATCAATATGTATCGCTCACGACATATCGAATCATGGAACCTAAGTGTCAACCATCGACACTCGAAAATATCAAGAAAACTGTGCCTAGCATCGGCATGTAAATCCTCATATATCGGGCTCCGTCTGCGGAATCGGCCCACGGCACCGGCAGTACGGGTCATCCCGTATCCATCTATCGACTCTGGTCAGTATCCTCCGGATAACCGTCAGGTCTAACCAATCACCGGTAGGTACTCGCCACCCTGCTAGGCTCATCGTCTGCTCCACGAAAAACATTTCTCGCCCCGAGGAACCATACCGGGTCCACCATGTACCCGCAAACGGATCATCCAACTTCTCGAATCGGGTTTCAAATGTCGCTCTCAGAACCGAGAAAACACATGGTGGACGCACTGAAATATCATATCAAGGGTAACCGGGTTTTTAAAACAATTATATACTCTTTTTGAAATACACACGGTTCCCAAATCCAGAAATATCATGGAAACAACATATCTCAATGCGTATAATCAAAAAGCATGATGTATGCGACATGTAAAAGAAATCTAAGCATATCAGTATATCATGCAACATGGAATAGTTATATGCACATATTGAGGGAAACCGCTCTTTTAAAATAAATCAGTTTTGAAGAATATCTTGCGGTTCCCAAATCTCTAATCAAGCCAGAATCATCTATGTATGTGCGAATACGTATGTATGCACGTATAGGTGTACAGTAGATATGTGCACAAGTATGAATATACAGTATATAGGTACACAAGTATGCCATGCAAAGATCATATCCTGAATGCAACAGTACTACAGTGTAGTGACATGGCAATTATCGATGATGAAGTGTGTGAGCCGGCTACGTGGAACATACGCGTCATCGATAATGGTGCTGGTATCCTAACAGCATGGTTGTAATATAGCAATAAACACAGGCAATGCGATGCGAATAGAATGAAAATGTGGAATTGAATAATTAACGCAACAGTGAAGAATCTATATCAATATGTAAGTGTCATGCCGTTTTGCTATTTGAAATAAGACGAATCGGGGGGTTAGTAAAATAAGGACTACGGTGTTTTTAAGAAAAGATGCGTCTTTTGAAAATATCCATAGAATCCCTTTGTCTATCTTTGAAATACTCCTGATCCGTTAGTTTTGAAATAGGTATGACTCGGGTCTAGTCTACCGTCTACTACGTAATCTACAGACCTAGTTAACAAGCTAATCGAAGGGTATGGAAACCACCTAAATCTGAGTCGATATATATATATATATATATATATATATATATATATATATATATATATATATATAATAGTCGGTGATCCTGCCTCAATAGTATCACGTACGATACAGTATATCATATGACGTCCTCGAGTCATGAGTGTGGATCTATCATCAATGCAAAGCTCGTACGATAAATCATCGTATGGTATCCCAATTCTGGGTATGGGTCAAAATCACATTCATCTCATCAAATATCAGGTATCATTATCATCATATCACATGATCCCCTGGTACTGATCTAAGTCTAGTACAATTCGATACCATCTATATAAATATAAATGCGTGCGTGGAACACACGTCTAAAAGCCCGCTAAAATCACCTGTCATATCCCAAATACGAATCAAAATATATCACCGATCTCATGGCACTATGCCCAATCTCATCGACTCATCTCCAAATATCATCCACAATCCTCATCATCTAGGTATAACTATAACAAATAAGCATGGGTGTGCGTGTGTGTGTAAACATATTCTAGGGTTCGTATTTAGGAAACTATACTAGTTTACTTCTACGCCCTAATCTAATCATAGTACACCTAATCTCATCTCAATATCCATGACACACAATAAGCTATCATAAATAGTATATATATACTATTCAAAGTATCGGACTGTGGGAGTGCTATACGCCATCCACCCGACTTCCCCCTTAGATATAATCTACTCATCTTGCGTCCTGCGTGTCGGTGTCGATATCGCCTCCATCTTCTTCATCGTCTCGAATCGTCGTGGGGCACCTACATATCACACGTATCGCATCGCATAAAAATCAAATCAAAACAAAACGACACACAAAAACTTAAACGACATGCTTAAAGGCCTATAGGTTAGAACCTATGGACTACGCTTCAAAACCATTAATCAATCCTCGATACCGTCGTACAAATGCCAAGAAATCGAGGTAAAACACAGATATATAAATCCAGAATTCAAAATACGGAATACGTAATGATGAATCAAAACAGAAACTAAAGAAAAAGGCTCCAGATTTCACCCTAGGTCAAATTGGACAATTTTGTATATACCCAAGGTCTAGGCTATAGATGTAGGAGCTACAGAACTAAAACGAGCCAAATAGGTGGGACCCAAGCCGCAAATTGCGGCCAAACATATTAAATCTGCGGCCTAGTTGCGGAGGTAGGGGCTAGGTTTTTGGGGTTAGCTTCCTGGGTGTCTGCATGTATCACTGTCAATCCAAAAATATTTTCAGAGTCTCGGGGTGATAGCACATCTCATATAACCTTCACAGATTCCATAAATCTTCCGATATCGGTTTCTAAATCCATATTTCGGGTTTCAAGTCTCAGGTTTGGGTCTTAATTCAAGCACTAGGGTGTTTGTTTAGCCTCTACTGAGCTCAATTTCACAACACAACTCTTAATTTCCCATAAACCGTAACTAGGTTTTTCCCAAGTCCACCAAATCACACAATATCGGTTCTAATCTAGCATGGGGGTATAAGTAATACAAAAACTAAGCTAATGGTCCAGAAAATACCTCATTTGGCAATTCAAGAATTTTCTTGAGTTGCCCCTAGTGGCGAAAATCCTTGCTTTCTTGGTCCAATGTGTTTCTCTTGAGCTTGTGCACCTTTTTAGTGAAATGGGAGTGGGGTTTTGGAGTTGTTTTGGATGTGTTTTGAGGAGTTGAAGAGGGGAGGGAGGTGAAGGAAGCAGCAGCAGCAGCAACAAATAAAGAGGGAAAAAGGAAATGGCGGATGAAATGGAGGAGGAGCCAAGTCAAAGAAGACCCATACTCTCTCTCATGCCCATGCCTATTTCTTTATTCCTTTCTCTTTTTCTTTTCTTTTCTTTTTCCCTCTAAATCCTTCTCACATCGATAGTAAACCCAAAACAACCATGGTAGAAATGCACAAGTGTAAAAACAAAATGATATGTGCATGTTTTGCACAAAAATGCTAAAAAACCGATTAGCGATTTTTAATCGCGATTAGAACAAAATTAGTGTCAAACTAATCATAAAAACATAAAAATGGAATAATTTCATAAAATACCCTATTTTAGAATTTTCCATAATTTTTCCAACATTTTTCCCATTTATCTGTATTTAATTATACCGAAATATTAAAATATTCATTAAAAATAATATTAAATTATAAAAATTCCCCAAAAATAATTTTTTTTTTTGAAATGTTACAGATACTTGAGGGTAGAAGTGAGGGAAGCTTGAAAATGAAGGAGCTGAAGAAAAATAATGGGGAGGGGATAATGATGGTAGCCCCCTCACTCTCTCACTCTTATCCTCACTCTCTCTCTCTCTTTCTCTCATCACATGCCATTGACTTTTCTTTTCTATTTCCTTTTCTCTTTTTCTTATAAAGCCAAATATTAATAAATACAAATGAAACAACATGCAAAAAAAATGCAACATGTTATGGTGCTCTAACCAAGGAAAAATGCAAAAACACGGATTTGGCTTAATCGCGATTAGTAATGCACTAATCAATTTTTATTTAAACTGCATATAATTAATTATAAAAATGTTAAATCCAGTAAATATATTTTTAAATGAATAAATCATTTTAATCTCCAATTATTTCACAAATATTGGTATATATTTATACCATTTTACGAAAACCCCAAATTCCCAAATCGAATAGTTTTCGTGAAATATATTATTTTAATATTAAATTCCAAAAATAATATTTTATATTTCTGAAATGTTACAATTTTCCCTCCATAAATAAATTTGGTCCCCGAATTTAAATTTAAACCCCAAATGCTAAAACATTTCAATAATCAGCTCAAATCAATGGGGCTCCGAAATCATGGAAGATACAGAAATACCACAGCGCATCGTGTGCGCCTGGAAACGAGTATGAAACTCAAAATCGAACTCCGTCAAGCGTCACGCAATCATCGGAGTTACAATGGAGATACAGATCTCGAAATCCACTACTGAAATCTAATATACTCTAGTCGAATACTATAATACGTATATAGTACGCATCATTGGAAAAATCTCCTAAAACTGAATAAAACACATGCAAAATCTTTTCTGAATCGCCATGTGATGCGTAACTCACGGCACAAGTGACGGACGCTCATTTGTAAAGTAATAAATATACGTTCATATATGTTTTGGTCAAATATACGTTCCGCCTTTTTTGAAATATCCCAAAAAGTTTTTCTTTGTAAACGTTCATGTCGCTCGCAGACACGTAGGATATAACGAGACTATAGCTCCTTTTTGAAAATATCTTATTAAACTTTTAATGCATGCAAGTACTCAAGTACTGTCCTCAGATCAGTCATGTTCGGCTACTATATAATATAGTGCCCATCATGAAAACAAAGTGCTCAAGAGCAAAATCAGTCTCAAAAGGCGTATCCAACAATCACGTGCGTCTGGTGCGCATAGAAATCAAAGCCAAATACATGTGCTACGAATGTGCACAAAACCAAACTAAGTGCAACGGGTGTGCACGAAAGCATCTGTCCAGTGCAATGGATGTGCACAACAATAATATCAAGTGCATCTATAGTGCACGAAAACCTCAATCCAGTGCAACTAACATGCACGAATGTAAATCCCAATCGAGTGCATCTGGTGTGCACAAGATCACATCTCATATCATGCGCCCAACATGCGCGAAAATCTAAATCAAGTGCATCCGTCATGCACGAACGAAATCTAAATCAAGTGTATCCAACATGGACGAATAAAATCTCAATCAAGTACATCCGACATGCACGAATAAAATCTCAATCTAGTGCATCCGTCATGCACGAATAAAATCTCAATCAAGTGCATTCTTCATGCACGAAAAAACTCTAGGCCAAGTGCATCCGGTGCGCACAAAATCCAATACCAAGCGCCTAATATGCGCAAAAATCTAACCCAAGCACATCAGGTCCGTATAAAATATCTAGTGCAGTAGCATGCACGAAAACGAACGTTAAGGGAAAATGCGCACAGAATCATAAATCTGGTGAAACAAATGCTTAAAGACATAAATAGGGTGCAACAATTGTACGGGGTATAAATCTAGTGCAACCAATGTACAAAATATCAATCTAGTGCAACAAATGCACGAAATACAAATCGGGTGCATCCAGTGCACGAAAAACAAATCGGGTACATCCAGTGCACGAAATACAAATCCGATGCAACAAATGCACAGCGTATAAATCTAGTGCAACAAATGTACAAATTACAAATCGGGTGCAACAAGTGCACGGAAACACATCAATAACTCAAATGCGTATAAAAAGCAACACCGAGTGTACCAAGATGTATAAAATCATAAACGTGTGCAACTGCGTGCACAAAACACGTATTAATGCACTGCAAGCATATGTGAGCTATACCGAGTGCAAAAATCAAATCGAGTGCGTACTACATGCACAAAATCAAATAAACTATATGAAATCCACGAAATCATAAACACGTGCAGCCAAGGCACAAAATCAATATCAAGTGCAATAGATGTGCACAAATCGAAAACTGATGTAGCGGTGTATAAATATAAATCAAGTGCAATAACTGTGCACAAAATGTAAATACCCAGTAGGTGCAGTCATGGTGCACAAAAACAATATCATGAAACTCAATCATCAAAACTCAAATCCAAGCGATATAAGCCTGATACTCAGATCACAAACGCAAATCGCAACAAATGACATTGAGGTGCACCTCCTACAATGTCGAAAAATGTCGGTGCGCCCAAAACTTGCAGAGCAAGAACATCCGCTTGCCTCCTGCTCACGGTCTGGTGTCCTCTGTCTCTGGCTCCTCATTTTCACTATGGATTATTAATCTCGCAATCTATCGGCTCGTCGGCCCGGTCAGGTGTACTAACGGAAACGATTCCGCTCTAGCACTTCTCTGGTCATTTCTCGGCCAATCAGTATGATCACTCATTAAACAGCATGTCACTGGCGTCGGCCTCTGGCCCTCTGAATACACGTGACATAACTGATCCTCGGTGCAAATCTTATCGCAGCAGTGTCCTGGAAGGCACCTGCTCATGGTCTCTTTCGATCTCGCCTATGCCGAACTGTACGGAGGTTGGTACTCTTACATAGTCTTTTCTCGTTTTCTGGGCATCTGCGTTCTAAGCACAGCATTTCCTTGGGAATTGGTCGTATCCCAACGCCTCTGTATACACATCAGATCTCTAATCTCAACGGGGAGTAACAACAGCTCGTTAACATCTCGCACGATTCCACTCGTCTTTATTGTCGTCCACTTCGACGTCACGTCATGTTATCTGCGTACTGCAATTGTTCTCGACTACAGTCAATCCGGAATCTCTCACACGGACTCGAAATTATGAACTCGGCATCTTCATCACTCTGTAGAAGATATCTAGCCGAACACGTCCTCAGGAACTTGTCCCAACCATCGGAGCAATATACTTTATTCATCCGCTCTCGATCAACTCACAACTCATCTGGGTGAAGTCCTTCTATCTGAAACTGGTCAACTTACCGATCTCCTATTGGATCATCCAATGAACCATCATCTCTGAATCGATCTACTCTAGATCTGAATAAGATTCTCCACACTGGAAATCTTCAACTCAACTGGGCCTGCGTCGGCGCATCAAATCAGACGAATCATCTCAGTCGCTCAACTCAAGATAGACTAGCTATCTTCTGTCGCATCTCTGCCTGAAAGCTCTAGCGATCTCAGCTCGTAAGCTCTGGAAGCGACATCCCATCAATCTCAGCAATAGCTGAGTCATCTGTCGGCAAGGTAGACGACATCACGATCTCTGAGGTAGGCTGTACATCAACAGTACTCTCATAACAGGCAGCCTCTAACAATGGCTCGATCATCTGGTGCAAAACCGAACAATCCCCTCAAACGAGAGGTCACAACACAAACACTAGCTCGAGACGTTCCCATGTCACAAGAAAGCATGATGGTGAGTCCTCGTCCACGATGAGCTCGCCCTGACCGCATCACTAGCAGCAGCTCAATCTGCGCTCAAACCATGGTGACCGAAACCTCAGACATGTATCGATGAAGATAGATCAAAGGGATGAAAAGAACCAACAGATCCAGAATGAATACATGATCATAAGGAGGAACGGAATAAATGAGAGTATGATCATGGGAACGAATAGAATCATGGATCTCAAATGGATGTATAATCATGGGGACGAAGAGAATCACAGATCTCAAGATATGTACATCCTAAGCTTTCTTAAATGGAGTATCGTATTGTAAATATGCCGCGGAACATACGTATGGTACGTCACTCTACTCAAAGTACCTACTCCATTAATCAGGGTCAGCTTATGTAATGAAAGTTCGGGTCTAATAACCCTATGTTCAAGTCTATGTTCCGTAAGGTCAGGCCTAGGTTCCGAAATAACTTATGCCCCGGACTCCACATAGTCAAACCTAGACTCGAACCAAAGTTAAACCAAGCGCTCTGATACAAACTTTGTCATGACCCGAAATTTGTTCGTGACCGGCACATAAATCACGCAATGTCTAAAGGCGCAACGTAACTTAAGTAAGTCGAAGCCCAGAAATCTAAACCTTTTTAAAGAAAATAAAAGAGGTGAAGTTTTGAAATAAAGGTAGGATGAAATCAAGCGTTTTCTTAAATGCAAGGATAATGGAACATGAAAAATGCAAGTGGATTTTACTAGTTGAAAACATGTTTCATCTTTTAAAAATTTGGGCAGCACCTCCCTTGTATATTTTGATCCAAAACCACCTATACATGATAATATAAAAGGCATCCCCAAGCGGGAGCTAGCTCTTCACCAATTGGCGGAATCACAACCACATAAGTCAGCGATATAAGTATACGACGCCCAACGGCGAAGATCAACACAAAGGAAATAATGAATAAAGCAAGACATCAAACCACCAAGAGAACATATAACCCAATGCACTAAGTCTCGCAACCATAAGTCTTGCTAAGTCTTACTATTTATACAATTTCTAGTTTCTGATTGATGGAGTTAACTAGATACAACAGGAATAATAATACAATAGTGGGCACGATCCAAATGTCCCACCTACCAAAGCAAATCACCCGAAAACGAGCTGTGTGCCAGCAATACCGCTACTGATCCATGCGGTCAAACCTGCAAGAACTATGGCATAACGGAGTGAGTTGCCAACTCGTGAGTAGAAAACATCAGCAGGTAGAAATCGAATAAAACAACAACTCCTAGGTCAACTATATCATAAAGTTAATACTATGATATCTAAGGTGACTGTATCTGCATATATGCCAACAATATAGTCAATGCCTGAATGCATGCGGATATCATCCATGTGTCCATCAATGACACAAAAACATCATGGAAGCTGAGTGTCCAATATCGACACTCAAAACATCATGAAAGCCTATGCATATAAATATGAGGATATCAACTAACGTGTGTCCATCAACGACACATCAAAATCATAGAACCTGAGTGTCCAGCATCGACACTCGAAACATCATGAAACCCGTGTCCAACATCGACACGTAAATCCTCATATCTCGGGCTCCGTCAGTCCGGATCGGCCCACGGGCACCGTCAGTCTGGATCGGCCCATATCATCTCATGACTCCATTCGGTATCCTCCGGATAACCGCCGAGCCCAATACTATCACCGGTAGGTAGTTGTCCCTCTGCCAGGTTCATCGTTTACTGCACAATATACCTTTCTTTCCCCGGAGTACCAGACCGGGTCCACCATGTACCTGCAAACGGCCTCATCCAGCTCCTCGAATCGGGTATCACATAACTCATAACCGAGAAAACACATGGTGGACGTCTCGAAATGTCATATAGAGAGAAACCGGGTTTTGAGAACAATACATGATTTCCTTTGAAATATAACTTCGGTTCTCAAATCCAGAATCTCATGAAAACAGCATCTCGATCTATATAATCGTAAAGCATGGTGTATGCAAATATAGAAAAGAAATGTGAGCATATCAAGTATATCATGCGACAAGTATAGTGATGTGAATATAGCAAGTATATCATGCAACATAGCATAATGATGTGAACAAAGCAATATATCATACCATGATATAACAATTCTACTGTGTAAGTGACATAGCAATTATCGATGATGAAAGTGTGTGAGCCGGCAATCTGTGTAAGTGTAACATACGCATCATCGATAATTGTGTAGGTGTACTAGCACAGGTACATGTAATGCAATGAGAATGTCATGAACGTAGCATAAAGTACATCATGAGTGCAATGCTACAAGGTATACGTATCTACAACATAACCGAGTCGGTGAATCTATCAATCAGCATCCAGCCTCATAACATCATGTACGGTATAATACATCGTACGACATCCTCTAGTCAAGGGTATGGATCAATCATCAGATAAAACTCATCACGTACGGTAATTCATCGTACGGCGGCATTAAACAATTAGGAATTCTATCAACCTATATGACAATGACGGTACGGACCTAACGTCTCTGTAGGGTTCCTATGCACACTAATGAGGTTTCACAAAGCATCAACCATGCCAAAATCAAATTTTTCTAGGTGCCGAGAAACCCTAAGCTAGATCGTTAACTAGAGATTAGGCAAAACAACAACATGTTAACAAATTAACTGCTAAGTGAATGGAAATACAACCTTTGTAGATCCGGTCCTCCACTTCCTTAGCTCCGTGACGATGTCCCTTCGCTGCGATCATCGGATCCCGGACTCCCGCGGTGGTTTCATCGAAGAATTGATCGGGCTAGGTCGATGACTTCGATGCCGAAGATGATCTACGTCGAGGCGACTCTAACTCGAGCTCCAACTTCACCAAGTCATGAAACTTGTGAAGAAAACACCCTATGCTACATCGCAAGTGGTAGAGGATGAAGAAATAGGAAGTGGGTTCACTTTGGATTTGGATTTCTCACTTGAATTCATCACTTGTAATTTTCAAGTTAGGTTTTCTTCTCTTCTTGAAGAAAATGAAGAAGAAGAAAGAAAAAGAATTTTTATAAAAGGAAAATTCAAGTGATATCTATCATATTGCAACCATGGGTTAGATAAACTCATGTCGAGAATAAACTAGGGTTAAGTTAAATGGTTAGGGTTAAGGAACAAAATAAAATGGTAAGACTTTTTCAAAGATGCTTTGAAGCTTCATGAACCTTCAAGCCAAAATAAGAAAAGCCACCATTTTGTTTTTCCAAAAATAAATAAAGAAATAAAATAAGACCTTAAACATTAACCTAAACCATGGTTTAAAACATACACACCCAAGTTTGCATGTATCATCAAACATGATACAAACTAGTGCACAAACATATATCATATACACAATGTGCACAATCAAGTGAGAAAATAATCCTAAGTGAACCAATACTAGTTAATGTAAAGTAATATATCAAATATATAATTATACATTAAATCATTAAATAAACACTTGATTTAACGATCCGGTCATATCGCATATGACCGACTAATATCCAATGTATCGACTTATCGAATCAATCCTCGATTCGATAACTAGGTTATATCGCATACAACCAATCGATACATTCATCGCGAGAATAGAATACGTTATCACATACACGCATTATTCTCGGTCCGGCACATATCTTATATGCGCTCCTATTTCGTTTCGGTTGAGCCAGGAAACCTCTGTGTAGGACTCTAAAGACTCGTCAATACGCCGGCAGCAGGTGATGATCATATCAAACACCCACAAGCGGCAAGCGGTCTGCTAAACGTAACGGCCACCCGGGTATTGAGCGATCAGAAGATCAATGAGCAAGCCCGCTCACACTCCTGTGAATCCAAACAGTAACACTTACCGCACAGTCCGGTCTGATCGTCTGATATGTTGCATATCTCGCCTAGGGGTGGTAAATGTCAGACCCCAGTAGCTCGATAAGTCGTGTCGATATGAGGTCTATAACAGTTCGAGAAACTACTGGTAACACTTACTAGTAAATCTCAACAACCCAGGCCAGGGATTTCCGGTTATAGCCAATCGAACACAGCACAACATCAACTCCCTATACCGGGAGAGACGAATCCCCTCCTATCGCTTATTGCCTCCAAGTGATTCGGGACTGTACCCAAAAACCACCGTTTTGCATGCCCTCTTGGACGTGGTAAGGTGGAAATCAAAGCACAGTGGGAATCACATAAGACTCTATGACAATCTCGGGTCTACAGACTAACCTGTACCAGTGTCACCAGAGAACTGCCATCTGACGTAAGGTATAATACCACCTGGGAGTTCTCGGCGAGTCCGTCCAGATTACCCAGTCTCCACTGAGCACCCGTATATCATCTCCGATGTCAAACACCAATGGATATGGGATCATCCATCGCCCATCTGTATGGGTCGAGAAGGTATACGCCAGTCTACTCTGGTATATCGATGCCCCGTCTCGATACACCCACGACTAGGGACCTTAAAGGATGTACTTATGGACTACCATGTCCCTACAAGTATGATCCACATCATAGTCCAGGTAGTCAAGTACACATCCTAAGGGCTTTACCAACATGTAACAGAGAGACAATCAGTGTATACGTTAAGGTAAAGAGCAACCAGAGAGCATACTATCATGTCGAGCAAGAAAGTCCTCCTTATATATGTCCAAGAATCCACTACAATATACATCCTATGTATCGTAATGGCCTCTAGGGCATATATATAACTAACAATCTCCCACTTGCACTAGGGCCATCTGATAGCAGTGGTTCTATATCTCATACTCAACCATCCCATAAAAGTCTCTCTCTAGGAAAAAGGTCTTTGTGAGTGGATCCGCCGTGTTGTCCTCTGAGTCTTCTCTCCTAACCTCGATTCTTTGGAGATCAACTATCTCCATGATCAGGTGATGCTGCCTGTTCACATCATAATATTGCAATTCATACGCCCCACTTTCGTGCATTTTATAAGTAAACAGATGCTTTTGACGATCGTTTGTTGCATGTTACAGGATATAGGTTTTTGGAGCAAAATACAGTGAAAAAGACACAAAACAATAGAAAAGGGACTTTTGACCAACATTTAGACGGATCCTAGTCAAGCCGAGACGAAGAACAGTGCAAGGTCCAAAAATGCCAAGAGAACGGCCAAAAGATACGAACAAGCTTTCACTAAAGATCTGGAGAAGACCTAGATGCCCAAAGAAGAAAATACATATGAAAACAGGAAGCCCAAGACAATAAAACCCAAGTGCAGCAAATTGGTGGACCCAAGCCCACCAGAGGGCCGCGGATCCGCGGCCCAAGACAACAATTGCCGCGGATCCGCGGCCGTTATGTGCCCGTGTCGGTGGATTTCTTCTGTTCTGTTGTGTCGGTGCAGATGTTAGGATTCTCAGGGGTCAAATCAGTAATTTAACATGCGCGAGACTCTGAAACCCTAACTCCTCTGTTTACTTATAAATTGTAATCTAGATCTAAAAAAATGTATGCCTCTTTATATTCAATAAAAGTGAGATTTGTTGGAGAATTCAGAGCATCATCTTTATTGTAAGTTTTTAAATTCCTGCCCTAGTATAATTGTTCTACTTGCCTTAGTAATCTTTTGTTTGCTGAAGTTTACTAGTTAGCTTGTTTAATCTGTCGTAAGGTAATTCTTTAAAACATAAACATAAAAATGTGTCGTTGTAATAATTCCCTAATGAGCGAGTAAAATCCTCGCTCGTTAGGGTTAGGAACAAGGGAGTATGTGAGAGATGGATGTCTCTCACCTCCTTCAATGCCAACTTATTTTTAAAACGAAAACTTCATGCACGCATATACGATCCGCCCCCTACGGCACCCTACCTACAAGGTAACGGTGATCCGTAGTATAAAAGGCCGGACTTATATGACGTCCATGAAGATCACATCAATTAATAGGAAAGGACGGACAAGGATCTAGAGGAAGAAACGTTGTTTCTTCCCGATCATCCTAATCCCTTTTCCTACTGATTGTTGTGATTTTTCTAAAAGCTTAAATCACGGCATTGAAAGAGGTGAACACATTGATCTCAACACCCCTACCTTCGGCCTAACCCTAACGAGTCTTTCCTTATCACAAAACTTCGTCTTTAATTCAATCGATAAAAACCAAACAACGATTTGAATCAACTCGTTATAACACAAAAACAGAAACTAACACATCCCTGCGGATCGACCCGTATTCACCGGCTAGCTTCGAAGCGATGCCGTTTCTGATTACGGTAAACTACAATTTTTGGAATAATCAAATGGCGCCGTTGCCGGGGATGGCGTAATTTTCTCATTTTTGTATAATTTCGGGTTGATATAAAATTTTGAAAAATTATAAAAATCTGAAAATACAAAATACAAAAATTTTCTTTTCATTATCTTTATCTGTTTGAAGGGTTTTTTCGTTGGAATCTTGCAGGAACAACAAACACTTTTTGGATCTGGAGTTTTACAGAAGGTGAAAACAGAAAAGAGAACATAAAAATAGAGAGGAGTTGATAGCCCAGAGCAGCAAAAATTTTTACAGAGCCCGATCCCTTCACCAGACCGCGGATCCGCGGCCAAGGAGCACCCAAGACCGCGGAACCGCGGCAATCTGTTGGATTCACTGTTAAAAATTTTCAGGGTTAGTTCTCTCTCTCTCCCCTCTGAAACCTCCATATCTCCACTGTAAAATTTGCTGCAGGTTTCTTTGCGCCGCGCTAAAATTGATTGCAAGTGAATTTTTTGTTTTGCATAATTTAATTGGACTTAAGGGGCTATTTGACCAAACTCAGATTGGGTGGGGATTTCATCACCCTTCCCAGGACCCCAGAAAACACCTAAAGCATTTTGCATCGACCACCTTTAATAAAAAAGATTAGACTCAGACCTAAGGACATCGAGCTCAATAGGAAAAGGATTAGGGTAGGCATCGGCCGTTTATCCTAACCGACATTGCGGTGTCTAGGCTAGTGGTTATTAATTAGGCCCACTGTAGTGGTGGTTCCTTCCCACTTACCTGGCCGTATTTGTCCGTGAAGAGGCGGTTTGAGGTCTATTTCTAGCCCTAGTTAGGAGCTGTCTAGTAGACCTAGGCGAGCTTAGATCTAGGCCTGATTGTGCATGTGTGCTTGATACAGCTGTGTCACGAGTCCGTTTTCAAAAACTTCTTTGCAAAACTCACACACAAAAAAAAAATATAAAAAAAAAAAACAAATAAAATCTTTCAAAACTTGCAACTTGTCGCAAAAAGAAAACCTGCAAATTCACCACACCATTTTCCCTCACTGACGTTTTCTTACCCCCGCATTCTGTTTTTCTCTTTTTTCTGACTGCACTACCCTTTAGTGTATGTCATTTTGGACTAGGGATACTAACGCCCGATTAGTCCGCGTTTCGCTGGTACCGACCAACGAACCCTTCGAAGTCGAAAATCCGTCCACTTTCTTACCTTCACCTTCAATTTCTTTCACCGAAGGTATGTCGGGATTCAACCCCAATAATACCTTGCCGACGGGAATGATTCCACCCCCACCAGGTGCGAATAACCCGAACCAGCCGCCTGTTGAAGCGCCCGCACGAGTCGCGCTCCAGGACCTCTTTTACCCCATCCGCACCTCTTTACCCACCTGTCTTTCACCTCCACCGGCAAATGGGGACAATTTTGAGATTAAACCACATTTCATCAATATGCTGCCGAAATTTCACGGTTTGGAAACTGAAGGCGCATATATCGTTATTAATAAATTCCAAAATGTGTGCGCTATGATGAAAACGACCCAATTGAGTGATGACGCTATAAGGCTAAGGGTCATTCCTTTCACCTTATGTGACCTAGCCGAGAAGTGGCTATATAGCACCGCATCACATTCTATTAGGAATTGGGATGAGTTTGTGAAAGCTTTTCTAAAAAAGTTTTATCCTCACCATAAAACTGCCAGAATCCGCAATGAAATAATTCAATTCTCACAACTTCCGGCTGAACCATTTTGGATGTGCTTCGAGAGATTCAAGGACCTATTAGTTCAATGCCCTCATCATGGGATAGAAAGTTGGCAACTTTGCCAAACATTATACGAGGGATTGAACTCGGCAACAAAGCAGTTGCTAGAAACCATCTGTCAAGGTCATTTTCTCTCTAAGTCTAGTGATGAAGCGTGGCAGTTTCTCGAGGATCTCAGTGAGCAGACAATACAGTGGGAGAGTACCAAGACCACGTCATCTTCTAGTGGTCAATCTAGGGCAGGCATACATCAAGTAGAGATGTCGATTGCCATGAAGGCCGATATGGCCGCTCTTACGAAAAAGCTAGAAGCGATCGAGACCAAAATCTCGTCGTCTTCTCCTGCCCCTGCTATGCCCCCACGAACTGTCTGTGCTTGTTGTGCGGATCCATCGCACTTAACTGAAGAGTGTCCTTATAATGCATCCACTCAAGGTCAGGATCAAGTCAATGCTGCATTTCAGCAACGACAAAGAAACGATCCGTACTCTTCGACATATAATCCGGGGTGGAGGAGTCACCCAAATTTCGCTTGGAACCAAAATCAACAATTCCAAGGAAATAATAATAATAATTTTCAAAGACCTCCTCCTCCACAACAACAACAACAAGCACCCTCGCAAACTCAATATCAACCGCAACAATTTCAACAAACTTACCCTAATCAGGTGAACAATTTTGTGCCGAACAATGCGTATCAGCCAAACAATTATGTTCAACCTAATAATGATAAGGTTAGCTCCTTAAGCAATCTACACAGTCTACAGCAAGACTTGAGACTTCTATTCAATCTTTAGTGCAAAATAGTACCTCCCACGATCAGAGTATCAAATCTATTGAGGCAAAAATTGCACAACTCAATGCAGTTTTGAGCGAGCGCGAAAAAGGAAAACTCCCGTCTCAACCATTGACCAACCCCGGTCACGCACATGCTGCACACAATCAGCAAAATCATAATGTGAATGCTGTGACCACGTTGAGATCGGGAAAAGTGTTGCGGAACAATGTGGGCATTAACAATGACACCCCTGTCGGTGGGTCTTCTTCTTCTTCTTCTTCTTCACCATCTTCTTCTTCTTTAGAGCCTATTCTCCACCCTTCACATGGCTCTACCTCTTCTAGCTTGAACGGACCTAATTCTCACGACACGAACACATCTACACGAGGTACCGTTCCAACTCGACAATCTGATCCATAAAAGTTGGACTCAACCACTTTTCAAAATGTTCCTTTTCCTAATAGGTTGAGATCCAATAAACCAACTCCTCAAATGGAGAAGATTGTCGAGCTGTTTAAACAGGTTAGCATAAACATCCCTCTTTTGGATGCAATTCAGCAAGTTCCTTCATATGCCAAAATTTTAAAGGACTTGTGCACCAAAAAGAGGAAGTCGCAAGTGCCAAAGAAAGTTTTTGTGGCTAGTGCTATTAGTGATGCTCTTGTAAATTCCTTATCCCCAAAGAAAAAGGACCCCGGGTGTCCTACCATTTCGATAACAATTGGGGACAAGAACATCAATAGAGCACTATTAGATCTTGGTGCGAGCGTCAATTTGCTACCCTATTCTGTGTACGAGCAATTGGGCGTTGGAGAGCTTAAGCCCACTCACTGTACTCTCCAAATGGCTGACCGGTCAATAACCCATCCTAGGGGAGAGCTGGAGGATTTGTTAATAAGAGTAGGGGATTTCATTTTCCCCGTTGACTTTATTGTAATAGATACACAACCTGTCGCTAACCCCAGGAACCAAATTCCGGTAATACTAGGTCGGCCATTTTTGGCAACTTCTAACGTAGTGATCAATTGTCGTAACGGTTCAATGAACCTATCTTTCGGCAATATGACAATTGAGCTCAATATTTTCAAGTTAGCAAGTCAGCCTGCTGAGCCCAATGCTAGCGTACTCGATGTTTGCTCGATCAATGAGATCGCGGAGGAGGACTGTGAGTTCGAGAATTTTTTATTCGACCACAGCAATGTTAACGCCACTAGTGCGTTCCTCCTAGAATCCGACGCAGCTTTCACCACGGATAATGATTTTGACTGCTTTACCTTCGTTGATGACTTTGAAGACTCATCACCTGAATTGGAGTCTTTTGCTTTTGCGGATGAGTTAGTTGAACCATCCGACACTGTTGCGTACACTCGGTTCGAACCTTTGATGGAATCATTCGAGTTTGAAACAACTACCCCTTTGCTACCATCTATTGTTTCACCTCCTAAACTCGAATTAAAGCTTTTGCCGACACACCTAAAATATGCATATCTAGGTGATAATGAGACCTTACCCGTCATTATATCAGCCTTCTAGCTCTTGAGCAAGAGAAGGCTCTCTTGATGGTCTTACATAACAATCGGCAAGCTTTCGGCTGGTCTATGGCGGACATTAGGGGGATTAGTCCCCTCATAGTCGAACACCATATACACTTAATGGATGATGCCAAGCCAGCACGAGATCCACAAAGGCGCCTCAACCCCATCATGAAAGAGGCTGTTAAGAAGGAAATTGTCAAATGTCTGGATAGCGGTATCATTTACCCTATCTCGGATAGCCAATGGGTTAGCCCAATCCACGTCGTGCCAAAGAAATCGGGCATTACGGTCATTACAAATGAGGCAAATGAGTTGATTCCCACTCGCACCCAAACTGGGTGGCGAGTCTGCATAGACTATAGGAAACTCAATGCCGCAACAAGGAAAGACCACTTTCCTTTACCCTTCATTGACCAAATGCTCGAGCGATTGGCAGGGCACGAGTTCTATTGTTTTCTCCATGGCTATTCCGGTTACAATCAAGTCCCCATCGCCAAAGAGGACCAAGACAAGACAACATTTACTTGTCCCTTTGGCACCTTTGCTTATCGTCGCATGCCCTTTGGGTTATGCAACGCTCCCGCTACATTTCAGCGGTGTATGATGGGGATCTTTTCAGACATGGTTGAAAAGTTCTTGGAGATTTTTATGGATGATTTCTCCATCTTTGGCGACTCCTTCGACGAGTGTTTACGCCATCTTGACGCTGTTCTTACACGCTGCAGGGATAAGAACCTAACATTAAATTGGGAGAAGTGCCATTTCATGGTGCGAGAGGGCATTGTCTTAGGACATGTCATCTCGCAAAACGGCATCGAGGTAGACAGGGCTAAAATCGAAGTGATTTCTAACCTACCTCCCCCAAAGTGCGTCAAAGATATCAGAGCCTTCCTTGGCCACGCCGGTTTTTACAGACGGTTTATCAAGGACTTTAGCAAGATTGCTAGACCCTTGACTCTATTACTGGCCAAGGACACAACTTTCGCTTTCGACTCCACATGCACTGAAGCATTCGAGTCTTTAAAACATTCACTCATCACTGCGCCCATCCTCTCATCTCCCAACTGGACGCAACCTTTTGAAATCATGTGCGACGCATCAGACTTTGCTATTGGCGCTGTTCTTGGACAGCACATTAATAAGATGCCGCATGTGATTTATTATGCTAGCCGAACACTAAATGAGGCCCAACTTAATTACACAACAACAGAGAAAGAATTTTTAGCTGTTGTGTTTGCACTCGAAAAATTTCGGCCTTATTTAATCGGCTCTCCAGTCGTTGTTTATACTGATCATTCGGCTCTTCGCCACCTCTTTGCGAAGAAGGATGCTAAGTCTAGGTTAATACGTTGGATCCTTTTATTGCAAGAATTTGACCTTGTCATTAAGGACAAAAAGGGATGTGAAAACGTAGTAGCTGATCACCTATCACGACTTCCTTCTTCGCCCACGCTCTATCTTCCTATCACTGACGTTTTTCCCGACGAGCAACTCTTGACCGTTTCTTGCGAACCATGGTTCGCCGATATTGTAAACTATTTAGCCACCGGCCTGATTCCTAATGATTGGTCAAAACAGGATAAGCTTAGACTTTTGTCCCAAGTAAAGCATTTTTACTGGGATGAACCCTATCTTTTTAAATACTGTTCCGACCAAATCATTCGTCGGTGTGTGCCCGAGAGTGAGGTCAAGAGCGTACTGTCTTTCTGCCACGATCAAGCATGTGGCGGGCATTTTGGTCCAAAGAAGACAGCCGAAAAAATTTTGCAGTGTGGTTTCTATTGGCCACGACTCTTCAAGGATGCATTTGAATACTGCAAAACTTGCTCCCGGTGCCAACATTTGGGCCGGATTTCACGGAGAAACGAAATGCCACTCCAACCCATTTTGGTAGTGGACATTTTTGATGTTTGGGGTATAGATTTCATGGGACCATTTCCTAACTCTTTGGGAAATGTGTATATTCTGTTGGCGGTTGACTACGTTTCTAAGTGGGTCGAGGCTGTGCCCATCCGAACGAACGATAATGAAATTGTCGTTCGATTCCTTAAAGAACACATATTTTCTCGATTCGGGCACCCTCGGGCGATAATAAGTGATAATGGTTCTCACTTCTGCAATAGAACTTTCACAAATTGTCAACGCCATATCATCCCCAAACATGTGGGCAAGCCGAAGTTTCAAATCGGCAGATAAAGCAAATTTTGGAGAAAACGGTTTCCAAAAACCGTAAGGATTGGTCACTAAAACTGATAAATGCACTATGGGCTTTTCGTACTGCATATAAGACCGATCTGGGTATGTCTCCATACCGGCTTGTGTACGGGAAGGCTTGCCACCTCCCAGTGGAGATCGAGCATAAAGCTTTCTGGGCTATCAAAGAGCTAAATTTGTCTTTAGGAGATGCGGGCAGCAACAGAAAGCTGCAACTGAATGAGTTGGAGGAGCTAAGGGATGAGGCATATGACAATGCCATAACTGCTAAAAACCGAGCCAAGGTGTTCCACGATAAACACCTTTTACGAAAAACTTTTGAACCTGGTCAACAGGTTCTACTTTATGACACTCGGTTACATTTTCATCCTGGTAAGCTCAGGTCCAGATGGAGAGGACCTTTTGTAGTCCGCACCGTTTATCCGCACGGTGCGATTGATCTAGAGAATCCTGAAGACGGTACCTTATTTAAGGTAAATGGGCATCGACTAAAACCGTTCTTCACTACGGATCCTTCGGAGGAGCTCCTGTTTTTGCAGGAGCCGCTTTATACTGATTGATCTTCCTCCGCTTTCACCCCCAAACTTTGTTTCCCAATGACACTATTTCAAATAAGTTTGGGGGTGTGTATATCATTTGTATGTATATTTCCAAAATACCATAAAAAATACATAAAAATAAAAATAAATAATTTTTTGTACCAAATTGCAAATTTGCAGATTACAAGCTGTTTTTACAAATAACACCCTCGTCTTATAGGGTGTTTTGTGTAAATAACCCTCTCAACCCCTATTTAAATGAACTGAGCCCCCCTCTGTTGTTCACCCTAAAACATTTTCTCCTCATAAAAACCCAAGCCGCCGCCCCTGCCCTCTGCAGAAATTTCGAGACGCGCCGCCACCAGAAGACCGCCGATCCGCCGCGCATGCCGTCTCCCGCCGCGCTTCCGCCGCCTATCTGCCTCATCACCCCCTGAAATTTTCAGGGGAGGTAAACCTGAACCCATACTCTCTGTTTCTGCATAGACTTTTCTCTGTAAACTTGTGATGGCCCATAAAATGCAGTACGAGAGAGATTTTTCACCGGTGTTCGCACATGAGATCTATGGTTCATACTTCCCATACGAAATCGCACAGAGGGGATGGAATTTCCTCCTCTATAACCATGGATCTGCATTTGCTGTCCCTAACTTAGTTGCCCAATTTTATGAGTCAATGGAAGAGAATAGCCTAGACAACTTAGGTTATATTAAACTGATTTGGGGAAGTAATGAAATTCGCATTGATAGGGATATGATACACGAGGTTACACTAATACCATGTGTACCGGCACATGAACACCCCTTCGCTTTGAAGATTATATTCCGTTAATGGGTAATGACTGTGCGCGAGAACCGCGTAAGGGGATCCAAGCACGGACCCTTTTCGCAAATGTTTTAACTGTGTGCCGGTGGGCACAAAACAATATTTTTGGAAGTTCTCACAACACAACCTTTTTAACCCCTTCCTTACATGTCGTTCATACTTTAATGACGAAAAACCCTAGGTTCGACATGTGCACGGTTTTGCTGCAATCCATAGGTTCGGGTAAACGAGGTAGTGTATATCCTTGTCCCATGCTCGTTACCCAACTCTGCCGTTATTTCCTCCCGGCCGAGGAATTTGACTCTTATTTGATAGCCGGTACCCCAGTTCGACCACTTTTAGAGGGCGTCTCGTCGTCTTACTCTAGACTGACGGATATTTGGATACGGATAGAGCCGGGAGAAAACATACCTGCACTCACCCCCAGCTCGAGCTCGACTTCGAGCGGGGAAGAGCTAACTCCCCAAGAACATGCGCGATTAATGAGAAGAACAGTGGGGAGATTAGACTCTTTGCGGGATGAGTTTCGGGCAACGGCACTAGAGCACGACCGTCGGTTGACGGAGACTGAGAGAGGGATACAAACACTGTTGGCTAGGGGGGAAAGATCACGTTCACGCTCACGAGCGCGACGTGGGGCCGGGCAGTGAGGGCACTGCTTTGTTCAAGTTTGGGGGTATTAGAGGGTGATGTATATAGTTATCCTTTGCATTGCATATTGTATATATCTTTGTTTTCCTTTTGCATATTTAATGGCTGCATTGCATTTTTATAAAAAATCATAAAAATTTAAATTTGAAAAAATAAAAAAATTAGAAAAACTGAAAAACCCATAAAAATTGAGAAAATTTCAAAAAGTATAAAAATTATTGTATTCAATTTTGGTTAGTTGACTTGAGTTGATAAAAAGGTTAACTAGCTAGGAAAAACTAGATCTTAGACTTAGTAAATTAAAAACCCTAAAAATAACCTTGCTTAAAGTTTAACGGTAGAAAGTGTATGTCTTTATAGGTTATTTAGGAATAGGCAAATTTTGGGTTCACTTCGTGGGTTAAGCCAAAACGAGGGAAGAGTATTAATGCTCTTATTAAATTATAAGTTCGAAAGATAGTTCCTAGCTTGAGTTTAGATTCTGAAAACATGTACCCTACAAAATGCACAATCACGCACCTTGAAACTTGGATTAGTAGAAGAGATCTTGAATTACTCTTGTCTAAAGTCCTTAGCACAATGAAAAAAAAAGAAAAAAAAAAGGGGGGTGAATAAAAAAATGGACACTGGTTTTTGTGATTACTTAGGGCTAGAAAATTAATTAGTGAGGGTGCTTCATCACCTAATGCCTTAGACCAACTGGTTTGGGAGTCACTGCTAAAAGCCTTGGGTGTTGCAAAAATTAGGAAATATGCTTTAAAGCCCTAACGCATCTTGTAATCGGCTATTGGTACCTCAAGAAGTATTAACGGCCGCATGAAGGATGTGTAAGCGAAAGTTAAGTGCTTTGGACAATAGACGAGAGTACGATTGCTTGATTTGAATTTCCAAGTGTAGGGGTGAAAATTACACACACGTGGGGATATGTGATTAGAGTTTAGATAAGAGAAAGGAATGAAAAATACAACTTGTATCTTTAATAGAGTTGATAGAAATTCCTAAGTGGAGATGAAACTCTAGAAGAAAAACTTAAGAAATACTGAATTCTAAGTAATTCTATAGAACATGTACAATCTTAAGTTACATAATAAGGAAGTGTGAAGAATATGGGTGGATAATTTGCGGGGCGACGATAATAGAATTCCTTGTTAGAAAACCTGATTGGAGAACAAAAGTTGAAAAACCAAATTGATAGGATTTTGTGGGTGTAATCCGCTGAAAACCCTCAGGAGACAACACTTCTCCTACTAGGGACACCTAGAGGTTTAACGGCTTGTTGCACGTGCTCAGTGCAATCGCGTTTCCCTGCGAAAGTGTGGCTAGGTTAGAATAAACTAATAAGTTTGCTCTAGGACGAGCAAAAGGTAAGTTTGAGGGTATTTGTTCACATCATAATATTGCAATTCATACGCCCCACTTTCGTGCATTTTATAAGTAAACAGATGATTTTGACGATCGTTTGTTGCATGTTACAGGATACAGGTTTTTGGAGCAAAATACAGTGAAAAAGACACAAAACAACAGAAAAGAGACTTTTGACCAACATTTAGACGGATCCTAGTCAAGCCAAGACGAAGAACAGTGCAAGGTCCAAAAATGTCAAGAGAACGGCCAAAAGATACGAACAAGCTTTCACTGAAGATCTGGAGAAGACCTAGAAGCCCAAAGAAGAAAATACATATGAAAATAGGAAGCCCAAGACAATAAAACCCAAGTGCAGCAAATTGGTGGACCCAAGCCCACCAGAGGGCCGTGGATCAGCGGCCCAAGACAACAATTGCCGCGGATCCGCGGCTGTTATGTGCCCGTGTCGGTGGATTTCTTCTGTTCTGTTGTGTCGGTGCAGATGTTAGGATTCTCAGGGGTCAAATCAGTAATTTAACATGCGCGAGACTCTGAAACCCTAACTCCTCTGTTTACTTATAAATTGTAATTTAGATCTAAAAAAATGTATGCCTCTTTATATTCAATAAAAGTGAGATTTGTTGGAGAATTCAGAGCATCATCTTTATTGTAAGTTTTTAAATTCCTGCCCTAGTATAATTGTTCTACTTGCCTTAGTAATCTTTTGTTTGCTGAAGTTTACTAGTTAGCTTGTTTAATCTGTCGTAAGGTAATTCTTTAAAACATAAACATAAAAATGTGTCGTTGTAATAATTCCCTAATGAGCGAGTAAAATCCTCGCTCGTTAGGGTTAGGAACAAGGGAGTAAGTGAGAGATGGATGTCTCTCACCTCCTTCAATGCCAACTTATTTTTAAAACGAAACCTTCATGCACGCATATACGATCCGCCCCCTACGGCACCCTACCTACAAGGTAACGGTGATCCGTAGTATAAAAGGCCGGACTTATATGACGTCCATGAAGATCACATCAATTAATAGGAAAGGAAGGACAAGGATCTAGAGGAAGAAACGTTGTTTCTTCCCGATCATCCTAATCCCTTTTCCTATTGATTGTTGTGATTTTTCTAAAAGCTTAAATCACGGCATTGAAAGAGGTGAACACATTGATCTCAACACCCCTACCTTCGGCCTAACCCTAACGAGTCTTTCCTTATCACAAAACTTCGTCTTTAATTCAATCGATAAAAACCAAACAACGATTTGAATCAACTCGTTATAACACAAAAACAGAAACTAACACATCCCTGCGGATCGACCCATATTCACCGGCTAGCTGCGAAGCGACGCCGTTTCTGATTACGGTAAACTACAATTTTTGGAATAATCACTGCCTCAGAATTATATCGGATCACTGATGGGACAGGCGTTCCTAGGCATAAGCCACAATTCCATTGTCTCACAATGGGAGGAACGAAGTTCATCTCATGATCTAATATACATCCAGACTGTCTCTTTAGTAGCATCTTAAGTAGCGATGTATCCAGCCTTTATCGTCTAGTATGCCACGGTATCTAGCTTGAAACTCTTCCAATATACCGTCCCTTTACTGAAGGTAAAGACAGTGCCTGTGACTGACTTTCAGTCGTCCTTATCACCCTGGAACCTTTCCAGTGATTCTCCCCAGGATCAACTGATACCATCTCACTACAACTAGTGAGTATCCTAACATCTAATATCTATCTCATAGATCCAAAACCCAGGATTTAGGAGGTATCACTTTGATCCTTTATGGAGAATCATTGTGATAAGCGGAGATTGACCGAGCGTAGCATAGGAAACTCCTTTCTTATCAAGAGTATGTCATCCACGTACTCTACGAGGATCACCACCATACTCCCTACTACCCTTTTGTTTATACAAGGTTCATCTACCATTTTGATGATGTCAAACTCTTTGACTCACACATCAAAACAGACGTTCCAACTCCGTGATGCCTGCTTTATCACATAAAACATCTTGCTCACGTTTCCGCTGCTCCCACTGTCTACGAAGCCCTCTGGCTGTGTACTTATAGACGCACTCTTCTAAAATATCACTTAGAAAAGCAGTCATGGCACCCAAACGCTAGATATCGTAGTCATGGTATGTAGCCGTGGCAAGTAGGATCTGGATGGACTTAAGCCTAGCTACTTAGAAAAGGTTTCATCATAATCCATACCTGGTCAATGATGCAAAGTTTTAACAAGTCTAGTTTTGAAAGTCTCAACTTTTCCATCTACACCAAGTAATCTTCTCAAGATATACTTGCTCCTGATGGGGATTTAACCCTTCAGATAAAGCAACCAAAGTCCATACTTTGTTGGTGTATAAGGATTTCATCTCAGATCGATAAGCATCCAGCCATTCTTACAGAGTCCCACTCCTGATGGCCAGCTCGAAACAAGTTGGGTCATCAACTCATGATGCAATCCTCGCTCTCACTGTCATAGAGAAACAGAAGTATCTCTCAGGTGGGTGAGGAACCCTACTAGATCGGCAGAGAGGTTGAGGTTCGTTGGTATCTACTGAATCTTTTGGTTCTACCAAATCATCTGCTCTAGTTTGTATAGCTGGAACCTTTCCAGTTCTACATAACTGACCTTGCCTCGAGCTTGTCCGGATTTTGCTTTTAGACCTGGGCCGGACAACCCTAAATCTTAACAAACTTAAGATATGGACTCTTCCCTTTCCATATCACATATGAAGTGGTAGGAAATTGATTTGATTGGAACCCTATTCAGTAGGTATGCAGCTTCTCAAGCGCATAACTCCCAAAAGGAAATAGGTAACTCAGTAGTACTCATCATAGAGCACACCTTATGATATAGGGTGTGATTGCTCCGCCCAGATACACCGACGTGCTGTGGTGTATACGAAAGAGTAATGCAGAGAGAGAATCTCATTCTCCTTTAGAAAAGTCCAAGAATTCCGTGCTCAAGTATTCTCCTCCTTAATCACATTAAAGGACATAATACTTATACCCGTTTTTGGTTCTCTACTTCTAACTTATATTCTGTGAATATCTCAAAAGGTTCGGACTTATGTTTCAACAGGAATATATGTTTGAATTTTGAGAGATCATCAGAGAATGTAATGAAGTACAAAAAACCGGTCTTGGCATGTGTAGACAGGGGACCTTACATACATCATCATGTATCAGTCCCTAGAGTTTACTAACTCTTTCTCTGTTTCCAGTAAACGAAGCTATGGTAATCTTATCTTTGTGACATGACTGGTAAGTTTCACAAGATGTAAATTCAAACTGATTTAAATATGCATCTAAATGTAATTTCAGCCAGTCGGGTCGCATTGATATGACCTTGTCTACAATACCTTAAGAAGGATTTGTTCATTTCTGAACTCTTCCTTTTGTGTGTGTTCCGTATACTAAAAACTATAGTTTGATTTAGAACATCAATGCTTTTAGATAACGTGCCTGAACCGATCAACTTTTGATATAGGAAATGTTCAAAACATTATCCAACAATACAAAATTATATCCTTCTTTACTAATAAAGAGACTGATATGATTTTGTATATCAGGTTCGGTATCTAAAAACATTCGTTCAGAATCAATGTATTTGGAATACAGGGCGACAGTGACAAACAGACTTGGCTGCAACACTTGCACCGTTTTCTGTCTCATGAAACTTATCACCCGTTCTCAGTTCTCTACCTTTCTGTAGCCCTATGTAACAGATTACATATCTGGGATCCTGATCCGGTATCAAATACCCAGGACGTAGAGGATACAGAGAAACGGTTCTTTATAATGAACACACCCGAAGGAGATGCATCACATGCACTTTCTTCGTTTGGGCGGCACGGGAATTTTGGTATTCCCCTATTTCCTGCTCTGTCTTATAAGAATTATAAGTTGGAGCGGGACCAACGTTCCCCAGCTCAGTATAACAAGCGGGTTCGGTCAAATATCTGTATTATTATCTTGATTAAGGCGTGGTATGGTCGCTACCTGGAGAGAGAGAGAAGAAAACACTCTGCGTGCGCTCTTGCAAGATCAGATTGGTTATTATTTTATCTAATCAGGATGGCTCCCACTGTTTTTATCAAATCTTCCTTCAAACCTTAAAAGGAAAGACTAGCCGGGATTAATTACACGCTACAAGTTCGCCAATCTTTCAGCCAGGCCAGTGTCGGTACTTTGAGGGAGGTGCCTCGTGCTTTCGCACGGACCTAATTAAATTAAAACTCATTTTCCCAGATGGGTAACCCCGTTGACACCTTTCTAGACACCTACTTGATCGGCTAATTGTAATGTGTAAAACTCTCCCAGGAGTAACAATTACTCGCAGCGGGTATCGAGATCCAATAATCTCATAGAAGGTATGCAATCTCATTGCAAATTTCAACACTTGAAATTCCCGATAATTTTGCCCCTAACGTGCTATGGCCTTGACGAAAGCCAACAAACCATAGCCCGCTAGTCAAGTTCAACCCGTCATTTCTTGATTGAATTAAACCCACCCGCACGACCCTTGACGAAAGCCAACAAAGCCGCACGACTACCCTAATCCAATCGCATCATATGCAGCATATAGCTACCGCACACTACACCTTGATGAAAGCCAACAAATGTAGCACAAATATATATACAACTTATCTGAAATGACGGAGGGCTACAACAGGTTTTTCGGAAAACCTATTGCATAATGAACATGATATCATTGTAGAATCAAATGATTTAAAAATGGAGTGTTTTTTAGGTTTTTCTAGTTTTGCTAAAGGGGTCACTCCCGGTAAAGGGATCGTCGGCCCTTTCCTCATTGAATTAGGTGCAGGATATATCATATATACTGCTGTGCAAAGCTAAAACTATAGAAGCAATCAAAAGACAAACCGAGGGTTGTAGCATCTGCCAGTTATTGCTAAAGGAGTTACTCCCGGTAAAGGGATCTCGGTCCTCTCCTTATCGAATAAGGTGCAGGTTGTTCTACAAGGAACACCGCGATGCAAAGCAAGAACTGTAGCTACCTATTTTTGAAAATTCGATTCCACAACATCTTTTAGGTTTCTTTTTCTTTCATTAATCATATTAATGAAGTCTCATCATTTAAGCACCTAAACATGACAGATAAATACGACGTACACTTATGCCATCCGCATTCGCCTCGATGTCCCCTCGTGCACCGTTAGGTTAGGTAACTAACGGCAGAGCGGAGTAGGGCTAGCGTGGGTGTAAAACATAAGTAATGCCTATATAATATATCATATATACTATATACAGTATTTATCACAGAACATCAAATGATCACATCACAGATATCGCAGCAGAAGAAACATATATGAAATATTGGATATACTAGGACGTCCGTGTTTTCAATACGAGCCAGTATAAAACACGGATTCCACGGCCGTGATGAATAGCCAATCCCACACTCATAGACCCCTACGAGAGCGGCAAGCAACCCTACCAATTCTAGGGTTAGGAGACCCGGACTCGACTCCTCGAGATGGTCTCCCACTGGACCCTAGAACCCGGTTACTTGTGCTCCCCTCCTTGGGTCTATCCTAATGCGGAAAAGTAAATAATATACATCAACGGTGACATCTTCCGCAACCTGGAAGTGCCCCCAATAAAAGAATATTACATACAAGTTTTTACATGAATGAAAATGAAAAACACTCATCTCATATAAAAAAAACCCCGGCTATTCAAACACGACGATCCAATATAACATATCCAGCAACACATAACATCACATGTCATCAACGTAAGTAAATATGCGCATCCCAATTATCGTTGACATATAGCAACGAAACCGGCGATATCACATGTTACACTTACGGTCGCAGAAAAGAAAGTGTAAAACTACAACAGTTAGAATCCGCAACCATCTTAAACATCACATGCCTAACAATTATAAACCCCACATTTTAGTCTCCATATCGAAAACACTTTTCAATATCAAGTCGGGAAATTCAACAAGATTCCCGATATTCTGATCGAATGCTTGTCGCAAACTCTAGTAGACGGCCACACCCCCGGATGTTGTCGACGATGTGCACTAAGGCGGAACACCGCTGCCGCGAGCACCCGAACGGATGCTTTTGGCGACGGGGTTCTCCTACAGTCACTTGGTCGGGGCTAAGGGGTGTAGCTTTCTATTAAGTTTATCCGGCGAGTATCCGCGTACGCTACGTGATTGCAACGGACTTTTGATCGCATCAAAATTCCGTGGCAATCGATCATTTGAGACTAAAGTGCTATGTTTATAACATTCATATTAGTTATCTCATAACTACATGTGAATTCCAAATATTGTATCGCATTCCAGATAAATAGAAAATGTTAAAATTTCCGATCGAACAGTCAACCATCCAAGTTTTCCCGAAACAGCTCAACTCTTGAAATAAGTTTAAGAACATCCATTTCATGCCACAGTACCAACGGTCCAGCCGTAGAAGGGTCAAGCCAACGCCTTACATATGGCACGTCGTACTGCCCCAAACCCTAAGGTTCAAAGGGCAGTTCAAGACGGTCACATAATCGAGTTAAGGTTTGTTGTCTTCTAGAGGGTCCATTGCGTTACTTGCACTACTTCAAACGTTCTTAAACTACGGAAAGATCCAACACTTAGAAATTTCCCGGCAGGGAAAAAAGTGGGTATTTATATCCGGTAGAACTTTTTAACACTTACTAAAACTATCCGGAAAACATAACAAAATTAAATTCTCCGATCGAATCGACGATTACGAAATAAACCCCAAAATTCTCAACACTTGAGTGAGAATAAAAATACCCATAAAATCTAAGTCACAGAAATAGGAATTATAGTGAAAAGAAAAGTACCTAACTCCACTTTACTGCTGCGGATCCGCGGCCCAAGCGCGGTATGGCCGCGGTTCCGCGGCGGTTTGGATGTATTAGGTTCTCGTTTTTCACCATAATTCTTATATTAGCCTGATGAATTTTTTAGGTATTTTTAATTCTGGAAAAACCCAGATTTTAAAAAATGTACAAAGAGGGGTTTGAAATGTCGTATTCGGGTTCGATCGGGGTTTTAACTTCGTTAACACATCGCCTAATGCTCTAGCTAGGCTCTGATACCACTGTAGGGTTCCTATGCACACTAATGAGGTTTCAAAAAGCATCAACCATGCCAAAATCAAATTTTTCTAGGTGCCGAGAAACCCTAATCTAGATCGTTAACTAGAGATTAGGCGAAACAACAACAAGTTAACTACTTAACTGCTAAGTGAATGGAAATACAACCTTTGTAGATCCGGTCCTCCACTTCCATAGCTCCGTGACGATGTCCTTTCGCTGCGATCATCGGATCCCGGACTCTCGCGGTGGTTTCATCGAAAAAATGATCGGGCTAGGTCGATGACTTCGATGCCGAAGATGATCTACGTCGAGGCGACTCTAACTCGAGCTCCAACTTCACCAGGTCATGAAACTTGTAAAGAAAACACCCTATACTACATGGAAAGTGGTAGAGGATGAAGATATAGGAAGTGGGTTCACTTCGGATTTGGATTTCTCACTTGGATTCATCACTTGAAATTTCAAGTTAGGTTTTCTTCTCTTCTTGAAGAAGATGAAGAAGAAGAAAGAAAAAGAATTTTTATAAAAGGAAAATTCAAGTGATATCTATCATATTGCAACCATGGGTTAGATAAACTCATGTAGAGAATAAACTAGGGTTAAGGAAAATGGTTAGGGTTAAGGAACAAAACAAAATGGTAAGACTTTTTCAAAGATGCTTTGAAGCTTCATGAAGCTTCAAGCCAAAATAAGAAAAGCCACCATTTTGTTTTTCCAAAAATAAATAAAGAAATAAAATAAGACCTTAACCATTAACCTAAACCATGGTTTAAAACATACACACCCAAGTTTGCATGTATCATCAAACATTATACAAACTAGTGCACAAACATATATCATATACACAATGTGCACAATCAAGTGAGAAAATAATCCTAAGTGAACCAATACTATTTAATGTAAAGTAATATATCAAATATATTATTATACATTAAATCATTAAATCAACATTTGATTTAACGATCCGGTCATATCGCATATGACCGACTAATATCCGATGTATCGACTTATAGAATCAATCCTCGATTCGATAACCAGGTTATATCGTATACAACCAATCGATACATTCATCGCGAGAATAGAATACGGTATCACATACACGCATTATTCTCGGTCCCGCACATATCTCATATGCGCTCCTATTTCGTTTCGCATGAGCCAGGAAATCTCTGTGTAGGACTCTAAAGACTCGTCAATACGCCGGCAGCAGGTGATGATCATATCAAACTCCCACAAGCCGCAAGCAGTCTCCTAAACGTAACGGCCACCCGGGTATTGAGCGATCAGAAGATCAACGAGTAAGACCGCTCACACTCCTGTGAATCCAACCAGTAACACTTACCGCACAGTCTGGTCTGATCGTCTGATACGTCGCATATCTCGCCTAGGGGTGGTAAACGTCAAACCCCAGTAGCTTGATTAGTCGTGTCGATATGAGGTCTATAATAGTTCGAGAAACTACTGGTAACACTTACCAGTAAATCTCAGCAACCCTTGCCAAGGATTTCCGGTTATAGCCAATCGAACATAGCACAGCATCAACTCCCTATACCGGGAGAGACGAATCCCCTCCTATCGCTCATTGCCTCCATGTGAATCGGGACTGTACCTAAAAACCACCGTTTTGCATACCCTCTTGGACGTGGTAAGGTGGAAATCAAAGCACAGTGGGAATCACACAAGACTCTATGACGATCTCGGGTCTACAGACTAACCTGTACCAGTGTCACCAGAGAACTGCCATCTGACGTAAGGTATAATACCATTTGTGAGTTCTCGGCGAGTCCATCCAGTGTACCCAGTCTCCACTGAGCACCCGTATATCATCTCCGATGTCAAACACCAATGGATATGGGATCATCCATCGCCTATCTGTATGGGTCGAGAAGGTATATGCCAGTCTACTCTGGTATATCGATGCCCCGTCTCGATACACCCATGACTAGGGACCTTGAAGGATGTACTTATGGACTACCATGTCCCTACTAGTATGATCCACATCATAGTCTAGGTAGTCAAGTACACATCCTAAGGGCTTTACCAACATGTAACAGAGAGACAATCTGTGTACACGTTAAGGTATAGAGCAACCAGATAGCATACTATCATGTCGAGCAAGAAAGTCCTCCCTATATATGTCCAAGCATCCACTACAATATACATCCTATGTATAGTAATGGCCTCTAGGGCATACATATAACTAACAGTCTCGTATGGCATATCACTCATTATTCACATCATTATCCATATATATATACCTATCTCTCAGGTCACATCCGTATCAATCTCATATCATGGGACCAGCAAAGGTATCAATTATCTCATATCGACTCGCATCCGTATAACGACATATCAAACCAAATCATCATATCTCATCGTATACTCTTTTCATCACATCAATATCTCACGTCAATTCATCTTATAAATGACATGTCGTATTTATCGACCTCATTACATGCCACTAAAATCTCATACTTATTCTCTTGCAACTACATATGTACATATTGTAATTCACATCCTTATATATCAATTCGAGACATCCTTTCTATCATATCATTTCACACTAAACCATAACTATAACCTTAAGTCATGGCATACCTTGTCTCCAAACTATAAATCACATATCTATGTTTGCGGCGGTGCTATACGCCATCCACCCGACTTCCCCCGTAGATATAAATCTACTCACCTGCGGAACTCCTTGTTCAGCCGTAGTCGAGGTGCTTTGTCATCTCGGAATCCACGCGAAGGTACCTACAATCAATACACAATCGCAATGCTATTAAAATCAATTCCAAAATCCGAAACGGTACACGAAGTGCTCATAGGTTAGAACATATAGCCTATGCATGCAAAAACAAACAAACAACCCTCATCGTTGACGTACAAACATCCAACGACCAAATACAATATCAAATATAAAAACCAAGATTTCCAATATCGGAAAACATAGCCAAAATCAACCCAATATGCTCCCAGATTTCCTCTCAGGTTAATTGAACAAAACAAGCATTTACAGGGAGTTGTTTATAAGGATTAGGAGCTACAACAAAATACTCAACACCATAGCCTCATAAAAATCCAGCGACATCAGCAGAATTTCCGGCCTGGCCTGCCTGGGGTGTTTTGATTGGGTTCGTATTTTCAGGGTGGTCTTCTAATGCTCAATTTAGGTCAATAGAGTTGCTGGTTTTTTCTGTAATGGTCTCAAGTCACTCCAGATTCCCTGTAGGCCAACATACTTCACAAAACCGACATGGGTAAATTTCTATGTTCGTATTTTGGTTTCTATTCAGTGTTCTAGACCATAAAATCAACACTAAGGTCTTGTAAATAGCCACTAAACATCATAAGTCCACACAATCACCCAAACCCTCTCTTGGAATTTCCAAACATCACTAATCAATATCGATTTAACTCTAAACTAACAATAGGATAAACTAAACACAATAACTTATCTAAAGTCTAGAATTATACCTCATTTGGCAACTCAATAATTTTCTTGAGTTGCTCAAAGTCTTCAAAATCCAACTTTGAAAGGTCCAAAGTGTTGAGGATGAGGTGGGGACTATTTTTAATGAAGGGAGTATAGGGTTTTGGCAAGGTTTTGGAGATGATACTTGAGGGTAGAAGTGAGGGAAGCTTAAAGATGAAGGAATTTAAGAAAAATAATGGGGAGGGGATAATGAAGGCAGCCCCCTTTCTCTCTCTCTCCCTCTCTCTTATCCTCACACTCTCTCTATCTCTCTCATCACATGCCATTGACTTTTTTTTTCTATTTCCTTTTCTCCTTTTCTTTTAAAGCCAAATATCAACAAATACAAATGAAACAACATGCAACAAAAATGCAACATGTCATTGTGCACTAACCATGGAAAAATTTAGAAACACGGATTTGGCTTAATCGCGATTAGTAGTGCACTAATCAATTTTTATTTAAACTGCATATAATTAATTATAAAAATACCAAATCCAATAAATATATTTTTAAATGAATAAATCATTTTAATCTCCAATTATTTCATAAATATTGGTATATATTTATATCATTTTACGAAAACCCCAAATTCGCAAATCGAATAGTTTTCGCGAAATATATTATATTAATATTAAATTCCAAAAATAATCTTTTGTTTATGAAATGTTACAGATAAAAACACTTAGCATATGCTCTTGAAAAATTAGATTGGTTATTATTTTATCTAATCAGGATGGCTCCCACTGTTTTTATCAAATCTTCCTTCAAATCCTAGAAGGTAAGACTAGCCGGGATTAATTACACCGTACAAGATCGCCAATCTTTCGGCCAGACTAGTGTCGGTACATTGTGGAAGGTTCCCTGTGCTATCGCATAGACCTAATTAAAATAAACATCATTTTCCAAGGGGTGTAACCCCGTTAACAACTTTCTAGAAACCTACTTGATCGGCTAAATTATGATGTGTAAAACTATCCCAGGAGTAACTCTTACTCGCGATGGGTATCGGGATCCAACTATCTCATAGAAGGTATGCAATCTCATTACAAATTTCAACACTTGAAATTCCCAATAATATTTTTCCCCTAGCGTCCTATGACCTTGACGCGGGCCAACAAACTATAGTCCGCTAGTCAAGTTCAACCCACACATTTTGTGATTGAATTAAACCCATCCGCACGACTCTTGACACAGGCCAACAAAGTCGCAGTACTACCCTAATCCAAGCGCATCATATGCAGCAGATAAGCACTAAATAGCTACCGTACACTACGCCTTGACATAGGCTAACAATCGTAGCACGAATACTAAGCAGTACTTATCTGAAATGACGGAGGGCTACGACAGGTTTTTAGGAAAACCTATTGCCTAATGAACTTGATATCGTTGTAGAATCGAGTGATTTGAAAAATGAGTGGTTTAAGCTCCGACTTTTCAATCAAGTTTTTAAAAATAAACTGAGTGGGTGTAGCATCTGCTAGCTTTAGCAAAAGAGGTCATTCCCGGTGAAGGGATCTCGGCTCTTTCCTCTTCGGATGAAGTGCTGGATATTCATCAAGAAATACCGCTATACAAAGCAAGAACTAGAGCTACCATTTTGAAAATTTGATTCTATAATATCTTTAGGTTTCTATCTTTTCATTAATCTCATTAATGAAGTCTCATCATTTTTTCTTCCTAAGCATCACAGAGGAAACGAAAATACAACGTACGCTTATGCCATCCGCATTCGCCACAGTATCTCGTTATGCACCGTTAGGTTACTTAAATAACGGCATAGCGGGGCTGGACTAGCGCGGGTACAAAACATAAGCAATGTTTATTATATATCATATATATAATAATAAAGCATTCTTCTCGGGTATATAAAGTGATCACATCATAGAATATCAGCAGCAGAAGTCTACATATGAAATATTGGATATATTAGGATGTCCGTGTTTTATATCAAGCCAGTAAAAAACATGGATTCCACGTTCACGATGAATAGCCAAACCGATATCCCTAGACCCCTACGAGAGCGGCAAGCAACCCTACAAATTCTATAGTTAGGAGACCCGGTCTCGACTACTCGAGATGGTCTCTCACTGGACTCTAAAACCCGGTTACTTGTGCTCCCCACCATGGGTCAATCCTAATGCGGAAAAGTAAATAATATACATCAATGGTGACATCATCCCCAATCCGGAAGTGCCCTAATAAAAGAATATTACATATAAGTTTTTACATGAATGAAAATAAAAAACTCTCATTTCACGCAAAACCCCCGGCACGACGATCCAATATAACATATCACAGCAACACATAACATCATATGTCATCATTGTAAGTAAATATGCGTATCCCAATTTTCGTTGACATATAGCAACGAAACCAGCGATACACCATATATTACACTTACGGTCGCAAAAAAGAAAGTGAAAACTATAAAAAATGGAATCCGCAACCACCTTAGACATCATAAACCTGAAATATCACATACTTCGGATTTTATGCCTAACCAAATGAATTCCTTAGATATCATAAATCCGGAATATCTCATATTCCGAATTTCATGCCTAACAATTATAAACCCCGCATTTTAGTCTCGATATTGAAAATACTTTTCAACAACAAGTCGGGCAATTCAACAAGATTCCCGACAAGCTGATCGAATACTCATCGGAAACATTAGTAGACGGCTGCACCCCCGATACCGTCGACGAATTGCACTTAGGCGGAACACCGCTACCGCGAGCACCAGGACAGATGCTTTAGGCAACGGGGTCTCCTAATGTCACTTGGTCGGGGATATGGGGCGTGGCTATCTAGTAATATTACCCGGCGAGTATCCGCGTACACTATGTGATTACGGCAGAGTTTTGATCCATATCAAAACCCCATGGCAACCGATCATATGAGACTAAATTGCTAGAGCTATAAAATTCAAATTAGTTTTCACAAAACTAAATATTGTGGATTCCAAATATTGTATCACAATTCACAGATAGCTATACGATGTTAAACATTTCGATCGAATCAACGAACACCCAAAATTTCGCAGAGAGCTCAACACTTGAGCACAGTTTAAAAAATACCCAGAACATGCCACAGTACCTATGGACCAACCGTAGAAGGGTCGACCCATGCCTCACTCATAGCGTCGTGGAACTGCCGCAAACCCTAGGGTTTGGCCGTGGTTCCATTGTGATATAAGTCGATGTACAACACCACACGACTTGCGGGGAGACGGAATAATGAAAAACGATCTTGTTTTAGGCGTAAACATCGACTAACCGAGAATCTTTTCTAAACTATAACTAACAAGTATCATAGAAGTTAACAACTACTATGAAAAGTGATTATACCTAATGAACCGTGTCCTTCGTCTTTTCGTTCTCCACCTCCTCCTCGGCCTTCTCCAAGTAGTAGACGATCCACCCGAGAGCTTTACTTCAAGCTTCACCTCAAACTAGAGGTAACTAGGTTTCTTAAAGTGCTAATCTAAGTAACCTAGGTGATATAGAGAAGGGTTATGGATTAAGTAGTCTAATCTAATCCTTGATCTCAACACATGAGAGGGGAAGATTAGGGTTTGAAGAGAAAGAGCTTGAGGAGAGAGAAGGTGAGCATGAGAATGAGATGAGATAATGATCTATCATAATATATATCAAGCATTATCATTTATCCAATAAAAGAAAATAAAGGATGAATAATCATGCTTCATAAATACAAGAGGGTGATTCATCTCCATGAGTCATTAAGCATTTATGATGCATTAATGACATGGATGAATCATTCATATGACTCACTAATCTCATTTAATGCATATGCCACCTTAACCCCCAAGTCACCATCTTCTAGAAGCTTCTCGCTTAATTACGAGAACGCCCCTCCTATCCGTGAAAACACGGAAAAAATTTAGACAGTATAAATCCAATAAGCGGATACTAGAAACTGGCTTAAACCAAAGCTGACTGGTAAAAACTGTCCGAAAGACATACGTGCGTAAACGCACGTATGCGTCTGAACCCTTGTCGTAAAACCATACGACCTCTATATCGTTTCGCCTGGAGTAGGGAAACTCTCTGTGTGGGACTCTAATGACTCGACTACTACACCGGCAGTGGATTTAACCACAGACCGCAAGCGGCACTAGCTGTACGTAACGGTCCCCAGGTAGATGTCGATAAGAAGGCCGATGAGGAAACCCATCCGAACTCCTACTGAGCCTAATGTGACAATCTCCGTACAGTCCGGTCTGTTTGTCTAAGACTATCGCATATCGGGCCTAGGGGGCGGCAAGCGTCAGTCCCCTAATAGCGATATAAGTCGTGTCGGAGTGAAGCCCATTACATCCTGAGAAACTACTGGAACTTACCAGTAAATCTCGCTTGCCCTGGCCAGGGACTTTGCGTAATGGCTCTCTAACACAGCACGATATCAACTCCCAATACCGGGAGAGACGAATCCTGTCTAACCGCCACTGCCTCCAAGTGCTCGGGACTGCACCCAACTGCTACCTGTTTGCATGACTCCTTTGAGCCGTGGTAGGGTAGCAATCTAAGAATAGTGGGACACACTCGAGGCGAAGTAGCAGTATCAAGTCTGCGGACTATGCTGTACTCATGTCACCTGGGAACTGTTAATTCATGACTGGTATAAAACCCAACCAATAGTTCCCTGCGAGTCCTGTCCGGTATACCCGTAACCCAACGAGCACCTGTATACTATCTCCAGTACGACGTACTGACGGCTGTGGGACAGACCATCTCCCCAACTGGGATGAGAAGCATACACACTAGTCTACTCCGGAGTATCGATGCCCTGTCTCGATAATCCTACGACTAGGGACCTGAATATGGATGTGCTTGTAAACTACCCAGTCTCCACTAGTGTGACTGTTAGTTATATGTATGCCCTAGAGTCCATTACTATACATAGGATGTATATTGTAGTGGATGCTGGGACATATATAGTGAGGACTTTCTTGCTCGACATGATAGTATGCTATCTGGTTGATCTTTACCTTAACGTGTACACTGATTGTCTCTCTATTACATGTTAGTAAAGCCCTTAGGATGTGTACTTAACTACCTGGACTATGATGCGGATCATACTAGTGGGGACATGGTAGTCTATAAGTACATCCTTCAAAGTCCCTAGTCGAGGGTGTATCGAGACGGGGCATCGATATACCAGAGTAGACTAGCGTGTACCTTCTCGACCCATAAAGATGGGCGATGGATGATCCCACATCCATTGGTGTTTGACATCAGAGATGATATACGGGTGCTCAGTAGAGACTGGGTACACTGGACGGACTCGCCGAGAACTCCCAGATGGTATTATACCTCACGTCAGATGGCAGTTCTCTGGTGACACTGGTACAGAGTAGTCTGTTGACCCGAGATCGTCATAGAGTCTTGTGTGGTTCCCACTGTGCTTTGATTTCCATCTTACCACGTCCAAGAGGGCGTGCAAAACGGTGGTTTTTAGGTACAGTCCTGAGTCACATGGAGGCAATGAGCGATAGGAGGGGATTCGTCTCTCCCGGTATAAGGGGTTGATGTTGCGCTGTGTTCGATTGGCTATAACAGGAAATCCCTGGCCAGGGTTGCAGAGATTTACTGGTAAGTGTTACCAGTAGTTTCTCGAACAGTTATAGACCTCATATCGACATGACTTATCGAGCTATTGGGGTTTGACGTTTACCACCCCTAGGCGAGATATGCGACATATCAGACGATCAGACCGGACTGTACGGTAGTGTTGCTGGTTGGATTCACTGGAGTGTGAGCGGGCTTGCTCGTCGATGTTCAGATCACTCAATACCCGGGTGGCCGTTACGTTTAGCAGACCGCTTGCGGCTTGTGGGTGTTTGATATGATCATCACCTGCTGCCGGCGTATTGACGAGTCTTTAGAGTCCTACATAGAGGTTTCCTGGCTCAAGCGAAACGAAATAGGAGCGCATATGAGATATGTGCGGGACCGAGAATGATACCAGTATGTGATACTGTATTTGATTCTCGCGATATGTGACATCGATCGGTTATATGCGATATAGCCGGGTTATCGGATCAAGTGTTGATTCGATAAGTTGTTACTGTTGATATTAGTCGGTTATATGCGATATGACCGGATCGTTAAATCAAGTGTTGATTTAATGATTTAATGAATAATTATATATTTGATATATTACTTTGCATTAACTAGTATCGGTTCACTTTAAATGGATTTTCTCACTCGGATGTGCGCATTGTATATGCGATATACTTTTGTGCACTTGTTTGTATCATGTTTGATGATACATGATAGTTTGGTTAAGTGTAAAGAATTAATATTTGATTAAGTAAATGGTTAGGGTTTTATTTATTTATTCATTCTTTTATCTATTTCTTTTTGGATGAAAAGAATGAGAAAAGAAAAACAAATGGTTGCTTTCTTAGAAGCTTCTTCAAGCTTCATGCTACTTTGACCAAAGCAACCATTCTTGTCTTCTTCTCTAACCCTAACCATTCGACCTAACTAAAGTTAATTCTCTACACTTTACCATGGTTCTAATATGATAAGTATTCATTTTCTTTTCTAATTTTAATTAACTTATCATAACAATTAGCTTCTTCTTCTTCATCTTCTTCAAAGTAGAAAAGCTTTCTTCATCAATGGTGGATTGATGAAACAAGTGAGAAATCCAATTCTAAAGTCTACCCACTTCCTATTTCTTCATCCTCTACCTCTTGCCAAGTAGTAGAGTGTGTTTCCTTCACAAGTTATCATGGTTTGGTGAAGGTGGAGCTTGATCTAGCGATGCCTCGACGTAGATCATCTTCGGCACGAAGCCGACGACCTTGCCCGCTCGTTCTCCGATGAAGCCGACGCTAGAGCCCGGATTTGATTTGGACAGCGGAGAGGACCTCATCTCGGAGCCGTGGAGGTGGAGAACCGGATCTACAAAGGTTGTATTTCCGTATCTCTTAGTTAAGTGTTAACTAGTTTACTTTTCGCCTAGATTTCTAGCAACGATCCGTTAACTAGGGTTTCTCGGCACCGTAATTTTATAAATTTGCATGGTTGATGCCTTGTGAGACCTCATTAGGGTGCCTAGGAACCCTACAGTGGTATCAGAGCCAACCTAGATCCTTAGGCGAAGTCCATACGGAATTTGATGTCCGAACGAACCCGAAATCCTAAACCAAACTTGCTCTCTGTCCTTTTTCAAAAAACTGGGATTTTTCCAAATTAAAAATATGCAGAGAACTCAGCACAGAATTCTAAGAATTACGGAGCAAAATTGGGGTCATGAACAGTGCAAGCTGCGGCGGAACCGCGGCAGAACCCTGCCTCAGGCGGCGGTTCCGCGGTAGATTGATGACGTCAGCCCCCCCTCTCTGCACAGTAATTCATTATTTCAGAAGCTGAGTTTTATGGGTATTTTTAATATTTTATTCAAGAGTTGAATTTTCTGCAGTTGTTTTGGGGATTCGGTGTTTCGATCGGAGTATCAGATTTTGTCTATTTGGCTTTCCGGATAAATTTTAGAATATGTTAAAAAGTTCGACCGGATATAAATACCCAATTTTTCCCCTGTCGGGAAATTTCCAAGTGTTGGATTTTTCTGTAGTTTAACGACGTTCTAAGTAGTGCAAGTAACGCGATGGTCCCTCTAGAAGACAACAAACCTTAACTCGATTATGTGACCGTCTTGAACTGCCCTTTGAACCTTCGGGTTTGGGGCAGTACGGCGTGCCACATGTGAGGCGTTGGCTTGACCCTTCTACGGCTGGACCGTTGGTACTGAGGCACGAACTGAATGTTGTTAGACTCATATTTCATGTGTTGATCTGTATCGGGAAAGCTTGGGTGTTCGATTGTTCGATCGGAAAGTTTGACATTTTCTATTTATCCGGAATGGGATACAATAATTGGAATTCACAAGAAGTTATGAGATAACTGAATGAATGTTATAAACATAGCAGTTTAGTCTCACTTGATCGGTTGCCACGGAATTTTGATGTGATCAAAAGTCCGTCGCAATCACGTAGTGTACGCGGATACTCGCCGGGTAAACTTAATAGACAGCCTCACTCCATAGCCCCGACCAAGTGACTGTAGGAGAACCCCGTCGCCGAAAGCATCCGTCAGGGTGCTCGCGGTAGCGGTGTTCCTCCTTGGTGCACTTCGTCGACAGTATCGGGGGTGCGGCCGTCTACTGAAGTTTGCGACGAGCATTCGATCAGGAAGTCGGGAATCTTGTTGAATTGCCTGACTTGATATTGAAAAGAGTTTTCGATTTTGAGACTAAAATGCGGGGTTTATAATTGTTAGGCATGCGATGTCTAAAGAATTAATTTGGTCAGGCATGCGATGTCTGAGGTGATTGCGGATTCCAACTGTTGTAGTTTTACACTTTCTTTTCTGTGGCCGTAAGTGTAATATGTGATATCGCCAGTTTCGTTGCTATATGTCAACGACAATTGGGATGCGCATATTTACTTACGTTGATGACATGTGATGTTATGTGTTGCTGGATATGTTATATTGGATCGTCGTGTTTGAATAGCCGGGGGTTTTTATGTGAGATGAGTGTTTTTCATTTTCATTCATGTAAAAACTTGTATGTAATATTCTTTTATTGGGGCGCTTCCAGGTTGCGGAAGTTGTCACCTCTTGTATATTATTTACTTTTCCGCACTAGGATAGACCCAAGGAGGAGGGCACAAGTAACCGGGTTCTGGAGTCCAGTGGGAGACCAACTCGAGGAGTCGAGTCCGGGTCTCCTAACTCTAGAATTGGTAGGGTTACTTGCCGCTCTCGTAGGGGTCTAGGGGTGTGGGTTTGGCTATTCATCACGACCGTGGAATCCGTGTTTTATACTGGCTCGTATTGAAAACACGGACGTCCTAGTATATCCAATATTTCATATGATTCTTCTGCTGCGATATCTGTGATGTGATCATGTGATATTCTGTGATAGATACATATATAGTATATATGATATATTATATAGACGTTACTTATGTTTTACACCCGCGCTAGCCCTGCCCCGCTCTGCCGTTAGTTACCTAACCTAACGGTGCACGAGGGGACATCGAGGAGAATGCGGATGGCATAAGTGTACATCATATTTATCTGTGATGTTTAGGTACATAAATGATGGGACTTCATTAATGTGATTAATGAAATAAAAGAAACCTAAGATGTTGTAGAATCGAATTTCAAAATAAAACAGGTAGCTACAGTTCTTGCTTTACACAGCGGTATATATGATATATCCTGCACCTTATTCGATAAGGAAAGGACCGAGATCCCTTCACTGGGAGTGACTCCTTTAGCAATAACTGGCAGATGCTACACACTCGGTTTGTCTTTTGATTGCTTTTAAGAGTTTTTGCTTTGCACAGTGATATATATGATATATCCCGCACCTTATTCGACGAGGAAAGGACCGACGATCCCTTCACCGGGAGTGACTCCTTTGGCAAAACTAGAAAAGCCTCAAAAGCACTCCATTTTAAAATTCATTCGATCCTACAACGATATCAAGTTCATTACGCAATAGGTTTTCAGAAAAACCTGTCGTAGCCCTCCGTCATTTCAGATAAATCCTGTTTAGTATTCGTGCTGCGTTTGTTGACCTTGTCAAGGCGCAGTGTGCGGTAGCTAACCAGTATTTATCTGCTTATGCATATGATGCAGATTGGGTTAGGGTAGTCGTGCGGCCTTGTTGACCTTGTCAAGGGTCGTGCGGGTGGGTTTGATTCAATCAAGAAATGACGGGTAGAACTTGACTTGCGGTCTATGGTTTGTTGACCTTGTCAAGGTCATAGATCGTTCGGGGCAAAATATTATCGGGAATTTCAAGTGTTGAAATTTGCAATGAGATTGCATACCTTCTATGAGATAGTTGGATCCCGATACCCGCTGCGAGTAAGTGTTACTCCAAGGAGAGTTTTATACATTACAATTAGCCGATCAAGTAGGTGTCTAGAAAGGTGTTAACGAGGTTACGCCTCTGGGAAAACGAGGTTTACATTAATTAGGTTCGTGCGAAAGCACGGGGGACCACCCTCAAAGTACCGACACTGGCCTGGTTGAAAGATTGGCGAACTTGTAGTGTGTAATTAATCCCGGCTAGTCTTTCCTTTTAGGGTTTGAAGGAAGATTTGATAAAAAGCAGTGGGAGCCATCCTGATTAGATAAAATAATAACCAATCTATTCTTGCAAGAGCGCACGCTGAGTGTTTTCTTCTCTCTCTCTCCAGGTAGCGACCATATCACGCCTTAATCAAGATAATAATATGGATTATTGACCGAACCCGCTTGTTATACTGAGCTGGGGAATGTTGGTCCCGCTCCAACTTATAATTGTTATAAGACAGAGCAGGAAATTGGGGATTACCAGAATTCCCGTGCCGCCCAAACGAAGAGAGTGCATGCTGATGCATCATCTTCGGGTTTGTTCATTATACAGAACTGTTTCTCAGTAGCCTTTACGTCCTGATACCGGATCAGGATCCCAGATATGTAATCTGTTACATAGGGCTACAGATAGGTAGAGAACTGAGAACGGGTGATAAGTTTCATGAGGCAGAAAACGGGGCAAGAGTTGCAGCCAAGTCTGTTGGTCACTGTCACCCTGTATTACAATACATTGATTCTGAACGAATGTTATTAGATACCGAACCTGATATACAAAATCATATCTGTCTCTTTATTAGTAAAGAAACGGTAAAATTTTGTATTGTTGGATAATGTTTTGAACATTTCCTATATCAAAAGTTGATCGGTTCAGGCACGTTATCTAAAAGCGTTGATGTTCTATATCAAACTACAGTTCTTAGTATACGGAACACACACAAGAGGAAGAGTTCAGAAATGAACGAATCCTTCTTGAGGTATTGTAGACTAGGTCAGATCAATGCGACCCGACTGGCTAGAGTTATATAAAGATGCATATTTAAATTAGTTTGACCTTACATCTTGTGAAACTCGCCAGTCATGTCACAAAGATAAGATGACCATAGCTCCGTTTACTGGAAACAGATAAAGAGTTAGTGAACTCTTGGGATGATACATGTTGATGTATGTAGGTCCCCTGTCTACACATGCGAGGAATGGTTCTTTATACTTCATTACGTTCTCTGGTGATCTTTCGAGTTTCAGACCTATGTTTCTGTTGAAACACAAGTCCGAACCTTTTGAGATATTCACAGAATATAAGTTAGAAGTAGAGAACCAAAATACGGGTATAAGTAGTATGTCCTTTGATGTGATCAAGGAGGAGAATACTTGAGCACGGAAATCCTGGACTATTCTAAAGGAGAATGAGATTCTCTCTCAGCATTACTCCTCCGTATACACCATGGCACAATGGTATATCGGGGCGGAGCAGATACACCCTATTTGATATAGTGTGCTCTATGATGAGTACTACTGAGTTACCTATTTCCTTTTTGGGAGTTATGCACTTGAGAAGCTGCATACCTATTGAATAGGGTTCGAATCAAATCAGTTGCCTACCACTTCATATTTGATATGACAAGGGAAGAGCCCATCTCTTAAGCTAGTTAAGATTTGGGGTTGTCCGGCCTATGTCTAAAAGCAAAATCCGGACAAACTCGAAGCAAGGTCTGTTATGTACAACTGGAAAGGTTCCAGCTATACAAACTACAGCTGATGATTTGATAGAACCAAAGGATTCAGTAGATTCCAATGAACCTCAGCCTCTCCGCCGATCTAGTAGGGTTCCTCACCCACCTGAGAGATTCTTCTGTTTCTCTATGACAGTGGGAGCGAAGATTGCATCATGAGATGATGACCCAACTAGTTTCGACCTGGCCATCAGGAGTAAGACTCTATAAGTATGGCTGGATGCATAGTGATCTGAGATGGAATCCTTATACACCAACAAAGTATGGACTTTGGTTGCTATATCTGAAGGGTTAAATCCCCATCTGGAGCAAGTATATCTTGAGAAGATTACTTGGTGTACATGGAAAAGTTGAGACTTTCAAAGCTAGACTTGTTAAAAGTTTGCATCATTGACCAGATATGGATCATAATGAAACCTTTTCTAAGGATCTATGCTTAAGTCCATCCAGATCCTACTTACCACGGCTACATACCATGACTACGATATCTGGCGGTTGGGTGTCATGACTGCTTTTCTAAATGCTGTTTTAGAAGAGTGCGTCTATAAGTATATAGCCAGAGGGCTTCGTAAACAGTGGGAGCAGCGGAAACGTGTGCAAGCTGCTTTATAGGATAAAGCAGGCATCGCGGAGTTGGAACGTCTGTAGTCAAAGAAGTTGACATCATCAAAATGGTAGATGAACCTTGTATAAACAAAAAGGTAGTAGGGAGTATGGTGACGATCCTCATAGAGTACGTAGATGACATACTCTTGATAGGGAAGGAGTTTCCTATGCTACGCTCGATCAATCTCCGCTTATCACAATGATTCTCCATATAGGATCAAAATGATACCTCCTAAATCCTGAGTTTTAGATCTATGAGATAGATTTAATTGGATGTTAGGATACTCACTAGATGCAGTGAGATGGTATCAATCAATCCTGAGGAGAATTACTGGAAGGGTTCCAGGGGGATAAAAACGACTGAATGTCAGTCACAGGCATTGTCTTTACCCTCAGTAAAGGGACGGTATGTTGGAAGAGTTCCAAGCTAAATACCGTGACACACTAGACGATAAAGGCTGGATACATCGCTACTCAAGATGCTACCGAAGAGGCTGTTTGGGTGTATATTGGTTCATGAGATGAACTACGTTCCTACCATTATGAGACAATGGAGTTGTGGCTTATGCCAAGGAACGCCGGTCCCATCAGTGATCCAGACATATTCTAAGGCAGTATCACCTGATCATGGAGATGGTTGATCTCCAGGGGATCGAGGTCAGGAGAGTAGACTCAGAGGACAACACAGCGGATCCACTCACAAAGGCCTTTTCCCAGAGAGAGACTTTTATGGGATGGTTGAGTATGAGATACTTCAAACCACTGCTACAGATGGCCCTAGTGCAAGTGGGAGATTGTTAGTTATATGTATGCCCTAGAGGCCATTACTATATATAGGATGTATATTGTAGTGGATGCTGGGACATATATAGTGAGGACTTTCTTGCTCGACATGATAGTATGCTATCTGGTTGATCTTTACCTTAACGTGTACACTGATTGTCTCTCTATTACATGTTGGTAAAGCCCTTAGGATGTGTACTTAACTACCTGGACTATGATGTGGATCATACTAGTGGGGACATGGTAGTCCATAAGTACATCCTGAAAGGTTCCTAGGCACCCTATAGAGGTCTCACAAGGCATCGAACATGCCATTTTACAAAAATTATGGTGCCGAGAAACCCTAACACGGATCTTAGACTAGAATTCTAGGCGAAAAACTAAACTAGTTAGCAAATTAACTAAAGGTCGGAAGCTACAACCTTTGTAGATCCGGATTTTCACCTCCTTAGCTCCACGTGGTCATGCCCTCGCTGTCCATCATGAATCCTCGACTCATTCGTCGGCTTCATCGGAAAAACGTGCAGAATAGGTCGTCGGCTTCGTGTCAAAGACGATCAACGTCGAGGTTGCACTAGTTCAAGCTCCGACTTCACAAAGTTGTGAAACTTGTGAAGAGAACACCCAAAACAACTTGGAAAAAGGTAGAGGGTGAAGAAATAGGAGATGGGTTCACTTTAGATTTGGAATTCTCTCACTAGAACTCAAGTTGCCATTGATGGCATCTAAGTTTTTCTTTTGAAGATGAAGAAGAAGAAGAGCTAGAATTATGATAAGTTATTTAAAATGAAAAGAAAAATCTATACTTATCATAATTCTAACTAAGGTTAAGTGTAGAGAATCAACCATGGTTATTTGGAGAGTTAGGGTTAAGCTAGTGGACAAGAATGGTTGCATAAAGTCAAGGCTTCATGAAGCTTCAACATAAAACAAGAAATGCCACCATTCTCCACTTAAGCTTTATCCAAATAAATGAATAAACAATTAAATGAATAAATGCATAATTAAAACCCTAATCTCAAGTTAACTATGGTTTAATTCCATACACTTAACCATATGATCAAGTATCATCAAACATGATACTTATATGTGCACAAAAGTATATCACATATACAATGTGTAAATCAAGTGAGAAAAATCCGTTTAAAGTGAACCAATACTACTTGATGCAAAGTAATATATCAAATATATAATTATACATTAAATCATTAAATCAACACTTGATTCAATGATCCGGTCATGTCGCACATAACCGACTAGTATTCAATGCATCGATTTATCGAATCAATGATTCGATAACTAGGTCATATCTCATACAACCAATCGAAACATAAATCGCGAGAATCAAATACGGTATCACATACACGCATTATTCTCGGTCCCGCACATATCTCATATGCACTCCTATTTCGTTTCGCTTGAGCTAGGAAACCTCTATGTAGGACTCTAAAGACTCGTCAATACGCCGGTAGCAGATGATGATCATATCAAGCACCCACAAGCCGCAAGCAGTCTGCTAAACGTAACGGCCACCGGGGTATTGAGCGATCAGAAGATCGACGAGCTAGCCCGCTCACACTCCTGTGAATCCGACCAGTAACACTTACCATACACTCCGGTCTCTTCGTCTGATATGTCGCATATCAAGTCTAGGGGTGGTAAACGTCAGAACCCAATAACCCGATAAGTCATGCCGATGTGAGGCTCATAACGGGTCGAGAAACTACTGGTAACACTTACCAGCAAATCTCTGATCAGCCCTGGCCAGGGACTTCCCTGCTACGGCCAATCGAGCACTGCGCAACATCAACCCCCAATACCGGGAGAGACGAAACCCCTCCTATCGCTCATTGCCTCCATGTGACTCGGGACTGTGCCCAAAGACCACCGTTTTGCACGCCCTCATGGACGTGGTAAGGTGGAGATCAAAGCACAGTGGGAATCACACAAGACTTTATGACGATCTTGGGTCTACAGACTAACCTGTACAAGTGTCACCTGAGAACTGCCATCTGACGTGAGGTATAATACCATCTGGGAGTTCTCGGCGAGTCCGTCCAGTGTACCCAGTCTCAACTGAGCACCCGTATACCATCTCTGATGTCAAACACCAATGGATATGGGATCATCCATCGCCCATCACATGGGTCAAGACACGTATACGCTAGTCTACTCTGGTATATCGATGCCCCGTCTCGATACACCCACGACTAGGGACTTTGAAGGATGTACTTATGGACTACCATGTCCCCACTACTATGATCTGCATCATAGTCCAGGTAGTCAAGTACACATCCTAAGGGCTTTACCAACATGTAACTATAAGACAGTATAAAGAGACTAGTGTACATGTTAAGATAAAGATCAACCAGATAGCATACTATCATGTCGAGCAAGAAAGTCATCTCTATATATGTCCAAGCATCCAATATAATATACATAATCTGTACAATACTGGCCTCTAGGGTATACATACAACTAACAATCTCCCACTTGCACTAGGGCCAGCTGCTGTAGTATCTCATACCGAGCATCCCGAAGAGTCTCTCAAACTGTATCTGGGGAATGGCCTTCGTGAGTGGATCCGCCGTGTTGTTCTTCGTGTCAACTCTCCTGACCTCGATCTCCCGGCGATCAACTATCTCCTGGATCAGGTGATACCGCCTCAGAATATACCTGGATCGCTGATGGGACCTGGGTTCCTTGGCCAAAGCCACCGCTCCATTGTTATCGCAATACAAAGGTATTGGATGCTCAATGGATGGAACCACACCAAGTTCAGTAATGAACTTCTTAATCCAAACAGCTTCTTTAGCAGCATCGTTGGCAGCGATGTATTCAGCCTCCATCGTCGAGTCTGCCACGGTTTCCTGCTTGGAACTATTCCAGCTAACCGCCCCTCCGTAAAGGGTAAAGACAAAGCCCGACTGCGACTTAGAGTCGTCCTTATCACTCTGGAAGCTCGAATCGGTAAAGGACTCCACTTGGAGCTCTCCGTTACCATACACCAAGAACATATCTCTAGTCCTTCGCAAGTACTTGAGAATGCTCTTCACAGCTGTCCAGTGACTCTCTCCAGGATCAGCTTGATACCTGCTCACTATACTTAGTGAGTATGCTACATCGGGTCTGGTACATAGCATCGCATATATGATAGAGCCTACAGCCGAAGCATAGGGTATCCCTTGCATGCGAGCTCTCTCCAAATCAGTCTTGGGAGACATCTCTTTGGAGAGAGTGACTCCAGAGATCGTGGGTAAGTTCCCACGCTTGGACTCTTCCATACTAAACCTCTTTAGTATGGTGTCAATGTACCTGGATTGGGACAATCCCAAAATCCTTTTGGATCTATCTCTATAGATCCTAATTCCCAATATGCAGGAGGCATCACCAAGATCTTTCATTGAGAATCTTTGTGATAAGAAGAGCTTGACCGATTGCAGCATAGGAATATCATTTCCTATCAAGAGTATGTCGTCCACGTACAATAAGAGGAAGACAACCTTACTCTCTGCCACCTTCTTGTAGATACAAGGTTCATCTGGATTTTTGACGAAATCAAACTCTTTGATAACGACGTCAAAGAAGATGTTCCAACTCCGCGATGCTTGCTTTAATCCATAAATGGATTTAAGCAGCTTGCACACCTTCCCGCTGCTCCCACTGTCTACGAAGCCCTCTGGCTGAGTCATGTACACGCACTCTTCTAAATCACCATTTAGAAAGGCGGTCTTAACATCCATTTGCCAGATTTCGTAATCATGATATGCAGCGATGGCAAGCATGATCCGGATGGATTTAAGCATAGCCACTGGAGAAAAGGTCTCGTCATAGTCCACACCTGGTCTTTGACGAAAACCCTTTGCTACAAGTCTAGCTTTGAAAGTCTCCACCTTCCCATCTACACCAAGTTTCTTCTTGAAGATCCACTTGCTCCCAATGGGTTTTACCCCTTCAGGAGCAACTTCCAAAGTCCATACTTTGTTGGTGTACAGGGATTCCATCTCGGACCGCATAGCATCCAGCCATTTCACTGAGTCCCTACTCGTGATGGCCTGCTCGAAGCTAGTTGGGTCATCATCCTCCATGATGCAATCCTCGCTCCCTCCATCCATGAGAAAACCGTTGTATCTCTCAGGTTGGCGAGGAACCCTACTAGATCGGCGAAGTGGCTGGGGTTCATCGGGAACTATGGAATCCTCTGGTTCCACCAGATCTTCTGTTGTAGCTTGTGCAGCTGGAACCTCTTCCAGTTCTACCTCATGACCACTAATCTCTTTTTCAAGAAATTCCTTTTCTAAAAAGGTGGCATGCCGAGAAACAAACACTCTTTGTTCCTCAGGGTGGTAGAAGATATACCCTCGCGAATGTTTGGGATATCCAATAAACTTACACAGAATGGACCTTGCCGCGAGTTTGTCCGGATTTTGCGTTTTTACATAGGCTGGACAACCCCATATCTTAACATAATTAAGATATGGTCTCTTTCCTTTCCATATCTCATATGGAGTGGTCGGCACGGTTTTGGTGGGAGCCATATTCAATAGGTCTGCAGCTGTTTCCAGTGCATATCCCCAGAAGGAAATAGGTAACTCAGCTGTGCTCATCATAGAGCGCACCATATCTACTAGGGTACGGTTCCTCCGTTCTGATACACCGTTGCGCTGTGGTGTATATGGAGGAGTTAGCTGAGAGAGAATCCCATTCTCTTTTAGGAAGTCCAGGAATTCATTGCTTAAGTATTCTCCTCCTCGATCAGATCGTAGGATTTGAATACTTTTTTCGGTTTGGTTCTCAACTTCTTGCTTATATTCCCTAAATTTCTCAAAAGCTTCTGATGTGTGTTTCATCAGGAACACATACCCGAACCTAGAGAGATCGTCAGTGAATGTAATGAAGTATGAAGAACCATCCCTGGCATATGTAGACATGGGACCGCATACATCACTATGTATCAGTCCCAAGAGTTCGGTAACTCTTTCTCCGTGTCCCGTAAATGGAGTTTTGGTCATCTTGCCTTTGAGACATAACTGGCAAGTGTCATAAGATGAAAATTCAAACGGATTTAAATATCCATCTTTATGCAACTTAACTAGTCGTGTCGCATTGATGTGACCCAGTCTATAATGCCACAAGAAGGATTCGTTCAGTTCTGAACTCTTCCTCTTGTGTGTGTTTGTTATGCTCAGAACTGTTGATTGATTTAGAACATAAATGCCATTGCATAACGTGCCTGATCCAACCAACTTTTGGTCACGGAAAATGTTCATAACATTGTCCTGCAATACAAAATTATATCCCTCTTTACTCAATAAAGAAACCGATATAATGTTCAATATCAGGTTCGGCATGTAATAGCATTCGTTCAGAACCAATGTATCTCCAGTTGGTAATACAAGGTGATATTCCCCGACAGTCTTAGCTGCAACAATTGCACCATTTCCAACTCTAATGTCTTTATCACCTTCTCCAAGTTCTCTACCTTTCCTTAGCCCATGTAACTGATTACATATATGGGATCCTGACCCGGTATCTAATACCCAGGACGTAGAGCAAATGGAGAAACAGTTCTCAGTAACGAACACACCCGAAGAAAATGCATCAACATGTACTTTCTTCATTCGGGTGGCATGGGAATCCTGGCATTCCCCTATATCCTGTTCATTCCTATAACTCTTATAAGAAAGAACGGAACCAACGTTCCCCAGCACAGTATAACATGCGGGTTCGGTCAATACATCCATATTATTATCTTGATTAGGGCATGAACTGGTCGCTACCTGGAGAGAGAGAGAAGAAAACACTTTAGCGTAAGCTCGTGCAAGATCAGATTGGTTATTATCTTATCTAATCAGGATGGCTCCCACTGCTTTTTATCAAATCTTCCTCCAAACCCTAAAAGGAAAGACTAGCCGGGATTAATTACACACTACAAGTTCGCCAATCTTTCAGCCAGGTCAGTGTCGGTACTTTGAGGGAGGTCCCCCGTACTTTCGCACGAACCTAATTAATGTAAATCTCGTTTTTCCAGAGGCGTAACCCCGTTGACACCTTTCTAGACACCTATTTGATCAGCTAATTGCAATGTGTAAAACTCTCCCAGGAGTAACTCTTACTCGCAGTGGGTATCGGGATCCAACTATCTCATAGAAGGTATGCAATCTCATTGCAAATTTCAACACTTGAAATTCCCGATAATGCTTTTGCCCCTAGCGTGCTATGACCTTGACGCAGGCCAACAAACCATAGTGCGCTAGTCAAGTTCAACCCGTCATTTCCTGATTGAATTAAACCCACCCGTACGACCCTTGACGCAGGCCAACAAAGTCGCACGACTACCCTAATCCAATCTGCATCATATGCATAAGCAGATAAATACTAGTTAGCTACCGCACAGTACGCCTTGACGCAGGCCAACAAACGTAGCACGAATACTAACTACTACTCATCTGAAATGACGGAGGGCTACGCCAGGTTTTTCTGAAAAGCATGATCGTAATGAACTTGATATCGTTGTAGAATCAAATGAAGTTTTGAAATGGAGTGATTTTGAGGCTTTTCTAGTTTTGCTAAAGGAGTAACTCCCGGCGAAGGGATCTCGGTCCTTTCCTCGTCGAATGAGGTGCGGGATATATCATATATATCGCTGTGCAAAGCAAAAACGCAAAAGCAGTCAAAAGCAAACCGAGTGTGTAGCATCTGCCAGCTATTGCCAAAGGAGTCACTCCCGGTGAAGGGATCTCGGTCCTTTCCTCATCGAATAAGGTGCGGGGTATATCATATATACCGCTATGCAAAGCAAGAACTGTAGCTACCTGTTTATTTTTAAAATTCGATTCTACAACATCATTTGGTTTCTTTTCTTTCATTAATCACATTAATGAAGTCCCATCATTTAAATACCTAAACATCACAGATAGATATGACGTACACTTATGCCATCCGCATTCGCCTCGATGTCCCCTCGTGCACCGTTAGGTTAGGTAACTAACGACAGAGCAGGGCAGGGCTAGCGCGGGTGTAAAACATAAGTAACGTCTATATAATATATCATATATACTATATACTATATCCATCACAGATTCACAACACAGATATCGCAGCAGAATAAACATATGAAATATTGGACATACTAGGACGTCCGTGTTTTCAATACGAGCCAGTATAAAAAACGGATTCCACGGTCGTGATGAATAGCCAATCCCACACCCCTAGACCCCTACGAGAGCGGCAAGCAACCCTGCCAATTCTAGGGTTAGGAGACCCGGACTCGACTCCTCGAGTTGGTCTCCCACTAGACCCCAGAACCCGGTTACTTGTGCTTCCCTCCTTGGGTCTATCCTAATGCGGAAAAGTAAATAATATACAAAGGGTGACAACTTCCGCTACCTGGAAGTGCCCCAAATAAAAGAATATTACATACAAGTTTTTACATGAATGAAAATGAAAAACACTCATCTCACATAAAAACCCCCGGCTATTCAAACACGACGATCCAATATAACATATCCAGCAACACATAACATCACATGTCATCAACGTAAGTAAATGTGCGCATCCCAATTGTCGTTGACATATAGCAACGAAACCGGCGATATCACATATTACACTTACGGTCACAGAAAAGAAAGTGTAAAACTACAACAATTGGAATCCGCAACTACTTTAGACATCACATGCCTAACAGTTATAAACCCCGCATTTTAGTCTCATTATCGAAAACACTTTTCAATATAAAGTGAAACTAAACCGCTAGATTTATAACATTCATTCAGTTATCACATAACTATTTGTGAATTCCAATTATTGTATCACATTCCAGATAAACAGAAAATGTTAAACTTTCCGATCGAACAGTCGAATACCCAAGTTTTCCCGATACAGCTCAACACATGAAATAAGTCTAACAACATTCAGTTCGTGCCTCAGTACCGACGGTCCAGCCGTAGAAGGGTCAAGCCAATGCCTCACATGTGGCACGCCGTACTGCCCCAAACCCGAAGGTTCAAAGGGCAGTTCAAGACGGTCACATAATCGAGTTAAGGTTTGTTGTCTTCTAGAGGGTCCATCGCGTTACTTGCACTACTTAGAACGTCGTTAAACTACGGAAAAATCCAACACTTGGAAATTTCCCGACAGGGGAAAAATTGGGTATTTATATCCGGTCGAACTTTTTAACATATTCTAAAATTTATCCGGAAAGCCACACAGACAAAATTTGATAATCCGATCGAACTCATGAAAACCCAAAACAACCCCTAAAAACTCAACTGTATAATAAATATTAAAATATCCCAGGAAAATCAGCACAGAAATCTAAGAATTACTGTAAAAAGAAAAATGCACAAAACGACAAAACCACCGCTGAACCGCCGCGGCATGCAAAGCACGTGCCGCGGTTCCGCGGTGGAAAAGTTGACTTAGGCCCACGAAATTTACAGTAATTCTTAGAAAACCCTGCTTGATTTTCTGAATATTTTTAATACTGAAAAATCCCTGTTTTTGAAAATTGGACAGAGAGCATGGGTGTGTTGGGATTTCGGGTTCGTTCGGAGTTCAAAATCCGTCTAGACTTCGCCTAAGGCTCTAGCTAGGCTCTGATACCACTGAAAGGTTCCTAGGCACCCTATAGAGGTCTCACAAGGCATCGAACATGCCATTTTACAAAAATTATGGTGCCGAGAAACCCTAACATGGATCTTAGACTAGAATTCTAGGCGAAAAACTAAACTAGTTAGCAAATTAACTAAAGGTCGGAAGCTACAACCTTTGTAGATCCGGATTTCCACCTCCTTAGCTCCACGTGGTCATGCCCTCACTGTCCATCATGAATACTCGACTCTTTCGTCGGCTTCATCGGAAAAACGTGCGGAATAGGTCGTCGGCTTCGTGTCAAAGACGATCTACGTCAAGGTTGCACTAGTTCAAGCTCCGACTTCACAAAGTTGTGAAACTTGTGAAGAGAACACCCAAAACAACTTGGTAAGAGGTAGAGGGCGAAGAAATAGGAGATGGGTTCACTTTAGATTTGGAATTCTCTCACTAGAACTCAAGTTGCCATTGATGGCATCTAAGTTTTTCTTTTGAAGATGAAGAAGAAGAAGAGCTAGAATTATGATAAGTTATTTAAAATGAAAAGAAAAATCTATACTTATCATAATTCTAACTAAGGTTAAGTGTAGAGAATCAACCATGGTTATTTGGAGAGTTAGGGTTAAGCTAGTGGACAAGAATGGTTGCATAAAGTCAAGGCTTCATGAAGCTTCAACATAAAACAAGAAATGCCACCATTCTCCACTTAAGCTTTATCCAAATAAATGAATAAACAATTAAATGAATAAATGCATAATTAAAACCCTAATCTCAAGTTAACTATGGTTTAGTTCCATACACTTAACCATATGATCAAGTATCATCAAACATGATACTTATATGTGTACAAAAGTATATCACATATACAATGTGTAAATCAAGTGAGAAAAATCCGTTTAAAGTGAACCAATACTAGTTGATGCAAAGTAATATATCAAATATATAATTATACATTAAATCATTAAATCAACACTTGATTCAATGATCCGGTCAAGTCGCACATAACCGACTAGTATTCAATGCATCGATTTATCGAATCAATGATTCGATAACTAGGTCATATCTCATACAACCAATCGAAACATAAATCGCGAGAATCAAATACGGTATCACATACACGCATTATTCTCGGTCCCGCACATATCTCATATGCACTCCTATTTCGTTTCGCTTGAGCTAGGAAACCTCTGTGTAGGACTCTAAAGACTCGTCAATACGCCGGTAGCAGATGATGATCATATCAAACACCCACAAGCCGCAAGCGGTCTGTTAAACGTAATGGCCACCCGGGTATTGAGCGATCAGAAGATCGACGAGCTAGCCCGCTCACACTCCTGCGAATCCGACCAGTAACACTTACCATACAGTCCGGTCTCTTCGTCTGATATGTCGCATATCAAGTCTAGGGGTGGTAAACGTCAGAACCCAATAACCCGATAAGTCATGCCGATGTGAGGCTCATAACGGGTCGAGAAACTACTGGTAACACTTACCAGCAAATCTCTGATCAGCCCTGGCCAGGGACTTCCCTGCTACGGCCAATCGAGCACTGCGCAACATCAACCCCCAATACCGGAAGAGACGAAACCCCTCCTATCGCTCATTGCCTCCATGTGACTCGGGACTGTGCCCAAAGACCACCGTTTTGCACGCCCTCATGGACGTGGTAAGGTGGAGATCAAAGCAAAATGGGAATCATACAAGACTCTATGACGATCTCGGGTCTACAGACTAACCTGTACAAGTGTCACCTGAGAACTTCCATCTGACGTGAGGTACAATACCATCTGGGAGTTCTCGGCGAGTCCGTCCAGTGTACCCAGTATCTACTGAGCACCTATATACCATCTCTGATGTCAAACACCGATGGATATGGGATCATCCATCGCCCATCACATGGGTCGAGACACGTATACGCTAGTCTACTCTGGTATATCGATGCCCCGTCTCGATACACCCACGACTAGGGACTTTGAAGGATGTACTTATGGACTACCATGTCCCCACTACTATGATCTGCATCATAGTCCAGGTAGTCAAGTACACATCCTAAGGGCTTTACCAACATGTAACTATAAGACAGTATAAAGAGACTAGTGTACATGTTAAGATAAAGATCAACCAGATAGCATACTATCATGTCGAGCAAGAAAGTCATCTCTATATATGTCCAAGCATCCAATATAATATACATAATCTGTACAATACTGGCCTCTAGGGCATACATACAACTAACACATCCTTCAAAGTCCCTAGTCGAGGGTGTATCGAGACGGGGCATCGATATACCAGAGTAGACTAGCGTGTACCTTCTCGACCCATACAGATGGGCGATGGATGATCCCACATCCATTGGTGTTTGACATCAGAGATGATATACGGGTGCTCAGTAGAGACTGGGTACACTGGACGGACTCGCCGAGAACTCCCAGATGGTATTATACCTCACATCAGATGGCAGTTCTCTGGTGACACTGGTACAGAGTAGTCTGTTGACCCGAGATCGTCATAGAGTCTTGTGTGGTTCCCACTGTGCTTTGATTTCCATCTTACCACGTCCAAGAGGGCGTGCAAAACGGTGGTTTTTGGGTACAGTCCCGAGTCACATGGAGGCAATGAGCGATAGGAGGGGATTCGTCTCTCCCGGTATAAGGGGTTGATGTTCTGCTGTGTTCGATTGGCTATAACAGGAAATCCCTGGCCAGGGTTGCAGAGATTTACTGGTAAGTGTTACCAGTAGTTTCTCGAATAGTTATAGACCTCATATCGACACGACTTATCGAGCTATTGGGGTCTGACGTTTACCACCCCTAGGCGAGATATGCGACATATCAGAGGATCAGACCGGACTGTACGGTAGTGTTGCTGGTTGGATTCACTGGAGTGTGAGCGGGCTTGCTCGTCGATCTTCAGATCGCTCAATACCCGGGTGGCCGTTACGTTTAGCAGACCGCTTGCGGCTTGTGGGTGTTTGATATGATCATCACCTGCTGCTGGCGTATTGACGAGTCTTTAGAGTCCTACACAGAGGTTTCCTGGCTCAAGCGAAACGAAATAGGAGCGAATATGAGATATGTGCGGGACCGAGAATGATACCAGTATGTGATACTGTATTTGATTCTCGCGATATGTGACATCGATCGGTTATATGCGATATAGCCGGGTTATCGGATCAAGTGTTGATTCGATAAGTTGTTACTGTTGATATTAGTCGGTTATATGCGATATGACCGGATCGTTAAATCAAGTGTTGATTTAATGATTTAATGCATAATTATATATTTGATATATTACTTTGCAATAACTAGTATCGGTTCACTTTAAATGGATTTTCTCACTCGGATGTGCGCATTGTATATTCGATATACTTTTGTGCACTTGTTTGTATCATGTTTGATGATACATGATAGTTTGGTTAAGTGTAAAGAATTAATCTTTGGTTAAGTAAATGGTTAGGGTTTTATTTATTTATTCATTCTTTTATCTATTTCTTTTTGGATGAAAAGAATGAGAAAAGAAAAACAAATGGTTGCTTTCTTAGAAGCTTCTTCAAGCTTCATGCTACTTTGACCAAAGCAACCATTCTTGTCTTCTTCTCTAACCCTAACCATTCCACCTAACTAAAGTTAATTCTCTACACTTTACCATGGTTCTAATATGATAAGTATTCATTTTCTTTTCTAGTTTTAATTAACTTATCATAACAATTAGCTTCTTATTCTTCATCTTCTTCAAAGAAGAAAAGCTTTCTTCATCAATGGTGGATTGATGAAACAAGTGAGAAATCCAATTCTAAAGTCTACCCACTTCCTATTTCTTCTTCCTCTACCTCTTGCCAAGTAGTAGAGTGTGTTTCCTTCATAAGTTATCATGGTTTGGTGAAGGTGGAGCTTGATCTAGCGATGCCTCGACGTAGATCATCTTCGGCACGAAGCCGACGACCTTGCCCGCTCGTTCTCCGATGAAGCCGACGCTAGAGCCCGGATTTGATTTGGACAGTGGGGAGGACCTCATCTCTGAGCCGTGGAGGTGGAGAATCGGATCTACAAAGGTTGTATTTCCGTATCTCTTAGTTAAGTGTTAACTAGTTTACTTTTCGCCTAGATTTCTAGCAACGATCCGTTAACTAGGGTTTCTCGGCACCGTAATTTTGTAAATTGGCATGGTTGATGCCTTGTTAGACCTTATTAGGGTTCCTAGGAACCCTACAGTGACTGCCATCACAACGCTGGTAGTCAAGCAAGATCCTAAGAGCTCTATCGATACGTATACTCACATATTAAGATAGAAAAACCAAGTAGCATACTACCATGTTTAGCAAGACTGTTATATACATGTGAATATCCCAAGCTTCCATTAAGTAATTTACAAACTAGTATGATACAATAATGGCCCCTAGGGCATATACACTAACAATCTCCCACTTGCACTAGGGCCATGTACTGGCGTATCGAAGACCGATGATCTCGAGTAGCCTCTCGAACTGAATCTGAGGTAGGGCCTTCGTGAATGGATCAGCAATGTTCTTTTCAGTAGCAACTCTCCGAACCTCGATCTCCCGACGATCAATGATCTTCCTGATCAGGTGATACCGCCTTAAGATGTGTCTGGACTTCTGATGGGACCTTGGTTCCTTCTCTAAAGTTATAGCTCCGTTGTTGTCGCAATACAGAGGTATTGGATCAACTATGGTAGGAACCACCTGAATTTCTGTTAGGAACTTCTTCATCCAGACCGCTTCTTTTGCGGCATCGCAAGCAGCAATATACTCTACTTCCATTGTCGAGTCAGCAACGGTGTCCTGCTTGGAACTCTTCCAGCACACCGCCCCTCCATTGAGGGTAAAGACATAACCTGACATGGACTTGGAATCGTCCTTATCACTCAGGAAGCCGGAATCAGCATAGGCCTCCATCCTGAGGTCTTTTCCGCCGTAAATCAAGAACATCTCCTTAGTCCTCCTCAGGTACTTGAGAATGTTCTTTACTGCTATCCAGTGCTTCTCCCCTGGGTCTGACTGATACCGGCTTACCACTCTCAGTGCGTAAGCTACATCTGATCTGGTGCACAACATCGCGTACATTATAGAGCCTACCGTAGAAGCGTAGGGTATAATAGACATGAGTTCCCTTTCTAAATCAGTCTTGGGGGACATCTCTTTATATAGGGTGATTCCGTGACAAGCCGGTAGATTATCGCGCTTAGAGTCTTCCATACCGAATCTTTTCAGTATAGTGTCGATATACCTGGACTGCGAAAGTCCCAACATCCTCTTGGATCTATCACGATAGATCCAGATCCCCAGAATGTAAGAGGCATCACCCAGGTCTTTCATAGAGAACCTGTGTGACAAGAATCCCTTGACAGATTGTAGCATAGGAATGTCATTTCCTATCAATAGACTGTCATCCACGTACAAGACGAGGAATACGACACTTCTTGCTACAACTTTACTATATATACATGGTTCATCTGGATTTTTGATAAAGTCATATTCTTTGACTGTTTATCAAAACAGATGTTCCAACTCCACGATGCTTGCTTTAGTCCATAAATGGACTTAAGCAACTTGCATACTTTACCGCTGCTCCCACTCTGATTGAAACCCTCTGGCTGATCCATATAGACGCACTCTTCTAAATTACCATTCATAAAAGCCGTCTTTACGTCCATCTGCCAGATTTCATAATCATGGAAGGCAGCAATAGCAAGAAGGATCCGAATGGATTTGAGCATAGCCACTGGAGAAAAAGTTTCGTCATATTCCAAACCAGGTCTTTGACGAAAACACTTTGCAACAAGTCTAGCCTTATAGGTTTCCACCTGTCCATCTACACCAATCTTTTTCTTGAAGATCCATTTGCTTCCTATGGGTTTTACCCCATCTGGAGCAAAGTCCAAAGTCCATAATTTGTTGGTGTACATGGACTCCATTTCGGTCCGCATTGCATCTAGCCATCGTACTGAGTCGCCGCTCTGGATGGCCTGCTGGAAGCTAGTAGGTTCATCATCATCGATGATGCAATCCTCTCTATCCTCATCCATGAGAAAACCGTAGTATCTCTCAGGCGGATGAGACGGCCTACTACTTCGACGGAGGGGTGCGGGAATGTCCTGTTCTTCTTGAACTACTGGTTCTACCAAACTTTCAGTAGTAGTTTGTGGTTCTGGAATTTCTTCCAGTTCTATTTCGCTCCCACTTGAATCCTTTTCTAAAACCTGCTGTTCTAGAAAATGGGCATTACGAGAAACAAAAACCTTTTGTTCCTCTGCGTAATAGAAATAATATCCCTTGGAGTTCTTTGGATATCCCATAAACTTACACTGTACTGATAGTGCCTCGAGCTTGTCCACATGCTGCTTTTTAACAAAAGCTGGACATCCCCATATCTTTATATGCTGAAGATGGGGTTTCTTCCCAGTCCACATCCGATATGGAGTGGTAGGCACAGTCTTGGTAGGAGCCCTGTTCAGAAGATATGCTGATGTTTCTAGCGCATAACCCCAGAAAGATCGCGGTAACTCAGCATTACTCATCATGGATCTTACCATATCCAATAGGGTTCGATTCCGTCTTTCCGATACACCGTTATGCTGTGGAGTGTATGGAGGAGTAAGCTGAAAGAGAATTCCTTTCACTTTTAGGTAACCTAGGAACTCGGCACTCAAGTATTCACCACCTCGATCAGATCTTACTGTCTTGATACTTTTGCCGGTTTGGTTTTCTACTTCATTCTTGTACTCTTGGAATTTCTCAAAAGCCTCAGATTTATGTTACATCAGATAAATGAATCCGTACCTTGAGTAATCATCCGTAAAAGTAATGAAATAGGAAAAACCACCTCTTGCATGTGTAGACATTGGACCACATACATCGCTGTGTATGAGTCCTAAGAGCTCGCTCGCTCTTACTCCATGTCCAGTGAATGGAGTCTTTGTCATCTTTCCTTTGAGACATAATTCACAAGTGGCATAAGTTTGATATTCGAACGAGTCCAAATATCCTTCTCTATGTAACTTAGTGAACCTTGTCTTATTGATGTGACCTAGTCTACAATGCCATAAGAAAGCCTTATTTAAATCTGGAGACTTTCTTTTCAGTTTGTTTTGGACATTGAAAATCTGGAGTTGGTTTAAGACATATATACCATTATTTAGTGTACCGGACCCAATCAAACCATGATTAAGGTGGATGTTAACAACATCACTTACAAACGTGAAATCATAACCTTTATTTGATAACAAGGAAACTGATATGATATTACACGTTAAGCTAGGTATATAAAACAGTTATGTAAAACCAAAATGTGTCCACTCGTCAATCCCAGGTGATAATCCCCGACGGACACAGCTCCCACGCTAGCTCCGTTAGCAACCTTTAGGGTCATATCACCTTCCTTCAGCACTCTACGGTTTCTCAGTGCCTGCAATGAATTGCATATATGAGATCCTAATCCGGTATCCAATACCCAGGAAGTAGAGTTGATTGACAGACAATTCTCAATTACAAACACACCTGAAGTCAAAGCCACAGCTTGCTTCGGTTCCTGGTTCTTGCCGTTCTACGCCTTGCAATCTTTCTTCCAGTGCCCTTTCCTGTGACAATGGAAGCACTCATCCTGGGCCACTACCGGCACTGTAATCTTTTTCTCTCCCTTCCCTCCCACCTTACTAACACCTCCTCTAGGTTTGGTGGCGATCTTCTACTTCCTTCCTTTGGCCCTAGCCTTGGACCTGGAAGAAGAAGCACCGCTAACAAACATAGCGGGTGTTTCCCTTGCCTTCTGCAAGGTGCCCTCTGCACTCCTCAACATGTTAAGGAGTTCCGGAAGTTCAACTTCTTTTCTTTGAATGTTGAAGTTCAGAATAAACTGGGCATAGGTGGAAGGAAGGGACTGGAGAATAAGGTCTGTATAGAGCTCATTATCCAAAGTCGTCCCAAGGTCTGCGAGCTCTTTTATATAACCTATCATCTTTAGGAAATGTTCTCCTACCGATGATCCGACGGCCAACCTCGCTCGAAATAAGTTCTTTGAGGTCTCGTATCTTGCTATACGAGATTGCTCTCCATAAAATTCCTTTGTATGGAGAAATATGGCATCTAGTTCCATATCCTCATGCCTCCTCTGATGTTCATTGTTCATCGAGGCAAGCACGATGCACTTGGCCTTCGCGCAATCAAAATCCCAGGTTTTGCGGATTTCCTTATCCGCATTACTGGATTTGGGACCAGGGACAGCAGGTGCCTTAGAAGTGAAGAAGTACCCCAATTTGTCATAGGTCAAAGCCATTTTGACATTCCGCAGCCAATCTTTATAGTTTGGCCCTGTCAGTATATTTTTCTCTAAAAGTAACTTAAGTCCAGTCATTTTCAGGGTCGCTGCAATTAGGAGAGAGAGAAGAAAACTCTTTAGCATGATGCTCTTGCAAGTTTAGAGTGGTTTTTAATTTATCTAAACTGGATGGCTCCCACTGATTCTCGAATCCTTCCTCAAACCATAAAAGAAGAATTAGCCAGGACTATTCTTACTGTACAATACTTGCTTAACCGTTCAGCCAGGCTGGTGTCGGTACTCCGAGGGAGGTTTTCCAACGCTTTCGCGAAGTTCCTTAATTTAATAACCTCTTTTCTCTGGGGGCGTAACCCCGCTGACACCTTTCTAGACACCTGCTTGGTTTTTAGCATTGATCGTTAAGTGACGAATATCCTGATAAGTAGTATATACTCACAGTAGGATCGGGATCCAAATATCGTCATCTGATAATGCTGAAGGAATCCTACCAACATTCATCAAACTCCAAATGGTATGCATCTCTTTGCAAATTTCAGTTTCTTTAGAAATTCCCGATATATATTTTTGCCCTATGCTCTTATGACCTTGGCTTTGGTCAAAATGTCATAAGTCACATGTCAAGCTCTACCCGTCATTATCTTGTCAATTTGAACCCATCCGTACATACCCCTGACTTTGGTCAAATGATAATACGACTGTCCCAAACTAACTCATCTATCTATGCAACAAATGAATACCCAGCAGCTACCAAACACTATGCCTTGACTTTGGCCAAAATGCATAGCTTGAATACTACTGAATACCCAAATGAAATGACGGAGGGCTACGAATGGTTTTGGCGAAACCGTGAACGTAGTGAACTTGATATAACCGAAGGAACCTGATAGCTTTTAAAATGAGTGGTTAAAGCTCCGCAATTAAAAATATATCCTCTGTTTTAAAATAACCGAATGGTTTCTTTTAAATTGTTCCAACAATTAAACATTTGGTTTATTTTCTTTGCATTAATAATAATGCGTCCCATCATTAACCTATCATTGCAGAAAACAATGAAAATACAACGTCCTCTTATGCCATCCGCATTCTCCACTGGGTCCCGTCATCACCCGTTAGGTTACTTAACTAACGGCAGAGTGGGGGCTGGGCTAGCACGGGTCTTAAACATAAGTGACGTCTAAATAGCTATCATATATAGATATTGTACATTCGTCAGACGCAATAATAGGCTTTCCAGATCTCATATGAACTTTATTGGATATGCAAGCAATCCGCGTTTGTTTAGAGCCTGCAATAAAAGACGGATTACACAGTTGTGATGAATAGCCATTGTAGGGTTCCTAGGCACACTCAAGAGGTTCCACAAGGCATCAACCATGCCAATTTCAAAAAATTCCGGTGCCGAGAAACCCTAATATAGATCGTTAACTAGAGAATAGGCGAAACTACAAGTAGTAAACAACTTTACTGCTAAAAGGGAAGTGACTACAACCTTTGTAGATCCGGTCCTCCACCTCCATAGCTACGTGATGAAGTCCCTCCGCTGGGATCATCGAATCCCGGACTCTAGCGATGGTTTCGTCGAAGAAATGATCGGGCTAGGTCGTCGACTTCAATGCCGAAGATGATCTACGTCGAGGCAACTCAAGATCAAGCTCCAACTTCACCAAGTCATGAAATTTGTGAAGAAAACACCCTATTCTACATGGCAAGTGGTAGAGGATGAAGAAATAGGAAGTGGGTTCACTTTGGATTTGGATTTCTCACTTGGAATCATCACTTGGCATTTTTGTAGAAAGCTTTTCTTTCTTCATCTTGAAGAAGAAGAAGAAGAAGAAGAATGAAAAAGGATAATGAAATTAAAACAAAATCAAGTGATGGTTATCATTTTGTAACCATGGGTGAGTGTAGAGAATAAACTAGGGTTAAGTTGAATGGTTAGGTTAAAGGAAAGAAACAAAATGGTCAAGCTTTCAAACCTTCATGAAGTTTCAACAAAAGAACAAAATAAGCCACCAATTCATTTATCTTTCCAAAATAATAAATAAATAAATAAAAACCTAATCATTTACTTAAACATTGTTTAACCAACACAAACCTAAGTTTGCATATATCATCAAACATGATACAAACTTGTGCACAAACATATATCATATATACAATGTGCACATTCAAGTGAGATAATCAATCTTAAATGAACAAATCCTAGTTAATGCAAATTAATATATCAAATATATAATTATACATTGAATCATTAAATCAACACTTGATTTAACGATCCGGTCATATCGCATATGACCGACTAATATCCAATGTATCGACTTATCGAATCAATCCTTGATTCGATAACTAGGTTATATCGCATACAACCAATCGATACATTCATCGCGAGAATAGAATACGGTATCACATACACGCATTATTCTCAGTCCCGCACATATCTCATATGCGCTCCTATTTCGTTTCGCTTGAGCCACGAAACCTCTGTGTAGGACTCTAAAGACTCGTCAATACGCCGGCAGCAGGTGATGATCATATCAAACACCCACAAGCCACAAGCGGGCTGCTAAACGTAACGGCCACCCGGGTATTGAGCGATCAGAAGATCGACGAGCAAGCCCGCTCACACTCCTGTGAATCCAACCAGTAACACTTACCGTACAGTCCGGTCTGTTCGTCTGATATGTCGCATATCTCGCCTAGGGGTGGTAAACGTCAGACCCCAATAGCTTGATAAGTCGTGTCGATCTGAGGTATATAGCAGTTCGAGAAACTACTGGTAACACTTACCAGAAAATCTCAGCAACCATGGCCAGAGATTTCCGGTTATAGCCAATCGAACACAGTGCAACATCAACTCCCTACACCGGGAGAGACAAATCCCCTCCTATCGCTCATTGCCTCCATGTGATTCGGGACTGTACCCAAAAACCACCGTTTTCCACGCCCTCTTGGACGTGGTAAGGTGGAAATCAAAGCACAGTGGGAATCATACAAGACTCTATGACGATCTCGGGTCAATAGACTACTCTGTACCATTGTCACCAGAGAACTGCCATCTGACGTAAGGTATAATACCATCTGGGAGTTCTCGGCGAGTCCGTCCAGTGTACCCAGTCTCCACTGAGCACCCGTATATCATCTCTGATGTCAAACACCAATGGATATGAGATCATCCATCGCCCATCTTTATGGGTCGAGAAGGTATACGCTAGTCTACTCTGGTATATCGATGCCCCGTCTCGATACACCCACGACTAGGGACCTTGAAAGATGTACTTATGGACTACCATGTCTCCACTAGTATGATCCGCATCATAGTCCAGGTAGTCAAGTACACATCCTAAGGGCTTTACCAACATGTAATAGAGAGACAATCAGTATACACGTTAAGGTAAAGAGTAACCAGATAGCATACTATCATGTCGAGCAAGAAAGTCCTCCCTATATATGTTCCAGCATCCACTACAATATACATCCTATGTACAGTAATTGCCTCTAGGGCATACATATAACTAACAATCTCCCACTTGCACTAGGGCCATCTGTAGCAGTAGTTGTAGTATCCCATACTCAACCATCCCATAATAGTCTCTCTCTGGGAAAAGGCCTTTATGAGTGGATCCGCCGTGTTGTCCTCTGAGTCTGCTCTCCTAAGTTCGATCCCCTGGAGATCAACCATCTCCACGATCAGGTGACACTGCCTTAGAATATGTTTGGATCACTGATAGGACGGGCGTTCCTTGGCATAAGCCACAACTCCATTGTCACACAATGGGAGGAACGAAGTTCATCTCATGAACCAATATATACCCAGACTTCCTCTTTGGTGGCATCTTTGGTAGCGATGTATCTAGCCTTTATCGTCTAGTATGTCACGGTATCTAGCTTGGAACTCTTCCAACATACCGTCCCTTTACTGAGGGTAAAGACAATGCCTGTGACTGACTTTCAGTCGTCCTTATCACCCTGGAACACTTCCAGTGATTCTCTCCAGGATCGATTGACACCATCTCACTACAACTAGTGAGAATCCTAACATCCAATTAGATCTATCTCATAGATCCGAAACCCAGGATTTAGTAGGTATCATTTTGATCCTATGTGGAGAATCCTTGTGATAAGCGGAGATTGACCGAGCGTAGCATAGGAAACTCCTTCCCTATCAAGAGTATGTCATCAACGTACTCTACGAGGATCACCACCATACTCACTACTGCCTTTTTGTTTATACAAGGTTCATCTACCATTTTGATGATGTCAAAACTTTTTGACTAACACATCAAAACAGACGTTCCAACTCCGCGATGCCGGCTTTATCACATAAAACATCTTGCACACGTTTCCGCTGCTCCCACTGTCTACGAGGCCCTCTGGCTGTATACTTACAGACGCTCTCTTCTAAAACATATTTTTAGAAAAGCAGTCACGACACCCAACCGCCAGATATCGTAGTCATGGTATGTAGCCATGGCAAGTAGGATCTGGATGGACTTAAGCATAGCTACTTGAAAAGGTTTCATCATTATCCACGCCTGGTTGATGACGAAAACCTTTATCAAGTCTAGCTTTGAAAGTCTCAACTTTTCCATGTACACTAAGTAATCTTCTCAAGATATACTTGCTCCTGATGGGGATTTAACCCTTTAGATATAGCAACCAAAGTCCATACTTTGTTGGTGTATATGGATTCCATCTCAGATCGCTAAGCATCCAGCCATTCTTATAGAGTTCCACTCCTAATTGGGTCATCATCTCATGATGCATTCCTCGCTCCCACTGTCATAGAGAAACAGAAGTATCTCTCAAGTGGTTGAGGAACCCTACTAGATCGGCGGAAAGGCTGAGATTCGTTGGTAACTATTGAATCCTTTGGTTCTTCCAAATCATCAGCTACAGTTTGTATAACTGGAACATTTCCAGTTCTACATAACAGATCTTGCCTCTAGCTTGTCCGGATTTTGCTTTATAGACATAGGTTGGACAACCCAAAATCTTAACAAACTTAAGATATGGGCTCTTCCCTTTCTATATCACATATGAAGCGGTAGGCAACTGTTTTGATTTGAACCCTATTCAATAGGTATGTAGCTTCTCAAGCGCATAACTCCCAAAAGGAAATTGGAAACTCAGTAGTACTCATCATAGAGCACACCTTATCATATAGGGTGTGATTGCTCCGCCCCGATACACTGTCGTGCTATGGTGTATACGGAAGAGTAATACTGAGAGAGAATCTCATTCTTCTTTAGAATAGTCCAGGAATTCCATGCTCAAGTATTCTCCTCCCTGATCACATCAAAGGACATAATACTTATACCCGTATTTTGGTTCTCTACTTCTAACTTATATTCTGTGAATATCTCAAAAGTTTCGGACTTGTGTTTCAACAGGAACATATGTCTGAATCTTAAGAGATCATCAGAGAAGGTAATGAAGTAAAAAGAACCGGTCTTGGCATATGTAGACAGGGGACCTACATACATCAACATGTAACAACCCAAGAGTTCACTAACTCTTTCTCTGTTTCCAACAAACAGAGCTGTGGTCATCGTATCTCTGTGACATGACCGGCAAGTTTCACAAGATGTAAATTCAAACTAATTTAAATATGCATCTAAATGTAACTTCAGCCAGTCGGGTCGTATTGATATGACCTAGTCTACACTGCCTCAAGAAGGATTCGTTCATTTCTGAACTTTTCCTCTTGTGTGTGTTCCGTATACTACGAACTGTAGTTTGATTTCGAACATCAATGCTTTTAGATAACGTGCCTGAACCGATCAACTTTTGATATAGGAAATGTTCAAAACATTATCCAACAATACAAAATTTTATCGTTTCTTTACTAATAAAGAGACTGATATGATTTTGTATATCAGGTTCGGTATCTAATAGCATTTGTTCAGAATCTATGTATTGGTAATACAGGGTGACAGTGACCAACAGACTTGGCTGCAACACTTGCCCCGTTTTCTGTCTCATGAAACTTATCACCCGTTCTTAGTTCTCTACCTATCTGTAGCCCTATATAACAGATTACATATCTGGGATCCTGATCCGGTATCAAATACCCAGGACGTAGAGGATACAGAGAAACAGTTCTTTGTAATGAACACACCCGAAGATGATGCATCAACATGCACTTTCTTCGTTTGGGCGGCACGGGAAATCTGGTATTCCCCAATTCCTGCTCTGTCTTATAACATTTATAAGTTGGAGCGGGACCAACGTTCCCCAGCTCAGTATAACAAGCGGGTTCGGTCAATACATCCATTTTATTATCTTGATTAAGGCGTGATATGGTCGCTACCAGGAGAGAGAGAGAAGAAAACACTCTGCGTGCGCTCTGCAAGATCAGATTGGTTATATATTTTATCTAATCAGGATGGCTCCCACTGTTTTTATCAAATCTTCCTTCAAACCCTAAAAGGAAAGACTAGCCGGGATTAATTACACGCTACAAGTTCGCCAATCTTTCAGCCAGGCCAGTGTCGGTACTTTGAGGGAGGTTCCCCGTGCTTTCGCACGGACCTAATTACAGTAAACCTCGTTTTCCCAGAGGCGTAACCCCGTTGACACCTTTCTAGACACCTACTTGATCGGCTAATTGTAATGTGTAAAACTCTCCCAGGAGTAACAATTACTCGCAGTGGGTATCAGGATCCAACTATCTCATAGAAGGTATGTAATCTCATTGCAAATTTCAACACTTGAAATTCCCGATAATTTTGCCCCTAGCACCCTATGACCTTGACGGAGGTCAACAAACCATAGGCTACTAGTCAAGTTCAACCCGTCATTTCTTGATTGAATCAAACCCACCCGCACGACCCTTGACGGAGGTCAACAAGGCCGTACGACTACCCTAATCCAATCTGCATCATATGCATAAGTAGATAAATACTAGTTAGCTACCGCACACTACGCCTTGACGGAGGTCAACAAACGTAGCACGAATACTAAGTAGGACTTATCTGAAATGACGGAGGGCTACAACAGGTTTTTCTGAAAACCTATTGCGTAATGAACTTGATATCGTTGTAGAATCAAATGATTTTAAAATGGAGTGTTTTTGAGGCTTTTCTAGTTTTGCTAAAGGAGTCATTCCCGGTGAAGGGATCGTCAGTCCTTTCCTCATTGAATGAGCTGCGGGATATATTATATATATCACTGTGCAAAGCAGAAACTATAGAAGCAATCAAAAGACAAACCGAGAGTTGTAGCATCTGCCAGTTATTGCTAAAGGGGTCACTCCCGGTGAAGGGATCGTCGGCCCTTTCCTCATCGAATAAGGTACAGGATATATCATATATACCGCTGTGCAAAGCAAGAACTTTAGCTACCTGTTTTATTTTTGAAATTCGATTCCAAAACATCTTTAGGTTTCTTTTTCTTTCATTAATCATATTAATGAAGTCCCATCATTTAAGTACCTAAACATCACAGATAAATACGACGTACACTTATGCCATCCGCATTCGCCTCGATGTCCCCTCGTGCACCGTTAGGTTAGGTAACTAACGGCAGAGCGGGGCAGGGCTAGCGCGGGTGTAAAACATATGTAACGTCTATATAATATATCGTATATACTATATACAGTATTTATCACAGAACATAGCACATGATCACATCACAGATAACGCAGCAGAAAATATCATATGAAATATTGGATATACTAGGACGTCCGTGTTTTTAATACGAGCCAATATAAAACACGGATTCCACGGTCGCGATGAATAGCCAAACCCACACCCCTAGACCCCTACGAGAGCGGCAAGCAACCCTACCAATTCTAGGGTTAGGAGACCCGGACTCGACTCCTCGAGATGGTCTCCTACTTGACCCTAGAACCCGGTTACTTGTGCTCCCCTCCTTGGGTCTATCCTAGTGCGGAAAAGTAAATAATATACAAACGGTGACATCTTCCTCAACCTGGAAGTGCCCCAATAAAAGAATATTACATACAAGTTTTTTACATGAATGAAAATGAAAAACACTCATCTCACATAAAAACCCCCCGGCTATTCAAACACGACGATCCAATATAACATATCCAGCAACACATAACATTACATGTCATCAACGTAAGTAAACATGCGTATCCCAATTGTCGTTGACATATAGCAACGAAACCGGCGATATCACATATTACACTTACGGTCACAGAAAAGAAAGTGTAAAACTACAACAGTTGGAATCCGCAACTTGCATAGACATCGCATGCCTAACCAAATGAATTCCTCAGACATCACATGCCTAATAATTATAAACCCCGCATTTTAGTCTCATTTATCGAAAACTTTTTTCAATATCAAGTCGGGCAATTCAACAGGATTCTCGATATTCTGATCGAATGCTCGTCGCAAACTTTAGTAGACGGCCGCGCCCCCGATACCGTCGACGAAGTGCACCAAGGCGGAACACCGCTACCGCGAGCACCCGAACGGATGCTTTCGGCGACGGGGTTCTCCTACAGTCACTTGGTCGGGGCTAAGGGGTGTAGCTGTCTATTAAGTTTATCCGGCGAGTATCCGAGTACGCTACGTGATTGTGACGGACTTTTGATCACATCAAAATTCCGTTGCAACCGATCAAGTGAGACTAAAGTGCTATGTTTATAACATTCAAATCAGTTATCTCATAACTCCTTGTGGATTCCAAATATTGTATCACATTCCGGATAAATAGAAAATGTTAAACTTTCCGATCGAACAATCAAACACCAAAGGTTTCCCGAAACAGCTCAACACATGAAATAAGTTTAAAAACATTCGCTTCATGCCTCAGTACCAACGGTCCAGCTGTAGAAGGGTCAAGCCAACGCCTCACTTGTGGCACGTCGTACTGCCCCAAACCCTAAGGTTCAAAGGGCAGTTCAAGACGGTCACATAATCGAGTTAAGGTTTGTTGTCTTCGAGAGGGTCCATCGCGTTACTTGCACTACTTAGAACATTCTTAAACTACGGAAAAATCCAACACTTAGAAATTTCCCGGCAGGGGAAAAAGTGGGTATTTATATCCGGTCGAACTTTTTAACAGTTTCTAAAATATCCGGAAAAACATAAACGAAGTTAAATTATCCGATAAAATTAACGAGTCCCCAATAAAACCCTAGAAAACTCAATACTTGAGTGGAATTAAAAAATACCCATAAAAAATTGCCAAGAAAGGACCTAAGAATAAATATATGAAATTTCAGGGACTAAGTCCAAATTTTGACCGCTGAACCGCCGCCAAACCCATGATTTCGCCGCGGTTCCGCGGTCAAATTATTGACTTAGTGAACCGTATTTCACAGTAATTCTTAGTTTTTCCTGCTTGTTTTTCTAAGAATTTTTAATTCACAAAAATCCACAGTTTTGAAAAATGTACAGAGAAGGGTTTTGTCGGGGTTTACGGGTTCGATCGGACTTCTAACTTCGTCTACACTTCGCCTAAAGCTCCAGCTAGGCTCTGATACCACTGTAGGGTTCCTCGGCACACTCAAGAGGTTCCATAAGGCATCAACCATGCCAATTTCAAAAAATTCCGGTGCCGAGAAACCCTAATATAGATCGTTAACTAGAGAATAGGCGAAACTACAAGTAGTAAACAACTTTACTGCTAAAAGGGAAGTGACTACAACCTTTGTAGATCCGGTCCTCCACCTCCATAGCTCCGTGATGAAGTCCCTCCGCTGCGATCATCGGATCCCGGACTCTAGCGATGGTTTCGTTGAAGAAATGATCGGGCTAGGTCGTCGACTTCGATGCCGAAGATGATCTACGTCGAGGCAACTCAAGATCAAGCTCCAACTTCACCAAGTCATGAAACTTGTGAAGAAAACACCCTATTCTACATGGCAAGTGGTAGAGGATGAAGAAATAGGAAGTGGGTTCACTTTAGATTTGGATTTCTCACTTGGAATCATCACTTGACATTTTTGTAGAAAGCTTTTCTTTCTTCATCTTGAAGAAGAAGAAGAAGAATGAAAAAGGATAATGAAATTAAAACAAAATCAAGTGATGGTTATCATTTTGTAACCATGGGTGAGTGTAGAGAATAAACTAAGGTTAAGTTGAATGGTTAGGTTAAAGGAAAGAAACAAAATGGTCAAGCTTTCAAACCTTCATGAAGTTTCAACAAAAGAACAAAATAAGCCACCATTTCATTTATCTTTCCAAAAGAATAAATAAATAAATAAATAAATAAAAACCTAACCATTTACTTAAACATGGTTTAATCAACACAAACCCAAGTTTGCATGTATCATCAAACATGATACAAACTAGTGCACAAACATATATCATATATACAATGTGCACATTCAAGTGAGATAATCAATCTTAAGTGAACAAATACTAGTTAATGAAAAGTAATATATCAAATATATAATTATACATTAAATCATTAAATCAACACTTGATTTAACGATCCGGTCATATCGCATATGACCGACTAATATCCAATGTATCGACTTATCGAATCAATCCTTGATTCGATAATTAGGTTATATAGCATACAACCAATCGATACATTCATCGCGAGAATAGAATACGGTATCACATACATGCATTATTCTCGGTCCCGCACATATCTCATATGCGCTCCTATTTCGTTTCGCTTGAGCCACGGAACCTCTGTGTAGGACTCTAAAAACTCGTCAATACGCCGGCAGCAGGTGATGATCATATCAAACACCCACAAGCCGCAAGCGGGCTGCTAAACATAACGGCCACCCGGGTATTGAGCGATCAGAAGATCGACGAGCAAGAACGCTCACACTCCTGTGAATCCAACCAGTAACACTTACCGTACAGTCCAGTCTGTTCGTTTGATATGTCGCATATCTCGCCTAGGGGTGGTAAACGTCAGACCCCAATAACTCGATAAGTCGTGTCGATCTAAGGTCTATAGCAGTTCGAGAAACTACTAATAACACTTACCAGTAAATCTCAGCAACCATGGTCAGGGATTTCCGGTTATAGCCAATCAAACACAGTGCAACATCAACTCCCTATACCGGGAGAGACGAATCCCCTCCTATCGCTCATTGCCTCCATGTGATTCGGGACTGTACCCAAAAACCACCGTTTTGCACGCCCTCTTGGACGTGGTAAGGTGGAAATCAAAGCACAGTGGGAATCACACAAGACTCTATGACGATCTCGGGTCAACAGACTACTCTGTACCGGTGTCACCAGAGAACTGCCATCTGACGTAAGGTATAATACCATCTGGGAGTTCTCGGCGAGTCCGTCCAATGTACCCAGTCTCCACTGAGCACCCGTATATCATCTTTGATGTCAAACACCAATGGATATGGGATCATCCATCGCCCATCTGTATGGGTCGAGAAGGTATACGCTAGTCTACTCTGGTATATCGATGCCCTGTCTCGATACACCCACGACTAGAGACCTTGAAGGATGTACTTATGGAATACCTTGTCCCCACTAGTATGATCCGCATCACAGTCCAGGTAGTCAAGTACACATCCTAAGGGCTTTACCAACATGTAACAGAGAGACAATCAGTATACACGTTAAGGTAAAGAGTAACCAGATATCATACTATCATTTCGTGCAAGAAAGTCCTCCCTATATATGTTCCAGCATCCACTACAGTATACATCCTATGTACATTAATTGCCTCTAGGGCATACATATAACTAACATCCATTACCCCACCCTAGACCCCTACGGGTACGGCAAACTACCCGCCAAATTGCCGAAGTGAAGCGGTCTCTCTCAACAAAGTGAGTAGGCTACTAAACACTTCAAAGTACCCGGTAGTTTGTGCACCCCACCTTCGGTCTTTCCTAGGAGCAAAAAACAGTAAAATGAAATAATACAACGGTGGCTACAACCGCAACCTGGATGTGCCCCGCAAAAATAATATTACAACATATTACAATTACATTGAATGAATTAAAATAATAACCCATCACAAAACCCCGGCTAATCATCACAACAGTCCAATACAGTTCACATCCATAAACAATTAAAACCATTACAGAAATGTGCAACCCCTGCCAACCGACATATTAGCAGTTAGGGGAGGTTTACGAACACATTATACAAACACAGATATAATCAAATTAGCAATCATCGTAAGATTTCGAGTGCTAACACTTTAGATTCTACTCCAATACTTCTCTGTGCACCTGAGACTTGAGCAGAAAAATAAACATTCCAGAAATATCATTATTAACACAGGAGAGTTACTGAAGGAATTTGGGCTGACTCGGCCCCAACTCGGCCGCGGATCCGCCGTGGATCGCATGGATCCGCCGCGGTTACGCGGTGAGTTGGCCGAGTTAGGAGTCCAAATTTCTTCTGTAGCCCTATTATTCTCTGCTGGTTATTCTGAAGCTCCCTGAAAAATTTTTAGAGCCAGTTTTAAATTCGACAGAAACTGTGATAAATCGATGATGTTTTCGGTTCTTTTTGCGTAAAAAATTCTTACGACTTTGCTAATGAGTTAATTATTGTTTAGCGAGGCTCTGATACCAATGTAAGTCGATGTACAACACCCCACGACTTGCGGGGAGGCAGAATAATGAAAAACGATCTTGTTTTAGGCGTAAACATCGACTAACTGAGAATCTTTGCTAAACTATAACTAACAAGTATCATAGAAGTTAACAACTACTATGAAAAGTGATTATACCTAATGAACCGTGTCCTTCGTCTTTTCGTTCTCCACCTCCTCCTCGGCCTTCTCAAAGTAGTAGACGATCCACCCGAGAGCTTTACTTCAAGCTTCATCTCAAACTAGAGGTAACTAGGTTTCTTAAAGTGCTAATCTAAGTAACCTAGGTGATATAGAGAAGGGTTATGGATTAAGTAGTCTAATCTAATCCTTGATCTCAACACATGAGAGGGGAGGATTAGGGTTTGAAGAGAGAGAGCTTGAGGAGAGAGAAGGTGAGCATGAGAATGAGATGAGATAATGATATATCATAATATATATCAAGTATTATCATTTATCCAATAAAAGAAAATAAAGGATGAATAATCATGCTTCATAAATACAAGAGGGTGATTCATCTCCATGAGTCATTAAGCATTTATGATGCATTAATGACATGGATGAATCACTCATATGACTCACTAATCTCATTTAATGCATATGCCACCTTAACCCCCAAGTCACCATCTTGTAGAAACTTCTCGCATAATTACGAGAACGCCCCTCCTATCCGTGAAAACACGGAAAAACTTTAGACTGTATAAATCCAATAACCGGATACTAGAAACTGGCTTAAACCAAAGCCGACAAGTAAAAACTGTCCGAAAGTCGTACGTGCGTAAACGCACGTATGAGTCTGAACCCTTGTCGTAAAACCATACAACCTCTATATCGTTTCGCCTGGAGTAGGGAAACTCTCTGTGTGGGACTCTAATGACTCAACTACTTGGCTGGCAGTGGGTTTAACCATAGACCGCAAGCGGCACTAGCAGTACGTAACGGTCCCCAGGTAGATATCGATAAGAAGGCCGATGAGAAAACCCATCCGAACTCCTACTGAGCATGATGTGACAATCTCCGTACAGTCCGGTCTGTTCGTCTAAGACTATCACATATCGGGCCTAGGGGGCGGCAAGTGTCAGTCCCCTAATAGCGGTATAAGTCGTGTCAGAGTGAAGCCCATTACACCCTGAGAAACTATTGGAACCTACTAGTAAATCTCGCTTGCCCTGGCCAGGGACATTGCGTAATGGCTCTCTGACACAGCGCGATATCAACTCCCAATACCAGGAGAGACGAATCCTGTCTAACCGACACTGCCTCCAAGTGCTCGGGACTGCACCCAACTGCTACCTGTTTGCACGACTGCTTTGAGCCGTGGTAGGGTAGCAATCTAAGAACAGTGGGACACACTCGAGGCGAAGTAGCAGTGTCAAGTCTGCGGACTATGCTGTACTCATGTCACCTGGGAACTGTTAACTGACGACTGTTATAAAACCCAACCAACAGTTCCCTGCGAGTCCTGTCCGGTGTACCCGTAACCCAACGAGCACCTGTATACTATCTCCAGTATAACGTACTGACGGTTGTGGGACAGACCATCTCCCCAACTGGAGTGAGAAGCGTACATACTAGTCTACTCCGGAGTATCGATGCCCTGTCTCGATAATCCTACGACTAGGGACCTGAATAAGGATGTGCTTGTAGACTACCCAGCCCCCCTAGTGTGACTGCCATCACAACGCTGGTAGTCAAGCAAGATCCTAAGATCTCTATCAATACGTATACTCACATATTAAGATAGAAAAACTAAGTAGCACACTACCATGTTTAGAAAGACTGTTATATACATGTGAATATCCCAAACTTCCATTAAGTAATATACAAACTAGTATGATACAATAATGGCCCCTAGGGCATATACACTAACAGGTGAAAAAGTCGAGTTTGGGTATCGTTCTTCTAGAGGGTCCATAGAATTACTTGCATGATTTTTTGAATATTTTTAACTTGGAAAAAATCTAACTTTTGGAAAATTTTCCAGAGGGGGGTGAAAGTTGGGTTTTTGATATTCCTTCGAACTTTTCAACGTCGTCAAAAGTACCCGAAACGATATTAAAATTACGACTACGAAATACTCCGATTTGCCTTATGTAATATTAATAAAAACAAACAATACCTAAAACACCAAAACCTAGAGGCTAGAGCACCAAACAAAAACGAGGCCAAACCAAGCCAATAAAACCGGTGGGACCGGTCTATTTCAAGTTCTTGGTGGGTCAAAACCGGTGAAAGGGGCTCGTTTTTGTCTGGTGTTCATATTTCATCATATATAACGTTCTGCAACTGCTTAAAAAATTTTAAGAGGACTTTTAAAATTCGATAGAAACTATAGATTTCGTTTCAAGGTTTCGGAGTTGTTTCGCTTTCGTAATTCTACTAATATCGTCTAATTCTCTAGCTTGGCTCTGATACCACTGTAGGGTTCTTTAGCACGACTACAAGATTGTGGAAGGCATCAACCATGCCATTTTATAATAATTAGTGTGCTAAGAAGCCCTAACGCAAGATCTTGACTAGAGAATTAGGATTATGTTAGAATGTAAGCAACTTTACATATAAAGTGAACAAGGAATACAACCTTTGTAAACCAATCCTTCATTTCAAAAGCTCCGTGTAGTAGTCTCTTCGCTCCAAGTAGTGATCTCCCGGACTCTACTAAGGCTTCTCAAGGTGAAATTAACAAGCTTGCTTGAAGTCTTCGAGACCGAAAATGATCTACGTCGAAAAGACACTAACACAAGCTACCTCTTCAAAAATTAGGGATTGGTGAAGCAAACAACCTAAACTAAATGGCTAATCTAGTGTAGGTTGATGAAGTAGGAATTTTGCTCACTTTAAAAATATTTTTCTCGCTAATTTTCTTCACCTCCTAAAAACTTAGAGAGCTCATTTTTCTGATGAAGAAGATGATAAAGTCAATAATGGAAAAAACAACCATGGGTGAGAAATATCTCATATAACTCATGTAAAGACTTAATCATGGCTTTAGATAATGGTTAGGTTAATAAATATCTAAGGTAAGACAAAATTAGTGGACTAAGTCAATGGTTCCACAAGCTTCCACAAGCTTCAACCATGTGCTAATTTCCATCTAATTTTGATTTACCTTAAATAAATAAACACTCTCAATTATCTATGTCATGGTGTGAGTCTCAAACACGCATGTAGCATGTAATAACAAGCATGACACAATAATATATATCACATATATATTAAATGTGCACAAGTGAGAAAAAGAAATGCTTAAGTGAGCTAATATTAGTTAATGTATGTTAATATATCAAATATATATTTATACATTAAATTATTAAATCAATACTTGATTAAATAATCCGGCTATATCTTATATAACCGACTAATAACATTTGTATCAACTTATCTAATAAACACTTGATCCGTTAACCCGGCTATATCACATATAACCAACCGATATCACATAACGCGAGAATAGAATACGGTATCACATATACGTATTAATATCGATCCCGCACATATCACATACACTACTACAAATAAGGGTTGCCCCTACGGATTTATCGGTAGGGGCAACCCACTGCCCCTACGGATATATACGTAGGGGCGAAAAAAGACCCCGTAGGTGCAAAGGCCGCAGGTGCAAGTTGAGGCCCTGAACGTGCCCCTACGGACAAATTTAAGCCCCTACGGATATATCAGTAGGTGTTATAGCCCCTACGGAGTACCCCTTAGGGGTAATAAAATCATATATGTAATTTTTTTTTTTTGAATATATTGTATATACCTACGGATATACCCGTAGGTCCCTTTTAGATCCCTACGGATATATCCGTAGGGGATATAAAGTAGTTCCTACGGTTAAGTCCGTAGGGGCTTATCCCAACACCCTGGACTGATATCAGGTGGGAAAATATCAGGAAACCTGATATTTTTCCCTACGGATAAATTCGTAGGGGATAGACACTGGCCCCTACGGACATATCCGTAGGGACAACCCCAACACCCTACACTGATATCAGGTGGGAAAATATCAGGTTTCCCGATAGTTTGCCCCTACGGATATACCCGTAGGCTTATGTTATGTACCTGCGGCTTAATCCGTAGGTACATATTGTCTGTATTTTTTTTTAAAAAATGGGCTGCCAGATTTTTTGCCGCCCTGTGCACAATACTATATACATCAATCAAATCATATATTGCAGTATTCATAATCACATCTCACGCATATATATAATATACAAAAGAAACCCAAAAACTGAATATGATATAAATACAAACCAATATCAATATCGTTTCAAAATGTAGTACAATGTGATATAAATAAATACATGTTTCAAAAAATAAGAACCAAAAAGCTACCCTAGTTCGGTCCAGCTCCACCTCCGAATAACGTTCGAATAACGCGCGCCTGCTCCTCGGTAAATACACTCTCCAATGCTACATATAAGGGAGTCTGAGCGGCATGTGGAGCTGGCAATGTGGTCTGCGCGGCCGCCGTCGAGGTAGTCGCTTGCGGAGCCGCGGCTGCGGGAGTCTGAATGGGCGGTGGAGCTACAGGAGCTGTCTGCGGAACCGCAGCCGATGTAGTGGCTTGCGGAGCCACAGCCGAAGGAGATGCATGTGGAGGCTCGGCCGATCTACCCTGTCGCGTCTGGACATAACGTGTGTAAGAAGCGTGTAAGAACTGTGTATTATTCGAATTCGTTTCATTATTAAGTTATTTCGAAACCCTGTTTGGATATCTAGTTTGGAAAAGTGTTGTTTATTTTAATTACATATGTATGTATGATTAATCAGACTTAAGTCTAAAACCAAATAAGCTCAACCTACGTACTAATTATGGATATGTTGATATGTATATAATATGAAATGATATTTTACTATAAAGTAGTATACATACCAGCATCTCCTTCAACTCCTGAACGGTGGCCCTCAAGCTATCCAGTTCCTGATGGACATGCCGGCCACTGGAGACGGAGGAAGTAACCGCCGGGGTGGAGTCCAACCTCATATGGGCCCTGCTAGGGCCCAATCCCCGGCCTCTCTCCCAACCTCCGTGGTGCCCTCCGTGTGCGGCGTCCAGAACTGGGATCAGCAGCCTCGGATCGTTCTGTCCGGTAAAATCGATCCCCGAGGCCTGGGCCTGCTCAACCACCCGCTCCTACACCCACATTAAGCAGTAAAGTATAAGTATAAAATTTAAACTTGAACCTTCCAAAACTAAAATTTCAAATTTGGGTAGAAAAAATATTAACACTTACGCAGTACTCCTGGGTAGCGACGTCGGGACATCGAAGCTCGCCCGTGGCGGGATCTGTCGAGGTGCCGTGGACGGCAAGATATGCGGACAGCACGCTCGGTGTACCACCTGACGCCACGGTCCGAGATGTCTGGAATATTAGAAAGTAACTCTTAATATTAGAAATATTAGAGAATAACTCTTAATATTGCAGAATATTAGAGAATAACTCTTAATTTACCGATAACTCCATGGCTCGAGTAATGTTCCTCGAGCCACCTATGTAAGTGGGGCGACCCCTCTTCGCCGACTTCCTGTTCTCCGTATTCTGAGCGGCCTGTTTTTGCACAACGCATTAACATTTAGTTTTCTAATTAAGAAACACAAAGAAATAAATTATATCATAAATAATGAATTAAATTTAAATACATACTTGTTTGCGTTCGGAGTCGAAATAAGTGCACAATAGAGGCCATGTCTCTACGTCGACTCTCGCAAACGCCGGAGTAGATAGGAGGGCCGCTCTCTCTGCCTCGGGGGTCGCTATCCACAGGGAGTAGCAGTCGGCCTTCAGCTCATTCCTGTTGTATCGGACCTTGGCCTGCATGTTCTTCATCAGGCCATTGTACAGAGCATGAAGGTCGAGCACCCTCCCCGAGTGATCAGGGTCGGCTACAGGCTGAAAATCGTAATCCAACTGAAAATACAAAAAAAAACATTGTTATTAGATTGCAAGTGTTAATAATAAATATATTTGATAGATCAAATGAAAATATATATTAATACATACCCGAGCCTGTTCAAAGAAGAGGGCAAATGAGCGCTGGTGCTGCTCGCCCCACTCAACGTGAAGTGGATAGTTCTTCACGATCCGGCTCTCGTCCCCCAAATACCGGCCGAACCTCTCGATGAGGACCGGTATAGCGATAGTCAAGGGTAAAAAATAGGGGGAATGCTGCCTCCCCCTAGCTCTATTAGGCCTCAGCCTATGGGACTGATTCGGGCCTCGAGTCCCCCTCTGGGGATGGAGAGGCCCTGCGTCTGCACGAAATATCAAGACAATCAATAATAAGACAAAGTTGTATTAAGAAATCAAGGTTAAACAAAAATTCAAGTGTGATATATACCTCCGGTGAATAACGCACGAGCCTGGGCCCGAGCAGCAGCACGAGCGGGACGATAGTTCCTCCGGTGAGGAACAACCGGGGTCCCGGACCCGGACGCATCCCCTCCAACTATAAAATAAACATCGACGCTAAATCTCCATGAAGTTCATATTTATTCTATAGAGCATATGTAAAATAAATAAATATTTTAAATTTATTCATACTAACCTGCAGACGATGCGGAGGGTACGGAAGCGGCAGGAGTGGCCCCTGTGGAAGGTGTGGACGCACCACCTATAATTAGACAATTAAAAATAGATTTTATAAGTAATTGCAAAAAGAATGTGTAGATCAATAATATAACGTTCTAAATCAATATGCATGAACTATAGGACATATAAACATACCCGCAGGTGCGGTGGTGTCACCACCTACAGCTAGACAATAATAAAAATTGCTAAGTAAGAGCAAAAGGAATGTGTATATTTATGATATAGCATTCTAAATCAATATACATACACTATATGATATATAAACATACCTGGAGGAGCGGGGGTGGCCTCTGTCCCAGATGTGGACGCAGGACCAACAACTAGACAATTAAAAATAGATTTGATAAGTAATTGCAAAAAGAATGTGTAGATCAATAATATAACGTTCTAAATCAATATGCATGCACTATAGGACATATAAACATACCCGCAGGTGCGGTGGTGTCACCACCTACAGCTAGACAATAATAAAAATTGCTAAGTAAGAGCAAAAGGAATGTGTATATTTATGATATAGCATTCTAAATCAATATACATATACTATATGATATATAAACATACCTGGAGGAGCGGGGGTGGCCTCTGTCCCAGATGTGGACGCAGGACCAACAACTAGACAATCAAACATTGACAATATAAGTAATTTTGACATAAACAGGCATGAATATCTGTAATATTAAATTGAAAATGGATATGCGTGCAGTATACCTGGAGGTGTGGTAAAATCCACACGGAAGGAGGCATCCGAAGGGGTCTCCGATCTGGGTGCAAGACCGGCCCTCTGAAGCTCCCTACGGAGCTCTCCGGGCGGCAGAACCGCTCTGCCTCTGCCTCTGCCTCTGCCGCGGCTGGAGCTCCTGCCGCCCCTCGCTGCTCCCGACATCGTCATCCAATCTAGATAAACGGTTCGTGGACGCATTAGACAATCGTTAAAAGTATTGACTATATATGATCTAGAGCGTAAAATGTGAAGTAATAATATAACATTACTGATAACCTTTTTCATTTCGTGGGCGCATCATACATATCTACTTGGATTTCATCGTCGATGTCATTTCTAACCCACGTAACTTCATGATCGGTGGAAGACAACCCGTCCTTCGAAACAGACGGTCGGAGCACTTTAAGCCTTCTCTCTTCTTCGTCCTCATCGCTGTCCTCGTATTCTGGGACATCGTAGACATCTCTAGGTTTCCATCGGCATACAACACTCCACCCCGGATCCTTCAAACACTGTGAGTAGTATACTTGGAACGCTTGGTTCGGAAAGATAAACGGATCGTCTTGACCGTAAAATCGAAGTGTGTTCACACTGGTCAATCCATATTCATCTTTCCAAGTCCCAAGACTGCTTCTCCACCTATCTGTATCGGTTCGCGGATCGTACCAAGTACTGTGGAATATATAAAAGGGTTCTGATCGTCCGGGATAGTGGATGCCGAGTATACAATTTAAGTACCCATAGTAAATCACACCGTCCGATCCTACCGTCGCAATACCACTATTCTGAGTGATTCTAGATGTTTCTATGTCCTTAACTTCGAATTTGTATCCAAGGACACCAAATCCTTTGTAATGTGCAACCTCCATACTAGGAAATTGAGCTAAACATCTTGAATCACTCTCAAATGATGCAGACAAGTTCGGATCGTGGATCTAACAAAACAAATTTTACGATAAATACATAACGATACAAGTTTAGATTAAAACTGATAGCAATAAAATGTAATTCGAATAACTTACATGCTCTGTGACCCAATCACAAAAATTATCCTGATGGTATTTTTCCAAACGCTCTTCGTTCCAATCAGGATGCCCCTCACGTACCTCGTTAAAATGAGTTCTGTTTTCGACAAATAATTGTGACATTAATATTATGTCATTTCATACACACACAAACACAGATATAACAATTAATCCAAAAGAACTTACTCTCTAATTTGTTCAAGACATTCGCAATTAAGCAAGATAAACCGGTATATCTTGTTGATAAACATAGTGTCTACTCTCTTATACTCGGCTTTACCATATAGCCCGTCTTGAATTCTTCGTGGTCGGTTAAGCCTTGTCTCAATGTTCTCGTCCAGATAGCGGGAACAAAATGTGGTTGCTTCATCAAGAAGATAACCTTGCATGATAGAACCCTCTGGTCGATTTTTATTGCGTATATACTTCTTAAGAGTGTAAAGGTACCTAATGAGAATATGTTGAATAAATAAACACGGGCATACATGACAAAAATAAATTTATAAATTGCGCGAAACGAAAAATTACACGTACCTCTCGACGGGATACATCCATCGATATTGTACCGGTCCGGCTAACTTCGCCTCAGTTGCAAGATGAACCGTCAAGTGTATTATGATATCGAAGAATGACGGTGGGAAAATACGCTCAAACTTGCAAAGTATCAACGCAATAGAATTTTCTAGTTTATCCAGCGTCGCAACCTCCAGCGTTTTAGCACACAACTCCCTGAAAAAACAACATAGGTCGTTGATTACTAGACCAACCGAGTCGGGGAGAGAAGTCCTGAGGGCTAATGGAAGAAGGTGCTCCACGATAACATGGTGGTCATGACTTTTCAGCCCATCGATCTTGCCCTTCACAATTTTTATTTTCTTGCTGAATGATCCTGAGAAACCTGTGGGGACTTTCAAATCATGCAACACCAGCAGGAATCTTTTCTTCTCCGGTTGTGACATATGATAAGCGGCATTGGGAAGTACAAACTTGCCCGGTTTACCCGCTACCGGTTTAGGGTGCAGTTCACTTCTTATTCCCCACTCTTGTAGATCCATCCGGGCATTCATGTTGTCTTTCGATTTCCCCTCTTTATACAGAAGCAAGTTAAGTATGTGCTCTGATACTCCCTTCTCTATATGCATGACGTCCAGACAATGACGCACTGAATTTGTAGACCAGTACGGAAGCTCGAAGAAAATGCTTAACTTGTTCCAATATTGTGGTTTGACCTGTCTCGTCGGATCCATCCCGAAGGTCACGTTATTGTAACCATCTCATTTAGCAGTCACGTCCTCTCCGGACAATGGGGATGGAGGCCCAAGAAGCTCCTGATGACCATCAAAGTGAACCGTGTCTAACCTGTAGGGGTGGTCTGGAGGCAGAAAACGTCGATGGCCGCAATAACAAACCTTCCTGCTAAAATTCAAAAATTTTGATGTTGTGTGTTCATGGCAATGAGGACATGCTTTGTGACCATGTATGGACCAACCTGAAAGCATTCCATATGCAGGAAAGTCATTAATTGTCCACATTAAAGCCGCACGCAGTATGAAGGTTGTATTTGTGTTTGAATCATATGTCTCTACACCATCAATAAACAAAGTTATCAGCTCCTCAATCAGAGGTCGGAGATAGACGTCGATATTGTTCCCCGGTGAGTTTGGTCCGTCGATAAGAAGAGGCATCATAAAGTATGATTGGTCCATAGCCAACCAAGGCGACAGATTATAAATTATCATTACAACGGGCCATGTACTGTGACTTCCAGCCATATAGTTGAATGGGCAGAAGCCATCGGCAGCCAGTCCGAGCCGGACATTACGGGGATCGCTACTGAATATTGTGTGCCTCCTATCGAAATCCTTCCATGCCGGTGAATCTCTTGGATGGCTCATTTTTCCATTTTCGCTTGGAGGAGCACGATGATGCCAAATCATTGCCTCGGCTGTTTTCTTGCACCTGAATAGCCTCTGTAGCCTCTGTGTTATGGGAAAATATCGTGCTATCTTCACAGGTATATCAGGCTTCTTATCAGAATCTTTCGGCTTATACCTGGCCTCTCCGCATATTGGACACTCTTTCAAATCTGAATTCTCTTTCCGGTACAACACGCAATTTTTAGGACATGCTTGAATCTTCTCGCACTTTAGACCAAATCAGACATCATTTTCTGGGCTTCGTACCAGCTTTCGGGCACATTATTTCCCGGAGGCATAGAATCTTTCAAGAACGAAAGAAGCATTGTGAATGACTTGTTGCTCCATCCATTTAGGCACTTAATTTGGAAAAGTTGGACGAACCATGAGAGGGTGGAATACTTCGCATTCTCATAAATTGGTTTCCTAGCATCATTCATGAAATTTTCATATTTATCCGCACGCGGTCCTTGACCGGAAGGAATGTCATCTTCGGTATGAATAGATTCACCTAGGGCAGCCTCTACCATATCCTCCATTTCTTCTGATGGAAATAAATTTCCGTATCCTGCCGTATTACCGAATTCTTCTTCTTCTCCTGCCGCATTATCGTGTTCTCCTTCTTCTACCGCAGTACTGCATTCTTCTCCTTCCCCGTGATATTTCCAAATTGAATAAAGTCTAGTAAACCCATGTTTTACAATATGAAGCTCTGCCAATTCTACCTTCTGCCAGTACTTATTGCCACATCTATCGCACGGACAGAGAATCTTCTCTATTATGATCTTATTATGTGCTCGTGCAAATTCAAGGAAAGCAGCAACCCCTGTGACAAACTTAGGTTGCATACGTTGTTTCCAATCCACATACATCCAGTCCTTAACTCTGACGTACTCATGGGCCATGTTAGACTAAATAACATATAAATTGTAGGTTATGCTGACTATATTGAGAAATATAAGAACGGGATAGTTACTGACAAAGGAGAAAATCCATGTATATGCTTTGTGTGTGCGTTTGTCGTTGAAAAGAATAAATTATCGCACGTTATGTTGACCGATAGACGGGGACTAAGTGGCGCTTTTAATTAGTTTCATATATGGGTATCGATGGGAATATGAAGGTTTCATATTATCATATATTGGTTTTAACCCGAACATCTCAAGTCGCTCTCTGATTATTCGTTTGTATGTATGTGTTCCGGCTGTCGGGGGTAGGCTTCTATCCCATTAAGAATGTATAGAGCGAACGCCCATCACTTGTTCTTTCAACCGTTTCGAGTAAATTTCGGCAGCACCTCCCCGCTGTTCTCCGAGTACACTGTAATAGAATAGATAATCATTTCAAAGCTGTGAAACAACGTTGAAATGAACATCTAATCTATCTTTGTACACGAAGAACCAGCGGAAAGGTACCGACCAAATATCTCGAAACGGATGAAAACACAAGTGAATGAAGGCGTTTGCTTTATACATTCTTAACTTGTCCACACGGGACAAATCAATGGGTTACCATACGATTGAATTTTCTCGTCGCGCAGACTATACGACGGTTGTTAGTATCGAGCTATACTGTCCGATATTTAACAACCTTCGTATAGTTCTAGGTCACGATGAGCATCGCACGTATGTTAACCGATAGACGGGGACTAAGTGGCGCTTTAGTTTCATATACGGGTATCGATGGGAATATGAAGGTTTCATATCATCATCGAGTATCATATATTGGTTTTAACCCGAACATCTCGAGTCGCTCTCTGATTATGCGTTTGTATGTATGTGTTCCGGCTGTCGGGGGTAGGCTTCTACCCATTAAGAATGTATAGAGCGAACGCCCATCACTTGTGCTTTCAACCGTTTCGAGTAAATTTCGGCAGCACCTCCCCGCTGTTCTCCGAGTACACTGTAATAGAATAGATAATCATTTCAAAGCTGTGAAACAACGTTGAAATGAACATCTAATCTATCTTTGTACACGGAGAACCAGCGGAAAGGTACCGACGAAATATCTCGAAACGGATGAAAACACAAGTGAATGAAGGCGTTTGCTTTATACATTCTTAACTTGTCCACACAGGACAAATCTATGGGTTACCATACGATTGAATTTTCTCGTCGCGCAGACTATACGACGGTTGTTAGTATCGAGCTATACTGTCCGATATTTAACAACCTTCGTATAGTTCTAGGTCACGACGAGCATCGCACGTATGTTAACCGATAGACGGGGACTAAGTGGCACTTTAGTTTCATATACGGGTATCGATGGGAATATGAAAGTTTCATATCATCATCGAGTATCATATATTGGTTTTAACCCGAACATCTCGAGTCGCTCTCTAATTATGCGTTTGTATGTATGTGTTCCGGCTGTCGGGGGTAGGATTCTATCCCATTAAGAAAAAATGGAGTGTATTTCGCTGTGAGAGACTCTTCAAAGAAATGGAGGAAGAAGCACTAAAGAAAAAAGAGAGAAAAATAAGAATATAAAGTTGAAACTAAACTTGAGCTATCCGCTGAAATCATAAAGCATAGGAAAGTTGATTGAGTCTTGATCTATTGCTCTTTCTTTGCATTATCTCGTATGTCCATTTATAGATTTTAATGCCACATGAGATGTAATCAGTCAGCTCCCTATGGTTGTATTAATGTCAGCTCTTACACAATATGGGTATCTGCCTTACGATTAAGACAACTATAGAATATGTTAATTTAAAATGTAAGGCTAGCTTTCTATGTATTCTGAGGGACTGCTTGCATAGAACTTAGCTTGATCCTCTCAATTATTACACATAAATATGCTGACATGCCTCTCATAACCCTAACCCCAGCCCCACAGTAACCCTAACCCTAGCCCCAACCCTAACCCCAGCCCACCGTAACCCTACCCCAGCCCCACAGTAACCCTAACCCTAGCCCCAACCCTAACCCCAGCCCACCGTAACCCTACCCCAGCCCCACAGTAACCCTAACCCTAGCCCCAACCCTAACCCCAGCCCACCGTAACCCTACCCCAGCCCCACAGTAACCCTAACCCCAGCCCCACCGTAACCCTAACCCCAGCCCCACCACAGCAGCAGCCGAACCCCAACCCTAACCCTACCCCGACCCCGACCCCGACCCCGACCGCCACCGCGCCCCTGCCCAAACCCAACTCTCATGCGCGCAACCCAGACCCAGCCATGAATAATCCAAAAATGCTTTAATTTACCTCGAGATTTATACCTGAACGGGTGCGCTGGTTACTTGGAGCGACGACGGCGTCGAATTGGCGAAGAAACAGGCGGTGGCGACGACGGTGGCGACGAAACCGGCGGTGGCGACGAGGATGGCGACGAAATCGGCGGTGGCGACGACGGTGGCGACTCTGCCCAACGACGGTGGCGACGCGACGGTGGCGATTTAGGGTTTTTCACGCGCGTTTGAGGGAGAGAGAGAAAATGAGCGTAGGCTTTTCGATCTGGCTTTGTTTTAAATCGATATTTACTTGCCCCTACGGATATATCCGTAGGTCCTTTGTTTGCGCCACCGTAGGGGCAAACACCAAATTAAGAATTAAATTTTTTATTCTTGAACGTCAGTGCCCGTAGGGGCAACCCTTTAGCCCTACGGACTAATCCGTAGGGCCAAGTAAAATCTGCCCCAACGGATAATTCCATCCGTAGGGGCAACCCCCTATTTTACTAGTGATATGTGCTCCTACTTCGTTTCGTCTGAGCCAGGAAACCTCTGTGAAGGACTCTAAAGACTCGTCAATACGCTGGCAGTAGGTGATGATCATATCAGTCACCTACAAGCCTTCGGCGATACTAGCTGGACGTAACGGCTACCCCGGTATTGAGCGATCAAAAGATCAATAAGCAAGCATGTCTAAACTCCCGCAAAGCTTGTCAGTAACACTACCGTACGGTCCGGTCTCTTCATCTGATATGTCGCATATCTAGTCTAGGGGTAGTAAACGTCAGACCCCTGTAACTTGATAAGTCATGCCGATATGAGGCTCATAACGGGTCGAGAAACTACTGATAACTCTTACCAATAAATCTCCATATCAGCCCTGGCCAGAGATTTCCTGTTATATCTAATCGAGCACAGCGCAACATCAACCCCCAATACCGGGAGAGACGAATCCCCTCCTATCGCTCATTGCCTCTATGTGACTCGGGACTGCACCCAAAAACCACCGTTTTGCACGTTCTCTTGAACGCGGTAAGGTGGAAATTAAGGCACAGTGGGAATCATACAAGACTCTATGACGATCTCGGGTTGACAGACTGACCTGTACCAGTATCACCAGAGAACTGCTATCTGACGTGAGGTACAATACCATCTTGGAGTTCTTGGCGAGTCATGTTCAGTGTACCCAGTCTCCACTGAGCACCCGTATACCGTCTTTGATGTCAAACGCCAATGGATGTGGGATTATCCATCTCCCATCATATGGGTCAAGAAGCGTATACGCTAGTCTACTCTCGAATATCGATGCCCCATCTTGATACACCCTCGACTAGGAACAATTAAAGGATGAACTTGTGGACTACCCTGGCCCTACTAGTATGATCCGCATCATAATCCTGGTAGTCAAGTATACATCCTAAGGGCTTTACCAACATGTGAGCGCAAGACAGTATCACAATACAAGTCTACATGTTAAGATAAAAAGTAACCAGATAGCATACTATCATGTCGAGAAAGAAAGTCCTCTCTATATATATGTTTAAGAATCCATGTCCGCGCCCATCCACTTCTACTAGATCGTATTCGTGAGGCACATCCCGCCGATGCCCGTTTGTCTGAGATTCTGGAGCATGTTCGGCAGGGTCGAGATCCGAAGTTTGAGATTGATGACCAGGGTGTGCTACATTTTAGGACTCATATGTGTGTACCTGATATCGATGGGTTGAGACGCGAAATCCTAGATCAGGCATATCAGTCAACTTTTAGTGTTCACCCAGGTTCCACCAAGAAGTACCGTGACTTGAGAGATATCTAATGGTGGGCAGGGATGAAGAATGGTGTTTTGGATTTCGTTTCAAGGTGCTTGACTTATCAGCAAGTCAAGGCTGAGCAACAGAGACCGACATGAGAGTTGCAGCCTTTACCCATTCCGGAGTGGAAATGGAAGAAGATTTCCATGGACTTCATTGTGGGTCTACCCAGGTCTAGTCGAGGGTATGACTCTATTTGGATGATTGTAGACCGGTTAACGAAAGCGGCTCACTTCCTTCCAGTGAAGACCACTTTCGGTTATGCTCAGTATGCTCAGTTATACATTGATGAGATTATGTGTTTGCACGGTGTTCCCATATGCATCGTATCCAACAGGGGCACCGAGTTCACTAGTCGTCTTTGGCAGAAGCTTCAGGAAGCCTTGGGTACCCGTTTGAGCTTTAGCACCGCTTTCCATCCGTAGACCGATGGTCAGTCAGAGCGGACTATACAGACTCTGGAGGATATGCTTCATGCGTGCGTGCTTGATTTTAGTGGCAGTTGGGATCGTCACTTACCATTGATAGAGTTCTCCTACAATAATAGTTATTAGGAGACAATTCAGATGGCACCTTTTGATGCTTTGTATGGTAGAAAGTGTCAAACGCCAGTCTGTTGGACCGAACTCAACAAAAGCAGGATTTTAGGACCCCAGCTAGTTCAAGAGACTACGGAGAAAATTCTGTTGATTCAGGATAGGATGAGAGCAGCCCAGTGCAGACAGAAGTCTTATGCCGTCCGTCGTCATCGCTGGCTCGAGTTCACAGTGGGAGATCATGTATTCCTATATATTTCTCCGATGAAGGGCGTGATATGATTTGGGATGAAAAGAAAGCTTAGTCCCAGATTTGTAGGTCCTTTCAAGATCCTTGGGCGAGTTGGTACCGTTGCCTATCGTTTAGCACTTCCACCCAGTTTTCCGGATGTTCACCCCATATTCCATGTTTCGATGCTTCACAAATACTTTCATGACCTTTCTCACATGATTCAGCACCAGACCGTTCGGCTAGAGCGCGATCTTTCGTTCACCGAGCAGCCAGTAGTGATATTGGATCGGCAAGTGAAGAAACTTCGGTCAAAGGTCTTTCCATCTGTGAAAGTTCTTTGGCGTGGCACAAATAGTGAAGAGGTCATTTGGGAGGTCAAAAGCGAGATGCGGACGAAATTCCCTCATCTCTTTGAAGGTACGCATAGTAAGATTTTTAAATTCGGGGACGAATTTCTTTAAGGGGGGAAATTGTAACACCTTAGAATGCGATTAGTGTTAATTAAACGATAATGCGGGTTTTTTTAGTAAAAAGTTTACCAAAATAGTTTTCAACTATTTTATAAAAATTATTGAATATTTTAGAAATATTTATTTAGGGCCTGCTCACACATGCACATGTTAACCTAGGGTTACTTGAGGGGTTAACCATGCTTAAGTAGCCAAAGCACCTTAACCCCATTTTAATTAAGTTTTATCGAATTATCTAAATTATTAGTTATTTTAAAATAAGGTTTGAATTGTTGACTTGAGAGGGTGAGAGAAAGGGGGTATCATGAGGCATGGCAAGCATGCATTGCATTAAATGAGGAGAGAGAAGATGAAGGCATGGCTCTACACTAAACTCAAACCTCATTCCTTCAGCCCTCACTCATATAAACCCTCACTCTCATTTCCCTCACACTCTCATTCACTTATCATTCTCTCCTTCTCATATTTTCTTCACTCTCACACTCCTTCAACTGAAAAACCCTAACCCAACCCTCACAAACCCACACAAAATCTCCACTAAACTCCATCAAAACCCTTCTCAAGTCAAGATCAAGCTACTAGGATCGCTTGGAGCATGGAAAGCTAGGGTTTTGAGCAAATGTGGATAGGTAATGACTCTCTACTGTTATTTTAGGTTGTTAAATTGTTGTGTGGCTTATTAGTTTCAGTTTAGAACGATAAAGATTTAGTTTTATGCACGATATCGTATTTTAGTGTCATTATTGGGTATATGTGATCTTCTGTGACCACGAGTCTTTACCGTGAAAACTAGCAGTGTAGAAGTGCTGTACTAGTTGCCTTAAGTATACACCAGTAACACGAGCCCCACCTGACACTGTTTGGCTGGCGACATGTAGGATTTTTCCAGCGAGCTCGGCCAATTGGGGGACTGGGGTGTTGTAATTTTATGGGTAGCTGTCTGCAGTGGTTTGAGGTTGTTTGGTACTGCTAGATTTTTATGTTTTGACAGTGGGTACAATCTAGGATCGATTAGCTAGTTTTTAGTGTTTCGACGACGCGCGACACGGTGTCCGACTCAGTTTCTGTGCTTCGCATGATTTCTGCACGTAAGTTTTTTTAGTAGTGTCGCCACACACGTTAGCCGCTAAGCGAACACTTTAGAGGGTGTTGGAGTCGGTGCGTCGATTTAAGCATAATTTTATGTATTATTGGTCGATTTCTGGACTTGCTATGTTTTTTGTTAATAGGATCGCAGGCGGGGACTTCGGACACTGTGAAGAAAGAGAAGCAGGTGGTTGGATATACTTAGCTCGAGATCACCGTTGAGTAGATTTAACGTCTACGGGAAAATCGCCCATATGGCGCGTCAGGGCTTGATAGGATATTATAGCCGCATGTTTATATTCATATATGTTGATTGTGCATGAGCATCATACATACCATTACTTGTTGTTCCTTGACCTAGTACCTAGTGGACACTGCACCATTACTGACGGTTCATGTTACACGAGCACTAAATTGTATGCTACACCCACACCGTCGGTAATTGCTATGACACTCACAAGCTATATACATATGTTGTATTGTACTTGTTATTGATATTAACACATGGTTATTGTTTTATTGCGTTTATGAGATACATCGTGCATACATAGCTACATGTACACCTTTATATGATGTTGGATTTTATTTTGGAGAAATTGGGAACCGCATGACACATTTAAAAACTGGAAATATTTAAAAGAGCGGTTTTCCCTTGATATGCTCATATTACGGTTTTATGTTGCATATATCATATTGCATGGATTTACGCATTGAGATAAGGATTTCATCTGATTTATGGATTTGAGAACCGTGGTATTATTTTAAGAAAGTATGCACTGTTTTGAAAACTCGGTTCTCTTTATATGATATTTCAATGCGTCCACCATGCGTTTTCTCGGTTCTGAGACGTGTGATAGAAACCCGATTCGAGGAGCTGGATGATCCGTTTGCAGGTTCATGGTAGTCCCGGTATGGTACCTCGGGGCAAGAAAGGGATGTCGCGCAGTAGACGATGAGCCTGGCAGAGGAAGTACTACCTACCGGTGATTGGTTGGACCTGGCGGTTATCCGGAGGATACTGACCGGAGTCGGGAGATGAATATGGGCCGATTCGTACAGCCGGAGCCCGAGGGCCGATCCGGACAGACGGAGCCCGTTGGCCGATCCGGACTGACGGATCCTGATATATATGGATTTCCGTGTCGATGCTGGACATGAGTATTTCATGATGTTTTCGAGTGCCGGTGTTCGGCACTCGGGTTCCATGATATTTACAGGATATGAAGGCCGATTAGAGTGACGACGCCTGAGTTATAGGGATTTGGGGGGTCGTTGGAGGACACCGTGTTTTTCCACGATGATGATTCATGATGATTGTTGGCTATAGTGCCCTCAAGGCAATTATCATAGTCGCGGACTTGTGATTATGATGATTGAGTGAGAACCTATACCGATAAAATAGTCTTACTCAAGATGATAGTATGCTATCTGGTTTGTCTTTATCATCATATACATGTTGATAGAGCCCATAGGATTCTTGCTTGACTGCCAGCACTGTGATGGCAATAACATACGTAGGAGCTGGGGGTCTATAAGCACATCCTTAAATGTCCCTAGTCGTTGGAGTATCGAGACCGGGTATCGATACTCCAGTGTAGACTAGTGTATACTGATAGAGACCCCGACGAGGGGTGGTGGCCAGGACTCACAAGCCGTTGGTGTTAGTCTGTTCACCTAAGATAGTATACAGGTGCTCATTGGGTTATAAGTACACTGGACGGACTCACCGGGAACCTGCTAGTTGGTATTATACCTATTGTCAGATAGCAATTCCCAGGTGACATGTGTACAGGTTAGTCTGTCGACCTGAGATCGTCATTTGTCTCGTATGAATTCCCACTGTGCTTTGATTACTACCCTAAGATGGCTCAAAGGAGTCATGCAAACAGGTTTTAGTTGGGTGCAGTCCCGAGCCACATGGAGGCAGTGATCGGATCGTTGGGGATTCGTTTCTCCCGGTATTAGGGGTTGATGTCGTGTTGTGTACGGATGGCGATCACCATAAATCCGTGGCCACGGTGGACGAGAACTATCTATCCAGCATCGATAGTTTCTCAGGTGGTGATGGGTTTCATACAGACATTAAATATCGCGTTGTTGGGGGTCTGACTTTATCCACCCCCTAGACTCGATATGCGATACTCTTAGACGAACAGACCGGACTGTACGGATATTGTCACTGTCAGGCTCAGTAGGGGTTCTGCATGAGTTTGCTCGTCGGCCTCCCTTTCGCTCAATACTTGGGTAGCCGTTACGTATAGCTAGTGCCGCTGACGTGCTTGTGGTTAAACCCACTGCCAGCATATTGACGAGTCTTTAGAGTCCCACACAGAGGGTTTTCACGATTCAGGCGATATGGTGTACATGAGGTATGTTGATACATACAGATGTCCGATTAAATATGTGCACTTGCTGCGCAGACTTTAATTGGACGGTTGATAATACTAGTGGGTTAGGATTAAGCCATTTTATTAAATCAGGTTTTGATTTAATAATTTACATATGTATTTATATGTATGTATTCTAGTATTATTGTTCTCTATTTATTTTTTCTCTTGGCTATTCGTATTTTTGTACGAATAAACGTATATGTATTTCGATACATGTACCGGGAAGTATTCCGTATTTTATACAGAATAGGTTCTAGAAGCTTTGCCATCTCATTATTTGATTTTCCATTTATGGAAATTCATTTTGTTTAATAATGATGTGGAGGGTGGAAAAGGTGAAAAGGAATGGGCATGAGTCAAAGCATGGTGTATGGTATGGTCTCATTTGTTTAATGAAATTAAAAAGGAAAATGATTTTATTTTGTGTGGAGGAGAGAGGGGGGCCGGCCAAAATTTTGGTGGGGATTGTTTTTCATTTGGCTAATTACATTATACACTAGCTCTCTCTCACTCTCTCATTCACACAAAAAGGAGTTAGCCAATTTTTCTTCCTCATGCCAAGTTTTTCATCACCTCCTTCATCTTCTTCTTTGGTTGCTCCCATGAGCATAGATGTTGAGAGAAAAATGTAGTGACACTTTCATACACCCCCACTCTCCATCGCAAGCGACTTTAGAGCGCCGGTTGTCTCGTTCGACGAGGCTGGAGCTTGCGCCGTTTCCCACGGGTGGATCATCGGAGATGGAGGAAGACCGGCAACCAAACCACATCAAGGAGCCGCCAGGAGCTTGGAATGAAGACCGAAGGACACGGATCAACTCGGTATAACGATTCTAACTCTTAGTTAGTTTGCTAGATTAGGGTTTAAGGTCGATCCGTAAATCGGATAACGGTAGCGCCAGTTTTAGAAATTTTTGTTTCGCATTTTGGCCGCGTTTTGACGGTCGGGGCGCTGCCGGAACCCTTCATGGTATCAGAGCCACCCTTTAAACCCCTTACTAGCTTGTTTAAACATGCTTGAAAGATCGATCGACGGAAATTTCCGAAAACACGATTCCATTTATGAAGTTTCTATCGATTTTCAAAAGTGGTCAAAAAATATTTTCCAGAGCTTAAAAATCCGTGCAGGGTTTTTAAAGAGTACACAAAAAAATTGGCCTCTTGATTCCTCTAAAGCGCTGCAGAAACACCGCACTTAGCCCCTATTGGCGGTGGTTCCACGGCCGTTTAGTGGTGACGGGCTTCGAAATTTTTTCTGTAGCCCCTGACTTGGAATTGTGATTTTTTTAATATTCTGTTTTGGCCCAGGTTTCTGTGCAGTGTTGGTTTTGCTATTAGGGCCAATTTGGAACTTAGTCGATCGATATTTTAAGCGTGCGTTTGACAGTACATACATTATATTCTGCGACAATGAATGTCACTTGATTGGTAAACTCGTCTAATTGCTATATGTCTTTTAGACGGGTTTACGAACGTGACATTCACGTTGATGTTCTGTATTGTGCTGTGATGTTGGTTGGATCGTCGTGGTGGATAGAAATGGTGTAATGATATTACAGTTTTATTTCATTCGTACATTTGACATTGCGGGGCGAGCGTCCGACATGTGGACTGCCGTCACTGTCAGTTTGTATATTATTCTTTTGGGGCACGACCGGGCTGAGGTCGATGTCACCCTTGTATATTATTTTATTTTCTGTACTAGGATTACCCCGTTGTTGAGTGCATGAACAGCCGGGTTCTAGAGGACAACTGGTCTGCATCTCATGGCGTTGGGACGGAGGGGACCTTACTCTAGAATTGGCGAGCTGTTTGCCGCACTCATAGAGGGTATAGGTTGACCCAGGAGGGGTGCCCAAGTTACCGGATTCCGTGAAGTGCTGGGTGGTCCATTCATGTTGCTGAAGGGGGCTGCCTCACTTCTGGTTTTGGTGGGTAACTTGCCACGCTCGTAGGGGTCTAGGTTTCATTGCACAGGCTATCCACACGACAGGAAATGTCGGGTCTCACTTGCGGCTCAAGTGAAACCCGGGGCTCCAGATTATCCACCATTCTGTATTGCTTCTGTGATGTTTCTGTGATGTTGCTTTATATCATGCCTGGGATGATTGTTATATATATTTATATATATATTAGTAGATGTTGTATATGTTTTGCACCTGCGCTAGTCTAGCCCCCGCTCTGTCGTTAGTTAAGTAACCTAACGGGTGATGACGGGGCCCAGTGGCGAATGCGGATGGCATATACGTACATTTTATTTTCGTTCTTTTCTGGTGTGATTAATTGATAGGACTGCATAGATTCTTATCAATGCAAGGATAAAACAAACCTATATATATATATATGATGTTGTTGGAACCAAGTTTATAAATAACTGACATTACAGACGTTCTCTTTTGCTTTGCAAAGTGGTATTCGGTTATGAATATCCTGCACCTCATTCGACGAGGCAAGGGCCGAGATCCCTTCATCGAGAGTGACCCCTTGAGTAAAAGTTTGCATCAATGTAATAACTTCACTAAAGTCGTTTCCTTTTGCTTTGCATCGTGGTATTCAGTTTGGGATATCTTGCACCCCATTCGATGGGGAAAGAGCCGAGATCCCTTCACCAGGAGTGACCTCTTTAGCAAAAGTTTTCGCCACTATATATTTGTAAAAACCACTTGGATTCCTTCAACGATATCATGTTCATTTCGTTAAAGGTTTTTCGCCAAAAACCAGGCATAGCCCTCCGTCATTTCTTACAAGTATTGCTTAGTATTCGCGCTGCGTTTGTTGACTGTGTCAAGGTGTAGTGTGCGGTAGCTAAGTAGTGCTTGTTTGTGGCATATTAATGCGATTGGTTAGGACAGTTGTGCGGCCTTGTTGACAGTGTCAAGGGCTCGTACGGGTGGGTTTAATGAAATCCTGGATAATGACGGGTTGAACTTGATTAGGACTCTTTAATTTGTTGACCTTGTCAAGGTCACTTGGGTCCTAGGGGTAAAAACACATATCGGGAGTTTCAAACATACAAGAAACTTGCCAGGCATACGTATACCTTCTGGAGTGTGGTGACTTGAGTGGCTTCCATCAGGTTATCATGCGATGATAGTTGGATCCCGATTCCCACTGATGAGTAGGATTACTCCTCGGGTGATTCCGACTAATTCTCCTTTTGGGTTTGGAGGAGAATTCGAGCAAACAGTGGGAGCCATCAAGATTAGATAAAATAATTAACCATTTTGATTTAGGTTAGAGTGCACGCTGAGTGTTTCTTTTCTCTCTCTCTGGCTGCGACTTTGACTAAAATTCATGAAACCAAGTTGACCGAACTTTCTTAAAACGCTTTGGCTTTTGGAATGTCACGGTGTCGCATACATCATTGCCACTTCTATATCACCTTTGCTTTTCTCCAGAACACCTCGTATCACTACGAACATCCACTTCCATTAAATAAATCCATCGTTAGTTACATATGAACTCGAAGGAAATTTTTCAAGGACGGATTCTTGTTCTGGAGAGATTGAATAGAATTATTCGGTTGTCTTTCCTCTTTACCTTCTGTTAGGTAGTGAGGGCTCCTAGGATTAGGAGAGGGTACACCTATTGAGCTTATTGGATAGTCTTCCTCCGGACCATAGGCAGGTGTCGAACGGTAGGGAAGGAAGAAAACCAACAAGCTTAACTGTGGTGTAAAGAAGGAAATAAGTAAAGACATATAAAGGGATTAGAATAATGGCAAAGGAAATTGCGATCACCATCATTCACGACAAAGACCGTGTATACCGCTGCCACTCCTACAGCCACTTTGCTTTTCTCTAGAACACTCCGTATCAATATGGATATCCACTTCTATTGGATATACCATCGTATAGTTACATACGAACTCGAAGGAATTCGTTCCAGATTCAGGGATGGTTTCCGGTTCAAGAGAAATTGGATAGGATTATTCAGATGTCTTTTCTCTTTACCTTCTCTCAGGTTGCGAGGGCTCCTAAGATTAGGAGAGTACACCTATTACGCTTATTGGATAGTCTTCTTCCAAATCTTAGGCTGGAACCGAAGGTAGGGAATGAATAAAACCAATTAGGGTAAAAGAGGTGTACAGAAGGTAATAAGTAAAGACATAATAAAGGGATTACAGAGAGGGCAGGAAAGTATATGGTTACTGTCATGATTCAAGATAATGGAAGAGGCGTTACTAGGAATACCAGTTAACCCTTTTGAAACATTTTCATGTTTCAGTTTTACTATGCGATATTAATTGAAAACTGTTTTCCCAATAAGAATCTAACTCCAGGGTATGTTTTTACCAGATAACTTTCTCATATCTGTATGTTATTACAGATGGTGAGTGGGAGTATGATATTGGGAATTGGGTGATTAGATCCTCATTATATCGGAATTCGTAGTAATTAGTGATATTTGAGGAAATCATCTGGATTTTGCCGGATGGCAAATATTTGGTTTTGAATATCCGTTGTTATGCACCTATTTCAAACGATATATCTGTACATTTATTTTATAAAGTGAGATATAATTTTTTGATATTGTGTCCATGACATTTACTTATATCAGTTGGTGATTGGGTATGGTGCATTCAACAGCGGTGTAACTCTTCTTAACCAAAGTACAGTTTTTCAACCCACAACGCACAGGGTTTGAGTTGTTGAACTCAGAGGACTTATACAAAGTATTGTATGTTGTCCAGTGTCCATTAGGACAATGGGGCTGGTACTTGAACTGTATTCTATTTACTCATAACTTCTCTGATTTTAGACATGTATTTCATTGAAATGCAAGGTTCAGATTTTGAGATGTTATAGACATAAGAATAAAGTAGAGAACCATTTATTAGAAGTATCGGGATTCTTCGAAATATTCGAAGATGTAGATACTTGTGTTTGGTATTCCGTTGATAGTAATGGTTTTAAGAACTTGCTTCTCTTTCGGGTTACTCATATATGGGTGCACTCCTAGATGTGTGATGCTGATTGTCCACTTTCCATTTGGTTGCTATGCACTGGAGATAGCTGCATGATTTTGAATCTGGTTCAAATTAAATTAGTGCTTTTGTTTCTATATCAGATATATATATATATATATATATATATATATATAATCGATTTATATCTTAACGATGTTAAGGTATAGGGAGTTGTCCGGCTGATGCTTAAAACCAGAATCCGGATAAAGTCAAGGCACGTTTCAATAATGGCAGTTGGTAGGTTATCCCGGGCTTTGACGAGGGTTGGCTTTCTACCATCAGGAAGATCAATATTTATATTGTTCTTGACTTGCCACATTTTTAGTAAAATGGATTTTTCAGAAAATAAGAGTGGGAGTATGGTAGAACTGGGTGATTCCAGAAACACAAACGATTACTGATGATTTAATAGAACCTGAGGATTCAATTGGTTTCGACGTTCCGTTAGCCACTCCGCAGATTTGGTGGGTATCCTCAAGCACCCGAGAGGTACTTTGGTCTTCTCAGAGACGGTGATAGGGAGGTTCTTGTTTACCCAGACTTGCCATTGCTGCTGTTCTAGACTATAAGACCCGGCAGGAGGATGAGAATAGCGTCATTCTAAACTAGCTTTAGAAGTGCACATGTATATGACTCAGCCAGAGGGTTGTTGTAGTCAGTAGGAGCAGCGGAAGCATAGTAGGCAAGTAGCTTATGTCTATTTACAGACTAAAGCAGGTATAGGGGAAATAGATCATATATTTTTTATGTAACAGTCATAGGCTTTGACTTCATCAGGATAGGAGATGGATTTGCTAAGTAGGTAGTAGAGAGTGATGTCCAGGTATTGGGATGACATGCACTTGATAGGAAGGGATATTCCTATACTACGATCGGTCATACTTTGGTTGTCACAAAGTTGTTTCTCCACATAGGATATGGATGTAATATCAGAGTTTCTGGTTACTAGATCTATGCTTTTAGATCTAGATTTAGGAAGTATCCTAATCTGGGTACTTTGACATTAAATGGACGACTCCTGGTAAGGTGGTGAACCTGCAGGTGATGGAGTCAACCTCTCTAAAGGTGTATTACAGACTAAAGGGGAGAGAGATCTATATGATTAACATATCACTTGTTTAGGCAATTGAGTTAATCATGAAATTTCAAGTACCACAACGGATGTTGTTTTTGCACTAGCTGCAATAAACATATCCAATCCTGGAGAAACATTGGGAAGCAGTTTATGAACATAAGTGAAAGTTCTTGGGATATGGTAACGGAAGCCTCCTTCTGGAGACGGTTATCATATCAGGCTTCCAAAGTGACCTGGATGATAGAGTTATAGTTTATCCCTCTTTTGAGGGACAGTATGTTGGACAGGTGGAACAAGCGGATATTGAGAAAATGCAAGGCGCATGATACTGATTAAATTCAGTGGACGATACAGTCTAAGTAGTTTGCTGGATTTGGAGTTCATTTGTGAACTGGGTCTGTAGGGTACCTAGGCATACTAATGAAGTCTCACAAGGCATCAACCATGCCAAATTCAAATTTTACAAGTGCCGAGAAACCCTAATACGGATCATTGACTAGAGTTTAAGCGAAACATGCAACTAGTTAACATCTTAACTATGAGTGTACGAAAATACAACCTTTGTAGATCCGGTCCTCCACCTCCATAGCTCCATGATGAAGTCCCCTTGCTGCGATCATCGGATCCCTGTCTCAAGCGTCGGCTTCATCGGAGAAATGTGCGGGCTAGGTCGTCGACTTCGATGCCGAAAATGATCTACGTCGAGGCAACACAAGATCAAGCTCCAACTTCACTAAGCCATGAAACTTGTGAAGAAAACACCCTATACTACTTGGCAAGTGGTAGAGAATGAAGAAATAGGAAGTGGGTTCACTTTAGAATTGGATTTCTCACTCTTTTCATCAAGTCACCATTGATGGTTGCAAGCTTTCTTCTTCTTGAAGAAGAAGAAGAAGAAGAAAAGAATTATGATAAGTTATTTAAAACAGGAAATAATAAGATACTTATCATAATGGCAACCATAGTTAGGTGTAGAGATTAAACCATGGTTAGGTTGAATGGTTAGGTTAAAGGAAACAAACAAAATGGTCAAGCTTTCAACACTTCATGAAGTTTCATGAAAGAAACAAAATAAACCACCATTCTATTTATCTTTCAAAATGAATAAATAAATAAATGAATAAGTAAATAAACAAAACCCTAACCATTAACATAACCATGGTTCAATTCTTTACATAAACCCAAGCTTGCATGTATCATCAAACATGATACAAACAAGTGCACAAAAGTATATCACATATACAACTTGTGCAATTCAAGTGAGAAAATCCATTTTAAAGTGAACAAATATTAGTTAAAGCAAAGTAATATATCAAATATATAATTATACATTAAATCATTAAATCAACACTTGATTTAACGAACCGGTCATATCGCATATGACCGACTAATATCCGATGTATCGACTTATCGAATCAATCTTCGATTCGATAACTAGGTTATATCGCATACAACCATTCAATACATTCATCGAGAGAATAGAATACGGTATCACATACACACATTATTCTCGGTCCCGCACATATCTCATATGCGCTCCTATTTCGTTTCGCTTGAGCCAGGAAACCTCTGTGTAAGACTCTAAAGACTCATCAATACGCCGGCAGCAGGTGATGATCATATCAAACACCCACAAGCCGCAAGCGGTTTACTAAACGTAACGACCACCCGGGTATTAAGCGATCAGAAGATCGACAAGCAAGCCCGCTCCCACTCCTGTGAATCCAACCAGTAACACTTACCGTACAGTCCGGTCTGATCGTCTGATATGTCGCATATCTTGCCTAGGGGTGGTAAACGTCAGACCCCAATAGCTCGATAAGTCGTGTCAATATGAGGTCTATAACAGTTCGAGAAACTACAGGTAACACTTACCAGTAAATCTTAGCAATCCTGGCCAGGGATTTCCGGTTATAGCCAATCGAACACAGTGCAACATCAACTCCTTATACCGGGAGAGACGATTCCCCTCCTATCGCTCATTGCCTCCATGTGATTCGGGACTGTACCCAAAAACCACCATTTTGCAAGCCCTCTTGGACGTGGTAAGGTGGAAATCAAAGCACAGTGGGAACCACACAAGACTCTACGACGATCTCGGGTCAACAGACTACTCTGTACTAGTGTCACCAGAGAACTGCCATCTGACGTAAGGTATAATACCATATGGGAGTTCTCGGCGAGTCCGTCCAGTGTACCCTGTCTCCACTGCGCACCCGTATATCATCTCTGATGTCAAACACCAATGGATATGGGATCATCCATCGCCCATCAGTATGGGTCAAGAAGATATACGCTGGTCTACTCTGGTATATCGATGCCTCATCTCGATACACCCACGACTAGGGACCTTGAAGGATGTACTTATGGACTACCATGTCCCCACTAGTATGATCCACATCATAGTCCAGGTAGTCAAGTACACATCCTAAGCGCTTTACCAACATTTAACAGAGAGACAATCAGTGTACATGTTAAGGTAAAGAGTAACCAGATAGCATACTATCATGTCGAGCAAGAAAGTCTTCCCTATATATGTCCAAGCATCCACTACAATACACATCCTATGTATTGTAATGGCCTCTAGGGCATGCATATAATTAACAATCTCCCACTTGCACTAGGACCATCTGTAGCAGTGGTTGTAGTATCTCATACTTAAGCATCCCATAAAAGTCTCTCTCTGGAAAAAGGCCTTTGTGAGTGGATCCGCCGTGTTGTCCTCTGAGTCTACTTTCTTAACCCCGATCACCCTGGAGACAACTATCTCCATGATCAGGTGATGCTGCCTCAGAATATGTCTAGATCACTGATGGGACAGGCGTTCCTAGGCATAAGCCACAACTCCATTGTCTCACAATGGTAGGAACGAAGTTCATCTCATGAACTAATATACATCCAGACTGCCTCTTTGGTAGCATCTTAAGTAGCGATGTATCCAGCCTTTATCATCTAGTTTGCCACGGTATCTAGCTTGGAACTCTTCCAACATACCGTCCCTTTACTAAGGGTAAAGACAATGCCTGTGACTGACTTTCAGTCGTCTTTATCACCCAGGAACCTTTCTAGTGATTCTCCCCAGGATCGATTGATACCATCTCACTACAACTAGTGAGTATCCTAACATCCAATTAGATCTATCTCATATATCCAAAACCCAGGATTTAGAAGGTATCACTTTGATCCTATATGAAGAATCATTGTGATAAGCAGAGATTGACCGAGCGTAGCATAGGAAACTCCTTCCTTATCAAGAGTATGTCATCCACGTACTCTACGAGGATCGCCACCATACTCCCTACTACCTTTTTGTATATACAAGGTTCATCTACCATTTTGATGAAGTCAAACTATTTGACTACAACATCAAAACAGATGTTCCAACTCCGCGATGCCTGCTTTATCCTATAAAGCATCTTGTACACGTTTCCGCTGCTCCCACTGTTTACGAAGCCTTCTGACTGTGTACTTATAGACACTCTCTTTCAAAATATCATTTAGAAGAGCAGTCAGGACACCCAACCGCCAGATATCGTAGTCATGGTATGTAGCCGTGGCAAGTAGGATCCGGATGGAGTTAAGCATAGCCACTGGAAAAGGTTTCATCATTATCCACGCCTGGTCGACGACAAAAACCTTTAACAAGACTAGCTTTGAAAGTCTCAAATTTTCCAAGTACACCAAGTAATCTACTCAAGATATACTTGCTCCTGATGGGGATTTAACCCTTCAGATATAGCAGCCAAAGTCCATACTATGTTGGTGTTCATGGATTCCATCTCAGATCGCTAAGCATCCAGCCATTCTTACAGAGTCCCACTCCTGATGGCCAGCTCGAAACTAGTTGGGTCATCATCTGATGATGCCATCCTCGCTCCCACTGTCATAGAGAAACCGAAGTATCTCTCAGGTGGGTGAGGAACCCTACTAGATCGGCGGAGAGGCTGAGGTTCGTTGGAATCTACTGAATCCTTTGGTTCTATCAAATCATCAGCTGCAGTTTGTATAGCTGGAACATTTCCAGTTCTATATAACAGACCTTGCCTCGAGCTTGTCTGGATTTTGTTTTTAGACATAGGCCGGACAACCCCAAATCATAACTAACTTAAGTTATGGGCTCTTCCCTTTCCATATCACATATGAAATGGTAGGCAACTGATTTGATTGGAACCCTATTCAATAGGTATGCAGCTTTTTAAATCCATAACCCCCAAAAGGAAACAGGTAACTCAGTAGTACTCATCATAGAGCGCACCATATCGAATAGGGTGCAATTGCTCCGCCCCGATATACCATCGTGCTATGGTGTATACGGAGGAGTAATGCTGAGAGAGAATCTCATTCTCCTTTAGAATAGTCCAGGAATTCTATGCACAAGTATTCTCCTCCTTGATCTCATCAAAGGACATAATACTTATACTCGTATTGGTTCTCTACTTCTAACTTATATTCTGTGAATATCTCAAAAGGTTCAGACTTGTGTTTCAACAGGAACATATGACTGAATCTTGAGATATCATCAGAGAATGTAATGAAGTACAAAAAACCGGTCTTGGCATATGTAGACAGGGGACCTTACATACATCAACATGTATCAATCCCAAGAGTTTACTAACTTTTTCTCTGTTTCCAGTAAACGGAGCTATAGTCATCTTATTTCTGTGACATGACTGGCAAGTTTCACAAGATGGAAATTCAAACAGATTTAAATATGCATCTATATGCAACTTAGCTAGTCGGATTGCATTGATATGACCTAGTCTACAATACTTCAAGAAGGATCCGTTCATTTCTGAACTCTTCCTCTTGTGTGTGTTCCGTATACTAAGAACTGTAGTTTGATTTAGAGCAATAATGCTTTTAGATAACTTGTCTGAACCGATCAACTTTTGATATAGGAAATGTTCAAAGCATTATCCAACAATACAAAATTATATCCTTTCTTTACTAATAAAGAGACTGATATGATTTTGTATATCAGGTTCGGTATCTAATAACATTCGTTCAGAATCAATGTATTGGTAATACAAGGTGACAGTGACCAACAGACTTGGCTGCAACACTTGCCCCGTTTTCTGTCTCATGAAACTTATCACCCGTTCTCAATTCTCTGCCTTTCTATAGCCCTATGAAACAGATTACATATCTGGGATCCTGTTCCGGTATCAGATACCCAGGACGCAGAGGATACTGAGAAATAGTTCTGTGTAAAGAACACACCCGAAGGAGATGCATCATATGCACTTTCTTCGTTTGGGCGGCACGGGAAATCTGGTATTCCCCAATTTCCTGCTCTGTCTTATAACAATTATAAGTTGGAGCGGGACCAACGTTCCCCATCTCAGTATAACAAGCGGGTTCGGTCAATTCATCCATATTATTATCTTGATTAAGGCGTGATATGGTCGCTACCTGGAGAGAGAGAGAAGAAAACACTCAGCGTGCGCCCTTGCAAGAATAGATTGGTTATTATTTTATCTAATCAGGATGGCTCCCACTGTTTTTATCAAATCTACCTTCAAACCCTAAAAGGAAAGACTAGCCGGGATTAATTACACACTATAGGTTCGCCAATCTTTCAGCCAGGCCAGTGTCGGTACTTTGAGGGAGGTCCCCCGTGCTTTCGTACGAACCTAATTAATGTAAATCTCGTGTTCCCAGAGGCGTAACCTCGTTAACACCTTTCTAGACACCTACTTGATCGGCTAATTGTAGTGTATAAAACTCTCCCAGGAGTAACTCTTACTCGCAGCGGGTATCGGGATCCAACTATCTCATAGAAGGTATGCAATCTCATTGCAAATTTCAACACTTGAAATTCCCGATAATTTTGCCCCTAGCGTCCTATGACCTTGACGCAATCCAACAAACCATAGTGCGCTAGTCAAGTTCAACCCGTCATTTCCTGATTGAATTAAATCCACCCGCACGACCCTTGATGCAGTCCAACAAAGTCGCACGACTACCCTAATCCAACCTACATCATATGCATAAGCAGATAAATACTAGTTAGCTACCGCACACTACGCCTTGACGCTGGCCAACAAACGTAGCACGAATACTAACTACCACTTATCTGAAATGACGGAGGGCTACAACAGGTTTTTTTGATAACCTATTGCGTAATGAACTTGATATCGTTGTAGAATCAAATGATTTTAAAATGGAGTGTTTTTTAGGCTTTTCTAGTTTTGCTAAAGAGGTCACTCCCGGTGAAGGGATCGTCGGCCCTTTCCTCATCGAATAAGGTGCGGGATATATCATATATTCACTGTGCAAAGAAAAAACTATAGAACCAATCAAAAGACAAACCGAGGGTTGTAGCATATGCCAGTTATTGCTAAAGGAGTCACTCCCGGAGAAGGGATCTCGGTCCTTTCCTTATCGAATAAGGTGCAGGATGTTCTACAAGGAACACCGCGATGCAAAGAAAGAACTGTAGCTACCTTTTTTTAAGAAATTCGATTCCACAACATCTTAGGTTTCTTTTTCTTTCATTAATCATATTAATGAAGTCCCATCATTTAAGTACCTAAACATCACAGATAAATACGACGTACACTTATGCCATCCGCATTCGCCTCGATGTCCCCTCGTGCACCGTTAGGTTAGGTAACTAACGGCAGAGCAGGGCAGGGCTAGCGCGGGTGTAAAACATAAGTAACGTCTATATAATATATCATATATACAATATACAGTATTTATCACAGAGCATCACATGATCACATCACAGATATCGCAGCAGAAGAATCATATGAAACATTGGATATACTAGGACGTCCGTGTTTTCAATACGAGCCAGTATAAAATACAGATTCCACGGTCGCGATGAATAGCCAAACCCGCACCCCTAGACCCCTATGAGAGCGGCAAGCAACCTTACCAATTCTAGAGTTAGGAGACCCGGACTCGACTCCTCGAGTTGGTCTCCCACTGGACTCCAGAACCCGGTTACTTGTGCTCTCCTCCTTGGGTCTATCCTAGTGCGGAAAAGAAAATAATATACAAAAGGGTGACATCTTCCGCAACCTGGAAGTGCCCCTATAAAAGAATATTACATACAAGTTTTTACATGAATGAAAATGAAAAACACTCATCTCACATAAAACCCCCCGGCTATTCAAACACGACGATCCAATATAACATATTCAGCAACACATAATATCACATGTCATCAACGTAAGTAAATATGCGCATCCCAATTATCGTTGACATATAGCAACGAAACCGGCGATATCACATATTACACTTACGGTCGCAGAAAAGAAAGTGTAAAACTACAACAGTTGGAATCCGCAACCTCTTTAGACATCGCATGCCTAAACAAATGAATTTCTTAGACATCGCATACCTAACAATTATAAACTCCGTATTTTAGTCTCATTATCGAAAACTCTTTTCAGTATCAAGTTAGGCAATTCAATAAGATTCCTAACATACTGATCGAATGCTCGTCGCAAACTTCAGTAGACGGCTGCACCCCCGATGCCGTCGACGAAGTGCACCAAGGCGGAACACCGCTGCCGCGAGCACTCGAACGGATGCTTTCGGCGATGGGGTTCTCCTACAGTCACTTGGTCGGGGCTATGGGGTGAGGCTATCTATTAAGTTTACCCGGCGAGTATCCGCGTACGCTACGTGATTGCGATGGACTTTTGATCACATCAAAATTCCGTGACAACCGATCAAGTGAGACTAAAGTGCTATGTTTATAACATTCATATTAGTTATCTCATAACTACTTGTGAATTCCAATTATTGTATCACATTCCGGATAAGATAGAAAATGTTAAACTTTCCGACCGAACAATCGAACACCCAAGTTTTCCCGAAACAGATCAATACATGAAACATGTTTAAAAACATCCAGTTCATGCCTCAGTACTAACGGTCTAGCCGTAGAAGGGTCAAGCCAACGCCTCACATGTGGCACGCCGTACTGCCCCAAACCCGAAGGTTCAAAGGGCAGTTCAAGACGGTCACATAATCGAGTTAATGTTTGTTGTCTTCTAGAGGGTCCATCGCGTTACTTGCACTACTTAGAACGTTATTAAACCACGGAAAGATCCAACACTTGGAAATTTCCCGAAAGGGGAAAAAGTGGATATTTATATCCGGTTGAACTTTTTAACATATTCTAAAATTACCCGGAAAAAACACACAGACAAAATTAGACAATCCGATCGAAACACCGAGTCCCCAATACAACCCAGAAAACTCAACTCTTGAGTATAATTTAAAAATTCCCAGAAAATACAGCACTAATAGATAAAAGTTACTGTGAAAAAACTAATGTAAGAAACGACCGTACGGCCGCGGAACCACCGCATTAGGCACGCTATTGCCGCGGTTTCGCGGCTATTTGATCGAATTGGAGGTTCCGTTTTGTACAGTAATTCTTAGAAACTCCTGCTGAGTTTTCTGCATATTTTTAATTCTCAAAAAACCCAGTTTTTAAAAAATGTACAGAGAGCAAATTTGTGTTAGGGTTTCGGTTCGATCGGACTTCTAACTCCGTCTACGCATCGCCTAAGACTCTAGCTAGGCTCTGATACCACTGTAGGGTTCCTAGGCACACTAATGAGGTCTCACAAGGCATCAACCATGCCAAATTCAAATTTTACAACTGCCGAGAAACCCTAATACGGATCGTTGACTAGAGTTTAAGCGAAACATGCAACTAGTTAACATCTTAACTATGAGTGAATGGAAATACAACCTTTGTAGATCCGGTCCTCCACCTCCATAGCTCCATGATGAAGTCCCCTCGCTGCGATCATCGGATCCCGGGCTCAAGCGTCGGCTTCATCGGAGAAATGTGCGGGCTAGGTCATCGACTTCGATGCCGAAAATGATATACGTCGAGGCAACACAAGATCAAGCTTCAACTTCACTAAGCCATGAAACTTATGAAGAAAACACCCTATACTACTTGGCAAGTGGTAGAGGATAAAGAAATAGGAAGTGGGTTCACTTTAGAATTGGATTTCTCACTCTTTTCATCAAGTCACCATTGATGGTGTCACGACCCGCAGGGTACGGAACGTGACTGGCACTTAAGTTTACGAAACGTCTAAAGACGTCCGTAAAATAAGTAAGCCAAAGCCCAGAAAACAAAACCAATTAAGCAAAAGAGTGAAGAAAACCCAATCAATTGAAAGCGAGTTTATCAAATAAGTCATGTAAAACCCTTTTTAAAAACAATACCAATTTTTCCGAAAATTTCGGCAGAGTCTCCTTTCTAAATACTGGCCCCCAAAATGGGTACAACAAAATATATATAAATCCAACAAAATAGGGCATCCCCAAGCTGGAGCTAGCTCTTCGCCACATGGCGGTCACAAATCCTACGCAATATAAAATGACAACAAGCAATATAATCATAATGAAGCATAAGAAAAGCAGCATGTCGACTCAAGTGAGCTCGACCCCAAAATACAGCATAAAAGTCTACAAATCTCACAGTCTCACCTCTAGGTCAATATACAATAATGCTGGTAAATACAGTAGATGGAGTACACTAGATACAAAGAATATACAAGGTGGTACAAAATAGTAATATAACCCACCTAGGAGCAAAACCTCGAGTCCAGGCAAAGGAGGCAAAAGAACAAGTGCGTCCGCCGCTACTGAACTGACGGAGCGGACCTGCAAAAGACTGTGGCACAACGGGGGGTGAGTTGCCAACTCGTGAGTAATAAATAACACCTACAAAGGCTATCGTATGCATGCACACAAGCATCCTAGCATCTAAAATACAGGTATGAATGGATGCACTAGCAGGTGTGTATACAACATCAGTGTACGAAATAAGTATGCAACATGAATATCTGAGGTCTCAATAGGTATCTATAAGAAACATTTTATCTCTTTTTGTTTTTGAAACTCTTTTAGAATGCCAGCATAATACTCAAGGAATCGACGAGAACCGGTGTCCAGCAACGACACCTAAAAGCTGTCTCAAATCTCATAAATCCATGTCATAATGTCTCTGGCCTCAGCCGTCCGGCTGACCCATCTCAAATATCAATGTCTCATCATCTAGCGGCCACGGTCGGTATCCTCTGGATATCCGCCGTCCCAAACAGTCACCGGTAGGTAATCCGTCCCCTGCCAGGCTCAACGTCAACACCACATTCCTCTTGCCCCGGGGTACCTTACCGGGCCCACCATGTACCGGTGCCGGTTCCTCCACTCCTCGACACGGATTTCCAAAACCACAGAAAACTCATGGTGGACGACACTTACATCACTAGAAAAACCGCAATTTACATATTTTAAAAATATAATAAGTTTAGAAATTTTGCGGCTTTCCCCCGAAATCCAGAAATATCATAAAATCTCAAGAAATCCTCATAAGTGCATATATCAATGATAATGAATGCATATGGTATCAATAATCAAGTTGCGATGTATGATTAATAGATTAGGCATGAACAATTAATATGATGAAGTACATGCACATGAATAGCAATCCTACGGTTTCATTTTAAGGAATTAAAGGTAATAGCACAAGTTTAAGTATCATTTAGTACAAGGTTTAAATTTAAAGGTTATCTAGTGTGGTGGCATGGCAATTACCAGGGTGTGTGTGTAAGCATGAATAGTGCTCGTGCTGCATATAAAAACCCTGGCAATAGTGCAGGTGTCCTATAACATGGTTTCGTATATGTATGTCAATATAATGCATGGATGCAGCAAATAGTCAACTAAGTATTTCACCCCTAATTACTAACATCACTAAGGATCTTGTAAGTTACTAAAACTATCGGGCGACTTCCGCCATCCAACGATAGTCCCCCGTAGATGTTACATCTACTCACCGGAATCCCTGGCTAGTTGTGTCCAATCACCGCTTTCCCCTTTCGCGCCGCGTCTGACGTCTCCGCGACCGAACCTAGAATTTACATCAATACCAAAAATAAGGTTACATATCAAGAACGACGCAAAACCCAACGAAACTACTAAAGTTCACTAGCTAGGTACAACGTGCGCAGGGTGCGCGGAACATACGCGAAAATCGCAAAAACTGCCAAAAATCGCCGATTTGGTCGCCCGGCAAAACTAAAACCCGACTACTCAAAAATCCGCACACACGCATCCTAAACGTCATAGGATAAGCCAACACAATCATCAAGATGTCGAAAATAATCCATCACATAATTTTAAAACAAAACTAGTAAGCAGATACATTCCAAAAATCGGTGCAACATCGCCGATTTGCTACAAAGACTACTATCAAGCTTGAACAACCAACCATACTACAAGCAATCTACAAACACTATAATTACAACACATTAGCAATGATTCAAAACCTATTTTCCATACATAAACCCTTTCTTGAATCTCCTAAAACAACAATTTACAACCAAAATCACACTTTTAAAATTTAGTAAATTAGCATAGTTTAAAGACCACATAACAAGGTAACCTCTTAGATTAGGTTGTGTAGGAACTAGATTAATTACAAAACAATTTAATTAACTAACATGGCTTCAAGAACCCTAGTTTAATTTTTGTAATTAGCAATCACAAATCAAATTCCATACTACAAATTTAAATTAACACAATTAAAAGCCCACATAAGAAAATTAACCTCTTAGATTAGGTTAGCAAAATAACTAGATAGAAAAATAGATTTAATTAGCCTAGTAATGGTATGCTAAAACCCAAGTTCATATCAAACTACCCTCTTTAAACAAAACTAGATTAGGAATTAAGTAAAGATTTAACACTAAACAATTTCAAGGTTCTAATTAGCACCCTTAAGCAACAATGTAACCATTTGATTAGAAATTATACCTCCAAAGTTCAAACCCTATGATGCTAAAGCCTCCCAAGATGCCATCTTTCTCCAAGATTTGAGTCAATTTGGGTTTGAGAAGAGAGGGAATAAGGTTTTGCTTTGAAATTGTAAAAGGAATTGTTGATTTTTAAGGATTTTTGGATGAACATTGAAGAAGAAAAGAGATGATGCAAGGAGGGGGAGGGGGCTGCTGTTTGCAGCTGAAACTTCAGCTGATGAGGAGTGGGGGAGAGGTGTGGGGGAGTGTGAGAAAAGTCATGGTCAAAGCCATACCAATCAAGAAAAACCCATACCCAATTATATATATTAAAACCCTTTACATATCATTTTGTGCAAATGAGTTGGGGAAAATTTTTCGTGGGCTTGCTGCTGAGGTAGGGCCGGCCTAGAGGTGAGGAATGAGTGAGAGAGAGTGCACAAAAAAAAATTTATGCAAAAAGACCCCCTACAAGTCCAAAATTGCAAATTTAAGCTTAAATTCAATAAATTTCGTTTCCTATAATAAAAATTAGTTAAAAATCAAAATAAAATACTAAAAATTTATGTTACAACTAGATTTTAATTAACATAATTTTAAAGATTAAAATTAGCCCGGAAAAATTTGTATTTATCGCTAATTTAATGTATTTTCTTACCGGCTTAAAATAATATTAAAAAAATGAAAAATAGGGAAAAAATTTTAAATGACCAAAATTTCCTAAGTAACTCATTAGCTACTAAAAACAAGCAATTACCTATCCATTTTAGGTATAATTAGCCCTAAACTGCAAAATAACGAGAAAGACGGTTTTCGGAAAAATACCGAATTTTCACCGATTTTCAGGAAAACACCAAAACAACTTTTCAAGACGCTACAATCTTCCCCCCTTAAAGAAATTCGGTCCCCGAATTTAAAAATATAACTACTCGTACCTTCAATGAGTTGGGGATATTTCTTCCTCATCTCGCCCTCGGCCTCCCAGGTAACCTCCTCGCTGCTCGGGCTACGCCAAAGGACCTTGACGGTTGGTATAATCTTCGACCTCAACTTCTTCACCTGCCGATCCAGGATGGCCACCGGCTGCTCTGCAAAAGAAAGGTCGCGCTCTAGCTGGACTGTTGGGTGCTGAATCGCATGCGAAGGATCGTGAAGGTACTTGCGGAGCATCGAAACATGGAAGACGGGGTGAACATCGGGAAAGCTGGGAGGAAGAGCCAAACGATATGCAACAGCGCCAACACGCTCGAGGATCTCGAAGGGACCTACGAATCTAGGGCTAAGCTTCCCCTTTCGCCCAAAACGCATCACGCCCTTCATCGGAGAGACCCTCAGAAAAACATGGTCGCCAACTGCGAACTCTAACCTGCGACGGCGCCTGTCTGCATAGGATTTCTGCCTGCTTTGAGCCGCTCTCATCCGGTCTCGGATCAACTGTATCTTCGCTGTCGTCTCCTCAACAAGCTGCGGCCCCAAAATACTGCTCTCGCTGAGCTCTGTCCAACAGACGGGCGATCTGCATCTCCTCCCATACAATGCCTCGAAAGGTGCCATCTAAATAGTATCCTGGAAGCTGTTGTTGTAGGAGAACTCCACTAGAGGTAAATGACGATCCCAGCTACCACCAAAGTCTAAAACGCACGCTCTGAGCATGTCCTCAAGAGTCTGAATGGTCCGCTCTGACTGTCCGTCTGTCTGCGGATGAAACGCTGTGCTGAAGCTCAAACGAGTGCCCAAAGCCTCCTGAAGTCTCTGCCAAAGTCGGCTGGTGAATTGAGTGCCTCGATCTGACACGATACAAGTCGGTACGCCATGTAGTCGCACGATCTCGTCAATATAGAGCTGAGCATACTGAGCGAAGCTGAAAGTGGTCTTCACTGGTAGGAAGTGAGCCGCTTTCGTCAATCTATCCACGATCACCCAGATGGAGTCGTACCCTCGACTGGTCCTGGGTAGACCCACAATGAAATCCATTAAAATCTGCTCCCATTTCCACTCTAGAATGGGTAACGGCTGTAGCTCTCCTGCGGGCCTCTGGTGCTCGGCCTTGACTTGCTGACAAGTCAGGCATCTCGAAACAAACTCCGCAATGTCCCTCTTCATCCCGTCCCACCAGTAGGTCTCTCTCATATCATGGTACATCTTGGTGGAACCGGGGTGGACACTATACACTGATCGGTGTGCCTCCTCAAGAATGCCGCGCCGCAATCCATCAGCATCTGGTACGCACAGTCTAGTTCCATATCGTAAAATCCCCTGATCGTCAACCACGAACTCGGAAAATCTGCCCTGTCCCATCTGTGCCATGATCTCTGAGCAACGGTCGTCACCGCGCTGTGCCTCATATATACGGTCAAGCAACTGTGGGCGTGCACGAACATGCGCGAGCTGTCCCCCTGTCTGAGTGAACTCGAACTCAACTCGGCTGTCGTATAACATCTGCCAATCTGCTGACGACTGCCTCTGCACTGCGTGCAAAAAGGATAGACTACCCCCGGGCCTCCTACTCAACGCATCTGCCACCACATTCGCCTTGCCGGGGTGATATAAGATCTCGCAGTCGTAGTCTTTCACCAACTCCATCCAACGACGCTGTCTGAGGTTCAGGTCTCGCTGCTGAAATATGTACTTTAAGCTCTTGTGATCGGTGAATATCTGACACGACTCGCCGTATAGGTAATGTCGCCAAATCTTCAGTGCAAAAACCACTGCAGCCATCTCCAAATCATGAGTGGGGTAGTTCTGTTCATGCTTCTTCAACTGCCGAGAAGCATAAGCGATCACCCGGCCATGCTGCATCAATACGCATCCTAATCCCACTCGCGAAGCATCACAGTAGACAACAAATCCGCCTGATCCCGAAGGCAAAGATAATACCGGCGCCGTAGTCAAACAAGTCCATAGCTGCTGAAAACTGCGCTCGCACTCCTCTGTCCAGACGAAAGGAACTCCCTTCCGGGTCAAACCGGTCAACGGTGTAGCTATACGGGAGAAGTCCTGAACAAAACGCCTGTAGTAGCCCGCCAGGCCTAGAAAACTACGGATCTCAGCAACCGATGTAGGTCGGGGCCACTGCTGAACAGCCTCAATCTTCTTCGGGTCCACACAAATGCCGTCTCTCGTAACCACGTGACCCAAGAATCCGACGCTGTCCAGCCGGAATGCACACTTGGAGAACTTCGCGAACAGCTGGTGCTCCCTCAGAGTCTGTAACGTAATCCGCAAGTGCTGCTCGTGCTCCTCTCTGCTCCGGGAGTACACCAAGATATCGTCGATAAACACGATGATGAACAAGTCAAGATACGGCCTGAATGTACGGTTCATCAAATCCATGAATGCTGCTGGGGCGTTGGTGAGTCCGAACGACATCACAAAAAACTCGTAGTGGCCGTAGCGCGTGCGGAAAGCTGTCCTCGGTATATCCTCCTGCCGAACTCGCAGCTGATGGTATCCTGATCGCAAGTCGATCCTCGAAAAATACCCCGCACCCTGAAGCTGGTCGAACAAATCATCAATGCGCGGCAACGGATATCTGTTCCGAACGGTAACTTTGTTCAGCTGGCGGTAGTCGATACATAAGCGCAAACTTCCATCCTTCTTCTTGACAAACAGGACCGGAGCACCCCACGGAGAAACACTCGGTCGAATAAGCCCCTTATCTAACAAATCCTGCAACTGATCCTTCAGCTCTCGAAGCTCTGCCGGGGCCATCCGATAAGGCGGTATAGAAATAGGCCTGAGCCGGGAATCAAATCAATGCAGAACTCAACATCGCGCTCAGGCGGTAGCCCAGGTAGCTCATCAGGGAAAACATCAGGGAACTCACAAACTACCGGGACCCGGTCTAACGGAACCTCTGCAGCTCGAGTATCACAAATACACGCTAAGAATCCCTGACATCCCTTCCGCAAGAGCTGACCAGCGCGAAGAGACGAAATTAAGCTGGGAAGGGTGACGCTGCGGTCTCCCTGAATAACAAGGACTGGCTCTCCCGGAAAGCTAAATATGACTGCCTTCTCACGGCAGTCCACCGAAGCATAACAAGTGGCTAGCCAATCCATGCCCAGAAGCACATCAAAGTCCAACATATCGAGGAGAATCAAATCAACTGATGAATCCCTCTCCCCGATACGAACGGAACACAAACGAAATACAAAACGAGCGACAAACGACTCGCCTACCGGAGTAACAACAACAAGCGGATGATCTAACGACGACGACTCACGGCCCAACATCGGTGTAAAGTGTGTAGATACGTACGAATGTGTGGAACCTGGGTCGAATAATACCCGTGCGTCGAAAGAACAAACTGGCAAGGTACCTGTCACAACGGCATTGGATGCCTGCGCATCCTGCGGTGTCAAAGCAAAAACTCGGGCCTGTCCTCCACCGATAGCGGGCTGACCTCGACCTCGGCCTCTGCCTCCTCGTCCTCTCTGAACAGGACCGCCGCGTCCACGGCCTCTGGGTGCACCTAACTGGCGTGGAGCATCGCCGGTGGTAGGAAGTAGGGCTCTCTGAGGAGGGGGTGGTGATGGTGGCAGGGTCACATGCGGAACTGTCGCTGCTCCCTGTCGTCTCGCCGGACAGTCTCTGACAAGATGGTGCAAACTCCCGCACCCAAAACACCCTGGCGACGGCTGCTGCCCCTGGGGATAAGAACCATATAACTGTCCCCGCCCAAATCCTCTGCCAGGCCTATCTCTCGGAAAGAATCTGGCGCGTTGCCTCTGAGACGGTACATCGGTGCGAATCCTCTTCGGCCCAGAAACGGCCGAAGTCCGTGATATGCGTGCCTCCATCCGCAATGCCGTATCCATAGCAGCTGAATAAGTGTCGTAGTGCTGGGCGCCAATGGCAAGATATAGCTGGGCATCAAGTCCCTGTACGAATCTCTTCACCATCTTCTCCTCGGTATCCACCAAATACTGAGCATATCGGGATAACTGTGTAAACTGGATGTCATACTCAGACACCGTCATCCCAGGTGTCTTGACTAAGGCCTCGAAGCTACGAGCTCTGGCGTCACGAAAGTTCTCTGGAAGGAAACGGGCTAGAAAGACCGCTGTAAACTCGGCCCAAGTCATAGGCGGTAGACCTGCAGCTAGACCTCTCAAGACTGACTCCCACCATGTCTGCGCGAGACCCTCTAGTCGGAAACTCGCAAGCTCTACCCATCGATCATCCGAACATCTCAGCGAACGGCAGATCCTGGCTAAACTGTCAAGGAACGTCTGTGGGTCCTCCGCTGCCTCGGTGCCGGTGAATACTGGAGGTCTCAGCCTCATGAAATCCTGTAGTGAAACCGGGATGGCCACGGTGGTAGTAGTAGGAGCAGGCATCATGGTCGTCTGTGATGTAATAAGTACGTCATCCGGCCTCGGTATACGACTGGCTGCAACTAGGGATCCTACCATCTGACGTAGCTCCTGCATGCCTCCCATCATCTGTCGCAACTCCTCCATACCAGTCTCGAGCCTATCCATACGGCCTGGGGAAGGTGGATCGGTCTGTCCCTGCAGCGTAGGTATACCACCCTGCTCAGTCCTAGTCTCGGACGAGCCAGCTCGAATCTCGTCTCTGGCGGCAGCCCTCTGTGCCCTCGTAGCCTTCGGCGGCATAGTGGCTGTTACAGGAAAACGGATAGTAAGAACAGTGCAATAGGATCATAGGATACACGGAATTGAAGAAGGAATTTTCAAGCAAGTATATCCTAAAGTCACTTAGGCGGAGTATCGTATCGTAAGTATGCCGCGGACATACACACGCTACGTTACCCTACTTAAGTCACTTACTCCATCTACCAAGGGTCATCCTACACTCAAAAAGGTAAAACCTATCGCTCTGATACCAACTTTGTCACGACCCGCAGGGTACGGAACGTGACTGGTACTTAAGTTTACGAAACGTCTAAAGACGTCCTAAAATAAGTAAGCCAAAGCCCAGAAAACAAAACCAATTAAGCAAAAGAGTGAAGAAAACCCAATCAATTGAAAGCGAGTTTATCAAATAAGTCATGTAAAACCCTTTTTAAAAACAATACCAATTTTTCCGAAAATTTTGGCAGAGTCTCCTTTTTAAATACTGGCCCCCAAAATGGGTACAACAAAATATATATAAATCCAACAAAATAGGGCATCCCCAAGCTGGAGCTAGCTCTTCGCCACAAGGCGGTCACAAATCCCACGCAATATAAAATGACAACAAGCAAAATAATCATAATGAAGCATAAGAAAAGCAGCATGTCGACTCAAGTGAGCTCGACCCCAAAATACAGCATAAAAGTCTACAAATCTCACAGTCTCACCTCTAGGTCAATATACAATAATGCTGGTAAATACAATAGATGGAGTACACTAGATACAAAGAATATACAAGGTGGTACAAAATAGTAATATAACCCACCTAGGAGCAAAACCTCGAGTCCAGGCAAAGGAGGCAAAAGAACAAGTGCGCCCGCCGCTACTGAACTGACGGAGCGGACCTGCAAAAGACTGTGGCACAACGGGGGGTGAGTTGCCAACTCGTGAGTAATAAATAACACCTACAAAGGCTATCGTATGCATGCACACAAGCATCCTAGCATCTAAAATACAGGTATGAATGGATGCACTAGCAGGTGTGTATACAACATCAGTGTACGAAATAAGTATGCAACATGAATATCTGAGGTCTCAATAGGTATCTATAAGAAACATTTTATCTCTTTTTGTTTTTGAAACTCTTTTAGAATGCCAGCATAATACTCAAGGAATCGACGAGAACCGGTGTCCAGCAACGTCACCTAAAAGCTGTCTCAAATCTCATAAATCCATGTCATAGTGTCTCTGGCCTCAGCCGTCCGGCTGACCCATCTCAAATATCAATGTCTCATCATCTAGCGGCCACGGTCGGTATCCTCTGGATATCCGCCGTCCCAAACAGTCACCGGTAGGTAATCCGTCCCCTGCCAGGCTCAACGTCAACACCACATTCCTCTTGCCCCGGGGTACCTTACCGGGCCCACCATGTACCAGTGCCGGTTCCTCCACTCCTCGACACGGATTTCCAAAACCACAGAAAACTCATGGTGGACGACACTTACATCACTAGAAAAACCGCAATTTACATATTTTAAAAAATATAATAAGTTTAGAAATTTTGCGGCTTTCCCCCGAAATCCAGAAATATCATAAAATCTCAAGAAATCCTCATAAGTGCATATATCAATGATAATGAATGCATATGGTATCAATAATCAAGTTGCGATGTGTGATTAATAGATTAGGCATGAACAATTAATATGATGAAGTACATGCACATGAATAGCAATCCTACGGTTTCATTTTAAGGAATTAAAGGCAATAGCACAAGTTTAAGTATCATTTAGTACAAGGTTTAAATTTAAAGGTTATCTAGTGTGGTGGCATGGCAATTACCAGGGTGTGTGTGTAAGCATGAATAGTGCTCGTGCTGCATATAAAAACCCTGGCAATAGTGCAGGTGTCCTGTAACATGGTTTCGTATATGTATGTCAATATAATGCATGGATGCAGCAAATAGTCAACTAAGTATTTCACCCCTAATTACTAACATCACTAAGGATCTTGTAAGTTACTAAAACTATCGGGCGACTTGCGCCATCCAACGATAGTCCCCCGTAGATATTACATCTACTCACCGGAATCCCTGGCTAGCTGTGTCCAATCACCGCTTTCCCCTTTCGCGCCGCGTCTGACGTCTCCGCGACCGAACCTGGAATTTACATCAATACCAAACATAAGGTTACATATCAAGAACGACGCAAAACCCAACGAAACTACTAAAGTTCACTAGCTAGGTACAACGTGCGCAGGGTGCGCGGAACATACGCGAAAATCGCAAAAACTGCCAAAAATCGCCGATTTGGTCGCCCGGCAAAACTAAAACCCGACTACTCAAAAATCCGCACACACGCATCCTAAACGTCATAGGATAAGCCAACACAATCATCAAGATGTCGAAAATAATCCATCACATAATTTTAAAACAAAACTAGTAAGCAGATACATTCCAAAAATCGGTGCAACATCGCCGATTTGCTACAAAGACTACTATCAAGCTTGAACAACCAACCACACTACAAGCAATCTACAAATACTATAATTACAACACATTAGCAATGATTTAAAACCTATTTTCCATACATAAACCCTTTCTTGAATCTCCTAAAACAACAATTTACAACCAAAATCACACTTTTAAAATTTAGTAAATTAGCATAGTTTAAAGACCACATAACAAGGTAACCTCTTAGATTAGGTTGTGTAGGAACTAGATTAATTACAAAACAATTTAATTAACTAACATGGCTTCAAGAACCCTAGTTTAATTTTTGTAATTAGCAATCACAAATCAAATTCCATACTACAAATTTAAATTAACACAATTAAAAGCCCACATAAGAAAATTAACCTCTTAGATTAGGTTAGCAAAATAACTAGATAGAAAAATAGATTTAATTAGCCTAGTAATGGTATGCTAAAACCCAAGTTCATATCAAACTACCCTCTTTAAACAAAACTAGATTAGGAATTAAGTAAAGATTTAACACTAAACAATTTCAAGGTTCTAATTAGCACCCTTAAGCAACAATGTAACCATTTGATTAGAAATTATACTTCCAAAGTTCAAACCCTATGATGCTAAAGCCTCCCAAGATGCCATCTTTCTCCAAGATTTGAGTCAATTTGGGTTTGAGAAGAGAGGGAATAAGGTTTTGCTTTGAAATTGTAAAAGGAATTGTTGATTTTTAAGGATTTTTGGATGAACTTTGAAGAAGAAAAGAGATGATGCAAGGAGGGGGAGGGGGCTGCTGTTTGCAGCTGAAACTTCAGCTGATGAGGAGTGGGGGAGAGGTGTCGGGGAGTGTGAGAAAAGTCAAGGTCAAAGCCATACCAATCAACAAAAACCCATACCCAATTATATATATTAAAACCCTTTACATATCATTTTGTGCAAATGAGTTGGGGAAAATTTTTTGTGGGCTTGCTGCTGAGGTAGGGCCGGCCAAGAGGTGAGGAATGAGTGAGAGAGAGTGCACAAAAAAAAATTTTATGCAAAAAGACCCCCTACAAGTCCAAAATTGCAAATTTAAGCTTAAATTCAATAAATTTCGTTTCCTATAATAAAAATTAGTTAAAAATCAAAATAAAATACTAAAAATTTATGTTACAACTAGATTTTAATTAACATAATTTTAAAGATTAAAATTAGCGCGGAAAAATTTGTATTTATCGCTAATTTAATGTATTTTCTTACCAGCTTAAAATAATATTAAAAAAATGAAAAATAGGGAAAAAATTTTAAATGACCAAAATTTCCTAAGTAACTCATTAGCTACTAAAAATAAGCAATTACCTATCCATTTTAGGTATAATTAGCCCTAAACTGCAAAATAACGAGAAAGACGGTTTTCGGAAAAATACCGAATTTTCACCGATTTTCAGGAAAACACCAAAAAAACTTTTCAAGACGCTACAGATGGTTGCAAGCTTTCTTCTTCTTGAAGAAGAGGAAGAAGAAGAAGAAAAGAATTATGATAAGTTATTTAAAATAGGAAATAATATGATACTTATCATAATAGCAACCATAGTTAGGTGTAGAGAATAAACCATGGTTAGGTTGAATGGTTAGGTTAAAGGAAACAAACAAAATGGTCAAGCTTTCAACACTTCATGAAGTTTCATGAAAGAAACAAAATAAGCCACCATTCTATTTATCTTTCAAAATGAATAAATAAATAAATGAATAAGTAAATAAACAAAACCCTAACCATTAACATTGCCATGGTTCAATTCTTTACATAAACCCAAGCTTGCATGTATCATCAAACATGATACAAACAAGTGCACAAAAGTATATCACATATACAACTTGTGCAATTCAAGTGAGAAAATCCATTTTAAAGTGAACAAATATTAGTTAATGCAAAGTAATATATCAAATATATAATTATACATTAAATCATTGAATCAACACTTGATTTAACGATCCGGTCATATCGCATATGACCGACTGATATCCGATGTATCGACATATCGAATCAATCTTCGATTCGATAACTAGGTTATATCGCATACAACCATTCAATACATTCATCGCGAGAATAGAATACGGTATCACATACACGCATTATTCCCGGTCCCGCACATATCTCATATGCGCTCCTATTTCGTTTCGCTTGAGCCAGGAAACCTCTGTGTATGACTCTAAAGACTCGTCAATACGCCGGCAGCAGGTGATGATCATATCAAACACCCACAAGCCGCAAGTGGTCTGCTAAACGTAATGGCCACCCGGGTATTGAGCGATTAGAAGATCGGCGAGCAAGCCCGCTCACACTCCTGTGAATCCAACTAGTAACACTTACCGTACAGTCCGGTCTGATCGTCTGATATGTCGCATATCTTGCCTAGGGGTGGTAAACGTCAGACCCCAATAGCTCGATAAGTCGTGTCGATATAAGGTCTATAACAGTTCGAGAAACTACAGGTAACACTTACCAGTAAATCTCAGCAACCCTGGCCAGGGATTTCCGGTTATAGCCAATCAAACACAGTGCAACATAAACTCCCTATACCGGGAGAGACGAATCCCCTCCTATCGCTCATTGCCTCCATGTGATTCGGGACTGTACCCAAAAACCACCGTTTTGCACGCTCTCTTGGACGTGGTAAGGTGGAAATCAAAGCACAGTGGGAACCACACAAGATTCTATGACGATCTCGGGTCAACAGACTACTCTGTACTAGTGTCACCAGAGAACTGCCATCTGACGTAAGGTATAATACCATCTGGGAGTTCTCGACGAGTCTGTCCAGTGTACCCAGTCTCCACTGAGCACCCGTATATCATCTTTGATGTAAAACACCAATGGATATGGGATCATCCATCGCCCATCAATATGGGTCGAGAAGGTATACGCTAGTCTACTCTGGTATATCGATGCCCCGTCTCGATACACCCACGACTAGGGACCTTGAATGATGTACTTATGGACTACCATGTCCCCACTAGTATGATCCGCATCATAGTCCAGGTAGTCAAGTACACATCCTAAGGGCTTTACCAACATGTAACAGAGAGACAATCAGTGTACACGTTAAGGTAAAGAGTAACCAGATAGCATACTATCATGTCGAGCAAGAAAGTCCTCCCTATATATGTCCAAGCATCCACTACAATACACATCCTATGTATAGTAATGGCCTCTAGGGCATACATATAACTAACAGGGTCCAATCAGATATCCAGACAAATTCTAAGACAAGTATTGCTCATTTCGGGAGATAGTTTTCTCCGCGAAGTTGAGATTAAGAGAGATACAGAAAGAATCATTGGAGCGGATCCACTCACTGAGGCTATTTCTCGAACACAATCATTTTCGCAAACAGGCTTTGCGAAACTGATTAGTAGAGAAGTTTGGTGTTCGGTATCACACGGGCTGTGAGTATGCGACATCGCAATAATTGGCCTTAAGTGCAAGTGGGAGATTGTTGGCGATAGTGCCCTCTAGGCAATTATCATAGTCGCGGACTTGTGATTATGATGATTGAGTGAGGACCTATACCGATAAAACAGTTTTACTGAAGATGATAGTATGCTATCTGGTTTGTCTTTATCATCATATACATATTGATAGTGCCCATAGGATTCTTGCTTGACTGCCAGCATTGTGATGGCGATCACATACGTGGGAGCTGGGGGCCTATAAGCACATCCTTAAATGTCCCTAGTCATGGGAGTATCAAGACCGGCCATCGATACTCCAGTGTAGACTAGTGTATACTGATCGAGACCCCAACGAGGGGCGGTGGCCAGGTCTCAAAAGCCGTTGGTGTTAGTCTGTTCACCTAAGATAGTATACATGTGCTCATTGGGTTATGAGTATACTGGACGGACTTTTCAGGAACCTGCTAGTTGGTATTATACATATTGTCAGATAACAGTTCCTAGGTGACATGTGTACAGGTTAGTCTGTCGACCTGAGATCGTCATTTGTCTCGTGTGAGTTCCCACTGTGCTCTGATTACTACCCTACCACGGCTCAAAGAAGTCATGCAAACAGGTTTTAGTTGGGTACAGTCCCGAGCCACATGGAGGTAGTGATCGGATCGTTGGGGATTCGTCTCTCCCGGTATTGGGGGTTGTTGTCTCGTTGTGTACGGATGGCCATCACCATAAATCCGTGGCCATGGTGGACGAGAATTATCGATCCAGCATCAATAGTTTCTCAGGTGGTAATGGGTTTCATACCGACACTAAATATCGCATTGTTGGGGATATGACTTTATCCACCCCCTAGACTCGATATGCGATACTCTTAGACGAATAGACCGGACTGTACGGATATTGTCACTGTCAGGCTCAGTAGGGGTTCTGCATGAGTTTGCTCATCGGCCTCCCTTTCGCTCAATACCTGGGCAGCCGTTACGTACAGCTAGTGCCGCTGACATGCTTGTGGTTAAACCCACTGCCAGCGTATTGACGAGTCTTTAGAGTCCCACACAGAGGGTTTTCATGGTTCAGGCGATATGGTGTACATGAGGTATATTGATATATACAGATGTCCGATTAAATATGTGCACTTGCTGCGCAGACTTTAATTTGACGGTTGATAATACTAGTGTCTTAGGATTAAGACAGTTTATTAAATCAGGTTTTGATTTAATAATTTACATATGTATTTATATGTATGTATTCTAGTATTATTGTTCTCTATTTATTTTCTCTCTTGGCTATTCGTATTTTTGTACGAATACACGTATATGTATTTCGATACATGTACCGGGAAGTATTCCGTATTTTATACGGAATTGGTTCTAGAAGTTTTGCCACCTCATTATTTGATTTTCCATTTATGGAAATTCATTTTGTTTAATAATGATGTGGAGGGTGGAAAAGGTGACAAGGAATGGGCATGAGTCAAAGCATGGTGTATGGTATGGTCTCATTTGTTTAATGAAATTGAGAAGGAAAATGATTTTATTTTGTGTGGAAGAGAGAGGGGGGCCGGCCAAAATTTTGGTGGGGATTGTTTTTCATTTGGCTAATTACATTATAACTAGCTCTCTCTCACTCTCTCATTCACACAAAAAGGAGTTAGCCATTTTTTCTTCCTCATGCCAAGTTTTTCATCACCTCCTTCATCTTCTTCTTCGGTTGCTCCCATGAGCATAGATGTTGAGAGAAAAATGTAGTGACACTTTCATACACCTCCAGTCTCCATCGCTAGTGACTTTGGAATGTCGGTTGTCTCGTTCGACGAGGCTGGAGCTTGCACCGTTTTCCTCGGGTGGATCATCAGAGATGAAGGATGACCGGCAACCAAACCACATCAAGGAGCGGTTAGGAGCTTGGAATGAAGACCGAAGGACATGGATAAACTCGGTATAACGATTCTAACTCTTAATTAGTTTGCTAGATTAGGGTTTAAGGTCGATCCGTAAATCGGGTAACGGTAGCGCCAGTTTTAGAAATTTTTGTTCCGAATTTTGGCCACGTTTTGACGGCCGGTGAGCTGCCAGAACCTTTCAATGATGATTTGTTTTATCCCATACTTAGCATTTATTGATATGCATTGCATCATGTATCTGTACTACCTGATAGAGTACCTTTCATGATTGTTGCATACCCAGATTACCATATTGATACTATCAAATTGCATGTGATAGGGTATCGCAGTACGTGCATACCTACGATTACCTGTAGATGTTACTTATTATTCACGAGTTGGTAACTCACCTCCGTTGTGCCACAGTGTTTTGCAGGTTGACCCTCAGAGTAGTCGTGGCCGGGACTATCTTATTGTATTTTTTTGCAGCGGATACCGCTACGGTTGGCTGTGAGCCGTTTTGCTGTAGGTGGGTTGCGGTTATCTGACTTTACATTCATTGTATATCCATTACTGTATCTAGTACTCTCCATCTACCATTTCATATATTGACTTAGAGACGAGTTGTGAGGACGATATTGTATATTTTTGTGACTCTGGGTGTCGAGCTCGTGTGAGCCGATTTTTATTATGCAGTTTTATCTTTTATGTTGTTTTTCACTTATATTGTTCATTTCTTCACTACGGCGTCGTATATATGCTTGTGGTGGTTGTTTCCGCGTTTGGGCGTGATTTTCTACCATTTGGGGATGCTTTATTTATATCATATGTTGTTTTACTTATATTATATGTTTGTACCTATTTCGGGGCTCGTTTTTATAAAGAAGGTCCTTCCGAAATTTTTAAGAAAATAACTTATGTTTAATGATTTTTACTTGAGATTTCCAAACATATTTTAATAATGTTTTTATCACTTACTACTTTTGATGGTTTAGAATTCTGTGTTTCGGGTTACTTAAATTGCGTTACGCCTGTAGACGTTTCATGGTTTAAGTACCGGTCACCTGCCAAATTTTAGGTTGTAACACAAATATCACCCTACACTCACTCTCTCACAAACATCTCTTTTGTTTTTCATTCTTAACTCCATTCACACACAACACTTTTCTTTTCTTTTCCTTTTCTTTGTTTATCTTTTCCTTTCTCATTCTCTTCTTATTTTCTCACAAATTTACAAGTCACAAACACAAAAACAATATGCACATGACATGGTGCACTAGTAAGGAAAAAATGTAAAATTACGGATTTGGCCAAAAATACGATAAATGTCATTATAATAAATAAATCATTTTAATCTCCGATCTATTTCCAAATATTGGTATATACTTATACCATTTTACGAAATACCCCTATTCGCAAATCGAATAGTTTTCGCAAAATATATTATTTTAATATTAAATTTCCAAAAATAATATTTTATATTTCTGAAATGTTACAGTCTTTCCCCTTAAATAAATTCGGTCCCCGAATTTAAATTTAAATCCCCAAATGCTAAAACATTTCAATAATCAACTCAAATCAACAGGGTTTCGAAATCACGGATGATACAGAAATACCACAGCGCATCCTATGCACCTGAAAATGAGGTGAAACTAAAAATCAAACTCCGTCAAGCATCACGCAATCACTGGAGTTATAAAGGAGATGCAAAACTCGAAATCCAATAGCATACTCAATGATGCTATAGTCAAAATCATAATACATATATAGTACGCATCCTTGTAAAAGCATTTTAAAAACTGAATAAAACACATGCAAAATCTTTCCCAAATCTCCGTGCTATGCGTATCTCACGGCATAAGTGGCGGACGATCATTTATAAAGTAGTAAATATATACATATAAATGTTTAGCTCAATTTATACATCCTGCCTTTTTGAAATATCCTAGAAGGTTTTCTTTATAACATTTCGTGTCACTCGCGGACACGTAGGAAAATAGCGAGACTATAACCCCTTTCTTTTGAAAACCTCTTGTTAACTTTTTATGCATGCAAAAGTGCTCAGGGATTGTCCTCAGACCAGTCCTGCTCGGCTGCTATACCATATATTATTCATCATCAAAATGTGATACTCATAAATAAAATCAGCCTCAAAAGGCGTATCCAATATCACATGCGTCTGGTGCGCACGGAAACTAAATCTAATAAAAGTGACATAATATGCACAGAAGCAAAACTAAGTGCAACAGGTGTGCACAAAAGCATCTATCCAGTGCAACGGATGTGCACGACAACAACATAAAATGCATCTATAGTGCACGAAAATCTCAATCCAGTGCAACTAATATGCACGAATGAAAATCCTAATCAAATGCATCTAACATGCATGTTCATATCAGAAAACTACATTTTAATACCGCTCATTCTTTATCTATTTTGTTATATAAATGTATTATTAACCAGTGTCTGCTCAGTAATACAGATTACAGTTATCCGTGACAAAATACTGGAAATACACTTAAAATCATGGATATATCATTAGTGAGCCGACACTGCAACCGGAACTGGAAACCGACCGATATTCCAAGAGTTTCTTTGTGCAACATGTTTGTGTACACACTTTTTATCTAAATGGACCAACACAATCCAAGTGTATACACATGTCACGACCCGAAATGGCACGTGACTGACACTTGAATCATATGAAGTCTATAGGACCCCATCTAATTCAAGTAAGCCCAAAAATCCCAAAAATCTAAACCATTTTAAAGAAGTGCAGAAAACTTGTTTTAAAGTAAGTGGGTTTAATAATTAAGAACATTTAAAAGCAACGTCATATTTTCCTGAAATTTTCGGCAGAGTCTCCTTTATAAAAACTGGCTCCAAACGGGTACAAACATGAATAATATACATAAATGATAAAAGGCATCCCCAAACGGGAGCTAGCTCTTCGCCAATTAGCCGCCACAATCACACAAGCAATATAATATACAATGCCGAAGGGCGAGAATCAAAACTCCAAAGGAAACCAATATCATCAAGAAAACCATAATAATACAAGCGTGACTCTAAGGTCGAAAGAATATACATTGGTATTCCAAGTCTATAAATTAATACAAGTCTGGTTGATGGAGTTACTAGATACAACTGAATATAAATAAAATACAAGAGTAGTCACGATGCGAGTGAACCCACCTACCAAAGCAATCACCCGGAAAGATGCAATGTGCAAGCAAAGCCACCAAGGAAACCTGTACGGCAAAACCTGTAGGAAACTGTGGCACAACGGGGTGAGTTGCCAACTCGTGAGTAGAAAACATCACCGAGCAGAAATCGCATGTATGACTCAATCCTAGGCCATACCATAATATCCATATAAATATAGCCTGAAGCATAAAAATAATGGCAAGGGTAAACATCTATACATAAGTGTAATACCAAGTGCTCGTGTCAATACCTCGTGTAGCAACATATCATATATATGATGTATGAATGCATGAAAACAGAATACATCTAAATGAGAAAACCGTTTTTTTATCTCAGTGAGATTTCTGTATAAAAATCGAAGTATCATCAATGAAATCAACAGAGAATCAGTGTCTAGCATCGATACAAAATATATATCTCTATATCTCAATATCTCGGGCTCTGGCAATCCGGACTGGCCCGTATCATCAAATCTCAATATCTCAGGCTCCGGCGATCCGGACTGGCCTACATCATCAAATCTCAAGACTACATCGGTATCCTCCAGATATCCGACGCATCATAATAACTGGTCGGTAGTGCTCCCCTGCCAGGCTCAACGCCATCAGCTGCGACCATCTTGCCCCGGGGTACCACACCGGGTCCACCTTGCACCCACAGACGGTTCCACCTCCTTTTCGAATCGGGTGTATGGTTGATTGATCATCTTCGTGTGTATTTGGAAAAGTTTTAATCACAACCAAAGAAATTTATACCGCAATCAATTAACGGTGTCGATGTAGCGCGTTAATGAATACGGATCGTCCACTGAGATGCGTGTTTTGATCGATCTTGTTTTAGATGAGTCGAAATGAAAAGATAACAGAAAATGCAAGAAAATTGATTCAAGATTTATGAATTTTAATTTTAAGAAACATAAAGAAACTAAAGATCTAGAATCAAGAATCAAGAAATGTCCCAATCAATTTAGTTATCAAGATTTGTTGAATAGCTTGTAGGAATCGATCGAATTGGTAGCAATGATGAAGCTAATAATGACTAATCTTATCTATGGATAATTTGTAGCTATATCGATAGCGATGAATGAAGATTAGGAATTTATTGAAGAAACTAGGGTTTCTCCTTTTCTATCCCTTGTCTTTTCATTGATCATCATTCAGATCTAGGCTCTAGTAAAGAGATTCATCAATCATTTGATCCCTAATTTGCAACGAAATGATCAAAATGTGATCTCGATCCAAATTAGGTCATTGATGATTCTTTTTCCTAAAGTTCACAAATCTCATAAGACTTAAGATTAGTATTAAGATTTTATCATCACTAGATCTACCTATTCTCTCAATTCCGCCACAAGCGGAGATTTCACTCACACATCATGAAAATTAATGAATCAAGAATCAAGAAGTTTCATAACGCAAGAATGTAAAGAAAGCAAGAATTTCAATTATCACCTTTATTCAATCGACGACTAATTACACATTCCCTCAATTCAAGGTTACAAGATATTGCTCTCGATCGCTCCTTTTGAAGAAGTAACTAGATCCGTCGAATTTCGCTCCGCTCCATCTCCGTGAGACTTGGATCGTCGTGGATCTCGTGCTCTTGATAAAGATTGGCTTCGCGAATAAAGGATCGATGATGGCTCGCTTGATTTTCTTATCAAAATGATCTTGATTTGGTTTTGCAAAATGGATTTGGGTTAGGGTTTTGGTCAAGCTGTGTCACTCAGCTTGTGCAAATTTGGCTCAATATTCAACAACTAATTGTGTAACCTCAAAACCCTAGATCCAGATCCCCTTTTATAAATTTCAAATGAATCTTCCCTCCAAAACTAGGTAGTTATGCAGAGACTTCTAGAAGATGCCACGAAGAAATGGAGCGTCCTGAAGAAGCTAGGTCGTTACAAGGAAGGCTCTGGAAAAGTTCGGATCGCTGACGAGTCTGTAAGTCTACGGTAGTGCCCCGGCCGTCTAACAGACGCCAAATACAGAACAAAAACTTTTATAAACTGGCGCTATCGTATACTATAACCCGGATCTGCCATTATTGCTAAACTAAGAAACTACAAAGAGGTTAGAAATGTTATACCGAACGATCCGAGTCCTTCGGTCTTTAACCATCATCCCACGCTTTGTTGCGGCTGCTCCGATCTCCTGAATCTCCAGTCTCCTCGCCCAGGTGGCACCACGTCAACGGATCTTTAAACAGGCTCCCGCCTCTGAACCGAGGCAACTCGAACATCATGTTTGCCAAAAGAGATGACCAAGATTGATTTAGAGAATAAGTAGAACACATTGTCTCGTTACATCTAAAGTTATGGATGAACGGTTAATGAAGTTGCCTTTTGGAATCGGGTGAAATGAGAAATCTAGCTATCTCATTTCCATGAATCCAAAACTATAATCTTTTTCCAAATCAACAACCATCTTTTTCTTTCAAGAGGGGCCGGCCACAATATATGAGGGGGGAGGTGAGTGTAGGAGCAAGGAAGAGGTAACCATAAGATTAATGAAGAGAATGAGTCACAAGACACCTTGCATAAACATTAATGCAATAAATAATTCATCTAACCTAGTCATCAATTCATTAAAAGCACAATTAATGCACTAATGACCCACTAGCCACCTCATCATCCTAGTCACCATCTAGAAGCTTCTAGAACCATGACTCACCCTCATGACTCACCCTAGTGACGAAAAAAGATAAATCCGCATTTAACCGAATGTTAAATACGGGTGATAGAAAACTGGGAACTGGCAACTTTCAAAAGCGATCCTGAAAGGAATTTCAGGATAACTTCGTAAACGTATAAACATACCCGCATTTGTATTACGACCGAATACAAATGCAACTGAGACAAAGATATTATATCTATACAGTATCATACCCGGATCCGGCTTAAACCAAAGCCCACCAGTATTATCTGCCCGAAATATAACACGTGCGTAAACGCACGTGCATTTTCCGAACCCTGCCATAAAACTATATGGCCTCTACAACGTTTCGCCCGAACTTGGGAAACTGTCCGTGGGGGACTCTAATGACTCACCAACACACTGGCACTGGGTATAACCACTAGAACGTCAGAGGTAATAGCTGTACGTAACGGTTGCCTATGTATTGATCGGAAGGGAAGCTGATGAGCGAACTCATCCAGAAACCCTACTGAGTCTGACAGTGACAATATCCATACAGTCCGGTCTGTTCGTTTATCAGTATCACATATAGGGCCTAGGGGGCTGGTAAATGTCAGACCCCCAATAGCTGTATAAGTCATGTCAGAGAGTAGCCCAAAACACCCTGAGATACTACTGGAATAGCTTCCAGTAAATCTCGATTACCCTATCCAGGGATTTCGTGTAATGGCTCTCCTAAACACAGCGTGATCTCACCCCCAATACCGGGAGAGATGAATCCCTGACGATCCGCTCACTGCCTCCATGTAGCTCGGGACTGTACCCAACTAAAACTTGTTTGCACGACTCCTTTGAGCCGTGGTAGGGTAGTAATCAAAGCACAGTGGGAACTCACATGAGACAAATGACGATCTCAGGTCGACAGACTAACCTGTACATATGTCACCTGGGAACTGCTATATGATGATATGTATAATACCAACTAGCATGTTCCCGGCGAGTCCTGTCCGGTGTACTCATAACCCAATGAGCACATGTATACATCTTAGATGAACCAACTGACACCAATGGCTTGTGAGACCGGCCACCGCCCCTTGTCGGGGTCTTGACTGTATACACTAGTCTACTCTGGAGTATCGATGCCCTATCTCGAAACTCCAACGACTAGGGACCAAAATTAAGGATGTGCTTATAGACTACTCAACTCTCACGTATATGATCGCCATCATACTTTTGGTAGTTAAGCAAGATCCTAAGGGCTCTATCAAAGTGTAACAGTGATAAAGACAAACCAGATAGCATACTATCATCTCAAGTAAGACTGTTTTATCGGTATAGGCCCTACCCCAATCATCACAACCGCGTACCTGCGATCCAATAATTGACTTTGAGGGCACTATATCCAACAATCTCCCACATGCACTTAAGGCTAATTATTGCGATGTCGCGTACTCACAGCTCGTGTGATACCGAACATCCAATTCCTCTACTAATCAGTTTCACAAAGCTCGTTTGTAAAACTATTGTGTTCGAGAAATAGCCTCAGTGAGTGGATCCGCCCTGATGTTTCTTTCTATGTCTCTCTTAATCTCAAGTTCGTGGAGAAAGCCATCTCCCGAATTGAGTAATACCTGTCTTAGAATATGTCTGGATATCTTATGGGACCTAGTTCATAAATGAACTCTAAATCCAAACTTCTTAGACTGTATCGTCAACTGAACCTAATCAGTATCCTGCATCATGCCTCCCACAGAGTCCTCTTGGACTACCTGTCCATAATACTATCCCTCATCAGAGGGAAAACTATAACTTTGACAATCACTCTGTCATGCATGTCACCTTTGAAGCCTGGAATGATAACCGTCTCCCAAACGAGGCTGCCGTCATCAAATCCGTAGAACATGTACTTATGTTTTAAAACTGCTTCCGTATGTTTCTTCAGAATTGGATTAATATAAACTTATCGCATCTTATGCAAAAACGACGTCTGGTGTGGTACTTGACATCTCACGATTGACTTAATTGCCTAAGCAAGTGATCTGCCAATCATGCACATCCCTCTCCCCTTTAGTCTGTAAGACACCTTTAGAGAGGGTGACTCCATCATCTGTAGGTACACCACCATGCCAGGAGTCATCTATTCTAAAATACCATTAGAATTCTGTCGAAGTACCCAGATTGGGAAACTACCCAATTCTAGATCTAAAACCATTGATCTAGAAACCAGAATGTCAGATATTATATCCATATCATTTATGGAGAAACAACTGTGTGACGACCACAGTATAACCGATCGTAGTATAGGAATTTTACTTCCTTCTCTGTGTATGTCATCCAAATACCAGGACATCACACCCTACTACCTTCTCAACAGATCCATCCCCTATTCTGATGAAGTCAAACCCATGACTGTCATATCAAAAATTAGATGATCTATCTCCGCTATATCTGCTCAAGTCTATAAATAGACATTAGCTACTTGCCCACTATGCTTCCGCTGCTCCCACTAATTACGACAACCCTCTGGAAGAATAATATATACGTACACTTCTAAAGCTAGTTTAGAACGACGCTATACTTAACTTCCTGCCGAGTCTCATAGCTTGGAACAACAGTAGTGTCAAGTCCGGGTAAACAAGAACCTCCCTATCACCGTACTTGAGGCTGCCGGAGTACCTCTCGGGTGTCTGTGGTTACCCACCATATCTGCGGAGTGGCTATTGGAATGTCAAACCTGATTGAATATATAGGTCCTATTAAATTTTCCGTAATCGTTTGCGGTTCTGGAATCATTTCCAGTTCTACCATACTGCCACTTCTGATTCTGTAAAAATCCATTTTACTAATATTGTGGCGAGTCAAGAACAATATCACTATTGATCTTTCAGATGATAGAAAGTCAACCCTCGTCAAAGTCAGGGTCAAACCACAAACTGCTATTACAGAAACGTGCCTTGAGTTATCCAGAGTCTGGTTTTAAGCATAAACTGGACAACTCACCGTACCTTAACATCGTTAAGATATGAACCATTCTATATCCAATATAGAAAATTTGGCACTTATTTAATTGGAAGCAGATTCAAAAAACATGCAGCTATCTCCAGTGCATATCAACTTAATGATAGAGGCTAATCAGTATTACTCAACTTAGGAATCCATCCAATTATGAGTAACCTGAAAGAGAAACAAGTTTCTCAAAACTGTTACTATCAACAGAATACCAATCACAAGAATCTACATCTTCGGTATCTTTGAAGAATCCCAAAACTTGTGACACCTGGTTCTCTACTTTATTCCTATACCCACAACTTCTCAAAACTTAGACATTGTATTTAAACGAAACACTTGTCTAAAAACTAGAGAAGTTACAAGTAAACAGAACAGAGTACGATGACCAACCCCTTTGTCCTGATGGACACTGGACAACATACAATACTCTGTATAAGTCCGCTGAGTTGAATAACTCAAAATCTGTGCGCCGTAGGGTGAAAACTGTATCCAGGCGATTTTCTCAAATATCACCAATTACAACGAATTCCGATATAATGAGGATGATCGCCTAATTCCCAATAACTTACTCCCACACATCATCTGTAAAACCATACAGATGTGAGAATCATACCTGGTAAATACATACCTTGGAGTAATTATCTAATCGGGAAATCAGTTTTCCATTAATAATGCACTAAAACATAAAAATGTTTCGTAGGGGTATCCTGGTATTCCAAGTAATGCCTCTTCCATAATCCAATTCATGACTATAGCCGTATATTTCTTTGCCATCTCTCCAAATCCCTTTATTTGTCTTTATTTATTACCTTTTGTACATCCCTTTAGGCTAAGTGGTTTTCTTCCTTTCCTACCGTTCGGCACCAGCCTATGGTTTGGAAGAAGACTATCCAGTAAGCATAATAGGTGTACCCTCCTAAACCAAGGAGTACTCGTAACCTGAGAGAAGGTGATGATAAAAGACAACTGAATAATAACTTATTCTATTTCTCCCGAACCAGGGAAAAAGGAAAAGGTGAAATAGGAGTGGCAATGAAGTACGTGGTTTGGTCTTGAATGATAGCAGTCGCAATTTACCTTGCCCTCTTTCTAATACCTTTATTTTGTCTTTAGTTATTACCTTCTGTACACCCTACTTAGGCTAATTGGTTTTCTTTATTCCCTAGCTTTCGGCACCTGCCTATGGTTTGGAATAAGACTATCCAATAAGCGTAATAGGTGTACTCTCCTAAACCAAGGAGCCCTCGCAACCTGAGAGAAGGTGATAATAAAAGACAACTGAATAAACCAATTCTATTTCTCCTGAACCTGGATCCATCCTCGAAGAAGTCCCTTCGAGTTCGTATATAACCATACGATGGATCTATCTAATGGAAGTGGATGTCCGTAGTAATACGGAGTGTTCTGAGAAATACAAAGGGTAAAAGAAGAAGCAGCAATGACTTATGCAACTTTAGACAATCCAAAAGCCAGTATTTTAAGAAGGTTCGGCCAACTTGGTCACTGAGTCATAGTCTAGGGTCGGTCAAAGTTCGCTGCCAGAGAGAGAGAGAGAGAAAAGAAACACTCTGCGTGCACTCTAACCTAGATCAGAATGTTTATCACTTTATCTAATCAGGAAACGTCCCACTGTACCGTCAAATTCTCCTCCAAACCTGAAAGAAGAATCAATCGGGATCACCCGAAGAGTAAACCAACTCATCAGTGGGAATCGGGATCCAACTCTCATCGCATGATAACGTGACGAAATCCACTCACGTTATCACACTCCAGATGGTATGCGCATAACTAGAAAGTCTTAGTTTCTTTAAAAACTCCCGATGTGATTTTTATCCTATGCTCTTATGACCTTGACGTAGGCCAACAAATCATAAGTCACAAGTCAAGTTCTACCCGTCATTTTCCAGGTTAATTTGAAGCACCCGTATAAGCCCTTGACGTAGGCCAACAAGGCTATACGTCTGTCCCAAACCAACGCATCTATCTATGCAACAAATGAATACCCCAGCAGCTACCAAACACTATGCCTTGACGTAGGCCAACAAACATAGCTTGAATACTACTGACCATCCACAACAAATGACGGAGGGCTACGGCTTGTTTTCGGCGAAAAACCTTTAACGTAATGAACTTGATCTCGTTGAAGGAACCTGATAGCTTTTTATAAAAATATAGTGGCGAAACCTTTGCTAAAGAGGTCACTCCCGGTGAAGGGATCTCGGCTGTTTCCTCGTCGAATGAGGTGCAGGATATTCATAACCGAATACCACGATGCAAAGCAACTTGTAATCGACTATAGTGAAGTTATTACCCTGACGCAAACTTCTGTTAGTTATATGTATGCCCTAGAGGCCATTACTGTACATAGGATGTATATTGTAGTGGATGCTGGGACATATATAGGGAGGACTTTCTTGCTCGACATGATAGTATGCTATCTGGTTACCCTTTACCTTAATGTGTATGCTGATTGTCTCTCTGTTACATGTTGGTAAAGCCCTTAGGATCTGTACTTGACTACCTGGACTATGATGCGGATCATACTAGTGGGGACATGGTAGTCCATAAGTACATCCTTCAAAGTCCCTAGTCGTGGGTGTATCGAGACGGGGCATCGATATACCAGAGTAGACTAGCGTGTACCTTCTCGACCCATACAGATGGGCGATGGATGATCCCATATCCATTGGTGTTTGACATCAGAGATGATATACGGGTGCTCAGTAGAGACTGGGTACACTGGACGGACTCGCCGAGAACTCCCAGATGGTATTATACCTCACGTCAGATGGCAGTTCTCTGGTGACACTGGTACAGAGTAGTCTGTTGACCCGAGATCGTCATAGAGTCTTGTGTGGTTCCCACTAGGCATTTGATGTCGACCTATGGGGGGTTCTCACTGTGTGACAGTGTGGCGAAGCATAGGCTCTTACCCCCAGGGTGTCCCGAGACCGGAAGGTGTTCCGGCGGGTTGTAGTCCTCGCGAGGGGGCATGCGTAAAAAGTAGCGGCTGAGGGACCCGTTGGTGCCACAGCGACCCCATTGGATGGGGTGGCTGCCTGACCTGCAAAACGGTGGTTTTTGGGTACAGTCCCGAGTCACATGGAGGCAATGAGCGATAGGAGGGGATTCGTCTCTCCCGGTATAGGGGGTTTATGTTGCGCTGTGTTCGATTGGCTATAACAGGAAATCCCTGGCCAGGGTTGCTGAGATTTACTGGTAAGTGTTACCAGTAGTTTCTCGAAAAGTTATAGACCTCATATCGACACGACTTATTGAGCTATTGGGGTCTGACGTATACCACCCCTAGGCGAGATATGCGACAGATCAGACGATCAGACCGGACTGTACGGTAGTGTTACTGGTCGGATTCACTGGAGTGTGAGCGGGCTTGCTCGTCGATCTTCAGATCGCTCAATACCCGGGTGGCCGTTACGTTTAGCAGACCGCTTGCGGCTTGTGGATGCTTGATATGATCATCATCTGCTGCCGGCGTATTGACGAGTCTTTAGAGTCCTACACAGAGGTTTCCTGGCTCAAGCGAAACGAAATAGGAGCGCATATGAGATATGTGCGGGACCGAGAATAATGCGTGTATGTGATACCGTATTCTATTCTTGCGATAAATATATCGAATGGTTGTATGCGATATAACCTAGTTATCGATTCAAGCGTTGATTCGATAAGCCGATATATTGTATACTAGTCGGTTGTGTGCGACATAACCGGGTCATTGAATCAAGTGTTGATTTAATGATTTAATGCATATTTATATATTTGATATATTACTTTGCATCAACTAGTATCGGTTTACTTAAGATGGATTTTCTCACTCGGATGTGCGCATTATATATGTGATATGATTTTGTGCGCTTGCTTGTATCATGTTTGATGATGCATGCTTTTTGGTTTAGTGTAAAGTATTAAACCTTGGTTAATGAAATGGTTAGGGTTTACTATTTGTTATTCATTTATCTTATTTATTTATCCATTTATTTTTGATAAATGAATAAAAGAAAATGAAATGAAAATGGTTGCTATTTTTGGATTATAGTTGAAGCTTCTTGAAGTCTTTGACTTTGTAACCATTTTTGTCTCATGCTTAACCTAACCATTCCTTTAACCATGATTAGCTCTCTACACTTGACCATGGTTCACTTATGATAAGAATGGATAATTCTTTTCTATTTGAATTAACTTATTCTTATCATAAGATAATTCTTTCTTCTTCTTCTTCATTCTTCAAGTGAAGAAAACCAAGGTCCATCAATGGTGATTGTTGGAAAAGAGTGAGAAATCCAAAACTAAAGTCTACCCACTTCCTATTTCTTCATCCTCTACCTCTTGCCAAGTAGTAGAGTGTGTTTACTTCACAAGTTTCATGACTTGGTGAAGTTGTGAGCTTGATCTAGCGATGCCTCGACGTAGATCATCTTCGGCATGGACATCGACGACCTAGCTTGCCCATTCTCCGACGAAGCCGATCCTAGAGCCCGGATTTGACTTGGACAGCGGAGAGGACTTCGTTGCGGAGCTATGGAGGTGGAGCACCGGATCTACAAAGGTTGTATTTCCGTTTTCTCATTAGTTAAGTGTTAACTAGTTCACTGTTCGCCTAGACATCTAGTTATCGATCCGTAGTTTAGGGTTTGTAGGCACCATAATTTTTGAAATTGCCATGGTTGATGGCTTGGAAGACCTCACTAGTGTGCCTAGGAACCCTACAGTGGTATCAGAGACTAGCTAGAGCCTTAGGCGAAGTCCAGACGGAAATTGAAGTCCGAACGAACCCGAAACCCCGAACCAATATTGCTCTCTGTCCTTTTTTCAAAAACAGGGATTTTTCTATATTAAAAATATTCAGTAAAATCAGCAGGAGATTATAAGGAAAACTGAAAAATTCGTAGCCCTAATTCCATTAGAGCGCCGCGCTTCCGCGGCACGAGCATGGCTCGTGCGGCGGAAGCGCGGCCGATTTGTCGTTTTGCGCTACTAATTCTGTACAGTAATTCCTCTTCTGCTATGCTGGTTTTCCTGAGAATTTTTAATTGTTTTTCAAGAGTTGAATTTTCTGCAGTTGTTTTGGGGATTCGGTGTTTCGATCGGGGTATCAAATTTTGTCTGTGTGGCTTTCCGGATAAATTTTAGAATATGTTAAAAAGTTCGACCGGATATAAATACCCAATTTTTCCCCTGTCGGGAAATTTCCAAGTGTTGGATTTTTCCGTAGTTTAACGACGTTCTAAGTAGTGCAAGTAACGCGATGGTCCCTCTAGAAGACAACAAACCTTAACTCGATTATGTGACCGTCTTGAACTGCCCTTTGAACCTTCGGGTTTGGGGCAGTACGGCGTGCCACATGTGATGCGTTGGCTTGACCCTTCTACGGCTGGACCGTTGGTACTGAGGTACGAACTGAATGTTGTTAGACTAGTTTCATGTGTTGATCTGTATCGGGAAAACTTGGGTGTTAGAATGTTCGATCGGAAAGTTTAACATTTTCTATTTATCCGGAATGGGATACAATAATTGGAATTCACAAGTAGTTATGTGATAACTAAATGAATGTTATAAACACATCAATTTAGTCTCACTTGATCGGTTGCCATGGAATTTTGATATGATCAAAAGTCCGTCGCAATTACGTAGCGTACGCGGATACTCGCCGGGTAAACTTAATAGACAGCCTCACTCCATAGCCCCGACCAAGTGACTATAGGAGAACCCCGTCGCCGAAAGCATCCGTTCGGGTGCTCCCGGTAGCGGTGTTCCGCCTTGGTGCACTTCGTCGACGGTATCGGGGGTGCGGCCGCCTACTGAAGTTTGCGACGAGCATTCGATCAAAATGTCGGGAATCTTGTTGAATTACCCGACTTGATATTGAAAAGTGTTTTCGATTTTGAGACTAAAATGCGGGGTTTATAATTGTTAGGTATGCGATGTCTAAGTAATTCATTTGGTCAGGCATGTGATGTCTGAGGTGGTTGCGGATTCCAACTGTTGTAGTTTTACACTTTCTTTTCTGTGACCGTAAGTGTAATATGTGATATCGCCGGTTTCGTTGCTATATGTCAACGACAATTGGGATGCGCATATTTACTTACGTTGATGACATGTGATGTTATGTGTTGCTGGATATGTTATATTGGATCGTCGTGTTTGAATAGCCGGGGGTTTTTATGTGAGATGAGTGTTTTTCATTTTCATTCATGTAAAAACTTGTATGTAATAGTCTTTTATTGGGGCGCTTCCAGGTTGCGGGAGTTGTCACCTGTTGTATATTATTTACTTTTCCGCACTAGGATAGACCCAAGGAGGAGGGCACAAGTAACCGGGTTCTGGAGTCCAGTGGGAGACCAACTCGAGGAGTCGGGTCCGGGTCTCCTAACTCCAGAATTGGTAGGGTTGCTTGCCGCTCTCGTAGGGGTCTAGGGGTGTGGGTTTGGCTATTCATCATGACCGTGGAATCCGTGTTTTATACTGGCTCGTATTGAAAACATGGACGTCCTAGTATATCCAATATTTCATATGTTCTTCTGCTGCGATATCTGTGATGTGATCATGTGATGTTCTATGATAGATACAGTATATAGTATATATGATATATTATATAGGCGTTACTTATGTTTTACACCCGTGCTAGCCCTGCCCCGCTCTGCCGTTAGTTACCTAACCTAACGGTGCACGAGGGGACATCGAGGCGAATGCGGATGGCATAAGTGTACGTCGTATTTATCTGTGATGTTTAGGTATTTAAATGATGGGACTTCATTAATGTGATTAATGAAATAAAAGAAACTTAAGATGTTGTAGAATCGAATTTCAAAATAAAACAGGTAGCTACAGTTCTTGCTTTGCATAGCGGTATATGAGATATATCCTGCACCTTATTCGATGAGGAAAGGACCGAGATCCCTTCACCGGGAGTGACTCCTTTAGCAATAACTGGCAGATGCTACACACTCGGTTTGTCTTTTGATTGCTTTTAAGTGTTTTTGCTTTGCACAGTGATATATACGATATATCCCGCACCTCATTCGACGAGGAAAGGACCGACGATCCCTTCACCGGGAGTGACTCCTTTAGCAAAACTGGAAAAGCCTCAAAAGCACTCCATTTTAAAACCATTCGATCCTACAACGATATCAAGTTCATTACGCAATAGGTTTTCAGAAAAACCTGTCGTAGCCCTCCGTCATTTCAGATACGTACTAGTTAGTATTCGTGCTGCGGTTGTTTGGCCTCCGTCAAGGCGTAGTGTACGGTAGCTAACTAGTGCTTATCTGCTAGCATATGATGCGATTGGATTAGGGTATTCGTACGGCGTTGTTTGGCCTCCGTCAAGGGTCGTGCGGGTGGGTTTAATTCAATCAGGAAATGACGGGTTGAACTTGACTAGCGGACTATGGGTTGTTTGGCCTCCGTCAAGGTCATAGCGAGCTAGGGGCAAAATATTATCGGGAATTTCAAGTGTTGAAATTTGCAATGAGATTGCATACCTTCTATGAGATAGTTGGATCCCGATACCCGCTGCGAGTAAGAGTTACTCCTGGGAGAGTTTTATACATTACAATTAGCCGATCAAGTAGGTGTCTAGAAAGGTGTCAATGGGGTTACGCCTCTGGGAAAACGAGGTTTACATTAATTAGGTTCGTCCGAAAGCACTGGGGACCTCCCTCAAAGTACCGACACTGGCCTGGCTGAAAGATTGGTGAACTTGTAGTGTGTAATTAATCCCGGCTAGTCTTTCCTTTTAGGGTTTGAAGGAAGATTTGATAAAAAGTAGTGGGAGCCATCCTGATTAGATAAAATAATAACCAATCTATTCTTGACAGAGCGCACGCTGAGTGTTTTCTTCTCTCTCTCTCCAGGTAGCGACCATATCACGCCTTAATCAAGATAATAATACGGATATTTGACCGAACCCGCTTGTTATACTGAGCTGGGGAACGTTGGTCCCGCTCCAACTTATAATTGTTATAAGACAGAGCAGGAATTTGGGGAATACCAGATTTCCCGTGCCGCCCAAACGAAGAGAGTGCATGCTGATGCATCATCTTCGGGTGTGTTCATTATACAGAACTGTTTCTCAGTATCCTTTACGTCCTGGGTATGTGATACCAGATCAGGATCCCAGATATGTAATCTGTTACATGGGGCTACAGAAAGGTAGAGAACTGAGAACGGGTGATAAGTTTCATGAGGCAGAAAACGGGGCAAGTGTTGCAGCCAAGTCTGTCGGTCACTGTCACCCTGTATTACCAATACATTGATTCTGAACGAATGTTATTAGATATCGAACCTGATATACAAAATCATATCTATCTCTTTATTAGTAAAGAAATGATAAAATTTTGTATTGTTGGATAATGTTTTGAACATTTCCTATATCAAAAGTTGATCGGATCAGGCACGTTATCTAAAAGCATTAATGTTCTAAGTCAAACTACAGTTCTTAATATATGGAACACACACAAGAGGAAGAGTTCAGAAATGAACGAATTCTTCTTGAGGCATTGTAGACTAGGTCATATCAATGTGACCCGACTAGCTAGAGTTACATATAGATGCATATTTAAATCAGTTTGAATTTACATCTTGTGAAACTCGCCAGTCATGTCACAAAGATAAGATGACCATAGCTCCGTTTATTGGAAACAGAGAAAGAGTTAGTGAACTCTTGGGATGATACATGTTGATGTATAAAGGTCCCCAATCTACACATGCCAAGACCGGTTCTTTGTACTTCGTTACATTCTCTGATGATCTCTTTAGATTCAGACATATGTTCCTGTTGAAACACAAGTCCGAACATTTTGAGATATTCACAGAATATAAGTTAGAAGTAGAGAACCAGAATACGGGTATAAGCATTATGTCCTATGATGAGATCAAGGAGGAGAATACTTGAGCACGGAAATACCGGACTATTCTAAAGGAGAATGAGATTCTCTCTCAGCATTACTCCTCCGCATACACCATAGCACGATGGTATATCGGGGTGGAGCTATTACACCCTATGTGATAAGGTGTGCTCTATGATGAGTAATACTGAGTTACCTATTTCCTTTTGGGTGTTATGCACTTGAGAAGCTGCATACCTATTGAATAGGGTTCGAATCAAATCAGTTGCCTACCACTCCATATAAGATATGGAAAGGGAAGAGCTCATGTCTTAAGCTAGTTAAGATTTCGGGTTGTCTGGCCTATGTCTGAAAGCAAAATCCGGACAAGCTCGAGGCAAGGTCTGTTATGTAGAACTGGAAGTGTTCCAGCTATACAAACTACAACATGATTTGATAGAACCAAAGGATTCAGTAGATTCCAACGAACCTCAGCCTCTCCGCCGATCTAGTAGGGTTCCTCACCCACCTGAGAGATACTTCGGTTTCTCTATGACAGTGGGAGCGAGGAATGCATCATGAGATGATGACCCAACTATTTTCGAGCAGGCCATCGAGAGTAAGACTCTGTAAGAATGGCTGGATGTTTATCGATCTGAGATGGAATCCTTATACACCGACAAAGTATGGACTTTAGTTGCTATATCTGAAGGGTTAAATCCCCATCAGGAGCAAGTATATCTTGAGAAGATTACTTGGTGTACATGGAAAAGTTGAGACTTTCAAAGATAAACTTGTTAAAGGTTTTCGTCATTGACCAGGCGTGGATAATGATGAAACCTTTTCCCGTACCTAAGCTTAAGTTCATCCAGATCCTACTTGCCACGGCTACATACCATGACTACGATATCTGGTGGTTGGGTGTCATGACAGCTTCTCTAAATGATGTTTAGAAGAGAGTGTCTATAAGTACACAGCCAGAGGGCTTCGTAGACAGTGGGAGCAGCGGAAACGTGTGCAAGATGCTTTATAGGATAAAGCAGGCATCGCGGAGTTGGAACATCTGTTTTGATGAAGCGGTCAAAGAAGTTGACATCATCAAAATGGTAGTTGAACCTTGTATATACAAAAAGGTAGTAGAGAGTATGGTGACGATCCTCGTAGAGTACGTGGATGACATACTCTTGATAGGGAAGGAGTTTCCTATGCTATGCTCGATCAATCTCCGTTTATCACAATGATTCTCCATATAGGATCAAAGTGATACCTCCTAAATCCTGGATTTTGGATCTATGAGATAGATTTAATTGGATGTTAGGATTCTCACTAGTTGTAGTGAGATGGTATCAACCGATCCTGGAGAATCACTGGAAGTGTTCCAGGGTGATAAAGACGACTGAATGTCAGTCACAGGCATTATCTTTACCCTCAGTAAATGGACGGTATGTTGGAACAGTTCCAAGCTAGATACCGTGACATACTAGACGATAAAGGCTGGATACATCGCTACTTAAGATGCTACCAAAGAGGCAGTCTGGGTGTATATTGGTTCATGAGATGAACTACGTTCCTACCATTGTGAGACAATGGAGTTGTGGCTTATGCTATGGAACGCCGGTCCCATCAGTGATCCAGACATATTCTATGGCAGTATCACTTGATCATGGAGATGGTTGATCTCCAGGAAGATCGAGGTTAGGAGAGTAGACTCAGAGGACAACACAGCGGATCCACTCACAAAGGCCTGTTCCCAAAGAGAGACTTTTATGGGATGGTTGAGTATGAGATACTGCAACCACTGCTACAGATGGCCCTAGTGCAAGTGAGAGATTGTTAGTTATATGGATGCCCTAGAGGCCATTACTGTACATAGGATGTATATTGTAGTGGATGCTGGGACATATATAGGGAGGACTTTCTTACTCGACATGATAGTATGCTATCTGGTTACCCTTTACCTTAACGTGTATGCTGATTGTCTCTCTGTTACATGTTGGTAAAGCCCTTAGGATCTGTACTTGACTACCTGGACTATGATGCGGATCATACTAGTGGGGACATGGTAGTCCATAAGTACATCCTTCAAAGTCCCTAGTCGTGGGTGTATCGAGACGGGGCATCGATATACCAGAGTAGACTAGCGTGTACCTTCTCGACCCATACAGATGGGCGATGGATGATCCCATATCCATTGGTTTGACATCAGAGATGATATACGGGTGCTCAGTAGAGACTGGGTACATTGGACGGACTCGCCGAGAACTCCCAGATGGTATTATACCTCACGTCAGATGGCAGTTCTCTGGTGACACTGGTACAGAGTAGTCTGTTGACCCGAGATCGTCATAGAGTCTTGTGTGGTTCCCACTGTGCTTTGATTTCCATCTTACCACGTCCAAGAGGGCGTGTAAAACGGTGGTTTTTGGGTACAGTCCCGAGTCACATGGAGGCAATGAGCGATAGGAGGGGATTCGTCTCTCCCGGTATAGGGGGTTGATGTTGCGCTGTGTTCGATTGGCTATAACAGGAAATCCCTGGCCAGGGTTGCTGAGATTTACTGGTAAGTGTTACCAGTAGTTTCTCGAAAAGTTATAGACCTCATATCGACACGACTTATTGAGCTATTGGGGTCTGACGTATACCACCCCTAGGCGAGATATGCGACAGATCAGACGATCAGACCGGACTGTACGGTAGTGTTACTGGTCGGATTCACTGGAGTGTGAGCGGGCTTGCTCGTCGATCTTCAGATCGCTCAATACCCGGGTGGCCGTTACGTTTAGCAGACCGCTTGCGGCTTGTGGATGCTTGATATGATCATCATCTGCTGCCGGCGTATTGACGAGTCTTTAGAGTCCTACACAGAGGTTTCCTGGCTCAAGCGAAACGAAATAGGAGCGCATATGAGATATGTGCGGGACCGAGAATAATGCGTGTATGTGATACCGTATTCTATTCTCGCGATAAATATATCGAATGGTTGTATGCGATATAACCTAGTTATCGATTCAAGCGTTGATTCGATAAGCCGATATATTGTATACTAGTCGGTTGTGTGCGACATAACCGGGTCATTGAATCAAGTGTTGATTTAATGATTTAATGCATATTTATATATTTGATATATTACTTTGCATCAACTAGTATCGGTTTACTTAAGATGGATTTTCTCACTCGGATGTGCGCATTATATATGTGATATGATTTTGTGCGCTTGCTTGTATCATGTTTGATGATGCATGCTTTTTGGTTAAGTGTAAAGTATTAAACCTTGGTTAATGAAATGGTTAGGGTTTACTATTTGTTATTCATTTATCTTATTTATTTATCCATTTATTTTTGATAAATGAATAAAAGAAAATGAAATAAAAATGGTTGCTATTTTTGGATTATAGTTGAAGCTTCTTGAAGTCTTTGACTTTGTAACCATTTTTGTCTCATGCTTAACCTAACCATTCCTTTAACCATGATTAGCTCTCTACACTTGACCATGGTTCACTTATGATAAGAATGGATAATTCTTTTCTTTTTGAATTAACTTATTCTTATCATAAGATAATTCTTTCTTCTTCTTCTTCATTCTTCAAGTGAAGAAAACCAAGGTCCATCAATGGTGATTGTTGGAAAAGAGTGAGAAATCCAGAACTAAAGTCTACCCACTTCCTATTTCTTCATCCTCTACCTCTTGCCAAGTAGTAGAGTGTGTTTACTTCACAAGTTTCATGACTTGGTGAAGTTGTGAGCTTGATCTAGCGATGCCTCGACGTAGATCATCTTCGGCATGGACATCGACGACCTAGCTTGCCCATTCTCCGACGAAGCCTATCCTAGAGCCCGGATTTGACTTGGACAGCGGAGAGGACTTCGTTGCGGAGCTATGGACGTGGAGCACCGGATCTACAAAGGTTGTATTTCCGTTTTCTCATTAGTTAAGTGTTAACTAGTTCACTGTTCGCCTTAGACATCTAGTTATCGATCCGTAGTTTAGGGTTTGTAGGCACCATAATTTTTGAAATTGCCATGGTTGATGGCTTGGGAGACCTCACTAGTGTGCCTAGGAACCCTACAACTTCTGCCTAAGGGATCATTCCCGGTGAAGGGATATCGGCCCTTGCTTCGTCGAATGAGGTGCTGGATATTCATAACCGAATACCATTGTGCATAGCAAAAGTGTACGTCTGTAATGTCAGTTTTTAAAATTGGTTCCAACAACATCAAATATAGGTTTGTTTTTATCCTTGCATTGATAAGAATCAATGGAGTCCCATCAATTAAACAAACCAGAAAAGAACGAAAATATAATGTACGTATATGCCATCCGCATTCGCCACTGGGTCCCGTCATCACCCGTTAGGTTACTTAACTAAAGACAGAGCGGGGACTGGACATTACAGACGTGATAATATGCAATATCTAATAGTATATATACTAATATACAGTAATCGCTCCAGGCGTGATAATATGCAACATTACAGAAAAGTAATAAGCATCACAGAACAATACAGATAATCTGGGATCCCAGGTTTCACAGAGCCGCTACTGAAACCCGACGTTCCCCTGGTTGGGTGGATAGCCTATGCAATGAAACCTAGACCCCTACAGGTGTGGCAAGTTACCCGCCAAAACCTGAAGCGAGGCAGCCCCCTACAGCATAGTGAATGGACCACCCAGCACTTCACGGAATCCGGTAACTTGAGCACCCCTCCTTGGATCAACCTGTACCCCCTACGAGCGCAGCGAATAGTCTGCCAATTCTAGAGTGAGGCCCCCTCCATCTCAACGCCATGAGATGTGGGCCCGTTGCCCTCTAGAACCCGGCTATCCGTGCACCCCACCGCGGGGTAATCCTAGTACAGAAAAGAAAATATATACAACAGGTACATCGACCTCAGCCCGGTCGTGTCCCAAAAGAATAATATACAAACAGGCAGTGACGGCAGTCCACATGTTGAACACTCGCCCCGCAATATCAAATATACAAATAAATCCAAACTGCACTACCATTGCACACTGCTATCCACCACGACAAATCCACAACATCACATCACAACACAGAACATCAACGCGAATGTCACATTCGCAAACCCGTCTAAAAGAACTATAGCAATCAGACGCGGTTTACTGCTCGAATGACATTCACGGTCGGAGATATACTGTAAGTACCGTAAACTAACACGTTTAAATTTCGATCGACAAAACTTCCCGAAGTGGGCCCCACGTACTTCTGCAGTACAGTAAAAAATTTGGGCCCAAAAGAAATATTCCATAAACAACAATTTTACAAGAAGAACCTACTGTAGAAAAATGGTTTACTGTAGTTCCAAAACGGCGGCGGAACCTCGGCCAAACTAGGGTTTGCGCGGCGGTTCCGTGGCGATTTGGAAGCTTCATTTGACCAAATTTCACCAGAATTCTTAAAAAAGCCTGCACGATTTTCTGAGATGCTCAAAATAATTTTAGGCCTATTTTAAAAATCGACAGAAACTTTACACTGAAAATTGCAGTTTTCGAAATTCCGTTCGATCGATATTTTAAACGCGTTAGAACAAGTTAGTAAAGCTTAATGGCGTGGCTCTCATACCAATGTAAGTCTAGGGTAGCGCCCCGGCCGTCTAACAGACGCCAAATGCGAAACAAAAACTTTTATAAACTGGCGCTATCGTATACTATAACCCGGATCTGCCATTATTGCTAAACTAACAAACTACCAAGAGGTTAGAAATGTTATACCAAACGATCCGAGTCCTTCGGTCTTTAACCATCATCCCACGCTTTGTTGCGGCTGCTCCGATCTCCTGAATCTCCAGTCTCCTCGTCCAGGTGGCACCACGTCAACGGATCTTTAAACGGGCTCCCGCCTCTGAACCGAGGCAACTCGGAAATCAAGTTTGCCAAAAGAGATGACCAAGATTGATGTAGAGAATAAGTAGAACACTTTATCTTGTTACATCCAAAGTTATGGATGAACGGTTAATGAAGTTGGCTTTTGGAATCGGGTGAAATGAGAAATCTAGCTATCTAATTTCCATCAATCCAAAACTATAATCTTTTTCCAAATCAACAACCATCTTTTTCTTTCAAGAGGGGCCGGCCACAATATATGAAGGGGGAGGTGAGTGTAGGAGCAAGGAAGAGGTAACCATAAGATTAATGAAGAGAATGAGTCACAAGACACCTTGCATAAACATTAATGCAACAAATGATTCATCTAACCGAGTCATCAACTCATTAAAAGCACAATTAATGCACTAATGACTCACTAGCCACCTCATCATCCTAGTCACCATCTAGAAGCTTCTAGAACCACGACTCACCATCATAACTCACCCTAGTGACGAAAAAAGATAAATCCGCATTTAACCGAATGTTAAATACGGGTGATAGAAAACTGGAAACAGGCAACTTTCAAAAGCGATCCTGAAACGAATTTCAGGATAACCCCGTAAACGTATAAACATACCCGCATTTGTATTACGACCGAATACAAATGCAACTGAGACAAAAATATTATATGTACACAGTATTGTTGGAGATAGTGCCCTCAGAGTCAATTATTAGGTCACAGGTACGTGATTGTAATGATTGAGGGAGGACCTATCCCGGTAGGACAGTCTTACTCGAGATGATAGTATGCTATCTGGTTTACCTTTATCATCGTGTACTGCTTTAGGTGACATGACACTTCGCTATTACACGTTGATAGAGCCCCTAGGATTCTTGCTTGACCACCAGCAGTATGAGGGCGATCATATAAGTGGGAGCTGGGGGTCTACAAGCATATCCTTAAAGGTCCCTAGTCGTGGGAGTTTCGAGACCGGGCATCGATACTCCATTAGTAGACTAGTGTATACAGTCGAGACCCCGACGAGGGGCGGTGGCCGGTCTCACAAGCCACTGGTGTCAGTAGGATCACCTAAGATGTATACAGGTGCTCATTGGGTTATGAGTACACCGGACAGGACTCGCCGGGAACATGCTAGTTGGTCATATACCAGACGTCAGATGGCAGTTCCCTGGTGACATGTGTGCAGGTTAGTTCATCGACCTGGGGATCGTCATTTGTCTCGTGTGAGTTCCCACTGTACTTTGATTACTACCCTACCACGGCTCAAAGGAGTCGTGCAAACAGGTTTTAGTTGGGTACAGTCCCGAGCCACATGGAGGCAGTGAGCGTATCTTCAGGGGTTCGTCTCTCCCGGTATTGGGGGTGAGGTCGTGCTGTGTCTAGGAGAGCCATTACACGAAGTCCTTGGCCAAGGCAAGGAGATTTACTGGTAGGTATTCCAGTAGTATCTCAGGGTGTTCTGGGCTACACTCCGACACGACTTGTACCGCTTTTGGGGGTCTGACTTTTACCAACCCCCTAGGCCCGCCATGCGATACTCATAGACGAACGGACCGGACTGCACGGATATTGTCACTGACAGGCTCAGTAGGGTGTCAGGATGAGTTCGCTCATCGACGTCCCTTTTAGTCAATAGCTGGTGGCCCGTTACGTATTGGCTTATACCTGTGACGGGCTAGTGGTTAAATCCACAGCCATTGTATTGACGAGTCTTTAGAGTCCCCCACACTTTCAGTTACTCAGCTTTCGGGCGAAACGCTGTAGAGGCCGTATGGAGATATGGCAGGGTCCGATCAGATACGTGCGGTATTGCACGGATCAGGATCGGACGTTTTGTACTAGTAGCCGTATAGGTATATGGCAGGGTTCGATCAGATACGCGCGGTATTGCACGGATCAGGATCGAACGGATAATACTAGCCGGCTTTGGTTTAAGCCGGTCCTAGTTTAGTACAGTGTAGATTTTGTCTTTTAGCATTTGTATCCGGACGGAATACAGATGAGGGTGTGTATGCACAGTATCGGGGTTTTCCTGTAATTTATTACGAGACCAGTTTTCTGGAGTTGCCAGTTTGCATTCCGTTCCGGCCGGTTTTCCTTTGTTCTTTCCCGGCCGGACTTTTCCGATGGAGGGGGTAATTTGCAGTTTTGCAAATTACATTTGTGGAGGGGTTTTATTGCATAAAGGTTGATTATGATAGCTATCATTTTCTTTTCCACCATGCTTTTGCTTTATGAGATTTGATGGTGATAAAGTGAGGGTATGGGTTTAATAGTTACAAGCATGGTGCATGTTTCTTTGTCCCTTGGATGTGGTCACCCTTTCTACATCTCCTACACTCACCTCCCTTCTTACTTCATAATCTTTCCTCCACCATTTTCCATGAGTGAGTTTTTCATTTTAGAAAAGAAAAGTGAGAAGAAGAAAAGAGAAAGAGAGAGCTTCATCTTTGAGAGTGATTCATTTTGGAGTATATCATTCTTCATCTCATTCCATTGCTAGAAAATTGAAAGCACCAATTTTCTATACACCATTCCTCCATCATCCTCAAATGGCAACAAACCCCAAAAGAGACACTACACTAGATAACCTACAGCATATCTTGAGCATGTCGAGTTGCCGGCTTCATGCCCGAGTTGCCTCGGTATAGAGGCGGGAGCCCGTAAAAGTACCCGGCTTCGTGGTGCCCTTTCCGACGAGGAGGAGACGGACGGAGATCCCGCGAGGAAATCGGAGTGGAGATGAAGACCGGAGGACTCGGATCAGTCGGTATATCTCTATTCCCTTACTTGTTGTTAGCTAGACTAGTTAATGGTTACGATCCGGAGTTTAGTGCGCGGTGGTGCCGGTTTGCAAAGTCCGCAAAATTTAAGTTTATCACCGCTTCCGCATTCCGGCGTCGGATTGACGGCCGGGACGCCGCCGTGCACTTACAGTGGTATCAGAGCCTCGCCATTAACTTAGTCTAGCTTTGTGTAATGTGTTTGCATTTCCGATCGATCAAAAAGTTCCAAAACTGCATTTTAGTTCGCATCAGTTTCTGTTGAAAATTTTTGGTCTCGAAAAATTTTTCAGGTTATAAAATATTGATGTACTAGAAAATATAAGAGTTCTGTAAAAATTTGACGAAGTAACTCCAAAGTTGGAGCGCGGAACCGCCGCGAAAAGCCCATTTGTGCGGCCCTTCCGCCGCGCACTATTCACATCACTTCACCAATTTTTTACAGAGGCCTTCTCGGCTTAAAATATGGGTTTTGGAATATTAAAGTTGGGCCAATTGTTTCTGTGAGTGCTACAGTTTTCTTTGGGGCCCACTTGTTAATTGTTTGATCAATCGGAAATTTTTTAAACACATTTTTCACAGTATTTACATTATATCTGCGACCGTGAATGTCACTCGATCGGTAAATCCGGTCTAACTGCTATAGCCCGGTTAGACGGATTTGCGAACGTGATTTTCACGTTGATGTTCTATGTATTTGCTGTGATGTTGCGGATCGGTCGTGGGGGATAGCCTGGATGCAATGCTAGTACTGTGCTGTTGTATTATGTACATTTGATATTGCGGGGCGAGCGTCCGACATGTGGACTGCCGTCACTGCCTGTTTGTATTATTCTTTTGGGGCTTCACTCCAGGATTGGCTGGCTATCCGCCGCACTCGTAGGGGGTACAGGTTGACCCAGGAGGGGTGCCCAAGTTACCGGATTCCGTGAAGTGCTGGGTGGTCCATTCACGGTGCTGAAGGGGGCTGCCTCGCTTCAGGTTTTGGCGGGTGACTTGCCGCGCCCGTAGGGGTCTAGGATTCTCATTGCACAGGCTATCCACACGACCAGGGGAACGTCGGGTTTCAGTAGTGGCTCTGTGAAACCCGGGGATCCCAGATATCTGTATTGTTTCTGTGATGCTATTCGTATCTGTGATGTTGCATTCTATTCACGCCTTGAGCGAAATATAATATATTGGTATATATATTAGTAGATGTTGTATATGTTTTACATCCGCGCTAGTCCAGTCCCCGCTCTGTCGTTAGTTAGCTAACCTAACGGGTAATGACGGGACCCAGTGGCGAATGCGGATGGCATATACGTACATCAGTATATTTTCGTTTTTTGTGGTGTGATCAATTGATGGGACTGCATTGATTCGGATCAATGCAAGTTAAAAACAAACCTAATCTGATGTTGTTGGAACACTTTTTCAAAAGCTGTTATTGCAAGGACGTTTACTTTTGTTTTGCATCGTAGTATTCATTTGGAATATCCTGCTCCTCAGTCGACGAGGCAAGGGCCGAGATCCCTTCACCGGGAGTGACCCCTTGGACAAAAAGTTTGCGTCAGGGCATTAACTTCACTATAGCCGATTACTTTTGCTTTGCACAGTGATATTCGGTTATGAATATCCAGCACCCCATTCTACGGGGAAAGAGCCGAGATCCCTTCACCGGGAGTGACCTCTTTAGTAAAGGTTTTCGTCACTATATTTTCTAAAAAGCTATCCGTTCCTTCAACGATATCAAGTTCATTACGTTAAAGGTTTTCGCCAGAAACCATTCGTAGCCCTCCGTCGTTTCATATGGGTGGTCAATAGTATTCAAGCTGTGTATGTTGGCCAAAGTCAAGGCACAGTGATTGGTAGCTATTGGGGTATTCATATGCAGCATAGATAGATGCGTTGGTTTGGGACAGTCGTGCTGCCATTTTGGCCAAAGTCAAGGGTATGTACGGGTGGATTCAAATTAACCTGGAGAATGACGGGCAGAACTTGACATGTGACTTATGATATGTTGGCCAAAGTCAAGGTCATAAGAGCATGGGGCAGAAATCACATCGGGAGTTTCAAAAGTACTGAAACTTGCCAGATATGCGCATACCTTCTGGAGTGTGATGATATGAGCGGATTCCGTCACGTTATCATGCGATGATAGTTGGATCCCGATTCCCACTGATGAGTTAGTTTACTCTTCGGGTGACCCCGACTAATTCTTCTTTCAGGTTTGGAGGAGAATTTGAGGTACAGTGGGAGGTTTCCAGATTAGATAAATTGGTAACCATTCTGATCTAGGTTAGAGTGCACGCTGAGTGTTTCTTTTCTCTCTCTCTCTGGCAGCAACCATTGACCCGACCCTAAGACATTGACTCAGTGACCAAGTTGACCGAACCTTCTTAAACACTGGCTTTTGGATTGTCAGAGTTGCAGACCTCATTGCCACTCCTACTTTTACCCTTTTCTCCAGGACACCCCGTTTTACTACGAACGTCCACTTCCATTGGACAAAACCATCGTATGGTTAGATACGAACTCGAAAGAATTCATTCGAGGATGGTTTCCGGTTCTGGAGAAAACGGATAGGATTATTCAGTTGTCTTTTCCTTTTACCCTCTCTCAGGTTACGAGTACTCCTTGGTTTAGGGGTAGTACACCTATTACGCAAATTGGATTGTCTTCTTCCAAACCTTAGGCTGGTGCCGACCGGTAGGGAATGAAGAAAACCAATTAGCATAACGATGGTGTGCAGAAGGTATTAAGTTCAGACAAAGCAAGGGATTAGTAAGAGGGCAAAGTAAATTGCAACAGATATTCACGACCAAACCAAATATTTCGTTACCACTCCCACATCACCTTTGTATTTCTCCAGGACACTCCGTATCACTACGAAGATCCACAGTTTATTTGGATACTCCATCGTATGGTTATATACGAACTCGAATGGAACTTGTTCCAGTTCGGGGATGGATTCTGGTTCAGGAGAAATAGGAATAAAGTACATTCAGGTGTCTTTTATCTTCACCTTCTCTCGTGTTGCGAGTGTTCCTAGGATTGGGACAGTACACCCATTATGCTTATTGGATAGTCTTCTTCCAAACCATAGGCTGGTGCCGAACGGTAGGGAAGGAAGAAAACCATTTGGCCTAAAGGGGTGTGCAGAAGGTAAAGACTAAAGACATATGAAGGGATTTGGAGAGGTGGCAGAGAACTATACGGTTACAGTCGTGAATTTGGAAGAGGCATTACTAGGAATACCAGAATACCCCATCGAAACATTTCAATGTTTCAGTTTCACTGTGTACTGTTAAAAGAAAACTGATTTCCCGATTAGACACTTGCTCCAGGGTATGTATTTACCAGGTATGATTCTCACATCTGTATGGTTTTACAGATGATGAGTGGGAGTAAGTTATTGGGAATTGGGTGATTATCCTCATTATATCGGGATTCGTTGTAATCGGTGATATTTGAGGAATTCACCTGGGCTGTTTGCCGGTCGGCAAATATTTGGTTTTGAATATCCGCTGTTATGCACCAATTTCAAATTGATATATCTGTACGTCTATTTTCATAGAGTGAGATATACCTTTCTGAAATTATGTCTACGACATTTACCTATATCAGTGGATGGTTAGGTAAGGAGCATTAAACAGCGGTGTAATTCTTCTTAACCATAAGTACAGTTTTCAACCTACGGCACACAGTGAATGAGTTATCAGACTCAAGGGACTTATACAGAGTATTGTATGTTGTCCAGGGTCCATCAGGACAGAGGGGTAGGTCCTTATACTATATTCGGTTTACTTATGACTTCTCTAGTTTTTAGACAGGTGTTTCGCGGAAACACAGAGTCCGAATTTTGAGAAGTTATAGGTATTTGAATAGAGTAGAGAACCAGATGTAGCAAGTATCGGGATTCTTCAAAGAGATCGAAGATGTAGATACTTGCGTATGGTGTTCAGTTGATAGTAGTGATTAAGAGAACTTGCTTCTCTTTCAGGTTACTCATAATTGGAAGCATTCCTAAGTTGAGTAACGCTGATCGGCCTCCTTCCATTTAGTTGACATGCACTGGAGACAGTTGCATGATTTGGATCTAGTTCAATTAAATCAGTGCCTCTGTTTTCTATATTGAATATAGAACAGTTCATATCTTAACATTGTTAAGGTACGGGGAGTTGTTCGGTTTATGCTTAAAACCAGACACTGGACAACTCAAGGCACGTTTCTGTAATGGCTGTTTGTGGGTTGACCCAGGCTATGACGCGGGTTGACTTTCTACCATCTGGATGAACAATAGCGATATTGTTCTAGACTCGCCACAGTTTTATTAAAAATGGATTTTTTCAGAAAACAGTAGTGGGAGTATGGTAGAACTGGAAGTGATTCCAGAACCACAAACGATTACTGAAGATTTGATAAGGAACCTAAAGATTCAATCTGGATTGACATTCCATTGGCCACTCCGCAGATAAGGTGGGTAACTTCAGGCACCAGAGAGGTACTACGGTAGCCTCAAGGACGGTGACAGGGAAGTTCTTGTTTACCCACAATTGCCATTGCTGTTGTTCCAGGTTACGAGACCCGGCGGGAGGATGAGTATAGCGTCGTTCTAAACTAGTTTTAGAAGTGTACGTCTATAGGACTCTGCCAGAGGGTTGTCGTAGTCAGTGGGAGCAGCGGAAGCATTGGTGGACAGGTAGCTTATGTCTATTTATAGACTAAAGCAGATGTAGCGGACATAGATCATCTATTTCTGACGTGACAGTCATAGGTTTGACTTCATCAGAATAGGGGATGGATCTGTTGAGAAGGTAGTAGGGTGTAATGTCATGGTATTTGGATGACATACACAAAGTAGGAAAGGAAACTCCTATACTACGATCGGTTATACTTTGGTCGTCACACAGTTGTTTCTCCACATAGGAATTGGGTATTATATCAGACATACTGGTTACTAGATCTATGGTTTTAGATCTAGATTTGGGTGGTTTCCCAATCAGGGTACTTGACAGCATTCTAAGAGTATTTAGGATGGACGACTCCTGGCACGGTAGTGTACCTGCAGGTAATGGAGTCACCCTCTCCAAACGTGTCTTACAGACTAAAGGGGAGAGGGACGGGCATGATTGGCAGATCACTTGCTCAGGCAATTGAGTCAATCGTGAGATGTCAAGTACCACACCAGATGTTGTTCTTGCACTAGATGCAATAAGATGACATTAATCCAATCCTGGAGAAACAGTCGGAAGCAGTTTTAGAACATAAGTGAATGTTCTAGGGATATGATAACGACAGCCTCATTCAGGAAACAGTTATCATTCCAGGCTTCCAAGGTGACATGGACGGCAAGGAGGTTGTCAGAGTTATAGTTTTCCTTCTGATGAGGGGCAGTATTTTGGACAGGTGGTCCAAGGCAATACTGAGGGAGGCATGGCGCGCAGGATACTGATTAAGTTCAGTTGACGATACAGTCTAAGAAGTTTGGATTTGGAGTTCATTTATGAGCTAGGTCCCATCAGACATCCAGACATATTCTGAGACAGGTATTGCTCTTTTCGGGAGATGGCTTTCTCCGCGAACTTGAGATATAGAGAGACATAGAAAGAAACTACTAAGCGGATCCACTCACTGAGGCTATTCCTCGAACGCAATAGTTCCGCAAACGAGCTTTGTGAGACTGACTAGTAGAGGAGTTGGATGTTCGGTATCACACGGGTTGTGAGTATGCGACATCGTAATAATTAGCCTTGAGTGCAAGTGGGAGATTGTTGGAGATAGTGCCCTCAGAGTCAATTATTAGGTCACAGGTACGTGATTGTAATGATTGAGGGAGGACCTATCCCGGTAGGACAGTCTTACTCGAGATGATAGTATGCTATCTGGTTTACCTTTATCATCGTGTACTGCTTTAGGTGACATGACACGTCGCTATTACACGTTGATAGAGCCCCTAGGATTCTTGCTTGACCACCAGCAGTATGATGGCGATCATATAAGTGGGAGCTGGGGGTCTACAAGCATATCCTTAAAGGTCCCTAGTCGTGGGAGTTTCGAGACCGGGCATCGATACTCCATTAGTAGACTAGTGTATACAGTCGAGACCCCGACGAGGGGCGGTGGCCGGTCTCACAAGCCACTGGTGTCAGTAGGATCACCTAAGATGTATACAGGTGCTCATTGGGTTATGAGTACACCGGACAGGACTCGCCGGGAACATGCTAGTTGGTCATATACCAGACGTCAGATGGCAGTTCCCTGGTGACATGTGTGCAGGTTAGTTCATCGACCTGGGGATCGTCATTTGTCTCGTGTGAGTTCCCACTGTACTTTGATTACTACCCTACCACGGCTCAAAGGAGTCGTGCAAACAGGTTTTAGTTGGGTACAGTCCCGAGCCACATGGAGGCAGTGAGCGTATCTTCAGGGGTTCGTCTCTCCCGGTATTGGGGGTGAGGTCGTGCTGTGTCTAGGAGAGCCATTACACAAAGTCCTTGGCCAAGGCAAGGAGATTTACTGGTAGGTATTCCAGTAGTATCTCAGGGTGTTCTGGGCTACACTCCGATACGACTTGTACCGCTTTTGGGGGTCTGACTTTTACCAACCCCCTAGGCCCGCCATGCGATACTCATAGACGAACGGACCGGACTGCACGGATATTGTCACTGACAGGCTCAGTAGGGTGTCAGGATGAGTTCGCTCATCGACGTCCCTTTTAGTCAATAGCTGGTGGCCCGTTACGTATTGGCTTATACCTCTGACGGGCTAGTGGTTAAATCCACAGCCATTGTATTGACGAGTCTTTAGAGTCCCCCACACTTTCAGTTACTCAGCTTTCGGGCGAAACGCTGTAGAGGCCGTATGGAGATATGGCAGGGTCCGATCAGATACGTGCGGTATTGCACGGATCAGGATCGAACGTTTTGTACTAGTAGCCGTATAGGTATATGGCAGGGTTCGATCAGATACGCGCGGTATTGCACGGATCAGGATCGAACGGATAATACTAGCCGGCTTTGGTTTAAGCCGGTCCTAGTTTAGTACAGTGTAGATTTTGTCTTTTAGCATTTGTATCCGGACGGAATACAGATGCGGGTGTGTATGCACAGTATCGGGGTTTTCCTGTAATTTATTACGGGACCAGTTTTCTGGAGTTGCCAGTTTGCATTCCGTTCCGGCCGGTTTTCCTTTGTTCTTTCCCGGCCGGACTTTTCCGATGGAGGGGGTAATTTGCAGTTTTGCAAATTACATTTGTGGAGGGGTTTTATTGCATAAAGGTTGATTATGATAGCTATCATTTTCTTTTCCACCATGCTTTTGCTTTATGAGATTTGATGGTGATAAAGTGAGGGTATGGGTTTAATAGTTACAAGCATGGTGCATGTTTCTTTGTCCCTTGGATGTGGTCACCCTTTCTACATCTCCTACACTCACCTCCCTTCTTACTTCATAATCTTTCCTCCACCATTTTCCATGAGTGAGTTTTTCATTTTAGAAAAGAAAAGTGAGAAGAAGAAAAGAGAAAGAGAGAGCTTCATCTTTGAGAGTGATTCATTTTGGAGTATATCATTCTTCATCTCATTCCATTGCTAGAAAATTGAAAGCACCAATTTTCTATACACCATTCCTCCATCATCCTCAAATGGCAACAAACCCCAAAAGAGACACTACACTAGATAACCTACAGCATATCTTGAGCATGTCGAGTTGCCGGCTTCATGCTCGAGTTGCCTCGGTATAGAGGCGGGAGCCCGTAAAAGTACCCGGCTTCGTGGTGCCCTTTCCGACGAGGAGGAGACGGACGGAGATCCCGCGAGGAAATCGGAGTGGAGATGAAGACCGGAGGACTCGGATCAGTCGGTATATCTCTATTCCCTTACTTGTTGTTAGCTAGACTAGTTAATGGTTACGATCCGGAGTTTAGTGCGCGGTGGTGCCGGTTTGCAAAGTCCGCAAAATTTAAGTTTATCACCGCTTCCGCATTCCGGCGTCGGATTGACGGCCGGGACGCCGCCGTGCACTTACAAGTATAATACTCGGATCCGGCTTAAACCAAAACCCACCAGTATTATCTGCCCGAAATATGACACGTGCGTAAACGCACGTGCATTTTTCGAACCCTGCCATAAAACTATACGGCCTCTACAATGTTTCGCCCGAACTTGGGAAACTGTCTGTGAGGGACTCTAATGACTCATCAACACACTGGCACTGGGTATAACCACTAGTACGTCAGAGGTACTAGCTGTACGTAACGGTTGCCTATGTATTGATCGGAAGGGAAGCTGACGAGCGAACTCATCCAGAAACCCTACTGAGTCTTACAGTGACAATATCCATACAGTCCGGTCTGTTCGTCTATGAGTATCACATATAGGGCCTTAGGGGCTGGTAAACGTCAGACCCCCAATAGCTGTATAAGTCGTGTCAGAGAGTAGCCCAGAACACCCTGAGATACTACTGGAATAGCTTCCAGTAAATCTCGATTACCCTGGCCAGGGATTTCGTGTAATGGCTCTCCTAAACACAGCTCGATCTCATCCCCAATACCGGGAGAAACGAATCCCTGACGATCCGCTCACTGCCTCCATGTGGCTCGGGACTGTACCCAACTAAAACCTGTTTGCACGACTCCTTTGAGCCGTGGTAGGGTAGTAATCAAAGCACAGTAGGAACTCACACGAGACAAATGACGATCTCAGGTCGAAAGACTAACCTGTACAAATGTCACCTGGGAACTGCTATCTGACGATATGCATAATACCATCTAGCATGTTCCCGGCGAGTCTTGTCCGGTGTACTCATAACCCAATAAGCACCTGTATGCATCTTAGGTGAACCAACTGACACCAATGGCTTGTGAGACCGGCCACCGCCCCTTGTCGGGGTCTCGACTGTATAGACTAGTCTACTCTGGAGTATCGATACCCTATCTCGAAACTCCAACGACTAGGGACCAAAATTACGGATGTGCTTATAGACTACCCAACGTATATGATCGCCATCATACTGTTGGTAGTCAAGCAAGATCCTAAGGGCTCTATCAAAGTGTAACAGTGATAAAGACAAACCAGATAGCATACTATCATCTCAAGTAAGAATGTTTTATCGGTATAGGCCCTTCCTCAATCATCACAATCATGTACCTGCGATCCAATAATTAACTTTGAGGGCACTATATCCAACAGAGTCAACACGGCTGCGGAACCGCGGCAACTCGGCCTGGATCGGCCGCGGGTCCGCGGCAGTTTGTGGAGATTTCTGCATTATTTCATAGGGGTAATTCTGGTGTTGGCTTTAGGATGTTCTTTTAATGTATGGAACCTTATAATCCTTTCTTTGATGCTGCCAGATTCAAGTCTTTGACTTGCTGCGGTTTATCAGCACTTTTGAGATTCCGATTCTTTTACCTGAAGAATTTTCTGCACACAATCTTTATAAAATAGGTTGAGACATACAAAATCACGCATGTAGTAATAAACACACAATTTCTCTTAAAATACCGGTCATAATGTATAACACATGTTATTTGATATTTTGCAGACGAATTGCTAATATGTGCTATATTTATACCAACCGCCTTTAGATGATTAGAAAGAGTTGGGAAATTGATGTGTTAAGAATGCAATATTTTCGACTGATCAAATTCCCCCAAACTTAATTTTGATCGCCTCAAGCAAACTTCTTTTATTTTTAAGAGAATAAGAAAATATACGAAGAAGAAAAAACTAACTAGCACACTATCGTTGGCAACACGATTGCACTGAGCACGTGCAACAAGCCTTTAAATCTCTAGGTGTCCCTAATAGGAGGAATGTTGTCTCCTAAGGGTTTTCTGTGAATTGCACCCACAAAATCCCATAATAAAAGGAAGACCATGAAAGTTATATATAAAGATAAGATTTGTAAATGAAAGATTTTGATAATTAGAGTTTCCAACTAATACTAGCTTTTCAGTTGTCATGAGCCCTATCTTAATAGTAATGAAAAAATGTTAGAAATCACATCATTCCTCAATAAAACATCGTCTTTATTCTTCATTTCTACCTTTCTTCCAAACACCGATCATATACCCCTACGTGTGTATAAAGAACATCCCTACACTCGGAGAATTCAATTCAAATTATCATACAGTACTTTTTAATCAGTGAATATTTGATGGAATTGCTCACACATTTTTCATGTGACCGTTAATACTTCTTGAGGTATTAACCAACTGATTACTACATGTGTTCACATGTTAGGCGTAATTAGCAATTTTCTCGTGTTGCAACACCTAAGGCTTAGCAGTGACTCCCAAACTAGTTGGTCTAAGGCACTAGATGATGAAGCACCCTCGCTATATTTTTTTATTGCTGCCTTGGTGATTATAAAAGCAGTGTTCATTTTTCTTCACCATTTTATATTTTATTTTTCAGTCATTATTTTCTCTATACATTGGCTTTTAGACAAGAGCATTTCAAGGTATCATCTAATATCCCGAGTTTCAAGACGTGTGTAAGTGCATATAGTAGGGTATCAACATTCAAATGTTTGGCTTCAAGAATATGAACTATTATTCAGACTTATTTTTATTCTCAGATTAGTGACTTCTTTCATCTTACTAACCCTTGGAACAACGGCTCATAACTACTTATTACTAGTTTCGTTTAAGAAAACTTCTAACTTTCTATGTTTTCTTAAATATTTCTTATCTTTTGGATGTAATTTTTCACTATCTAATCTTATATTATCTTATTTATGTACACATTTTTTTTATTATATATTTTTGTGCTTATGCAAAGTTTGATGCGAACTGATGCGTAAATAAGCACAAACCTCCCCCAAACTTGTTTAGAACAGTGTCCTCACTATTGCCATCTGTTAAATAACAAAAACCTGTAAGCTTGGGAGGAAAATTTATTAGCAGGGTATATGAAATATGATCGTGAAAATCCTCCCCCAAACTTATTTTTGGCTCACAATTTTAAGGACAACTTTTTTTTCAAGAGCCAAAAATACAACCCCCCAAACTTGAGTTAAACAATATTAAGCATTTTAAAATCACAAGAGGGGGTCACAGTTACTGGTCAGTGCAAAGTTTTACAAAGACCGAAAGTCAACACCAACCATTCGAAGATTTTATCAGTGTAGTACACATGTTGGTGGAAGAACAAGTTGAAAAGAGCCTAGAAGAAGTGGGGAAAAGATAAGTGGTGTAAAAGAAAGGGTTTGCGTCTCGTTTTGGAGAGACGACACAGTGATTGTGATGATGGATTACTCGCATTCTTATGATTTTCAAGAAGTAGGGGTTGAGGTTCAATTTCTTTCTATAGTTGATTCATCTCAACACCCGTGTTTTCTAAAAATGCGAGTTCATCAGCGAAGTTTTCATCGATATCCTGAAGAATAATGCCATTGGAAAGAACGGGATGATATTCAGACTCCATGAAAGGTTCAGAATAAGCGTTAGATGTTGATCCGGACAACTCAAAAGAAGGGTCCGCATGTATATGATACATATCTGGGTCAAACAACAACGTATAAAAAGAGTCTAGATCAGTGTCGTGAAGCTGATCAAATTCACTGCCGTCGACATCCATTAATTCAACAGAACATACTCGAGCATGAGGTTCGGAGGATTCACATCCCAACTTGTAAATGTTAAGTTCAATTGACCTGTTCCTGAAGGATAGGGTCATAGAACCGTTTCGACAATTGATTACAGCGTTGGAAGTCGCAAGAAAAGGTCGACCTAGATTCAGCGGAATTTGGTTCCGTGGGTTTTTTACAGGCTGTGTATCCAAAACAATAAAGTCTACAGGGAATATGAATTCCCCGATTTTTATTAACACATTCTCTAACATACCCCTTGGGCGGGTGATAGATCGATCTGCCATCTGTAAAGTGCATTGCGATGGTTTTAATTCTCCGATACCCAATTGCTCATACACAGAATATGGAAGTAAGTTAACACTAGCGCCTAAATCGAGTAAAGAACGATTAATATTCTTATCCCCAATAGAAATAGAAATTGTAGGACTGACAAGGTACTTACGTTTCCTCTGTAATTGTTGGGGAAAAGCTGTGTTTACAGCACTCGACAAGAAAATTTTTTTCGGCACTTGAGTCTTTCTCTTCCTAGTGTACAAGTTCTTAAGGATTTTCGCATAAGACGGACTTTTTGGATAGCATCTAGGAGAGAGATATTGATGTTAACTTGGTTAAACATGTCCACAATCTTCTCCATTTATGCATTAGGTTTGTTGGCCCTCAATCTGTTTGGAAATGGAGCTCTACCAATAAGTGTTGGGTCCAACATTTGTGGACAAGTTTGTGGGGGTGGGAAGGATGAGGTGGGTGGTGGTTTCGAGCTTTTGGGAAAATGGAGAATAGGCTCGGAAGAAGAAGGTAAACTAGACGAAATAGGACAAGGAGTAGAAGCGGGAGTGGAAGCCGGGGTATTAATGATCAATTCATCATTATCAATTTGTTCGCCCACATGATTGTCTAGCACTCTTCCAGATCTCAAAGTGGCAATAGCACTCACATCATTATAATGCGAGGGTCCAGGATCAGGTAGGGGTTGAGCTAGAAGTTTTCTGATTGAATGAATTCTCGGTGTGTATATAAGAAAAGTGTAAGAAATCACAACCAAAGAAATTTTTGACCGCAATCAATAACGATGTCGATTGTAGCGCCTTAGCGAGTACGGATCGTCCACGGGGAAAGTGAGATCTGTTCAAATTTGAATTAAATGAATTGAAAATTAAAGAAAAGAAAAGAAAAGACAATTCAATTCAAGATTTAAAAGTGAATTTCAAGAATTATTAAAATCTAGATCTAATAACAAGAAAACATTAATATCAAGAATTAAGAATTGATGATATACAATCCAATAATTAAGAATTAAAATAAGGCTCGTAGGAATCGATCGAATTTATAGATGTGATGAAATCTATTGATTACATTTTCTTATCCATCGATAATTTAATACAAGATCGATGACGATCAACGAGAATTAGGGATTTCTTGCGGAAACTAGGCTTTCATCATCTATCTCTTGTCCTTCCGTTGATCTCATTCACATTCTAGCCTCTGGTAAATTCAAGAATCGATCGTGGATCCCTAATTAAGAGCGAACACAATCAAGAAAGCATCGCTCGAAACTAGGTCGTCGATTCTTCAATTTACTAAGGTTTACAAAACTCATAGAACTTAAGAATCGTTTCAAGGTTTGTAACATCATCATCTATTGATTCTCTCGACTTCTTCACGAGCGGAGTTTTACTCAAACATCATAATAAGAAACACAATCAAGAATTGAGATCTTATCATGATGCAAGAATGTAAAGAAAGTAAGATAAAAGAATTTCACATTTTATTTATCAACAATTTCGTTACAATTCTCTCAAGAACTACAATGAGGAAAGAACTCTATCGTCGATTTGGCTTCGCTCGTCTTCGTGAGTCGCGGATCTTCTTGGATCACTTGCTCAGATGAAGATCGGCTCTTCTCCTAAAAGGTTGAAGACTTCTTGCTTGAATTTTACTCGGGGATCTTGAATTTGGCTTTGGATTTTGGATTAGGGTTAGGGTTTACAAGTTGTGTCACTCAACTTGTGTTGAATTTGGGGAGCTAAAGAACAACCTTAGAAGTGAAGCCTTAGGGTTCCTTTTATAGCCTTCACTAGCTTTGGCTTCCTTTAGAAGCTAGGTTTAGTTTAGCTTCCCTTGTAAGCTAGGTAGTTAGGTAGAAGCTTCTAGAGGTAGTTAGTTAGGCTTAGCTTCCTTCATAAGCTTGGAGGTTAAGGAGAAGCTTCTAGGCTTAGATTGTTAAGTAGCTTGCTTTGGAAGCTTGGAAGTTTAACTTGAACAAGTAGCCTTTCTGTTCTGGCAGAAGATTCTGGAGAATTCTGGACTTTGAAGTGGCTTGATGAGGTGTACACCTGAAATGGAGAAGCCTGATACTGAGAGCTGCTGATGACTTGACCACGTGGCCGCAGATCCGCGGCGCCAAGGGGGTTCTGGCCGCGGATCCGCGGCTCTTTGATGTCCTTCGGGCATCAAACTTCCTGTAGTGCTTTCTGCTGACTTTAGGTGTATCTTCTGATGTGTGAAATTTTTTATTTATCTTCAGTTTATTGCCAGATCTCAAGTCTTGGAGTTGGCGTATTTTTATCAGCACTTTTTCACAGATTTGGCTTTTCTCCTGGAATTTCCTGCACAAATTCTCGAGACAAGTATTGCTCTATATAAAGATGATGCGATGCCATGATAAACACTTAATTTCTCTCAAAATGTTGGTTTTAGTATACAACACAAGATATTTGGTATTTTACGGCTGTTTTGCTAATATGTGCTATATTAATACCGAACACTTCTAGATGAGTGTAAATGGTAGGGAAATTGTCGTGTTAAAAATGCAATATTTTCGACTAATCAAATTCCCCCAAACTTATTTTCGGTCGTCTCGAGCGAATTTTTTTATTAAAAAGAGAAGGAGAAAATAAAGAAAGAGAAAAACTAACTAGCACACTTTCGTAGGCAACATGATTACACTGAGCACGTGCAACAAGCCTTTAAACCTCTAGGTGTCCCTAGTAGGAGGAGTGTTGTCTCCTGAGGGTTTTCAGCGGATTGCACCCACAAAATCCAATAATAAAAAGAAGACCGTGAATATTACATTTAAAGATAAGAATTGTAGAAGAAAAGCTTTGGAAATTAGGGTTTCCAACTATGCTGGCTTTTCGGTTGTCATGAGCCCTATCTTAATAGTCATGAAAAGATGTTAGAAATCACATCATCCCTCAATAAAATATCGTCTTTATTCTTCATCCCTATCTTTCTTCGAAACATCGATCATATAACCCTACGTGTGTGTAAAGAACATCCCTACACCCGGAAAATTCAATTCAAGCTATCATACTCTTATCCATCTGCCTCAGTACTTTTTAATTATTGAATATTTAGATGAATTTGCTCACACATTTTCATGCGACCGTTAATACTTCTTGAGGTACTAACCGACCGATTACTCATGTGCTTGCTCATTAGGTGTATTTTTCTCGTCTTGCACCACCTAAGGCTTAGCAGTGACACTCAGAAAAGTTGGTCTAAGGCACTAGGTGAAGAGGCACCCTCGCTACATTTTTTATTGCTGCCTTGGCGATAAAAAAACCAGTGTTCATTTTTCAGCACCCTTTTATATTTTATTCATTTTTTTTATTTCCTTCATACATTGGCTTTTAGACAAGAGCATTTCAAGGTATCCTCTACTATCCCGAGTTTCAAGACGTGTGTAAGTGCGAATAGCAGGTGTTAGTGTATATGCCCTAGAGGCCATTACTGTATCATACAAGTATGTATATTACTTGATGGAAGCTTAGGATATTCACAGTTGTATAGACAATCTTGCTCGAAATGGTAGTATGCTACTTGGTTTGTCTCTGCTTTAATGTGTACATGTATTTCTTTTAGTATATCACCTATACGCATTAGTGGAGCACTTATGATCTTTGCTTGATTACCAGCGTTGTGATGGCAGTCACACTCGTGGGGCCTGGGTAATCTACAAGCACATCCTTATATATACGTCCCTGGTCGTGGGATTATCGAGACGGGGCATCGATACTCCGGAGTAGACTAGCGTATGCGCTTCTCATCCCAGCAGGGGAGACGGTCTGTCCCACAGCCGTCAGTACATCGTACTTGAGATAGTATGCGGGTGCTCGTTAGGTTACGAGTACACTGGACAGGACTCGTCGGGAACTGTTGGTTGGTACTATACCTATCGTCAGTTGTCAATTCCCAGGCGACATGAGTACAGCTTAGTCAGCTGACTTAACACTGTGACTTCGCCTCGAGTGTGTTCCCACTGTACTTTGATTACTACCCTACCACGGCTCAAAGGAGTCGAATAACCAGGTAGTAGTTGGGTGCAGTCCCGAAGCACTTGGAGGCAGTGACGGTTAGATAGGTTTCATCTCTCCCGGTATTGGGGTTGATATCGCGCAGTGTCTAGGAGAGCCATTACACAAAGTCCCTGGCCAGGGCTAGCGAGATATACTGGTAGGTTTCCAATGATACCTTAGGGTGTTCTGGGCTACAGTCCGACACGACTTGTACCGCTATTAGGGGACTGACGTTTACCACCCCCCTAGGCCCGCCATACGATATTCTCAGACGAACAGACCGGATTATACGGAGATTGTCACATACAGGCTCAGTAGGAGTTCGAATGGGTTCACCTCATTAGTCTTCTTATCGGCATCTACCTAGGGACCGTTACGTACAGCTAGTGCCGCTTGCGGTCTGTGGTTAAACCCACTGCCAGCGTAATGTCGAGTCTTTAGAGTCCCACACAGAGGGTTATTCACCTTTGGGCAAAACAGAGTAGAGGTCGCATGGTTTTGCGACAAGGTTCGTTCACATCCGCGCACTTATGCACGTTTGGTGTCCGGACAGTCATTACTAGCGGGCTCTGGTTTGAGCCAGATCCTCGTATATGTTTTGGGGTTAGTTTTATCTCATTGTATTCGTGTTCCTCGGAATACGAATGCGGCTGTGTGCACAGTTGACTGAGGCAGAGGAAGAGGATTCTCATTAGGATTTTTGGTACGGGTGTGTATGCACACATGACGCTTGTCGTTTACCAAACCCTAGTGCATATATGAAATATCAATTAATAATATTAATTAAAGGAAATTGGGTTATGGTTAGGGTTGTTGACTTGTTGACCAAGGTTGACTTGTTGACCAAGGTTGAAAAGTTGACCATCATCATTTCAAACAAAGATGCTCTTTGATCTTTGCAAAACTCATTTAATGTGAAATGATAATGGTCATTTCAACATACCATCACCTTTTTCCTTTTTGATTAATTTTGTTAATTGATTAATTCACATATATTTGTTATGGTTGCAAAACTCATCTCATTCTCTCATTCTCATTCTCTTTCATCTTTGCTCTTCCTCTTCCTCTAGCTCAAGGAAAATCCTTCTCATGAGTTGAGAACCATTTCCTTGAGATAAAAACACCAAAGCTACTCTTTACTCATCCTAAGTTTGAAGGTCTAGCAAGCCTAACACTTTAGTTACCTCAAGTTCGAGGAAGGAGCTCTAGGTAGAGACCCTCAGGTGGATCCATCTTCGGCAAGAGAAGGCGACGAGGAGAGAACCATCCGACTACCACAAGGAGTCCAAGTGAAGGAGTTCAAGTTAAGATATAACCCTCTAACCGAGTAGGTAAAGCTCTTGTTAGTTTCTAGTGTGTAGTTTAGCAAAGATCCGGGTTTTATAGTCCATGTTACCATAACCCTAAAAATCGTTTTTCACCGTTTCCGCAAGCCCGAAAGAACCGGGAGAGGTAACGTGGACTTACAGCAGGGTATCAACGTTCAAAATGTTTGGCTTCCAGAATAGGAATTATTTTTAATATTTATTTTTATTCTCAGATTAGTGACTTCCTTCATCTTACTAACCCTTGGGACAACTGCTCATAACTACTTATTACTAGTTCGTATAAGAAAACTTCTAATTTTCTTGGTTTTCTTAAATTTTTCCAATCTTTTGGATGTAATTTTTCACTATCTAATCTTTTATTATCTTATTTATGTACAAAAATATTTTTTTTTTGAAAATTTTTAAATTTTTATAGGTTTTCATATGTTTTGTGCTTATGCAAAGTGTATGCAAATGATGCGAAAATAAGTACAAACCTCCCCCAAACTTGTTTTCAACGGTGTCCTCACAGTTGCCATCCGCTAATTCTCGAAAACCTGTAAGCTTGGGAGGAAATTTATTAATGGGGAAAAATATTTAAGTGAAGATCCTCCCCGAAACTTATTCTTTACTCATCATTTTGTAAAAAATTTCTTTTCAAGAGCCAGAAAATATTCCCCCCCCAAAGTTGAGTTAAACAATGTTAATCTTTGAAAATCACAAGAGGGGGTCAAAATTAATGGTCGATGCCAAGATTTGCAAAGATCGAATGTCAACAACAACCATTCGAAAATTTTATCAATACAGTGCTCTGGTTGGTGGAAGAAGAAGTGGGGAAAAGGTAAGTGGTTGAATAGAATGTGTTTGCGTCTCATTTTGGAGAGACGATGCAGTGAATGTGATGGATTGCGCGCATCCTTTTTACAGTTCAGAAGAAGGGGTGGAGGTTTAATTTCATTGATTGGGAGATGATTCATCTCAACACCCGTGTCATTAAAAAATGCGAGTTCATCAGCAAAAATCTCCTCAAAAGTCTCATCAATACCCCGGAGAATAATGTCATCACAAAGCGCGAGGTGATCTTCAGACTCTAAAAGAAGTTCACAATCAGTGTTAGTTGTTGATCCGGACAACTCGGTGGAAGAGTCCGTATGTGTGTGATACATAGTTGGGTCAAACAATAACATATAAAAAGAGTCTAGATCGGTATCATGAGGATCATCAAATTCGCTGCTGTCGACATCCATTAATTCGACAGAACATGTCTGAGCAGTAGGTTCGGAGGGTACACTTCCCAACTTGTAAATGTTCAGCTCTATTGACCTATTCCTGAAGGATAGGGTCATAGAGCTATTACGACAGTTTATGATAGCATTGGAAGTGGCCAAAAAGGGGCGACCTTAAATCACCGGAAGTTGATTTCGTGGGTTCGCTACAGGCTGTGTATCAATTACAATAAAGTCTACAGGGAATACAAATTCCCCGATTTTTATTAACACATCCTCCAGTTCACCACCAGGTTTGGTGATTGATCGGTCAGCCATCTGGAGAGTGCAATGGGTTGGTTTCAACTCTCCGATCCCTAACTGCTCATATACTGAGAAAGGAAGTAGGTTAACACTTGCGCCAAGGTCTAGTAGAGCGCGGTTGATGTGTTTTTCCCCAATAGAATTGGAAATAATAGGATAGCCAGGATCCTTACGTTTCCTCGGTAATTGCTGGGGGAAAGCCGTGGCTACTGTCTTTGCCATGAATATCTTCTTGGGCACTTGAGTCTTGCTCTTTCTAGTGCACAAGACTTTAAGAACTTTCGCATAAGCGGAGACTTGTTGGATAGCATCTAGAAGAGGGATGTTGATGTTAACCTGTTTAAACATTTCCGTGATCTTCTCCATTTGTGGACTCAGTGTGTTTCTCCTTAACCGATTCGGGTAAGAGCTTGAGCAATAAGGTCAGGGTCCAACATTGGAGAAGATCGTGTGGGTGGGAACGATCTAAGAATAGGAGTGGGGATCGTTTTCGGTGGATTAAAAGCGGTAGGCTGAGGTGTCGAGCCTTGGGGAAAACGGAGAATAGGCTCGGAAGAAGGTGGTGGGGTAGAAGAACTGGGGTCAGAATTAGAAGTAGAAGTGGAAGGAAAGGTCTCAGCCGGGGTATCATTGATAGATTTTTCAATGTCATCAATCTCTTCCCCAACGTGATTGTCAAACACTCTTCCAGATCTCAACGTAATTGCATTCACATGATGTGAATAGCCAGGATTGGGTAGGGGTTGAGCTGGAATTTTCCCTTTCTCTCTTGCACCCATTTCAGCTTTTAATCGTGCAATTTCTTCTTCCATCGATTTAATTGTCTCATTTTGAGAGACAATACTTCTTTTCATGTCATTGATAGAAGACTTCATCTCAGCCGAAACTTGCATGATATTTGTTAGGAACAAATTCATGTATTGTGCAAATGAAGAGGATTCATCAATCCCGGTCAACTGCAAAGGACTAGACGGTGCAGGTGTGTTGACCGGATTTTGAAAGTTTTGTGATTGGAAGGGGTGCTGACTCAAGTGAAGTAGTTGCTGTTGTGGTGGAGGAGCCCTTTGGAAATTGTTTTGATTTGGAACCGTGTTTTGATTTTGTGATTGGTTCCAAGTAAAGTTAGGGTGATTCCTCCAACCCTGATTATATGTGGAAGAAAATGGATCGTTTCTAGGTCTTTGAAAAGCAGCATTGGTATGCTCATGACCTTGAAACGGAGAATTTAATGGACATTCTTCCGTCAAATGAGAAGGATCAGAACAGCATCCACATACAGTTTTGGAGAGTGACATTTGATTTAGGGCGGCGGCTTAAAATTTGTTTTCCATAGTCTCGAGTTTCTTATTTATAGCTGAAATTTCAGCTCTAACTCCTATGGAAACTTCCGATTGGTTATTGCCACCCCTAGACGATTGACTCACACCCTCCTACTGTAAAGATTTTTCAGCAAAATCTTCTAAAAATTTCCAGGCTTCCCCATCATCTTTGGTCATGAAGTTGCTTTGATACATTAATTCAAGAGTCTGTTTTGTGTTAGGATTAATGCCCTAATATATGATTCGGCACAGATCCCATCTGGGGATTCCATGATAAGGACATTGAACTAACAGATCCTTGAAGCGTTCAAGACATTTCAAGAATGTTTCATTTGGAAGATGGGTGAATTGATTGATTTCGCTACGGACTCGAGCTGTTTTATGATTCGGGTAGAATTTCTTAAGGAATGCTGTTACGAATTATTCCCAGTTTGAAATGGAATGTGCGGTTGTGTTATACAGCCACTTCTCGGCTATATCGCACAAAGTGAATGGGAGAAGACGAAGACGCATAGCATCCACAGAAAGCTGTGAAGTACACATCATTGCGCATACATTTTCAAATTTGGTGATAAAGACATATGCGTCTTCAGACTCGAGACCGTGGTATTTGGGTAGAAGGTTGATGTATTGGGGTTTAATCTGAAAATTGTCCCTGTAGGCTGGTGGAATGGAGAGACAGGTCAAAAGAGGACCTCGTGTAGGATAGCACCTCTCTTGGAGAGAGATGCGGGGTGGATTCTGCGCACCTGCGGACGGCGGCAGAGTACTGGTAAAGAAGTTCGATGGAGAATCGTCCATCGAAATAGGTGTGGTGGTGGGTAAAGAAGAGGTAAACGTAGAAATACCGACTTTAGGGTCGATGGGGGGAACGCGGACAAGACGGGCATTAGAATCCTGTGTCCAGCCTATCTTGCACTAAAGGATTTAGCATAAGTGGCAGCGTTAATATAATTAGGGGAAATGATGTGATTGGTGTTTGTTTTGAAAAAGAATATGGATTTTTTTTGAAAAGATGATGCAAATCACAACAAATGCAACAAGCAACCCTAAGTCTAGTGGTCACCTAGGTCAAGACTCTAAACCGCTCCTAACTGCCAAAAGACAAGTCGCGGGATAAATCCTCCACTGCCTGTTTGTCTCTCCTGTGGCCAGGTAAGTGCCAGGTAAGTGGGAGGTTCTCCACTACGTAAGTAGTGGGCCTAATTAAGTAACTACTTTCCTTAGATACACTTACCTTAGACACCACAAAAGAAACGCGGATAAGCAATAGATTACCCACGGCCTTCTTCTGTCCTAAGTGAGCGCGACGGTCCTTAGAGTCAAGTCTGGATATTTTTTAATTAATGAGGGTGATGCGGATGCAAGTTTGTGATTTTCGGGGCTTAGGAAGGGTAATGAAATCCCCACCTAATCTGAATTTAGTCTTTGCCCCTTAAATTCCGTATTGAAAATGCAAACAACCAAGATCAAACATGCATAATTTTTAATTTTTTTTTGCGGCGCTGCGATTTTTTTGCAAAGAAACCTGCAGCAAATTTGTTATTGGAGCAGACAGAGGAAGAGATAAGAAAGTCAAGAAGATACCAGAGAAGTTTCGTCCAGAGATGATGCCAACTTGCCATGGATCCGCGGCGAGAGCTTGCTATTGCCGCGGAAACGTGGTCGGTTCAAAAGATCACTGCACAAAAATTTAGGCAACTACTTCTGTTGCCTCACTGAGCTCTCTGGAGTTCTCTGAAAATTTTTCCTATTGCTCCACAGATTCCAGATTTCCTCGCAACAAATCACAACAAATCGTTTAGTGTTTGCGCGAATTTAGATCTAAAATTTTTGATGGAATAAAATTTTCAACTCAAATTTCCAAAACAAACGAACTAGCGCACTATCCCTGGCAACGGCGCCATTTGATTGAATGAATTCTCGGTGTGTATATAAGAAAAGTGTAAGAAATCACAACCAAAGAAATTTTTGACCGCAATCAATAATGGTGTCGATTGTAGCGCGTTAGCGAGTGCGGATCGTCCACGGGGAAAGTGAGATCCGTTCAAATTTGAATTAGATGAATTGAAAATTAAAGAAAAGAAAAGACAAGTCAATTCAAGATTTAAAAGTGTATTTTAAGAATTATTAAAATCTAGATCTAATAACAAGAAAACATTAAAATCAAGAATTAAGAATTGATGATATCCAATCCAATAATCAAGAATCGAAATAAGGCTTGTAGGAATCGATCGAATTTATAGATGCAATGAAATCTATTGATTACATTTTCTTATCCATCGGTGAGTTGATACTAGATCGATGACGATCAACGAGAATTAGGGATTTCTTGCGGAAACTAGGGTTTTATCATCTATCCCTTTTCCTTCCGTTGATCTCATTCACTTTCTAACCTCTAGTAAATTCAAGAATCGATCGTGGATCCCTAATTAAGAGCGAACACAATCAAGAAAGCATCGCTCGAAACTAGGACGTCGATTCCTCAATTTACTAAGGTTTACAAAACTCATAGGACTTAAGAATCGTTTCAAGATTTGTAACATCATCATCTGTTGATTTTCTCTACTCCTTCACGAGCGGAGTTTTACTCAAACATCATAACAAGAAACACAATCAAGAATTAAGATCTAATCATGATGCAAGAATGTAAAGAAAGCAAGATAAAAGAATTTCACCTTTTATTTATCAACAATTTCATTACAATTCTCTCGAGAACTACAATGAGGAAAGAACTCTATCGTCGATTTGGCTTCGCTCGTCTTCGTGAGTCGCGGATCTTCTTGGATCACTTGCTCAGATGAAGATCGGCTCTTCTCCTAAAAGGTTGAAGACTTCTTGCTTGAATTTTACTCGGGGATCTTGAATTTGGCTTTGGATTTTGGATTAGGGTTAGGGTTTACAAGTTGTGTTACTCAACTTGTGTTGAATTTGGGGAGCTAAAGAACAACCTTAGAAGTGAAGCCTTAGGGTTCCTTTTATAGCCTTCACTAGCTTTGGCTTCCTTTAGAAGCTAGGTTTAGTTTAGCTTCCCTTGTAAGCTAGGTAGTTAGGTAGAAGCTTCTAGAGGTAGTTAGTTAAGCTTAGCTTCCTTCATAAGATTGGAGGTTAAGGAGAAGCTTCTAGGCTTAGGTTGTTAAGTAGCCTGCTTTGGAAGCTTGGAAGTTTAGCTTGAACAAGTAGCCTTTCGGTTCTGGCAAAAGATTCAGGAGAATTCTGGACTTTGAAGTGGCTTGATGCGGTGTACACCTGAAATGGAGAAGCCTGATACAGAGAGCTGCTGATGACTTGGCCATGTGGCCGTGGATCCGCGACGCCAAGGGGCTCTTTGATATCCTTGGGGCATCAAACTTCCTGTAGTGCTTTGTGCTGCCTTTAGGTGTATCTTCTGATGTGTGGAATCTTTTATTTATCTTCAGTTTATTGCCAGATCTCAAGTCTTGGAGTTGGCGTACTTTTATCAGCATTTTTCATAGATTTGTCTTTTCTCTTGGAATTTCCTGCACAGATTCTCGAGACAAGTGTTGCGCTATACAAAGATGATGCGATGCCATGATAAACATTCAATTTCCCTCAAAATGTTGGTTATAGTATACAACACAAGATATTTGGTATTTTACGACTGTTTTGCTAATATGTGCTATATTAATTCCGAACACCTCTAGATGAGTGCAAATGGTAGGGAAATTGTCGTGTTAAAAATGCAATATTTTCGACTGATCATTTTCCTTTCTCTCTAGCACTCATTTCGGCTGTTAACTGTGCAATTTGTGCCTACATCGATTTAATAATCTCACCTTGGGAGGCGGAGGTTTTTCTTTATATCATCGATAGAAGACTTAAAATCAGCCGACATTTGAATAGAATTTGTCAGAAACAAACTCATGGGTTGTTCAAGTGCAAAGGTGTTATTGGTACCGGCAGAAAAAGGATCAAAGTTGTTGGCCAGGTTTTGAAAATTTTGTGGTTGGTAGGGGTGCTGACTCAGTTGTGGTGTTTGCTGTTGCTGTGGAGGTACCCATTGAAAGTTATTTTGATATGGAACCGTGTTTTAAGTTTGGTATTGGTTCCAAGAAAAATCAGGGTGATTCTTCCAACCTTGATTATCTGTGGAAGAAGAATGATCGTTTCTAAGTTGTTGCTAAAAGGCAGCATTAGTGTGACCTTGAAACGGTACATTCAAAGGACATTCTTCCATCAAATGTGATGGGTTTGAACTGTAACCACACACGGCTTTGGAAAGTGTGTAATGGTTTAGGGAGGCTGAAGAAATTCTGTTTTCTATAGCGTCGAGTTTCATTTGTATTGCGGCCATTTCGGCTTTCATCATGACGGAAACATCGAACTGATTGATATCTTCCCTAGGCGATGGTGGTCTAACACTTTCCCATTGTAAAGTGTTTTGAGCTAAATCTTCTAGGTATTTCCAAGCTTCACCATCATCTTTAGACAGGAATTGACAATGACACATGGTTTCAAGCATTTGTTTCGCAGTGAGATCAATACCCTCATAGATAATTCGACACAGATCCCATCTAGGGATTCCGTGATGAGGACATTGGATAAGAAGATCCTTGAACTGTTCAAAGCATTTCCAAAATACTTCATTAGGAAGTTGGGTAAATTTGATGATTTCGCTCCGAATACGGCTGGTCTTATGATGGGGATAAAATTTCTTAAGGAATGCTGCAACGAACTCATCCCATGTTGAAATAGAATGTGCGGGTGTGTTGTAAAGACACTTCTCGGCTAAATCGCACAAACTAAATGCGAGAAGACGTAAATGCAGAGCATCCAAAGACAGTTTTGACGTTCCAATCATTGCGCATACATTTTCAAATTTGGTGATAAAAACGTATGCGTCTTCAGACTCAAGACTGTGAAATTTGGGTAACAGTTTGATAAATTGGGGTTTGATTTCAAAATTTTCCCCGTTGGCAGGTGGAATAGAAAGGCAGGTGGGAAGGGGAACATGTGTAGGATAGCATCTCTTGGAGAGAAATGCGTGGAGGATTCTGTGCACCTGCGGGAGGTGGCAGAGTGGTGTTAAAGTTTGATGGAAATCCGTCCATCGCGGTTTTGGTGGGTGGAGCGAAAGAAGACGAAGAATTACCGACTCTGGGGTCGATAAAAGAAATGCGGACAAGACGGAAAATAGAATCCCGTGTCTAGCCTATCATGTGCTAAACGGTTGTAGAACAAGTGGAAGCGTTGGTGATAATTAGAGAAAAGTTGGTTGTTGTTTGTTTTTGAAAAATACGGGTTTTGAAAAATCAAATCACAAAAAATGCACACACCACCCTAGATCTAATGGTTACCTAGGTCAAGTCTCTAGACCGCTCTTAGACTTCCAGAAGACAAATTGCAGGATAAATCCTCTACTGCCTCTTTATCTCTTCTGTGGCCAGGTAAGTGCCAGGTAAGTGGGAGATTCTCCACTACGTAAGTAGTGGGCCTAATTAAGTAACCACTTTCCTTAGACACACTTGCCTTAGACACCACAAAAGAAATGCGGATAAGCAATAGATTACCCACGATCTTCTTCTGTCCTAATTGAGCGCGACTGTCCTTAGAGTCTTGTCTAGATATTTTTTAGTTAATGAGGGCGATGCAGATGCTAGTTTTGTGATTTTTGGGCCTTAGGAAGGGTAATGAAATCCCTACCTAATCTTAATTTGATCTTTGCCCCTTAATTTTCATATTAAAATATGCAAACAACCAAGATCAAAACATGCAATAAATTTTCTTTTAGAGACGCTGCGAATTTTGCAAAGAATCCTGCAGAAAATGGTTATTGGAGAAGATCAGAGAGGAGATAAGAAAGTCAGAGACATACCTGAGAAATTTGGAACACTGAAGCACCTAAACAGCGGCGGAAGCACCTAAACGGCGGCAGAACCGCCGCAAAAACCTACCATTGGCCACGGATCCACGGCGGGAAGGAGGAGTTAGGTTTCAAAATTTTCCTGTAGCTTCTGGTACTCCTCTGGAATTTGCAAAACTTCTTTGAATCTTGATCGCACTGCTGCAATAATTCCAGATTCTCCCGCAAAAATTCACAACTAATCGTTAAGCACTTGATGTGAATTTGATCTAAAAATTCTGATGGAATAATAAATTTTCAACTCAAATAACAAAAATGAACAAAATAGCACACATCCCCGGCAACGGCGCCATTTGATTGATTATCTTCGTGTATATTTGGAAAAGTTTTAATCACAACCAAGGAAATTTATACCGCAATCAATTAACGGTGTCGATGTAGCGCGCTAATGAATACGAATCGTCCACTGAGATGTGTGTTTTGATCGATCTTGTTTTAGATAGTCGAAATGAAAAGATAAAAGAAAATGCAAGAAAATTGATTCAAGATTTATAAATTTTAATATCAAGAAACATAAAGAAACTAAAGATCTAGAATCAAGAATCAAGAAATTTCTCAATCTTTTTAGTTATCAAGATTTGTAGAATAGCTTGTAGTAATCGATCGAATTGGTAGCAATGATGAAACTAATAATGACTAATCTTATCTATGGATAATTTATAGCTATATCGATGGCAATAAATGAAGATTAGGGATCTATTGAAGAAACTAGGGTTTCTTCTTCTCTATCCCTTGTCATTTCATTGATCAACATTCAGATCTAGCCTCTAGCAAGTGATTCATCAATCATTTGATCCCTAATTTGCAATGAAATGATCAAAATGTGATCTCGATCCAAATTAGGTCATTGATGATTTTTTTTCTTAAAGTTCACAAATCTCATAAGACTTAACATTAGTACTAAGATTTTATGATCACTAGATCTACCTATTCTCTCAATTCCGTCACAAGCGGAGATTTGACTCACACATCATGAAAATTAATGAATCAAGAATCAAGAAGTTTCATAATGAAAGAATGTAAAGAAAGAAAGAATTTTAATTATCACCTTTATTCAATCGACGACTATTTACACATTCCCTCAATTCGAGATTACAAGATGTTGCTCTCGATCGCTCATTTTGAAGAGATGACTAGATCCGTCGAATTTCGCTCCGCTCGATCTCCGTAAGACTTGGATCGTCGTGGATCTCATGATCTTGATGAAGATTGGCTTCGCGAATAAAGGATCGATGATGGCTTGCTTGATTTGCTTCTCAAAATGATCTTGATTTGGCTTTGCAAATTGGATTTGGGTTAGAGTTTTAGTCAAGTTGTGTCACTCAACTTGTGCAAATTTGGCTCAATATTCAGCAACTAATTGTGTAACCTCAAAAACCTAGATCTAGATCCCCACTTATAAATTTCAAATGAATCTTCCCTCCAAAGCTTGGTAGTTATGCAGAGCCTTCTAGAAGGTGCCATGTGGAAATGAAGCGTCCTGAGGAAGCTAGGCCGTTACAAGGAAGGCTCTGGAAAAGTTTGGATCGCGGACGAGTCAACACGGCCGTGGAACCACGGCGACTCGGCCTGGATCGGCCGAGGTTCCGCGGCCGTTTGTGGAGATTTCTGCATTATTTCGTAGGGGTAATTCTGGTGTTGGATTTAGGATGTTCTTTTAATGTCTGGAATGTTATAATCCTTTCTTTGTTGCTGCCAGATTTCAAGTTTTTGACTTGTTGCGCTTTATCGGCACTTTTGCGATTCCGGTTCTTTTACCTGAAGAATTTTCTGCACACAGTCTTGATAAAATTTGTTGAGACATACAAAATCATGCATGTAGTAATAAACACACAATTTCTCTCATAATTCCGGTTATAATGTATAACACATGTTATTTGATATGTTGCAGAAGAATTGCTAATATGTGCTATATTTATACCAAACACATTTAGATGATTAGAAAGAGTAGGGAAATTGATGTATTAAGAATGCAATATTTTCGACTGATCAATGATATCGCTCAAGAGCCGAGAAAACTCATGGTGGACATATCTCACATTATAACATAAGAAAACCGCAATTACTATCTTTTGAAAATGATAATGAGTTTATAAAATCCTTGCGGTTTCTCCAAATCCATAAATCTCATGGAAAATACGAATCCCATAATCAAAATTCAATAAATAGTGAATACCATAATATTGTAAGACAGATGAAAATACACATGCATGAGATATCACAGTAATAAATGTAATTCCTAAGCTATCATATAAAAAAAGCGCATGTTCATATCATAATTTTGCATTATTATATTCCACATTCTTATTCATTTTACAAATAAACAGGTGCGTTTGATCCATGTCTGCTACATAGTTGCAAGTTACAAGTTCTCGGAATAAAAACAACGAAAATAATGAAAAGACGATACAAAAGTGAGACTACGACCAATAAAGGGTAGAATCTTGATCAAGCCTACAATTTGAGGGATAAACGTAGATCAATGGACAATTTCATAAAGCACAAAGGCAGCGCAAGATTCAAGACTTCGACACAAAGCAAAGGGTAAGAGTCTACGACATTATGCACTGTGAAAATCTGGAAGAAAACTAGAAGACAACCTGAGAAACCATGTGAATAAACAAGAAGACAAATGCCACCAGAAGATACCCTGAAGATCTCAGCTCAAGATCTCTCTGTTTGGCCGCGGAACCGCGGCCAAACATGGATTTTAGCCGCGGTTCCGCGGCCATGAGGAGCCCGTGTCGGTGCAGTTTCGTGCCGGTGCGTCGGTGCATTACTTAGGTTTTTCTTAGGGTAAAATTGTAAATGCATATGTGACTCGATTGTAACCCTAGGGTTTCTATGCTCTATAAATAGAAATCCTAAACCTCTCTTTGAGATATGCCACTTTTTATTTCATCTATTCAAATCTGCAAATTCCTGTGTAAATGTTTGGAGAGAGCCATCAATAAAGTAAGTAGTTTTATTTAATTTCCCTAGTTAATTTTTATTCTGCCTTAGCATAATTTTATTATCTGCCCTAGTTACATAGTTTAGAAAATGTTTTTCAATTCCCTAATGAGTGAGTAGTCTCCTCGCATGTTAGGGTTAGATTTGGGGAAAGCTTGAGAGATGAAGATCTCTCCCCCTTTCTTGCCGATCATACGTTTTTATAGGACTCCATGCATACATGCACACACCGCTCCTTACGATACCCTATCCCATGAGGCAGCAATGATACCGTAGTATAAAGGACCGGTTGGACGTGTTTCCCATGGAGGTTATGGTAAGAATTAAGAAAGGAAGGACAAGAACCTAGAGGAAGAAACACCGTTTCTTCCCGATGGTACTAATCCATTTTATTAATTATTACCTTAACACCTCATAGATCTTAATTTGGGCATAGAAAGCGGTGAGGAATATTGACATTCCAAACTTAACCTAAACCTAACCCTGGCAAGATTTTAGTCCTATTTTAGATCAAACTTAGTTTTTAGATTTAATCAATCCGACAACAATCGGAATTAACTCATTAGAACAATTAGGAAATACACAAAATCCCTGTAGACCGACCCGTACTCACCGGCTAGCTACCAAGCGACGCCGTTCTTGATTGCGGTTAATAAATATTCTTTGAACAAATCAGCGCACTAGTACTATGTCGAAACTATCAACTAACAATTTATACTAATGACGTAGTGTTTTCTAATGTATACGTGACATGAAAATTACCGACAATGATGTGTGTGAGCCAACAAGTAAATGTACATGGAGCATACGCATCATCGATAATGGTGCTGGTGTCCTAACAGCAGGGTTTCATAATAACTACTAAAACACATTTAAGCATGCAATGCGATGCGAATAGCAAGAATATACGGAAAATGAATTGTAAACGCAACAATAAAGAATGTACATAAAATATATGAGTCATACAGTTTGGCATTTGAAATAACAAGAATCGTAGTTTTTAGAAAATAGGGGCTACGGTGTTTTTATGAAAAGGTACGTCATTTGAAATATCCGTAGTATCCCTTGGCCTATCTTTAAAATACTCACGATTCGTTAGTTTTAGAAATAACTATGACTTGAGCCCAGTCTAACATCTACTAAGTAACTACAGGACTAAACTAACAGACAAGTGGAAGGGTAAGGAAAACCACCTAAGTCTGAGTCGACATATATATATCTAGTAGTCGGTGATCCCGCCTCAATAGTGTCACGTACGATACAATATATATCATCATATCCTGAATTAAGGAAATTGATCTAAAGTCTAGTACATTCCGATACCAACAACATATATATATATATATATATATATATATATATATGCGTGTGTATGAAAACACTTCGCCTAAAGATCCGCTATAATATCATGTCGTATCTCATAATACGAACCAAGTCACATCACTGATCTCGTGGCATCATGCCCAATCATATCGACTCATCTCCAAGTACCATATACTATCCTCATCATCCATGTATATGTATACATATATATATGTGTATATATATACATACTTACATATATATATGTGTATATATATATATATATATATGTGTGTATATATATATATATATATCCCCATATACGCATAAGTAAATCAAATGTATGCGTGTGTGTGTTCGTGTGTGCAAAACTTCACTCTAGGGTTTCGCGACTAAGAAACTACACTATAAGCACTTTCCTACAATTATGCTAAACTAGCCCAAAGTCACATAAGCATTTCTTGCTAAGTATACACATCTCATAAAACACATACGTGTGTGTGTGTGTGTGTGTGTGTGTGTGTATCATGACGCATTCGTATGCTATACTATGAAACTGCGAGGGTGCTATACGCCATCCACCCGATTTCCACCGTAGGTATATATTCTCACCTTGATATTTGCTTGCCGAAGTCGATGCTGCCTTGCTCTTGCTCGTCATCCGAAGTCCACGTGGAAGTACCTACACATATCACACACAGTATCGTAAACCGAAATGGCGGATGAAAACCAAAGCGGCACACGAAACACACATAGGTTAGAACGTATGGTCTATGCATGCAAGAATAACCCAACAACTCCCGACACCGACGTACAAACGTCAAGTGACTGAGACAAATCAAAAATATAAAATGTTCAAGTCGTTTAAATCTCACAATTCAAAACACCAACTCAAGAAAATGGTCCCAGATTTTAGTTCAGGTGAAATTAGCCAATTTTGCATATAGGGGGTCTAATTAACTGATATTGGAGCTATGGACGAAGCACGAAGCACAGGGGACAAGTCCTGGCCGCAATATGCTGCCAGAAGGGATAAATCTGCAGCCAGGGTGTGCGGTTATGGTCTCAGGTCTTCAGGGTAGCTTCTAAGTTGCCTGCACGACTCACTGTGATCGCTAAAAAATTTTCAGGTTCCCCGGCTCATAGTAGATCTCTAAAACACACCAAAATTCCTACAAAATCCCAATATCGGCAAATCTAAAGTTTGCAAAATGGGGTTTAGCCTCAGGTTTTGTCCTGAATTCTAGCACTAGGGGGTTGTTTGGCCTCTACTAATCTCAATTACACAATCACAACTCAAGAAATCCCCTAACCTCATCTTGGAATTTTTCCAAGTTCATTAATCCTCACTAAAAAACTTTTAAACATGTATGGAAGCTAAAGTGAATGAAATACTATACTAATGGTTAAGGAATTACCTTATTTGGCAACTCAAGAATTTTCTTGAGTTTCCCCAAGTGCTCAAATCCAAACTTTCTTGGTCCAAAATACTTGTAGTAAGCTTGAGATCATTTTTAATGAAGGGAATGATGTGTTTTGATGTGGAAATAGGGTGTAGTGAGGAGGTGAAGGAGATGGAGGGAGAGGGCAGCCATGAGAGGAAAGAGGAGGGAAAAAAAGATGAAGAGGATGAAGAATGAAGCCAAGTCAAAGAACCGCTCACCTCTCTCTCTCTTCTCTCTTCTCTCTCCTGCCCATACCAAATTCTATATTCATATCCCTTTTCTTTTCTTTTCTTTTCTTTTCTTTTCTTATCTTTTCTTTTTCAAAAAAAAACAAAGCTATGCTTGGAAAATAAAAGTCATGGTAGAAAAGAAATGTAACAAGTATTTTTAGAAAAAGTGACATGGTGCATGTCATGTAGCCTAATCAAGATAAATGTATGATTAGTGAAAATAAATTGAGTTTAGCACTTATCCCTATTTTAAATGAGTATTTAAAAATCTATAAATGCTCATATCATATAAAACACCCTCATTTCAGTAATTCTTATAAATTTCCAAATATTTTCCAATTTATCGGTATATAATTATACCGCATCATTAAAATATTCATAATATTTATTATTTAATTATATAAATTCCCAAAAACAATATTTTATTTTTCTGAAATGTTACAGTCATCCCCCCTTAAATAAATTCGGTCCCCGAATTTAAATTTAAACCGCTCAAATACTAAAACATTGTAGTAAAACGATCAAGTCGTTGGGGCTCCGAAATCATAAATACATAAAACACATCATAGCGCAATGCATGCGCATGAAAAACGAGTATATAAACCAAAATCAAAACTCCGTCAAGCATCCCGCAATCATCGGAGTTATGGTGAGGACATCAATGTCAAAGTCCAAAACGGAAACCAACGTGATATAAATCAAACTATACATGTACGCATCGTTAAAATATCTGAAAGAAATGCAAGCCAAGCTCTCTTCCAATCACTGTGCAATGCGTGTATCACGGCACAGTGGCGGACGTCTATTGTAAAAAAATAACTATATATATACCCTTTGTTTAACATACACGTCCCGCCGTTTTGAAAAATAATTTAGAAGGGTTTCCTTTGTTAAATTTCTCGTGTCATCTCGGACACGTAGGTAAATACTAAGACTATAGCTCCTTTTTGGAAATCCTTTCGATAACTATCAGTGCATGCCAAAAACATATCCAGGTACTGTCCTCTGACTAGTCCTGCTCAGCCACTATACCAAATAGTAAATATCATAAAACATACTGCTCAAGAGAAATCGTACTCAAAATGTGTATAAGAATGCCACGTGCGTTTGGTGCGCACGGAAATCGAAATTCTTGAATGTGCCATACATGTGCACAGAAAAAAATCTAAGTGCAACGGGTGTGTATGAAACACCTGTCAAGGGCAACGGTGTGCCTGACAACAATATCAGGTGCATCTGATATACACGAAGAGACCCGATTTAGTGCATCTGGTACGCACCAAAATCGCATCAAGCGCGTCAAGTATGCGCAAAATCCAACTCAAGTGCACAAGGTGTACGAAAACAATATCGAATATCACAATCGAAATCGACGGTATACAACAAACCTCAATCCAAATCAGGTATACCGTGGTATATAATCTCACAACCATGTGCATCAGCATACACAAAATCGAACCAAAATACTAAAAGTGCATGAAAACTATGCCAAAAGCATAAGTCAAATCACATGCACCATAGGCATGAAATCCAAATCAACATCTCGAATGACATCAAATCGAAGTCAAGTGGAACTGTGGTGCACAAAATCACAATCATGCAAATAAATCGTCCAAATTACCGAAATCAAAGATGGTGGAAACAGTCCCGCTCTGCCACATCCTCTAAAGATCTCTGGCCAACTATCATGGTCACACATAACATGTCTCGTCGACGATGCCGAACTCTGGACTACTGGGTGAGCGTAGCACGACTGATCCTGGGTCCAAGTCTTCTCATTTAATATTTCCAGAAAGATCTTGTTGGGGTCTCTCCAATTCTCGTTTCTGCTGAACTGCTCGGATGTCATCACCCTTTACTAAATCTGTTTCTTGTTCCGGAATGGCTGCATCTTCATCTCGACTCCTTCTTGAAGATATATCTATATACAACGCCTCCGCATGCGTACCACATCTCTGATGTTAACTGAGTGGAACGTCATCTCATCGAAAGCTCGTACGAACCTCTTACTCCACTTTTCTTTAATGTAGACTGATTCGGACTCGTCTCTTCATGGCTGCATGGACTACGCTCCAACGGCTATACTCATATCTGGAGTCTCCCAAGCAATGTATCCAATCACATGATATCCGAACGACGTCGAACTTTTCGATCGATTCGTCAAAGTCCCATAATTCCCCAAGAGCTCAACACTCGTGCATAGTTTAATAATATCCAGTACATGTCACAGTACTTATGGACCAGCCGTAGAAAGGAAAACCCAAGCCTCATTAATGGCACCGCGGAACTTCCGCAAACCCTAAGGTTCCAAAGCATTCCCATGGTCATTATATCGAGTTAGGGTTTCATTCTTCTAGAGGGTCCACAGAATTACTTGCATGTTTTTCCGAATACTTTAAACTTTGGAAAAATGTGTTTCTGACATTCGATCGTTTTCTATCGACTCTCAACGTGCTTGCGTGAAGTCTTCTCTAGCTGGAATCAATCAATCTGATGACCTCGCATTGGGGTAGGCAACGAACCACATGTCTTAGTCATTCCTCCTTGGGTGACTAGCGATCTTCTATCATATCTCTAAGTACAACTCGTGATGTATTAGCTTCAAGCATCTGGGGCTATATCTCGTCAGTCGCAGCAACAACTGAATCATTCGTCCGCACGCTGAACAGTGCCTCAATCATCAAGAATAATCAGTGCATTGACGGTCATCACATTCTGGCTGGTCTCTAGCAGTGACCCAATCCTCTGGTGCTGATCTGCACGTTCGAGAAATTTTGTAAAAGTAATCCATCAAACGCTCTTGGCGTGAAAACACAATAAAACGACACATCTATGCAATCATGTGTTGCCAGAATTATGCCTTGGTCAGTCCTCGTCCAAGACAAGCTCATGCTGACTGCAACTCTATCTGCAGCTCTCTCTGCCTATGCAATCGTCGTAAAAAAACCACCAACCAATATCGATGTGGATAGATCATAGGAATGAATATAATACTGTGCAAAGAAATGTACATCCTAAGGCTTCTTAAGCGGAGTAGCGTATCGTAAGTATGTCGTGGAACATAAACGCAGTATGTCAGTCTACTTAAGTCACATACTCTATCAACCAATGTCAACCTACGCGACGAAAGTTCGGGTCTAATACCCCCTCGACCAAGTCAAAGTTCCGTAAGGTCAAGCCTAGGTTCCGAATAAATATACGCCCTAGACACCGCGTAGTCAAACATAGACTCGAACCAAGGTTTAACCTAGCACTCTGATACCAACTTTGTCACGACCCGAAATGGTACGTGACTGGCACTTGAATCATATGAAGTCAATAGGAACCCATCTAATTCATATACGCCCAAAAATCCAAGAAATCTAAACCATTTTAAAGAAGAAGTGCAGAAAACCAATTTTAAAGCAAGTGGGTTTAATAATTAAGTGGCATTAAACATTTAAAAGCAATGTCATATTTTCCCGAAATTTTCGGCAGAGTCTGCTTTGTAAAAACTGGCCCCAAACAGGTACAAACATGAATAATATACATCAATAATAAAAGGCATCCCCAAGCGGGAGATAGCACTTCGCCAATTGGCGGTCACAACCACGTATGCAATATAATATACAACGCCAAAGGGCGAGGATCGAAACTCCAAAGGAAACTATTATCATGAAGAAAACCATAATAATACAAGCGCAACTCTAAGGTCGAAAGAATATACACTGGTCTTCTAAGTCTATAAATTAATACAAGTCTGGTTTGATGGAGTTACTAGATACAACTGAATATAAATAAAATACAAGGTTGGTCACGATGCGAGTGAACCCACCTACCAAAGCAATCACCCGGAAAGAAGCAATGTGCCAGCAAAGCTGTTGGATGTAGTGCCCTCAAAGTCAATTATTGGATCGCAGGCACGAGAATGCAATGATTGAGGGAGAACCTATACCGGTAGGACAGTCTAACTCAAGATGATACTATGCTATCTGGTTTATGTTTATCATCGTGTACATGCTTTAGGTGACATTATAGGTCACTATTGCACGTTGATAGAGCCCTTAGGATTCTTGCTTGACGACCAGCAGTATAATGGCGATCATATACGTGGGAGCTGGGGTCTAGAAGCACATCCTTAAAAGGTCCCTAGTCGAGGGAGTTTCGAGACAGGGCATCGATACTCCGGAGTAGACTAGTGTATACAGTCGAGAACCCGATGAGGGGCAGTGGCCGGTCTCATAAGCCATTAGTGTCAGTTAGTTTACCTAAGATCTATACAGGTGCTCATTGGGTTATGAGTACACTGGACAGGACTCGCTGGGAACATGCTAGTTAGTATTATACCTGACGTCAGATAGCAGTTCCCTGGTGACATGTGTACAGGTTAGTTCATCGACCTGAGATCGTCATTTGTCTCATATGAGTTCCCACTGTGCTTTGATTACTACCCTACCACGGCTCAAAGGAGTCAAGCAAACAGGTTTTAGTTGGGTACAGTCCCGAGCCACATGGAAGCAGTGAGCGGATCGGCAGGGGTTTCGTCTCTCCCGGTATTGGGGGTGAGATCGCGCTGTGTCTAGGAGAGCCATTACACGAAGTTCTTGGCCAAGGTAGGAGATTTACTAGTAGGTATTCCAGTAGTATCTCAGGGTGTTCTGGGCTACACTCCGTCATGACTTGTACCGCTTTTGGGTGTCTGACTTTTACCAACCCCCTAGGCCCGACATGCGATGCTCATAGGCGAACGGACCGAACCGTACGGATATTGTCACTGACAGGCTCAATAGGGTGTCAGGATGAGTTTGCTCATCGACCTCCCTTTTGGTCAATACCTGGTAGACCGTTACGTACGGCTAGTACCTCTGACGTGCTAGTGGTTAAATCTACAGCCAAAGTATTGACGAGTCTTTAGAGTCCCCCACAGACAGTTTCTCAAGTTTCGGGCGAAACTTTGTAGAGGCCGTATGGGTTTATGGCAGGGTTCAAACATACGCGTGCACTTGTGCACGAGTCTTGGTTCGGACGGATAATACTGGTGGGCTTTGGTTTAAGCCGGATCTTACTATTATACTGTGTAGATTTTGTCTCATTGCATTTGTATTCGGTCAGAATAAAAATGCGGATATGTATATACGGTCACGGGGTTATCCTGTAATTTATTACGTGATCGCTTTTTGATATTGCCAATTTGCATTCCGTTTCGGCCATTTTTCCTTCTTTCCTTCATGGCTGATTTTCTATTGAAGGGGGCTTATTTGCAAAAGTGGGGATTTATAAATAGAGGGGCTTTTCTGTGGTTGCCGGGGCTCCAGCAGCATATGGAAGTCTCTTGAGGTTTCTAGATTTGTTTGGCTTCCTTCTGTGCATTTATAGTGAATGGATTGATAAGGTTTTTGGTGTGACATTTTTTCCTCATTATCACCACACTTATGCTTATGCTCACCACCACCATTTCCTCATTGCAATGGCCGAGCCATTTTTGGGCAGCACCTCTTTCTTTTGGGTGTGGGAATATTGATCTCATATCATTAGCAAAAGTTCCTCTTGCTCATTTCATCTCCACCCAAAATGGCAACTTCGATTAACCCTCGAGACAAAGCATTCTACACTTACTCTACTACAGTCTTGGACACATCGGCTAGCAAACTTCGTGTCCGAGTTACCTCGGTTCATAGGCAGGAGCCCGTAAAAAGACTCTTTGATGTGGTGCCTTTCCGACGAGGAGACCGGAGATCGGAGATGCCGTGAGGAGCTCGGGTTGGTGGCCAAAGACCGAAGGACATGGATCGATCGGTATAGCTCTTCTAACCCTTCTCTAGTTAGCTCGTTATAGGTTAATGGTTCGATCCGGGATTAAAGTCTGCGATAGCACCGGTTTCAAGTTTAGAAAAAGTTTTCATTTCCGAATTTTGGCCTCGAATTGACGGCCGAGGCGCTACTGTAGACCTACATGGTATCAGAGCCACGCCATTAACCTTTACTAGCTTGTTCTAATGTATTTAAAATATCGATCGAACAAAATTTCCGAAACCGCGATTCCATTTCATGAAGTTTCTGTCAAATTTTTTTTGTGGTCTAAAAATTATTTTGGGTACGTCAGAAAATCAGGTAGGCTTTTCTAAGACCACTGTAGAAATTTAGAAGTGTGATTCCACCATAGCGCCGCGGAACCGCGGCATTACCAACGTTTTGGCCGTGATTCCGCCGCGGTACTGTAGCTTCAGTGCACCAATTTTTCTACTGTGGTCTTTGACTTGGAATTAGGGTTTCTGGAATATATAGTTTTGGCCCAGATTATTTTGAGTACTGGACTTGTGCTTAGGGCCCACTTCGGGAAATTTTGTCGATCGAAAATTTTAAATAAGTTAGTTCACAGTGCTTACTTTATATCTGCGACCGTTAATGTCATTCGAGCGGTAAATCTTGTCTAATTGCTATAGCTCTTTTAGATGGATTTGCGAACGTGACATTCACGTTGATGTTCTGTGTTGTGCTGTGATGTTGGGGATTTGTCGTGGTGGATAGCCTGGAGCAATAGTAGTACAGTTTGGTATTATTTATACATTTGATATTGCGGGGCGAGCGTTCGACATGTGGACTGTCGTCATTGCCTGTTTGTATATTATTCTTTTGGGGCACGACCGGGCTGAAGTCGATGTACCCGTTGTATATTTTACTTTCTGTACTAGGATTACCCCACGGTGCGGTGTACGGATAGCCGGGTTCTATAGGGCAACAAGTCCGCATCTCATGGCTTTTAGACGGAGGGGGCTTTACTCTAGAATTGGCGGGCTATTCGCCGCACTCGTAGGGGGTATAGGTTGACCCAAGGAGGGGTGCCCAAGTTACCGGATTCCGTGAAGTGTTGGGTGGTCCATTCACTTTGTTGAAGGGGGCTGCCTCGATTCAGGTTTTGGCGGGTAACTTGCCGCACCCGTAGGGGTCTAGGATTTCATTGCACAGGCTATCCACACGACCAGGGGAACGTCGGGTTTCAGTTGCAGCTCTGTGAAACCCGGAGTTTCCAGATTATCTGTATTGTTCTGTGATGCTTATTACATTTCTGTGATGTTGCATTTATCACGTCATGAGCGATTATTATATATTGATATATATACTAGCAGATGTTGTATATGTTTTACATCCGCGCTAGTCCAGTCCCCGCTCTGTCGTTAGTTAAGTAACCTGACGGGTGACGACGGGAACCAGTGTCGAATGCGGATGGCATATATGTACATCATATTTTTGTTCTTTTGTGGTGTGATTAATTGATGGGACTGCATTGATTCGAATCAATGCAAGCTAAACAAACATATTCTGATGTTGTTGGAACATTTTTAAAAAAGGCTGTTATTGCAAGGACGTTCTCTTTTGCTTTGCACAATGGTATTCGGTTATGAATATCCAGCACCTCAGTCGACGAGGCAAGGGCCGAGATCCCTTCACCGGGAGTGACCCCTTAGGCAGAAGTTTGCGTCAGGGTAATAACTTCACTATAGTCGATTGCTTTTTGCTTTGCATCGTGGTATTTCGTTGGAATATCCTGCACCTCATTCTACGGGGAAAGAGCCGAGATCCCTTCACCGGGAGTGACCTCTTTAGCAATGGTTTTCACCACTATATTTTTATAAAAAAGCTATCCGGTTCCTTCAACGATATCAAGTTCATTACGTTAAAGGTTTTACGCCAAAAACCATTCGTAGCCCTCCATCATTTCAGACGGGTAGCACTTAGTATTCATGCTATGTTTGTTGGCCTTCGTCATGGCATAGTGTATGGTAGCTATTTGTTACTTTTCTGCTGCATAGATAGATGCGTTGGTTTGGGACAGTCGTATAGCCTTGTTGACCTTCGTCAAGGGCTTGTACGGGTGGGTTCAAATTAACCTAGACAATGACGGGTAGAACTTGACTTGTGACTTATGATTTGTTGACCTTCGTCAAGGTTATAAGAGCATGGGGTAAAAATCACATCAGGAGTTTCTAAAGAAATTGAAACTTGCCAGATATGCGCAAACCTTCTGGAGTGTGATAACGTGGGTGGATTCCATTACGTTATCATGCGATGATAGTTGGATCCCGATTCCCACTGATGAGTTGGTTTACTCCTCGAGTGATCCCGACTAATTCTTTTTTTAGGTTTGGAGGAGAATTTGAGTTTACAGTGGGAGGTTTCCTGATTAGATAAATTGATAACCATTCTGATCTAGGTTAGACTGCACGTAGAGTGTTTCTTTTCTCTCTCTCTTGGCAGCGACCATGGCCCGACCCTAGACTATGACTCAGTGACCAAGTTGACCGAACCTTCTTAAACACTGGTTTTTGGATTGTCAGAGTTGCATACCTTATTGCCACTACTACTTTTACCCTTTTCTCCAGAACACCCCGTATAACTACGAACATCCACTTCCATTGGATAAAACCATCGTATGGTTATATAGGAAATCGAAGGAACCTGTTCCAGATTCGAGGATGGTTTCTAGTTCTGGAGAAAATCAATAGGACTATTCAGTTGTCTTTTCCTTTTACCTTCCCTCAGGTTGCGAGTGCTCCTTGAATTAGGACAGTACACCTATTACGCTAATTGGATAGTCTTCTTCCAAACCATAGGCAGGTGCCGAACAGTAGGGAATGAAGAAAACCAATTAGTCTAACGATGGTGTACAGAAGGTAATAAGTTAAGACATATAAAGGGATTTGAAAGAGGGCAAAATAAACTGCGACTGCTATTCACGACCAAACCAAGTATTTCATCGCCGCTCCTAATTCACCTTTGTATTTCTCCAGGACACTCCGCATCACTACGAAGATCCATAGTTATTTGGATACTCCATCGTATGGTTATAAGCGAACTCGAAGGATCTTGTTCCAGTTCGGGGATGGATTCTGGTTCAGGAGAAATAGGAATAAGGTTTTATTCAGTTGTCTTTTATCTTTACCTTCTCTCGGGTTGCGAGTACTCCTAGGATTAGGAGAGTACACCCATTATGCTTATTGGATAGTCTTCTTCTAAACCGTAGGCTGGTGTCGAACGGTAGGGAGGGAAGAAAACCATTTAGCCTAAAGGGGTGTACAAAAGGTAACGACTAAAGACATATAAAGGGATCTGGAGAGATGGAAAAGAAATATACGGTTACAGTTGTGAATCTGATAATGGAAGAGTAATTACTAGGAATACCCGGATACTCCTTCGAAACATTTACATGTTTCGGTCTCACTGCGTATTGTTAAAAGAAAACTGATTTCCCAATTAGCCCTTACTCCAGGGTATGTATTTACCAGATTTGATTCTCACATCTGTATGGTTTTACAGATGATGAGTGGGAGTAAGTTATTGGGAATTGGGTGATCATCCTCATTATATCGGGATTCGTTGTAATTGGTTATATTTGAGGAAATCACCTGGGTTGTTTGCCGGACGGCAAATATTTGATTTTGAATATCCGTTGTTATGCACCAATTTCAAATTGATATATCTGTACGTTTATTTTATAAAGTGAGATATAACATTTTGAAATTATGTCCATGGCATTTACCTATATCAGTTGATGGTTAGGTAAGGAGCATTAAACAGCTTTGTAATTCTTCTTAACCATAAGTACAGTTTTCAACCTACGACGCACAGTGTGTGAGTTATTCAACTCAGCGGACTTATACAAAATATATTGTATGTTGTCCTGTGTCCATTTGGACAGACGGGTTGGTACTCGTACTATATTCTGTTTACTTGTGACTTCTCTAGTTCTTAGACATGTGTTTCATAGAAATATAAGGTCCAAGTTTTGAGAAGTTATAGGTATATGAATAAAGTAGAGAACCAGGTATTGCAAGTATCAGGATTCTTTAAGATGGTCGAAGATGTAGATACTTCTGTATGGTATTCAGTTGATTGTAATGATTATGAGAACTTGCTTCTCTTTCAGGTTACTCATATCTGGATGTATTCCTAAGTTGAGTAATGCTGATAGGCCTCTCTCCATTTAGTTGACATGCACTGGAGACAGCTGCATGATTTGAATCTGGTTCCAATTAAATCAGTGCCTCTGTTTCTATATTGGATATAGAATAGTTCATATCTTAATAATTTTAAGGTACGGGGAGTTGTCCGGCTTATGCCTAAAACCAGACTCTGGATAACTCAAGGCACGTTTCTATAATGGCTGTTTGTGGGTTTACTCGGGCTATGACGAGGGTTAACTTTCTACCATCTGGAAGATCAATAGTGATATTGTTCTTGACTCGCCACAGTTTTGATAAAAATGGATTTTTTCAGAAAACAGTAGTGGGAGTATGGTAAAACTGGAAGTGATTCCAGAACCGCAAACGATTACTGAAAATTTGATAAGAACCTAAACATTCAATTTGGTTTGGCATTCCATTGGCCACGCCGCAGATATGATGGGTAACCTCAGACACCCGAGAGGTACTCCGGTAGCCTCAAGGACGGTGATAGGGAGGTTCTTGTTTACCCAGACATGACGCTACTGTTGTTCCAGGCTATGAGACCCGGCAGGAGGATGAGTATAGCGTCGTTCTAAACTAGCTCTAGAAGTGTACGTGTATATGACTCTGCCAGAGGGTTGTCGTAGTCAGTGGGAGCAGCGGAAGCATAGTGGACAAGTAGCTTATGTCTATTTATGGACTAAAGCAGATATAGCGGAGATAGATCATCTATTTCTGATGTGACAGTCATAGGTTTGACTTCATCAGAATAGGGAATGGATCTGTTAAGAAGGTAGTAGGGTGTAATGTCCTGGTATATGAATGACATACACATAATAGGAAGTGAAATTCCTATACTACGATCGGTTATACTTTGGTTGTCACACAATGGTTTCTCCACATAGGATATAGATATAATATCAAACATTCTGGTTATTGGATCTATGGTTTTAGATCTAGATTTGGGTAGTTTCCCAATCAGGGTACTAAGACAACATTCTAAAGGTGTTTTAGAATGGATGACTCCTGGCACGGTTGTGTACCTGCAAGTGATGGAGTCACCCTCTCTAAAGGTGTTTTACATACTAAAGGGGAGAGGGATGTGCATGATTGGCAGATCACATGCTTAGGCAATTGAGTCAATCATGAGATGTCAAGTACCACACCAGATATTGTTTTTGCACTAGATGCAATAAGATGATATTAATCATATCCTGGAGAAACGTTCGGAAGCTGTTTTAGGACATAAGTGGATGTTCTAGGGATATGATAACGACAGCCTCCTTCGGGAGACGGTTATCATTCCATGCTTCCAAGGTGACCAGGATGACAGAGTGACTGTCAGAGTTATAGTTTTCCCTCTGAGGAGGGGCAGTGGTTTGGACAGGTGATCCAAGCCGACTCTGAGGGAGGCATGACGCAGGATACTGATTAAGTTCAGTTGACGATACAGTCTAAGAAGTTTGGATTTGGAGTTCATTTATGAACTAGGTACTATCAGATATCCAAACATATTATAAGACAGGTATTGCTCATTTTGGAAGATGGCTTTCTCTGCGAACTTAAGATAAAGAGAGACATAGAAAGAAACATTAGGGTGGATCCACTCACTGAGGCTATTCCTCGAATACAATAGTTTCGCAAACGGGCTTTGTGAAACTGATTAGAAGAGGAGTTGGGTGTTCGGTATCACACGGGCTGTGAGTGTGCGGCATCGCAATAGTTAGCCTTGAGTGCAAGTGGGAGATTGTTGGATGTAGTGCCTTCAAAGCCAATTATTGGATCGCAGGCACGTGATTGCAATGATTGAGGGAGGACCTATACCGGTAGGACAGTCTTACTCAAGATGATAGTATGGTATCTGGTTTATCTTTATCATCGAGTACATGTTTTAGGTGACATTATAGGTCACTATTGCACATTGATAGAGCCCTTAGGATTCTTACTTGACGGCCAGCAGTATGATGGCGATCATATACGTGGGAGCTGGGGTCTATAAGCACATCCTTAAAAGGTCCCTAGTCGAGGGAGTTTCGAGACAGGGCATCGATACTCCGGAGTAGACTAGTGTATACAGTCGAGACCCCAATAAGGGCGGTGGCCGATCTCATAAGCCATTGGTGTCAGTTGGTTCACCTAAGATGTATATAGGTGTTCATTAGGTTATGAGTACACCGGACAGGACTCGCCGGGAACATGCTAGTTGGTATTATACCTGACGTCAGATAGCAGTTCCCTGGTGTCATGTGTACAGGTTAGTTCATCGACCTGAGATCGTCATTTGTCTCGTGTGAGTTCCCACTGTACTTTGATTACTATCCTACCACGGCTCAAAGGAGTCGTGCAAACAGGTTTTAGTTAGGTACAGTCCCGAGCCATATGGAGGCAGTGAGCGGATCGGCGGGGGTTTCATCTCTCCCTGTATTAGGGGTGAGATCGCGCTGTGTCTAGGAGAGCCATTACACGAAGTCCTTGGCCAAGACAGGAGATTTACTGGTAGGTATTCCAGTAGTATCTCAGGGTGTTCACGGCTACACTCCAACACGACCTGTACCGCTTTTGGGGGTCTGACTTTTACCAACCCCCTAGGCCCGACATGCGATGCTCATAGACGAACGGATCGGACTGTACGGATATTGTCACCGACAGTCTCAGTAGGGTGTCAGGATGAGTTCGCTCTTCGACCACCCTTTTGGTCAATACCTGGTAGCCCGTTACGTACGGCTAGTACCTCTGACGTGCTAGTGGTTAAATCCACAGCCAAAGTATTGACAAGTCTTTAGAGTCCCCCATAGACAGTTTCTAAAGTTTCAGGTGAAACGTTGTAGTGGCCGTATGGGTTTATGGCAGGGCTCAAACATACGCGTGCACTTATGCACGTGTCATGGTTCGGACGGATAATACTAGTGGGCTTTGGTTTAAGCCGGATCCTAATATTATTCTGTGTAGATTTTGTCTCATTGTATTTGTATTCGGTTGGAATACAAATGCAGGTATGTATATACAGTCGTGAGGTTATCCTGTAATTCATTACGGGATCGCTTTTTGAAGTTGCCAGTTTGCATTCCGTTTCGGCCATTTTTCCTTCTTTTCTTCATGGCTGTTTTTCCATTGAAGGGGGCTTATTTGCAAAAGTGGGGATTTATAAATGGAGGGCTTTTCTGTGGTTGCCGGGGCTCTAGCAGCATATGGAAGTCTCTTGAGGTTTCTAGATTTGTTTGGCTTCCTTTTGTGCATTTATAGTGAATGGATTGATAAGGTTTTTGGTGTGACATTTTTTCCTCATTATCACCACACTTATGCTTATGCTCACCACCACCATTTCCTCATTGCAATGGCCGAGCCATTTTTTGGGCAGCACCTCTTTTCTTTTGGGTGTGGGAATATTGATCTCATATCATTAGAAAAAGTTCCTCTTGCTCATTTCATCTCCACCCAAAATGGCAACTTCGATTAACCCTCGAGACAAAGCATTCTACACTTACTCTACTACAGTCTTGGACACATCGGCTAGCAAACTTCGTGTCCGAGTTACCTCGGTTCTTAGGCAGGAGCCCGTAAAAAGACTCTTTGATGTTGTGCCTTTCCGACGAGGAGACCGGAGATCGGAGATGCCGCGAGGAGCTTGGGTTGGTGGCCAAAGACTGAAGGACACGGATCGATGGGTATAGCTCTTCTAACCCTTCTATAGTTAGCTAGTTATAGGTTAATGGTTCGATCCGGAATTAAAGTCTGCGATAGCGTCGGTTTCAAGTTTAGAAAAAGTTTTCGTTCCAGCATTTTGGCCTTGGATCGACGGCCGGGGCGCTACCGATCACTTGCATGTTCCTCCGAACACTTTAAACTTGGGAAAAATAGGTTTCTTACAGTCGTTCGAACTTCTTAGCTCGCCTATAGAACAAGTGAATACTCTTCACCCGCATGCTAAACAATGCCTCATCCTCTAGGAAAGACGATACATCAACGGTCATCTCTGGATCGGTCTGCTCTAGATCTGAGTAAAACTCTCCAAACTAAAATTCTTCAACTCAACTGGGCCTGCTTCGGTGCATCAATATGACGAATCACCTTCATCTCTCAACTCGGGATAGACTAGCTATCATCTATCACATCTCTGCCTGTAAGCTCCAGCGATCTCAGCTCGTAAAGTCTGGAGGCGACATCCCTTTAATCTCAGCAATAGCTAAGTCATCTTTCCACATGGTAGATGACATCACAATCTCAGAGGTAGGTTGTACATCAACAATTCTCTCGCAACTGGCAGCTCTAACAATGGCCCGATCATCCGGTGCAAAACCAAACACTCGCCTCATCCGAGAGGTCACAACACAAACGCTAACTCGAGACGTTCCCGCGTCCCCAAAAAACACGATGATCAGTCCTCGTCCATGACGAGCTCGCCCTGACCGCATCACTAGTATCAGTTCAATCTACGCTCAAACCATGGTGACAGCAACTTTAATCGAGTATCGAAGAAAGCAGATCAATAGCATGGAAGGAAACGAAAGATCCAGAATGGATACATGATCATAAGAAGGAACAGCATCAATGAGAGTATGATCATGGAAACAAATAGAATCGAGGATCACAAATGGATGTATAATCATGGGTACGTAGAGAATCACAGATCTCAAAATATGTACATCCTAAGGTTTCTTAAGTGGAGTATCATATCGTAAATCTGCCATGGAGCATACGTACGGTACGCCACTCTACTCAAGATACCTACTCCATCAATCAGGGTCAGCCTATGAAACGAAAGTTTGGGTCTAATACCCTCCGTTCAAGTCTAAGTTCCGTAAGGTCAAGCCTAGGTTCCAAAATACATACCTGCCCTAGACTCCTCATAGTCAAACATAGACTCGAACCAAGATTAAACCTAGCGCTTTGATACCAACTTTGTCACGACCCGAAATATTAGCTCATGACCAGCACTTGAATCACGCAACGTCTAAAGGCGTAACAGAATTCAAGTAAGCTGAAACCCAGAAATCTAAACCTTTTTAAGAAAATAAAGGAGGTGATGTTTTTAAATAAATGTATAAAGAAATAAAGTTTTTTTAAATGCATAGAAAAGGAACATGAATGATGCAAGTGAAATTTACTAGTTTGAAAACATGTTTCGTCTTTTAAAAATTTAGGCAGCACCTCCTTTATATATTTTGATCCAAAACCACAATACATAATAAGAATAATGGCATCCCCAAGCGGGAGCTAGCTCTTTGCCTACCGGCGGATCACAACAACGCAGTATAAAAAATAAGTATACGATACCTAACGGCGAAGATCACCACAGAAGAATAAGAAATAAGCAAGACATCAAAACCACAAGTAGCGGGAAATCCCTCGCTCTAAGTCTCGCAACCATAATCTCACTAAGTCTCATTACTTATACAATTACTAAATTTGATTGATGGAGTTGACTAGATACAATATGAAATATAAATACAAGAGTTGGTACGATACAAATGCCCCACCTACCAAAGCAAAACAACCGAATGCAACTGTGTGCCAGCGATACCGCTACTGATCCACGCGGGCAACCTTCAAGAACTGTGGCACAACGGGGGTGAGTTGCCAAATCGTGAGTAGAAAAACATCTATAAGTAGAAATCGAATAAACAAGAACACCTAGGTCAACTATATCATAAAGGTAATACTATGATATCTAGGGTGACCGGGTCCGTATATGTGCCAACAAGGTAGTCAATGCCTATAAGCATGTGGATAATCTCTAACAGTATAATCAATACATGTATGCATGTGGATCTCGTCCACCCATATAATCAATGTATGTATGTATGTGGGTCTCGTCCACCCATATAATCAATGTATGTATGTATGTAGATCTCGTCCACGTATCAACCACTGACACAACAAGATCATGCATGTAAATATCATAAAAGCATATGCATGAAAATATGAGGATATAAATCAACATCTATCCCTCGTGACACTTCAAAATCATGGAGCCTGAGTGTCTAGCATCGACACTCAAAACATCACGAAACCCGTGTCCAGCATCGACATGCAAATCCTCATATCTCTCGGGCTCCGTCAGTCCGGATCGGCCCACAGGCTCCGTCAGTCCGGATCGGCCCATATCATCTCTCGACTCTGGTCGGTATCCTCCGGATATCCGCCGAGCCCAAATACTATCACTGATGGGTAGTGCTCCCCTGCCAGGCACACCGTCTAAAAATACGAGTCTTCTTGCCCTGGGGTACCTCACGGGGTATACCATGTACCTGCAGACGGTGCCTACCGCTCCTCGAAACGGGTTTCACATGCCATTCTCAGAAACGAGAAAACACATGGTGGACGAACTGAAATATCATATCAAGAGAAACCGGGTTTTTTAAAACAGTACATGCTTTCTTTTAAAATAGCCACGGTTCTCAAATCCAGAAATCTCATGAAAACAACATATCACAATGCGTAAAAGCGTAAAACATGATGTATGCGACATATAACAAAAATGTAATCATATTCGTATATCTTGCAACATGGAACAGTGATGTGAACATGTCGAGGGAAAACCGCTCTTTTTAAATGAATCCAGTTTTTAAAATATATCTTGCGGTTCCCAAATTCTCCAAGTCAAATGCAAAATTGTATAAGGTGCATATGTAACTATAGCCAGTAAACTATGTGTGGAGTCATCATGATGCAGCAATCGTACTGTGTAGTGACATGGAAATTATCGATGAAGAAGTGTGTGAGCCGGCAAATCTTTGTATGTGTAATATACGCATCATCGATAATGGTGCAGGTGTACTAGCATAGGCATAAGTAATGCAATGCGAATAACATGAATGCAGCATAAGGTAAATCATCAGCTAAAAGCTATAAGGTATACCTATCTAACATGATCGAGTCGGTGAATCTATCAATCGGCATACAGCCTCATAACATCACGTACGGTATACTCCATCGTACGGCATCCTCTGGTCAAGGGTATGGATCAAACCTCAAGTCAAACTCATCACGTACGGAAAATCATCGTACGGCGGCATTAAACTATCAGGGATCCTATCAACCTATAAGACGAGGAGGGTGTTGGAGATAGTGCCTTCAGAGTCAATTATTGGATCACAGGCACGTGATTGCAATGATTGAGGGAGGACCTGTCCCAGTAGGACAGTCTTACTCAAAATGATAGTATGCTATCTGGTTTATTTTTATCATCGTGTACTGCTTTAGGTTACCTTCCGAGTCGCTATTACACGTTGATAGAGCCCCTAGGATTCTTGCTTGACTGCCAGCAATATGAGGGCGATCATATACGTGGGAGCTGTGGTCTATAAGCACATCCTTAAAAGGTCCCTAGTCGTGGGAGTTTCGAGACAGGTCATCGATTCTCCAGAGTAGACTAGTGTATACAGTCGAGACCCCGGCGAGGGGCGGTGGCCGGTCTCACAAGCCACTGGTGTCAGTTGGTTCACCTAAGATGTATACAAGTGCTCTTTGGGTTATGAGTACACCGGACAGGACTCGCCGGGAACCTGCTAGTTGGTATTATACCTGACGTCAGATAGCAGTTCCCTGGTGACATGTGTACAGGTTAGTTCATCGACCTGAGATCGTCATTTGTCTCGTGTGAGTTCCCACTGTGCTTTGATTACTATCCTACCATGCTCAAAGGAGACGTGCAAATAGGTTTTAGTTGGGTACAGTCCCAAGCCACATGGAGGCAGTGATCGGATCTGCAGGGGTTCGTCTCTCCTAGTATTGGGGGTGAGGTCGCGCTGTATTTAGGAGAGCCAGTACATGAAAAGTCCTTGGCCAAGGCAGGAGATTTACTGGTAGGTATTCCAGTAGTATCTCAGGGTGTTCTGGGCTACACTCCGACACGACTTGTACCGCTTTTGGGGGTCTGACTTTTACCAACCCCCTAGGCCCGCCATGCGATGCTCATAGACGAACGGACCGGACTGTACGGATATTGTCACTGACAGGCTCAGTAGGGTGTCAGGATGAGTTCGCTCATTGACGTCCCTTTTGGTCAGTACCTGGTAGCCCGTTACGTATTGGCTAATATCTCTGACGTGCTAGTGGTTAAATCCACAACCAAAGTATTGACGAGTCTTTAGAGTCCCCCACAGACCATTCTCAAGTTTCGGGCGAAACGCTGTAGAGGCCGTATGGAGATATGGCAGGGTTCTATCAGATACGTGCGGTATTGCACGGATCGTGATTGGACGGTTTTTACTAGCCGGCTTTGGTTTAAGCCGGATCCTAGTATTAAACAGTGTAGTTTTGTCTCTTTGCATTTGTATTCAGTGGAAATACAGATGCGGGCATGTATATGCATTCGCGGGGTTTTCCTGTAATTTATTACGGGATCGGTTTTCTGAAGTTGCCAGTTTGCATTCCGTTCCGGCCAGTTTTCCTTTGTTCCTTCACGGCCGGACTTTCCGATGGAGGGGTTATTTACAAGTGTGCAAATAACATTTTGTGGAGGGGTTTTCTTGCATTATGTGGCTTCATGATGAGATTCTTTTTCCATCTCTTCCTTTGCATTAAATGGTGATTAGGATGGATTAGAAATTGATATGATATTGTTATCATAACCTTTTGATGTGGTCACCTCTTTTCATTTCCTACACTCACCTCCCTTCATGTTTTAGTCTTATTCTCTCCACCATTTCCATTTTGAGGGGCCGGCCACGTTTGAGGGGAGAAATGAGAGAAGTTCATTATTGATGGGTGGCATTTTTCCTTCATCTCATTTCTTGCTAGGAAAATTGAAAGCACCATTTTTCCTTATCTTCATTCCTCCACATCCATGGCAACATAAACCCCAAAAGAGACATAGTATTCTACACTAGCCTACAGTACCCTTGGACGCGTCGGCTTGCCAACTTCGCGCCCGAGATGCCTCGGTCCAGAGGTAGGAGCCCGTAAAAGAAATCGGCTATGTGGTGCCCTTTCCGACGAGGAGGAGACGACCGGAGATTCCGCGAGGAGATCTGAGTGGAGACGAAGACCGAAGGACACGGATCGCTTGGTATAGCTTCTCTACCCATCTTTTAGTTTGCTAGTAGTTAGGTTAATGGCCCGATCTGGGTTAAACGTGCGCGGTGGTGCCAGTTTGCTAGTTTGCAAAGTTTTTCGTTTCCGCATTTCCGGCGTCGGATCGACGGCCGAGGCGCCGCCGTATACTTACATTGGTATCAGAGCCACGCCGTTAACCTTGCCTAGTTTGCTCTAGTATGTTTAAAGACTCGATCGAACAACAATCCCCAAAAACCGTATTTTCAATGCATGAGGTTTCTGTCGAAATTTTTTTAGCTCCAAAAATTTTTCAGGTTGTTTCAGAAACACATGGAGGGACGTCTAAGCATTCTGTAAAAATTTGCTCGCCTGAACTCACTATACCACCGCGGAACCGCGGCCAAACGCATGCTTGGGCCGCGGTTCCGCCGCGCTTTTGACTGTTCAGTTGACCAAATTTGTACCGTGGGCTTCTGAGTTTAAAATAGGGTTTTTGGAATATTATTTTTGGGCCCAGATTTTCTGTGAGTGCTACAGTAGTGCTTGGGGCCCATTTCAATAAATTGGTTTGATCGGATATTTTAAACATGTTAGTTCACAGTATTTACATTATATCTGCGACCGTGAATGTCACTTGACTGGTAAATCCTATCTAACTGTTATAGCCCGATTAGACGGATTTGCGAACGTGACATTCACGTTGATGTTCTGTGTTGTGCTGTGATGTTGCGGATCGGTCGTGGGGATAGCCTGGTTGCAATGTTAGTACAGTTTTGTTTTATATGTACATTTGATATTGCGGGACGAGCGTCCGACATGTGGACTGCCGTCACTGCCTGTTTGTATATTATTCTTTTCGGGCACGACCAGGTTGAGGTCGATGTACCCGTTGTATATATATTTTATTTTCTGTACCAGGATTACCCTGCGGAGGGGTGCACGGATAGCCGGGTTCTAGAGGGCAACGAGCCCGCATCTCATAGCATTGAGACGGAGGGGGCTTTACTCTAGAATTGGCGGGCTATTCGCCGCACTCGTAGGGGGTACAGGTTGACCCAGGAGGGGTGCCCAAGTTACCGCATTCCATGAAATGCTGGGTGGTCCATTCACGTTGCTGAAGGGGGCTGCCTCGCTTCAGGTTTTGGAGGGTAAATTGCCGCGCCCGTAAGGGTCTAGGATTTTCATTGCACAGGCTATCCACTCGACCAAGGGAACGTCGGGTTTCAGTAGCTGCTCTATGAAACCCGGGGATCCCAGATATCTGTATTGTTCTGTGATGCTGGTTACATTTCTGTGATGTTGCATTTTATCACGCCTTGAGCGAAAATTATATATTATATATATACTAGTAGATGTTGTATATGTTTTGCATCCGCGCTAGTCCAGTCCCCGCTCTGTCGTTAGTTAAGTAACCAAGCGGGTGATGACGGGACCCAGTGGCGAATGCGGATGGCATATACGTACATCATTATTTTCGTTCTTTTAGGGTGTGATCAATTGATGGGACTGCGTTGATTCGGATCAATGCAAGATAAACAAACCTATTCTGATGTTGTTGGAACATTTTTCAAAAAGCTGTTATTGCAAGGGCGTTCTCTTTTGTTTTGCATCGTGGTATTCAGTTGGAATATCCTGCTCCTCAGTCGACGAGGCAAGGGCCGAGAACCCTTCACCGAGAGTGACCCCTTTGACAAAAGTTTGCGTCAGGGAAATAACTTCACTATAGCCGATTACTTTTGCTTTGCATCGTGGTATTCAGTTGGAATATCCTGCACCCCATTCTACGGGGAAAGAGCCGAGATCCCTTCACCGGGAGTGACCTCTTTAGCAAAGGTTTTCGTCACTATATTTTTAAAAGCTATCCGGTTCCTTCAACGATATCAAGTTCATTACGTTAAAGGTTTTCGCCAGAAACCATTCGTAGCCCTCCGTTGTTTCATATGGGTAGTCAATAGTATTCAAGCTGTGTTTGTTGGCCAAAGTCAAGGCACAGTGTTTGGTAGCTATTGGGTATTCGTATGCTGCATAGATAGATACGTTGGTTTGGGACAGTCGTATAGCCTTGTTGGCCCTAGTCAAGGTCTTGTACAGGTGGGTTCAAATCAACCTGGACAATGACGGGTAGAACTTGATATGTGACTTATGATTTGTTGGCCATAGTCAAGGTCATAAGAGCATGGGGCAAAAATCCACATCGGGAGTTTCTAAAGAAACTGAAACATGCCAGATATGCGCATACCTTCTGGAGTGTGATAACGTGAGCGGATTCCGTCACGTTATCTTGCGATGATAGTTGGATCCCAATTCCCACTGATGAGTTGGTTTACTCTTCGAGTGATCCCGGCTAATTCTTCTTTCAGGTTTGGGGATGAATTTGACGTTACAGTGGGAGGTTTCCAGATTAGATAAAATGATAACCATTCTGATCTAGGTTAGAGTGCACGCTGAGTGTTTCTTTTCTTTCTCTCTTTAGCAGCGACCATTGACCCGACCCTAGACTATGACTCAGTGACCAAGTTAACCGAACCTTCTAAAACACTGGTTTTTGGATTGTCAGAGTTGCATACCTCATTGCCACTCCTACTTTTATCCTTTTCTCCAGGACACCCCGTATTACTACGAACGTCCACTTCCATTGGACTAAACCATCGTATGGTTATATACGAACTCGAAGGAATTTATTTGAGGATGGTTTCTGATTCTGGAGAAAACGAATAGGACTATTCAGTTGTCTTTTCCTTTTACCTTCTCTCAGGTTGCGAGTACTCCTTGGTTTAGGAGATAGTACACCTATTACGCAAATTGGATAGTCTTCTTCCAAACCTTAGGCTGGTGCCGAACGGTAGGGAATGAAGAAAACCAGTTAGCCTAAACGGTGTACAGAAGGTATTAAGTAAAGACATAACAAGGGATTAGTAAGAGGGCAAAGTAAATTGCGACTGCTATTCACGACCAAGCCAAATACTTCTTCGCCAATCCTAAATCACCTTTGTATTTCTCCAGGACACTCCGTATCACTACGAAGATCCACAGTTTATTGGATACTCCATCGTATGGTTATATACGAACTCGAAAGGAACTTGTTCAAGTTCGGGGATGGATTCTGGTTCAGGAGAAATAAGAATAAGGTTTATTCGGCTGTCTTTTATCTTCACCTTCTTTCGCATCGCGAGTGCTCCTAGGATTAGGACAGTACACCCATTATGCTTATTGGATAGTCTTCTTCCAAACCATAGGCTGGTGCCGAACGGTTGGGAAGGAAGAAACCATTTGGCCTAAAGGGGTGTACAGAAGGTAATGACTAAAGACATATAAAGGGATTTGGAGAGGTGGCAAAGAAATATACGGTTACAGTTGTGAATCTGGATAATGGAAGAGGCATTACAAGGAATACTAGGATACCCCATCGAAACATTTTAATGTTTCAGTTTCACTGTGTACTGTTAAAAGAAAACTGATTTCCTAATTAGACACTTGCTCCAAGGTATGTATTTACCAGGTATGATTCTCACATCTGTATGGTTTTACAGATGATGAGTGGGAGTGAGTTATTAGGAATTAGGTGATCATCCTCATTATATCGGGATTCGTTGTAATTGGTGATATTTGAGAAAATCACCTGGGTTGTTTGCTGGACGGCAAATATTTGGTTTTGAATATCCGTTGTTATGCACCAATTTCAAATTGATATATCTGTACGTCTATTTTTATAGAGTGAGATATAACTTTTTGAAATTATGTCTATGACATTTACCTATATCAGTGGATGGTCAGGTAAGGAGCATTGAATAGCGGTGTAATTCTTCATAACCATAAGTACAGTTTTCGACCTACAACACACAGTGAATGAGTTATTAGACTCAAGGGACTTATACAGAGTATTGTATGTTGTCCAGTGTCCATTAGGACAGAGGGGATTGTCCACGTACTATATTCGGTTTACTTATGACTTCTCTAGTTTTAGACTGGTGTTTCGTAGAAACACAGTGTCTGAGTTTTGAGATGTTATAGGTGTAAGAGTAAAGTAGAGAGCCAGGTGTTGCAAGTATCGGGATTCTTCAAGGTGATCGAAGATGTAGATACTTGTGTATGGTATTCAGTTGATAGTAATGATTAAGAGAACTAGTTTCTCTTTCAGGCTACTCATAATTGGAAGTACTCCTAAGTTGAGTAACGCTGATCGGCCTCCTTCCATTTAGTTGACATGCACTGGAGACAGCTGCATGATTTGAACCTGGTTCAATTAAATCAGTGCCTCTGTTTCTGTATTGGATATAGAACAGTTCATATCTTGACGTTGTTAAGATACGGGGAGTTGTCCGGCTTATGCTTAAAACCAGACTCCGGATAACTCAAGGCACGTTTCTGTAATGGCTGTTTGTGGGTTGACCCGGACTATGACGAGGGTTGACTTTCTACCATCTGGAAGATCAATAGTGATATTGTTCTTAACTCGCCACAGTTTTAATTAAAAATGGATTTTTTCAGAAAACAGTAGTGGGAGTATGGTAGAACTGGAAGTGAATCCAGAACCGCAAACGATTACGGAAGATTTGATAAGAAGCTAAAGATTCAATCTGGTTTGACATTCCATTGGCCACTCCACAGATATGGTGGGTAACCTCAGGCACCCGAAAGGTACTTCGGTATGCTCAAGGACGGTGGCAGGGAGGTTCTTGTTTACCCAGACTTGCTATTGCTATTGTTCCAGACTGTGAGACCCGGCAGGAGGATGAGTATAGCGTCGTTCTAAACTGGTTTTAGAAGTGTACGTCTATATGACTCTGCCAGTGGGTTATCGTAGTCAGGGGAGCAGCGGAAGCATTGGTGGACAGTTGGCTTATGTCTATTTATTGACTAAAGCAGATATAGCAGAGATAGATCATCTATTTCTGATGTGACAGTCATAGGTTTGACTTCATCAGAATAGGAGATGGATATGTTAAGAAGGTAGTAGGGTGTGATATCCTAGTATTTGGATGACATACACAGAGTGGGAAGTCAGATTCCTATACTACGATCGGTTATACTTTGGTCGTCACACAGTGGTTTCTCCACACAGGACTTGGATATTATATCAGACATTCTGGTCACTAGATCTATGGTTTTGAATCTAGATTTGGGTGGTTTCCCAATCTGGGTACTTAGACAGAATTCTATGAGTATTTAGAATGAACGACTCCTGGCACGGTAGTATACCTGCAGGTGATGGAGTCACCCTCTCTAAAGGTGCCTGACAGACTAAAGGGGAGAGGGATACGCATGATTGGTAGATCACTTGCTTAGGCAATTGAGTCAATCATGAGATGTCAAGTACCACACCAGAAGTTGTTTTTGCAGTAGATGCAATAAGTTGATATTTATCCAATCCTGGAGAAACAGTAAGAATCAGTTTTAGAACATAAGTTGATGTTCTAGGGATATGATAACGGCAGCCTCTTTTGGGAGACAGTTATCATTCCAAACTTTCAAAGTGACCTGGATGACAGAGAGGTTGTCAGAGCTATAGTTTTCCGTCTGACGAGGGGAAGTATTATGGACAGATGGTCCAGGGGGATACTGAGGGATGGTATGGCGCAGGATACTGATTAAGTTCAGTTGACGATACAGTCTAAGAAGTTTGGATTTGGAGTTCATTTATGAGCTAGGTCCCATCAGACATCCAGACACATTCTAAGACAGGTATTGCTCATTTCGGGAGATGGCTTTCTCCGCGATCTTGAGATAAAGAGAGACATAGAAAGAAACACCAGAGTGGATCCGCTCACTGTGGCTATTCCTCGAACGCAATAGTTTCGAAAACGAGCTTTGTGAGACTGACTAGTAGAGGAGTTGGGTGTTCGGTATCACACGGGCTGTCAGTATGCGACATCGCAATAATTAGTCCTGAGTGCAAGTGGGAGATTGTTGGAGATAGTGCCCTCAGAGTCAATTATTGGATTACAGGCACGTGATTGCAATGATTGAGGGAGGACCTGTCCCAATAGGACAGTCTTACTCAAGATGATAATATGCTATCTGGTTTATCTTTATCACCGTGTACTGCTTTAGGTGACCTTACGAGTCGCTATTACACGTTGATAGAGCCCCTAGGATTCTTGCTTGACTGCCAGCAGTATGAGGGCGATCATATACATGGGAGCTGGGGTCTATAAGCACATCCTTAAAAGGTCCCTAGTCGTAGGAGTTTCGAGACAGGGAATCGATTCTCCAGAGTAGACTAGTGTATACAGTCGAGACCCAGACGAGGGGCGGTGGCCGGTCTCACAAGCCACTGGTGTCAGTTGGTTCACCTAAGATGTATACAGGTGCTCATTGGGTTATGAGTACACCGGACAGGACTCGACGGGAACCTGCTAGTTGGTATTGTACCTGACGTCAGATAGCAGTTCCCTGGTGACATATGTACAGGTTAGTTCATCAACCTAAGATCGTCATTTGTCTCGTGTGAGTTCCCACTGTGCTTTGATTACTACCCTACCACGCTCAAAGGAGACGTGCAAATAGGTTTTAGTTGGGTACAGTCCTGAGCCACATGGAGGCAGTGAGCGGATCTGCAGGGGTTCGTCTCTCCTGGTATTGGGGATGAGGTCGCGCTGTGTTTAGGAGAGCCAGTACATGAAAAGTCCTTGGCCAAGGCAGGAGATTTACTCATAGGTATTCCAGTAGTATCTCAGGGTGTTCTGGGCTACACTCCGACACGACTTGTACCGCTTTTGGGGGTCTGACTTCTACCAACCCCCTAGGCCCGCCATGCGATGCTCATTGACGAACGGACCAGACTGTATGGATATTGTCACTGACAGGCTCGGTAGGGTGTCAGGATGAGTTCGCTCATTGACGTCCCTTTTGATCAGTACCTGGTAGCCCGTTACATATTGGCTAATACCTCGGACATGCTAGTGGTTAAATCCACAACCAAAGTATTGACGAGTCTTTAGAGTCCCCTACAGACCAGTTTCTTAAGTTTCGGGCGAAACGCTGTAGAGGCTGTATGGAGATATGGCAGGGTTCTATCAGATACGTGCGGTATTGCACGGATCGTGATTGGACGGTTTTTACTAGCCGGCTTTGGTTTAAGCCGGATCCTAGTATTAAACAGTGTAGTTTTGTCTCTTTGTATTTGTATTCAGTGGGAATACAGATGCGGGCATGTATATGCAGTCGCAGGATTTTCCTGTAATTTATTACGGGATCGGTTTTCTGAAGTTGCCAGTTTGCATTCCGTTCCGGCAAGTATTCCTTTGTTCCTTCACGGCCGGACTTTCCGATGGAGGGGTTATTTGCAAGTGTGCAAATAACATTTTGTGGAGGGGTTTTCATGCATTATGTGGCTTCATGATGAGATTCTTTTTCCATCTCTTCCTTTGCATTAAATGGTGATTATGATGGATTAGAAATTGATATGATATTGTTATCATAACCTTTTGATGTGGTCACCTCTTTTCATTTTCTACACTCACCTCCCTTCATGTTTTAGTCTTATTCTCTCCACCATTTCCATTTTGAGGGGCCGGCCACTTTTGAGGGGTGAAATGAGAGAAGTTCATTTTTGATGGGTGGCATTTTTCCTTCATCTCATTTCTTGCTTGGAAAAATTAAAACACCATTTTTCCTTATCTTCATTCCTCCACATCCATAGCAACATAAACCCCAAAAGAGACATAGTATTCTACACTAACCTACAGTACCCTTGGACGCGTCGGCTTGCCAACTTCACGCCCGAGTTTCCTCGGTCCAGAGGTGAGAGCCCGTAAAAGAAATCGGCTACGTGGTGCCCTTTCCGACGAGGAGGCGACGACCGGAGTTTCCACGAGGAGATCGGAGTGGAGACGAAGACCGAAGGACACAGATCGCTTGGTATAGCTTCTCTACCCATCTTTTAGTTTGCTAGTAGCTAGGTTAATGGCCCGATCCGGGTTAAAAGTGCGCGGTGGTGCCGGTTTGCTAGTTTGCAAAGTTTTTCGTTTCCGCATTTCCGGCGTCGGATCGACGGCCGGGGCGCCGCCGTGCACTTACAGAGGGTACGGACCTAACGTCTCGTACGGCTATCACTCACGATTAACAATATATATAAATTTATCGATACACCTATGTCCCAGGTCATATCCATAACAATCTCATATCAGGGGACCGGCAAGGTATCAATCATCGCAATCGACTCGCATCCGTATACCAACATATCATCATATCACATGTCAAATCGTATTCTCTTTTCATCATAATTATATCTCATATAAATTCATGTTTACATAAATATTCTACCTTTACTAAGCATAAGTATCTAATCTAACATACACACCCGAACCATGCAATCAGTTTCTAAAAGGTGCCAATCATAGTTTTGAAAGTAGGGGTTACGGTGTTTTTAAGAAAAAATATCATTTGAAAATCCGTAACGTCCCTCAAGGTGTCTGTTTAAAAGATGTATACAATTCCTCAGTTTAAAAATAGGTATGGTTTGGATGACACATTATGTCGACTATCTAGTCCTATAGTACCTTAAACGGCAATATCATCAATTATCATCCTCAAATCCCGTCATCACATATTTGCCGTATCATATCACTTCTAACTATCCTTTAGTTCCTAATATAGTTTCTCTAACTATGTTTTAACTCTATCTATAGTTTTCTATTAAATGTTTCGTTAACCATATACTAGGAATCGGTTTCCATCAAAAACTTGCGGGGTTTCTATACGCCATCCACCCGACTTCCCCCGTGGATATAGATCCACTCACTTGATCTTTGCCTACCGAAGTCGATGACGTCATGCTCATCCTCGTCGTCTTGAAGTCTACGTGGGGGTACCTACAATTTCCAATGCGTCATATAGTATCAAGAATCGAATATGAAAACCAAAGCTGCATGCAAATCGCTTATAGGTTAGAACCTATAGCCTACGCCTGCAAAACCACTAAACTACCCCCGTCGCTGACATAAAAACATCAGATGACGGAAAACAATATCAGATACCAAATCTCAAATTAAAACTAAGTCGCAAAACTATGCAGCAACTCAAGAAAATGGTCCCAGTTTTTACCATAGTTGAAATTAGCCAATTTTGCATACATGGGGGTCTAATTAACTGAAGATAGAGCCATGGACCAAACACGGATCAATTTGGTTGTACCCAGGCCGTAAATAGCGGCCCAAATCATTAAATTTGTGGCCAAGTTGAATGGGTTGGGGCTCAGTTTTCAGAGGGTGATTCATGGTTGCCTGCACGTCTCATGGTTAAGGGAACTTCTTTTATGAAGGCCTCGGGTGATACCAGATTCCATAATACTATCACAAACTGTCAAATTTCGATGTCAGGAAAAATTCTAAATTCATGTTTTGTTTTCAAATCCAGGTATTGTTCAGTAAAGTCGACACTAAGGCCTGTAGGCAGCCACTACCCAACACCAATTCCAAACAAGCCCTAATTCCACTCTTGAAATTTCCAACATCACAAATCAATCACTAAATGAATTCTAAACTAAACTAAAATGCTCGGAATACATAACTAAACTAAATGGAAGGGATTATACCTCATTAATGCCACAAAGCAAAACCCTAAAAGTCCCATGTTTCCAAAATCCAACTTTGATGGGTCCAAAGTATAGAGGGTGAAGAGGTGATCATTTTTAATGAAAGGGATTTAGGGTTTTGATAAAGGTTTGGAGATGGATCTAGGGGGTGAAGGTGGAGGGAGATGGGGAAGAAGAAGGAGATTAAGAAATAAAATGGGGTGAGGATATGGTAGCCCTCCCCCGCTCGCTCCTCTCTTATTCTAACTCTCTCTCACAATTAATTAGCCTTTTACACTTTTCATTTTCTTTTTCTTTTATTTAAAACCCAAATCACATAATACCCAAAAATAACACAAGAACGCAATATGTAATCAAAATATAACATGACATGGTGCGCTAGCCACGGAAAACTGTAGGAATACGGATTTGGCTTAATCGCGATTAACAGTGCACTAATCGGGTTTTTATTCAAACTGCATATAATAAATTTTAAAAATTCCAAATTCTTTAAACATATTATTAAATAAATAAATCATTGTAATTTCCATTTATTTTACAATTATTGGTATATATTTATATCTTTTTCGAAAACCCCAATTTCGTAAATCGGGCAGTTTTCGGGAAATATATTATTTTAATATTAAATTCCAAAAATAATATTTTATATTTTCTGAAATGTTACAACGTGGAGTATACGCATCATCGGTAATGGTGCCGGTGTCCTGACAGCAGAGTTTCATAATAACTACTAAAACATATTTAAGCATGCAATGCGATGTGAATAGCAAGAATATACGGAAAATGAATTGTAAACGCAGCAATAAAGAATGTACATAAAATATATAAGTCATACAGTTTGGCATTTGAAATAACACGAATTGTGGTATATAGAAAATAGGGGATATGGTGTTTTTAAGAAAATGTACGTCCTTTGAATTATCCGTAGTATCCCTTGGCCTATCTTTAAAATACTCAGGATTCGTTAGTTTTAGAAATAAGTATGTGTCGAGCTGAGTCTAACATATACTATGTAAACTACAAGACTAAACTAACAGACTAGTCGATGTGTATGGAAAACCACCTAAGTCTGAGTCGATATATATATATATATACATATATACATACATATATATATATATATATATATATATAGTAGTCGGTGATCCCACCTAAATAGTGTCACGTACGATACAATATATACTATGACATTCTCGAGTTAAGAGTGTGGATCTAACATCATAATTATATCTCGTACGGTAAAGCCATCGTACGACATCCTAAATCTGGGTACAGGTCGAATATCACATTAGCCCTTTATTCATCTGGTATCCTTATCATCATATCCTGAATTAAAGGTACTGATCTAAAGTCTAGTACATTCCGATACCATCAACATATATATATATATATATATATATATATATATATATGTATATATATATATATGCATGTGTATGAAAACATATCGCCTAAAGATCCTCTATAATATCATGTCATATCTCATAATACGAACCAAGTCACATCACCGATCTCATGGCATCATACCCAATCACATCGACTCATCTCTAAGTACCATATACTATCCTCATCTTCCCAAGTATATATATACACATATATATATATACATACTCACATACATATATGTGTGTATATATATATATATATATATATATATATATATATCCCTATATACGCACAAGTAAATCAAATGTATGCGTGTATGTGCGCGTGTGTGCAAAACTTGACTCTAGGGTTTCGCGACTAAGAAACTACACTATAAGCACTTTCCTACAATTATGCTAAACTAACCCAAAATCGCATAATTATTTCTTGCTAAGTATACACATCTCATAAAACACATACGTATGTGTGTGTGTGTGTATATCATAACGCATTAGCGTGCTACACTACGAAACTGCTGCGGTGCTATACGCCATCCACCCGACTTCCCTCATAGATATATATCTACTCATCTTGATCCTTGCTTGCCAAAGTCGATGCCTCCTTGCTCTTGCTCATCATCCGAAGTCCACGTGGAAGTACCTATACATATCATACATAGTATCGTAAACCAAAATCGTGGATAAAAACCAAAGCGGCACACGAAACACACATGGGTTAGAACCTATGGTCTACGCATGCAAGATTAACCCAACAACTCTTGACACTGACGTACAAATGTCAAGTGACCGAGACAAAACAAAAATATCAAAAGTTCAAGTCATTTAAATCTCACAATTCAAAACAGCAACTCAAGAAAATGGTCCCTGATTTTAGTTTAGGTGAAATTATCCAATTTTTCATATAGGGGGGGTTTAATTAACCGAATACTGGAGCCATTGACAAAGCACGAAGCACAGGGGATAAGTCCTGGCCGCAATTTGAACCCAGAAGGGATAAATCTATGGCTTGGGTGTAGGGTTAGGTTCTCAGGTCTTCAGGGTAGCTTCTAGGTTGCCCAGACGACTTACTGTGATTGCTATAAAATTTTCAGGTGCTCCGGGTCATAGAAGATCTTTAAAACACTCCAAAATTCCTATAAAATCCTGATATCGGCAAATATAAAGTTCGCAAAACAGGTTTTAGTCTAAGGTTTTGTCCTGAATTCTAGCACTAGGGGGGTTGTATGGCCTCTACTAATCTCAATTACACAATCACAACTTCAGAAATCCCCTAACCTCTTCTTGGAATTTTTCCAAATTCACTAATCCTCACTAAAACACTTCTAAACATGTATGGAAGCTAAAGTGAATGAAATACTATACTACTGGTTAAGGAATTACCTCATTTGGCAACTCAAGAATTTTCTTGAGTTGCCCCATGAGCTCAAAATCCAAACTTTCTTGGTCCAAAATGCTTGTAGTAATCTTGAGATCATTTTTAATGAATGGAATGATATGTTTTGATGTCGAAATGGGGGTGTAGTGAGGAGGTGAAGGACGTAGAGGGAGAGGGCAACCATGAGAGGAAAGAGGAGGGAAAAAAAGATGAAGAGGATGAAGAATGAAGCTGTTGGAGATAGTGCCCTCAGAGTCAATTATTGGATCACAGGCACGTGATTGCAATGATTGAGGGAGGACCTATCCCGGTAGGACAGTCTTACTCGAGATGATAGTATGCTATCTGGTTTATCTTTATCATCGTGTACTACTTTAGGTGACCTGACACGTCGCTATTACACGTTGATAGAGCCCCTAGGATTCTTGCTTGACGACCAGCAGTATGATGGCGATCATATACGTGGGAGCTGGGGTCTATAAGCACATCCTTAAAAGGTCCCTAGTCGTGGGAGTTTCGAGACTGGGCATCGATACTCCATTAGTAGACAAGTGTATACAGTCGAGACCCCGACGAGGGGCGGTGGCCGGTCTCACAAGCCACTGGTGTCAGTTGGTTCACCTAAGATGTATACAGGTGCTCATTGGGTTATGAGTACACCGGACAGGACTCGCCGGGAACCTGCTAGTTGGGATTATACCAGACGTCAGATAGCAGTTCCCAGGTGACATGTGTACAGGTTAGTTCATCGACCTGAGATCGTCATTTGTCTCGTGTGAGTTCCCACTGTGCTTTGATTACTACCCAACCACGGCTCAAAGGAGTCGTGCAAACAGGTTTTAGTTGGGTACAGTCCCGAGCCACATGGAGGCAGTGGGCGGATCTGCAGGGGTTCGTCCCTCCCGGTATTGGGGGTGAGGTCGCGCTGTGTCTAGGAGAGCCATTACGCAAAGCCCTCGGCCGAGGCAGGAGATTTACTGGTAGGTATTCCAGTAGTATCTCAGGGCGTTCTGGGCTACACTCCGACACGACTTGTACCACCTTTGGGGGTCTGACTTTTACCAACCCCCTAGGCCCGCCATGCGATACTCATAGACGAACGGACCGGACTGTACGGATATTGTCACTGACAGGCTCAGTAGGGTGTCAGGATGAGTTCGCTCATCGACGTCCCTTTTAGTCAATAGCTGGTGGCCCGTCACGTATTGGCTTATACCTCTGACGTGCTAGTGGTTAAATCCACAGCCATAGTATTGACGAGTCTTTAGAGTCCACCACACTTTCAGTTACTCAAGCTTTCGGGCGAAACGCTGTAGAGGCCGTATGGAGATATAGCAGGGTCCGATCAGATACGTGCGGTATTGCACGGATCAGGGTCGGACAGTTTTGTACTAGTGGCCGTATAGGTATATGGCAGGGTTCGATCAGATACGTGCGGTATTGCACGGATCAGGATAGAACAGATATTACTAGCCGTCTTTGGTTTAAGCCGGTCCTAGTTTAGTACAGTGTAGATTTTGTCTCTTTGCATTTGTATCCGGACGGAATACAGATGCGGGTGTGTATGCACAGTATCGGGGTTTTCCTGTAATTTATTACGGGACCTGTTTTCTGGAGTTGCCAGTTTGCATTCCGTTCCGGCCGGTTTTCCTTTGTTCTTTCCCGGCCGGACTTTTCCGATGGAGGGGGTAATTTGCAGTTTTGCAAATTGCACTTTGTGGGGGGGTTTCTTGCATAAGGATTTATTATGAGAGCATCTTTTCTTTTGTTGCACCATTCTTGCATTAATGGTGATTAAGAGAGGGTATGGGTTTGATTTGATTAGAGTATGGTTGATGTTTCTTTATAGTTACCTCCACCTTTTTCCTACCATCACCTCCCTCTTGCTTTTGTTCACCTCACCTCCACCATTTCTAGGATTGAAATGGCCGGCCACAATTTGAGGAGGAGGGGAGAAAATGAGAGGCTTCATTTTTGTGTGAAAAATTAATCCTCCATCTCATTTTTATTGCTACAAAAATCCCCAAGTTCATTTCTTCTTGATTCCTCCATCAAAGGCAACTCCTATACCCCAATGAGACATTGACTCTACACTTCCTACAGCAAATCTTGAGCATGTCGAGTTGCCGGCTTCATGCTCGAGTTGCCTCGGTATTGAGGCGGGAGCCCGTAAAAGACGCAGGCGATGTGGTGCCCTTTCCGGCGAGGAGGCAACGATATGGAGACAAGACTTTCCGCGGGAGATCGGGACGATGAAGAGAAGACCGGAGGACTCGGATCACTGGGTATACTTCTCACCCCATCTCTTGATTGCTAGCATTAGGTTAAAGGTAAACGATCCGGGTAATTGTCCGCGGTAGCGCCGGTTTCCGAGTAAGGAAAATTTTTGATTCCGCATTTTGGCCTCGAGTATGAGGCCGGGGCGCTGCCGTGGCGCAACATGGTATCAGAGCCAGGACATTAACCTCACCTAGCTTCGTTTAATGTGTTTTACGTTTCCGATCGAACAAAATCCCGAAACCGCATTTTTTCAAGCACATCAGTTTCTGTCGAATTTTTTTTTTGAGTCCAAAAATTTTTCAGGTTGTCTCAGAATGATGTGCAGGGAGTTCTAAGACTACTGCAAAAATTTGGTAAAGTGAGCATACCATTCGACCGCGGAAGCGCGGCCTTAGCCCCTCCTTGGCCGCGCTTCCGCCGCAGGAATGGGCCTTCACTTCACCAGTTTCTTTCAGTGGGCTTGTGGGCTTATTTTAAGGGTTTTGGGATATTAAAAGTGGGCTCAGGTTTTCTGTGAGTGCTACAGTTTTGATTGGGGGCCCACTTGTTAATTTTTGGTCAATCGAAAAATTTTAAACACATTATTTCACAGTATTTACATTATATCTGCGACCGTGAATGTCACTCGATCGGTAAATCCGGTCTAACTCCTATAGCCCGGTTAGACGGATTTGCGAACGTGACTTTCATGTTGATGTTCTATGTTTATGCTGTGTTGTTGCGGATCGGTCGTGGGGGATAGCCTGGATGCAATGCTAGTACAGTTTTGTTGTATTATGTACATTTGATATTGCGGGGCGAGCGTCCGACATGTGGACTGCCGTCACTGCCTGTTTGTATTATTCTTTTGGGGCACGACTTGGTTGCGGTCGATGTACCCGGTGTATGTATATTTTACTTTCTGTACTAGGGTTGCCCCGCGGTGGGGTGCACGGATAGCCGGGTTCTGGAGGGCAACGGGCCCGCATCTCAGGGCATTGAGACGGAGGGGGCTTCAGTCTGGAATTGGCAGGCTATTCGCAGCACTCGTAGGGGGTACAGGTTGACCCAGGAGGGGTGCCCGAGTTACCGGATTCCGTGAAGTGATGGGTGGTCCATTCACGGTACTGAAAGGGGCTGCCTCGCTTCAGGTTTTGGCGGGTGACTTGCCGCGCCCGTAGGGGTCTAGGTTTTCATTGCACAGGCTATCCACACGACCAGGGGAACGTCGGGTTTCAGCAGCGGCTCTGTGAAACCCGGGGCTTCCAGATATCTGTATTGTTCTGTGATGCTGTACATTTCTGTGATGTTGCATTTTATTCACGCCTTGAGCGAAATACTATATATTGGTATATATATTAGTAGATGTTGTATATGTTTTTCATCCGCGCTAGTCCAGTCCCCGCTCTGCCGTTAGTTAGCTAACCTAACGGGTGATGACGGGACCCAGTGGCGAATGCGGATGGCATATACGTACGTCAGTATATTTTCGTTCTTTGTGGTGTGATTAATTGATGGGACTGCATTGATTCGGATCAATGCAAGTTTAAACAAACCTATTCTGATGTTGTTGGAACACTTTTCAAAAAGCTGTTATTGCAAGGACGTTCTCTTTTGTTTTGCATAGTGGTATTCATTTGGAATATCCTGCTCCTCAGTCGACGAGGCAAGGGCCGAGATCCCTTCACCGGGAGTGACCCCTTGGACAGAAGTTTGCGTCAGAGCATTAACTTCACTATAGCCGATTACTTTTGCTTTGCATCGTGGTATTCAGTTGGAATATCCTGCACCTCATTCTACGGGGAAAGAGCCGAGATCCCTTCACAGGGAGTGACCTCTTTAGTAAAGGTTTTCGTCACTATATTTTCTAAAAGGTTATGCAGTTCCTTCAACGATATCAAGTTCATTACGTTAAAGGTTTTTCGCCAAAAACCAGTCGTAGACCTCCGTCATTTCAGATTAGTATTACTTAGTATTCGTGCTGCGTATGTCGTGCTCAGCCGAGGCGTAGTGTTCGGTAGCTATGTAGTGCTTTTCTGTTGCATGGATATGTGATTGGTTAGGACAGTCGTACGGTCATTTTGGCTCAGTCAAGGACTCGTGCGGGTGGGTCTAATGCAATCAAGATAATGACGGGTTGAACTTGACTAGGATCCTTTGATATGTTGGCTCAGTCAAGGTCACTTGGGTCCTAGGGGTAAAAATCACATCGGGAGTTTCAAAAGAACTGAAACTTGCCAGGCATGCGCATACCTTCTGGAGTGTGGTGACTTGAGTGGATTCCGTCAAGTTATCATGCGATGATAGTTGGATCCCGATTTCCACTGATGAGTTAGTTTACTCCTCGGGTGATCCCGACTAATTCTTCTTTCAGGTTTGAAGGAGAATTTGAGGTACAGTGGGAGGTTTCCTGATTAGATAAATTGGTAACCATTCTGATCTAGGTTAGAGTGCACGCTGAGTGTTTCTTTTCTCTCTCTCTGGCAGCGACCATTGACCCGACCCTTGACTATGACTCAGTGACCAAGTTGACCGAACCTTCTTAACACTGGCTTTTGGATTGTCAGAGTTGCAGACCTCATTGCCACTCCTACTTTTACCCTTTTCTCCAGGACACCCCGTATTACTACGAACGTCCACTTCCATTGGACAAAACCATCGTATGGTTATATACGAACTCGAAGGACTTCGAGGATGGTTTCTGGTTCTGGAGAAAACGAATAGGATTATTCAGTTGTTTTTTCTTTTCACCTTCTCTCATTGCGAGTACTCCTTGGTTTAGGAGATAGTACACCTATTACGCAAATTGGATAGTCTTCTTCCAAACCTTAGGCTGGTGCCGAACGGTGGGGAATGAAGAAAACCAATTAGCATAACGATGGTGTACAGAAGGTATTAAGATTAAGACAAAGCAAGGGATTAGTAAGAGGGCAAAGTAAATTGCGACTGATATTCACGACAAAACCAAGTATTTCTTCGCCAATCCTAAATCACCTTTGTATTTCTCCAGGACACTCCGTATCACAACGAAGATCCACAGTTTATTGGATACTCCATCGTATGGTTATATACGAACTCGAAAGGAACTTGTTCCAGTTCGGGGATGGATTCTGGTCCAGGAGAAATAGGAATTCGGTTTGTTCGGTTGTCTTTTCTCTTCACCTTCTCTCGCATTGCGAGTGCTCCTAGGATTAGGACAGTACACCTTTTATGCTCATTGGATAGTCTTCTTCCAAACCATAGGCTGGTGCCGAACGGTAGGGAAGGAAGAAAACCATTTGGCTTAAAGGGGTGTACAGAAGGTAATGACTAAAGACATATAAAGGGATTTGGAGAGGTGGCAAAGAATTATACGGTTATAGTTGTGAATCTGGATAATGGAAGAGGCATTACTAGGAATACCAGGATACCCCGACGAAACATTTCAATGTTTCAGTTTCAACTGTGTACTGTTAAAAGAAAACTGATTTCCCGATTAGACGCTTGCTCCAGGGTATGTATTTACCAGGTTGGATTCTCACATCTGTATGGTATTACAGATGCTGAGTGGGAGTAAGTTATTGGGAATTAGGTGACCATCCTCTTTATATCAGGATTCGTTGTAATTGGTGATATTTGAGGAAGCCACCTGGGTTGTTTGCCGGTCGGCAAATATTTGGTTTTGAATATCCGCTGTTGTGCACCAATTTCAAATTGATATATCTGTACGTCTATTTTCATAGAGTGAGATATACCTTTTGATATTATGTCGATGACATTTACCTATATCAGTGGATGGTTAGGTAAGGAACATTAAACAGCGGTGTAATTCTTCTTAACCATAAGTACAGTTTTCAACCTACGACACACAGTGAAAGAGTTGTTAGACTCAGAGGACTTATACAGAGTATTGTATGTTGTCCAGTGTCCATCAGGACAGAGGGGTTGGTCCTCATACTATATTCTGTTTACTTTTAACTTCTCTAGTTCTTAGACATGTGCTTCGTGGAAACACAAGGTCTAAGTTTTGAGGAGTTATAGGTATTTGAATAGAGTAGGGAACCAGGTGTAGCAAGTATCGGGATTCTTCAAAGTGATCGAAGATGTAGATACTTGTGTATGGTATTCAGTTGATAGTAATGATTAAGAGAACTTGCTTCTCTTTCAGGATACTCATAATTGGAAGCATTCCTAAGTTGAGTAACGCTGATCGGCCTCCTTCCATTTACTTTACATGCACTGGAGATAGCTGCATGATTTGAATCTGGTTCAATTAAATCAGTGCCTCTGTTTCTATATTGGATATAGAACAGTTCATATCTTGACATTGTTAAGGTACGGGGAGTTGTCCGGCTTATGCTTAAAACCAGACACTGGACAACTCAAGGCACCTTTCTGTAATGGCTGTTTGTGGGTTGACCCAGGTTATGACGAGGGTTGACTTTCTACCATCTGGAAGATCAATAGTGATATTGAGTATGGTAGAACTGGATGTGATTCCAGAACCGCAAACGATTACTGAAGATTTAATAAGGAACCTAAAGGTTCAATCTGATTTGACATTCCATTGGCCACTCCGCAGATAAGGTGGGTAACTTCAGGCACCCGAGAGGTACTCCGGTAGCCTCAAGGACGGTGACAAGGAAGTTCTTGTTTACCCACACTTGCCATTGTTGTTGTTCCAGGCTGCGAGACCCGGCAGGAGGATGAGTATAGCGTCGTTCTAAACTAGCTTTAGAAGTGCACGTCTATATGACTCTGGCAGAGGGTTGTCGTAGTCAGTGGGAGCAGCGGAAGCATTGGTGGACTTCATGCTTATGTCTATTTATAGACTAAAGCAGATATAGCGGAGATAGATCATCTATTTCTGATGTGACAGTCATGGGTTTGACGTCATCAGAATAGGGGATGGATCTGTTGAGAAGGTAGTAGGAAGTGATATTCCTATACTACGATCGGTTATACTTTGGTCGTCACACAGTGTTTTCTCCACATGGGACTTGGACATTATATCAGACATATTGGTTACTAGATCTATGGTTTTAGATCTAGATTTGGGTGGTCTCCCAATCAGGGTACTTTGACAGCATTCTAAGAGTATTTAGAATGGACGACTCCTGGCATGGTAGTGTACCTGCAGGTAATGGAGTCACCCTCTCTAAAGGTGTCTTATAGACTAAAGGGGAGAGGGATACGCATGATTGACAGATCACTTGCTTAGGCAATTGAGTCAATCATGAGATGTCAAGTACCACACCAGATGTTGTTCTTGCAGTAAGTGCAATAAGTTGATATTAATCCAATCCTGGAAAAACAGTCGGAAGCAGTTTTAGAACATAAGTGAATGTTCTAGGGATATGATAACGGCTGCCTCTTTTAGGAGACGGTTATCACTCCGGGCTTCCAAGGTGACATGGACGACAAGGAGGTTGTCAGAGTTATAGTTCTCCCTCTGACGAGGGGCAGTATTTTGGACAGGTGGTCCAAGGCAATACTGAGGGAGGCATGGCGCGGGATACTGATTAAGTTCAGTTCTTGATACAGTCTAAGGAGTTTGGATTTGGAGTTCATTTATGAGCTAGGTCCCATCAGACATCCAGACATTCTAAGACAGGTATTGCTCATTTCGGGAGATGGCTTTCTCCGCGAACTTGAGATATAGAGAGACATAGAAAGAAACATCACAGCGGATCCACTCACTGAGGGTATTCCTCGAACGCAATAGTTTCGCAAACGAGCTTTATGAGACTGACTAGTAGAGGAGTTGGGTGTTCGGTATCACACGGGCTGTGAGTATGCGACATCGCAATAATTAGCCTTGAGTGCAAGTGGGAGATTGTTGGAGATAGTGCCCTCAGAGTCAATTATTGGATCACAGGCACGTGATTGCAATGATTGAGGGAGGACCTATCCCGGTAGGACAGTCTTACTCGAGATAATAGTATGCTATCTGGTTTATCTTTATCATCGTGTACTGCTTTAGGTGACCTGACACGTCGCTATTACACGTTGATAGAGCCCCTAGGATTCTTGCTTGACGACCAGCAGTATGATGGCGATCATATACGTGGGAGCTGGGGTCTATAAGCACATCCTTAAAAGGTCCCTAGTCGTGGGAGTTTCGAGACTGGGCATCGATACTCCATTAGTAGACTAGTGTATACAGTCGAGACCCCGACGAGGGGCGGTGGCCGGTCTCACAAGCCACTGGTGTCAGTTGGTTCACCTAAGATGTATACAGGTGCTCATTGGGTTATGAGTACACCGGACAGGACTCGCCGGGAACCTGCTAGTTGGGATTATACCAGACGTCAGATAGCAGTTCCCAGGTGACATGTGTACAGGTTAGTTCATCGACCTGAGATCGTCATTTGTCTCGTGTGAGTTCCCACTGTGCTTTGATTACTACCCAACCACGGCTCAAAGGAGTCGTGCAAACAGGTTTTAGTTGGGTACAGTCCCGAACCACATGGAGGCAGTGAGCGGATCTACAGGGGTTCGTCTCTCCCGGTATTGGGGGTGAGGTCGCGCTGTGTCTAGGAGAGCCATTACGCAAAGCCCTCGGCCGAGGCAGGAGATTTACTGGTAGGTATTCCAGTAGTATCTCAGGGCGTTCTGGGCTACACTCCGACACGACTTGTACCGCCTTTGGGGGTCTGACTCTTACCAACCCCCTAGGCCCGCCATGCGATACTCATAGACGAACGGACCGGACTGTACGGATATTGTCACTGACAGGCTCAGTAGGGTGTCAGGATGAGTTCGCTCATCGACGTCCCTTTTAGTCAATAGCTGGTGGCCCGTCACGTATTGGCTTATACCTCTGACGTGCTAGTGGTTAAATCCACAACCATAGTATTGACGATTCTTTAGAGTCCACCACACTTTCAGTTACTCAAGCTTTCGGGCGAAACGCTGTAGAGGCCGTATGGAGATATGGCAGGGTCCGATCAGATACGTGCGGTATTGCACGGATCAGGGTCGGACAGTTTTGTACTAGTGGCCGTATAGGTATATGGCAGGGTTCGATCAGATACGTGCGGTATTGCACGGATCAGGATCGAACAGATATTACTAGCCGTCTTTGGTTTAAGCCGGTCCTAGTTTAGTACAGTGTAGATTTTGTCTCTTTGCATTTGTATCCGGACGGAATACAGATGCGGGTGTGTATGCACAGTATCGGGGTTTTCCTGTAATTTATTACGGGACCTGTTTTCTGGAGTTGCCAGTTTGCATTCCGTTCCGGCCGGTTTTCCTTTGTTCTTTCCCGGCCGGACTTTTCCGATGGAGGGGGTAATTTGCAGTTTTGCAAATTGCACTTTGTGGGGGGGTTTCTTGCATAAGGATTTATTATGAGAGCATCTTTTCTTTTGTTGCACCATTCTTGCATTAATGGTGATTAAGAGAGGGTATGGGTTTGATTTGATTAGAGTATGGTTGATGTTTCTTTATAGTTACCTCCACCTTTTTCCTACCATCACCTCCCTCTTGCTTTTGTTCACCTCACCTCCACCATTTCTAGGATTGAAATGGCCGGCCACAATTTGAGGAGGAGGGGAGAAAATGAGAGGCTTCATTTTTGTGTGAAAAATTAATCCTCCATCTCATTTTTATTGCTACAAAAATCCCCAAGTTCATTTCTTCTTGATTCCTCCATCAAAGGCAACTCCTATACCCCAATGAGACATTGACTCTACACTTCCTACAGCAAATCTTGAGCATGTCGAGTTGCCGGCTTCATGCTCGAGTTGCCTCGGTATTGAGGCGGGAGCCCGTAAAAGACGCAGGCGATGTGGTGCCCTTTCCGGCGAGGAGGCGACGATATGGAGACAAGACTTTCCGCGGGAGATCGGGACGATGAAGAGAAGACCGGAGGACTCGGATCACTCGGTATACTTCTCACCCCATCTCTTGATTGCTAGCATTAGGTTAATGGTAAACGATCCGGGTAATTGTCCGCGGTAGCGCCGGTTTCCGAGTAAGGAAAATTTTTGATTCCGCATTTTGGCCTCGAGTATGAGGCCGGGGCGCTGCCGTGGCACAACAGAAGCCAAGTCAAAGAACCCCTCACCTCTCTCTCTTCTCACTCTTTCCCATACCCAATTCTATATTCATATCCCTTTTCTTTTCTTTTCTTTTTCAAAAAAACAAAGCCAAGCTTGGAAAATAAAAGTCATGGCAAAAAAGAAATGTAACAAGTATTTTTAGAAAAAGTGACATGGTGCATGTCATGAAGCCTAATCAAGATAAATGCATGATTAGTGAAAATAAATCAAGTTTAGCACTTATCCCTATTTTAAATGAGTATTTAAAAATCTATAAATGCTCATGTCATATAAAACACCCGCATTTCAGTAATTCTTATAAATTTCCAAATATTTTCCAATTTATCGGTATATAATTATACCACATCATTAAAATATTCATAATATTTATTATTTAATTATATATATTTCCAAAAATAATATTTTATTTTTCTGAAATGTTACAACACAAGGCTTTTTGACATGGACTAGTGAGGGGGTTGCCCAAGGCACATAAGTAGGGGGACAAGAGTATTAAATGCATAAAGATGTGATGTGATGTATAGCTACATGTTCCCTTTAAGCTATTGAGTGCATAACAGGTTAAATTAGAGAAATCTAGCAGCACCAAAGTGTTGTGGGGGAACACACAAACCAACACACCAAGCACGAGGTCTAGAACCATCAACAGGACCGGCCACATTGACATCTTGGCCGAGCTGGCTGGCCCCCTGCCCCCAATTGCCCCCAGTCTTCTGTGTACCCTTTCCTGCTGCCACCTCATCATATTTTTATTGTTTGTTTTCTTTTCTTTTGTACCTACATAAGGCAGATGAGTGAGCAAGGGAGGGGAGTCTTGGATTGTCTTGTATTGTTCATTCTTTGTCCAACCTTTTATTTCTCTTTTGTTCTTTCTCTTGTACATAGCTTAATCCCCTTGAGCTCCTTGCCTTCACTTGATCTTGCAACCTCTTCATTAAGCTTGCAAGTTTAAGTGTTGGCTATTGATCTCAAGGGTTGTATCTTCATTTTGGAATCAATAAAGCTCTCTTTTGTGCCTTCATTCACCATGAGTTCTTTGCCTTCACTTGATCATGCAACCTCTTCATTGAGCTTGCAAGTTTAAGTGTAGGTTATTGAATCCATGTCTTTTGTTATGTTCTATGGTTCTTAGTGATTCTCTTTACTATCTTTACTTTCTTGCAATTTACTTACCTTGCTTTACTTTCTTGCTTTTAATTACATGTTCTATATTTACTTGCAAATTTATTATCATGTCATTTACTTACTTGTAATGCTCTTTTCTTTTCTTTGTTTATTTTTTCTTTAACTCTTTTTGGTTTGTTCTTGAGATGGTTGTAAATATGTGTTGTTAGTAAAAGAATACGATATTGTAAGTTAAGGATTTCGTTTCCCATTCCTTTTCCTGTTATTTTCCATTGAACTTCGCCCAAACCTTACGCAAGCGCTCATTAGGAACCCTACCCTACCAAGGTATCGGTGATCCCTAACCGCGAACGGTTGCGTTCGGTTTCGCCGGAGGCGAAAGTCAAGCGACAAGATTGGACGGACAAGGGTCAATAAGCCGGATTCCATGAATACTGTGCTTAAATACCATAATCCACGTTGTTGTCGATTACTCAAGCTTCAATTGGTCAAGACTCGGCTCAAAGGTTTGAGTACGAATTCACCAGCTTACACTATTGTATCTTTTCCTAACAACTTTATACTTTGCATATATACACATAGGATAGATATGAACTTTCCGCCCATGCGCATTAATTCATGAAAACAAGTACTTAAAATGCTCCGTCTCCCTGTAGATCGACCCGTACTCATCGCGGCTAGCTGCAAAGCGACACCGTCCTGATTGCGGTTAACTTTAAAACTTTCAAATACATGACACGCCAAAAGCGTGCAATCAAATGGCGCCGTTTCTGGGGAGACGGTAACGTTTTTATTCTTATTATTTCAGGTTAATCTTGTTAATAACCATCTAACACTTTTCTAAAAACAAACTAAAAATTTCAAAAATTTCAAAAACCAAAACAAGAAAACAAACAAACAAACATTTTTGTTCTCTGGATTTCTTACCTGCTAGCACTTTGGATCTGAACTAAAAAAATAAACAATACCAGTGAGGCACTAGTGGAACACTGAGATAGCTGTTGAAATTTAGAGCCACACTTCACAAAGAGAACCGGTGACATATGTTGGAGATAGTGCCCTCAGAGTCAATTATTGGATCACAGGCATGTGATTGCAATGATTGAGGGAGGACATATCCCGGTAGGACAGTCTTACTCAAGATGATTGTATGCTATCTGGTTTATCTTTATCATCGTGTACTGCTTTAGGTGACCTGACAGGTCGCTATTACACGTTGATAGAGCCCCTAGGATTCTTGCTTGACTGCCAGCAGTATGAGGGCGATCATATACGTGGGAGCTGGTAGTCTATAAGCACATCCTTAAAAGGTCCCTAGTCGTGCGAGTTTCGAGACAGGGCATCGATACTCCAGAGTAGACTAGTGTATACAGTCGAGACCCCGATGAGGGGCGGTGGCCGGTCTCACAAGCCACTGGTGTCAGTTGATTCACCTAAGATGTATACTGGTGCTCATTGGGTTATGAGTACACCGGACAGGACTCGCCGGGAACATGCTAGTTGGTCTTATACCTGACGTCAGATAGCAGTTCCCTGGTGACATGTGTACAGGTTAGTTCATCGACCTGAGGATCGTCATTTGTCTCGTATGAGTTCCCACTGTACTTTGATTACTACCCTACCACGCTCAAAGGACACGTGCAAACAGGTTTTAGTTGGGTACAGTCCCGAGCCACATGGAGGCAGTGAGCGGATCTTCACGGGTTCGTTTCTCCCGGTATTGGGGGTGAGGTTGCGCTGTGTCTATGAGAGCCACTACATGAAGTCCTTGGCTAAGGCAGGAGATTTACTGCTAGGTATTCCAGTAGTATCTCAGGGTGTTCTGGGCTACACTCCGACATGACTTGTACCGCTTTTGGGGGTCTGACTTTTACCAACCCCTAGGCCCGCCATACGATGCTCATAGACGAACGGACCGGACTGTACGGATATTGTCACTGACAGGCTCAGTAGGGTGTCAGGATGAGTTCGCTCATCGACGTCCCTTTTAGTCAATAGCTGGTAGGCCGTCACGTATAGTTAATACCTCTGACGTGCTAGTGGTTAAATCCATAGCCATTGTATTGACGAGTCTTTAGAGTCCCCCACAAACCAGTTTCTCAAATTTCGGGCGAAACGTTGTAGAGGCCGTATGGAGATATGGCAGGGTTCGATCAGATACATGCGGTATTGCACGGATCAGGATCGGACGGTTAATACTAGCAGGCTTTGTTTTAAGCCGGATCCTAGTATTTTACAGTATAGATTTTGTCTCATTGCATTTGTATTCGGTCGGAATACAAATGCAGGTGTGTATACACAGTAGCGCGATTTTCCTGTAATTTATTACGGGACCAGTTTTATGAAGTTGCCAGTTTGCTTTCACGTTTCAGCCATTTTTCTTTGTATCCTTCATTGGCTGAAGATTGGTGGAGGAGGGCTTATTTGCATTTGTGCAAATAATCATTTTTCGAGGGTTGTCTTTGCATATTGTTGTGTCATGATAATTTCTCCACCATTTGACTTCATTTGACTTCTTCTTCTTTTCATCATGGTTGTTGATGATTAGTTGATGGAGTATTGGTTTTGGTTGATAATCATTGCTTGACTTTGGAGTAATGATGATGGTTGGTTGAGTGTGGGTTTGAGTGTGTGATCATTTCTTTTCATGATAACATATTGATCTCTCTCTCTTGCATTTTCTTGTGAGTCTCTCCCTCATTCACTCACTCTCTTCTCTTCCTCATGCCATGGCCGGCCAAGGGTTAAGGGGCTGTCCAAATTTTGTTTATGGGAATTTTTGCTCTTTTCATGCTACAAAGATTCCCAAGTTCATCCAGAAAAGCTTACATCTCAATCCTCCACCAAAGGCTACTTCAAGTAACCCCAAATGAGACATAGAGCACTACACGTATTCTACAGTAAACCTTGGACACGTTGGCTCGCCAACTTCATGCCCGAGTTACCTCGGTCCTGAGTTGGGAGCCCGTAAAAGAAGCCGGCGACGTGGTGCCCTTCCGGCGACTTGGTGGAGACCGGAGATTCCGCGGGGAGATCGGGACGACGACGAGAAGACCGAAGGACACAGATCGCTCGGTATATCTCTCCACCCCTTCTCTAGATAGCTAGGACTAGATTAATGGCCCGATTCGGGTTTATAGTGCGCGGTGGTGCCGGTTAAAAAAGTTAAAAGTAAATCATCGCTTCCGCATTCCGGCGTCGGATCGACGGCCGGGGTGCCGCCGTGCACTTACAGTGGTATCAGAGCCTCGCCATTAACCTAGTCTATCTTTGTCTAGTGTGTTTAAATTTCCGATCGAACAAAATTCCAAAAACCGCGTTTTCATGTGCATCAGTTTCTGTCGAAATTTTTTTACCTCCAAATATTTTTCATGTTGTTGCAGAATGATGTGCAAGGAATTCTAAGAATACTGTGAAATTTTGGTCTCGTGAACACACTACATCACCGCGGAACCGCGGCCAAACCCATACTTGGTCCGCGGTTCCGCCGCAACTTGAACTGTTCATGGCCCCAAAATTTTACAGAGAGTTCCTGAGTGTAAAATAGGGTTTTTGGAATGCTATTTCTGGTCCCAGATTTCTTTGAGTGCTACAATAGTGCTCGGGGCCCACTTGGTAAAATTTGATCGATCGAAAATTTTAAACACATTAGTTCACAGTATTTACATTATATCTGCGACCGTGAATGTCACTCGATCGGTAAATCCTGTCTAACTGCTATAGCCCGGTTAGACGGATTTGCGAACGTGACATTCACGTTGATATTCTGTGATTGTGTTGTGATGTTACGGATTGGTCGTGGGGGATAGCCTGGATGCAATGTTAGTAAAGATTTGGTTGTATTATGTACATTTGATATTGCGGGACGAGCGTCCGACATGTGGACTGCCGTCACTGCCCGTTTGCATATTATTCTTTTGGGGCACGACCAGGTTGCGGTCGATGTACCTGTATGTATATTTTAGTTTCTGTACTAGGATTGCCCCGCGGAGGGGTGCACGGATAGCCGGGTTCTAGAGAGAAACGGGCCCGCATCTCATGGCATTGAGACGGAGGGGGCTTTACTCTAGAATTGGCGGGCTATTCGCCGCACTCGTAGGGGGTACAGGTTGACCCAGGAGGGGTGCCCAAGTTACCTGATTCCGTAAAGTGCTGGGTGGTCCATTTACGTTGCTGAAGGGGACTGCCTCGCTTCAGGTTTTAGCGGGTAACTTGCCGCGCCCGTAGGGGTCTAGGATTTCATTGCACAGGTTATCCACACGACCAGGGGAACATCGGGTTTCAGTAGCGGCTTTGTGAAACCCGGGGATCCCAGATATCTGTATTGTTCTGTGAAGCTGTACATTTCTGTGATGTTGCATTTTATCACGCCTTGAGCTAAATATTATATATTGATATATATACTAGTAGATGTTGTATATGTTTTGCATCCGCGCTAGTCCAGTCCCCGCTCTGTCGTTAGTTAACTAACCTAACGGGTAATGACGGGACCTAGTGGCGAATGCTGATGGCATATACGTACGTCATTATTTTCGTTCTTTATTGGTGTGATCAATTGATGGGACTGTGTTGATTCGGATCAATGCAAGTTAAAAACAAACCTATTATGATGTTGTTGGAACAATTTTTCAAAAAGTTGTTATTGCAAGGGCGTTCTCTTTTGTTTTGCATCATGGTATTCAGTTGGAATATCCGGCTCCTCAGTCGACGAGGCAAGGGCCGAGATCCCTTCACCGGGAGTGACCCCTTAGACAAAAGTTTTCGTCAGGGCAATAACTTCACTATAGCCGATTACTTTTGCTTTGCATCGTGGTATTCAGTTGGAATATCCTGCACCTCATTCTACGGGGAAAGAGCCGAGATCCCTTCACCGGGAGTGACCTCTTTAGCAAAGGTTTTCGTCGCTTTATTTTCATAAAAGCTATCTAGTTCCTTCAACGATATCAAGTTCATTACGTTAAACGTTTTCGCCAGAAACCATTCGTAGCCCTCCGTCGTTTCATATGGGTGGTCAATAGAATTCAAGCTGTGTATGTTGGCCAAAGTCAAGGCACAGTGATTGGTAGCTATTGGGTATTCATATGCAGCATAGTTAGATGCATTGGTTTGGGGCAGTCGTACTACTATTTTGGCCAAAGTCAAGGGTATGTACGGGTGGGCTCAAATTAACCTAGAGAATGACGGGTAGAACTTGACATGTGACTTATGATATGTTGGCCAAAGTCAAGGTCATAAGAGCATGGGGTAAAAATCACATCGGGAGTTTCTAAAGAAGCTGAAACTTGCCAGATATGCGCATACCTTCTGGAGTGTGATAACGTGAGCGGATTCCATCACGTTATCATGCGATGATAGTTGGATCCCGATTCCCACTGATGAGTTGGTTTACTCATCGGGTGATCCCGACTAATTCTTCTTTCAGGTTTGGAGGAGAATTTGACGGTACAGTGGGAGGTTTCCAGATTAGATAAATTGGTAACCATTCTGATCTAGGTTAGAGTGCACGCTGAGTGTTTCTTTTCTCTCTCTCTTTGGCAGCGACCATTGACCCGACCCTAAGACTATGACTCAGAGACCAAACTTAACCGAACCTTCTTAAACACTGGCTTTTGGATTGTCAGAGTTGCAAACCTCATTGCCACTCCTACTATTACCCTTTTCTCCAGGACACCCCATATTAGTACGAACATCCACTTCCATTGGACAAAACCATCGTATGGTTATATACGAACTCGAAGGAATTTATTCGAGGATGGTTTCCGGTTCTGGAGAAAACGAATAAGACTATTCAGTTGTCTTTTCCTTTTACCTTCTCTCAGGTTGCGAGTACTCCTCGGTTTAGGAGATAGTACACCTATTACGCAAATTGGATAGTCTTCTTCCAAATCTTAGGCTGGTGCCGAACGGTGGGGAAAGAAGAAAACCAATTAGCATAACGATGGTGTACAGAAGGTATTACGTAAAGACAAAGAAAGGGATTAGAAGGAGGGCAAAGTAAATTGCGACTTCTATTCACGACCAAACCAAATTTTTCATTACCACTCCTACATCACCTTTGTATTTCTTCAGGACACTCCGTATCACTACGAAGATCCACAGTTTATTGGATATTCCATCGTATGTTTATATACGAACTCGAAAGGAACTTGTTCCTGTTCGGGGATGGATTCTGGTTCAGGAGAAATAGGAATAAGGTTTATTCGGTTGTCTTTTATCTTCACCTTCTCTCGCTTTGCGAGTGATCCTAGGATTAGGACAGTACACCCATTATGCTTATTGGATAGTCTTCTTCCAAACCATAGGCTGGTGCCGAACGGTAGGGAAGGAAGAAAATCATTTGGCCTAAAGGGGTGTACAGAAGGTAACGACTAAAGACATATAAAGGGATTTGGAGAAGTGAGAAAGAATTATACGGTTACAGTCATGAATCTGGATAATGGAAGAGGCATTACTAGGAATACCAGGATACCCCATCGAAACATTTCAATGTTTCAGTTTCACTGTGTACTGTTAAAAGAAAACTGATTTCCCAATTAGAAACTTACTCCATGGTATGTATTTACCAGGTTTGATTCTCACATCTGTATGGTTTTACAAATGATGAGTGGGAGTGAGTTATTGGGAATTAGGTGATTATCCTCATTATATCGGAATTCGTTGTAATTGGTGATATTTGAGGAAATCGCCTGGGTTGTTTGCCGGACGGCAAATATTTGGTTTTGAATATCCGCTGTTATGCACCAATTTCAAATTGATATATCTGTACGTCTATTTTTTATGGAGTGAGATGTACCTTTTTGAAATTATGTTTATGACATTTACCTATATCAGTGGATGGTTAGGTAAGGAGCATTAAACATCGGTGTAATTCTTCAGAACCATAATTACAGTTTTCAACCTACGACACACAGGGAATGAGTTATTAGACTCAAGGGACTTATACAGAGTATTGTATATTGTCCAGTGTCCATTAGGACAGAGGGGTTGGTCCTCGTACTATATTCGGGTTACTTATGACTTTTCTAGTTTTTAGACAAGTGTTTCGTAGAAACACAAGGTCCGAATTTTGGGAAGTTATAGGTATATGGATAAAGTAGAGAACCAGGTATTACAAGTACCAGGATTCTTCAAGGTGATCGAAGATGTAGATACTTGTGTGTGGTATTCAGTTGATAGTAATGATTAAGAGAACTTGCTTCTCTTTCAGGTTACTCATAATTGGAAGCATTCCTAAGTTGAGTAACGCTGATCGGCCTACTTCCATTTAGTTGACATGCACTGGAGACAGCTGCATGATTTGAATCTGGTTCAATTAAATCAGTGCCTCTGCTTCTATATTGAATATAGAACAGTTCATATCTTAACGATGTTAAGGTACGGTGAGTTGTCCGGCTTATGCTTAAAACCAGACTCTGGATAACTCAAGGCACGTTTCTGTAATGGCTGTTTGTGGGTTAACCCAGGCTATGACGAGAGCTGACTTTCTACCATCTGGAAGATCAATAGTAATATTGTTCTAGACTCGCCACAGTTTTAATAAAAATGAATTTTTTCAGAAAACAGTAGTGGGAGTATGGTAGAACTGGAAGTGATTCCAGAACCACAAACGATTACTGAAGATTTGATAGGAACCTAAAGATTCAATCTGGTTTGACATTCCATTGGCCACTCCGCAGATAAGGTGGGTAACTTCAGGAACCCGAGAGGTACTCCGGTAGCCTCAAGGACGGTGACAGGGAAGTTCTTGTTTACCCAGACATGCCATTGCTGTTGTTCCAGGATGCGAGACCCGGCAGGAGGATGAGTATAGCGTCGTTCTAAACTAGCTTTAGAAGTGTACGTCTATATGACTCTGCCAGAGGGTTGTCGTAGTCAGTTGGAGCAGCGGAAGCACTGGTGGACAAGTGGCTTATGTCTATTTATAGACTAAAGCAGTATAGCGGAGATAGATCATCTATTTCTGATGTGACAGTCATAGGTTTGACTTCATCAGAATAGAGGATGGATCTGTTAAGAAGGTAGTAGGATGTGATATCCTGGTATTTGGATGACATACACAGAGTAGGAAGTGATATTCCTATATTACGATCGGTTATACTTTGGTCGTCACACAGATGTTACTCGACATGGGACTTGGACATTATATCAGACATTCTGGTTACTGGATCTATGGTTTTAGATCTAGATTTAGGTAGTTTCCCAATCAGGGTACTTAGACGGCATTCTAGAGGTGCTTTAGAATGGACGACTCCTGACATGGTGGTGTACCTGTAGGTGATGGTCACCTTCCCTAAAGGTGTCTTACAGACTAAAGGGGAGAGGGATGTGCATGATTGGCAGATCACTTGCTTAGGCAATTGAGTCAATCATGAGATGTCAAGTACCACACCAGATGTTATTTTTGCAGTAGATGCAATAAGTTGATATTGATCCAATCCTTAAGAGACGGTCGGAAGCAGTTTTAGAACATAAGTGGATGTTCTAGGGATATGATAACGACAGCCTCATTCGGGAGACAGTTATCATTCCAGGCTTCCAAGGTGACCTGGACGACAAGGAGGTTGTCAGAGTTATAGTATACCTTCTGACGAGGGGCAGTATTTTGGACAGGTGGTCCAAGGCATTACTGAGGGAGGCATGGTGCAGGATACTGATTAAGTTCAGTTGACGATACAGTCTAAGAAGTTTGGATTTAGAGTTCATTTCTGAGCTAGGTCCCATCAGACATCCAGACACATTCTAAGACAGGTATTGCTCATTTCAGGACATGGCTTTCTCCGTGAACTTGAGATTTAGAGAGACATAGAAAGAAATATCAAAGCAGATCCACTCACTGTGGCTATTCCTCGAACGCAATAGTTTCGCAAACGAGCTTTGTGAGACTGACAAGTAGAGGAGTTGGGTGTTCGGTATCACACGGGCTGTGAGTATGCGACATCGCAATAATTAGCCTTGAGTGCAAGTGGGAGATTGTTGGAGATAGTGCCCTCAGAGTCAATTATTGGATCACAGGCACGTGATTGCAATGATTGAGGGAGGATCTATCCCGGTTGGACAGTCTTACTCAAGATGATAGTATGCTATCTGGTTTATCTTTATCATCGTGTACTGCTTTAGGTGACCTGACAGGTCGCTATTACACGTTGATAGAGCCCCTAGGATTCTTGCTTGACTGCCAGCAGTATGAGGGCGATCATATACGTGGGAGCTGGTAGTCTATAAGCACATCCTTAAAAGGTCCCTAGTCGTGGGAGTTTCGAGACAGGGCATCGATACTCCAGAGTAGACTAGTGTATACAGTCGAGACCCCAACGAGGGGCGGTGGCCAGTCTCACAAACCACTGGTGTCAGCTGATTCACCTAAGATGTATACAGGTGCTCATTGGGTTATGAGTACACCGGACAGGACTCGCCGGGAACATGCTAGTTGGTCTTATACCTGATGTCAGATAGCAGTTCCCTGGTGACATGTGTACAGGTTAGTTCATCGACCTAAGGATCGTCATTTGTCTCGTATGAGTTCCCACTGTACTTTGATTACTACCCTACCACGCTCAAAGGAGACGTGCAAACAGGTTTTAGTTGGGTACAGTCCCGAGCCACATGGAGGCAGTGAGCGGATCTTCAGGGGTTCGTCTCTCCCGGTATTGGGGATGAGGTCGCGCTGTGTCTACGAGAGCCATTACATGAAGTCCTTGGCTAAGGCAGGAGATTTACTGCTAGGTATTCCAGTAGTATCTCAGGGTGTTCTGGGCTACACTCAGACATGACTTGTACCACTTTTGGGGGTCTGACTTTTACCAACCCCCTAGGCCCGCCATGCGATGCTCATAGACGAACGGACCGGACTGTACGGATATTGTCACTGACAGGCTCAGTAGGGTGTCAGGATGAGTTCGCTCATCGACGTCCCTTTTAGTCAATAGCTGGTTGGCCGTCACGTATGGCTAATACCTCTGACGTGCTAGTGGTTAAATCCACAGCCATTGTATTGACGAGTCTTTAGAGTCCCCCACAGACCAGTTTCTCAAGTTTCGGGCGAAACGTTGTATAGGCCATATGGAGATATGGCAGGGTTCGATCAGATACATGCGGTATTGCACGGATCAGGATCGAACGGTTAATACTAGCAGGCTTTGTTTTAAGCCGGATCCTAGTATTTTACAGTGTAGATTTTGTCTCATTGCATTTGTATTCGGTCGGAATATAAATGCGAGTGTTTATAAACAGTAGTGGGATTTTCCTTTAATTTATTACGGGACCAGTTTTATGAAGTTGCCAGTTTGCTTTCACGTTTCAGCCATTTTTCTTTGTATCCTTCATTGGCTGAAGATTGGTGGAGGAGGGCTTATTTGCATTTGTGTAAATAAGCATTTTTCGAGGGTTGTCTTTGCATATTGTTGTATCATGATAATTCCTCCACCATTTGACTTCATTTGACTTCTTCTTCTTTTCATCATGGTTGTTGATGATTAGTTGATGGAGTATTGGTTTTGGTTGATGATCATTGCTTGACTTTGGAGTAATCATGATGGTTGGTTGAGTGTGGGTTTGAGTGTGTGATCATTTCTTTTCATGATAACATTTTGATCTCTCTCTCTTGCATTTTCTTGTAAGTCTCTCCCTCATTCACTCACTCTCTTCTCTTCCTCATGCCATTGCCGGCCAAGGGTTAAGGGGCTGTCCAAATTTTGTTTGTGGGAATATTTGCTCTTTTCATGCTACAAAGATTCCCAAGTTCATCCAGAAAAGCTTACATCTCAATCCTCCACCAAAGGCAACTTCAAGTAACCCCAAATGAGACATAGAAGCACTACACGTATTCTACAGCAAACCTTGGGCACGTCGGCTCGCCAACTTCGTGCCCGAGTTGCCTCGGTCCAAAGGTGGGAGCCCGTAAAAGAAGCCGGCGACGTGGTACCCTTCCGGCGGCTTGGTAAAGACCGAGATTCCGCGGGGGAGATCGGGACGACGACGAGAAGACCGAAGGACACGGATCGCTCGGTATATCTCTCTACCCCTTCTCTAGATAGCTAGGACTAGATTAATGGCCCGATCCGTGTTTATAGTGCGCGGTGGTGCCGGTTCAAAAAGTTAAAAGTAAATCATCGCTTCCGCATTCCGACGTCGGATCGACGGCCGAGGCACCGCCGTGCACTTACAACATACCCCATTAAATCGAGCTCGCCGGCCTGTTCACCTCCTTTTGTCTCCAATTTCTCCTCTATGCTCCAGTGTTCTGTTTTTGTCCCATTTTTGTTGCTTGTTTTTTTTATAATTTTTAGTGTGTAGGTATTTGTGAATTTATATCGCTTGTCCACACTAATATCCGTTTTTCCGACATTTGTAGATTTTTACGGATTTGCGAACTGCGATTGTATGGAGCAAAATGTACATTCAAAGTTAAGGTGATTATGAAGTACAGTGCCAATGATCCGGGTAGTTTGATCCGTGCAAGTAAACTTCTCAAGCTAACCGGATTTACTTCAATGGGGGTTTCTTAACCCAAAACTTATCGGTACGTACTTTACTAACACCTTCTTCTCAAATCCGACGCATCCACTATAATATCTTTGCAGGATTCTTTGCAAGTTCGCTTTCAAAACGCCAAAATCGACTAACCCGTATTTGTTACAGTGTCGTGCTTAATATAAAAAACGATTGTTAGATTCTCTGAATTTTTATTGATTTGCGAATTGCATTAATTAATACGGATTTATGGGCAAGCGAACCCCACAACATACGGTAAAGGATTTCATCACCTTTTCCGTGGCCCACAAATCACGAAAATGAGCATAACGTTTACCCGCACAAATTTTAAAAGAAACTAGACTTTAAACCTTAAGGATTCCACGCTCACTAGAAGAAGTTAACTGTGTTTAGAACACCGCTTAACGATATCGTTCCCGGGGTGTCTAGGAAAGTGTTCACGGCCAAACCGCCAAAAAAAGAAAGGGTTATCTAATTAAGGACCTTCGCGAAAAAGTCGGAAAACCTCCCCTTATCTCTGCACTTACCTGGCCTTATGATCAGTATATCTTGAGCCCGTTTCTCGACACAGTTTTACTTCGACAATCAAGTTCTTGAGAGAGTCTAGTTGACCTAGGTGAACCCTAGACCGATTAGGTGCGTGATTTTTGTGTTGTGATTGTTTTTTATCTAGATTCTTTTTGCGTATTTCATTCTTTTGTTAATAACTAACTAAAAAATAAAAAAAATCACATTCTTTTTTTCCCTCCTTTTCTCTTCTTCTTCTTCATCACTTCATATCATGGGTCCCCCACCCAGAAAAACTCTTGCCGAACTTTGGTACCCAAAACCAGACATTACTTCTTACGTTCTTGCTTTGGTCAAACTTCGAACGATCCCTCCATGCCAAAAATTTCTTTGAAAGATCGGATAGACGCGTCTAGGATAAACAATTGGACTCCGCAATCCACTTTGTATCAACCGTTTCAACCTTCCCCACCTTCGTACGTTGATATACCTTTTGAGAGTCCTATTGTAACTCCAAGACCTATGTCTATTGCTGAACGTATTGAACAATCTTGTGACCGATCTTTCACTCCTTTCACCAGTTCAAATTCTTTTGATCAACAGTTCCAACCACCTTCTTATCATAACGTTGATCATCACCCTGTCCAACCATTCAATTCCTATCAATCCTACTCGACTTTTGCACCTTACCTAGACATTGCTTCTGAACAGCCTTTTGGGAGTTTCATGTATCCAACCAACGTTGAATCTTTTACTGAAACCCCTCTACAACCCATGTCTAGTCTGGAACAGTCGTTGGAAGACTTTCGGGTAGCGTCGTACTAACAGATTATGGATTTGAATGCGTCCATGGCCGCACTCATACAACCTAATGAACCGGTAGCTAGTTTCCAACTAGCTCCACATTTTCCAATGTATGATGAGGTGGTAGAACAGGTTGAGAATTTAAGTGAAGAGAGTGAGCTGTACACCTTTCCAAATCAAACCTATCCATTGCAAATTGAATCCCACAACTCCGGTTTTGAATGTCTGTCAAGTGTCCCAAATGATTTACTAATTTAAGATAGAACGTTTAATAAGTTGTGCGACTTTGTAGTGTTTGATTTACCCGATTGTGAAAGGTCTTTTTTGAGTAAAACCACAACCAAACCATTTGACCTCTACATCTCCACCCTAGAACCTGAATTGATTGATATCCATGCTTTTGTTGAGGTGCCTGAGAAAATTGATTTTCACTTGATCAAGGATATTGACGCTGGGAATGTTTTGGATGATGAACCCATAGTTTTGGATGAGTTTTTTTCACCAATTCATCATTTACTTTCACTTCCGTGTGGACATCCTCCGAAGACATTAACCGTTTTTCCTGAACTTCATATGCGTCTTGATTTTGATGAGAATTGCATGGTTGAGCTGAATTTTGAGGAGAATTTTAAGGATAGTTTTGAGGATGAACCAGTTTTACTTGATGAGTCAGATTTTCCAATTCATCCAGTCCCTTTCATTGACTGTGAACACCCTCCTGAACGTTTGACAGATCCCATTCCTCGATCACTCCCCTCTATCATTTCCACCGTTCCGACCTTGCAAGACACTGTATTACCTTCTTTTCATATGTCTGGTTTACCAAGTTCTGCGTACCCATGTTTTCTCATGAATCTTGAGGGATTTGACCCCATTTCTCGATGGGTTAATAGATTAGTACAATCGCTTTTTACACATCGGCCATCACAAATTGTACTAATTTATTCACTCCATTTCCACCCTCAAGTTTGTATTACACTTCTTTCTCCACTCCGCCATTCTTCTCCTCCACCGAGACCGTATACCACTTCTATCCCCATACGGTCTCATGTATTCTCCATTTATTTCCTCTCCGCGTTCTTTCACCAACCGATACTTTATCGCGATAAAATTTTTGAATGGTTGGTGTTAACTTTTGACCTGTGTAAGGCCTTGTATAAATTGGTATTATTCTCTTTCTCCCCTAATCCTGAACTTCACCGCTTAAACAGTGGAAACACTGTTTCACTTAAGTTTGGGGGGGCTCTTTTGTATATATATTTTTGGTTTTCTTTGTATATACATCTTTTAGAGAGCACCGACAATTTTGACCCTCTTGGTGTAGCCTGACAGTGAGGGCACTGTCAAGTTTAAGTTTGGGGGTGTACTCGGTAAGCTTTCTTCCTTCGCATTCATTTGTATATTCTACATTTGCATACTTATTTAATAACCCATAAAAATCGAAAATTTTCCCAAAACATAGAAAAACTTTGTCGTCAAGTTAGCTAATAGGGTAATTTAGATTTTATTCCGAAAGTTTAGTTGATACGTTAGAAATAACTAAATCCTAGGCTTAGGAATTGAAAACCCTAAAAATAACCCTCATTTTGTTTAAACCTTGGTAATTATACGTCCTTGTTGTATATAGTGCCCTCAAATTCAATTATTGGATCGCAGGCACGTGATTGCAATGATTGAGGGAGGACCTATACCGGTATGACAGTCTTACTCGAGATGATAGTATGCTATCGGGTTTATCTTTATCATACGTGTACTGCTTTAGGTGACATGATATATCACTATTGCAAGTTGATAGAGCCCATAGGATTCTTGCTTGACTACTAACAGTATGATGGCGATCATATACGTAAGAGTTGGGTAGTCTATAAGCACATCCTTAAAAGTGGTCCCTAGTCGCGGGAGTTTCGAGATAGAGCATCGATACTCCGGAGTAGACTAGTGTATACAGTCGAGACCCCGACGAGGGGCAGTGGACTGTCTCACAAGCCATTGGTGTCAGTTGGGTCATCTAAGATGTATACAGGTGCTCATTGGGTTATGAGTACACTGGACAAGACTCGCCGGGAACATGCTAGCCGGTTATTAAAACCTGTCGTCAGATAACAATTGCCAGGTGACATATGTATAGGTTAGTCTATCGACCTGAGATCGTCATTTATCTCATGTGAGCTCCCACTGTGCTTTGATTATTACCCTGCCACGGCTCAAAGGAGTCATGCAAATAGGTTCTAGTTGGGTACAGTCCCGAGCCATATGGAGGAAGTGAGCGGATCGGCAGGTGATTCGTCTCTCCCTACGTTTGGAGTGAGATCGAGCTGTGTATAGGAAAGCCATTACACAAAATCCATGGCCATGGTAAGCGAGATTTTCTGGTAGGTATTCCAGTAGTATCTCAGGTGTTTTGGGCTACACTCCGACACGACTTATACCGCTTTTGGGGGTCTGACGTTTACCAGCTCCCTAGGCCGGATATGCGATACTCATAGATGAACGGACCGGACTGTACGGATATTGTCACACATAGGCTCAGTAGGGTTCCAGGATGAGCTCGCTCATCGGACTCCCTTTCACTCAGTACATGGGCAGCCGTTACGTACAGCTAGTACCACTGACGGCTTGTGGTTAAACCCACTGCCAGAGTATTGACGAGTCTTTAGAGTCCCCCACAGAAAGTTTCCCAGTTCGGGTGAAATGTGTAGGGTTCCTAGACACACTAATGAGGTCTCACAAGGCATCAACCATTCCAATTTCAAATTTCAACGGTGCCGAGAAACCCTAACAAGATCGTTGGCTAGAATTTTAGGCGACAAAGCAAACTAGTTAACACTTAACTACAAGAATACGGAAATACAACCTTCGTAGATCCGGTCCTCCACCTCCACGGCTCCGTGATGAGGTCCTCTCCGCTGTACAAATGCAATCCGGGGCTCTAGCGTCGGCTTCATCGGAGAAGAAGCGGGCTAGGTCATCGACGACGATGCCGAAGATGATCTACGTCGAGGCATCGCTAGATCAAGCTCCAACTTCACCAAGTCAAGAAAACTTGTAGAGGAAACACACTCTACTACTTGGCAAGAGGTAGAGGATGAAGAAATAGGAAGTGGGTTCACTTTAGAATTGGATTTCTCACCCTTTTTCATCAATCACCATTGATGAAGTGAAGCTTTCTTCATTGAAGAAGAAGAAGAAGAAAGAAAGAATATGATAAGTGTTAATTAAAAATGGAAAAGAAAATCAATACTTATCATATTCAAACCATGGTTAAGTGTAGAGACTAAACTAGGGTTAGTGGGAATGGTTAGGGTTAAGCATGAGACAAAATGTCACTTAGTCAAACCTTCATGAAGCTTCAATGTCAAACAAAGAAAGCCACCATTTTCTCTCATTTCCAAAATGAATAAAATAAATAAATAAATAAAGAAAATGAAAACCCTTAACCATTACACAACCATGGTTTAATCTTTACACAAACCCTAATGAGCATGCATCATCAAACATGATACAAACTAGTGTACAAAAGTATATCACATATACAATGTGCACATAAAGTGAGAAAATCCATTTAAAGTGAACCAATACTAGTTAATGCAAAGTAATATATCAAATATATAATTATGCATTCAATCATCAATTCAACACTTGATTTAACGATCCGGTCATATCGCATATAACCGACTAGTATTCAATGTATCGGCTTATCGAATCAACCCTCGATTCGATAACTAGGTTATATCGCATATAACCATTCGATACATTCATCGCGAGAATAGAATACGGTATCACATACACGCATTATTCTCGGTCCCGTACATATCTCATATGCGCTCCTATTTCGTTTCGCTTGAGCCAGGAAAGCTCTGTGTAGGACTCTAAAGACTCGTCAATACGCCGGCAGCAGGTGTTGATCATATCAAACACCCACAAGCCGCAAGCGGTTTGCCAAACGTAACGGCCACCCGGGTATTGAGCGATCAGAAGATCGACGAGCAAGCCTGCTCATTCTCCTGTGAATCCAACCAGTAACACTTACCGTATAGTCCGGTCTGATCGTCTGATATGTCGCATATCTCGCCTAGGGGTGGTAAACGTCAGACCCCAATAGCTCGATAAGTCGTGTCGATATGAGGTCTATAACAATTCGAGAAACTACTGGTAACACTTACCAGTAAATATCAGCAACCCTGGCCAGGGATTTCGGATTATAGCCAATCGAACACAGCGCAACATCAACCCCCTATACCGGGAGAGACGAATCCCCTCCAATCGCTCATTGCCTCCATGTGACTCGGGACTGTACCCAAAAACCACTGTTTTGCACGCCCTCTTAGACGTGGTAAGGTGGAAATCAAAGCACAGTGGGAACCACACAAGACTCTATGACGATCTCGGGTCAACAGACTACTCTGTACCAGTGTCACCAGAGAACTGCCATCTGACGTAAGGTATAATACCATCTGGGAGTTCTCGGCGAGTCCGTCCTGTGTACCCAGTCTACACTGAGCACCCGTATATCATCTCTGATTTCAAACACCAATCGATATGGGATCATCCATCGCCCATCTGTATGGGTCGAGAAGGTATACGCTAGTCTACTCTGGTATATCGATGCCCCGTCTCGATACACCCACAACTAGGGACATTGAAGGATATACTTATGGACTACCATGTCCCCACTAGTATGATCCGCATCATAGTCCAGATAGTCAAGTACACATCCTAAGGGCTTTACCAACATGTAACAGAGAGACAAACAGTGTACACGTTAAGGTAAAGAGCAACCAGATAGCATACTATCATGTCGAGCAAGAAAGTCCTCCCTATATATGTCCCAGCATCCACTACAATATACATCATATCTATAGTAATGGCCTTTAGGGCATACATATAACTAACAATCTGCCACTTGCACTAGGGCCATCTGATAGCAGTGGTTGCAGTATCTCATACTCAACCATCCCATAAAAGTCTCTCTCTGGGAACAGGCCTTTGTGAGTGGATCCGCTGTGTTGTCCTCTGAGTCTACTCTCCAAACCTCGATCACCCTGGAGATCAACCATCTCCATGATCAGGAGACACTGCCTTAGAATATGTCTGGATCACTGATGGGACCGGCGTTCCTCGGCATAAGCCACAACTCCATTGTCTCACAATGGTAGGAACGTAGTTCATCTCATGAACCAAAATACATCCAGACTGCCTCTTTGGTACCATCTTAAGTAGCGATGTATCGAGCCTTTATCGTCTAGTATGCCACGGTATCTAGCTTGGAACTCTTCCAACATACCGTCCCTTTACTGAGGGTAAAGACAATGCCTGTGACTGACATTCAGTCGTCATTATCACCCTGGAACCCTTCCAGTGATTCTCCCCAGGATCGGTTGATACCATCTCACTACAACTAGCGAGAATACTAACATCCAATTAGATCTATCTCATAGATCCAAAACCCAGGATTTAGGAGGTATCATTATGATCCATTATGGAGAATCATTGTGATAAGCGGAGACTGACCGAGCGTAGCATAGGAAACTCCTTCCATATCAAGAGCATGCCATCCACGTACTCTACGAGGATCGTCACTATACTCCCTACTACCTTTTTGTTTATACAAGGTTCATCTACCATTTTGATGATGTCAAACTCTTTGACTAACACATCAAAACAGATGTTCCAACTCCACGATGTCTGCTTTATCCTATAAAGCATCTTGCACACGTTTCCGCTGCTCCCACTGTCTACGAGGCCCTCTGGCTGTGTACTTCTAGACGCTCTTTTCCAAAACATTATTTAGAAAAGTTGTCATGACACCCAACCACCAGATATCGTAGTCATGGTATGTAGCCGTGGCAAGTAGTATCTGGATGGACTTAAGCATAGGTACTAGAAAAGGTTTCATCATTATCCACGCCTGGTCGATGACGAAGACCTTTAACAAGTCTAGCTTTGAAAGTCTCAACTTTTCCATGTACACCAAGTAATCTTCTCAAGATTTACTTCCTCCTGATGGGGATTTAACCCTTCAGATATAGCAACTAAAGTCCATACTTTGTTGGTGTATAAGGATTCCATCTCAGATCGCTAAGCATCCAGCTATTCTTACAGAGTCCCACTCCTGATGGCCAGCTCGAAACTAGTTGGGTCATCATCTCATGATGCAATCCTCGCTCCCACTGTCATAGAGAAACCGAAGTATCTCTCAGGTGGGTGAGGAACCCTACTAGATTGGCGGAGAGGCTGAGGTTCGTTGGAATCTACTGAATCCTTTGGTTCTACCAAATCATCTGCTGTTGTTTGTATAGCTGGAACCTTTTCAGTTCTACATTACAGACTTTGCCTCGAGCTTGTCCGGATTTTGCTTTCATACATAGGCCGGTCAACCCTAAATCTTAACTAGCTTAAGACATGGGCTCTTCCCTTTCCATATCACATATGAAATGGTAGGCAACTGATTTGATTGGAACCCTATTCAATAGGTATGCAACTTCATAAGTGCATAACTCCCAAAAGGAAAAAGGTAACTCAGCAATACTCATCATAGAGCACACCATATCAAATAGGGTGTATCTGCTCCGCCCCGATATACCATCGTGCTATGGTGTATACGGAGGAGTAATGCTGAGAGAGAATCTCATTCTCCTTTAGAATAGTCCAGGAATTCCATGCTCAAGTATTCTCCTCCCAGATCACATCAAAGGACATAATACTTATACCCGTATTAGTTCTCTACTTCTAACTTATATTCTGTGAATATCTCAAAAGGTTCGGACTCATGTTTCAACAGGAACATAGGTCTGAATCTCGAAAGATCATCAGAGAATGTAATGAAGTACAAAGAACCAGTCTTGGCATGTGTAGACAGGGGACCTACATACATCAACATGTATCATCCTAAGAGTTCACTAACTCTTTCTCTGTTTCCAATAAACAGAGCTGTGGTTATCTTATCTCTGTGACATGACTGGCAAGTTTCACAAGATGTAAATTCAAACTCATTTAAATATGCATCTTTATGTAACTTCAGCTAGTCGGGTCACATTGATATGACCTAGTCTACAATGCCTCAAGAAGGATTCGTTCATTTCTGAACTCTTCCTCTTGTGTGTGTTCCGTATACTAAAGAACTGTAGTTTGATTTAGAACATCAATGCTTTTAGATAACGTGCCTGAACCGATCAACTTTTGATATAGGAAATGTTCAAAACATTATCCAACAATACAAAATTATATCCTTTCTTTACTAATAAAGAGACTGATATGATTTTGTATATCAGGTTCGGTATCTAATAACATTCGTTCAGAATCAATGTATTGGTAATACAGGGTGACAGTGACCAACAGACTTGGTTGCAATTCTTGCCCCGTTTTCTGCCTCATGAAACATATCACCCGTTCTCAGTCCTCTACCTTTCTGTAGCCCTAAGTAACAGATTACATATCTGGGATCCTGATCTGGTATCACATACCCAGGACGTAAAGGATACTGAGAAACAGTTCTCTGTAATGAACACACCCGAAGATGATGCATCATCATGCACTCTCCTCGTTTGGGCGGCACGGGAATTCTGGTAATCCCCAATTTCCTGCTCTGTCTTATAACAATTATAAGTTGGAGCGGGACCAACGTTCCCCAGCTCAGTATAACAAGCGGGTTCGGTCAAAAATCCGTATTATTATCTTGATTAAGGCGTGATATGGTCGCTACCTGGAGAGAGAGAGAAGAAAACACTCAGCGTGCGCTCTTGCAAGAATAGATTGGTTATTATTTTATCTAATCAGGATGGCTCCCACTGCTTTTTATCAAATCTTCCTTCAAACCCTAAAAGGAAAGACTAGCCGGGATTAATTACACACTACAAGTTCGCCAATCTTTCAGCCAGGCCAGTGTCAGTACTTTGAGGGAGGTCCCCCGTGCTTTCGCACGAACCTAATTAATGTAAACCTCGTTTTCCCAGAGGCGTAACCCCGTTGACACCTTTCTAGACACCTACTTGATCAGCTAATTGTAATGTATAAAACTCTCCCAGGAGTAACACTTACTCGCAGTGGGTATCGGGATCCAACTATCTCATAGAAGGTATGCAATCTCATTGCAAATTTCAACACTTGAAATTCCCGATAATTTTGCCCCTAGCGTCCTATGACCTTGACGCAGGCCAACAAACCATAGTGCGCTAGTCAAGTTCAACCCGTCATTTCCTGATTGAATTAAACCGACCCGCACGACCCTTGACGCAGGCCAACAAAGTCGCACGACTACCCTAATCCAACCTGCATCATATGCATAAGCAGATAAATACTAGTTAGCTACCGCACACTACGCCTTGACGCAGGCCAACAAACGTAGCACGAATACTAACTACCATTTATCTGAAATGACGGAGGACTACGCCATGTTTTTCTGAAAACCTTTTGCGTAATGAACTTGATATCGTTGTAGAATCAAATGATTTTAAAAATGGAGTGATTTTGAGGCTTTTCTAGTTTTGCTAAAGGAATCACTCCCGGTAAAGGGATCGTCGGTCCCTTCCTCGTCGAATGAGGTGCGGGATATATCGTATATATCACTGTGCAAAGCAAAAACACTTAAAAGCAATCAAAAGACAAACCGAGTGTGTAGCATCTGCCAGTTATTGCTAAAGGAGTCACTCCTGGTGAAGGGATCTCGGTCCTTTCCTCATCGAATAAGGTGCAGGATATATCATATATGCCGCTGTGCAAAGCAAGAATTGTAGCTACCTGTTTTATTTTTGAAATTCGATTCTACAACATCTTAGGTTTCTTTTATTTCATTAATCACATTAATGAAGTCCCATCATTTAATTACCTAAACATCACAGATAAATACGACGTACACTTATGTCATCCGCATTCGCCTCGATGTCCCCTCGTGCACCGTTAGGTTAGGTAACTAACGGCAGAGCGGGGCAGGGCTAGCACGGGTGTAAAACATAAGTAACGTCTATATAATATATCATATATACTATATACAGTATCCATCACAGAACATATCACATGATCACATCACAGATATCGCAGCAGAAGAAACATATGAAATATTGGATATACTAGAACGTCCGTGTTTTCAATACGAGCCATATAAAACACGGATTCCACGGTCGTGATGAATAGCCAAACCCACACCCCTAGACCCCTACGAGAGCGGCAAGCAACCCTACCAATTCTAGAGTTAGGAGACCCGGACTCGACTCCTCGAGTTGGTCTCCCACTGGACTCCAGAACCCGGTTACTTGTGCCCTCCTCCTTGGGTCTATCCTAGTGCGGAAAAGTAAATAATATACCAAGGGTGACATCTTCCGCAACCTGGAAGTGCCCCAAATAAATTACATACAAGTTTTTACATGAATGAAAATGAAAAACACTCATCTCACATAAAAACCCCCGGCTATTCAAACACGACGATCCAATATAACATATCCAGCAACACATAACATCACATGTCATCAACGTAAGTAAATATGCTCATCCCAATTGTCGTTGACATATAGTAACGAAACCGGCGATATCACATATTACACTTACGGTCACAGAAAAAAAGTGTAAAACTACAACAGTTGGAATCCGCAACCACCTCAGACATCGCATGCCTGACCAAATGAATTCCTTAGACATCACATGCCTAACAATTATAAACCCCGCATTTTAGTCTCAAAATCGAAAACACTTTTCAATATAAAGTTGGGTAATTTAACAAGATTCCCGACATTCTGATCGAATGCTCGTCGCAAACTTTAGTAGACGGATGCACCCCCGACGCCGTCGACGAAGTGCACCAAGGCGGAACACCGCTGCCGCGAGCACCCGGACGGATGCTTTCGGCGACGGGGTTCTCCTACAGTCACTTGGTCGGGGCTATGGAGTGAGGCTGTCTATTAAGTTTACCCGGCGAGTATCCGCGTACGCTACGTGATTGCGACGGACTTTTGATCACATCAAAATTCCGTGGCAACCGATCAAGTGAGACTAAAGTGCTATGTTTATAACATTCATTCAGTTATCTCATAACTTTTTGTGAATTCCAATTATTGTATCACATTCCGGATAAATAGAAAATGTTAAACTTTTCGATCGAACAGTCAAACACCCAAGTTTTCCCGATACAGATCAACACATGAAACAAGTCTAAAAACATTCAGTTCGTGCCTCAGTACCAACGGTCCAGCCGTAGAAGGGTCAAGCCAACGCCTCACATGTGGCACGCCGTACTGCCCCAAACCCGAAGGTTCAAAGGGCAGTTCAAGACTGTCACATAATCGAGTTAAGGTTTGTTGTCTTCTAGAGGGTCCATCGAGTTACTTGCACTACTTAGAACGTCTTTAAACCACGGAAAGATCCAACACTTGGAAATTTCCCGACAGGGGAAAAGTTGGGTATTTATATCCGGTCGAACTTTTTAACATACTCTAAAATATCCGGAAAGCCACACAGACAAAATTTGATAATCCGATCGAATCATCGATTCCCAAAGCAACCCCAGAATACTTAACTCTTGAGTCAAATTAAAAATTCCCAGAAAACTCAGCATAATTAAATAGGAATTACTGTGCAAAAAGGGGGGTATGACGTCATCATCTTGCCGCGGAACCGCCGCAGAAGGCAGGCTTCTGCCGCGGTTCCGCCGCCGTTTGCACTGTTCATGTATTAAATTTTGCACCGTAATTCTTATAATTCCCTGCTGAATTTTTTAAGCATTTTTAATGTGGAAAAAACCCATTTTTTAGAAAAAGTTTAGAGAGCACTTTGATGTTAGGGTTTCGGGTCGATCGGGTTTCAAACTTCGTCTACGCGTCGCCTAAGGCTCTAGCTAGGCTCTGATACCACTGTAGGGTTCCTAAGCACACAAATGAGGTCTCACAAGGCATCAACCATGCCAATTTCAAATTTCAACGGTGCCGAGAAACCCTAACAAGATCGTTGGCTAGAATTTTAGGCGACAAAGCAAACTAGTTAACACTTAACTACAAGAATACGGAAATACAACCATTGTAGATCCGGTCCTCCACCTCCACAGCTCCGTGATGAGGTCCTCTCCGCTGTCCAAATGCAATCCCGGGCTCTAGCGTCGGCTTCATCTGAGAAGAAGCGGGCTAGGTCATCGACGACGATGCCGAAGATGATCTACGTCGAGGCATCGCTAGATCAAGCTCCAACTCCACCAAGTCAAGAAAACTTGTGAAGGAAACACACTCTACTACTTGGCAAGAGGTAGAGGATGAAGAAATAGGAAGTGGGTTCACTTTAGAATTGGATTTCTCACCCTTTTTCATCAATCACCATTGATGAAGTGAAGCTTTCTTCATTGAAGAAGAAGAAGAAAGAAAGAAAGAATTTGATAAGTGTTAATTAAAAATGGAAAAGAAAATCAATACTTATCATATTCAAACCATGGTTAAGTGTAGAGACTAAACTAGGGTTAGTGGGAATGGTTAGGGTTAAGCATGAGACAAAATGGTCACTTAGTCAAACCTTCATGAAGCTTCAATGTCAAACAAAGAAAGCCACCATTTTCTCTCATTTCCAAAATGAATAAAATAAATAAATAAATAAAGAAAATGAAAACCCTTAACCATTACACAACCATGGTTTAATCTTTACACAAACCCTAATGAGCATGCATCATCAAACATGATACAAACTAGTGTACAAAAGTATATCACATATACAATGTGCACATAAAGTGAGAAAATCCATTTAAAGTGAACCAATACTAGTTAATGAAAAGTAATATATCAAATATATAATTATGCATTAAATCATCAAATCAACACTTGATTTAACGATCCGGTCATATCGCATATAACCGACTAGTATTCAATGTATCGGCTTATCGAATCAACCCTCGATTCGATAACTAGGTTATATCGCATATAACCATTCGATACATTCATCACGAGAATAGAATACGGTATCACATACACGCATTATTCTCGATCCCGCACATATCTCATATGCGCTCCTATTTCGTTTCGCTTGAGCCAGGAAACCTCTGTGTAGGACTCTAAAGACTCGTCAATACGCCGGCAGCAGGTGTTGATCATATCAAACACCCACAAGCCTCAAGCGGTCTGCCAAACGTAACGGCCACCCGGGTATTGAGAGATCAGAAGATCGATGAGCAAGCCTGCTCATTCTCCTATGAATCCAACCAGTAACACTTACCGTACAGTCCGGTCTGATCGTCTGATATGTCGCATATCTCGCCTAGGGGTGGTAAACGTCAGACCCCAATAGCTCGATAAGTCGTGTCGATATAAGGTCTATAACAATTCGAGAAGCTACTGGTAACACTTACCAGTAAATCTCAGCAACCCTGGCCAGGGATTTCCGGTTATAGCCAATCGAACACAGCGCAACATCAACCCCCTATACCGGGAGAGACGAATCCCCTCCTATCGCTCATTGCCTCCATGTGACTCGGGACTGTACCCAAAAACCACTGTTTTGCATGCCCTCTTGGATGTGGTAAGGTGGAAATCAAAGCACAGTGGGAACCACACAAGACTCTATGACGATCTTGGGTCAACAGACTACTCTGTACCAGTGTCACCAGAGAACTGCCATCTGACGTAAGGTATAATACCATCTGGGAGTTCTCGGCAAGTCCGTCCAGTGTACCCAGTCTACACTGAGCACCCGTATATCATCTCTGATGTCAAACACCAATGGATATGGGATCATCCATCGCCCATCTGTATGGGTCGAGAAGGTATACGCTAGTCTGCTCTGGTATATCGATGCCCCGTCTCGATACACCCACGACTAGGGACTTTGAAAGATGTACTTATGGACTACCATGTCCCCACTAGTATGATCCGCATCATAGTCCAGATAGTCAAGTACACATCCTAAGGTCTTTACCAATATGTAACAGAGAGACAAACAGTGTATACGTTAAGGTAAACAGCAACCAGATAGCAAACTATCATGTCGAGCAAGAAAGTCCTTCCTATATATGTCCCAGCATCCACTACAATATACATCATATGTATAGTAATGGCCTCTAGGGCATACATATAACTAACAAAATGTTGTAGAGGTCGTATGGTTTTATGGCAGGGTTCGAACGTACACATGCACTTATGCATGTATCACGGTTCGGACGGATAATACTAGAGGGCTTTGGTTTAAGCCGGATCCTAGTATTATACTGTGTAGATTTTGTCTCAATGAATTTGTATTCGGTCGGAATACAAACGCGGGTATGTATATACAGTTGCGGAGTTATTCTGTATTTTTGTTACCGGATCGCTTTTTGAAGTTGCCAGTTTGCATTCTTTATTTGGCCAAATCCCCATTCTTTTCTTCTTGGCTGAATTTTGCTTTGAGGGGCTTCCTTGCAAATGTGGAGATTTGTAAATGGAGGTTTTTTTTTGTGGTGACTGGGGCTCCAGTAGTTTCTTGGAGCATCTAGTGAGCTTGGCTTCTTTTTGTGCATTATTGGTGCTTTAATTGTGATTGGATTGAAAATGTAGTGTTGTGACATTTTTTCCTTATGATCACCCCATTCATTTGCTTGTGCCCACCCCCCTCCTCCTCTATCTTTCCCTGGCCGAGCACAAGAAAATGGGCAGAGCATTTTTTTTTTGTGAAGAGATTGATTCATTTGGTTGCAAAAGAAAGAGACTCATTCTTGCAAAAATCAATATCTCATTTCCTCAAGCTCTTTTCTATTCTCACTCCAAATGGCAACTTCGATTAACCCTTCATCCATTCATTTGGGTGATTTGAGACAGTATTCTACATCATCTCTATAACAACCTTGGACACGTCGGCTAGCAAACTTCATGTCCGAGTTGCCTCGGTTCAGAGGCGGGAGCCCGTATAAAGATTCATTGACGTGGTGCAGTTTTCGGCGAGGAGGAGATCGTAGATCGAGCGAGATCGTAGATCGAGCGAGATCGGAGAGCGAGCTTCGCCGGTGCATCCGCAACAAGCTAGGGGCTGAGGTTAAAGACCGAAAGACGCGGATCGATCGGTATAATCTCGAAACCCTTTTTTTTATAGAATACTAGTTTACGGTTAATGGAACGATCCGGGATTCGGATGCAGTTAGCGCCAGTTCGTAAAATGATTTTTGTTCCGCATTTGGCTTCGGAAAGACGGCCGGGGCGCTGCCGCAACCCAACATGGTACCAGAGCCAAACTATTAACCGTTAACTAGCTTGTTCTAACCTTTTTAAAACATCGATCAGACGAAATTTCCAAAACTGCAATTCCAAGTTCAAAGTTTCTGTCGAAATTTTTTTGTCGTCGAAAAATTATTTTGAGTGTTTCAGAAAATCAGGCAGGCTTTTCTAAGACCACTGTAAAAATTTTGTAGCATGATCCCTCTGTAGCGCCGCGGAGCCGCGGCCGTACACACGTTTTGGCCGCGGTTCCGCCGCAGTGTTGGTGATTCAGTGCACTAAATTTTTTCTTTGGATTTTTAACATGGAATTGGGGTTTCTGGATTTTTTAGTTTTGGCCCAAATTATTTTGAGTACTGGGATTTGTACTTGGGGCCCACTTCGGAAAATTTTGTCGATCAAAATTTTAAATTAATTAGTTCACAGTGCTTACTTTATATCTATGACCGTGAATGTAATTCGATCAGTAAATCTTTTCTAATTGCTATAGCCCTTTTAGACGGGTTTGCGAACATGACATTCGCGTTGATGTTCTGTGTTGTGCTGTGATGCTGCGGATTTGTCGTGGTGGATAGCTTGCGTGCAATGATAGTGCAGTTTGGATATATTTATACATTTTATATTGCGGGGCGAGCATCCGACATGTGGACTGCTGTCACTGCCTGTTTGTATATTATTCTTTTGGGGCACGAATAGGTTGAGGTCGATGTACCCGTTGTATATATTTTCTTTTCTGTACTAGGATTACCCTATGGAGGAGTGCACGGATAGCCGGGTTCTGGATGGCAACGGGTCCGTATCTCATAGCTTTGAGAGGGAGGGGACCTCACTCTATGATTGGCGGGCTATTCGCCATACTCGTAGGGGGTATAGGATGGCCCAAGGTGGGGTGCTCAAGTTACCGGATTCCGTGAAGTGCTGGGTGGTCCATTCATGATTCTGAAGGGGGCTGCCTCGCTTCTTGTTTTAGCGGGTAAATTGCCGCACTCGTAGGGGTCTAGGTTTTCATTGTACAGGCTATCCACACGACCAGGGGAAAGTCGGGTTTCATTTGCGGCTCTATGAAACCCGGGGCTCCCAGATTATCTGTTGTGTTCTGGGATGCTTATTACTTTTCTATGATGTTGCATTTTATCACGCCTGGAGTGATTATTGTATATCTATATATATACTAGTAGATGTTGTATATGTTTTACACCCGCGCTAGTCCAGTCCCCGCTCTGTCGTTAGTTAAGTAACCTAACGAGTGATGACGGGACCCAGAGGCGAATGCGGATGGCATATACATATATTTTATTTTCGTTTTTTTCTAGTGTGATTAATTGATGGGACTGCGTTGATTCGGATCAATACAAAGAAAATAGATCAATACAACCTATACAGATGTTGTTGGAACAATTTTCAAAAAGCTGTTATTGCAAGGACATTCTCCTTTGTTTTGCACAGTGGTATTCAGTTTAGAATATCCAGCACCTCATTCGACGATGCAAGGACCGAGATCCCATCACCGGGAGCGACCCCTTAGACAGGGGTTTGTGTTAGGGCAATAACTTCACTATAGCTGATTACTTTTGTTTTGCATCATGGTATTCAGTTGGAATATCCTGCACCTCATTCTACGGGTAAAGAGCCGAGATCCCTTCACCGGGAGTGACCTCTTTAGCAAAGGTTTTCGTCACTATATGAATTTATAAATGGTTATCCAGTTCCTTCAACGATATCAAGTTCATTACGGTAAAAGGTTTTTCGCCAAAAACCATTCATAGCCCTCCATCATTTCAGATCAGTGTTGCTTAGTATTCGTGCTACGTATATCGTGCTTAGCCGAGGCGTAGTGTTCGGTAGCTGTGTAGTGCTTTTCTGTTGCATGGATTTGCGATTAGTTACGACAGTCGTGCGGTCATTTTGGCTCAGTCAAGGACTCGTGCGGGTGGGTCTAATGCAATCAAGATAATGACAGGTTGAACTTGGCTAGGATCCTTTGATATGTTGGCTCAGTCAAGGTCACTTAGGTCCTAGGGGTAAAAATCACATCGGGAGTTTCTAAAGAAACTGAAACTTGCCAGGCATGCGCATACCTTCTGGAGTGTGATAACGTAAGTGGATTCCATCACGTTATCATACGATGATAGTTTGATCCCGATTCCCACTGATGAGTTGGTTTACTCGGGTGATCCCGACTTATTCTTCTTTCAGGTTTGGAGGAGAATTTGAGGATACAGTAGGAGGTTTCCTGATCAGATAAAGTGATAACCATTCTGATCTTGGTTAGAGTGCATGGAGAGTGTTTCTTTTCTCTCTCTCTCTTTGGCTGCGACCATGACCCGACCCTAGACTAAGACTCAGTGACCAAGTTAACCGAACTTTCTTAAAACACTGGCTTTTGGATTGTCTGAGTTGCATACATCATTGCCACTGATTCTTTTACCCTTTGCATTTCTCCAGAACACCTCATATCACTACGAACATCCACTTCCATTGGATAAATCCATTGTATGGTTATATACGAACTCAAAGTAACTTGTTCCAGATTCGAGGATTGATTCTGGTTCTGGAGAGATTGAATATGGCTATTCAGTTGTCTTTTCCTTTTACTATCTCTCAAGTTATGAGGGCCCCTAGGATTAGGGGATAGTACACCTATTACGCTTATTGGATAGTCTTCTTCCAAACCATTGGCAGGTGCCGAAAGGTAGGGAATGAAGAAAACCAATTAGCCTAAGTGCGGTGTACAGAAGGTAATAAGTAAAGACAAATAAAAGGATTGGAAAGAGGGGCAAAGTAAATTGCGACTGCTATTCATGACCAAACCAAGTATTTCATCGCCACTACTACTTCACCTTTGTATTTCTCCAGAACATCCCGTATCACTACGAAGATCCACAGTTATTTGGATAATCCATCGTATGGTTATATACGAACTCGATGGAACTTGTTCCAGTTCGGGGATGGATTCTGGTTCAGGAGAAATAGAATAAGGTTTATTCAGTTGTCTTTTATCATCACCTTCTCTCAGGTTGCGAGTTTCCTAGAATTAGGAGAGTACACCTATTATGCTTATTGGATAGTCTTCTTCCAAACCATAGGTGGGTGCCGAACGATAAGGAAGGAAGAAAACCATTAAGCCTAACGATGGTGTACAGAAGGTGACGACTAAAGACAAATAAAGGGATTTTGTGAGATGGCAAGGAAACATAAGGTTATAGTCATGAATCAGGATAATAGAAGAGGCATTACTAGGAATACCCGGATACTCCTTCGAAACATATTCATGTTTCAGTTTCACTGTGTATTGTTAATAGAAAACTGATTTCCCAATTGGTTCTTGCTCAAAGGTATTATTTACCAGATATGATTCTCACATCTGTATGGTTTTTTAGATGATGAGTTGGAGTAAGTTATTGGGAATTACGTGATCATCCTCATTATATCGTAATTGGTGATATTTGAGGAAATCGCCTGGGTACAGTTTTCAACCTACGACGCACAGGGTTTGAGTTATTAAACTCAGGGGACTTATACAAAGTATTGTATGTTGTCCAGTGTCCACTTGGACAAAGGGGTAGGTCCTCGTACTATATTCTGTTTACTTGTGACTTCTCTAGTTTTAGACATGTGTTTCGTAGAAATACAAGGTCCAAGTTTGAGGAGTTATAGGTATAAGAATAAAGTAGAGAACCGGGTGTAGCAAGTATCGGGATTCTTTAAGGTGATCGAAGATGTAGATACTTCTGGTTGGTATTCAGATGATAGTAATGTTTAAGAGAACTAACTTCCCTTTTGGGTTACTCATAATTGGAAGAACTCCTAAGTTGAGTAATGCTAATCAGCCTTTCTCTATTTAGTTGACCTGCACTGGAGACAGCTGCATGATTTGAATCTGGTTCCAATTAAATTAGTGACTCTGTTTCTATATTATATATACAATGGATCATAACTTAACGATGTTAAGGTATATAGAGTTGTCCAGCTTATGCTTAAAACCAGATTCTAGATAACTCAAGGCACGTTTTTGTAATGGCAGTTTGTGGGTTGACCCGGATTTTGATGAGGGTTCACTTTCTATCATCTGGAAGATCAATAGTGATATTATTCTTGACTCCCCACAGTTTTAGTAAAATGGATTTTTTAAGAAAACAGTAGTGGGAGTATGGTAGAATTGGAAGATATTCCAGAACCGCAAACGATTATAGAAAATTTAATAATACCTAAAGATTCAATCAGGTTTGACATTCCATTAGCCACTCCGCAGATATGGTGGGGAACCTCAGACACCCGAGAGGTACTCCGGTAGCCTCAAGGACGGTGACAGGGAGGTTCTTGTTTACCCTGACTAGCCATTACTGTTGTTCTAGACTATGAGAGCCGGCATGAGGATAAGTATAGCGTCGTTCTAAACTAGTTTTAGAAGTGCATGTGTATATTGTTCTGCCAGAGGGTTGTCGTAGTCAGTGGAAGCATAGTGGACAAGTAGCTTGTGCCTATTTAAAGACTAAAGCAGATATAGCGGAGAAAGATCATCTATTTTTTTGATGTGATAGTCATAGGCTTTGACTACATCAGAATAGGGGATGGATCTGTTAAAAAAGTAGTAGGGTGTGATGTTCTGGTATTTAGATGATATACACAGAGTAGGAAGTAAAATTTCTATACTACGATCGGTTTTACTGTGGTTGTCACACAGTGTTTTCTCCATAAAGGATATGGATATTATATCGGACATTCTGGTTTCTAGATCTAGATTTGGGTAGTTACCTAATCTGGGTACTTAGACAGCATTCTAAAGGTATTTAGAATGGACGACTCTTGACATGGTGGTGTACCGGCAGGTGATGGAGTCACCTTCTCTAAAGGTGTCTTACAGACTAAAGGGTAGAAGGATGTGCATGATTGGCAGATCACTTGCTTAGGTAATTGAGTTGATCATGATATGTCAAGTACCACACCAGGTGTTGTTTTTGCACTAGATGCAATAAGTTGATATTGGTCCAATCCTGGAGAAACGTTCGGAAGCAGTTTTAGAACATAAGTGGATGTTCTAGGGATCTGATAACGGAAGCCTCATTCGGGAGACAGTTATCATTCTAGGATTCCAAGGTGACCTGGATGACAAAGTGACTGTCAGAGTTATAGTTTTCCCTCTGATGAGGGGCAGTAGTTTGGACAGGTGGTCCAAGCGGAGACTGAGGGAGGTATGGCGTAGGATACTGATTAAGTTCAGTTGACGATACAGTCTAAGAAGTTTGGTTTTGGAGTTCATTCGTGAGCTAGGTCATATCAGATATCCAGACATATTCTAAGACAGGTATTGCTCATTTCGGGAGATGGGTTTCTCCGCGAACTTGAGAATTAGAGAGACATAGAAAGAAACATTAGAGTGGATCCACTCAATGAGGCTATTTCTCGAACACAATAGTTTTACAAACGAGCTTTGTGACATTGATTAGTAGAGGAGTTGGGTGTTTGGTATCACACGGGCTGTGAGTATGCGACATCGCAATAATTAGCCTTAAGTGCAAGTGGAAGATTATTGGATATAATGCCCTCAAAGTCAAATATTGGATCGCAGGCACGTAATTGCAATGATTGAGGGAGGACCTATACCGGTAAGACCGTCTTATTCGAGATGATAGTCTGCTATCTAGTTTATCTTTATCATACGTGTACTGCTTTAGGTGACATGATATATCACTATTGTATGTTGATAGAGCCCATAGGATTCTTGCTTGACTACCAACAGTATGATGGAGATCATATACGTAAGAGTTGGGTAGTCTATAAGCACATCCTTAAAAGTGGTCCCTAGTCGTGGGAGTTTCGAGATAGGGCATCGATACTCCAGAGTAGACTGTATACAGTCGAGACCCCGACGAGGGGCAGTGGCCGGTCTCATAAGCCATTGGTGTCAGTTGGGTCACCTATGATGTATACAGGTGCTCATTGGGTTAAGAATACAATGGACAGGACTCGCCGGGAACATGCTAGCTGGTTATTAAAACCTGTCGTCACATAGCAATTCCCAGGTGACATGTGTACAGGTTAGTCTATCGACCAGTGGTCGTCATTTGTCTCGTGTGAGTTCCAACTGTGCTTTGATTATTACCCTCCCACGGCTCAAAGGAGTCGTGCAAACAGGTTCTAGTTGGGTACAGTCCCGAGCCACATGGAAGTAGTGAGCGGATCGGCTGGGGATTCATCTCTCCCTACGTTGGGAGTGAGATCGTGCTGCGTCTAGGAGAGTCATTACACAAAATCCATGGCCATGGTAAGCGAGATTTACTAGTAGGTATTCCAGTAGTATCTCAGATTTTTTGGGCTACATTCCGACACGACTTATACCGCTTTTGGGGGTGTGACGTTTACCAGCTCCTTAGCCCTATATGCGATACTCATAGACGAACGGACCGGACTGGACGGATATTGTCACACATACTCTCAGTAGGGTTCCGGGAACAGCTAGCTCATCGGACTCCCTTTGACTCAGTACATGGGCAGCCGTTACGTACAGCTAGTACCACTGATGGCTTGTGGTTAAACCCACTGCCAGAGTATTGACCAGTCTTTAGAGTCCCCCATACAAAGTTTTCCAGTTCGGGAGAAACGTTGTAGAGGCCGTATGGTTTTATAGCAGGGTTCGAACGTACACATGCACTTATGCACGTGTCACGGTTCGGACGGATAATACTAGCGGGCTTTGGTTTAAGCCGGATCCTAGTATTATACTGTGTAGATTTTATCTCATTGCATTTGTATTCGGTCAGAATATAAATACGGGTATGTATATACAGTTGTGGAATTATCCTGTATTTTTGTTACCGGATTACTTTTTAAGTTGCCAGTTTGCATTCTTTGTTAGGCCAAATCCCCATTCTTTTCTTCTTAGCTGAATTTTGCTTTGAGGGGCTTCTTTGCAAACGTGGAGATTTGTAAATGGAGGGTTTTTTTTTGTGGTGACCGAGGCCCCAGTAGTTTCTTAGAGCTTCCAGTGTGCTTGGCTTCTTTTTGTGCATTATTGGTGATTTAATTGTGATTGGATTGAAAAGGTAGTGTTGTGACATTTTTTCCTTATGATCACCCCATTCTGTTACTTGTGCTCACTCCCCTCCTCCTCTATCTTTCCCTGGCTGAGCACAAGAAAATGGGCAGAGCATTTTTTTGTGTGGGGAGATTGATTCATTTAGTTGCAAAAGAAAGAGATTCATTCTTGCGAAAATCAATAGCACATTTCCTCAAGCTCTTTTCCATTCTCACTCCAAATGGAAACTTCAATTAACCCTTCATCCATTCATTTGGGTGATTTGAGACAGTATTTTACATCATCTCTATATCAACCTTGGACACGTCGGCTAGCAAACTTCGTGTCCGAGTTGCCTCGGTTCAGGGGCGGGAGCCGGTATAAAGATTGATTGACGTGGCGCAGTTTTCGGTGAGGAGGAGATTGTAGATCGAGCGAGATCGGAGAGCGAGCTTCTCCGGTGCATCCGCAACAAGCCAGGGGCTGAAGTTAAAGATCGAAGGACACGGATCGATCGGTATAATCTCGAAACCCCTTTTTTATAGAATACTAGTTTACGGTTAATGGAACGATCCGGGATTCGGATGCGGTTAGAGCCAGTTCGTAAAAAGTTTTTATTCCGCATTTGGCCTCGAAACGACGGCCGGGGCGCTGCCGCAACCCAACAGTCCTTACATTTTTTTTATAGAAAGAGCTAATCTTAAGTTTAGTTCTTGAGTTAAGTCAAAATGAAGGGAAACTATTGAAGCTTTACTGAAGGATAAGTCTGAAAAATAGTTTCTTTTCTTGAGTCCAAATTTTGAAAGTATATACCCTACAAACTGCACATACACGCACCATGAAACTTGGGATAGTAGAGGATACCTAAAAATACTCTTGCCTGAAAAGCTAGTATGAAAGGAAAAACGGTATTTAAAGCTAACCACCAAAAGAGTATCATTGAAAAATATGTCCGGTCTTGAAAAAGAAAAATAAAGAAAAAAGAGAAGAAAATAAATGAATAAAGTCAAGACCTGGAAACTGCTATTTACGCTTTAAAGCTCGCACATTCAGTAACCGGCTGTTAGTGCCTCAAGAAGCATTAATAGTCGCATGAAAGGTGTGTAAGAAAATCCGTCCATCATTAATGAAAAGAAGTAGTATTAGGTATTAGGGCAAGGGTACTATAGTTTAAATTGAATTCTTAAGTGTAGGGGTGAAACTATACACATACGTAGGGGTATACAATCGATATTTGGAGGAAAGATAGAAATAAAGAATAAGACTTATGTTTTCCGTAAAACTGATAAAAATCCCTGATTGGAGACCGCACTTTAGAAAAAAACTAAGGAGATACCGAGATCTTTCTAAACTGTAAAATGTATAGGATCTGGCGTTGAATAAATAGGAGGTCTGAATCATAAGGGTTGGATATTTCTAACTTAGGATAATAGAATTTCTAACCTAGATACTAAACTGTAGGAGTAGAATCGACGTTAACTTATGAAACTAGCTTGACGAGATTTTGTGGGTGTAATCCGCTGAAAACCCTCAGGAGACAACACTCCTCCTACTAGGGACACTTTGAGGTTTAACGGCTTGTTGCACGAGCTCAGTGCAATCGCGTTCCCTGCGAATGTGTGGCTAGGATTTTGTTTTGCTCGGGATGAGAAAAAGATAAGTTTGGGGGTATTTATTAATATCAGAAAACTGCATTTTAATACCGCTCATTCTTTATCTATTTTGTTATCTATCGGTACTATTAACCATTGTCTGCTCAGTAATACAGATTACAGGTATCCGTGACAAAATACTGGAAATACACTTAAAATCATGGATATATCATTTGTGAGCCGACACTGCAACCAGAACTGGAATACGACCGATATTCCAAGAGTTTCTTTGTGTACACACTTTTTATCTAAATGGACCAACACAATACAAGTGTGTACACAAGACTTTTTGGCATCAACTAGTGAGGGGGCTGCCCAAGGCACACAAGTGGGGGGACAAGAGTATTAAATGCATAAAGATGTGATGTGATGTATAGCTACATCTTCCCTCCAAGCTACTGAGTGCAGAACAGGTTTAATTAGAGAAATCTAGCATCACCAAAGTGATGTGGGGGAACACACAAACCAACACACCAAGCACGAGGCCTAGAACCATCAACAGGGCCGGCCACACTGAGATCTTGGTCGAGCTGGCTGGCCCCCTGCCCCCAATTGCCCCCAGTCTTCTGTGGACCCTTCCCTGCTGCTACCTCATCATATTTTTATTGTTTGATTTCTTTTCTTTTGTGCCTATATAAGGTAGATGAGTGAGCAAGGGAGGGGGGTCTTGGATTGTCTTACATTGTTTATTCTATGACCAAGCTTTTGTTTTCTTTTGTTCTTTCTCTTGTACATAGCTTAGTCCCCTTGAGCTCCTTGCCTTCACTTGATCTTGCAACCTCTTCATTGAGCTGGCAAGATTAAGTGTTGTCTATTGATTTCAAGGGTTGTATCTTCATTTTGGATTAAATAAAGCTCTCTTTTGTGCCTTCATTCACCATGAGTTCTTTGCCTTCACTTGATCTTGCAACCTCTTCATTGAGCTTGCAAGTTTAAGTGTAGGTTATTGAATCCATGTCTTGTGTTATGTTCTATGGTTCTTAATGAATCTCTTTACTTGCTTTTCTTTCTTGCAATTTACTTACCTTGCTTTACTTTCTTGCTTTTAATTACTTGCTCTTTATTTACTTGCAAATTTATTATCATGTCATTTACTTACTTGTAATGCTCTTTTCTTTTCTTTATTTATCTTTTCTTAAACTATTTTTGGTTTGTTCTTGAGATGGTTGTAAATATGTGTTGTTAGTAAAAGAATACGATATTGTAAGTTAAGGATTTCGTTTCCCATTTCTTTTCCCGTTATTTTCCATTGAACTCCGCCCAAACCTTACGCAAGCGCTCGTTAGGCACCCTACCCTACCAAGGTATCGGTGATCCCTAACCGCGACTGGTTGCGTTCGGTTTCGCCGGAGGCGAAAGTCAAGCGAAAAGAACGGACAGACAAGGGCTAATAAGCCGGATTCTATGAATACCGTGCTGAAATACCTTAATCCACGTTATTGCCGATTGCTCTAGCTTCAATTGGTCAAGACTCGGCTCAAAGGTTTGAGTACAAATTCACTAGTTTACACTATTGTATCTTTCCCTAACAACTTTATACTTTGCATATATACACATAGGATAGATATGAACTTTCTGCCCGCACGCATTAACTCGTGAAAATAAGAACATAAAATGCTCCGTCTCCCTATGGATCGACCCGTACTCATCGCAGCTAGCTGCAAAGCGACACCGTTCTGATTGCGGTTAATTTTAGAACTTTCAAATACACGACACGCCAAAACCATGCAATCAATGCACGAACAAAAATCTCAATCAAGTGCATCCTGGTGTGCACAAAATCTCATATCATGCGCCCTATATGCGCAAAAATCCAAATCAAGTGGATCAAGTCCGTATAAAACATCCAGTACAATAGTATGCACGATAATGAACATCAAATGCAGACGCGCATGAAAACATAATCTAGTGCAACCAATGCACGAAATACAATTTGGTGCAACCAATGCACGAAATACAATCTGGTGCAACAAATGCACGAAATACAATCTGGTGCAACAAATGCACGAAAACTCATCAATATTTAAAATGCTCCCAAAAACAACACCGAGTATACCAAAGTGTATAGACATAAACGTGTGCAACTGTGTGCACAAAATCCATCCCAATGCACTGCAAGCACATATAAGCTATACCGAGTGCAAAAATCAAGTCAAGTGCGTATGACATGCACGAAATCGAAATAGACGGTATCGAATAGAAGAAACCATAAATACGTGCTACGAAGGCACTAATCGATACCTAGTGCAATAGATATGCACGAATCATAAATCTCGATATAATGGTGTATAAAATATAAATCAAGTGCAATAACTATGCACAAAATATAAATCTCCAATAGATGCAGCCATGGTGCATAGAAACATAAATCACGAAACCCAAATCATCGAAACTCAAGTCCAAGCGATAAAAGTGTGATACTCGGATCACAAAATGCAAATCGCAATAACTGACATTGAAATACACCTCCTACAATATCGAAAAATATGCCGGTGCGCCCAAACTGGCAGAGCAAAATCATCTACTTGCCTCCTGCTCACGGTCTGGCATCTCCGGTCTCTGGGTTCGCTGTTCCTCTCTGGGTTACCAATAGCGCAATCCTTCTGCTCGTCGGCCCGGTCAGGTGCACTAACAGAACAGTCCCGCTCTTGAACTCCTCTGATCTCCGTTTGGCTAATCAACATGACCACTTTCGAACGGCATATTAGTGACGGCGGCATCTGTCCTTCTGAATACGCACGATATAACTGACCCAGGGTGTAAATCTCTATTGCTGCGGTGTCCTGGAAAGAACCTGCTCATGGCTTCTTCCGATCTCACCTATGCCGAACAATACAAAGGTTGGCACTCTTGCGTAACTCTTTTCTCATAACCGGACAACTGCGTCCTCAGCATGGCTTTCATTTGGAATTTAGTTGTATCTAACGCCTCTGCACACATATCAATCCTCTGGCATCAACGGAGCGTAACAACTGCTCGTTAACATCTCGCACGAACCTCTTGTTCCACTCGTCTTTATTATCGTCCACTTCGACGTCATCGTTTGCTGTCTGTATATTGCAATTCATTCTCGGCTATGGTCAATCTGGAGTCTCTCACACGGACTCGAAATTAAGAACTCAGTATCTTCACCACTCTGTAGAAGATATCTAGCCGAACACATCCTCGGGAACTAGTCCAAATCATCGGAGGAATACACTTTATCTGTCCGTTCTCGATCAACTCACAACACATCTAGGTGAGGTCCTTCTATCTAAAACTGGTCAACTTACCGATCTCACATCGGAGAATCCAACGAACAACATCCTCTCTTGATTAATCTACTCTAGATTTGAGTAAGATCCTTCAACTGGAATTCTTCAACTTATCTGAGCCTGCATCGGCACATCAAATCTGACGAATCATAACAGTCGCTCCACTCGAGATAGACTAGCTATCTCCAGTCCCATCTCTGTCTGGAAGCTCCAGCGGTTTCAGCTCATAAGCATTGGAAACGACATCCCATCAATCTCAGCAACAACTGGGTCATCTGTCTGCACGGTAGAAAACATCACGATCTCTGAGGTAGGATGTACATCAACAGTTCTCTCAATCTGGCAACCTCTATCAATGGCCCGATCATCTGGTGCAAAAATGAACACTCGCCTCAACGAGAGATCACAATACAATACCATACCTACACATCCCTATATCACCAGAAAACAACATGGTCAGTCCTCATCCATGATGAGCTTGCCCTGACCGCAACACCAGCACCAGCTCAATTTGCGCTCAAACCATGGTGACAGGAACCTCAAGCAGGTATCGAAGAAGATAGATCAATGAATGAATGAATAAACAGATCCCAAATGGATATATGATTATAGGAATGAATAGTATCATAGATTTCAAGATAAGTACATCCTAAGGTTTATTAAGTGGAGTATCGTATCATAAGTATGCCGTGGAATATACGTATGGTACGTCACTCTACTCAAGCTACCTACTCCATCAATCAAGGTCAATCTATGAAACGAAAGTTCGGGTCTAATACCTAGCGTTAAGTCTAAGTTCCGTAAGGTCAAGCCTAGGTTCCGAAATATATACGCCCTAGACTCCGCATAGTCAAACCCAGACTCAAACCAAGGTTAAACCTAATGCTCTGATACCAACTTTGTCACGACCCGTAATTTAGCACGTGACCGGCACTTAAATTACGCAACGTCTAAAGGCGTGACGTAAATCAAGTAAGACGAAGCCTAGAAAATCTAATCGTTTTTGCGGAAAATAGTGGGGGTGCAGTTTTGAAATAAAGGTATAATGAATCATGTTTTTCTTTTAAATGCATAGCTAATGAAACATGAAAATGCAAGTGGATTATACTAGAGTTGAAAACAGGTTTCATCTTATTATAAATTTTGGCAGCACCTCCCTCCTATATTTTGGTCCAAAAACATATAGGCATCTCCAAGCGGGAGCTAGCTCTTCGCCAACCGGTGGAATCACAACCACGCAATAACATATATACGATGCCCAACGGTGAAGAATCAACCTAGAAAGAACAAATAAGGAAGCAAGACATCAAAACTCAAAAAAGCGATCAAAAAACCATCGCTCTAAGTCTCGCACAAAACCCAAGTCTGACTAGGTCTACCAATATACAATGTCTAGTCCTGATCTGATCTGATATGATGGAGTTTATCTATATACAATAGAATATAACAGTACGAGAGTAAGCACGATCCAACATGTGTCCCACCTACCAAAGCGAAACACCCTGGAAGAAGCTGTGTGCCAGCGATACCGCAACTGATCCCAAGCGGTCAAACCTGTAAGAACTGCGGTACAACGGGGGTGAGTTGCCAACTCATGAGTAGAAAACATCAGCAAGTAGAAATCGAATAAAACAATGATTTCCTAGGTCACTATATCCTGAAGGTAATACTATGATATCTAGGGTGACTAAGTATGCATATATGTCAACAATCGAGTCAATGCAATGACATATATAAATAAATATCTGACATTATATGCATGTATGCATGTGGATATCATCCACATGTCTATCAACGACATAAACAATATCATGGAACCTGAGTGTTCCACACCGACACTCAAACAACATGAAAACATAAGCCTGTATATATATGAGAGTATCTACAACGTGAGTCCATCAATGACACATCAAAATCATGGAACCTGAGTGTCCAACACCGACACTCGAAATATCATGAAACCCGTTTCCAGCATCGACACGTAAATTCTCATATCTCAGGTGCCGCATACTCATATCAGCCCTCATATCTATCTCATCTCAGGTGCTACATCCTCAGATCGGTCCTCATATCAATCTCATATCATAACTCCAAAATGGTATCCTCCAGATATCCGCCGAGCTCTATACAATCACCGGTAGGTAGTGCTCCCCTGCCAGGCTCACCGCCTAACAATACGAGTCTTCTTGCCCCGGTTTACCTCAACGGGTCAACAATGTACCCGCAGATGGTGCCTACCGCTCTTCGAATCGGGTATACTCACTGCTCAGAACAAAGAAAACTCATGGTGGACACCTCGAAATATCATATCAAGAGAAACCGTGTTTTTAAAACAATACACAATTTCCTTTGAAACTAAACTACGGTTCTCAAATCCAGAGATCTCATAAAAACAGTATCTCAATGCATATAACCATAAAGTACAATGTATGCAACAAAGAGTAGTAATATGAGCATATCGGGTATATCATGCAAGCATGTCAAGTGATAATACTGAACAATGAATGTACTTTTACGGTTAAGAGTAATATCATGATATGCCAGTTCTACTGTGTAAGTAGCATGAAAATTACCAATGATGAATGTGTGTGAGCCGGCAAATCTATATAAGTGTAACATGCGCATCAACGATAATTGTGCAGGTATGCTAGTAATGATATCATATAACATTAGATACCGACACGTGGTATGTACATCACAAGTGGTCATATCCTACACAACATGAACAATAAATGAGTAAATCTATCTACACAAGAATCATACGGTCACTTTTAAACGATACATATCGTCGTTTTGAAAATAGGTATGGTTCAAGTGGAAATCTTTATATCGGCGATCCCGCCTCATAACATCCGATATGACAATAATCATCGATCATCATCCTTAAATCACTAGCACGGATCAATCATCCGATACATCATCATCACGTATGGTAATCCATCGTACGGGGTCATCAAACAGAATAGGGAACCTATCGACCTATACAATAATGAGGGTATGGATCTAAAGTCTCGTACGGCATATTACTCATTATACTCATAAATATATATATATATATATATTGTTAGTTATATGTATGCCCTAGAGGCCATTACTTTGCATGCGATGTATATTGTTGTGGATGCTTGGACATATATAATTCTTGCTCGACATGATAGTATTCTATCTGGTTGCTCTTTATCTTAACATTTACACTTATTGTCTCTCTATTACATGTTGATAAAACTTTTAGGATTAGTACTTGACTACCAGGATTATGATGCGGATCATACTAGTGGGGCAGAGGTAGTCGGCAAGTACATCCTTCAAAGGTTCCTAGTCGTGGGAGTATCGAGACAGGGCATCGATACTCCAGAGTAGACTAGCGTATATATTTCTTGACCCATATGATGGGTGATAGATGATCCCATATCCATTGGTGTTTGACATCAGAGAAGGTATACGAGTGCTCAGTGGAAACTGGGTACACTGGACGGACTCGCCGAGAACTCCTATATGGTATTATACCTATCGTCAGATAGCAGTTCTTTGGTGACACTGGTACTGGTTAGTCTGTCGACCCGAGATCGTCATAGAGTCTTGTGTGATTCCCAATATGCTTTGATTTCCACCATACCACTGTCCAGAGATCGTGCAAAAAGGTGGTTTTTGGGTACAGTCTCGAGTTACACGGAGGCAATGAGCAATAGGAGGGGATTCGTCTCTCCCGGTATTGGGAGTTGATGTTGCGCTATGCTCGATTGGCCATAACAGGAAATCCTTGGCCAGGGTTGCTGAAATCTACTGGTAAGTATTATCAGTAGTTTCTCGAACCGTTATGTACCTTGTATCGGCATGACTTATCAGGAAATTAGGGTCTGACGTTATACCACTCCGAGGCTGTGATATGCGACATATCTGACGAAGAGACCGGACTGTAAGGTAGTGTTACTGATTGGATTCTCAGGAGTATGAGCAAGCTTGCTTGTTGATCTTCTTATCGCTCAATACCCCGGTGGCCATTACGTTTAGCAGACCGCTTGCGGGTTGTGGGTGTTAGATATGATCATCACCTACTGCCGGCGTATTGACGAGTCTTTAGAGTCGTACACAGAGGTTTCCTGGTTCATGCGAAATGAAGTAGGAGCACATATGTGATATGTGCGGGACCGAGATTAATACGCGTATATGATACCGCATTCTATTCTCGCGATATGTGACATCGGTAGGTTATATGTGATATAGCCGGTTTATCGGATCAAGTGTTGATTCGATAAGTTGTTACATTTGATATTAGTCGGTTATATGTAATATAGCCGGATTATTAAATCTAGTGTTGCTTTAATAATTTAATGTAGAATTATATATTTGATATATTAAATTACATTAACTAATATTAGCTCACTTAAGCATTTCTCTTTCTCACTTTTAATATATTAATATATATGTGATATATGTTAATAGTATTGTTTTCTTTCTTAGCACACAAAATATATATGTGATATATATTAGTGTGTCATGCTAGGTTACACATGCAACATGGATGAATGAGACTTAAACCATGCTAGGGTTAATGTTAGGGTTTATATTTATTATTAAGTAATTCAAATAAAGTGGAATTTGTCATGGTTGATTTTTTGGTGGAAACTTGTAGAACATTTACTTGGTCCACTTATTTTGTCATGCTTAAGATATTTATTAACCTAACTATTACCGTACACCATGGTTTAGTCTCTACAAGGGTTAAGGTATGACATATACTCACCATGGTTGTATTTCTAACCTCATGAGTTTTCATTCATCATCTTCTTCCTCATTTGAGAAAAGCTTGCTAGTTTTTTCTAAGTGATGAAATATTGTGAGAAAAAGAAATCTAAAGAGTGACCAATTCCTACTTCATCATCCTCTACTATTAGCCATTTAGTTTAGCGTGTTTGCTTCACTAATCTACCATTAGTGAAGAGATAGCATGAGCTTGAGTCTCCTCGATGCAGATCATCTTCGGCTTCGAAGACTTCGAGCAAGTTTGCATCTTTCATCTTGTGGAGCCTATCAAGAGTTCGGGAGATCATTATGTAGGGCTCCTAGGCACTCTCAAGAGGTCTCACAAGGCATCAACCATGCCAATTTCAAAAAATCTAGGTGCCGAGAAACCCTAATACGGATCGTTGGCTAAAGTTTAGGCGAAAACAAAAGCTAGTTAACAATTTAACTAATGGGTAATCGGAAATACAACCTTTGTAGATCCGGTGCTCCACCTCCATAGCTCCGCAACAAAGTCCCTTTGCTGTCCAAATGAGTTCCCGGGCTCTAGCGTCGGCTTCGTCGAAGAATAAGCGAGCTAGGTCGTCGATGTCCATGCCGAAGATGATCTACGTCGAGGCATCGCTAGATCAAGCTCCACCTTCACCAAGCCATGAAAACTTGTGAAGGAAACACACTCTACTACTTGGCAAGAGGTAGAGGATGAAGAAATAGGAAGTGGGTAGACTTTAGAATTGGATTTCTCACTCATTTGCATCAATCACCATTGATGGAAGACGGTATCTTCATGAAGAAGAAGAAGAGGAAGAAGATGATAAATATTATGATAAGTTAAAATGAATGGAAAAGAAAATTCAATCTTATCATAACACTTACCATAGTTAAGTGTAGAGAGTTAACCAAAGTTAGTGAGTGGTTAGGGTTTGGCATAAAACAAAAATGGTGGACTTTTCAAAAGTTCAAGACACTTCAACAAAAGAAATAAATAAAGCCACCATTTTCCTTTTGCCAAAAATAAATAAAACAATAAATAAATCATTTAAAACCCTTAGCCATTAACTAACTATGGTTTAAACATACATTTAACCAAGTATTGCATGTATCATCAAACATGATACAAGCAAGTGCACAAAATCGTATCACAAATGCAATGCGCACACCCGAGCGAGAAAATCCATTTAAAGTGAACCGATACTAGTTAATGAAAAGTAATATATCAAATATATAATTATACATTAAATCATTAAATCAACACTTGATTTAACGATCCGGTCATATCGCATATAACCGACTAGTATCCTATGTATCGGCTTATCGAATCAACCTTTGGTTCGATAACTAGGTTATATCACATATAACCAATCGATACATCCATCGCGAGAATAGAATACGGTATCAGATACACGCATTATTCTCGGTCCCGCACATATCTCATATGCGCTCCTATTTCGTTTCGCTTGAGCCAGGAAACCTCTGTGTAGGACTCTAAAGACTCGTCAATACGCCGGCAGCAGATGATGATCATATCAAACACCCACAAGCCGCAAGCGGTCTGCTAAACGTAACGGCCACCCGGGTATTGAGCGATCAGAAGATCGACGAGCAAGACCGCTCACACTCCTGTGAATCCAACCAGTAACACTTACCGTACAGTCCGGTCTGTTCGTCTGATATGTCGCATATCTCGCCTAGGGGTGGTAAACGTCAGACCCCAATAGCTCGATAAGTCGTGTCGATATGAGGTCTATAACAATTCGAGAAACTACTGGTAACACTTACCAGTAAATCTCAGCAACCCTGGCCAGGGATTTCCTGTTATAGCCAATCGAACACAGCGCAACATCAACCCCTTATACCGGGAGAGACGAATCCCCTCCTATCGCTCATTGCCTCCATGTGACTCGGGACTGTACCCAAAAACCACCGTTTTGCACGCCCTCTTGGACGTGGTAAGATGGAAATCAAAGCACAGTGGGAACCACACAAGACTTTATGACGATCTCGGGTCCACAGACTACTCTGTTCCAGTGTCACCAGAGAACTGCCATCTGACGTGAAGTATAATACCATCTGGGAGTTGTCGGGGAGTCCGTCCAGTGTACCCAGTCTCCACTGAGCACCCATATATCATCTCTGATGTTAAACACCAATGGATATGGGATCATCCATCGCCCATCTGTATGGGTCGAGAAGGTATACGCTAGTCTACTCTGGTATATCGATGCCCCGTCTCGATACACCCACGACTAGGGACTTTGAAGGATGTACTTATGGACTACCATGTCCCCACTAGTATGATCCGCATCATAGTCCAGGTAGTCAAGTACAGATCCTAAGGGCTTCACCAACATGTAACAGAGAGACAATCAGTGTACACGTTAAGGTAAAGAGTAACCAGATAGCATACTATCATGTCGAGCGAGAAAGTCCTCCCTATATATGTCCCAGCATCCACTACAATATACATCCAATGTACAGTAATGGCCTCTAGGGCATACATATAACTAACAATCTCCTACTTGCACTAGGGCCATCTGTAGCAGTGGTTGTAGTATCTCATACTCAACCAACCAATAAAAGTCTCTCTCTGGGAACAGGCCTTTGTGAGTGGATCCGCTGTGTTGTCCTCTGAGTCTACTCTCCAAAGCTCGATCACCCTGGAGATCAACTATCTCCATGATCATGTGATACTGCCTTAGAATATGTCTGGATCACTGATGGGACGGACGTTCCTTGGCATAAGCCACAACTCCATTGTCACACAATGGGAGGAACTAAGTCATCTTATGAACCAATATACACCCAGACAGCCACTTTGGTAGCATCTTAAGTAGCGATGTATCCAGCCTTTATCGTCTACTATGTCACGGTATCTAGTTTGGAACTCTTCCAACATACCGTCCCTTTACTGAGGGTAAAGACAATGCCTGTGACTGACAATCAGTCGTCTTTATCACCCTGGAACCCTTCCTGTGATTCTCCCCAGGATCGAATGATACCATCTCACTACATCTAGTGAGTATCCTAACATCCAATTACATCTATCTCATAGATGAAAAATCAGGATTTAGGATGTATCACTTTGATCCTTTATGGAGAATCATTGTGATAAGCAGAGATTGACCGAGCGTAGCATAGGAAACTCCTTCCCTATCAACAGTATGTCATCCACGTACTCTACGAGGATCATCACCATACTCCCTACTACCTTTTCGTATATACAAGGTTCATCTACCATTTTGATGATGTCAAACTGTTTGACTAATTCATCAAAACAGACGTTCCAACTCCGTGATGCCTGCTTTATGACATAAAGCATCTTGCACACGTTTCCGCTGCTCCCACTATCTACGAAGCCCTCTGGCTGTGTACTTATAGACGCTCTCTTCTAAATCTTTATTTAGAAAATCAGTCATGACACCCAACCACCAGATATCGTAGTCATGGTATGTAGCCGTGGCAAGTAGGATCTGGATGGACTTAAGCTTAGCTCCTTAGAAAAGGTTTCATCCTGATCCACACCTGGTCAATGGTGCAAAACTTTAATAAGTCTAGTTTTGAAAGTCTCAACTTTTCCATGTACACCAAGTAATCTTCTCAAGATATACTTGCTCCTGATGGGGATTTAACCCTTCAGATATAGCAACTAAAGTCCATACTTTGTTGGTGTATAAGGATTCCATCTCAGATCGCTAAGCATCCATCCATTCTTACAGAGTCCCACTCCTGATGGCCAGCTCGAAACTAGTTGGGTCATCATCTCATGATGCAATCCTCGCTCCCACTGTCATAGAGAAACCGAAGTATCTCTCAGGTGGGTGAGGAACCCTACTAGATCGGCGGAGAGGCTGAGGTTCATTGGTATCTACTAAATCCTCTGGTTGTACCAAATCATCTGTTGTAGTTTGTATAGCTGGAACATTTCTAGTTCTACATAACAGACCTTGGTTCGAGCTTGTCCGGATTTTGCTTTTAGACATAGGCCGGACAACCCCAAATCTTAACTAGCTTAAGACATGGGCTCTTCCCTTTCCATATCACATATGAAGTGGTAGGCAACTGATTTGATTTGAACCCTATTTAATAGGTATGCAACTTCTCAAGTGCATAACTCCCTAAAGGAATTAGGTAACTCAGTAGTACTCATCATAGAGCACACCTTATCATATAGGGTGTGATTGTTCCACCCCGATATACCATCTGCTATGGTGTATTCGGAGGAGTAATGCTGAGAGAGAATCTCATTCTCCTTTAGAATAGTCCAGGAATTCCATGCACAAGTATTCTCCTCCCAGATCTCATCATAGGACATAATACTTATACCCGTATTTTGGTTCTCTACTTCTAACTTATATTCTGTGAATATCTCAAAAGGTTCGGACTTGTGTTTCAACAGGAACATATGTCTGAATCTCGAGAGATCATCAGAGAATGTAACGAAGTACAAAGAACCAGTTCTGGCATATGTAGACAGGGGACCTTACATACATCAACATGTATCATCCCAAGAGTTCACTAACTCTTTCTCTGTTTCTAGTAAACAGAGCTATGGTTATCTTATCTCTGTGACATGACTCGCAAGTTTCATAAGATGTAAATTCAAACTAATTTAAATATGCATCTTCATGTAACTTCAGCTAGTCGGGTCACATTGATCTGACCTAGTCTACAATACCTCAAGAAGGATTCGCTCATTTCTGAATTCTTCCTCTTGTGTGTGTTCCATATACTAAGAACTGTAGTTTGATTTAGAACATTAATGCTTTTAGATAACGTGCCTGAACCGATCAACTTTTGATATAGGAAATGTTCAAAACATTATCCAACAATACAAAATTTTATCATTTCTTTACTAATAAAGAGACTGATATGATTTTGTATATCAGGTTCGGTATCTAATAACATTCGTTCAGAATCAATGTATTGGTAATACAGGGTGACAGTGACCAACAGACTTGGCTGCAACACTTGCCCCGTTTTCTGTCTCATGAAACTTATCAGCCGTTCTCAGTTCTCTACCTTTCTGTAGCCCTATGTAACAGATTATATATCTGGGATCCTGATCTGGTATCACATACCCAGGACGTAAAGAACACTGAGAAACAGTTCTATATAATGAACATACCCAAAGATGATGCATCTCATGCACTTTCTTCGTTTGGGCGGCACGGGAAATCTGGTATTCCCCAATTTCCTGCTCTGTCTTATAACAATTATAAGTTGGAGCGGGACCAACGTTCCCCAGCTCAGTATAACAAGCGGGTTCGGTCAATATTCCGTATTATTATCTTGATTAAGGCATGATATGGTCGCTACCTGGAAAGAGAGAGAAGAAAACACTCAGCGTGCGCTCTGCAAGAATAGATTGGTTATTATTTTATCTAATCAGGATGGCTCCCACTGCTTTTTATCAAATCTTCCTTCAAACCCTAAAAGGAAAGACTAGCCGGGATTAATTACACACTACAAGTTCGCCAATCTTTCAGCCGGGCCAGTGTCGGTACTTTGAGGGAGGTCCGCCGTGCTTTCGCACGAACCTAATTACTGTAAACCTCGTTTTCCCAGAGGCGTAACCCCGTTGACACCTTTGTAGACACCTACTTGATCGGCTAATTGTAATGTATAAAACTCTCCCAGCAGTAACTCTTACTCGCAGCGGGTATCGGGATCCAACTATCTCATAGAAGGTATGCAATCTCATTGCAAATTTCAACACTTGAAATTCCCGATAATATTTTGCCCTTAGCGTCCTATGACCTTGACGGAGGCCAAACAACCCATAGTCCGCTAGTCAAGTTCAACCCGTCATTTCCTGATTGAATTAAACCCACCCGCACGACCCTTGACGGAGGCCAAACAACGCCGTACGAATACCCTAATCCAATCGCATCATATGCTAGCAGATAAGCACTAGTTAGCTACCGTACACTACGCCTTGACGGAGGCCAAACAACCGCAGCACGAATACTAACTAGTACGTATCTGAAATGACGGAGGGCTACGACAGGTTTTTCTGAAAAACTATTGCGTAATGAACTTGATATCGTTGTAGGATCGAATGAATTTTGAAATGGAGTGTTCTTGAGGCTTTTCTAGTTTTGCTAAAGGAGTCACTCCCGGTGAAGGGATCGTGGGTCCTTTCCTCGTCGAATGAGGTGCAGGGTATATCATATATATCACTGTGCAAAGCAAAACTCTTAAAAGCAATCAAAAGACAAACCGATTGTGTAGCATCTGCCAGTTATTGCTAAAGGAGTCACTCCTGGTGAAAGGATCTCGGTCCTTTCCTTATCGAATAAGGTGCAGGATATATCATATATACCGCTGTGCAAAGCAAGAACTGTAGCTACCTGTTTTATTTCGAAATTCGATTCTACAACATCTTAGGTTTCTTTTATTTCATTAATCATATTAATGAAGTCCCATCATTTAATGTACCTAAACATCACAGATAAATACGACGTACACTTATGCCATCCGCATTCGCCTCGATATCCCCCCGTGCACTGTTAGGTTAGGTAACTAACGGCAGAGCGGGGCAGGGCTAGCGCGGGTGTAAAACATAAGTAACGTCTATATAATATATCATATATACTATATACTGTATCCATCACAGAACATCACATGATCACATCACAGATATCGCAGCAGAAGAATCATATGAAATATTGGATATACTAGGACGTCCGTGTTTTCAATACGAGACAGTATACAACACGGATTCCACGGTCGCGATGAATAGCCAAACCCACACCCCTAGACCCCTACGAGAGCGGCAAGCAACCCTACAAATTCTAGAGTTAGGAGACCCGGACTCGACTCCTCGAGTTGGTCTCCCACTGGACTCCAGAACCCGGTTACTTGTGCTCCCCTCCTTGGGTCTATCCTAGTGCGGAAAAGTAAATAATATACAAACGGTGACATCTTCCGCAACCTGGAAGTGCCCCAATAAAAGAATATTACACACAAGTTTTTACATGAATGAAAATGAAAAACACTCATCTCACATAAAAACCCCCGGCTATTCAAACACGACGATCCAATATAACATATCCAGCAACACATAACATCACATGTCATCAACATAAGTAAATATGCGCATCCCAATTGTCGTTGACATATAGCAACGAAACCGGCGATATCACATATTACACTTACGGTCACAGAAAAGAAAGTGTAAAACTACAACAGTTGGAATCCGCAACCATCTCAGACATCGCATGCCTGACCAAATGAATTACTTAGACATCGCATGTCTAACATTTATAAACCCCGCATTTTAGTCTCAAAATCGAAAACACTTTTCAATATCAAGTCGGGAAATTGAACGAGATTCCCGACATCCTGATCGAATGCTCGTCGCAAACTTTAGTAGACGGCTACACCCCCGATACCGTCGACAAAGTGCACCAAGGTGGAACACCGCTTCCGCGAGCACCCGAACGGATGCTTTCGGCGACGGGGTTCTCCTACAGTCACTTGGTCGGGGCTATGGAGTGAGGCTGTCTATTAAGTTTATCCGGCGAGTATCCGCGTACGCTACGTGATTGCGACGGACTTTTGATCACATCAAAATTCCGTGGCAACTGATCAAGTGAGACTAAAGTGCTATGTTTATAACATTCATTCAGTTATCTCATAACTTATTTTGAATTCCAATTATTGTATCCCATTCCGAATAAATAGAAAATGTCAAACTTTCCGATCGAACAATCGAACACCCAAGTTTTCCCGGTACAGATCAACACATGAAACAAGTCTAACAACATTCAGTTCGTGCCTCAGTACCAACGGTCCAGCCGTAGAAGGGTCAAGCCAACGCCTAACATGTGGCACGCCGTACTGCCCCAAACCCGAAGGTTCAAAGGGCAGTTCAAGACGGTCACATAATCGAGTTAAGGTTTGTTGTCTTCTAGAGGGTCCATCGCGTTACTTGCACTACTTAGAATGTCGTTAAACTACGGAAAAATCCAACACTTGAAAACTTCCCGACAGGGGAAAAATTGGGTATTTATATCCGGTCGAACTTTTTAACATATTCTAAAAATTATCCGGAAAAACACAAAGACGAAATTTGATATTTCGATCGAAACACCGAATCCCCAAAACAACCCCAGAAAATTCAACTCTTGAATAAATATTAAAAATTCCCAGAAAATCCAGCACTATCTATTAGGAGTTACTGTGTATGATTCGCTGAACAATGATGCCGTACGGCCGCGGATCCGCCGCACGAGCCTTGCTCGTGCCGCGGAAATGCGGCAGTTTGATGGAGTTAGGATCACGAATTTCACAGTACCTCTTAAATTCACCTGCTGATTTTCTGCATATTTTTAATGTTGAAAAACTCACTGTTTTCAAAAATGTACAGAGAGCATGGAAATTTTGGACTTTCGGGTTCGATCGGACTTCAAACTCCGTCTAGACTTCGCCTAAGGCTCTAGCTAGGCTCTGATACCACTGTAGGGTTCCTAGGCACTCTCAAGAGGTCTCACAAGGCATCAACCATGCCAATTTCAAAAAATCTAGGTGCCGAGAAACCCTAATACGGATCGTTGGCTAAAGTTTAGGCGAAAACAAAAGCTAGTTAACAATTTAACTAATGGGTAATCGGAAATACAACCTTTGTAGATCCGGTGCTCCACCTCCATAGCTCCGCAACGAAGTCCCTTTGCTGTCCAAATGAGTTCCCGGGCTCTAGCATCGGCTTCGTCGAAGAATAAGCGAGCTAGGTCGTCGATGTGCATGCCGAAGATGATCTACGTCGAGGCATCGCTAGATCAAGCTCCACCTTCACCAAGCCATGAAAACTTGTGAAGGAAACACACTCTACTACTTGGAAAGAGGTAGAGGATGAAGAAATAGGAAGTGGGTAGACTTTAGAATTGGATTTCTCACTCATTTGCATCAATCACCATTGATGGAGGAAGGTATCTTCATGAAGAAGAAGAGGAGGAAGAAGATGATAAATATTATGATAAGTTAAAATGAATGGAAAAGAAAATTCAATCTTATCATAACACTTACCATAGTTAAGTGTAGAGAGTTAACCAAAGTTAGTGAGTGGTTAGGGTTTGTCATAAAACAAAAATGGTGGACTTTTCAAAAGTTCAAGAAACTTCAACAAAAGAAATAAATAAAGCCACCATTTTCCTTTTGCCAAAAATAAATAAAACAATAAATAAATCATTTAAAACCCTTAACCATTAACTAACTATGGTTTAAACATACATTTAACCAAGTATTGCATGTATCATCAAACATGATACAAGCAAGTGCACAAAATCATATCACATATGCAATGCGCGCACCCGAGCGAGAAAATCCATTTAAAGTGAACCGATACTAGTTAATGAAAAGTAATATATCAAATATATAATTATACATTAAATCATTAAATCAACACTTGATTTAACGATCCGGTCATATCGCATATAACCGACTAGTATCCTATGTATCGGCTTATCGAATCAACCTTTGGTTCGATAACTAGGTTATATCACATATAACCAATCGATACATCCATCGCGAGAATAGAATACGGTATCAGATACACGCATTATTCTCGGTCCCGCACATATCTCATATGCGCTCCTATTTCGTTTCGCTTGAGCCAGGAAACCTCTGTGTAGGACTCTAAAGACTCGTCAATACGCCGGCAGCAGATGATGATCATATCAAACACCCACAAGCCGCAAGCGGTCTGCTAAACGTAACGGCCACCCGGGTATTGAGCGATCAGAAGATCGATGAGCAAGCCCGCTCACACTCCTGTGAATCCAACCAGTAACACTTACCGTACAGTCTGGTCTGTTCGTCTGATATGTCGCATATCTCGCTTAGGGGTGGTAAACGTCAGACCCCAATAGCTCGATAAGCCGTGTCGATATGTGGTCTATAACAATTCAAGAAACTACTGGTAACACTTACCAGTAAATCTCAGCAACCCTGGCCAGGGATTTCCTGTTATAGCCAATCGAACACAGCGCAACATCAACCCCCTTATACCGGGAGAGACGAATCCCCTCCTATCGCTCATTGCCTCCATGTGACTCGGGACTGTACCCAAAAACCACCGTTTTGCACGCCCTCTTGGACGTGGTAAGATGGAAATCAAAGCACAGTGGAACCACACAAGACTCTATGACGATCTCGGGTCAACAGACTACTCTGTACCAGTGTCACCAGAGAACTGCCATCTGACGTGAGGTATAATACCATCTGGGAGTTGTCGGCGAGTCCGTCCAGTGTACCCAGTCTCCACTGAGCACCCGTATATCATCTCTGATGTCAAACACCAATGGATATGGGATCATCCATCGCCCATCTGTATGGGTCGAGAAGGTATACGCTAGTCTACTCTGGTATATCGATGCCCCGTCTCGATACACCCACGACTAGGGACTTTGAACGATGTACTTATGGACTACCATGTCCCTACTAGTATGATCCGCATCATAGTCCAGGTAGTCAAGTACAGATCCTAAGGGCTTCACCAACATGTAACAGAGAGACAATCAGTGTACACGTTAAGGTAAAGAGTAACCAGATAGCATACTATCATGTCGAGCGAGAAAGTCCTCCCTATATATGTCCCAGCATCCACTACAATATACATCCAATGTACAGTAATGGCCTCTAGGGCATAATTATAACTAACACATTACTCGCAGTGAAGGGAATTCTACACGGAGCATTTGACGTGAAGGACTGGTCTACAAAGGTTATATTCCGCATTCACTTAGTTGTTAAGATGTTACATTTTTTGTATCGTATGATTCTAGTGTTAAGAATGTTTAGAACGGCAAATTTTAGAAAACGGCATGGACGATGCCTCCCGAAACCTTGAAGCCGTGGTAAGTAACCTTAAAGTGGTATCAGATCCAAGCCAGAGATTTAAACGATGTTTGTTAGATTACGAACCCGAAACAACTCCGAAGTTTGAAACAATATGACCTAGTTTCTGTCGAATTTTTAAAGGGCTGTAAAAAAAATTTAGCAACTGCAAAATGTTGTATGCGATATAACATGAACACAGTATAAAATTTACCCCTCCTCGCCGGAATTTGGCCGGCCAGAAACTTAGGAAAACCGGCCTGCTCGGCCTAATGAAGAGGTCCAGGGTTGAAATTTGTACTGTGTTCCAGCCTCTGAGTTTTGGTGTTTCAGGTGTTGCTATTTTTTGCTAAATTTGCATGTGATGTTAACTTTTTGCAAAGGCAATTTGGAGAGTTTCATAATCGTAATTCTTACACGTCTTCGGATTATTTAGGCGATGTTAAAAAGTTCGAACGGATATCAATAACCCATATTTTCCCTCGCTGGAAATTTTCAATAGTTGGATTTTTCCGAGTTTAAAATCTTCAGAAAATCATGAAAGCGATTCTGTGGACACTCTAGAAGAACGATACTCAAACTCGACATTTTGGATCGCGGAACTGCGGTAATACCTTAAGGTTTGCGGCAGTTCCATGGCGACATGAGTGAGGCATGGGTCGGCCCTTCTACGGATGGTTCATATGAGCTGTGGCAGTTTCTGGGTACTTTTTGAACTCTGCTCAAGTGTTGAGCTTGTTGGGAAATTTTGGGTGCTTGTTTATTCGATTGAAAAGTTTAATTTCGTCTAGCTATCTGTGATTATGATACGATATTTGGAATCTACATAATTAGTTATGAGATAACTAGTTTGAATTTTATAAATCTAGCAGTTTAGTCTCATTTGATCGGTTGCCACGGAATTTTGATGTGGATCAAAAGTCCGTCGCAATTACGTAGCGTACGCGGATACTCGTCGGGTAACCTTACTAGATAGCCACGTCTCATAGCTGTGGGGCATCCCTTGCACCTAGTCTAGGGTTTGGTAGCATCACTCATACCATTTTAAAATTTAGAGAGGTGCAAGGCAAGCAAACAAATAATCATGCTAGAATTTCTAGGGTAACATGTTTGTATCACATACAAATAAGTAAAAGAGATAGGGATTACAACCTATGTAGTCCGTTCTTTTGCTTCATAAGCTCCGTGTTGAGATCCCTTCACTGCTATCATCAAGAACTCCGACTCTCGTGAGGCTCCAAGAGGCGAATGATGCATCTTGCTTGAAGTCTTCATGATCTTAGATGATCTATCTTGAAGAATCTCTAACCCAAGCTTACACTTCACTAAACAACTTATTAGAGAAGTGAACACCCTAATCTATTCTGCTAGAATAGATGAGATGATGAAGTAGGAATTTTGCACTCTTTTGTTTTCAATTTCTCACTCAATATCATCACAAATCAAAAAGCAGGTGAAGGTTTTTCAAGAGCTCAAGGAAGAAGAAGATGAAGCTTTTCCTTTTGTGATGAATAATGAATTATTGTTGTGGTTACTTATTCAACCATGAGTTAAGCATGAAGGTTTTTAACTCATGTAGAGAATAAACTAGAGCTAATGTTTTGGATTGGGTTAACAAATATCTACACAAAATATCAAAGCTAAAGACAAAAGGAAAGCTTCATGAAGTTTCATGAAAAAGCTAACCCTAATCCAAACCCTAACTAGGTTTAATCTCTAAATCATTATTGCATATGTAACCATAACGTGTTAAAATATTATATATCATATATATAATATATTTTGTAACAAAAGAAAATAATACAATTAACATATATCGCATATACATCAATATATTATCTAGTGAGAAAATGAATCAATAAAGCGAGCTTATATTAATTAACGTAATGTAATATATCACATATATAATATACATTAAATTATCGAATCAACACTTGATTTGACAATCCGACTATATTGCATATAACCGACTAATATAACATGTACCAAATCATCGAATCAACACTTGATCCGATGACCCGGCTATATCGCATATACCCGGCCGATATCTCATATCGCGAGAATGAATACGGTATCTTATATCGTATTATTCTCAGTGCCACACATATCACATATGTGCTCCTACTCCATTTTTCCTGAGCCAGGAAACCTTTGTGTAGGACTCTAAAGAATCGTCAATACGCCGGCAGTAGGTGATGATCATATCAAACACCCACAAGCTGCAAGCGGTTAAGTAAATGTAACAGCCACCCAGGTAATGAGCGATCAGAAGATCAACAAGCATGCTTGTACATTCTCCTGTGAATCCAATCAATAACACTACCGTTCAGTCCAGTCTCATCGTCTGATATATCGCATATCAAGTCTAGGGGTGGTAAACGTCAGACCCCTGTAACCGATAAGTCGTGTCAATGTGAGGCTCATAACGGGTCGAGAAACTACTGATAACTCTTACCAGTAGCACTCCATATCAGCCCTGGCCAGGGACTTCCAGTTATACCCAATCGAACACAGCACAACATCAACTCCCTATACCGGGAGAGACGAAACCCCTCCTATCGCTCATTGCCTCTATATGATTCAGGACTGTACCCAAAAACCACCGTTTTGCATGCCCTCTTGGACGTGGTAAGGTGGAAATCAAAGCACAGTACGAATCACACAAGATTCTATGACGATCTCGGGTCTACAGACTAATCTGTACCAGTGTCACCGGAGAACTGATATCTGACGATTGGTATAATACCATCTAGGAGTTCTCGACGAGTCCGTTCAGTGTACCCGGTCTTCACTGAGCACCCGTACACCATCTTTGATGTCAAACACCAATGGATATGGGATCATCCATCGCCCATTATATGGGTCAATGCGTATACACTAGTCTACTCTGGAGTATCGATGCCTTGTCTCGATACTCCCTTGACTAGGAACAATTATAGGATTACTCTTTGACTACCCTGGCCCTACTAGTATGATCTGCATCATAGTCCTAGTAGTCGAGTACATATCCTAAGGCCTTTATCAATATGTGAGAGCAAGACAGTAAACTAATACAAGTCAACATGTTAAGATAAAGTGAAACCAAATAGCATACTATCATATCGAGCAAGAAAGTCCTCTCTATATATATCCAAGTATCCACTATAATATACATCATATGTATAACAATAGCCTCTAGGACATACATATAACTAACAATCTCCCACTTGCACTAAGGCCAGCTGTTGTAGTATCTCATACCCAATATCCCGAAGAGTCTCTCAAATTGTATCTGGGGAATGGCCTACGTGAGTGGATCCGCGGTGTTCTCCTTCGTGTCAACTCTCCTGACCTCGATCTCGTGGCTATTAGTTGTATGTATGCCCTAGAGGCCAGTATTGTACAGATGATGTATATTATATTGGATGCTTGGACATATATAGAGATGACTTTCTTGCTCGATATGATAGTATATGCTATCTGGTTGCTCTTTATCTTAACATGTATACTTGTCTCTTTATACTGTTTTAGAGTTACATGTTGGTAAAGCCCTTAGGATGTGTACTTGACTACGTGGACTATAATGCAGATCAATCTAGTGGGGACATGGTAGTCCATAAGTACATCCTTCAAGGACCCTAGTCATGGGTGTATCGAGACGGGGCATCGATACACCAGTGTAGACTAGCGTATACGCTTCTCGACCCATGAGATAGGCGATGGATGATCCTATATCCATTGGTGTTTGACATCAGAGATAGTATGCGGGTACTCAGTGGAGAATGGGTACACTGGACGGACTCGCCGAGAACTCCCAGTTGGTATTATACCTCACGTCAGATGGCAGTTCTTTGGTGACACTTGTACAGGTTAGTCTGTAGACCCGAGATCGTCATAGAGTCTTGTGTGATTCCCACTGTACTTTGATTTCCACCTTACCAGGTCCATGAGGGCGTGCAAAACGGTGGTTTTTGGGTACAGTCCCGAGTCACATGGAGGCAATGAGCGATAGGAGGGGTTTCGTCTCTCCCGGTATTGGGGGTTGATGTTCCGCTGTGCTCGATTGGCTGTAACAGGGAAGTCCCTGGACAGGGCTGATTCAGAGATTTGCTGGTAAGTGTTACCAGTAGTTTCTCGACCCGTTATGAGCCTCACATCGGCACGACTTATCATTTGTTGGGGTCTGACGTTTACCACCCCTAGACTTGATATGCGACATATCAGACGAGGAGACCGGACTGTACGGGTAGTGTTGCCGGTTGGCTCGACGGGAGTTGTAGCAGGTTCGCATGTTTTCTTCTGATTGCTTTGTAACATTTTATTAATACATAAATAATTAATTAAATAAATAAAATCGTTTAAGTGAATTTTATAATTTTCGGTAAAGTAAAACGTAGTTTTCATAAAACTAAACCGTAATTATTTTTCACTATAAATTTAAAAATACCTATTTTAATTATGTTATTACTAGTAAATGGTGTTTATTTAGCCACTTACAAATTTTTAGTTTAATTAAATATTTTTCTTAAATTAATTATTTTAAATATTAACATAAACTTTATTTTTACACTAAATTAGTGTAAATTACAAATTTGAATGGGTTAAATTTGCAAAAATGAACCATTGCATCTTAGAATCAATTGTGTTTCATGAAAAATTTATTTTTAAAATTTTACAATGCTTCTAGACCATTCTAGGTCAAATGGAGTGAAGAAAATAAAGAATTTTTAAATAAATTCATGAAAAGACATAATTGTGTGATATTTTTGTGAAACCTTCTACACTTTTCTTCACCTTATCTCACTCTCCTCTCTTTTCCTCACCTCATGGCTGACCTCACCTCCATGGGCAGCCCCAAAAATTTTCCCCCATCATTTTTGTATTAAAAATCATCAAAATTCATCAAAAATTCAATAAAAAACTCACAAAATCCTAATTAATTCCTACCCTCTATTCTTTTCTCATCTTTACATGGATTTTGGAGATGGAAAGCATTCATTTTGGAGGCTTATTTTCATGTTTGGATTTCATGTTGTGGAGGTATAAATCTTCTTCTTTTGATTTATTGTAATTAGATGTTTCATTTAAGCATAATTAGATTTACTAAATAATTTCTGTCTACAAGTTTTAAAATTCAAATTAGGGTTTATAAAATTAAGTTATGGTTTTTATTAATTAAGTATGGTTATAATAACTAGTTTAACATTTTTAGAAGTGGAAAATCTTGTATGGATGATATATTGTAAATTGTTTATCCAAAATTGTTTAAATTAATCCATTTTGCAAACTAGATTTCTATATATTGTATATATTGGTGAGATAAAATTCCAATTAATGTTTTTAACACTAGATTGTCGTTTTAATGAGGATATTAACTTGTTAGTGGAATGAAAAACTTAAATTGGTTACTAGTTTCATTTGATAATTGAAAAATACTAATAAAAATACTATTTTTGCTAACTAGATTTTGGAAATTCTTAAATAAATGAGATTTAAAATCTAAATTATGATTTCATTATATTATTATCATCATAAATTGTAGTTCAATGCATTAATTCATGCAAAATCCAGTTTAGATATGATGTTGTGAAATTTTCCTTAAAAGTATCGAAATCGGGAAAGTTTGCAAACTAGAATTTTCAAACTAATATACATTAGGGTGTTAAAAATATAGTGATGGTTTATATAGTCTAGTTATGCTAATTAATGAATACTGTGACCATTAGTTTCTTTTAAACATTAAGTTTTGAAGTAAAACGGTAAATTGGTGTTTTCAGGTTTTACGGAATCGGACGATTTGATCGATTTTTAGGGTTTCGATGAATTAAATCATGTTTTATATTATAAGTAATGAGTTTTATAACTATGAGTTGTTTGTTGATGCTTATCTCGATCAATCGGCGTTTGTATGCCGATATCGAGTAATATTTGGTTCTTTTGCATGAGCGGGACATAGGTTTTAACCTATGCGCGTTTCGTACGTCGTTTTGATGTTGTCCGCGATTCAGTTTACGATATTATATGTGTTTGCGTAAAGGTACCCCTCACGTGGACTGCGAGCGATGAAGAAGAGGATGGCGACACCGTCTTCTTTAGACAAGGACCAGGTGAGTAGATGTATATCTATGGGGGGAAGTCGGGTGGATGGCGTTTAGCAACCCCGCAAACGTAGAATAGGAATAGGTACTTATTGTCTTTAGGAAGCCAGATGTGACCCTAGAATTTCGGTGAGTGGGACCCTAGTAGTGACCTTAGGTTGGACTAGATTGGTTTAGGAAGACCTTACCCGAGGATGAATATCTTGGAGGAGATTCGTAGGTTTCAGGAAGATACACACACACGCAAACACGGAAACTCGACGTGGTGTATACGTGTATGTATATATATATAGGACTAGATGAAGGTATATATATATATACACAATACGTATATGTGATACAAGGATGTGATATGACACACGGGGATGAAACAATATAACTGAGCTGATGCCGTGATTCTTGGCTATACAGTCGTGTTATGATGTTAGCGGATCATTGGAAAATGAGATAATGGATCTGTATACTTGAACAATAATAAAGAGTGGTGATGATATTGAAGTATATGGGACTCTAAAATAGAACCAGGGCCGTAACCTGTGCCTGAAATTCTGATATGATATCATATAGGTGTGACTTGATTTCGATATCATATATGTGTGACTTGATTACGATATCATATAGGTGTGACTTGATTACGATATGATCTTAGTGTGACTTAATCACAATATGATACATATGACATGATATTTCTGAGGATAAATTAACAATGTATATTTATGCTGACAATGATATATGATTGATGTATGCGATTACAGTATAGCACCTTGATCTTGACATGTGTTGATGATGATATTATACGAATGATGAGACACGTAGGTGATACTTGACCCGTACCCCGATATTGGGATGCCGTACGATGGATTTTACCGTACGAGGCATAGATGTGATGATTGATCTGCACTCTTGATTCGAGGAAGCCGTACTACGTACGTGACGCTATTGAGGCTGGATCGCCGACTATTAGAGATATGGATTCAGACTTTTGGTGTACTCCTATTTCTTATCGACTAGTTTCTTAGGTTTAGTTCCTTAGGAGGTTAGATGGACACTAGTGTAAATTCGAGTCATATAGTTGTAGTTTTACTTGTATATCACAGATGAGTGGATAATACACATATGTCTTTACTTTCAGACTGTAATCATCATGGTGCGTGATCATTCGTATGTTTCTATATCAGTATAAAACTCTGCATGTTAGGACACCAGCACCATTCCCGATGATGCGCATATTCCACGCACAGTTATTTTGCCGGCTCATACACATCATCATCGGTAATTGCTATGTCACGTACACTTTAGAACATATTATCTTTTATTGATAGAATCAGCTAACAGCTAGATCGATATAATATTCTGATTACTCTCTGGTGTTAGTATAAACATGGCATTTATTGCTTAGACATTTCATGCATTCACATTTTCATGTTATCATGCAGTATTATGGGGCATATGCCGACACTTATCATATACTTACTCATGATTTTGGGATTTTGGATTTCTATGAGATTTTGGATTTCGGAGAAAACCGCAAGAATATATAAAAAAAACTTCTCTCTCTCTCTTCCTCTCTTTTTAAAATATAAAATGCGGTTTTCTCGTGATGTATGTGTCGTCCACCATGAGATTTCATGTTTTCTGTTGGATTTCGAGACCCGATTCGAGGAGTGGATGAACCGTCTCGGGTACATGGTGGGCCCGGTATGGTACCCCGGGGCAAGAAGATTGAGTTGTAGACGACGAGCCTGGCAGGGGAGGACTACCTACCGGTAATGTCTGGCGCGGCGGATATCCGGAGGATACCGACCGTTGTCGTGAGATTTGATGATATGGGCCGATCCGAACTGACGGAGCCCGAGATATTGAGACTATGAGACATTGAGATTATGAGGTATTGAGACTTGAGATTTACATGTTTTGTGTCGATGCTTGACACGGGTTTCCATGGATTTCATCGTTGATATTTCAGATTTCTATACACATTTTACCATGATAAAAGTTAAAGATTTCTTATACAGATATATCTAGATTTCAGGATTGGTTATTTCACATTCATGGTGCATGCATACTCATTCACATGACATAGTTCTATATGAGGCACTGATACGAGCACGGAGCATTTGCACTTACATGTAGCTTATTATCCTGTCTTTACTTGATGACTAGTTGTATATTAGTATATTATTATGACCTAAGACAGCATCGTGCATTCGATTTCTTTTCGCAGATATCTTCTACTCACGAGTTGGAAACTCACCCCCATTGTGCCAAATTTTATTACAGGTTCGATGTACAGGTTTTCCTGGCAGCTTGCTGGTACATCTTTTCATTCAGGGTGATTTGCACGGTAGGTTGGTTCACTTGTTTCTGGACCGCCATTGTACTTTTATTATTTCATTTGTATCTAGAAAACTCCATCAACCAAACTTGTATTACTTGATAGGTTACTGGATCAGTTGTTTATTTCGACCTTAGAGTTGCGCTTGTATTATTATGATATCTAGTGGTTTTGTTTTCTTTTGAGTTTTGAGCCACGCCCTTTGGCGTTGTATACTATTGTGCATTGCTGTGGTTGTTTCCGCCTTTTGGCGTAGCGCTAGCTCCCGTTTGGGGATGCTTTTTATTGTTTGTATATATATTATTCTTGTTTGTATCCGTTTGGGGCCAGTTTTTACAAAGGAGGCTCTGCCGAAATTTTTGAGAAAATTGGATGTTGCTTTTAAACTTGTTTTCTACATGTTTTCCTTTACTTGTTCTTCTTTTTATGGTTTAGATTTCTGGGCTTCGGCTTACTTAGGTTACGTTGCGCCTCTAGACGCTTCGTAATCTAAGTGCCGGTCACGTTCCGTACTTTCGGGTCATGACAAAGTAGGTATCAGAGCGCTACGTTTAACCTTGTATATGTCTAGGGTGACCCTTGGTTGATGGAGTAGGCGACATAGGTAGAGTGACGTACCGTGGGTATGATCCGCGGCATACTTACGATACGCTACTCTTCTTAAGTAGCCTTAGGATGTACATTTGTTTGCACCGCACTTCATTCGTTCCTTTGATCTATCTTCGTCGATATCAGAGGGTAGTTTCTGTTACCACGGGCGCACGGGCAAAGAGAGCTGCGGCTCGAATGCGATAACCATTAGGGTATCGTTCATTCTTGAGGATTGAAGTATTGTTTAGCGTGCGGACGAAGGGTATTCACATGGTGTCCAGGTGAAGTTAAAAGGTTCGAACGATTATCAGAAAACCCATTTTCCCAAGTTTAAGGTATTCGGAAGAACATGCAGGTATTTCGATGGACCCTCTAGAAGAATGAAACCCTAACTCGACATAATGACCACGAGAACGCCCTTGAACCTTAGGGTTTATGGCAGTTCCGCGGTGCCATTAGTGAGGCTTGGGTTTGCCCTTCTACGGCTGGACCATCGATGCTGGGGTATATACCGGATATTTTTAAACTATACTTGAGTGTTGAGTTCTCGGGGATTTATGGGATTTTGATGGATCGATCGAAAAGTTTAATGTAATTCGGATATCAGGTGAAGGGATCGACTACGTGGGAGACTTTAGATATGAGTATTGCCGTTGGTAGCACGGTCAACACACCTATGAGGAGACAAGTTCGAAGCAGTCGACACCAGAGGAAAGGGGGAAAGAGGCGCACATTGACGATAGTGTTTACGATTGTGATTTGGTGATTTGAATTTCATATTTCCGTTGATTGGATTTTTTTTTTGGTATTTTGAGGATTTTGTTCTATGATTGGTATTTCTTATGTGTTCATTCATTATATTCTATTCGTGCTTCATATATCAGCTGTATTGATGTTGTTTTGTACATACCCAGTACACTCGATTTGGTTTTATACATTTTGAGATTTTGATTTGATTTCGTGCATATGGGTTACACATGATTTTGACATATGCTTCGACCTAGTTTTCATGCATTTTCGTACTGTGATTTCGATTTTGATATTCGGTGTATGTTTTCGTGCACCATGTGCACCTGATTGAGATTCTTGCTCACATTCGGTGCACCTGATACGATTTGTGCACAACAGATGCACTAAATCGTGGTTTTATGCAGATTAGATGCACCTGATATTAGAGTCGTGCACGCCCGTTGCACTTGACAGATGTTTTTGCTGCACACCTGTTGCACTCAGTTTTATTTTTGTGTGAATTCGTGGCATCTGTATTTGGTTTCGATTTCAGTTGGCACCAGACGCACATGATATTTTTATGATGTGATTGGGATTGATTTCAGTTTGATCAGTATGTTTTTATAATCATTACTACTGATTTGGTAACCAGGCGGGAGGTATATGTTAAATAAAATATATATATATATATATATATATATATATATATAGCTTTTTTTTAAAATAAACGTCCGCTACTTATGCCGTGGTACGTGCATCACACGGCGATTTTCAAAAGGGGTTCTTGCTTGCTTCTTTATCAAGATATTTGGACGATTTTACTATGATGCGCACAATATATAAGTTGTAGTTTTGATTTATATTATGTTGGTTTTCGTATTGGGTTTTGGTATTTATTTTCGCCATAACTCCGATGATTGTGTTATGCTTGACGGAGTTGATTTTAGTTATGTATTAATGATTTTGAAGCCCCGACGATTTGAGTGTTTTGGCTGAATGTTTTATTATTTGGGGGGAGTTTTAATTTAAAATTCGGGGACCGAATTTCTTAAAGGTGGAAGATTGTAACTTTTTATTAATAAATAAATAACTAATTAAATAAATAAAATCGTTTAAGTGAATTTTATAATTTTCGGTAAAGCAAAACGTAGTTTTCATAAAACTAAACCGTAATTATTTTTCACTATAAATTTAAAAATACATATTTTAATTATGTTATTACTAGTAAATGGTGTTTATTTATCCACTTATAAATTTTTAGTTTAATTAAATATTTTTCTTAAATTAATTATTTTAAATATTAACATAAGCTTTATTTTTATACTAAATTAGTGTAAATTACAAATTTGAATGGGTTAAATTTGCAAAAATGAACCATTGCATCTTAGAATCAAGTGTGTTTCATGCAAAATTTATTTTTAAAATTTTACAATGGTTCTAGACCATTCTAGGTCAAATGGAGTGAACAAAATAAAGAATTTTTAAATAAATTCATGAAAAAACTTAATTGTGTGATATTTTTGTGAAACCTTCTACACTTTTTCTCACCTCATGGCCGGCCTCACCTCCATGGGCAGCCCCAAAATTTCCCCCCCCCCCATCATTTTTGTATTAAAAATCATCAAAATTCATCAAAAATTCAATAAAAAAACCCACAAAATCCTAATTAATTCCTACCCTCTATTCTTTGCACATCTTTACATGGATTTTGGAGATGGAAAGCATTCATTTTGGAGGCTTATTTTCATGTTTGTATTTCATGTTGTGGAGGTATAAATCTTCTTCTTTTTATTTATTGTTATTAGATATTTTATTTAATCATAATTAGATTTAATAAATAATTTCTATCTACAAGTTTTAAAATTCAAATTAGGCTTTATAAAATTAAGTTATGGTTTTTATTAATTAAGTAGGGTTATAATAACTAGTTTAAAATTTTTAAAAGTGGAAAATCTTGTATGGATGATATATTGTAAATTGTTTATCCAAAATTGTTTAAATTAATCCATTTTGCAAACTAGATTTCTATATATTGTATATATTGGTGAGATAAAATTCCAATTAATGTTTGTAAGATTAGATTGTCATTTTAATGAGGATATTAACTTGTTAGTGGAATGAAAATCTTAAATTGGTTACTAGTTTCATTTGATAACTGAAAAATACAAATAAAAATGCTATTTTTGCTAACTAGATTTTGGAAATTCTTAAATAAATGAGGTTTAAAAGCTAAATTATGATTTCATTATATTATTATCATCATGAATTGTAGTTCAATGCATTAATTCATGCAAAATCCTGTTTAGATGTGATATTGTGAAATTTTCCTTAAAAGTATCGAAATCGGGCAAGTTTGAAAACTAGAATTTTCAAACTAATATAAATTAGGGTGTTAAAAATATAGTGATGGTTTATATAGTCTGGTTATGCTAATTAATGAATACTATGACAATTAGTTTCTTTTAAACATTAAGTTTTGAAGTAAAACGGTAAATTGGTGTTTTCAGGTTTTACGGAATCGGACGATTTGATCGATTTTTAGGGTTTCGATGAATTAAATCATGTTTTATATTATAAGTAATGAGTTTTATAACTATGAGTTGTTTGTTGATGCTTATCTCGATCAATCGGCGTTTGTACGCAGATATCGAGCGATATTTGGTTCTTTTGCATGAGCGGGACATAGGTTTTAACCTATGCGCGTTTCGTACGTCGTTTTGATGTTGTTCGCGATTCAGTTTACGATATTATATGTGTTTGCGTATAGGTACCCCTCACGTGGACTGCGGGCGATGAAGAAGAGGATAGCGACACCGTCTTCGGCAGACAAGGACCAGGTGAGTAGATATATATCTATGGGGGGAAGTCGGGTGGATGGCGTTTAGCACCCCCGCAAACGTAGAATAGGAATAGGTACTTATTGTCTTTAGGAAGCCAGATGTGACCCTAGAATTTCGGTCAGTGGGACCCTAGTAGTGAACTTAGGTTGGACTAGATTGGTTTAGGAAGACCTTACCCGAGGATGAATATCTTGGAGGAGATTCGTAGGTTTCAGGAAGATACACACACACGCACACATGGAGACTCGCCATGGTGTATACGTGTATGTGTGTGTGTGTGTGTATATATATATATATATATATATATATATATATATATATAGGACTAGGTGAAGGTATATATATATACACAATACATATATGTGATACAAGGATGTGATATGACACACGGGGATGAAACAATATAACTGGGATGATGCCGTGATTCTTGGCTATACAGTCGTGTTATGATGTTAGCGGATCATTAGAAAATGAGATAATGGATCTGTATACTTGAACAATAATAAAGAGTGGTGATGATATTGAAGTATATGGGACTCTAAAATAGAACTAGGACTATAACCTGTGCCTGAAATTCTGATATGATATCATATAGGTGTGACTTGATTTCGATATCATATATGTGTGACTTGATTACGATATCATATAGGTGTAACTTGATTACGATATGATCTAAGTGTGACTTATTCACAATATGATACATATGACATGATATTTCTGAGGATAAATTAACGATGTATATTTATGCGGACAATGATATATGATTGATGTATGCGATTACAGTATAGCACCTTAATCTTGACATGTGTTGATGATGATATTATACGAATGATGAGACATGTAGGTGATACTTGACCCGTACCCCGATATTGGGATGCCGTACGATGGATTTTACCGTACGAGGCATAGATGTGATGATTGATCCGCACTCTTGATTCGAGGAAGCCGTACTACGTACGTGACGCTATTGAGGCTGGACCGCCGACTATTAGAGATATGGATTCAGACTTTTGGTGTACTCCTATTTCTTATCGACTAGTTTCTTAGGTTTAGTTCCTTAGGAGGTTAGATGGACACTAGTGTAAATTCGAGTCATATAGTTGTAGTTTTACTTGTATATCACAGATGAGTGGATAATACACATCCGTCTTTACTTTCAGACTGTAATCATCATGGTGCATGTTCATTCATATGTTTCTATAATCAGTATAAAACTCTGCATGTTAGGACACCGGCACCATTACCGATGATGCGCATATTCCACGCATACTTATTTGCCGGCTCACACACATCATCATCGGTAATTGCTATGTCGCGTACACTTTAGAACATATTATCTTTTATTGATAGAATCAGCTAACAGCTAGATCGATATAATATTCTGATTACTCTCTGGTGTTAGTATAAACATGGCATTTATTACTTAGACATTTCATGCATTCACATTTTCATGTTATCATGCAGTATTATGGGGCATATGCCGACACTTATCATATACTTACTCATGATTTTGGGATTTTGGATTTTTATGAGATTTCTGGATTTCGGGGAAAAACCGCAAGAATATATAAAAAAAACTTCTCTCTCTCTCCTCCTCTCTTTTCAAAATATAAAATGCGTTTTTCTCGTGATGTATGTGTCGTCCACCATGAGATTTCATGTTTTCTGTTAGATTTCGAGACCCGATTCGAGGAGTGGATGAACCGTCTCGGGTACATGGTAGGCCCGGTATGGTATCCCGGGGAAACAAGATCGAGTTGTAGATGATGAGCCTGGCAGGGGAGGACTACCTACCGGTGATGTCTGGCGCGGCTGATATCCAAAGGATACTGACCGTTGTCGTGAGATTTGATGATATGGGCCGATCCGGACTGACGGAGTCCGAGATATTGAGACTATGAGGTATTGAGACTTGAGATTTACATGTTTTGTGTCGATGCTTGACACGGATTTTCATGGATTTCATCGTTGATATTTCAGATTTCTATACATATTTTACCATGATAAAAGTTAAAGATTTCTTATACAGATATATCTAGATTTCAGGATTGGTTATTTCACATTCATGGTGTATGCATACTCATTCACATGACATAGTTCTATATGAGGCACTGATACGAGCACGGAGCATTTGCACTTACATGTAGCTTATTATCCTGTCTTTACATGATAACTAGTTGTATATTAGTATATTATTATGACCTAGGACAGCGTCGTGCATTCGATTTCTTTTCGCAGATATCTTCTACTCACGAGTTGGCAACTCACCCCCGTTGTGCCAAATTTTATTACAGGTTCGATGTACAGGTTTTCCTGGCAGCTTGCTGGTACATCTTTTCATTCAGAGTGATTTGCACGGTAGGTTGGTTCACTTATATCTGGACCGCCATTGTACTTTTATTATTTCATTTGTATCTAGAAAACTCCATCAACCAAACTTGTATTACTTGATAGGTTACTGGATCAGTTGTTTATTTCGACCTTAGAGTCGAGCTTGTATTATTATGATATCTAGTGGTTTTGTTTTCTTTTGAGTTTTGAGCCTCGCCCTTTGGCGTTGTATACTATTGTGCATTGCTGTGGTTGTTTACGCCTTTTAGCGCAGCGCTAGCTCCCGTTTGGGGATGCTTTTTATTGTTTGTATATATATTATTCTTGTTTGTACCCGTTTGGGGCCAGTTTTTACAAAGGAGACTCTGCAGAAATTTTTGAGAAAATTGGATGTTGCTTTTAAACTTGTTTTCTACATGTTTTGTTCTTCTTTTTATGGTTTAGATTTCTGGGCTTCGGCTTACTTAGGTTACGTTGTGCCTCTAGACGCTTCGTAATCTAAGTGCCGGTCACGTTCCGTACTTTCGGGTCGTGACACGCTCAATACACAGGTGGCCGTTACGTTTAGCTGACCGCTTGCGGCTTGCGGTTGCTTGATATGATCATCACCCACTGCCGGCGTATTGACAATTCTTATAGTCCCACAAAAGAGTTACCTAGTCCAGGCGAAACGTTGTGGTGCGCGTATGCGATATGCGCATGGACCTGATTAAAATGCGCGTATGGGATACCGTATATTGATCGGGCGGCTTGCTTTTGGTGGGGTCATATGTGATATGGCCGGATTGATAAATCAAGTGTTGATTTATCTTTTAACCATTAGTTTTCTCACTTGAAATCCTTTCTTGTACATGATGGATGTATGCATGCATGTATGTTTTCTTTCTTTTAGTTTCATGCACATATGGATGTGGATACATACATACATCATCTATCATGGTTGCTTATACAAAGAAAATGGTGGCAATATAAGACTCACACCATGAGTTTTTAATATGGATTATTATTGTATTTATACAAAAAAAAGGAAAGAAAAAGGGTTGATTATTGGATTATTTCTACACTCTTCTTCATCTTACCATGCTCACCCACTATTTATGTTGCGCCTTGAAAAGTCGTTTTGGTGTTTTCCTGAAAATCGGTGAAAATTCGGTATTTTTCCGTAAACCGTCTTTTTTGTTATTTTGCAGTTTAGGACTAATTATACCTAATTTAGATAGGTAATTGCTAGTTTTTAGTAGCTAATGGGTTACTTATTAATTTTTGGTCTTTTAAAAAATTTTCCCTATTTTTCAATTTTTAAATATTATTTTAAGCCGGTAAGAAAATACATTAAATTAGTGATAAATACAAATTTCTTTAGGCTAATTTTAATCTTTAAAATCATGTTAATTAAAATCTAGTTGTAATATAATTTTTTAGTATTTTATTTCAAGTTTTAACTAATTTTTATTATGGAAAACAAAATTTATTAAATTTAAGCTAAAACTTGCAATTTTGGACTTGTGGGGGGGTCTTTTTGCATAGAATTTCTTTGTAAAATCTCTCTCACTCACCCCCCTCCACAAGGCCGGCCCCACCATCAGCAGGTCAAGAAATTTCCTTGCCTCATTTTGACTTTAACCATATAGGGAAATGTTGTGTTTCAAGAGGGTTTTAAAGGGGTAAATTTGGAAGTATGTGTGCTTTGATTTGAGTGGGTTGACTTGGGCTTTCCCACAACATCCACACCATCCCCACTCCTCCATTTCAGCCGAGAATTCCTACAGGAAACAGCCCCCAAAATTTCCCCTCTCATTTCCTTATAAACTCATCAAATTCCACCTCAAAATCCTTATAAATCCACAAATTTCTTCACAAAACCAAAACAAATCCTTGTGCTATCTCTCCTCAAGCCTATTATAGTTGAAAACATGTGGAAAGGAGGCATTTTTAGAGGCAAATCACCATGCTTGATCCATAGAAATTGAGGTATAATTCTTACCCATTCAACACTTGTGGCTAAATTCCTTTAATTATATGGTTTTAGTGTTAAAAGTTTAGCTAATTTCTAATCTAGTTTCTAAAAGAGTAGTTTGTTTTAAACTAGGGTTTTTAGCACACCATTATTTGGTTAATTAAATTTATTTTGCTTGCTAGTTCCTACACAACCAAATCAATGAAGTTACTTTGTTTATGTGGTCTTCAAATTATGCTAATTTAGTTAATTTTAATGTGTGATATTGGTTTGTAATTGTTGTTTTATGAAAATCAAGAAAGAGGTTTGTGTATGGAAATGGGTTTTGAAGCATGCTAAATGAGTTGAAATTATGTGATTGTGGCTAACTAGTTGTGTGGTTGGATGTTTGTGTTGATTTGTGATAACTTTCTCGTTAATTTTCAATGTTGCACCAAATTAGCAAGTTTTGTGCTTACTAGATTTTTATTTAAATTATGTGATGAATTATTTATGATAACTTGATTATATTTTTAGCATATCCTATGAAATTTAGGATGTGTGAGTGTGGATTTTTGAGTGATCGGGTTTTAGCTTTGCCGGGCGACCAAATCGACGATTTTAGTTAGTTTTTGAGGTTTTCGTGTGTGTTCCGCGCACCTTGTGCACGTTGTGCCTAGCTTGTGAACATAGATATTCTCGTTTGGGATTTGCGTCGTTTCATGATATGTAACCTTATGTCTTGTATTGATGTAAATTCCAGGTTCGGTCGCGGAGGCTTCGGACGCGGCACGAAAAGGGAAAGCGGTGATCGGACGTAGCTAGCTGAGGATTTCGGTGATATTAGTAACTACATCCATACCTTATTTGACATACATATGCAAACCCATTCTATAGGACACCTGCACCATTGCCAGGGTTTTTATATGCAGCACGAGCACTATTCATGCTTACACACACGCCCTGGTAATTGCCATGCCACCACACTAGATAACCTATAATTTGAAACCTTGCACTATAATTGATGCTTAAACCTGTGCTATTGCCTTTAATTCCTTAAAATGAAATCGTAGGATTGCTATTCATGTGCATGTACCTCATCATGTTATTTGTTCATGCCTAGTCTATCAATCAAACATCACAACTTGATTATTGATACCATATGCATTCATTATCATTGACATATGCATTTATGAGAATTTCTTGGGATTTTATGATATTTCTGGATTTCGGGGGAAAGCCGCAAAATTTCTAAACTTATTATATTTTTTTTAAAATATGTAAATTGCGGTTTTCTAGTGATGTAAGTGTCGTCCACCATGAGTTTGCTGTGGTTTTCGAGACCCGTTTCGAGGAGTTGGATGAACCGTCTCGGGTACATGGTGGGCCCGGTAAGGTACCCCGGGGCAAGAAGCTCGTGTTGCTGACGATGAGCCTGGCAGGGGACGGATTACCTACCGGTGACTTCATTGGGCACGGCGGATATCCAGAGGATACCGACCGTGGCCGCGAGATGATGAGATATTGATATTGAGATGGGTCAGCCGGATGGCTGAGGCCAGAGATACTATGACATGGATATATGAGATTTGTGATAGTTTTGAGGTGTCGTTGCTGAACACAGGTTCTTGTTGATTCTATCGGTATTGTGCTGGTATTTCAAAAGAGATTCCTAAAGGAAAAACATGATTTCTTATACTTACACATTCAGATCACGAGTTGATTCACATTGCATTCATACCTGCTAGTATATTCATATTGCATACATACCTGCTATTATGTCCTGCCATACCTGTATTATAGATGCTAGGATGCTTGTGTGCATACTTGCGATAGCCTCTATAGATGTTATTTATTACTCACGAGTTGGCAACTCACCCCCGTTGTGCCACAGTCTTTTGCAGGTCCGCTCCGTCAGCACAGTAGCGGCGGGCGCACCGCTTCTTTTGCCTCTCTTGCCAGGACTCGAGGTTTTTACTCGTAGGTGGGTTGTATTATTATTTTTGTACCACCTTGTATATTCTTGTATCTAGTATACTCCATCTACTGTATCTACCAGTATTGTTGTATATTGACCTAGAGATGAGACTGTGAGATTTGTGGACTTTTTATGCTGTATTTTGGGGTCGAGCTCACTTGAGTCGACATGCGGTTTTTCTTATGCTTCTTTATGTTTATTTTGCATGTTGTTGTTTCATATTGCGTGGGATTTATGACCGCCTTGTGGCGAAGAGCTAGCTCCCGCTTGGGGATGCCTTATTTGTTGTATTGATATATATTCTTGTTGTACCCATTTTGGAGGCCAATATTTACAAAGGAGACTCTACCGAAATTTTCGGAAAAATTGATATTGTTTTTAAAAAGGTTGATATGACTTATTTGATAAACTCGCTTTCAATTGATTGGCTTTCCTTCACTCTTTTGCTTATTTGGTTTTGGTTTCTGGGCTTTGGCTTACTTATTTTACGGACCTCTTAGGACGTTTCATAAACTTAAGTGCCAGTCACGTTCCGTACCCTGTGGGTTGTGACAAATTTGGTATCAGAGCGATAGGTTTTGCCTTTTTGAGTGTAGGATGACCTTGGTAGATGGAGTAAGTGACTTAAGCTGGGTAACGTACCGTGCGTTTGTCCGCGGCATACTTGCGATACGATACTCCGTCTAAGTGACTTTAGGATATACTTGCTTGAAATTCCTTCTTCAATTCCGTGTATCCTATGATTCTATTACACTGTTCTTATTATCCTTTTTCCTGTACCAGCCACTATGCCGCCGAAGGCTACGAGAGCATAGAGGGCTGCCGCCCGAGACGAGATTCGAGCTGGCTCGTTCGAGACTAGGACTGAGCAGGGTGGTATGCCTACGCCACAGGGACAGACCGATCCACCTTCCCCAGGCCGTATGGATAGGCTTGAGACTGGTATGGAGGAGTTGCGACAGATGATGGGGAGTATGCAGGATCTACGTCAGATGGTAGGATCCCTAGTTGCAGCCAGCCGTACACCGAGGCCGGATGACGCACCTACTACATCCCAGACTACTATGATACCTGCTCCTACTACTACCGCCGTGACCATCCCGGTTTCACTACAGGATTTCATGAGGCTGAGACCTCCAGTATTCACCGGCACCGAGGCAGCGGAGGACCCACAGACATTCCTTGACAGTTTAGCCAGGATCTGCCGTTCACTGAGATGTTCGGATGATCGATGGGTGGAGCTTGCGAGTTTCCGTCTAGAAGGTCTCGTACAGATATGGTGGGAGTCAGTCTTGAGAGGTCGGGCTACAGGTCTACCGCCTATGACTTGGGCCGAGTTTACAGCGGTCTTTCTAGCTCGTTTCCTCCCAGAGAGCGTTCGTGACGCCAGAGCTCGTAGCTCCGAGGCCTTAGTCAAGACACCTGGGATGACGGTGTCTGAATATGACGTTCAGTTTACACAGTTGTCCCGATATGCCCCGTACCTGGTAGATACCGAAGCGAAGAGGGTGAAGAGGTTCGTACAGGGACTTGATGCCCAGCTATATCTTGCCATTGGCGCCCATCACTACGACATTTATTCAGCTGCTATGGATACGGCATTACGGATGGAGGCACGCATATCACAGACTTCGGCCGTTTCTGGGCCGAAGAGGATTCACACCGAGGTGCCGTCTCAGAGGCAGCGTGCCAGATTCTTTCCGAGGGATGGGCCCGGCAGAGGTTTTGGACGGGGTCAGTTATATGGTTCATAGCCCCAAGGACAGCAGCCGTCGCCAGGGTGTTTTGGGTGCGGGAGTCCGCACCATCTTGTCAGAGACTGTCCGGCGAGACGACAGGGAGCGGCGACAGTTCCGCATGTGACCCTACCACCATCACCATCCCCTCCCCAGAGAGCCCTACTTCCTACCACAGGCGATGCTCCACGCCAGTTAGGTGCACCCAGAGGCCGTGGACACGGCGGTCCTATTCAGAAAGGACAAGGAGGCAGAGGGCGAGGTCGAGGTCAGCCCGCTATCGGTGGAGGACAGGCCCGAGTATTTGCTTTGACACCGCAGGATGCGCAGGCATCCAACGCCGTTGTGACAGGTACCTTGCCAGTTTGTTCTTTAGACGCACGAGTAATGTTCGACCCAGGTTCCACACATTCGTACGTCTTTGCACACTTTGCACCGATGTTGGGCCGTGAGTCGTCGTCGTTAGATCAGCCGCTTGTTGTTATTACCCCAGTAGGCGAGTCGTTTGTCGCTCATTTTGTGTTTCGATTGTGTTCCGTTCGTATCGGGGAGAGGAATTCATCGGTTGATTTGATTCTCCTCGATATGTTGGACTTTGATGTGCTTCTGGGTATGGATTGGCTAGCAACTTGTTATGCTTCAGTGGACTGCCGTGAGAAAGCAGTCAGATTTAGCTTTTCGGGGAGAGCCAGTCCTTGTTATTCAGGGAGACCGCAGCGTCACCCTTCCCGGCTTGATTTCGTCTCTTCGCGCTGGTCAGCTCTTGCGGAAGGGATGTCAGGGATTCTTAGCGTATATTTGTAATACTCGAGCTGTAGAGGTTCCGTTGGACCGGGTCCCGGTTGTTTGTGAGTTCCCTGATGTTTTCCCTGATGAGCTGCCTGGGCTACCGCCTGAGCGCGACGTTGAGTTCTGCATCGATTTGATTCCCGGCTCGGGGCCTATTTCTATACCGCCTTATCGGATGGCCCCGGCAGAGCTTCAAGAGCTGAAGGATCAGTTGCAGGATTTTTTAGATAAGGGGTTTATTCGACCTAGTGTTTCTCCGTGGGGTGCTCCGGTCCTGTTTGTCAAGAAGAAGGATGGAAGTTTGCGCTTATGTATCGACTACCGCCAGCTGAACAAGGTTACCGTGCGGAACAGATATCCGTTTCCACGCATTGATGATTTGTTCGACCAGCTTCAGGGTGCGGGGTATTTTTCGAGGATCGACTTGCGATCAGGGTACCACCAGCTGCGAGTTCGACAGGAGGATATACCGAAGACAGCTTTCCGTACACGTTATGGCCACTATGAGTTTTTGGTGATGTCGTTCGGACTCACCAACGCCCCAGCTGCATTCATGGATTTGATGAACCGTACATTCAGGCCGTATCTTGACTTTTTCATCATCGTGTTTATCGACGATATTTTTGTTTATTCCCGGAGCAGAGAGGAGCATGAGCAGCACTTGCGGATTACGTTGCAGACTTTGAGGGAGCACCGGCTTTTCGCAAAATTTTCCAAGTGTGCATTCTGGTTGGACAGCGTCGGATTCTTGGGTCACGTGATTACGAGAGATGGCATATGTGTGGACCCGAAGAAGATTGAGGCCGTTCAGCAGTGGCCCAGGCCGACATCAGTTACGGAGATCCGCAGTTTCTTAGGCCTGGCTGGCTACTACTGGCGATTCGTTCAGGATTTCTCCCGTATTGCTGCACCTTTGACCGGATTGACCCGGAAGGGAGTTCCTTTCGTTTGGACGGAGGAGTGCGAGCACAGTTTTCAGCAGCTACGGACTTGTTTGACTACGGCGCCGGTATTATCTTTGCCTTCAGGATCAGGCGGATTCGTGGTTTATTGTGATGCTTCACGAGTGGGGCTAGGGTGCGTATTGATGCAGCATGGCCGGGTGATCGCATATGCTTCTCGGCAGTTGAAGAAGCATGAACAGAACTACCCCACTCATGATTTGGAGATGGCTGCAGTGGTCTTTGCACTGAAGATTTGGCGACATTACCTATATGGCGAGTCGTGCCAAATATTCACAGACCACAAGAGCTTAAAATACATATTTCAGCAGTGAGACCTGAACCTTAGATAGCGTCGTTGGATGGAGTTGGTGAAAGACTACGACTGCGAGATCTTATATCACCCAGGTAAGGCGAATGTAGTGGCAGATGCTTTGAGCAGGAGGCCCGGGGGTAGTCTATCCTATTTGCGCGCAGTGCAGAGGCAGTCGTCAACAGATTGGCAGATTTTATGCGACAGCCGAGTTGAGTTCGAGTTCACTCAGACAGGGGGACAGCTCGCGCATGTTCGTGCACGCCCACAGTTGCTTGACCGTATATATGAGGCACAGCGCAGAGACGACCGTTGCTCAGAGATCATGGCACAGATCGGACAGGGAAGATTTTTTGAGTTCGTGATTGATGATCAGGGGATTTTACGATATGGATCTAGACTGTGCATACCAGATGCTGATGGATTGCGGCGCGACATTCTTGAGGAGGCACACCAATCAGTGTATAGTGTCCACCCCGGTTCCACCAAGATGTACCATGATATGAGAGAGACCTACTGGTGGGACGGGATGAAAAGGGACGTTGCGGAGTTTGTATCGAGATGCCTGACTTGTCATCAAGACAAGGCCAAGCACCAGAGGCCCGCAGGAGAGCTACAGCCGTTACCCATTCCGGAGTGGAAATGGGAGCAAATTTCGATGGATTTCGTTGTGGGTCTACCCAGGACTAGTCGAGGGTACGACTCTATCTGGGTGATCGTAAATCGATTGACGAAAGCGGCTCACTTCCTGCCAGTGAAGACCACTTTCAGCTTCGCTCAGTATGCCCAGCTTTACATCGACGAGATCGTGCGGTTGCATGGTGTACCGACTTGTATCGTGTCAGATCGAGGCACCCAGTTCACTAGCCGACTTTGGCAGAGACTTCAGGAGGCTTTGGGCACTCGTTTGAGCTTCAGCACAGCGTTTCATCCGCAGACCGACGGACAGTTAGAGCGGACCATTCAAACTCTCGAGGACATGCTTAAAGCTTGCGTTTTAGACTTCGGCGGTAGCTGGGATCGTCATTTACTGTTAGTGGAGTTCTCCTACAACAACAGATTCCAGGATACTATTCAGATGGCACCTTTCGAGGCATTGTATGGGAGGAGATGCAGATCGCCCGTCTATTGGACCGAGCTCAGCGAGAGCAGTATTTTGGGGCCGCAGCTTGTTGAGGAGACGACAGCGAAGATACAGTTGATTCGAGACCGGATGAGAGCAGCTCAGAGCAGGCAGAAATCAAATGCAGACAGGCACCGTCGCAGACTGGAGTTCGCAGTTGGCGATCATGTTTTTCTGAGGGTCTCTCCGATGAAGGGCGTGATGCGATTTGGGCGAAAAGGAAAGCTTAGTCCCAGATTTGTGGGTCTCTTCGAGATTCTCGAGAGTGTCGGCGCAGTTGCATATCGTTTGGCTCTTCCACCCAGCTTTCCCGATGTTCATCCCGTCTTCCATGTTTCGATGCTCTGCAAGTACCTTCATGACCCTTCGCATGCGATTCAGCACCCGACAGTACAGCTAGAGCGCGACCTTTCTTTTGCAGAGCAGCCGGTGGCCATCCTAGATCGGCAGGTGAAGAAGTTGAGATCGAAAGTTATACCGACCGTCAAGGTCCTTTGGCGTGGTCCGAGCAGCGAGGAGGTCACCTGGGAGACCGAGGGCGAGATGAAAAAGAAATATCCCCATCTCTTTGAAGGTACGCGTAGCTATTTTTTTTTTAAAATTCGGGGACTGAATTTCTTTAAGGGGGGATGATTGTAGCGCCTTGAAAAGCCGTTTTGGTGTTTTCCTGAAAATCGGTGAAAATTCGGTATTTTTCCGTAAACCGTCTTTTTTGTTATTTTGCAGTTTAGGACTAATTATACCTAATTTGGATAGGTAATTGCTAGTTTTTAGTATCTAATGAGTTGCTTATTAATTTTTGGTCTTTTAAATTTTTTTCCATATTTTTCAATTTTTTAATATTATTTTAAGCCGGTAAGAAAATACATTAAATTAGCGATAAATACAAATTTCTTTAGGCTAATTTTAATCTTTAAAATCATGTTAATTAAAATCTAGTTGTAATATAATTTTTTAGTATTTTATTTCAAGTTTTAACTAATTTTTATTATGGAAAACGAAATTTATTGAATTTAAGCTAAAACTTGCAATTTTGGACTTGTGGGGGGTCTTTTTGCATAGAATTTCTTTGTAAAATCTCTCTCACTCACTCCCCTCCTCTAGACCGGCCCCACCATCAGCAGGTCAAGAAATTTCCTAGCCTCATTTTGAATTTAACCATGTGGGGAAATGTTGTGTTTTAAAAGGGTTTTAAAGGGGTAAATTTGGAAGTATGTGTGCTTTGATTTGAGTGGGTTGACTTGGGCTTTTCCCCATAACACCCACACCATCCCTACTCCTCCATTTCAGCTGAGAATTCCTGCAGGAAACATCCCCCAAAATTTCCCCTCTCATTTCCTTCTAAACTCATCAAATTCCACCTCAAAATCCTTATAAATCCACAAATTTCTTCACAAAACCAAAACAAATCCTTGTGCTATCTCTCCTCAAGCCTATTATAGTTGAAAACATGTGGAAAGGAGGCATTTTTAGAGGCAAATCACCATGCTTGATCCATAGAAATTGAGGTATAATTCTTACCCATTAAACACTTGTGGTTAAATTCCTTTAATTATATGGTTTTAGTGTTAAAAGTTTAGCTAATTTCTAATCTAGTTTCTAAAAGAGTAGTTTGTTTTAAACTAGGGTTTTTAGCACACCATTATTTGGTTAATTAAATTTATTTTGCTTGCTAGTTCCTACACAACCAAATCAAAGAAGTTACTTTGTTTATGTGGTATTCAAATTATGCTAATTTAGTTAATTTTAATGTGTGATATTGGTTTGTAATTGTTGTTTTATGAAAATCAAGAAAGGGGTTTGTGTATGGAAATGGGTTTTGAAGCATGGTAAATGAGTTGAAATTATGTGATTGAGGCTAACTAGTTGTGTGGTTGGATGTTTGTGTTGATTTGTGATAATTTTATCGTTAATTTTCGATGTTGCACCAAATTAGCAAGTTTTGTGCTTACTAGATTTTTATTTAAATTATGTGATGAATTATTTGTGATAACTTGATTATATTTTTAGCATATCCTATGAAATTTAGGATGTGTGAGTGCGGATTTTTGAGTGATCGGGTTTTAGCTTTGCCGGGTGACCAAATCGACGATTTTAGTTAGTTTTTATGGTTTTCATGTGTGTTCCGCGCACCTTGTGCACGTTGTGCCTAGCTTGTGAACGTAGATATTCTTGTTCAGGATTTGCGTCGTTTCATGATATGTAACCTTATGTCTTGTATTGATGTAAATTTCAGGTTCGGTCGCAGAGGCTTCGGACGCGGCACGAAAAGGGAAAGCGGTGATCGGACGTAGCTAGTTGAGGATTTCGGTGAATAGATTTAACATCTACGGGGGACTATCGTTTGGATGGCGCAAGTCTCCCGATAATTTAAGTAGTTAAGATTTTAGTGATATTAGTAACTACATCCATACCTTATTTGACATACATATGCGAACCCATTCTATAGGACACCTGCACCATTGCCAGGGTTTTTATGTGCAGCACGAGCACTATTCATGCTTACACACACGCCCTGGTAATTGCCATGCCACTAGACTAGATAACCTATAATTTGAAATCTTTTACTATAATTGATGATTAAACCTGTGCTGTTGCCTTTAATTCCTTAAAATGAAATCGTAGGATTGCTATTCATGTGCATGTACCTCATCATGTTATTTGTTCATGCCTAGTCTATCAATCATACATCGCAACTTGATTATTGATACCATATGCATTCATTATCATTGACATATGCATTTATGAGAATTTCTTGAGATTTTATGATATTTCTGGATTTCGGGGCAAAGCCGCAAAATTTCTAAACTTATTATATTTTTTTAAAAATATGTAAATTGCGGTTTTCTAGTGATGTAAGTGTCGTCTACCATGAGTTTGTTGTGGTTTTCGAGACCCGTTTCGAGGAGTTGGATGAACCGTCTCGGGTACATGGTGGGCCCAGTAAGGTACCCCGGGGCAAGAAGCTCGTGTTGCTGACGATGAGCCTGGCAGGGTCGGATTACCTACCGGTGACTTCATTGGGCACGGCGGATATCCAGAGGATACCGACTGTGGCCGCGAGATGATGAGATATTGATATTGAGATGGGTCAGCCGGATGGCTGAGGCCAGTGATACTATGACATGGATATATGAGATTTGTGATAGTTTTGAGGTGTCGTTGCTGGACACAGGTTCTTGTTGATTCTATCGGTATTGTGCTGGTATTTCAAAAGAGATTCCTAAGGGAAAAACATGATTTCTTATACTTACACATTCAGATCACGAGTTGATTCACATTGCATTCATACCTGCTAGTATATTCATATTGCATACATACCTGCTATTATGTCCTGCCATACCTGTATTATAGATGCTAGGATGCTTATGTGCATACTTGCGATAGCCTCTATAGATGTTATTTATTACTCACGAGTTGGCAACTCACCCCCGTTGTGCCACAGTCTTTTGCAGGTCCGCTCCGTCAGCACAGTAGCGGCGGGCGCACCGCTTCTTTTGCCTCTCTTGCCAGGACTCGAGGTTTTTGCTCGTAGGTGGGTTGTATTATTATTTTTGTACCACCTTGTATATTCTTGTATCTAGTGTACTCCATCTACTGTATCTACCAGTATTGTTGTATATTGACCTAGAGATGAGACTGTGAGATTTGTGGACTTTTTATGCTGTATTTTAGGGTCGAGCTCACTTGAGTCGACATGCGGTTTTTCTTATGCTTCTTTATGTTTATTTTGCATGTTGTTGTTTTATATTGCGTGGGATTTGTGACCGCCTTGTGGCGAAGAGCTAGCTCCCGCTTGGGGATGCCTTATTTGTTGTATTGATATATATTCTTGTTGTACCCATTTTGGGGGCCAGTATTTACAAAGGAGACTCTGCCGAAATTTTCGGAAAAATTGATATTGTTTTTAAAAAGGGTTGATATGACTTATTTGATAAACTCGCTTTCAATTGATTGGCTTTCCTTCACTCTTTTGCTTATTTGATTTTGGTTTCTGGATTTTGGCTTACTTATTTTACGGTCCTCTTAGGACGTTTCATAAACTTAAGTGCCAGTCAACCCTGCGGGTCGTGACAATTTAACCCTTGGTTATTTTTCCTTAGGTGTTTTAAACTATGATACAATAATATCTTTATATTCTAACCATGGTTTGAGATGAGAAGAAATAAATATATATAGATATATTTTCATTTCTTTTCTTAAGTTAATCTTTTCTCTTCATCTAAAAGAAAAGCCATCATCTTCTTCCTCCTTCTTCCTTTGCTCTCTAGTTTTTTATAGTGAGCAAAACACACATCAAGAAAGGTTTTTGAAGTGAGAATTAGAACCACATCATTCTACACAAGTCTAGCCCACTTGTTTAGAGTGTTATCTTCTTTTCTTCTCTTGGAAAGTGAAGTCGATAGCTTGGACGAAGGAGCTTCGGGTGGATCGTCGTGGATCCTAGAAGACTTCAAGGGAACCTTCCTCCAACACCCAAGAGGCCAAAGAGTCTAGCGATGGGAGCTACAAAGGTTGTACTCTCGAAACCCTAGGTTTTGTTGCCTTTAATATTTAGAAACCCTAATTTTCTAGGATCGATCCTTTTTATGCTTGCTTAGCACCATAAAAATTTGAACTTTGTGACATGTGATGCTTCCAAACTCTACATATGTGCTAGGTAAACCCAACAATGGTATCAGAGCCGACCTAGAATATTAGGCAACACTTTTACGAAGTAAAAATCCCGATCGGATCAAAATACGGCATTTCGGGACCTTCTCTGGTCAATTTTTAAAATCTGTCATTTTTCAGAACTAAAAATACTTAAAAAATACAGTAGGAAAAACTAAGAAACACTGTGAAATTCGAAGCCCAGAACCGTACAAACCGCCGCGAAACCGCGGCAAATCCTTGCTGGCCGCAGCTCCGCGGCCGTACAGAGGCTTCATGGCTTCGTTTTTGCACAGTAACTCCTACAACTGCTTGTATATTGTTTTAGGTATGTTTAATCTGAATCCAGTACTGTAAATTCTGGAGATGGTTTTGGACTCGACGATTCGATCGGAATTTTCATTTCGTTTCTTTTCCGGGTAAACTAGAAAGTATTGAAGTGTTCGAACGACTATCATTTGCTCACTTTTCACGGGGTTTAAATCTTTTGGAGATACGTGCAAGTTTTGTGGTGGACCCTCTAGAAGACAACAAACCTTAACTCGATTATATGACCGTCTTGAACTGCCCTTTGAACCTTAGCGTTTGGGGCAGTACGGCATGCCACATGTGAGGCGTTGGCTTGACCCTTCTACGGCTGGACCGCTACCACTGTGTCACACTCCAGGTTTTTGAACTCTGCTCAAGTGTTGAGTTTAGTGAATCTTGGGTATTTGATCGTTCGTTCGAAAACTTTAATACTGTCTGTTTATCTAGAATGTGATGCAATGTGTGGAATTCTTATTACTAGACATGAAATACGAAGTATGTGATACTGTGCATTTGCGATGTCTAAAGAGAATGTGGATTCTAGATATTGCAGTTTTACACTTTCTTTTCTGTGACCGTAAGTGTAGTATGTAGTGGTATTGCCGATTGTCGTTGCTATATGTCGACAACAATCGGTGTATGCATACTTACATACGTTGATGATATGAGATATTATGTGTTGCTGAGATATGATGTGCAGGATTGTCGCGATTGAATAGCCGGGGTTTTTTTTATGTGAGATGAGAGTTAATTTTCATTCTTGTAAATTCAAATGTAATGTAATATTCTTTTATTTGGGGCACTTCCGGGTTGAGTTCGATGCCACCAGTGTTGTATATTATTTACTTTTCCGCATTATGATGGACCCAAGGAGGAGAGCACGGGTGACCGGGTTCTGGGGTTCAGTGGGAGGCCATCTGGAGGAGTCGAGACCGGGTCTCCTAAACTCCAGAATTGGTAGGGTCGCTTGCCGCTCTCGTAGGGGTCCAGGGTGTGGGCGTGGCTATTCATGGCGACTGTGGAATCCGTATTTTCTATTGTTGTCTAAATACTAAATACGGACGTCCTAGTTTATCCCACATTATATCTATGTTTCTGCTGCGATATCTGTGATGTGATCATGTGATGTGCTGTGATAGATACTTTATATAGTATATATGATATATTATATAGATGTTTCTTATGTTTTACACCCGCGCTAGCCCTGCCCCGCTCTTGTTAGTGTATATGCCCTAGAGGCCATTACTTTATCATACTAGTTTGTATATTACTTAATGGAAGCTTGGGATATTCACCTTGTATAAACAGTCTTGCTCAATATAGTAGTATGCTACTTGGTTTGTTTCCACTTCAATGTGTACATGTGTTTATTTTAGTATATCACCTATACACATTAGTGGAGCCCTTAGGATCTTTGCTTGATTACCAGCGTTGTGATGGCGGTCACACTAGTGGGGGCTGGGTAATCTATAAGCACATCCTTATGCAGGTCCTTAGTCGCAGGACTATCGAGACAGGGCATCGATACTCTGGAGTAGACTAGCGTATGCGCTTCTCATCCCAGTGTGGGAGATGGTCTGTCCCACAGCCATCAGTATGTCGTACTGGAGATAGTATGCGGGTGCTCGTTGGGTTACGAGTACACTGGACATGACTCGTCGGGAACTGTTGGTTGGTACTATACCTATCGTCAGTTATCAGTTCCCAGGTGAAATTAGTACAGCTTAGTCCGCTGACTTAACACTGTCACTTCGCCGCGAGTGTGTTCCCACTGTACTTAGATTACTACCCTACCACGGCTCAAAGGAGTCGTGCAAACAAGTAGTAGTTGGGTGCAGTCCCGAAACACTTGGAGGCAGTGACGGTTAGACAGGATTCGTCTCTCTCGGTAATGGGGGTTGACATCGCGCTGTGTCTAGGAGAGCCATTACATGAGTAGTCCCTGGCCAGGGCAAGCGAGATATACTGGTAGGTTTCCAGTGTTATCTCAGGGTCTTATGGGCTACACTCCGACACGACTTGTACCGCTATTAGGGGACTGACGTTTAACACCCCTAGGCCTGCCATGCGATGTATCAGACGAACAGACCGGACTGTATGGAGACTGTCACATTCAGGCTCAGTAGGAGTTCAGAAGGGTTTCACCTCGTCAGTCTTCTTGTCGGCATCTACTTGGGGACCGTTACGCACAGCTAGTGCCGCTTGCGGTCTGTGGTTAAATCCATTGCCAGCGTAGTGTCGGGTCTTTATAGTCCCACACAGAAAGCTATTCGCCTTTAGGCAAAAGAGTAGAGGTCGCATGGTTTTGCGACAGGTCGCATGGTTTTGCGACAGGGTTCGGTCACATCCGTGCACTTGTGCACGTTTAGTGTCCGGAAAGTTAACACTAGCGGGCTTTGGTTTAAGCCAGATCCTAGTGTACGTTTTGGGATTGGTTTTTATCTCGTATGTATTCGTGTTCCTCGGAATGCAGATGCGGGTATGTATGCACAGTTGACGGAGAGACAGAGGCAGAGGATTCTCATTAGGGTTGTTGACTGTTGACTGTTGACCATTGACTTTTTGCTAAACCCTAATGAGAATATGATATATGATTAACAATAATATTAATTAAGTATTATGGTGACATGGTTGTTGAGGGGTTGACTTGTTGACTTTGTTGACCGGTTGACTAGGTTGGACTAGTTGACCATCATGATGACAATGGCTTTTATTTCATGGCAAAGACTTTTGCTTGCTTGTTTCTCTTGTGCAAAATGAGTGCATGAAATGATATGGCAATTGTAGCTTAAACCATCACATAATACTTGATTGCTATGATTTGTTATGATGGCTTTGGATTATGAGAGCCAAGAGAGAAAAGTCTTGCTCATTTTTCTATCATTCCCATTCTCTCTCTTGTTCTTGAGCACTCATCCTCTTCCTCTTGCTTTCCCTCTCTCTAGTCTATGGTTCATTTGTCTTATGTGTTGAGAAGCAAGAGCCATAGAGAAAAATCCCAACACACTCTCCTCTACTCACTCTAGTTCACAAGGTTTAGCAAAGCGAGTGAACTAGTTTCTTCAAAGCTTGAAGAAGAAGCCAAAGGTAGAAGCATTCGGGTGGATCGATCTTCGGCGCAAGAAGACGACGGGGTGAAGCCGATCCGTACACCATCGAGGTTTGAAGACGAAGGAGTTCAAGAAAGAAAGGTATAACCCCCTAACCGAGTAGTTAACAACTCCTAGTTAGGTTGTTAGGTAGATAGTTTAATAAAGATCCATTTTGAGTCCATGTTACCGCCTCTAGAAAATTATTTTCGTCAAATTCCGCAAGCCCGTAAGTACCGGGAGAGGTAGCATGGACTTACAGTGGTATCAGAGCCTAGTTAAACACTACCCAACATATTAGCATAGTAACTAGAAATTCGATCGGGGGAAAAGTCGCGAAATACACCCCGATATCTAACTTGTTGTCGATTTTCAATGTGCTGTGAAAGTAATAAATCATGCTTTAAAAATCGACTCCGGGTTTTTAGAGTCTACTGTAGAAAGACGGTCCTGTGAACCCATCAAACCGCCGCGGAAACGCGGCAATAGCTTGGTATTGCCGCGGTTCCGCGGCCGATTAAGCTCTTCTCTGGATCTTCTTTACTACAGTATACTCAGTGGGTTATTTTGGGAATTTTGGTATATGTTTTTTCAGTCCGGATTTTCCAGAAAGAAAAATTTGTTTTTGGGGCTTCAAAAACCGTATTTTGATCGAGTTTCTAAAGACTTTAGCTGATGGGTATTTATCTGTGATGTGATATTTGTATTGAACGTCTACTAATCGCTATATGTCGATTAGTGGGGGTTATACAAATCTGTGATCTGTAATGTTATTGGTATGTGTATATGAATTCATTGGATTGTCGCGGGTGAATAGCCGGGGGTTGTGAGATGAGAGTTTTCTTTTCTTTCAATTCATGTAAATTTGTAAATTGATGTAATAATTATTTGTATGGCCGCACAACCGGGTCTGGGTTGTAGCCGTCATTGTATAATTTCTTTTTACTGTTTTTGCTCCTAGAATAGACCCATGGAGGGGTGCACAAACTACCAGGTATCCCGAAGTGCCGAGTGGCCTACTCACAGAGTTGAGGGAGGTTGCTTCGCTTCGGGTACTTGGCGGGTAGTTTGCCGCAACCGCAGGGGTCTTGGGTGGGGTATTGGCTATTCACCCCGACCGTGTAATCTGCTTTTCCTTACAGGCTTGTACGGATTGCGGGTTCCTAGTATATCCAATGTGTTCATCTGTGATCTGAAATGGCTATCATTGCAATATATCTATATATGATATTATTTTGGCATTGCTTATGTTTTACAGCCGCGCTAGCCCAGCCCCCGCTCTGTCGTTAGTTAAGTAACCTAACGGGTAATGACGGGGCCCCGTGGCGAATGCGAATGGCATAAGCGTACGTAATATTTTGGTTGTTTTCTGCAATGGTAGGATTAAATGATGGGACGCATTAAAAGAACTAATGCAAGAAAAATATACATTAAAAGAACTAATGCAAGAAAATAAACCAAGTAAAAGTCGTTGGAACACTTTCGAAAAACCACTCGGTTCTTTTCAAAACCAACTTTTAAATGCGGAGCTTGAGCCACTCCTTTTTAAAAGCTATCTCGTTCCATCGATTATATCAAGTTCACTACGTTCACAGTTTAGCCCAAACCATTCGTAGCCCTCGGTCGTTTTACATGAATAGTCAATAGTATTCAAGCTATGTATGTTGGCCGAAGTCAAGGCATAGTTATTGGTAGCTATTGGGTATTCATGTGCAGCATAGATAGATGCGTTGGTTTGGGACAGTCGTACTGCCATTTTGGCCAAAGTCAAGGGTAGGTGCGAGTGGGTCCAAATTAACCTGGAGAATGACGGGTAGAACTTGACATGTGACTTATGATATTTTGGCCAAAGTCAAGGTCATAAGAGCATGGGGCAAAAATCCACATCGGGAGTTTCATATGTACTGAAACTTGCTAGCGCTGCATACCATTTGGAGCGTGATGATTCTGGTAGGATTCCTTCAGTTTTATCACGCGATGATATTTGGATCCCGATCCTACTGTGAGTATATGCTACTCCTCGGGAAATTTCTCACTTAACGATCAATGCTATAAACCAAGTAGGTGTCTAGAAAGGTGTTAGCGGGGCTACGCCCACAGGGAAAAGAGGTTATTTAATTAAGGAACTTCGCGAAAGCGTTGGAAAACCTTCCTCGAAGTACCGACACCAGCCTGGCCGAACGATTAAGCAAGAATTGTATGGTGAGATTGATCCTAACTAATTCTTCCTTTTTGGTTTGAGGAGGGATTCGAGAGACAGTGGGAGCCATCCTGTTTAGACAAACTAAAAACCACTCTAAACTTGCAAGAGCATCATGCTGAGTGTTTCTTCTCTCTCTCCTAATTGCAGCGACCAATCGACATGACTGGACTTAAGTTACTTCTAGATAAAAACATACTGACAGGGCAAAACTACAAAGATTGGCTCAGGAATGTCAAAATGGCAATCACTTACGACAAGCTGGGGTATCTTCTTACCACCAAAGCTCCCCCTGTCCCAGGTCCCACCTCCAGCGTCGCGGATAAGGAAATCCGTAAGACTTAGGAGATCGATTGCACGAAGGACAGGTGCCTCGTGCTTGCCTCTATGGACAACGAACATCAGAGGAGGCACGAGAATATTGACCTCGAATCCATATTTCTCCATACAAAAGAACTGTATGGAGAGCAATCTCATATCGCAAGATATGAAGTGTCGAAGAAGCTATTTTCGGAAAGGTTGGCCGTCGGATCATCGGTAGCGGAACACGTGCTTAAGATGATTGGCTACATAGAAGAGCTCGCGGACCTTGGGACCACGTTGGAGAATGAGCTCTACACGGACTTGATTTTCCAGTCCCTTCCTTCCACTTACGCCCAGTTTATCCTAAACTTCAACTTACAAGAAAAGGAAGTTGAACTTTCAGAACTCCTCAATATGCTGAGGAGCGCAGAGGGCACCCTACAGAAAGGTAGGGAAACATCCACTTTGTTTGTAGGAGGATCTTCCTCTTCTAGGTCCAAGGCGAAAGCCAAGGGAAAGAAGAAGAAAGCCCCCGCCAAACCAAGGGGCGGTGTTAGTAAAGTGGATACGAAAGGAAAAGCAAAAGCAACAAAGAAAGTGGGGAAGCTTGTGGATAAAGAAGAATGCTTCTATTGTCATAAGAGTGGACACTGGAAGAATGATTGCAGGGCTTGGAAGGCCAGAACACAGGATCTGAAGTAGGTTGCGGTTTCAGCTTCAGGTGTGTATGTTATTGAAAACTGTCTTTCAATAAACTCTCCTTCCTGGGTATTGGATACCGGATCAGGATCTCATATCTGTAATTCTTTGCAGGCGTTGAGAAACCGTAGGTTTTTGAAATCAGATGACATGACCCTCAAAGTTGCAAATGGAGCTAGCATGGATGCTAAGGCCGTGGGGGACTTCACCTGATGGACATGTTTTGGTTTTGCGTAATTGCTTTTTTGTACCCAACGCAACTTGTAATATCATTTCTGTATCTTTGGTTTCTAAGAAGGTTATGAATTTGCGTTTGTAAGCAATGTTGTAAACATTCACCTTAATCAAGTTCTGATTGGGTCAGGTACATTGAGCAATGGTATATACGTATTAAACCAACCACAGATTTTCAATGTCCAGAATACACACAAAAGAAAGTCTCTAGAAATCAATCAGACTTTCTTATGGCATTGTAGACTGGGTCACATCAATGAGAGAAGGTTGACTAAGTTACATACAGAAGGATATTTGGATCCGTTCGAATATCAATCGTATGCCACTTGTCAATCCTGTCTCAAAGGAAAGATGACAAAGACTCCGTTCACTGGACATGGAGTAAGAGCGAGCGAGCTCTTGGGACTCGTACACAGCGACGTGTGCGGTCCAATGTCTACACATACGCGAAGCGGTTATTCTTACTTCATTACTTTTACGGATGACTTTTTAAGGTACGGTTATATCTTCTTAATGAAACATAAATCCGAAGCCTTTGGAAAGTTCCAGGAATATAAGAATGAAGTAGAAAAACAGACCGGCAAAAGTATCAAGATTCTAAGATCGGATCAAAGTGGTGAATATTTGAGTGCCGAGTTCCTGGATTACTTAAAAGAGAATGGAATTCTCTCTCAGCTTACTCCTCCATACACTCCGCAACATAACGGTGTATCGGAGAGACGAAACCGAACCCTATTGGATATGGTACGGTCCATGATGAGTTTCGCTGAGTTACCGCTATCATTCTGGGGGTATGCGCTAGAATCAGCTGCATACCTTTTGAACCGAGTTCCCACTAAGACTGTGCCTACCACACCATATGAGATGTGGTGTGGGAAGAGGCCACATCTTAATCACATTAAGACATGGGGAAGTCCAGCTTTTGTCAAAAAGCAGCATGTGGACAAACTCGAGACACGCTCAGTACAGTGCAAGTTTGTGGGATATCCAAAGAATTCCAAGGAATATTTATTCTACTGCGAAGAGGAACAAAAGGTTTTTGTTTCTCGTCATGCCCACTTTCTAGAACACCAGTTCTTAGAAAAGGAAATTAGTGGGAGCGCAGTAGAACTGGAAGAAATTCCAGAACCACAGACTATTACTGAAAGATTAGTGGAACCAGAGGGTTCAAAAGAACAGGACATTCCTACGCCGCTCCGCAGGAGTAGTAGGCAGTCTCATCCGCCCGAGAGATACTACGGTTTTCTCATAGACGGGGATAGAGAGGATTGCATCATAGATTATGATGAGCCTACTAGCTTCCAGCAGGCCGTTCAGAGCGTTGACTCGGTAAAATGGCTGGATGCAATGCGGACCGAAATGGAGTCCATGTACACCAACAAAGTATGGACATTGGACATTGCTCCAGACGGGGTAAAACCCGTAAGATGCAAGTGGATCTTCAAAAGTAATATTGGTGTAGATGGACAGGTTGAGACCTATAAGGCTAGACTTGTTGCAAAGGGTTTTCGTCAAAGACCTGGTTTGGACTATGACGAAACCTTTTCTCCAGTGGCTATGCGGAAATCCATTCGGATCCTTCTTGCCATTGATGCCTTCCACGATTATGAGATCTGGCAGATGGACGTAAAGACCGCTTTTCTAAATGGAAATTTAGAGGAGTGTGTCTATATAGACCAGCCAGAGGGTTTCATTCAGAGTGGGAGCAGCGGAAAGGTGTGCAAGTTGCTTAAGTCCATCTATGGACTAAAGCAGGTGCCGCGGAGTTGGAACATCTGTTTTGATGAGACGGTCAAAGAATTTGGCTTTATCAAAAATCCAGATGAACCATGCATCTATAGTAGATTTGTAGCGAGAACTGTTGTATTCCTCATTTTATACATGGATGACATTCTCTTAATAGAAAATGGCATTCCTATGTTGCAATCTGTTAAGGGGTTCTTGTCACACAGGTTCTCCATGAAAGACCTGGGTGATGCCCCATACATCCTGGGGATCCGGATCCATCGTGATAGGTCCAAGAGGATATTAGGACTTTCACAGTCCAGGTACATCGACACCATACTGAAAAGATTCAGTATGGAAGATTCCAAGCGCGGTAATCTACCGGCTTGTCGCGGGATCACCCTCTTCAAAGAGATGTCTCCCAAGACTGATTTGGACAGGGATCGCATGTCTATTATACCCTACGCTTCTGCGGTAGGCTCTATAATGTATGCGATGTTGTGTACCAGACCGGATGTAGCTTATGCACTGATTGTAGTTAGCCGGTATCAGTCAAACCCTGGGGAGAAACATTGGATAGCGGTAAAGAACATTCCCAAGTACCTGAGAAGGACTAAGGAGATGTTCTTGGTGTATGGCGGAAAAGACCTCCAGATCGAGGCCTTTGCTGACTCCAGCTTCCAGAGTGACAAGGATGATTCCAAGTCCATGTCGAGTTTTATCTTTATCCTCAATGGAGGGGCGGTGTGTTGGAAGAGTTCCAAACAGGAAACCGTTGCTAACTCGACTATGGAAGCGGAATACATCGCTGCATCTGATGCCACAAAAGAAGCCGTCTGGATGAGGAAGTTCTTAAAAGAACTTCAGGTGGTTCCGTCCATTGTTGATCCAATTGCTCTGTATTGCAACAACAACGGGGCTATAGCTTTAGCAAAGAAACCCAGGTCCCATCAGAAATCCAGACACATCTTGAGGCGGTATCATCTGATCAGGGAGATAGTGATCGCCAGGAGATCGAGGTTCGGAGGGTTGCTTCAGAAGATAACTCTGCAGATCCATTCACCAAGGCCTTGCCCCAGACTCAGTTCGAGCGGCTGATCAAGATGATAGGTCTTCGATACGCCAGTACATGGCCTTAGTGCAAGTGGGAGATTGTTAGTGTATATAACCTAGAGGCCATTACTGTATCATACTAGTTTGTATATTACTTAATGGAAGCTTGGGATATTCACCTTGTATAAACAATCTTGCTCAATATAGTAGTATGCTACTTGGTTTGTTTCTACTTCAATGTGTACATGTGTTTATTTTAGTATATCACCTATACACATTAGTGGAGCCCTTAGGATCTTTGCTTGATTACCAGCGTTGTGATGGCAGTCACACTAGTGGGGGCTGGGTAATCTATAAGCACATCCTTATGCAGGTCCCTAGTCGCAGGACTATCGAGACAGGGCATCGATACTCCGGAGTAGACTAGCGTATGCGGTTCTTATCCCAGTGTGGGAGATGGTCTGTCCCACAGCCATCAGTACGTCGTACTGGAGATAGTATGCGGGTGCTCGTTGGGTTACGAGTACACTGGACAGGACTCGTCGGGGACTGTTGGTTGGTACTATACCTATCGTAAGTTATCAGTTCCCAGGTGACATTAGTACAGCTTAGTCCGCTGACTTGACACTGTCACTTCGCCTCGAGTGTGTTCCCACTGTACTTAGATTACTACCCTACCACAGCTCAAAGCAGTCTTGCAAACAGGTAGTAGTTGGATGCAGTCCCGAAGCACTTGGAGGCAGTGACGGTTAGACAGGATTCGTCTCTCCCGGTATTAGGGGTTGACATCGCGCTGTGTCTAGGAGAGCCATTACACGAGTAGTCCCTGGCCAGGGCAAGCGAGATATACTGGTAGGTTTCCAGTGTTATCTCAGGGTGTTATTGGCTACACTCCGACACGACTTGTACCGCTATTAGGGGACTGACGTTTACCGCCCCCTAGGCCCGCTATGCGATGTATCAGACGAACAGACCGGAAAGTACGGAGACTGTCACATTCAGGCTCAGTAGGAGTTCAGATGAGTTTCACCTCGTCAGTCTTCTTGTCGGCATCTACCTGGGAACCGTTACGCACAGCTAGTGCCGCTTGCGGTCTGTGATTTAACCCACTGCCAGCGTAGTGTCGAGTCTTTAGAGTCCCACACAGAAAACTATTCGCCTTTAGGCAAAAGAGTAGAGGTCGCATGGTTTTACGACAGGTCGCATGGTTTTGCGACAGGGTTCGGTCACATCCGTGCACTTGTGCACGTTTAGTGTCCGGACAGTTAACACTAGCGGGCTTTGGTTTAAGCCAGATCCTAGTGTACGTTTTGGGATTGGTTTTTATCTCGTATGTATTCGTGTTCCTCGAAACGCGGATGCGGGTGTGTATGCACAGTTGACGGAGAGACAGAGGCAGAGGATTCTCATTAGGGTTGTTGACTGTTGACCATTGACTTTTTGCTAAACCCTAATGAGAATATGATATATGATTAACAGTAATATTAATTAAGTATTATGGTGACATGGTTGTTGAGGGGTTGACTTTGTTGACTTGTTGACTTTGTTGACCGGTTGACTAGGTTGGACTAGTTGACCATCATGATGACAATGGCTATCATTTCATGGCAAAGACTTTTGCTTGCTTGTTTCTCTTGTGCAAAATGAGTGCATGAAATGATATGGCAATTGTGGCTTAAACCATCATATAATACTTGATTGCTATGATTTGTTATGATGGCTTTGGATTATGAGAGCCAAGAGAGAAAAGTCTTGCTCATTTTTCTATCATTCACATTCTCTCTCTTGTTCTTGAGCTCTCATCCTCTTCCTTTTGCTCTCCCTCTCTCTAGTCTATGGTTCACTTGTCTCATGTGTTGAGAAGAAAGAGCCATAGAGAAAAATCCCAACACACTCTCCTCTACTCACTCTAGTTCACAAGGTTTAGCAAACCAAGTGAACTAGTTTCTTCAAAGCTCGAAGAAGAAGCCAAAGGTAGAAGCTTTCGGGTGGATCGATCTTCGGCGCAAGGAGATGACGGGGTGAAGCCGATCCGTACACCATCGAGGTTTGAAGACGAAGGAGTTCAAGAAAGAAAGGTATAACCCCCTAACCGAGTAGTTAATAACTCCTAGTTAGGTTGTTAGGTAGATAGTTTAACAAAGATCCGTTTTGAGTCCATGTTACCGCCTCTAGAAAATTGTTTTTCACCAAATTCCGCAAGCCCGTAAGTACCGGGAGAGGTAGCATGGACTTACAGCTCTGTCGTTAGTTACCTAACCTAACGGTGCACGAAGGGACATCGAGGCGAATGCGGATGGCATAAGTGTACGTCGTATTTATCTGTGATGTTTAGGTGACTTAAATGATGGGACTTCATTAATGTGATTAATGAAAGAAAAGAAACCTAAAAGATGTTGTAGAATCAAATTTTTAAATAAAAAAGGTAGCTACAGTTTTGCTTTGCATAGCGGTATATATGATATACCCTGCACCTTATTCGATGGGGAAAGAGCCGAGATCCTTTCACCGGGAGTGACCTCTTTAGCAAAACTGGCAGATGCTACAACACTTGGTTTGACTTTTGATTGCTTTTGGAGTTTTTCTTTGCATAGTGATATATGATATGTCCTGCACCTTATTCGATGAGGAAAGAGCCGAGATCCCTGCACCGGGAGTGACCTCTTTAGCAAAACTAATAAAAGCCTCAAAATCACTCCATTTTAAAACTTCACTTGATTCTACAATGATATCAAGTTCATTACGCAATAGGTTTTCAGAAAAACCTGTCGTAGACCTCCGTCATTTCAGATGAGAACTGTTTAGTATTCGTGCTGCGTTTGTTGGCCTTTGTTAAGGCGTAGTGTGCGGTAACTGAATAGTGCTTATCTTCTTATGCATATGATGCAGATTGTTTCAGGTTAATCGTACGACCTTGTTGGCCTTTATCAAGGGTCGTGCGGGTAGGTTTGATTCAATCAAGAAATGACGGGTTGAACTTTACTAGCATCCTATGATTTGTTGGCCTTTGTCAAGGTCATGGGGGTTAGGGGCAAAATATTATCGGGAATTTCAAGTGTTGAAATTTGTGATGAGATTGCATACCTTCTATGAGATAGTTGGATCCCGATACCCACTGCGAGTAATTGTTACTTCTGGGAGAGTTTTATACAGGACAATTAGTCGATCAAGTAGGTGTCTAGAAAGGTGTCAACGGGGTTACGCCTCTGGGAAAACGAGGTTTACTTTAATTAGGTCCGTGCGAAAGCATGGGGAACCTCCCTCAAAGTACCGACACTGGCCTGGCTGAAAGATCGGCGAAGTTGTAGGGTGTAATTAATCCCGGCTAGTCTTTCCTTTTAAGGTTTGAAGGAAGATTTGATAAAAACAGTGGGAGCCATCCTGATTAGATAAGATAATAACCAATCTGATCTTGCATGAGCATACGCTAAAGTGTTTTCTTCTCTCTCTCTCTCTCCAGGTAGCGACCATGTCATGCCTTAATCAAGATAATAATATGGATGTATTGACTGAACCAGCATGTTATACTGTGGTGGGGAACATTGGTTCCGTTCTTTCTTATAAGAGTTATAGGACTGAACAGGACATAGGGGAATACCAGGATTCCCATGCCACCCGAATGAAGAAAGTACATGATGATGTAATTTCTTCGGGTGTGTTCGTTACAGAGAACTGTTTCTCCATTTTCCCTACGTCCTGGGTATTAGATACAGGGTCAGGATCCCATATATGTAATCAGTCATGGGCTTAGGAAAGGTAGAGAACTTGGAGAAGGTGATAATGACATAAGAGTTAGAAATGGGGCAATTGTTGCAGCTAAGACTGTCGGGGAATATCACATTGCATTACCAACTAGTAATACATTGATTCTGAGCATATGCTATTACATGCCGAACCTGGTATGCAACATTATATCGGTTTCTTTACTGAGTAAAGAGGGATATAATTTTGCATTACAGGATAATGTTATGAACATTTTCCGTAACCAAAAGTTGGTTGGATCAGGCACGTTGTGCAATAGCATTTATGTTCTAAATCAATCAACAGTTCTAAGCATAACAAACACATACAAGAGGAAAAGTTTAGACCTGAACGAATCCTTCTTGTGGCATTGTAGACTGGGTCACATCAATGCAACACGACTAGCTAAGTTGCATAAGGATGGATATTTGAATCCATTTGAATTTTCATCTTATGACACTTGCCAGTCATGTCTCAAAGGCAAGATGACCAAAACTCCGTTTACAGGACACGGAGAAAGAGTTACCGAACTCTTAGGACTGATACATAGTGATGTATGCGGTCCCATGTCTACACATGCCAGGGATGGTTCTTCGTACTTCATTACATTCACTGACGATCTCTCTAGATTCGGATATGTGTTCCTGATGAAACACAAATCAGAAGCTTTTAAGAAATTTAGAGAATATAAACAAGAAGTCGAAAACCAAACCGGAAAAAGTATTAAAATCCTTCAATCTGATCTAGAAGGTGAATACTTGAGCAATCAATTCCTGGACTTTCTAAAAGAGAATTGGATTCTCTGTCAGCTGACTCCTCCATATACACCACAGCACAACGGTGTATCAGAATGGAGGAACCACACCCTATTAGCTATGGTGCGCTCTATGATGAGCACAACTGAATTACCTATTTCCTACTGGGGATATGCGCTGGAAATAGCAGCATACCTATTGAATCAAGTTCCAACTAAATCTGTACCTACCACACCATATGAGATCTGGAGTGGGAAGAGACCATGTCTTAAACGAGTTAAGATATGGGGTTGTCTAGCCTATGTCAAGAGGCAAAATCCGGACAAACTCAAGGCACGGTCAGTTCTATGCAAGTTTGTGGGATATCCCAAACATTCACATGGATATCTTTTCTACTATGCTGAGGAACAAAAAGTGTTTGTTTCTCGACATGCCACCTTTTTAGAAAAGGAATTTCTTGCAAAAGAAATTAGTGGCAACAAGGTAGAACTGGAAGAAATTCCGGCTACACAAACTCAAACTGAAGATTTAGTGGAAGCAGAGGATTCGGTAATTTCCAATGAACCCCAGCCACTCCGCCGATCCAGTAGGGTTCCTCGCCCACCTGAGAGATACTATGGTTTTCTCATGGATGGTGGGAGCGAGGATTGCATCATGGAGGATGATGACCCAACTAGCTTCGAGCAGGCCATCACGAGTGGGGACTCAGTGAAATGGCTGGATGCAATGCGGTCCGAGATGGAATCCATGTACACCAACAAAGTATGGACTTTGGAAGATGCTCCTCAAGGGGTAAAACCCATTGGGAGCAAGTGGATCTTCAAGAAAAAACTTGGTGTAGATGGGAAAGTGGAGACTTTCAAAGCTAGACTTGTTGCAAAGGGTTTTCGTCAAAGACCAGGTGTGGACTATGACGAAACCTTTTCTCCAGTAGCTATGCTTAAATCCATACGGATCATGCTTGCCATCGCTGCATATCATGATTACGAAATCTGGCAAATGGATGTTAAGACCGCCTTTCTAAATGGTGATTTAGAAGAGTGCGTGTACATGACTCGGCCAGAGGGCTTCGTTGACAGTGGGAGCAGCGGGAAGGTGTGCAAGCTGCTTAAATCCATTTATGGATTAAAGCAAGCATCGCGGAGTTGGAACATCTGCTTTGACGTCATTATCAAAGAGTTTTATTTTGTCAAAAACGTAGATGAACCTTGTATCTACAAGAAGGTGGCAGAGAGTAAGGTTGTCTTCCTCGTATTGTACGTAGACGACATACTCTTGATAGGAAATGACATTCCTATGCTGCAATCGGCCAAGCTCTTCTTATCACAAAGATTCTTAATGAAAGATCTTGGTGATGCCTCCTGCATATTGGGAATCAGGATCTATAGAGATAGATCCAAAGGGATATTGGGATTGTCCCAATCCAGGTACATTGACACCATACTAAAGAGGTTTAGTATGGAAGAATCCATGGTGGGAACTTACCCACGATCTCTGGAGTCACTCTCTCCAAAGAGATGTCTCCCAAGACTGATTTGGAGAGAGCTTGCATGCAAGGGATACCCTATGCTTCGGCTGTAGGCTCTATCATGTACGCGATGCTATGTACCAGACTCGATGTAGCATACTCACTAAGTGTAGTTAGTAGGTATCAAGCTGATCCTGGAGAGAGTCACTGGACAGCTGTGAAGTACATTCTCAAGTACTTACGAAGGACTAAAGAGATGCTCTTGGTGTATGGTAATGGAGAACTCCAAGTGGAGTCCTTTACCGATTCGAGCTTCCAGAGCGATAAGGACGACTCTAAGTCGCAGTCGGGATTTGTCTTTACCCTTTACGGAGGGGCGGTTAGCTGGAAGAGTTCCATGCAGGAAACCGTGGCAGACGCGACGATGGAGACTGAATACATCGCTGCCATCGATGCTGCCAAAGAGGCTGTCTGAATCAAGAAGTTCATTACTGAACTTGGAGTGGTTCTATCCATTGAGCATCCAATACCTTTGTATTGCGATAACAATGGAGCGGTGGCTTTGGCCAAGGAACCCAGGTCCCATCAGCGATCCAGGCATATTCTGAGGCGGTATCAACTGATCCGGGAGATAGTTGATCGCCGGGATATCGAGGTCAGGCGGGTTGACACGAAGAATAACACAGCGGATCCACTCACGAAGGCCATTCCCCAGACACAGTTTGAGAGACTCTTCGGGATGCTCGGTATGCGATACTACAGCAGCTGGCCCTAGTGCAAGTGGGAGATTGTTAGTTGCATGTATGCCCTAGAGGCCAGTATTGTACAGATGATGTATATTATATTGGATGCTTGGACATATATAGAGATGAATTTCTTGCTCGATATGATAGTATGCTATCTGGTTGCTCTTTATCTTAACATGTATACTTGTCTCTTTATACTGTCTTAGAGTTACATGTTGGCAAAGCCCTTAGGATGTGTACTTGACTACCTGGACTATGATGCAGATCATACTAGTGAGGACATTATAGTCCATAAGTACATCCTTCAAGGTCCCTAGTCGTGGGTGTATCGAGACGGGGCATCGATACACCAGTGTAGACTAGCGTATACGCTTCTCGACCCATGAGATGGGCGATGGATGATCCCATATCCATTGGTGTTTGACATCAGAGATGGTATGCGGGTGCTCAGTGGAGACTGGATACACTGGACGGACTCGCCAAGAACTCCCAGTTGGTATTATACCTCACGTCAGATGCCAGTTCTCTGGTGACACTTGTACAGGTTAGTCTGTAGATCCGAGATCGTCATAGAGTCTTGTGTGATTCCCACTGTACTTTGATTTCCACCTTACCACGTTCATGAGGGCGTGCAAAACGGTGGTTTTTGGGTACAGTCCCGAGTCACATGGAGGCAATGAGCGATAGGAGGGGTTTCGTCTCTCCCGTTATTGGGATTGATGTTGCGCTGTGCTCGATTGGCCGTAACAGGGAAGTCCCTGGCCAAGGCTGATTCAGGGATTTGCTGGTAAGTGTTACCAGTAGTTTCTCGACCCGTTATGAGCCTCACATCGGCACGACTTATCAGTTATTGGGGTCTTACGTTTACCACCCCTAGACTTGATATGCGACATATCAGACGAGGAGACCGGACTGTACGGGTAATGTTGCCGGTTGGCTCGACGGGAGTTGTAGCAGGTTCTCTTGTTTTCTTCTGATCACTCAATACCCGGGTGGCCGTTACGTTTAGCTGACCGCTTGCGGCTTGCGGGTGCTTGATATGATCATCACCCACTGCCGGCGTATCCCGCAAAGGAGTTACCTAGTCCAGGCGAAACGTTGTGGTGCGCGTATGCGATATCCGCATGGATCCGATTAAAATGCGCGTATGGGATACCGTATATTGATCGGGCGGCTTGCTTTTGGTAGGGTCATATGTGATATGGCCGGATTGATAAATCAAGTGTTGATTTATCATTTAACCATTAGTTTTCTCACTTGAAATCCTTTCTTGTACATGATGGATGTATGCATGCATGTATGTTTTCTTTCTTTTAGTTTCATGCACATATGGATGTGCATACATACATACATACATACATACATACATACATACATCATCTATCATGGTTGCTTATCCAAAGAAAATGGTGGCAATATAAGACTCACACCATGAGTTTTTAATATGGATTATTATTGTATTTATAGTAAAACAAAAGGAAAGAAAAAGGGTTGATTATTGGATTGTTTCTACACTCTTCTTCATCTTACCATGCTCACCCACTCTTTAACCCTTGGTTATTTTTCCTTAGGTGTTTTAAACTATGATACAATAATATCATTATATTCTAACCATGGTTTGAGATGAGAAGAAATAAATATATATAGATATATTTTCATTTCTTTTCTTAAGTCAATCTTTTCTCTTCATCTAAAAGAAAAGCCATCATCTTCTTCCTCCTTATTCCTTTGCTCTCTAGTTTTTTATAGTGAGCAAAACACACATCAAGAATGGTTTCTGAAGTGAGAATTAGAACCACAACATCATTCTACACAAGTCTAGCCCACTTGTTTAGAGTGTTATCTTCTTTTCTTCTCTTGGAAAGTTAAGTCGATAGCTTGGACGAAGGAGCTTCGGGTGCATCGTCGTGGACACTAGAAGACTTCAAGGGAACCTTCCTCCAACACCCAAGAGGCCAAAGAGTCTAGCGAAGGGAGCTACACAGGTTGTACTCTCGAAACCCTAGCCTTTAATATTTAGAAACCCTAATTTTCTAGGATCGATCTTTTGTATGCTTGCTTAGCACCATAAAAATTTGAACTTTGTGACATGTGATGCTTCCAAACTCTACATAGGGTGCTAGGTAAACCCTACAGTGGCGACCAACTATCTCCCGGATCAGGTGATACCGCCTCAGAATATGTCTAGACTTCTGATGGGACCTGGGTTCCATGGCCAAAGCCACAGCTCCATTGTTATCACAATACAAAGGTATTGGATGTTCAATGGAAGGAACCACACTAAGTTCAGTGATGAACTTCTTCATCCAGACGGCCTTTTTGAAAGCATCGTTGGCAGCGATGTATTCAGCCTCCATCGTCGAGTCTGCTATGGTTTCTTGCTTGGAACTCTTCCAAAAAACCGCCCTTCTATTTAGGGTAAAGACAAATCCCGAGTGCGACTTAGAGTCGTCCTTATCACTTTGGAAGCTTGAATCGGTAAAAGACTCCACCTGGAGTTCTCCATTACCATACACCAAGAACATCTCCTTAGTTCTTCTCAAGTACTTAAGAATGTTCTTTACAGCTGTCCAGTGATTCTCTCCTGGATCTGCTTGATACTTACTCACTACATTTAGTGAGTATGCTACATCGGGTCTGGTACATAGCATCGCGTACATGATAAGTCTACTGCCGAAACATAGGGTATCCCTTGCATGCGAGTTCTCACCAAATCAGTCTTGGGGGACATCTCTTTGGAGAGAGTGAGTCCAGAGATCGTGGGTTGGTTCCCATGCTTGGATTCTTCCATACTAAACCTCTTTAGTATGGTGTCAATGTACCTGGATTGGGACAATCCCAGTATCCGTTTAGATCTATCTCTATAGACCTTTATTCCCAAAATGCAGGAGGTATCACCTAGATCATTCATTGAGAATCTATGTGATAAGAAGAGCTTAACCGAGTGCAGCATATGAACATCATTTCCTATCAAGAGTATGTCATCCACGTATAATACGAGGAAGACGACCTTACTCTCTGCAACCTTCTTGTATATACAAGGTTCATCTATCTTTTTGATGAAGTCAAACTCTTTGACTACAACATCAAATCAGATGTTCCAACTCCGCGATGCCTGCTTTAACCCGTAGATGGATTTAAGCAGCTTGCACACCTTTCCGCTGCTCCCACTATCTACGAAGCCCTCTGGCTGAGTCATGTACACGCACTCCTCTAAATCACAATTTAGAAAGGCGGTCTTAACATCCGTTTGTCAGATTTCGTAGTCATGGTATGCAGCAATGACAAGTAAGATTTGTATGGACTTAAGCATAGCCACTGGAGAAAAGGTTTCGTCATAATCCACACCTGGTCGTTGACAAAAACCCTTTGCTATAAGTCTAGCTTTGTAGGTTTTCCATCTACACCAAGTTTCTTCTTAAAGACCCACTTCCTCCCAATAGGTTTTACCCCTTCTGGAGCAACATCCAAAGTCTATACTTTGTTGGTGTACATGGATTCCATCTTAGATCGCATTTCATCCAGCCACCTCACAGAGTCCCCACTCGTGATGGCCTGCTCGAAGCTAGTCGGGTCATCGTCTTCCATGATATAATCCTCACTCCCACCGTCTATGAGAAAACCGTAGTATTTTTCAGGTGGATGAGGAACCCTACTAGATCGGCGGAGAGGCTGAGGTTCGTCGGGTACTACTGAATCCTCTGGTTCTACCAAATCTTCTGTTGCAGTTTGTGTAGCTGGAACTTCTTTCAGTTCTACCTCAGAGCCACTAATTTCTTTTGCAAGAAAATCCTTTTCTAAAAAGGTAGCATGCCGAGAAAAAAACACCTTTTGTTCTTCGGTGTGGTAGAAGATATACCCGCGTGAATGTTTGGGATATCCAATAAACTTACACAGAATGGACCTTGCCCCGAGCTTGTCCGGATTTTGTGTTTTCACATATGCCGGACAACCCCATATCCTAACATAATTAAGATATGGTCTCTTTCATTTCTATATCTCATATGGAGTTTGTGGGAACCATATTCAATAGGTCGGCAGCTGTCTCCAGTGCATATCCCCAGAAGGAAATAGGTAACTCAGCTGTGCTCATCATAGAGCGCACCATATCTAATACGGTGCGATTCCTCCGCTCTGATACACCGTTGTGCTACGGTGTATAGGGAGGAGTAAGCTGAGAGAGAATCCCATTCTCTTTTAGTTAGTCTAGGAACTTAGTGCTCAAGTATTCTCCTCCTCGATCAGATCGAAGGATCTTAATACTTTTGCCCGTTTGGTTCTCTACTTCGTTCTTATATTCTCTGAATTTCTCAAAAGCTTTAGACTTGTGTTTCAACAAGAACACATGTCTGTATCTTGAGAGATCGTCAGTGAATGTAATGAAGTATGAAGAACCGTTCCTAGCATGTGTAGACATGGGACCACATACATCAGTATGTATCAGTCCCAAGAGTTCTGTAACTCTTTCTCCGTGTCCACTAAACGGAGTTTTGGTCATCTTGCCTTTGAGACACGACTGTCAAGTATCATAAGACAAAAATTCGAATGGATTCAAATATCCATCCTTATGTAACTTAGCTAGCCGTGTCGCATTTATATGACCTAGTCTACAATACCATAAGAAGGATTCGTTCATTTCTGAACACTTCCTCTTGTGCGTTTTTTGTACATTTAGTACTGTAGTTTGATTGAGAACGTATATGCCATTATTTAACGATCCTGATCCAATCAACTTTTGATTCAGGATGATGTTCATAACATTATCCTGTACTAAAAAATTATGTCCTTCTTTACTCAATAAAGAAACTGATATAAGATTGCATATCATGGTCGGAATGTAATAGCATTCGTTCAGAACCAATGTATTACCATTTGGTAACACAAGGTGATATTCACCAACTGCTTTGGTTACAATATTTGCACCATTCCCTACTCTTACAGAATGATCACCCTCTCCCTGTTCCCTACCTTTATGTAGCCCATGTAACATATTACATATAAGGGATCCAGATCCGGTATCTAATATCCAGGACGTAGAGTGAACTGAGAAACAGTTCTCGATAACAAATACACCTGAAGAAGATGCATCAGCATGCTTATTCTTCGTTTGGGTGGCCTGTGAATCCAGATATTCTCCTATTCCCAGCTCGGATTTATAACAATTATAAGTGGGAGAGGGACCAACGTACCCCTGCTCAATCTAAAAAGTGGGTTTAGTCAATACATTCATATTATTATCTTGATTAGGGCCTGACTGTTAGTTATATGTATGCCCTAGAGGCCATTACTGTACATTGGATGTATATTGTAGTGGATGTTGGGACATATATAGGTAGGACTTTCTTGCTCGACATGATAGTACGCTATCTGGTTGCTCTTTATCTTAACATGTATACTTTCTGTCTCTCTGATTACATGTTGATAAAGCCCTTAGGATGTGTACTCGACTTCCAGGACTGTGATGCAGATCATACTAGTGGGGCCTGGATAGTCCATGAGTACATCCTTGAAATGTTCCTAGTCGAGGGAATATCGAGACGGGGCATCGATATTCCAGAGTAGACTAGCGTATATCTTCTCGACCCATGCGATGGGCGATGGATGATCCCATATCCATTGGTGTTTGACATCGGAGATGGTATGCGGGTGCTCAGTGGAGACTGGGTACACTGAACGGACTCGCCGAGAACTCCCAGATGGTATTATACCTCACGTCAGATGGCAGTTCTCTGGTGACACTGGTACAGCTTAGTCTGTTGACCCGAGATCGTCATAGAGTCTTGTGTGTCTCCCACTATGCTTTGATTTCCACCCTACCACGGCTCTATTGAGTCATGCAAACAGGTGGTTTTTGGGTACAGTCCCGATTCACATGGAGGCAATGAGCGATAGGAGGGGATTCGTCTCTCCCGGTATTGGGGGTTGATGTTGTGCTATGCTCGACTGGCCATAACAGGAAATCCCTGGCCAGGGTTGCAGTGTTATACTGGTAAGAGTTATCAGTAGTTTCACGAATGTTATGGACCTTACGTCGGCATGACTTATCGAGCTATTGGGGTCTGACGTTTACCACCCCTAGGCGAGATATGCGACATATCAGACGAACAGACCGGACTGTACGGTAAGGGTTACTGGTTGGATTCACAGGAGTGTGAGCGGGCTTGCTCGTCGATCTTCTAATCGCTCAATACCCGGGTGGCCGTTACGTTTAGCAGACCGCTTGCGGCTTGTGGGTGTTTGATATGATCATCATCCGCTGCCGGCGTATTGACGAGTCTTTAGAGTCCTACACAGAGGTTTCCTGGCTCAAGCGAAACGAAATAGGAGCGCATATGAGATATGTGCGGGACCGAGAATAATGCGTGTATGTGATACCGTATTCCATTCTCGCGACGAATGTGTCGATTGGTTATATGCGATATAACTTGGTTATCGAATCAAGGATTGATTCGAGAAGCCGATACATTGGATACTAGCCGGTTATATGCGATATGACCGGATCATTGAATCAAGTGTTGATTTAATGATTTATTGTATAATTATATATTTGATATATTACTTTGCATTAACTAGTATTGGTTCACTTTAAATGGATTTTCTCACTTGAATTGTACACATTGTATATGCGATATAGTTTTGTGCACATGTTTGTATCATGTTTGATGATACATGCTTACTTGGTTAAGTGTAAAGAATCAAACCATGGTTTAAGTTAATGATTAGGGTTTTTGATTATTTATTCATTTATCTTTCTTATTTATCCATTTTGGAAAAAGAAAAAGGATAAATGAATGGTTGCTTATTTTGTTTTTTAGTTGAAGATTCTTGAAGTTTTGACTTAGTCTCTTTTATTTGTTCTTATCCTTAACCCTAACCATTCTATTAACCATGGTCTTTTCTCTACACTTAACTAAGGTTAAAAGTATGATAAGATTTAATTCTTATTCATCTTTATTATTAAACTTATCATATCTTCTTCTTCTTCTTCATCTTCTTCAACAAAAGAAAAGCTTTCTAGTTCAATGGTAACATGAGAAAACAAGTGAGAAATCCAAAACTAAAGTCTACCCACTTCCTATTTCTTCATCCTCTACCTCTTGCCAAGTAGTATAGGGTGTTTCCTTCACAAGTTTTCAAAGCTTGATGAAGTTGGAGCTTGTTCTTGCGATACCTCGACGTAGATCATCTTCGGCATCGAACCGACGATCAAGCTCGCCCATTCTTCGATGATACCGATGCTAGAGTCATGGGTTCATTTTGGACAGCGGAGGGACTTCATCACGGAGCCTAGGAGGTGGTGTACCGGATCTATAAAGGTTGTAGTCACTTTCCCTTAGCATTTAATTCGATTACTTGCTTACTTCGCCTATTTATCTAGTTAACGATCCGTATTAGGGTTTGTAGGCACCCGTAAAATTTGATTTGTGCATGTTTGATCACTTGTGAGACTTCACTAGAGTGCCTAGGAACCCTACAGTGGTATCAGAGCCTAGCTAGAGCCTTAGGCGAAGTCCCGACGGAATTTGAAGTCCGAACAACCCAAAACCCGACTAGAAAATTGCTCTCTGGACTTTTCTGTAAAATGTGGATTTTTCGAAATTAAAAATATCCAGAAAATTAAGCAGGGTTTTAGAAGAATTACAGTGCAAAATTTTAGTCGTAATTCCATCAATGAACCGCGGAACCGGGGCGTTAGCCCACGTGGCGCGGCGGTTCCGCGGCAACACTGTTGCATCGTTGACTAAAAGTTGCACAGTAATTCTCAGTTTGCTGTGCTCGTTTTCCTGGGAATATTTTAATATTTGTTCCAGAATTTTATTTTCTGGGTTGTATTGGGGACTCAGGGTATCGATCGGATTATCAAATTTTGTCAGTGTGGCTTTTCCAGATAATCTTAGAATATGTTAAAAAGTTCGACCGGATATAAATACCCAATTTTTCCCCTATCGGGAAATTTCCAAGTGTTGGATTTTTCCGTAGTTTAATGACGTTCTAAGTAGTGCAAGTAACGCGATGGACCTTCTAGAAGACAACAAACCTTAACTCGATTATGTGACCGTCTTGAACTGCCCTTTGAACCTTCGGGTTTGGGGCAGTACGGCGTGCCACATGTGAGGCGTTGGCTTGACCCTTCTACGGCTGGACCGTTGGTACTGAGGCACGAACTGAATGTTGTTAGACTTATTTCATGTGTTGATCTGTATCGGGAAAACTTGGGTGTTTGACTGTTCGATCGAAAAGTTTAACATTTTCTGTTTAGCTGGAATGGGATACAATAATTGGAATTCACAAGTAGTTATGTCATAACTGAATGAATGTTATAAACATAGCAGTTTAGTCTCACTTGATCGGTTGCCACGGAATTTTGATGTGATCAAAAGTCCATCGCAATCACGTAGTGTACGCGGATACTCACCGGGTAAACTTGATAGACAGCCTCACTCCATAGCCCCGACCAAGTGACTGTAGGAGAACCCCGTCGCCGAAAGCATCCGTTCAGGTGCTCGCGGTAGCGGTGTTCCGCCTTGGTGCACTTTGTCGACGGCGTCGGGGGTGCGGCCGTCTACTGAAGTTTGCGACGAGCATTCGATCAGAATGTCGGGAATCCTGTTGAATTGCCCGACTTGAAATTGAAAAGAGTTTTCGATAATGAGACTAAAATGCGGGGTTTATAATTGTTAGGCATGCGATGTCTAAGTATTTCATTTGGTCAGGCATGCGATGTCTGAGGAGGTTGCGGATTCCAACTGTTGTAGTTTTACACTTTCTTTTCTGTGACCGTAAGTGTAATATGTTATATCGCCGGTTTCGTTGCTATATGTCAACGACAATTGGGATGCGCATATTTACTTACGTTGATGACATGTGATGTTATGTGTTGCTGGATATGTTATATTGGATCGTCGTGTTTGAATAGCCGGGGGTTTTTATGTGAGATGAATGTTTTTTCATTTTCATTCATGTAAAAACTTGTATGTAATATTCTTTTATTGGGGCACTTCCAGGTTGCGGATGTTGTCACCATTTGTATATTATTTACTTTTCCGCACTAGGATAGACCCAAGGAGGGGAGCACAAGTAACCGGGTTCTGGGGTCCAGTGGGAGACCAACTCGAGGAGTCGAGTCCGGGTCTCCTAACCCTAGAATTGGTAGGGTTGCTTGCCGCTCTCGTAGGGGTCTAAGGGTGTGGGATTGGCTATTCATCACGACCGTGGAATCCGTGTTTTATACTGGCTCGTATTGAAAACACGGACGTCCTAGTATATCCAATATTTCATATGTTTCTTCTGCTGTGATTTATCTGAGATCATGTGATGTTCTGTGATAGATATTATATATAGTATATATGATATATTATATAGACGTTGCTTATGTTTTACACCCGCGCTAGCCCTGCCCCGCTCTGCCATTAGTTACCTAACCTAACGGTGCAGACAGGACATCGAGGCGAATGCGGATGGCATAAGCGTACGTTATATTTATCTGTGATGATTAGGTGGATTTAAATGATGGGATATTCATTAATGAGATTAATGAAAGAAAATAAACCTAATTGATGTTGTGGAATCGAATTTCAAAATAAAAACAGGTAGCTACAGTTCTTGCTTTGCATCGCGGTGTTCATTATAGAACATCCTGCACCTTATTCGATGAGGAAAGGACCGAGATCCCTTCACCGGGAGTGACTCCTTTAGCAATAACTGGCAGATGCTACAACCCTCGGTTTGTCTTTGATCGCTTCTATAGTTTCCGCTTTGCACAGTGATATATATGATATATCCCGCACCTCATTCGACGAGGAAAGGGCCGACGATCCCTTCACCGGGAGTGACCCCTTTAGCAAAACTAGAAAAGCCTCGAAAACATTCCGTTTAAAAACCATTTGATTCCGCAACGAGATCAAGTTCAAAGCGTTAAATGTTTTCACAAAAAACCATTCGCAACCCTCCGTCATTTTAGGAAGTAGAGTACTTAGTATTCGTGCTGTGTTTGTTGACCATAGTCAAGGCACAGTGTACGGTAGCTAAGTGATGTCTTCCTACACCGCATATGATGCGATTAGTTAGGACAGTCGCGTGACTTTATTGACCTTAGTTAAGGGTCATGTGGGTGGGTTTGATTAATCACGAAATGACGGGTAGAACTTGACTAGTACTTATGATTTGTTGACCATAGTGAAGGTCATAAGTGCTAGGGGTAAAAACCTTTATCGGGAGTTTCAAGTGTTGGAATTTGCAATGAGATTGCATACCTTCTATATGATAGTTGGATCCCGATACCCACTGCAAGTAATTGTTACTCCTGGGAGAGTTTTGCACTTTGCAATTAGCCGATCAAGTAGGTGTCTAGAAAGGTGTCAACGGGGTTACGCCTCTGGGAAAACGAGGTTTACAGTAATTAGGTCCGTGCGAAAGCACGGGGAACCTCCCTCAAAGTACCGACACTGGCCTGGCTGAAAGATTGGCGAACTTGTAGAGTGTAATTAATCCCGGCTAGTCTTTCCTTTTAGGGTTTGAAGGAAGATTTGATAAAAACAGTGGGAGCCATCCTGATTAGATAAAATATATAACCAATCTGATCTTGCAAGAGCGCACGCAGAGTGTTTTCTTCTCACTCTCCTGGTAGCGACCATATCACGCCTTAATCAAGATAATAAAACGGAATTTTGACCGAACCCGCTTGTTATACTGAGCTGGGGAACGTTGGTCCCGCTCCAACTTATAATTGTTATAAGACAGAGCAGGAAATAGGGGAAATATGCCGCCCAAACGAAGAAAGTGCATATGATGCATCTTCTTCGGGTGTGTTCATTACAAAGAACTGTTTCTCAGTATCCTCTGCATCCTGGGTATATGATACCGGATCAGGATCCCAGATATGTAATATGTTACATAGGGCTGCAAAAAGGTAGAAAAACTGAGAACGGGTCATAAGTTTCATGAGGCAGAAAACGGGGCAAGTGTTGCAGCCAAGTCTGTTGGTCACTGTCACCCTGTATTACGAATACATTGATTCTGAACAAATGCTATTAGATACCGAACCTGATATACAAAATCATATCAGTCTCTTTATTAGTAAAGAAATGATATAATTTTGTATTGTTGGATAATGTTTTGAACATTTCCTATATCAAAAGTTGATCGGTTCAGGCACGTTATCTAAAAGCATTGACGTTCTAAATCAAACTACAGTTCCTTGTATACAGAACACATACAAGAGGAAGAGTTCAGAAATGAACGAATCATTCTTGAGGCATTGTAGACTAGGTCATATCGATGCGACCCGACTGGCTGAAGTTACATTTTAGATGCATATTTAAATCAGTTTGAATTTACATCTTGTGAAACTTGCCAGTCATGTCACAAAGATTAGATGACCATAGCTCTGTTTATTAGAAACAGAGAAAGAGTTAGTAAACTCTTGGGACTGATACATGATGATGTATGTAAAGTCTCCTGTCTACACATGCCATGACTGGTTCTTTATACTTCATTATATTCTCTGATAATCTCTCAAGATTCAGTCATATATTCCTGTTGAAATATAAGTCCGAACCTTTTGAGGTATTCACAGAATATAACTAGGAAGTAGAGAACCAAAATACGGGTATAAGTATTATGTCCTATGATAAGATCAGGGAGGAGAATACTTGTGCATAGAATTCCTGGACTATTCTAAAGGAGAATGAGATTTTCTCTCAGTGCTACTCCTCTGAATACACCACAGCACAACGGTGTATCAGGGCGGAGCAATTGCATAATATTAGATATGGTGTGCTCTATGATGAGTATTACGGAGTTACCTATTTCCTTTTGGGGTTATGCACTTGAGAAGCTGCATACCTATTGAATTAGGTTTGAATCAAATCACTGCCTACCACTCCATATGAGATATGGTATGGGAAGAACCCATCTCTTAAGCGAGTTAAGATTTGGGGTTGTCCGGCCTATGTTTAAAGCAAAATCCGGACAAGATCGAGGCAGGATCAGTTCTGTAGAACTGGAAAGGTTCCAGCTATACAAAACTGCAGTTGATGATTTGACAGAACCATAAGATTCTATAGTTCCCGATGAACTTCAGCCTCTCCGCCGATCTAGTAGGGTTCCTCATCCGCCTGAGAGATACCTCGGTTTCTCGATGACAGTGGGAGCAAGGATTGCATCATGAGATGATGACCCAACTATTTTCGAGCAGGCCATCGAGAGTAGGGACTCCGTAAGAATGGCTGGATGCTTAGCGATCTGAGATGGAATCCATATACACCAGCAAAGTATGGAATTTAGCTGCTATATCTGAAGGGTTAAATCCCCATCAGGAGAAAGTATATCTTGAGAAGATTACTTGGTGTAGATGGAAAAGTTGAGACTTTCAAAGCTAGGCTTGTTAAAGGTTTTCGTCATCGACCAGGCGTGGATAATGAAGAAACCTTTTTCCAGTAGCTATGCTTAAGTATATCCAGATCCTACTTACCACGGCTACATACCATGACTACGATATCTGGCGGTTGGGTGCCATGACTGCTTTTCTAAATACTGATTTAGAAGAGAAAGTCTATAAGAACACAGCCAGAGGTCTTCGTAAACAGTGAGAGCAGCGAAAACGTGTGCAAGTTGCTTTACAGAATGAAGCAGGCATCGCGGAGTTGGAACGTCTGTTTTGATGTGATAGTCAAATTGTTTGACTTCATCAAAATGGTAGACGAACCTTGTATATACAAAAGGGTAGTAGAGAGTAAGGTGGTCATCTTCGTATTGTACGTAGACAACATACTCTTGATAGGAAAAGAGTTTCCTATACTACGATCGGTCAATCTCCTAATATCACAAGGATTCTCCAAATAGGATAAAGATGATACCTCCTAAATCCTGAGATTTGGACCTATGAGATAGATCTAAAGGGATATTAGGGTTCTCACTAGGTATAGTGAGATTGTATCAATCGATCCTGGGGAGAATCACTGGAAGTGTTCCAGGGTGATAAAGACGACTGAATGTCAGTCACAGGCACTGTCTTTACCCTCAGTAAAGGGACGGTATGTTGGAAGAGTTCCAAGCTAGATACCGTGGAAAACTAGACGATAAAGGCTGGTAACATCGCTATTGAAGATACTACCAAAGAGGAAGTTTGGGTGTATATTGGTTCATAGGATGAACTAGGTTCCTACCATTGTGTGACAATGGAACTGTGGCTTTGGCCCTGGAACCCTGGTCCCATCAGTGACTCAGACATAATCTAAGGCAGCATCACCTGATCATGGAGATAGTTGATATCCAGGGTGATCGAGGTTAGGAGAGTAGACTCAGAGGACAACACGGCGGATCCACTCACGAAGGCCCTTTTCCCAAAGAGAGACTTTTAGGGGATGGTTGAGTATGTGATACTGCAACCACTGCTACAGATGGCCCTAGTGCAAGTAGGAGGTTGTTAGTTATATGTATGCCCTAGAGGCTATTACTGTACATTGGATGTATATTGTAGTGGATGCTGGGACATATATAGGTAGGACTTTCTTGCTCGACATGATAGTACGCTATCTGGTTGCTCTTTATCTTAACATGTATACTTTCTGTCTCTCTGATTACATGTTGATAAAGCCCTTAGGATGTGTACTCGACTTCCAGGACTGTGATGCAGATCATACTAGTGGGGCCTGGATAGTCCATGAGTACATCCTTGAAATGTTCCTAGTCTTGTGTGTCTCCCACTGTGCTTTGATTTCCACCCTACCACGGCTCTACTGAGTAGTGCAAACAGGTGGTTTTTGGGTACAGTCCCGATTCACATGGAGGCAATGAGCGATAGGAGGGGATTCGTCTCTCCCGGTATTGGGGGTTGATGTTGTGCTATGCTCGACTGGCCATAACAGGAAATCCCTGGCCAGGGTTGCAGTGATATACTGGTAAGAGTTATCAGTAGTTTCATGAATGTTATGGACCTTACGTCGGCATGACTTATCGAGCTATTGGGGTCTGACGTTTACCACCCCTAGGCGAGATATGCGACATATCAGACGAACAGACCGGACTGTAAGGTAAGTGTTACTGGTTGGATTCACAGGAGTGTGAGCGGGCTTGCTCGTCGATCTTCTGATCGCTCAATACCCGGGTGGCCGTTACGTTTAGCAGACCGCTTGCGGCTTGTGGGTGTTTGATATGATCATCATCCGCTGCCGGCGTATTGAAGAGTCTTTAGAGTCCTACACAGAGGTTTCCTGACTCAAGCGAAACGAAATAGGAGCGCATATGAGATATGTGCGGGACCGAGAATAATACGTGTATGTGATACCGTATTCCATTCTCGCGACGAATGTGTCGATTGGTTATATGCGATATAACCTGGTTATCGAATCAAGGATTGATTCGAGAAGCCGATACATTGGATACTAGCCGGTTATATGCGATATGACCGGATCATTGAATCAAGTGTTGATTTAATGATTTATTGTATAATTATATATTTGATATATTACTTTGCATTAACTAGTATTGGTTCACTTTAAATGGATTTTCTCACTTGAATTGTACACATTGTATATGCGATATAGTTTTGTGCACATGTTTGTATCATGTTTGATGATACATGCTTACTTGGTTAAGTGTAAAGAATCAAACCATGGTTTAAGTTAATGATTAGGGTTTTTGATTATTTATTCATTTATATTTCTTATTTATCCATTTTGGAAAAAGAAAAAGGATAAATGAATGGTTGCTTATTTTGTTTTTTAGTTGAAGATTCTTGAAGTTTTGACTTAGTCTCTTTTATTTGTTCTTATCCTTAACCCTAACCATTCTATTAACTATGGTCTTTTCTCTACACTTAACTAAGGTTAAAAGTATGATAAGATTTAATTCTTATTCATTTTTATTATTAAACTTATCATATCTTCTTCTTCTTCTTCATCTTCTTCAACAAAAGAAAAGCTTTCTAGTTCAATGGCAACATGAGAAAACAAGTGAGAAATCCAAAACTAAAGTCTACCCACTTCCTATTTCTTCATCCTCTACCTCTTGCCAAGTAGTATAGGGTGTTTCCTTCACAAGTTTTCAAAGCTTGATGAAGTTGGAGCTTGTTCTTGCGATACCTCGACGTAGATCATCTTCGGCATCGAACCGACGATCAAGCTCGCCCATTCTTCGATGATACCGATGCTAGAGTCATGGGTTCGTTTTGGACAGCGGAGGGACTTCATCACAGAGCCTAGGAGGTGGTAGACCGGATCTACAAAGGTTGTAGTCACTTTCCCTTAGCATTTAATTCGATTACTTGCTTACTTCGCCTATTTATCTAGTTAACGATCCGTATTAGGGTTTGTAGGCACCCGTAAAATTTGATTTGTGCATGTTTGATCACTTGTGAGACTTCACTAGAGTGCCTAGGAACCCTACACTGACATGGTCGCTACCTGGAGAGAGAGAGAAGAAAACACTTTAGCGTATGCTCTTGCAAGATTAGATTGGTTATTATCTTATCTAATCAGGATGTCTCCGACCGCTTTTTATCAAATCTTCCTTCAAATCTCTCACTGCTTTTTATCTTATCTAGTCTGTAGACCCGAGATCGTCATAGAGTCTTGTGGGATTCCTACTGTGTTTTGATTTCCATCATACCACGTCCAAGATAGCATGCAAAATGGTGGCTTTTAGGTACAGTCCTGAATCACATGGAGGCAATGAGCGATAGGAGGGGTTTCGTCTCTCCCGGTATAGGGAGTTGATGTTGTGCTGTGTTCGAATGGCTATAACTAGAAGTCCCTGGCCAGGGAGGATATAGAGTACTACTGGTAAGTGTTATCAGTAGGTTCTCGACCTGTTATGAGCCTCACATCGACATGACTTATCGGTTAGGGTCTGACGTATACCATCCCTAGACTAGATATGCGACATATCAGACGAAGAGACCAGACTGTACAGTAGTGTTACTGATTGGATTCACAGGATAATGTACAGGCTTGCTTGTTGATCTTCTGATCGCTCAATACCTGGGTGGCTATTACGTTTAGCTGACCGCTTGCAGCTTATGGGTGTTTGATATGATCATCACCTACTGCCGGCGTATTGACGATTCTTTAGAGTCCTACACAGAGCTTTCTTGACTTAGGCAAAACGGAGTAGGAGCACATATGTGATATGTGCAGAACCGAGGATAATACGATATGGGATACCGCATTCTGTTCGCGCGATATTAGTTATCAGCCGGGTATATGTGATATAGCCGGATCATCGGATCAAGTATTGATTCGATGAACTGATACAGTTTATATTAGTCGGTTATTTGAGAAATAGCCGGATTGTCGGATAAAGTGTTGATTCGATAATTTAATGTATAATTATATATGTGATATATTACATTACATTATCTAATATTAGCTTGCTTTATTGATTCATTTTCTCACCGGGTAATACATTGATATATATGCGATATATGTTAATTGTATTATTTTCTTTTATTACAAAAATATATTATATATGTGATATATAATATTGTAACAAGTTATGTTTAAAAATGCAACTTGTTTAGTGGAGATTAAATATGGTTAGGGTTTGATTTGGGTTAGTCTTTTCTTGAAGCATCTAGAAGCTTTTGTTTTGTTTTAAGCAAAGATATTATGTGTTGATATTTTGGAGATATTATTTAACCCAACCCAAACCCTTAACCCTAGTAAACTCTCTACATGAGTTAATGCTTCATATTATTAGCTCAAGGTTCATTTGTAAGCATGGTAACTGTTAGTTATATGTATGCCCTAGAGGCCATTACTATACATAGGATGTATATTGTAGTGGATGCTGGGACATATATAGGGATGACTTTCTTGCTCGACATGATAGTATGCTATCTGGTTGCTTTTTACCTTAACGTGTATACTGATTGTCTCTCTATTACATGTTGGTAAAGCCCTTAGGATGTGTGCTTGACTACCTGGACTATGATGCGGATCATACTAGTGGGGACATGGTAGTCCATAAGTACATCCTTCAAAGTCCCTAGTCGTGGGTGTATCGAGACGGGGCATCGATATACCAGAGTAGACTAGCGTATACCTTCTCGACCCATACAGATGGGTGATGGATGATCCCATATCCATTGGTGTTTGACATCGGAGATGATATACGGGTGCTTAGTAGAGACTGGGTACACTGGACGGACTCGCCGAGAACTCCCAGATGGTATTATACCTCACGTCAGATGGCAGTTCTCTGATGACACTGGTACAGAGTAGTCTGTTGACCCGAGATCGTCATAGAGTCTTGTGTGGTTCCCACTGTGCTTTGATTTCCATCTTACCACGTCCAAGAGGGCGTGAAAAACGGTGGTTTTTGGGCACAGTCCCGAGTCACATGGAGGCAATGAGCGATAGGAGGGGATTCGTCTCTCCCGGTATAGGGAGTTGATGTTGCGCTGTGTTCGATTGGCTATAACAGGAAATCCCTGGCCAGGGTTGCTGAGATTTACTGGTAAGTGTTACCAGTAGTTTCTCGAATTGTTATAGACCTCATATCGACACGACTTATCGAGCTATTGGGGTCTGACGTTTACCACCCCTAGGCGAGATATGCGACAGATCAGACGATCAGACCGGACTGTACGGTAGTGTTACTGGTCGGATTCACTGGAGTGTGAGCGGACTTGCTCGTCGATCTTCAGATCGCTCAATACCCGGGTGGCCGTTACGTTTAGCAGATCGCTTGCGGCTTGTGGGTGTTTGATATGATCATCACCTGCTGCCGGCGTATTGACGAGTCTTTAGAGTCCTATACAGAGGTTTCCTGGCTCAAGCGAAACGAAATAGGAGCGCATATGAGATATGTGCGGGACCGAGAATAATGCGTGTATGTGATACCGTATTTCATTCTCGCGATGAATGTATCGAATGGTTGTATGCGATATAACCTAGTTATCGATTCAAGCGTTGATTCGATAAGCCGATACATTGTATACTAGTCGGTTGTGTGCGACATGACCGGATCATTGAATCAAGTGTTGATTTAATGATTTAATGCATATTTATATATTTGATATATTGCTTTGCATCAACTAGTATCGGTTTACTTAAGATGGATTTTCTCGCTCGGGTGTGCGCATTGTATATGCGATATGTTTATGTGCACATGTTTGTATCATGTTTGATGATGCATACCACTTTGGTTAAGTGTAAAGTTTGAGCCATGGTTGTGTTTATGTTTAGGGTTTTATTTTCTTAATTATTCATTTATTCTTTTTGATAAATGGATAAAAGAAATTCAAATGAGAAAATGGTGGCTTGGTTTTGTTTTATTCATGAAGCTTCATGAACATTTTGACTAAGTGACCATTTTGTCTCTAGCTTAACCCTAACCATTGCTTCAACCATGATTAATACTCTACACTTTACCATGGTTTAGTCATGATAAGTTTTGATTATTCTTTTCTTTTTCTAATGAACTTATCATAACTATTTCCTTCTTCTTCTTCATTCTTCAAGTGAAGAAAGCTTGCCCCATCAATGGCAAGTGATGGAAATGAGTGAGAAATCCAATTCTAAAGTCTACCCACTTCCTATTTCTTCATCCTCTACCTCTTTCCAAGTAGTAGAGTGTGTTTCCTTCACAAGTTTTTAGGGCTAGGTGAAGGTGGAGCTTGATTTAGCGATGCCTCGACGTAGATCATCGTCGGCATGGACATCGACGACCTAGCTCGCTTTTTCTCCGACGAAGCCGACTCTAGAGCCCGGATTCCTTTTGGACAGCGGAGACGACTTGGTTGCGGAGCTATGGAGGTGGAGCACCGGATCTACAAAGGTTGTATTTCCGTTTTCTCATTAGTTAAGTGTTAACTAGTTAACTTTTCGCCTAGTTTTCTAGCAAACGATCCATAGTCGGGTCTCTCGGCACCCGTAAAATTTTATTATGGCATGTTCGATGCCTTGTGAGACCTCATCAGGGTGCCTAGGAACCCTACAGTGGTATCAGAGCCTAGCTAGAGCCTTAGGCGAAGTCTAGACGGATTTTGAACTCCGAACGAACCCGAAATCCCAACACACCCATGCTCTCTGTCCAATTTTCAAAAACAGGGATTTTTCAGTATTAAAAATATGCAGAAAATCAAGCAGGGTTTATTAGGAATTACTGTAAATTTCGTGGGCATAATTCAATTATACTGCCGCGGTTCCGCGGCACGAGCTTGGCTCGTGCGGCGGTTCCACGGCCGTACGGACCCACTGTACAATAATTTTCACACAGTAATTCTTAATTTGAAATTCTGGTTTTTCTGGGAATTTTTAATATTTATTCATGAGTTGAATTTTCTGGGTTGTTTTGGGAATTCGTTTATTCGATTTGATTATCAAACTTTGTCTATGTGTTTTTCCGGATAAATTTTAGAATATGTTAAAAAGTTCGACCGGATATAAATACCCAATTTTTTCCCTGTCGGGAAATTTCCAAGTGTTGGATTTTTCCGTAGTTTAACGACGTTCTCAGTAATGAAAGTAACGCGATGGACCCTCTAGAAGACAACAAACCTTAACTCGATTATGTGACCGTCTTGAACTGCCCTTTGAACCTTCGGGTTTGGGGCAGTACGGCGTGCCACATGTGAGGCGTTGGCTTGACCCTTCTGCGGCTGGACCGTTGGTACTGAGGCACGAACTGAATGTTGTTAGACTTATTTCATGTGTTGGATTGTATCGGGAAAACTTGGGTGTTCGATTGTTCGATCGGAAAGTTTAACATTTTCTGTTTATCTGGAATGTGATACAATAATTGGAATTCACAAAAAGTTATGAGATAACTGAATGAATGTTATAAACATAGCACTTTAGTCTCACTTGATCGGTTGCCACGGAATTTTGATGTGATCAAAAGTCCGTCGCAATCACGTAGCGTACGCGGATACTCGCCGGGTAAACTTAATAGACAGCCTCACTCCATAGCCCCGACCAAGTGACTGTAGGAGAACCCCGTCGCCGAAAGCATCCGTTCGGGTGCTCGCGGTAGCGGTGTTCTGCCTTGGTGCACTTCGTCGACGGTATCAGGGGTGTGGCCGTCTACTGATGTTTGCGACGAGCATTCGATCAGAATGTCGGGAATCCTGTTGAATTGCCCGACTTGATATTGAAAAGAGTTTTCGATAATGAGACTAAAATGCGGGGTTTATAATTGTTAGGCATGCGATGTCTAAGTAATTCATTTGGTCAGGCATGCGACGGCTGAGGAGGTTGCGGATTCCAACTGTTGTAGTTTTACACTTTCTTTTCTGTGACCGTAAGTGTAATATGTGATGTCGCCGGTTTCGTTGCTATATGTCAACGACAATTGGGATGCGCATATTTACTTACGTTGATAACATGTGATGTTATGTGTTGCTGGATATGTTATATTGGATCGTCGTGTTCGAATAGCCGGGGGTTTTTATGTGAGATGAGTGTTTTTCATTTTAATTCATGTAAAAACTTGTATGTAATATTCTTTTATTGGGGCGCTTCCAGGTTGCGGAAGTTGTCACCGTTTGTATATTATTTACTTTTCTGCACTAGGATAGACCCAAGGAGGAGGGCACAAGTAACCGGGTTCTGGAGTCCAGTGGGAGACCAACTCGAGGAGTCGAGTCCGGGTCTCCTAACTCTTGAATTGGTAGGGTCGCTTGCCGCTCTCGTAGGGGTCTAGGGGTGTGGGTTTGGTTATTCATCACGACCGTGGAATCCGTGTTTTATACTGGCTCGTATTGAAAACACGGACGTCCTAGTATATCCAATATTTCATATGATTTTTCTGCTGCGATATCTGTGATGTGATCATGAGATGTTCTGTGATAGATACAGTATATAGTATATATGATATATTATATAGATGTTACTTATGTTTTACCTCCGCGCTAGCCCTGCCCCGCTCTGCCGTTAGTTACCTAACCTAACGGTGCACGAGGGGACATCGAGGCGAATGCGGATGGCATAAGTGTACGTCGTATTTATCTGTGATGTTTAGGTACTTAAATGATGGGACTTCATTAATGTGATTAATGAAATAAAAGAAACCTAAGATGTTGTAGAATCGAATTTCAAAATTAAAACAGGTAGCTACAGTTTTTGCTTTGCACAGCGGTATATGTGATATATCCTGCACCTTATTCGATGAGGAAAGGACCGAGATCCCTTCACCGGGAGTGACTCCTTTAGCAATAACTGGCAGATGCTACACACTCGGTTTGTCTTTTGATTGCTTTTGTTAGTTATATGTATGCCCTAGAGGCCATTACTGTACATAGGATGTATATTGTAGTGGATGCTGGGACATATATAGGGATGACTTTCTTGCTCGACATGATAGTATGCTATCTGGTTACCCTTTACCTTAACGTGTATGCTGATTGTCACTCTGTTACATGTTGGTAAAGCCCTTAGGATGTGTGCTTGACTACCTGGACTATGATGCGGATCATACTAGTGGGGACATGGTAGTCCATAAGTACATCCTTCAAAGTCCCTAGTCGTGGGTGTATCGAGACGGGGCATCGATATACCAGAGTAGACTAGCGTGTACCTTCTCGACCCATACAGATGGGCGATGGATGATCCCATATCCATTGGTGTTTGACATCAGAGATGATATACGGGTGCTCAGTAGAGACTGGGTACACTGGACGGACTCACCGAGAACTCCCAGATGGTATTATACCTCACGTCAGATGGCAGTTCTCTGGTGACACTGGTACAGAGTAGTCTGTTGACCCGAGATCGTCATAGAGTCTTGTGTGGTTCCCACTGTGCTTTGATTTCCATCTTACCACGTCCAAGAGGGCGTGCAAAACGGTGGTTTTTAGGTACAGTCCCGAGTCACATGGAGGCAATGAGCGATAGGAGGGGATTCGTCTCTCCCGGTATAGGGGGTTGATGTTGCGCTGTGTTCGATTGGCTATAACAGGAAATCCCTGGCCAGGGTTGCTGAGATTTACTGGTAAGTGTTACCAGTAGTTTCTCGAACAGTTATAGACCTCATATCGACACGACTTATCGAGCTATTGGGGTCTGACGTTTACCACCCCTAGGCGAGATATGCGACATATCAGACGATCAGACCGGACTGTACGGTAGTGTTACTGGTTGGATTCACTGGACTGTGAGCGGGCTTGCTCGTCGATCTTCAGATCGCTCAATACCCGGGTGGCCGTTACGTTTAGCAGACCGCTTGCGGCTTGTGGGTGTTTGATATGATCATCACCTGCTGCCGGCGTATTGACGAGTCTTTAGAGTCCTACACAGAGGTTTCCTGGCTCAAGCGAAACGAAATAGGAGCGCATATGAGATATGTGCGGGACCGAGAATAATGCGTGTATGTGATACCGTATTTCATTCTCGCAATGTGACATTGATCGGTTATATGCGATATAGCCGAGTTATCGGATCAAGTGTTGATTCGATAAGTTGTTACTGATGATACCAGTCGGTTATGTGCGACATGAACGGATCAATGAATCAAGTGTTGATTTAATGATTTAATGCATAATTATATATTTGATATATTACTTTGCATTAACTAGTATCGGTTCACTTTAAATGGATTTTCTCACTCGGATTGTACACATTGTATATGTGATATACTTTTGTGCACTTGATTGTATCATGTTTGATGATACATGTTATGCTAGGGTTTTTGTGTAAAGATCAAACCATGGTTACATGATTATGGTTAGGGTTTTGTTTTATTTACTTATTTATTTATTTATTGTTTTTTGGAAAATAAAAGGCAAGAGAAAAGAATGGTGGCTATTTTTGTTTTAAGTTGAAGATTCATGAAGCTTTGACTTTGTCCACCATTCTTATCCCATGCTTAACCTAACCATTTGATTTAACCCTAGTTTAATCTCTACACTTGACCATGGTTTGCATTATGATAAGTTTCATTTTTTCTTTTCATTTTAAAAAATAACTTATCATAACAATTTCCTTCTTCTTCTTCCTTGCTTCAAGTGAAGAAGCTTGAGGTCATCAATGGTGGATTGATGATTTGAGTGAGAAATCCAATTCTAAAGTCTACCCACTTCCTATTTCTTCATCCTCTACCTCTTGCCAAGTAGTAGAGTGTGTTTCCTTCACAAGTTTTCACGACTTGGTGAAGGTGGAGCTTGATCTTTCGATGCCTCGACGTAGATCATCTTCGGCATGGACATCGACGACCTAGCTCACTTTTTCTCCGACGAAGCCGACTCTAGAGCCCGGATTTGTTTTGGAAAGCGGAGAGGACTTCGTTGCGGAGCTATGGAAGTGGAGCACCGGATCTACAAAGGTTGTATTTCCGTTTTCTCATTAGTTAAGTGTTAACTAGTTCATTGTTCGCCTAGACATCTAGTTATCGATCCGTAGTTTAGGGTTTGTAGGCACCATAATTTTTGAAATTACCATGGTTGATGGCTTGGGAGACCTCACTAGAGTGCCTAGGAACCCTACAGTGGTATCAGAGCCTAGCTAGAGCCTTAGGCGAAGTCTAGACGGAATTTGAAGTCCGAACGAACCCGAAACCCCGATTCAAACATACTCTCTGTCCAATTTTTAAAATTTGGTCTTTTTCCACATTAAAAATGTTCAGAAAAATAAGCAGAGAATCCTAAGAATAACTGTGCAGTACGAGTTCCTAAATCCATCATTCAGCCGCGGTTCCGCGGCATGAGCTTGGCTAGTGCGGCCGATCCGCGGCATCTTTGTCGTTTTGTGTGTATCATTCTGCACAGTAATTCTTAGTTTTGTATGCTGGTGTTTCTGGGAATTTTTAATATTTTTTCCAGAGTTGAATTTTCTGAAGTTGTTTTGGGGATTCGAATGTTTGATCGGATTATCAAATTTTGTCTGTGTGGCTTTCCGGATAAATCTTAGAATATGTTAAAAAGTTCGACCGGATATAAATACCCAATTTTTCCCCTGTCGGGAAATTTCCAAGTGTCAGATTTTTCCGTAGTTTAACGACGTTCTAAGTAGTGCAAGTAACTCGATGGTCCCTCTAGAAGACAACAAACCTTAACTCGATTATGTGACCGTCTTGAACTGCCCTTTGAACCTTCGGGTTTGGGGCAGTACGGCGTGCCACATGTGAGGCGTTGGCTTGACCCTTCTACGGCTGGACCGTTGGTACTGAGGTACGAACTGAATGTTGTTAGACTTGTTTCATGTGTTGATCTGTACCGGGAAAACTTGGGTGTTAGAATGTTCGATCGGAAAGTTTAACATTTTCTATTTATCTGGAATGGGATACAATAATTGGAATTCACAAAAAGTTATGAGATAACTGAATGAATGTTATAAACATAGCAGTTTAGTCTCACTTGATCGGTTGCCACGGAATTTTGATGCGATCAAAAGTCCGTCGCAATCACGTAGCGTACGCGGATACTCGCCGGGTAAACTTAATAGACAGCTTCACTCCATAGCCCCGACCAAGTGACTGTAGGAGAACCCCGTCGCCGAAAGCATCCGTTCGGGTGCTCCCGGTAGCGGTGTTCCGCCTTGGTGCACTTCGTCGACGGTATCGGGGGTGCGGCCGCCTACTGAAGTTTGCGACGAGTATTCGATCAGGATGTCGGGAATCTTGTTGAATTACCCGACTTGATATTGAAAAGTGTTTTCGATTTTGAGACTAAAATGTGGGGTTTATAATTGTTAGGCATACGATGTCTAAGTAATTCATTTGGTCAGGCATGTGATGTCTGAGGTGGTTGCGGATTCCAACTGTTGTAGTTTTACACTTTCTTTTCTGTGACCGTAAGTGTAATATGTGATATCGCCGGTTTCGTTGCTATATGTCAACGACAATTGGGATGCGCATATTTACTTACGTTGATGACATGTGATGTTATGTGTTGCTGGATATGTTATATTGGATCGTCGTGTTCGAATAGCCGGGGGATTTTATGTGAGATGAGTGTTTTTCATTTTCATTCATGTAAAAACTTGTATGTAATATTCTTTTATTGGGGCGCTTCCAGGTTGCGGAAGCTGTCACCGTTTTTATATTATTTACTTTTCCGCACTAGGATAGACCCAAGGAGGAGGGCACAAGTAACCGGGTTCTGGAGTCCAGTGGGAGACCAACTCGAGGAGTCGAGTCCGGGTCTCCTAACTCTAGAATTGGTAGGGTTGCTTGCCGCTCTCGTAGGGGTCTAGGGGTGTGGGTTTGGCTATTCATCACAACCGTAGAATCCGTGTTTTATACTGGCTCGTATTGAAAACACGGACGTCCTAGTATATCCAATATTTCATATGTTTCTTCTGCTGCGATATCTGTGATGTGATCATGTGATGTTCTGTGATAGATACAGTATATAGTATATATGATATATTATATAGACGTTGCTTATGTTTTACACCCGCGCTAGCCCTGCCCCGCTCTGCCGTTAGTTACCTAACCTAACGGTGCACGAGGGGACATCGAGGCGAATGCGGATGGCATAAGTGTACGTCATATCTATCTGTGATGTTTAGGTACTTAAATGATGGGACTTCATTAATGAGATTAATGAAATAAAAGAAACCTAAGATGTTGTAGAATCGAATTTCAAAATAAAACAGGTAGCTACAGTTCTTGCTTTGCACAGTGGTATATGTGATATATCCTGCACCTTATTCGATGAGGAAAGGACCGAGATTCCTTCACCGGGAGTGACTCCTTTAGCAATAACTGGCAGATGCTACACACTCGGTTTGTCTTTTTATTGCTTTTAAGTGTTTTTGCTTTGCACAGTGATATATATGATATATCCCGCACCTCATTCGACGAGGAAAGGACCGACGATCCCTTCACCGGGAGTGGCTCCTTTAGCAAAACTAGAAAAGCCTCAAAAACACTCCATTTCAAAATTCATTCGATCCTACAACGATATCAAGTTCATTACGCAATAGGTTTTCAGAAAAACCTGTCGTAGCCCTCCGTCATTTCAGATAAGTGCTGTTTAGTATTCGTGCTGCGTTTGTTGGCCTCCGTCAAGGCGCAGTGTGCGGTAGCTAACCAGTATTTATCTGCTTATGCATATGATGCAGATTGAGTTAGGGTAGTCGTGCGGCCTTGTTGACCTCCGTCAAGGGTCGTGCGGGTGGGTTTAATTCGATCAAGAAATGACGGGTTGAACTTGACTAGTAGCCTATGGTTTGTTGACCTCCGTCAAGGTCATAAGGTGCTAGGGGCAAAATATTATCGGGAATTTCAAGTGTTGAAATTTGCAATGAGATTGCATACCTTCTATGAGATAGTTGGATCCCGATACCCGCTGCGAGTAAGAGTTACTCCTGGGAGAGTTTTATACATTACAATTAGCCGATCAAGTAGGTGTCTAGAAAGGTGTCAACGGGGTTACGCCTCTGGGAAAACGAGGTTTACATTAATTAGGTTCGTGCGAAAGCACGGGGGACCTCCCTCAAAGTACCGACACTGGCCTGGCTGAAAGATTGGCGAACTTGTAGTGTGTAATTAATCCCGGCTAGTCTTTCCTTTTAGGGTTTGAAGGAAGATTTGATAAAAAGCAGTGGGAGCATCCTGATTAGATAAAATAATAACCAATCTATTCTTGACAGAGCGCACGCTGAGTGTTTTCTTCTCTCTCTCTCCTGGTAGCGACCATATCACGCCTTAATCAAGATAATAAAACGGAATATTGACCGAACCCGCCTGTTATATAGAGCTGGGGAAGGTTGGTCCCGCTCCATCTTATAATTGTTATAAGACAGAGCAGGAAATTGGGGAATACCAGATTTCCCGTGCCGCCCAAACGAAGAGAGTGCATGCTGATGCATCATCTTCGGGTGTGTTCATTATACAGAACTGTTTCTCAGTATCCTTTACGTCCTGGGTATATGATACCAGATCAGGATTCCAGATATGTAATCTGTTACATAGGGCTACAGCTAGGTAGAGAACTGAGAACGGGTGATAAGTTTCATGAGGCAGAAAACGGGGCAAGAGTTGCAGCCAAGTCTGTTGGTCACTGTCACCCTGTATTACCAATACATTGATTCTGAACGAATGTTGTTAGATACCGAACCTGATATACAAAATCATATCAATCTCTTTATTAGTAAAGAAATGATAAAATTTTGTATAGGTGAATAATGTTTTGAACATTTCCTATATCAAAAGTTGATCGGTTCAGGCACGTTATCTAAAAGCATTGATGTTCTAAATCAAACTACAGTTCTTAGTATACGGAACACACACAAGAGGAAGAGTTCAGAAATGAATGAATCCTTCTTGAGGTATTGTAGACTAGGTCAGATCAATGCGACCCGACTGGCTAGAGTTACATATAGATGTATATTTAAATCAGTTTGAATTTACATCTTGTGAAACTCGCCAGTCATGTCACAGAGATAAGATGACCATAGCTCCGTTTATTGGAAACAGAGAAAGAGTTAGTAAACTCTTGGGATGATACATGTTGATGTATGTAGGTCCCCTGTCTACACATGCCAAAACTGGTTCTTTATACTTCATTACGTTCTCTAATGATCTCTTTAGATTCAGACATATGTTCCTGTTGAAACACAAGTCCGAACCTTTTGAGATATTCACAGAATATAAGTTAGAAGTAGAGAACCAAAATACGGGTATAAGTATTATGTCCTTTGATGTGATCAAGGAGGAGAATACTTGAGCACGGAAATACTGGACTATTCTAAAGGAGAATGAGATTCTCTCTCTGCATTACTCCTCCGTATACACCATAGCACGATGGTATATCGGGGCGGAGCAATCACACCCTATATGATATGGTGTGCTCCATGATGAGTATTACTGAGTCACCTATTTCCTTTAGGGAGTTATGCACTTGAGAAGCTGCATACCTATTGAATAGGGTTCTAATCAAATCAGTTGCCTACCGCTTCATATGTGATATGGAATGGGAAGAACCCATGTCTTAAGTTAGTTAAGATTTGGGGATTGTCCGGCCTATGTCTAAAAGCAAAATCCGGACAAGCTCGAGGCAAGGTCTGTTATGTAGAACTGGAAAGGTTCCAGCTATACAAACTACAGCAGATGATTTGATAGAGCCAAAGGATTCAGTAGATTCCAACGAACCTCAGCCTCTCCGCCGATCTAGTAGGGTTCCTCACCCACCTGAGAGATACTTCGGTTACTCTATGACAGTGGGAGCGAGGATTGCATCATGAGATGATGACCCAACTAGTTTCGAGCTGGCCATCGAGAGTAAGACTCTATAAGAATGGCTGGATGCTTATCGATCTGAGATGGAATCCTTATACACCAACAAAGTATGGACTTTAGTTGCTATATCTGAAGGGTTAAATCCCCATCAGGAGCAAGTATATCTTGAGAAGATTACTTGGTGTACATGGAAAAGTTGAGACTTTCAAAGCTAGAATTGTTAAAGGTTTTCGTCATCGACCAGGCGTGGATAATGATGAAACCTTTTCCAGTAGCTATGCTTAAGTCCATCCAGATCCTACTTGTCACGGCTACATACCATGACTGCGATATCTGGTGGTTGGGTGTCTTGACTGCTTTTCTAAATGATGATTTAGAAGAGAGCGTCTATAAGTACACAGCCAGAGGGCCTCGTAGACAGTGGGAGCAGCGGAAACGTGTGCAAGATGTTTTATATGATAAAGCAGGCATCGCGGAGTTGGAACATCTGATTTGATGAATTAGCCAAAGAAGTTGACATCATCAAAATGGTAGATGAACCTTGTATAAACAAAAAGGTAGTAGGGAGTATGGTGACGATCCTCGTAGAGTACGTGGATGACATACTCTTGATAAGAAAAGAGTTTCTTATGCTACGCTCGGTCAATCTTCGCTTATCACTAGGATTCTCCATATAGGATCAAAGTGATACCTACTAAATCCTGAATTTTGGATCTATGAGATAGATTTAATTGGATGTTAGGATTCTCACTAGTTGTAGTGAGATGGTATCAATCGATCCTGGGGAGAATCACTGGAAGTGTTCCAGGGTGATAAAGACGACTGAATGTCAGTCACAGGCATTGTCTTTACCCTCAGTAAAATGACGGTATGTTGGAAGAGTTCCAAGCTAGATACCGTGACATACTAGGCGATAAAGGCAGGATACATCGCTACTTAAGATGCTACCAAAGAGGCTGTTTGGGTGTATAATGGTTCATGAGATGAACTATGTTCCTTCCATTGTGTGACAATGGAGTTGTGGCTTATGCCAAGGAACGCAGGTCCCATCAGTGATCCAGACATATTCTATGGCAGTATCACTTGATCATGGAGATGGTTGATCTCCAGGGAGATCGAGGTTAGGAGAGTAGACTCAGAGGACAACACAGCGGATCCACTCGCAAAGGCCTGTTCCCAGAGAGAGACTTTTATGGGATGGTTGAGTATGAGATACTACAACCACTGCTACAGATGGCCCTAGTGCAAGTGGGAGATTGTTAGTTATATGTATGCCCTAGAGGCCATTACTGTACATAGGATGTATATTGTAGTGGATGCTGGGACTTATATAGGGATGACTTTCTTGCTCGACATGATAGTATGCTATCTGGTTACCCTTTACCTTAACGTGTATGCTGATTGTCTCTCTGTTACATGTTGGTAAAGCCCTTAGGATGTGTGCTTGACTACCTGGACTATGATGCGGATCATACTAGTGGGGACATGGTAGTCCATAAGTACATCCTTCAAAGTCCCTAGTCGTGGGTGTATCGAGACGGGGCATCGATATACCAGAGTAGACTAGCGTGTACCTTCTCGACCCATACAGATGGGCGATGGATGATCCCATATCCATTGGTGTTTGACATCAGAGATGATATACGGGTGCTTAGTAGAGACTGGGTACACTGGACGGACTCGCCGAGAACTCCCAGATGGTATTATACCTCACGTCAGATGGCAGTTCTCTGGTGACACTGGTACAGAGTAGTCTGTTGACCCGAGATCGTCATAGAGTCTTGTGTGGTTCCCACTGTGCTTTGATTTCCATCTTACCACGTCCAAGAGGGCGTGCAAAACGGTGGTTTTTGGGTACAGTCCCGAGTCATATGGAGGCAATGAGCGATAGGAAGGGATTCGTCTCTCCCGGTATAGGGGGTTGATGTTGCGCTGTGTTCGATTGGCTATAATAGGAAATCCCTGGCCAGGGTTGCTGAGATTTACTGGTAAGTGTTACCAGTAGTTTCTCGAACAGTTATAGACCTTATATCGACACGACTTATCGATCTATTGGGGTCTGACGTTTACCACCCCTAGGCGAGATATGCGACATATCAGACGATCAGACCGGACTGTACGGTAGTGTTACTGGTTGGATTCACTGGAGTGTGAGCGGGCTTGCTCGTCGATCTTCAGATCGCTCAATACCCGGGTGGCCGTTACGTTTAGCAGACCGCTTGCGACTTGTGGGTGTTTGATATGATCATCACCTGCTGCCGACGTATTGACGAGTCTTTAGAGTCCTACACAGAGGTTTCCTGGCTCAAGCGAAACGAAATAGGAGCGCATATGAGATATGTGCGGGACCGAGAATAATGCATGTATGTGATACCGTATTTCATTCTCGCAATGTGACATTGATCGGTTATATGCGATATAGCCGAGTTATCGGATCAAGTGTTGATTCGATAAGTTGTTACTGATGATACCAGTCGGTTATGTGCGACATGACCGGATCATTGAATCAAGTGTTGATTTAATGATTTAATGCATAATTATATATTTGATATATTACTTTGCATTAACTAGTATCGGTTCACTTTAAATGGATTTTCTCACTCGGATTGTACACATTGTATATGTGATATACTTTTGTGCACTTGATTGTATCATGTTTGATGATACATGTTATGCTAGGGTTTTTGTGTAAAGATCAAACCATGGTTACATGATTATGGTCAGGGTTTTGTTTTATTTACTTATTTATTTATTTATTGTTTTTTTGGAAAATAAAAGGCAAGAGAAAAGAATGGTGGCTATTTTTGTTTTAAGTTGAAGATTCATGAAGCTTTGACTTTGTCCACCATTCTTATCTCATGCTTAACCTAACCATTTGATTTAACCCTAGTTTAATCTCTACACTTGACCATGGTTTGCATTATGATAAGTTTCATTTTTTTTTCATTTTAAAAAATAACTTATCATAACAATTTCCTTCTTCTTCTTCCTTGCTTCAAGTGAAGAAGTTTGAGGTCATCAATGGTGGATTGATGATTTGAGTGAGAAATCCAATTCTAAAGTCTACCCACTTCCTATTTCTTCATCCTCTACCTCTTGCCAAGTAGTAGAGTGTGTTTCCTTCACAAGTTTTTACGACTTGGTGAAGGTGGAGCTTGATCTTTCGATGCCTCGACGTAGATCATCTTCGGCATGGACATCGACGACCTAGCTCACTTTTTCTCCGACGAAGCCGACTCTAGAGCCCGGATTTGTTTTGGACAGCGGAGAGGACTTCGTTGCGGAGCTATGGAGGTGGAGCACCGGATCTACAAAGGTTGTATTTCCGTTTTCTCATTAGTTAAGTGTTAACTAGTTCATTGTTCGCCTAGACATCTAGTTATCGATCCGTAGTTTAGGGTTTGTAGGCACCATAATTTTTGAAATTGCCATGGTTGATGGCTTGGGAGACCTCACTAGAGTGCCTAGGAACCCTACAGCTTTTAAGTGTTTTTGCTTTGCACAGTGATATATATGATATATCCCGCACCTCATTCGACAAGGAAAGGACCGACGATCCCTTCACCGGGAGTGACTCCTTTAGCAAAACTAGAAAAGCCTCAAAAACACTCCATTTCAAAATCATTTGATTCTACAACGATATCAAGTTCATTACGCAATAGGTTTTCAGAAAAACCTGTCGTAGCGCTCCGTCATTTCAGATATGTACTGGTTAGTATTCGTGCTGCGTTTGTTGACCTCTGTCAAGGCGTAGTGTGCGGTAGCTGATTAGTGCTTATCTGCATAAGCATATGATGTGATTGATTTAGGGTAGTCGTGCGACCTTGTTGACCTCTGTCAAGGGTCGTGCGGGTGGGTTTACTTCAATCAGGAAATGACGGGTTGAACTTGACTAGCAGCCTATGGTTTGTTGACCTCTGTCAAGGTCATAGGACGCTAGGGGCAAAATATTATCGGGAATTTCAAGTGTTGAAATTTGCAATGAGATTGCATACCTTCTATGAGATAGTTGGATCCCGATACCCGCTGCGAGTAAGTGTTACTCCTGGGAGAGTTTTATACATTACAATTAGCCGATCAAGTAGGTGTCTAGATGTTGGAGATAGTGCCCTCAGAGTCAATTATTGGATCACAGGCACGTGATTGCAATGATTGAGGGAGGACCTATCCCGGTAGGACAGTCTTACTCGAGATGGTAGTATGCTATCTGGTTTATCTTTATCATCGTGTACTGCTTTAGGTGACCTGACATGTCGCTATTACACGTTGATAGAGCCCCTAGGATTCTTGCTTGACGACCAGCAGTATGATGGCGATCATATACGTGGGAGCTGGGGTCTATAAGCACATCCTTAAAATGTCCCTAGTCGTGGGAGTTTCGAGACTGGGTATCGATACTCCATTAGTAGACTAGTGTATACAGTCGAGACCCCGACGAGGGGCGGTGGCCGGTCTCACAAGCCACTGGTGTCAGTTGGTTCACCTAAGATGTATACAGGTGCTCATTGGGTTATGAGTACACCGGATAGGACTCGCCGGGAACCTGCTAGTTGGTCTTATACCGGATGTCAGATAGCAGTTCCCTGGTGACATGTGTACAGGTTAGTTCATCGACCTGAGATCGTCATTTGTCTCGTGTGAGTTCCCACTGTGCTTTGATTACTATCCTACCACGGCTCAAAGGAGTCGTGCAAACAGGTTTTAGTTGGGTACAGTCCCGAGCCACATGGAGGCAGTGAGCGGATCTGCAGGGGTTCGTCTCTCCCGGTATTGGGGGTGAGGTCGCGCTGTGTCTAGGAGAGCCATTACGCAAAGCCCTCGGCCGAGGCAGGAGATTTACTGGTAGGTATTCCAGTAGTATCTCAGGGCGTTCTGGGCTACGCTCCGACACGACTTGTACCGCCTTTGGGGGTCTGACTTTCACCAACCCCCTAGGCCTGACATGCGATGCTCATAGACGAACGGACCGGACTGTACGGATATTGTCACTGACAGGCTCAGTAGGGTGTCAGGATGAGCTCGCTCATCGACGTCCCTTTTGGTCAATAGCTGGTGGCCCGTTACGTATTGGCTTATACCTCTGACGTGCTAGTGGTTAAATCCACAGCCATTGTATTGACGAGTCTTTAGAGCCCACCACACTTTCAGTTACTCAGCTTTCGGGCGAAACGCTGTAGAGGCCGTATGGAGATATGGCAGGGTCCGATCAGATACGTACGGTATTGCACGGATCAGGATCGGACAGTTTGTACTAGTGGCCATATAGTTATATGGCAGGGTTCGATCAGATACGTGCGGTATTGCACGGATCAGGATCGAACGGATATTACTAGCTGGCTTTGGTTTAAGCCGGTCCTAGTTTAGTACAGTGTAGATTTTGTCTCTTTGCATTTGTATCCGGACGGAATACAGATGCGGGTGTGTATGCACAGTTTCGGGGTTTTCCTGTAATTTATTACGGGACCAGTTTTCTGGAGTTGCCAGTTTGCATTCCGTTCCGGCCGGTTTTCCTTTGTTCTTTCCCGGCTGGACTTTTCCGATGGAGGGGGTAATTTGCAGTTTTGCAAATTACATTTGTGGAGGGGTTTTCTTGCATAATGATTGATTATGATAGCTTCATATCTTTCATCCATGCTTTTGCTTTAAATGTGATTTGAAAAGAGTATGGTAGGATTTAATGAAGCATGCTTGTATGTTTTCTTGTCTTGGGTTGTGGTCACCTCTTGTTCCTTCCTACACTCACCTCCCTTCATGCTTCATATACTTTCTTTCCTCCACCATTTTATGGTTAGATGATGATAAGTTTTTCATAAGTGAGAAAAAGAAGAAAAAGAAAGAGAGAAAGAAAAAGAATGAGAGAGTTCATCTTTGTTATGGGAGGAATTCTTCATCTCCTTCTTCTTCTTGTTTCGGAAAAATGAAAGCACCATTTTTCCTAACCCCATTCCTCCATCATGGCAACTACAAATCCCAAATGAGACTAGCTTGATCTACTACATATTCTACAGCATATCTTGAGCATGTCGAGTTGCCGGCTTCATGCCCGAGTTGCCTCGGTATTGAGGCGGGAGCCCGTAAAAGACGCAGGCGATGTGGTGCCCTTTCAGGCGAGGAGGCGACGATATGGAGACTACACTTTCCGCGGGAGATCGGGACGATGACGAGAAGACTGGAGGACTCGGATCACTCGGTATACTTCTTACCCTATCTCTTGATTGCTAGCATTAGGTTAATGGTTACGATCCGGGTTTTCTTTGTCCGCGGTAGCGCCGGTTTCCGAGTAAGGAAAAATTTTTGATTCCGCATTTTGGCCTCGAGCAAGAGGCCGGGGCGCTGCCGTGGCGCAACATGGTATCAGAGCCACGCCATTAACCTTACCTAGCTTCATTTGATGTGTTTGCGTTTCCGATCGACCAAAATTTCCAAAAACCGTATTTTTCCTTCACATCAGTTTCTGTTGAAATTTTTTGAAGTCTAAAAATTTTTCAGGTTGTCTCAGAAAGATGTGCAGGGAGTTCTAAGAACTCTGGGAAAAAACGAGACAGTGAACCCATATCTCGAGCGCGGAAGCGCGGCTCTACCCCCCTTTCTGCCGCGCTTCCGCAGCAATATGGTGGGGTCGTTGCTTTGTCTTTTTTCAGTGGGCTTCTGGGCTTATATTAGGGGTTTTGGAATATTAAAATTGGGCCCAGGTTTTCTGTGAGTGCTACAGTTTTGATTGGGGGCCCACTTGTTAATTTTTGGTCAATCGGAAAATTTTAAACACAGTATTTCACAGTATTTACATTATATCTGCGACCGTGAATGTCACTCGATCGGTAAATCCGGTCTAACTGCTATAGCCCGGTTAGACGGATTTGCGAACGTGACTTTCACGTTGATGTTCTATGTTTATGCTGTGTTGTTGCGGATCGGTTGTGGGGGATAGCCTGATTGCAATGTTAGTACAGTGTTGTTGTATTATGTACATTCGATTTTGCGGGGCGAGCGTCCGACATGTGGACTGCCGTCACTGCCAGTTTGTATTATTCTTTTGGGGCACGACCTGGTTGCGGTCGATGTACCCGGTGTATGTATATTTTACTTTCTGTACTAGGTTTTCCCCGCGGAGGGGTGCACGGATAGCTGGATTCTAGAGGGCAACGGGCCCGCATCTCATGGCATTGGGACGGAGGGGGCTTCACTCCAGGATTGGCGGGCTATTCGCCGCACTCGTAGGGGGTACAGGTTGACCCAGGAGGGGTGCCCAAGTTGCCAGATTCCGTGAAGTGCTGGGTGGTCCATTCACGGTGCTGGAAGGGGCTGCCTCGCTTCAGGTTTTGGCGGGTGACTTGCCGCGCCCGTAGGGGTCTAGGATTTTATTGCACAGGCTATCCACACGACCAGGGGAACGTCGGGTTTCAGCAGCGGCTCTGTGAAACCCGGGGCTTCCAGATATCTGTATTGTTCTGTGATGCTGTACATTTCTGTGATGTTGCATTTTATTCACGCCTTGAGCGAAATACTATATATTGGTATATATATTAGTAGATGTTGTATATGTTTTACATCCGCACTAGTCCAGTCCCCGCTCTGCCGTTAGTTAGCTAACCTAACGGGTGATGACGGGACCCAGTGGCAAATGCGGATGGCATATACGGACGTCAGTATATTTTCGTTCTTTGTGGTGTGATCAATTGATGGGACTGCATTGATTCGGATCAATGCAAGATAAAAAAACCTATTCTGATGTTGTTGGAACATTTTTCAAAAAGCTGTTATTGCAAGGACGTTCACTTTTGTTTTGCATCGTGGTATTCATTTGGAATATCCTGCTCCTCAGTCGACGAGGCAAGGGCCGAGATCCCTTCACCGGGAGTGACCCCTTGGACAGAAGTTTGCGTCAGGTCATTAACTTCACTATACCCGATTACTTTTGCTTTGCATCGTGGTATTCAGTTGGAATATCTTGCACCTCATTCTACGGGGAAAGAGCCGAGATCCCTTCACCGGGAGTGACCTCTTTAGTAAAGGTTTTCGTCACTATATTTTATAAAAGGCTATGCAGTTCCTTCAACGATATCAAGTTTATTACGTTAAAGGTTTTTCGCCAAAAACCAGCCGTAGCCCTCCGTCATTTCCTACGGGTATTATTTAGTATTCGTGCTGCGTTTGTTGACCTAGTCAAGACGTAGTGTTCGGTAGCTGAGTGGTACTTGTTTGTTGCATAAGTGGGATTGGTTAAGACAGTCGTGCGGCCTTGTTGACCTAGTCAAGGGCACGTACGGGTGGGTTTAATGCAATCCAGAATAATGACGGGTCGAACTTGACTGGCGGTTTATGGTTTGTTGACCTAGTCAAGGTCATAAACCGCTTGGGGTAAAAATCACATCGGGAGTTTCAAAAGAACTGAAACTTGCCAGGTATGCGCATACCTTCTGGAGTGTGGTGACGTGAGTGGATTCCGTCACGTTATCATGCGATGATAGTTGGATCCCGATTCCCACTAATGAGTTGGTTTACTCCTCGGGTGACCCCGACTAATTCTTCTTTCAGGTTTGGAAGAGAATTTGAGGTACAGTGGGAGGTTTCCAGATTAGACAAAGTGATAACCATTCTGATCTAGGTTAGAGTGCACGCTGAGTGTTTCTTTTCTCTCTCTCTGGCAGCGACCATTGACCCAACCCTGGACTATGACTCAGTGACCAAGTTGACCGAACTTTCTTAACACAGGCTTTTGGATTGTCAGAGTTGCAAACCTCATTGCCACTCCTACTTTTACCCTTTTCTCCAGGGCACCCCGTATTACTACGAACGTCCACTTCCATTGGAAAAAACCATCGTATGGTTATATACGAACTCGAAGGACTTCGAGGATGGTTTCTGGTTCTGGAGAAAACGGATAGGACTATTCAGTTGTCTTTTCTTTTCACCTTCTCACAGGTTGCGTGTGCTCCTTGGCTTAGGAGTAGTACACCTATTACGCAGATTGGATAGTCTTCTTCCAAACCTTAGGCTGGTACCGAACGGTGGGGAATGAAGAAAACCAATTAGCATAACGATGGTGTGCAGAAGATATTAAGTTAAGACAAAGCAAGGGATTAGTAGGAGGGCAAAGTAAATTGCGACTGATATTCACGACCAAACCAAGTATTTCTTCGCCAATCCTAAATCACCTTTGTATTTCTCCAGGACACTCCGTATTACTACGAAGATCCCAGTTTATTGGATAATCCATCGTATGGTTATATACGAACTCGAAAGGAACTTTTTCCAGTTCGGGGATGGATTCTGGTCCAGGAGAAATAGGAATAAGGTTTATTCGGTTGTCTTTTATCTTCACCTTCTCTCGCATTGCGAGTGCTCCTAGGATTAGGACAGTACACCCTTTATGCTTTTTGGATAGTCTTCTTTCAAACCATAGGCTGGTGCCGAACGGTAGGGAAGGAAGAAAACCATTTGGCCTAAAGGGGTGTACAGAAGGTAATGACTAAAGACATATAAAGGGATTTGGAGAGGTGGCAAAGAATTATACGGTTATAGTTGTGAATCTGGATAATGGTAGAGGCATTACTAGGAATACCAGGATACCCCACCGAAACATTTCAATGTTTCAGTTTCACTGTGTAATGTTAAAAGAAAACTGATTTCCCGATTACATGCTTACTCCAGGGTATGTATTTACCACGTATGATTCTCACATCTGTATGGTTTTACAGATGATGAGTGGGAGTAAGTTATTGGGAATTAGGTGACCATCCTCATTATATCGGGATTCGTTGTAATTGGTGATATTTGAAGAGATCATCTGGGCTGTTTGCCGGTCGGCAAATATTTGGTTTTGAATATCCGATGTTGTGCACCAATTTCAAATTGATATATCTGTACATCTATTTTCATAGAGTGAGATATACCTTTTGATATTATGTCGATGACATTTACCTATATCAGTGGATGGTTAGGTGAGGAGCATTAAACAGCGGTGTAATTCTTCTTAACCATAAGTACAGTTTTCAACCTGCGACGCACAGTGAAAGAGTTGTTAGAATCAGCGGACTTATACAGAGTATTGTATGTTGTCCAGTGTCCATTAGGACAAAGGGGATGGTCCTCCTACTATATTCTGTTTACTTTTAACTTCTCTAGTTCTTAGACATGTGTTTCATGGAAACACAGGGTCTAAGTTTTTGAGGAGTTATAGGTATTTGAATAGAGTAGAGAACCAGGTGTAGCAAGTATCGGGATTCTTCAAAGTGATCGAAGATGTAGATACTTGTGTATGGTATTCAGTTGATAGTAATGATAAAGAGAAATTGCTTCTCTTTCAGGTTACTCATAATTGGAAGCATTCCTAAGTTGAGTAACGCTGATCGGCCTCCTTCCATTTAGTTGACATGCACTGGAGACAGCTGCGTGATTTGAATCTGGTTCAATTAAATCAGTGCCTCTGGTTCTATATTGGATATAGTACAGTTCATATCTTAACATTGTTAAGGTACGGGGAGTTTTCTGGCTTATGATTAAAACCAGACACTAGACAACTCAAGGCGCGTTTCTGTAATGGCTGTTTGTGGGTTGACCCGGGCTGTGACGAGGGTTGACTTTCTACCATCTGGCAGAACAATAGAAATATTGTTATAGACTCGCCACAGTTTTATTAAAAATGGATTTTTTCAAAAACAGCTGTGGGAGTATGGTAGAACTGGAAGTGATTCCAGAACTGCAAACGATTACTGAAGATTTAATAAGGAACCTAAAAATTCAATCTGATTTGACATTCCATTGGCCGCTCCGCAGATAAGGTGGGTAACTTCAGGCACCCGAGAGGTACTCCGGTAGCCTCAAGGACGGTGACAGGGAAGTTCTTGTTTACCCACACTTGCCATTGTTGTTGTTCCAGGCTGCGAGACCCGGCAGGAGGATGAGTATAGCGTCGTTCTAAACTAACTTTAGAAGTGCACGTCTATATGACTCTGGCAGAGGGTTGTCGTAGTCAGTGGGAGCAGCGGAAGTATTGGTGGACTTCATGCTTATGTCTATTTATAGACTAAAGCAGATATAGCGGAGTTAGATCATCTGTTTCTGATGTGACAGTCATGGGTTTGACGTCATCAGAATAGAGAATGGATCTGTTGAGAAGGTAGTAGGAAGTGATATTCCTATACTACGATCGGTTATACCTTGGTCGTCACACAGTGTTTTCTCCACATGGGACTTGGATATTATATCAGACATACTGGTTACTAGACCTATGGTTTTAGATCTAGATTTGGGTGGTTTCCCAATCAGGGTACCTTGACAGCATTCTATGAGTATTTAGAATGGACGACTCCTGGCACGGTAGTACACCTGCAGGTAATGGAGTCACCCTCTCTAAAGGTGTCTTACAGACTAAAGGGGAGAGGGATACACATGATTGACAGATCACTTGCTTAGGCAATTGAGTCAATCATGAGATGTCAAGTACCACACCAGATGTTGTTCTTGCAGTAGGTGCAATAAGTTGATATTAATCCAATCCTGGAAAAACAGTCGGAAGCAGTTTTAGAACATAAGTGAATGTTCTAGGGATATGATAACGGCTGCCTCCTTTAGGAGACGGTTATCACTCCAGGCTTCCAAGGTGACATGGACGACAAGGAGGTTGTCAGAGTTATAGTTCTCCCTCTGACGAGGGGCAGTATTTTGGACAGGTGGTCCAAGGCAATACTGAGGGTGGCATGGCGCAGGATACTGATTAAGTTCAGTTGATGATACAGTCTAAGAAGTTTGGATTTGGAGTTCATTTATGAGCTAGGTCCCATCAGACATCCAGACATTCTAAGACAGGTATTGCTCATTTCAGGAGATGGCTTTCTCCGCGAACTTGAGATATAGAGAGACATAGAAAGAAACATCACAGCGGATCCACTCACTGAGGCTATTCCTCGAACACAATAGTTTCGCAAACGAGCTTTGTGAGACTGACTAGTAGAGGAGTTGGGTGTTCGGTATCACACGGGCTGTGAGTATGCGACATCGCAATAATTAGCCTTGAGTGCAAGTGGGAGATTGTTGGAGATAGTGCCCTCAGAGTCAATTATTGGATCACAGGCACGTGATTGCAATGATTGAGGGAGGACCTATCCCGGTAGGACAGTCTTACTCGAGATGATAGTATGCTATCTGGTTTATCTTTATCATCGTGTACTGCTTTAGGTGACCTGACATGTCGCTATTACACGTTGATAGAGCCCCTAGGATTCTTGCTTGACGACCAGCAGTATGATGGCGATCATATACGTGGGAGCTGGGGTCTATAAGCACATCCTTAAAATGTCCCTAGTCGTGGGAGTTTCGAGACTGGGCATCGATACTCCATTAGTAGACTAGTGTATACAGTCGAGACCCCGACGAGGGGCGGTGGCCGGTCTCACAAGCCACTGGTGTCAGTTGGTTAACCTAAGATGTATACAGGTGCTCATTAGGTTATGAGTACACCGGACAGGACTCGCCGGGAACCTGCTAGTTGGTCTTATACCGGATGTCAGATAGCAGTTCCCTGGTGACATGTGTACAGGTTAGTTCATCGACCTGAGATCGTCATTTGTCTCGTGTGAGTTCCCACTGTGCTTTGATTACTACCCTACCACGGCTCAAAGGAGTCGTGCAAACAGGTTTTAGTTGGGTACAGTCCCGAGCCACATGGAGGCAGTGAGCGGATCTGCAGGGGTTCGTCTCTCCCGGTATTGGGGGTGAGGTCGCGCTGTGTCTAGGAGAGCCATTACGCAAAGCCCTCGGCCGAGGCAGGAGATTTACTGGTAGGTATTCCAGTAGTATCTCAGGGCGTTCTGGGCTACGCTCCGACACGACTTGTACCGCCTTTGGGGGTCTGAGTTTTACCAACCCCCTAGGCCCGACATGCGATGCTCATAGACGAACGGACCGGACTGTACGGATATTGTCACTGACAGGCTCAGTAGGGTGTCAGGATGAGTTCGCTCATCGATGTCCCTTTTGGTCAATAGCTGGTGGCCCGTTACGTATTGGCTTATACCTCTGACGTGCTAGTGGTTAAATCCACAGCCATTGTATTGACGAGTCTTTAGAGCCCACCACACTTTCAGTTACTCAGCTTTCGGGCGAAACGCTGTAGAGGCCGTATGGAGATATGGCAGGGTCCGATCAGATACGTGCGGTATTGCACGGATCAGGATCGGACAGTTTGTACTAGTGGCCGTATAGTTATATGGCAGGGTTCGATCAGATACGTGCGGTATTGCACGGATCAGGATCGAACGGATATTACTAGCCGGCTTTGGTTTAAGCCGGTCCTAGTTTAGTACAGTGTAGATTTTGTCTCTTTGCATTTGTATCCGGACGGAATACAGATGCGGGTGTGTATGCACAGTTTCGGGGTTTTCCTGTAATTTATTACGGGACCAGTTTTCTGGAGTTGCCAGTTTGCATTCCGTTCCGACCGGTTTTCCTTTGTTCTTTCCCGGCCGGACTTTTCCGATGGAGGGGGTAATTTGCAGTTTTGCAAATTACATTTGTGGAGGGGTTTTCTTGCATAATGATTGATTATGATAGCTTCATATCTTTCATCCATGCTTTTGCTTTAAATGTGATTTGAAAAGAGTATGGTAGGATTTAATGAAGCATGCTTGTATGTTTTCTTGTCTTGGGTTATGGTCACCTCTTGTTCCTTCCTACACTCACCTCCCTTCATGCTTCATATACTTTCTTTCCTCCACCATTTTATGGTTAGATGATGATAAGTTTTTCATAAGTGAGAAAAAGAAGAAAAAGAAAGAGAGAAAGAAAAAGAATGAGAGAGTTCATCTTTGTTATGGGAGGAATTCTTCATCTCCTTCTTCTTCTTGTTTCGGAAAAATGAAAGCACCATTTTTCCTAACCCCATTCCTCCATCATGGCAACTACAAATCCCAAATGAGACTAGCTTGATCTACTACATATTCTACAGCATATCTTGAGCATGTCGAGTTGCCGGCTTCATGCCCGAGTTGCCTCGGTATTGAGGCGGGAGCCCGTAAAAGACGCAGGCGATGTGGTGCCCTTTCCGGCGAAGAGGCGACGATATGGAGACTACACTTTCCGCGGGAGATCGGGACGATGACGAGAAGACCGGAGGACTCGGATCACTCGGTATACTTCTCACCCTATCTCTTGATTGCTAGCATTAGGTTAATGGTTACGATCCGGGTTTTCTTTGTCCGCGGTAGCGCCGGTTTCCGAGTAAGGAAAAATTTTTTATTCCACATTTTGGCCTCGAGCAGGAGGCCGGGGCACTGCCGTGGCGCAACACTAGAAAGGTGTCAACGGGGTTACGCCTCTGGGAAAACGAGGTATACATTAATTAGGTTCGTGCGAAAGCACGGGGGACCTCCCTCAAAGTACCGACACTGGCCTGGCTGAAAGATTGGCGAACTTGTAGTGTGTAATTAATCCCGGCTAGTCTTTCCTTTTAGGGTTTGAAGGAAGATTTGATAAAAAGCAGTGGGAGCCATCCTGATTAGATAAAATAATAACCAATCTGATCTTGCAAGAGCGCACGCTGAGTGTTTTCTTCTCTCTCTCTCCAGGTAGCGACCATATCACGCCATAATCAAGATAATAATACGGAATATTGACTGAACCCGCTTGTTATACTGAGCTGGGGAAGTTGGTCCCGCTCCAACTTATAATTGTTATAAGATAGAGCAGGAAATTGGGGAATACCAGAATTCCCGTGCCGCCCAAACGAAGAGAGTGCATGCTGATGCATCATCTTCGGGTGTGTTCATTACAAAGGACTGTTTCTCTGTATCCTCTACGTCCTGGGTATGTGATACCAGATCAGGATCCCAGATATGTAATATGTTACATAGGGCTGCAGAAAGGTAGAGAACTGAGAACGGGTGATAAGTTTCATGAGGCAGAAAACGGGGCAAGAGTTGCAGCCAAGTCTGTCGGTCACTGTCACCCTGTATTCCAAATACATTGATTCTGAACGAATGTTATTAGATACCGAACTAATATACAAAATCATATCAGTCTCTTTATTAAGTAAAGAAATGATAAAATTTTGTATTGTTGGATAATGTTTTGAACATTTCCTATATCAAAGGTTGATCGGTTCAGGCACGTTATCTAAAAGCATTGATGTTCTAAATCGAACTACAGTTCTTAGTATGTGGAACACACACAAGAGGAAGAGTTCAGAAATGAACGAATCCTTCTTGAGGCATTGTAGACTAGGTCAGATCAATGTGACCCGACTAGCTGGAGTTACATTTAGATGCATATTTAAATCAGTTTGAATTTACATCTTGTGAAACTCGCCAGTCATGTCACAAAGTTAAGATGACCATAGCTCCGTTTACTGGAAACAGAGAAAGAGTCAATGAACTCTTGGGATGATACATGTTGATGTATGTAGGTCCCCTGTCTACACATTCCAAAAATGGTTCTTTATACTTCATTACGTTCACTGATGATCTCTTTAGATTCAGACATATGTTCCTGTTGAAACACAAGTCCGAACCTTTTGAGATATTCACAGAATATAAGTTAGAAGTAGAGAACCAAAATACGGGTATAAGTATTATGTCCTTTGATGTGATTAAGGAGGAGAATACTTGAGTACGGAAATCCTGGACTATTCTAAAGGAGAATGAGATTCTCTCTCGGCATTACTCCTCCGAATACACCATAGTACGATGGTATATCGGGGCGGAGCAATCACACCCTATATGATATGGTGTGCTCTATGATGAGTATTACTGAGTTACCTATTAGGGGTTATGCAATTGAGTAGCTGCATACCTATTGAATAGGTTCGAATCAAATCAGTTGCCTACCACTCCATATGAGATATGGAAAGGGAAGAGCCCATATCTTAAGCTAGTTGAGATTTGGGGTTGTCCAGCCTTTGTCTAAAAGCAAAATCCGGACAAGCTTAAGGCAAAGTCTGTTATGTAGAACTGGAAAGGTTCCAGCTATACAAACTACAGCTGATAATTTGAAAGAACCAAAGAGTTCGATAGTTACCAACGAACCTCGGCCTCTCCGCCGATCTAGTAGGGTTCCTCACCCACCTGAGAGATACTTCGGTTTCTCTATGACAGTGGGAGAGAGGATTGCATCATGAGATGATGACTCAACTAGTTTCGAGCTGGCCATCAGGAGTGTGACTCTGTAAGAATGGCTGGATGCTTATCGATCTGAGATGGAATCCTTATACACCAACAAAGTATGGACTTTAGCTGCTAGATCTAAAGGGTTAAATCCCCATCAGGGGCAAGTATATCTTGAGAAGATTACTTGGTGTACATGAAAAAGTTGAGACTTTCAAAGCTAGACTTGTTAAAGGTTTTCGTCATTGACCAGGCGTGGATAATAATGAAACCTTTTCCAGTACCTATGCTTAAGTCCATCCAGATCCTACTTGCCACGGCTGCATACCATGACTATGATATCTGGCGGTTGGGTGCCATGACTGCTTTTCTAAATGATGATTTAGAAGAGTGCGTCTGTAAGTACACAGCCAGAGGGCTTCGTAGACAGTGGGAGCAACGGAAACGTGTGCAAGATGCTTTATAGGATAAAGCAGGCATCGCGGAGTTGAAACATCTGTTTTGATGGATTAGTCAAAGAAGTTGACATCATCAAAATGGTAGATGAACCTTGTATAAACAAAAAGGTAGTAGGGAGTATGGTGATGATCCTCGTACAGTACGTGGATGACATACTCTTGATAGGAAAGAAGTTTCCTACGCTACGCTCGATCAATCTCCGTTTATCACAATGATTCTCCATATAGGATCATAATGATACCTACTAACTCCTGGATTTTGGATCTATGAGATAGATCTAAATGGATGTTAGGATTCTCACTAGTTGTAGTGAGATGGTATCAATCGATCCTGAGGAGAATCGCTGGAAGTGTTCCAGAGTGATAAGAACGACTGAATGTCAGTCACAGGCATTGTCTTTACCCTCAGTAAAGGGACGGTATGTTGGAAGAGTTCCAAACTAGATACCGTGGCATACTAGACGATAAAGGCACGATACATCGCTACTTAAGATGCTACCAAAGAGGCTGTTTGGGTGTATATTGGTTCATGAGATGAACATAGTTCCTCCCATTGTGTGACAATGGAGTTGTGGCTTATGCCAAGGAACGCCGGTCCCATCAGTGATCCAGACATATTCTAAGGCAGTGTCACTTGATCATGGAGATGGTTGATCTCCAGGGGATCGAGGTTTGGAGAGTAGACTAAGAGGACAACACAGCGGATCCACTCACAAAGGCCTGTTCCCAGAGAGAGACTTTTATGGGATGGTTGAGTATGAGATACTACAACCACTGCTACAGATGGCCCTAGTGCAAGTGGGAGATTGTTAGTTATATGTATGCTCTAGAGGCCATTACTGTACATAGGATGTATATTGTAGTGGATGCTGGGACATATATAGGGAGGACTTTCTTGCTCGACATGATAGTATGCTATCTGGTTGCTCTTTACCTTAACGTGTATACTGATTGTCTCTCTATTACATGTTGGTAAAGCCCTTAGGATGTGTGCTTGACTACCTGGACTATGATGCGGATCATACTAGTGGGGACATGGTAGTCCATAAGTACATCCTTCAAAGTCCCTAGTTGTGGGTGTATCGAGACGGGGCATCGATATACCAGAGTAGACTAGCGTATACCTTCTCGACCCATACAGATGGGCGATGGATGATCCCATATCCATTGGTGTTTGACATCGGAGATGATATACGGGTGCTCAGTAGAGACTGGGTACACTGGACGGACTCGCCGAGAACTCCCAGATGGTATTATACCTCACGTCAGATGGCAGTTCTCTGGTGACACTGGTACAGAGTAGTCTGTTGACCCGAGATCGTCATAGAGTCTTGTGTGGTTCCCACTGTGCTTTGATTTCCATCTTACCACCTCCAAGAGGGCGTGAAAAACGGTGGTTTTTGGGTACAGTCCCGAGTCACATGGAGGCAATGAGCGACAGGAGGGGATTCGTCTCTCCCGGTATAGGGAGTTGATGTTGCGCTGTGTTCGATTGGCTATAACAGGAAATCCCTGGCCAGGGTTGCTGAGATTTACTGGTAAGTGTTACCAGTAGTTTCTCGAATTGTTATAGACCTCATATCGACACGACTTATCGAGCTATTGGGGTCTGACGTTTACCACCCCTAGGCGAGATATGCGACAGATCAGACGATCAGACCGGACTGTACGGTAGTGTTACTGGTAGGATTCACTGGAGTGTGAGCGGACTTGCTCGTCGATCTTCAGATCGCTCAATACCCGGGTGGCCGTTACGTTTAGCAGACCGCTTGCGGCTTGTGGGTGTTTGATATGATCATCACCTGCTGCCGGCGTATTGACGAGTCTTTAGAGTCCTACACAGAGGTTTCCTGGCTCAAGCGAAACGAAATAGGAGCGCATATGAGATATGTGCGGGACCGAGAATAATGCGTGTATGTGATTCCGTATTTCATTCTCGCGATGAATGTATCGAATGGTTGTATGCGATATAACCTAGTTATCAATTCAAGCGTTGATTCGATAAGCCGATACATTGTATACTAGTCGGTTGTGTGCGACATGACCGGATCATTGAATCAAGTGTTGATTTAATGATTTAATGCATATTTATATATTTGATATATTGCTTTGCATCAACTAGTATCGGTTTACTTAAGATGGATTTTCTCGCTCGGGTGTGCGCATTGTATATGCGATATGTTTATGTGCACATGTTTGTATCATGTTTGATGATGCATACCACTTTGGTTAAGTGTAAAGTTTGAACCATGGTTGTGTTTATGTTTAGGGTTTTATTTTATTAATTATTCATTTATTCTTTTTGATAAATGGATAAAATAAATTCAAATGAGAAAATGGTGGCTTGGTTTTGTTTTATTCATGAAGCATCATGAACATTTTGACTAAGTGACCATTTTGTCTCTAGCTTAACCCTAACCATTGCTTCAACCATAATTAATACTCTACACTTTACCATGGTTTAGTCATGATAAGTTTTGATTATTCTTTTCTTTTTCTAATGAACTTATCATAACTATTTCCTTCTTCTTCTTCATTCTTCAAGTGAAGAAAGCTTGCCCCATCAATGGCAAGTGATGGAAATGAGTGAGAAATCCAATTCTAAAGTCTACCCACTTCCTATTTCTTCATCCTCTACCTCTTGCCAAGTAGTAGAGTGTGTTTCCTTCACAAGTTTTTAGGGCTTGGTGAAGGTGGAGCTTGATTTAGCGATGCCTCGACGTAGATCATCTTCGGCATGGACATCGACGACCTAGCTCGCTTTTTCTCCGACGAAGCCGACTCTAGAGCCCGGATTCCTTTTGGACAGCGGAGACGACTTGGTTGCGGAGCTATGGAGGTGGAGCACCGGATCTACAAAGGTTGTATTTCCGTTTTCTCATTAGTTAAGTGTTAACTAGTTAACTTTTCGCCTAGTTTTCTAGCAAACGATCCGTAGTCGGGTCTCTCGGCACCCGTAAAATTTTATTATGGCATGTTCGATGCCTTGTGAGACCTCATCAGGGTGCCTAGGAACCCTACAGTAACTTTTCATTATTCATCACAAAAGAAATCATCTTCTTCTTCCTTCATGAAAGCTTTCTAGCTATTTGATTTTGTGATGAATTAGTGTGAGATCTTGAAAATAAAAGAGAGCATAATTCCTACTACATCATCCTCATATAATCTAGACAATTAGAATAGGGTGTTCACTTCATTAATACTTGATTAAAGAAGTGAGAGCTTGAGTTAAAGATTCTTCAAGATAGATCATCTTCGAAAAGGAAGACTTCAAGCAAGCATGGATCATTCGGGTTGTGGAGCTTCTCTTGAGTCCAGGAGATCATGGATTGCGACGAAGGGACTACTACTCGGAGCTTATGAAGCGAAGGAGCGGACTACAAAGGTTGTAATCCCTCTCTCTTAGATGTAAAGTTGTTTACTTGCATGTTTAACCCTAATTATCTAGCAAAGATCCTCGTTTTGGGTTGTTTGGCACTTCTAAATTTTAAATCGGGCATGGTTGATGCCTTATAGACCCTTGTGACAGTGCCTAGTACCTTACAGTGGTATCATAGATAATCTAGAGCATTAGGCGACGTGTATACGAAGTTAAAAGTCCGATCGAACCCCGAAACGTCAGTTTTGAACCCCTTTCTGGAAATTTTTTAAAATGTTGATTTTTTCTGTATCAAAAATACTCAGAAAAATAAGCAGGGAATTCTAAGGATTACTGTGAAAAATGACATCCTAATTCCCTTATAGCGCCGCGGAACCACGGCAATTCCATGCCTTGCGCGGTAGTTCCGCAGCCGTACAGGGGTATTAGGGTTAGCTTTTTTCACAGTAACTTCCGTAGGTAATTTTGCATGCTTCTGGGAATTTTTAATTCTACTCAAGTGTTGAGTTTTCTGGAGATCTTTTGTATTCGTTGATTCGATCGGAAAGCTTAACTTCGTTTAAGTGTTTTCCGGATAATTTAGAACGTGTTTAAATGTTCGAACGGATATCAATAACTCACTTTTTCCCGACACGAAAAACTTTCAAGTGTTGAATTTTTCTTAAGTTTGAATCTTTCGGAAAAACATGCAAGCATATCTGTGGACTCTCTAGAAGAACGTAACCTTAACTCGATTATGTGACCGTCAAAACTTCCACTGAACCCTTGGGTTTGTGGTAGTTTAGCGTTGCCACATGTGAGACGTTGGTTTGACCCTTCTACGGCTGGCTCATTAGGGCGGTGACATGTTCTGGGATTTTTGAACTCCGCTCAAGTGTTGAGCTATTTGGGAAATCTTGGGTGTTTGATTATTCGATCGGAAAGTTTAACTTTGTCTATTTATCTGGAATGTGATACAATATGTGGAATTCATGTAGTTAGGCATGAAATGCGAAGTATGTGATATTTCGTATTTAAGATGTCTAAAGTGATTGTGAATTCCAAATGTTTTAGTTTTAAACTTTCTTTTCTGTGACCGTAAGCGTAGTATGTGGTGTATCGCCGGCTTCGTTGCTATACATCAACTACAATCGGGATACGCATACTTGCGTATGTTGATGATATGAGATATTATATGTTGCTGTGATATGTTATATTGGATCGTCGTGTTCTGAATAGCCGGGGGTTTTATGTGAGATGAGGGTTTTTTTTTCATTCATGTAAAATTCATTGTATGTAATATTCTTTTATTGGGGCACTTCCGGGTTGAAGTTGTTGTCACCTTTGTTTATTATTTCCTTTTCCGCATTAGGTAGACCCAAGGAGGGGAGCACAAGTAACCGGGTTCTAGGGTACAGTGGGAGGCCATCTCGAGGAGTCGAGACCGGGTCTCCTAACCCTAGAATTGGCAGAGTTGCTTGCCGCTCTCGTAGGGGTCTAGGGATGTGGGTTTGGCTATTCATCGCGACCGTGGAATCCTTGTTTTATACAGGCTCGATATAAAACACGGACGTCCTAGTATATCCAATATTTTATATAATATCTTCTGCTGCAATGTTCTATGATGAGACCATATTACTGTCTGAGACGAATGCTTATACTATATATATATGTTGATATATAAATATTACTGCTTTCTTTTCTTCTGTGATACTTAGGAAGCATAACTGATGGGATTTATTAATGAGATTAATAAAAGAAAAGAAATCTAAAAGATGTTGTAGAATCAAAACTTTATAAAAAAGGTAGCTACAGTCTTGCTTTGCACATCGGTATATATGATATACCCTGCACCTTATTCGATGAGGAAAGAGCCGAGATCCCTTCACCGGGATTGACCTCTTTGGCAAAACTGGCAAATGCTACAAACTCACGGTTTAGTTTTTGATTGCTTCTATAGTTCTTTCTTTGCACAATTGTATATATGATATACCCTGCACCTTATTCGATGGGGAAAGAGCCGAGATCCCTTCACCGGGAGTGACCTCTTTAGCGAAACTAGAAAAGCCTCAAAAACACTCCTTTTCAAAATCACTTGTTTCTACAATGATATCTGTAAGTCCACGTTACCCGTCCCGGTTCTTTCGGGGATGCGGAAATGATGAAAAACGATTTTTTCGGTGGAGATAACATGGACTCTAAAAAACAGATCTTTGCTAAACAAAATATCTAACAACTTAACTAAGAGTTTAACTATTATGTTAGGAGTTATATCTTAACTTGAACTCCTTCTCTTCGACTCCTTTTGGTGGTCGGATCAGCCTCACATCGTCGTCTCCTTGTGCCGAAGATGGATCCACCCGAAAGCTTCTACCTTTGGCTCCAACCTCAATCTAGAGGAAACTAAAATACTTATCTTGCTAGACCTTGTACTCTAGGATGAGTAGAGAAGTGTTTTAGGGTTTTATCTCAATGGTTCTTGTTTCTCAACTCCTGAGACAAGAGAACCATGAGCAATAGGAAGAGCAAGAGGAAGAGGGAGAGCTTGGATGAGAGAGAGTGAGAATGATAGAATGAGTGAAGACTTTTGCAACCATGCTCTCAAAAACCAAAAATAATCATGATAATAATTGTAATCAAGTATTTTGTGATGGTTCATTTCAATGGCAATATCATTTCATGCATTTAATGCATTTTGTGAACAAACAAGCAAGCAAAAGTCATAGCCATGAAATGATAGCCATTGTATAATGATGGTCAACAAGTCCAAACAAGTCAACCGGTCCACAAAGTCAACAAGTCAACAAAGTCAAACTTTCAACCCAACCATGGCACAATAATACTTGATTAATATTATTATTAATATTTCTTATTCTCATTAGGGTTTAGAAAAAGTCAACAGTAAACAACCCTAATGAGAATCCTTTGCCTCTGTCTCTGGCAACTGTGCATGCACACCTGCATCCGCGTTCCAAGGAACACGAATACAAACAAGATAAAATTAATCCCAAAACTTATACTAGGATCTGTCTTAAACCAAAGCCCTCTAGTAATAACTGCCCGGACACCAAACGTGCACAAGTGCGCGGATGTGACCGAACCCTGTCGCAAAACCATGCGACCTCTACTCTTTTTGCCTAAAGGAGAATAGCTCTCTGTGTGGGACTCTAAAGACTCGACACTACGCTGGCAGTATGTTTAACCACAGACCGCAAGCGGCACTAGCTGTGTATAACGGCTCCCAGGTAGATGCCGATAAGAAGACTGACGAGGTGAACTCATCCGAACTCCTACTGAGCCTGAATGTGAGAGTCTCCGTACAGTCTGGTCTGTTCGTCTGAGAATATCGCATGGCGGGCCTAGGGGGCGGTAAACGTTAGTCCACTAATAGCGGTACAAGTCGTCTCGGAGTGTAGCCCAGAACACCCTGAGATAACACTGGAAACCCACCAGTATATCTCGCTTGCCCTGGCCAGGGACGACTATGTGTAATGGCTCTCCTTGACACAGCGCGATATCAACTCCCAATACCGGGAGAGACGAATCCTGTCTAACCGTCACTGCCTCCAAGTGCTTCGGGACTGCACCCTACTACTTCCTGTTTGCACGACTCCTTTGAGCCGTGGTAGGGTAGTAATCAAGGTACAGTGGGAACACACTCGAGGCGAAATGACAGTATCAAGTCAGCGGACTAAGCTGTACTCATGTCACCTGGGAACTGATAACTAACGATAGGATAGTACTAACCAACAGTTCTCGATGAGTCCTGTCCAGTGTACTCGTAACTTAACGAGTACCCACATACTATCTCAAGTACGACGTACTGACAGTTGTGGGACAGACCGTATCCCCTGCTAGGATGAGAAGCGCATACGCTAGTCTACTCCGGAGTATCGATGCCCTGTCTTGATAGTCCTACTATTAGGGACCTGTACAAGGATGTGCTTGTGGATTACCCAGCCCCCACGAGTGTGACTGCCATCACAACGCTGGTAATCAAGCAAAGATCCTAAGGGCTCCACTAATGTGTATAGGTGATATACTAGAAGAAACACATGTACACATTAAAGTAGAAACAAACCAAGTAGCATACTAGTATTTTGAGCAAGATTGTTTATACAACTGTGAATATCCCAAGCTTCCATTAAGTAATATACAAACTAGTATGATACAGTAATGGCCTCTAGGGCATATACACTAACAATCTCCCACTTGCACTAAGGCCATGTACTGGCGTATCGAAGACCTATAATCTCGATCAGCCGCTCGAACTGAGTCTGGGGTAAGGCCTTCATGAGTGGATCAACAGTGTTATCTTCAGTAGCAACCTTCCGAACCTCGATCTCCCGGCGATCCACGATCTCCCTGATCAGGTGATACCGCCTCAAGATGTGTCTGGACTTCTGATGGGACCTGGGTTCCTTCGCTAAAGCTATAGCCCCGTTGTTGTCGCAATACAGAGCTATTGGATCAACAATGGACGGAACCACCTGAAGTTCTTTTAAGAACTTCCTCATCCAGACGGCTTCTTTTGCAGCATCAGATGCAGCGATGTATTCCGCTTCCATAGTCGAGTTAGCAACGGTTTCCTGTTTGGAACTCTTCCAACACACCGCCCCTCAATTGAGGGTAAAGATAAAACCCGACATGGACTTGGAATCATCCTTGTCACTCTGGAAGCTGGAGTCAGCAAAGGTCTCGATCTGGAGGTCTTTTCCGCCATACACCAAGAACATCTCCATTGTCCTTCTCAGGTACTTGAGAATGTTCTTTACCGGTTTCCAGTGCTTCTCCCCAGGGTTTGGCTGATACCGGCTTACCGCACTCAGTGCATAAGCTACATCTGGTCTGGTACACAACATCGCATACAATATAGAGCCTACCGCAGAAGCGTAGGGTATAATAGACATGTGATCCCTTTCCAAATCAGTCTTGGGAGACATCTCTTTGGAGAGGGTGATCCCGTGACAAGCCGGTAGATTACCGCGCTTGGAATCTTCCATACTGAATCTTTTCAGTATGGTGTCGATGTACCTGAACTGTGAATGTCCTAATATCCTCTTGGATCTATCACGATGGATCCGGATCCCCAGAATGTAAGAGGCATCACCCAGGTCTTTCATGGAGAACCTGTGTGACAAGAACCCTTTGACAGATTGTACCATAGGAATGTCATTTCCTATCAAGAGAATGTCATCCACGTATAAAACGAGGAATACGACAGTTCTTGCTACAAATCTACTATAGATGCATGGTTCATCTGGATTTTTGATAAAGCCAAAATCTTTGACTGTCTTATCAAAATAGATGTTCCAACTCCACGATGCCTTCTTTAGTCCATAGATGGACTTAAGCAACTTGCACACCTTTTCGCTGCTCCCACTCTGAATGAAACCCTCTGGGTGGTCCATAGAGACACACTCCTCTAAATTTCCATTTAGAAAAGCGGTCTTTACGTCCATCTGCCAAATCTCATAATCGTGGAAGGCAGCAATGGCAAGAAGGATTCGAATGGATTTCAGCATAGCTACTGGAGAAAAGGTTTCGTCATAGTCCAAAAAAAGGTCTTTGACGAAAACCCTTTGAAACAAGTCTAGCCTTATAGGTCTCGACCTGTCCATCTACAGCAATCTTCCTCTTGAAGATCCACTTGCATCCTACGGGTTTTACCCCATCTGGAGCAATGTCCAAAGTCCATACTTTGTTGGTGTACATGGACTCCATTTCGGTCCGGATTGCAACCAGCCATTTTACCGAGTCAACGCTCTGAATGTCATGCTGGAAGCTAGTCAGCTCATCATTATCAATGATGCAATCCTCTCTATCCCCGTCTATGAGAAAACTGTAGTATCTCTCGGGCGGATGAGACTGCCTACTACTCCTGCGTTGCGGCGTAGGAATGTCCTGTTCTTTCGAACCCTCTGGTTCTTCTAAGATCTCAGTAATAGCTCGTGGTTCTGGAATTTCTTCCAGCTCTATTGCCCTCCCACTTATCTGATTTTCTAAAACCTCTGTTTCCAAGAAGCAGGCATGACGAGAAATAAAAACCTTTTGTTCCTCTTCGCAATAGAAGAAATATCCCTTGGAGTTCTTTGGATATCCCACAAACTTGCACTGTACTGAGCGTGCCTCGAGTTTGTCCGCTAGCTGCTTTTTGACAAAAGCTGGACATCCCCATGTCTTAATGTGCTTAAGATAGGGTTTCTTCCCACACCACATCTGATATGGTGTGGTAGGCACAGTCTTAGTTGGAACTCAGTTCAAAAGGTATGCAGCTGATTCCAGTGCATATCCCCAGAATGATCGCGGCAACTCACCGTTACTCATCATGGAACGTACCATATCCAATAGGGTTCGGTTCCGTCTCTCCGATACACCGTTATGTTGCGGAGTGTATAGAGGAGTCAGCTGAGATAGAATTCCATTCTCTTTTAGGTAATCCAGAAACTTGGCACTCAAGTATTCTCCACCTCGATCAGATCTCAGTGTCCTGATACTTTTGCCGGTTTGTTTTTCTACTTCATTCTTATATTCATGGAATTTTCCTAAGGCTTCAGATTTATGTTTCATTAAGAAGACATATCCGTACCTTGAGAAGTCATCCATAAAAGTAATGAAGTAAAAATAAGCGCTTCGTGCATGTGTAGACATTGGACCGCACACATCGCTGTGTACGAGTCCCAAGAGCTCGCTCGCTCTTACTCCGTGTCCAGTAAACGGAGTCTTTGTCATCTTTCCTTTGAGACAGGATTGACAAGTTGCATATGAATGATATTCGAACGGATCCAAATATCCTTCCGTATGTAACTTATTCAACCTTCACTTATTAATGTGACCCAGTCTACAATGCCATAAGAAAGCATGATTGATTTCTGGAGACTTTCTTTTGTGTGTATTCTGGACATTGAAAATCTGTGTTTGGTTTAATACGTATATACCATTGCTTAATCTACCTGACCCAATCAAAACTTGATTAAGGTGAATGTTTACAACATTGCTTACAAATGCTAATTCATAACCTTCTTTAGACAATAAAGATACATATATGATATTACAAGTTGCATTGGGTACAAAATAACAATCACGCAAAACCAAAACATGTCCATCTGACATTCCCAAGTGATAGTCCACCACGGACTCAGCATCCATGCCAGCTCCGTTTGCAACTCTGAGGGTCATATCACCTGCCTTCAAAACCCTACGCTTTCTCAGTGCCTGCAAAGAATTACAGATATGAGATCCTGATCCGGTATCCAATACCCAGGAAGTAGAGTTTATTGATAGACAGTTTTCAATAACATACACACCTGAAGCCGAAGCCGCAACTTGCTTCGGATCTTGGTTCTTGGCCTTCCAAGCCCTGCAATCTTTTTTCCAGTGTCCTTTCTTATGACAATAGAAGCACTCTTCCTTTCCCACAAGCTGCCCCGCTATCTTTGTTGCCTTTACTTTTCCCTTCGTTTCCACTTTACTAACACCGCCCCTTAGTTTGGTGAGGGCTTTCTTCTTCTTTCCCTTATCTTTCGCCTTGGACCTAGAAGAGGAAGATCCTCCAACAAACAAAGTGGATGTATCACTACCTTTCTGTAGTGTGCCCTCTGCACTCCTTAACATGTTCAAAAGTTCGGAAAGTTCAACCTCCTTTCCTTGCATGTTGAAGTTCAGGATAAACTGGGCATAAGTGGAAGGAAGGGACTGGAGAATCAAGTCTATATAGAACTCGTTCTCTAACGTGGTCCCAAGGTCCGCGAGCTCTTCAATCAAGCCAATCATCTTAAGCACGTGTTCCGCTACGGATGATCCGATGGCCAATCTCGCCGAAAACAACTTTTTCGAGACTTCGTATCTGGCGATACGGGATTGCTCTCCATACAGTTCTTTTGTATGAAGAAATATGGATTCTAGGTCCATATTCTCGTGCCTCCTCTGATGTTCATTGTCCATAGAGGTAAGCACGAGGCACTTGGCCTTCGCGCAGTAGATCTACCAGATCTTACGGATTTCTATATCCGCGACGCTGGAGGTGGGACCTGGGACAGCGGGAGCTTTGGTGGTAAGGAGATACCCCAACTTGTCGTAAGTGATTTCCATTTTGACATTCCTGAGCCAATCTTTGTAGTTTGGCCCTGTCAGTATATTTTTATCTAGAAGTAACTTAAGTCCGGTCATGACGATTGATCGCTGCAATTAGGAGAGAGAGAAGAAACACTCACCATGATGCTCTTGCAAGTTTAAAGCGGTTTTTAATTTGTCTAAACAGGATGGCTCCCACTGTTTCTCGAATCCCTCCTCAAACCAAAAAGGAAGAATTAGTCGGGATCAATCTCACCGTACAATACTTGCTTAACCGTTCAGCCAGGCCAGTGTCGGTACTTCGAGGGAGGTTTTCCAACGCTTTCGCGAAGTTCCTTAATTTAAGAACCTCTTTTCCCTGGGGGCATAGCCCCGCTAACACCTTTGTAGACACCTACTTGGTTTATAGCATTGATCGTTAAGTGAGAAATTTCCCGAGGAGTAGTATATACTCACAGTAGGATCGGGATCAAAATATCATCGTGTGACAAAACTGAAGGAATCCTACCAGAATCATCACACTCCAAATGGTATGCAGCGCTAGCAACTTTCAGTTTCTTTAGAAACTCCCAATGTGGATTTTTGCCCCATGCTCTTATGACCTTGACTTTGGCCAACAAATCATAAGTCACATGTCAAGTTCTACCCGTCATTCTCCAGGTTAATTTGAACCCATCCGTACCTACCCTTGACTTTGGCCAACAAGGCAGTACGACTGTCCCAAACCAATGCATCTATCTATGCTGCATATGAATATCCAATAGCTACCAAACACTGTGCCTTGACTTTGGCCAACAAACACAGCTTGAATACTATTGACTATCCATATGAAATAACGGAGTGCTACGAATGGTTTTGGAAAAACCGTGAACGTAGTGAACTTGATATAATCTATGGAACGGGATAGCTTTTAAAAGGAGTGGTTCAAGCTCCGCGTTTAAAAGTTGGTTTTTGAAAAGAACCGAGTGGTTTTGAAAGTGTTCCAACGACTTAACTTTGGTTTATTTTCTTGCATTAATCTTAATGTGTCCCATCATTTAATCCTACCATTGGAGAAAACAACGAAAATATGACGTACGCTTATGCCATCCGCATTCGCCACGGGGCCCCGTCATTACCCGTTAGGTTACTTAACTAACGACAGAGCGGGGGCTGGACTAGCGCGGATGCAAAACATAAGCAACGCCTAAATAGATATCATATATAGATATATACATTCGTCAGATGCAATGATAACCATTCCAGATCACAGAGATGAACCCATTGGATATACTAGGAATCCGCATTTCGTTCGTGCCTGTAACGAAAAGCGGATTGCACGGTTGCGATGAATAGCCAATACCTCACCCTAGACCCCTACGGGTGCGGCAAACTACCCGCCAAATACCCAAAGTGGAGCAACCTCCCTCAACAACGTGAGTAGGCCACTCGGCACTTCGAGGTACCCGGTAGTTTGTGCACCCCCTCCTTGGGTCTATCCTAGGAGAAAAAACAGTAAAAGAAATAAGACAATGGCGGCTACAACCTCATCCCGGATGTGCGGCCATATAAATAATATTACATCAATTATAAATTACATGAATTGAAAGATAAAGAAAACTCTCATCTCACAACCCCCCGGTTATTCATCCGCGATAATCCAACGAATTCATATACACAAACCATTAACATTACAGATCGCAGATATGTATAACCCCCACTAATCGACGTATAGCGATTAGCAGACATTCAATACATATGTCACATCATAGATATAACTCATTAGCTAAAGTTTATAGAGGCTCGATCAAAATACGGATTTGTAACCACCCCAAAACACAAATTTGTTTTCTGGAAAATCTGGGCAGAAACAACATATTGTAAAATTCCCAAAACACCCTTTTAAACACTCTGCAGGAAAACCGATCCACGGCCGAGTCAACTCGGCCGCGGATCCGCGGCAAGAAGATGTTCTTGCCGCGGTTCCGCTGTGAGTTGGTCGACACACTGGATCGTTTTACTTGGGTGTTTACTAAAAACCCTGAGCCGATTTTTGGTGTATGTCAAATAATTTTTACAGCATAATAAAAATCGACAGAAAGTTTAAGCCTCGGTCGTGTTTTGTGATTTTCTTTTCCGATCGAACTTCTAGCTACTTTACTAACATGCTAGATAGTGTTTAGCTAGGCTCTGATACCACTGTAAGTCCACGTTACCCGTCCCGGTTCTTTCGGGGATGCAGAAATGATGAAAAATGATTTTTTCGGTGGAGGTGACATGGACTCTAAAAAATGGATCTTTGCTTAACAAACTATCTAACAACCTAACTAAGAGTTTAACTACTATGTTAGGGGTTATATCTTAACTTGAACTCCTTCTCTTCGACTCCTTGTGGTAGTCGGATCGGCCTCACCTCTTCGTCTCCTTGTACCGAAGATGGATCCACCCGAAAGCTTCTACTTTTAGCTCGAACCTCAATCTAGAGTAAACTAAAATACTTGGGTTGCTAGACCTTGTACTCTAGGATGAGTAGAGAAGTGTTTTAGGGTTTTATCTCTATGGTTCTTATTTCTCAACTCATGAGACAAGAGAACCATGAGCAAGAGCAAGAGGGGGAGCTTGGATGAGAGTGAGTGAGAATGATAGAATGAGTGAAGACTTTTGCAACCATGCTCTCAAAAACCAAAAATAATCTTGATAATAATGGTAATCAAGTATTTTGTGATGGTTCATTTCAATGGCAATATCATTTCAAGCATTTAATGTATTTTGTGAACAAACAAGCAAGCAAAAGTCATAGCCATGAAATGATAGCCATTGTAATGATGATGGTGTAAGTCTACGGTAGCGCCCTGGCCGTCTACAGACGCCAAATGCGGAACAAAAACTTTTTAACTAGCGCTATCGTATACTGTAACCCGGATCGGCCATTATTGCTAAACTAACAAACTGTAAAGAGAGTAGAAAGGTTATACCGAACGATCTGAGTCCTTCGTTCTTTAACCATCATCCCACGCTCTGTTGCGGCTGCTCCGATCTTGTCGATCTCCAATCTCCTCGTCCAGGTCGCACCACGTCAAAGGATCTTTAAACGGGCTCCCGCCTCTGACTTGAGGCAACTCGGTCGTCAAGTTTGCTAAAAGAGACGACCAAGATTGATGTAGAGAATGAGTAGAACACTTTGTCTCGTTACGTCCAAAGCTATGGACGAACGGTTAATGAAGTTGCCTTTTGGATCGATATGAAAATGAGATATGAATATGTTAATTTCCATGAACAAAACCATAGTCTTTTTCAAATGAACAACCATCATTTCCACCAAGAGGTGGCGGGCCAATATAAGGAGCAAAGGAGGTGAGTGTAGGAGCTAGGAGGTGACCACAAGATTAAATGAGATGATGAATCACCATGACACCTAGTATGAACACATATAATGCAAGTGATGAATCATTAACCCTGGTCATCAAACATCATTAAGTGCACTAATGAGTCATAAAGATGCATGAACCTAGTCACCACCTTCTAGAAGCCTCTAGAAACTTTCACACTCATCTCAAGAAAAGTTAAATCCGTATTTAACCGAATGATAAATACGGGTGATAGAAAACTGGAAACTGGAAACTAGCAACTTCCAAAAGCGATCCCGAAACGAATTTCAGGATAACCCCGTAACAGTATAAACATAGCCGCATTTGTATTACGACCGAATACAAATGCAACTGAGACAAAGATATTATATCTACTCAATATAATACTCGGATCCGGCTTAAACCAAAGCCCACCAGTATTATCTGTCTGAAATTTGACACGTGCGTAAACGCACGTGCATTTTCCGAACCCTGCCATAAAACCATACGGCCTCTAAAACGTTTCGCCCGAACTGGGAAACTATCTGTGGGGGACTCTAATGACTCGTCAGTATCCTAGCATTAGGTTTAACCACAAGCCGTCAGCAGCACTAGCTGTGCGTAACGACTGCACATGTACTGACCTCAAGGGAGGCCGATGAGAGAACTCATCCGGAAACCCTACTGAGCCTAACAGTGTCAATGTATATACAGTCTGGTCCGTTCGTCTATGAGTATCGCATATCGGCCTAGGGGGCTGGTAACGTCAGACCCCCAATAGCAGTATAAGTCGTGTCGGAGTGTAGCCCAAAAACACCCTGAGATACTACTGCAGTACCTACCAGTAAATCTCCTGTCACGGCCGTGGGCTTTGTTTAATGGCTCTCCTAGACACACCACGATCTCACCCCCAATACCGGGAGAGACGAATCCCCTGCCGATCCGCTCACTTGCCTCCATGTGGCTCGGGACTGTACCCAAAAAATACCTGTTTGCACTACTCTTTTGAGCCGTGGTAGGGTAGAAATCAAAGCACAGTGGGAACTAACACGAGACAAATGACGACCTCAGGTCGATGAACTAACCTGTACACATTTCACCAGGGAACTGCTATCTGACGATAGGTATAGTACCAACTAGCAGGTTCCCGGCGAGTCCTGTCCGGTGTACTCATAACCCAATGAGCAGCTGTATACATCTTAGGTGATCCAACTGACACCAGTGGCTTGTTAGACCGGCCACCGCCCCTCGTCGGGATTTCGACTGTATACACTAGTCTACTCCAGAGTATCAATGCCCTGTCTCGAAACTCCCATGACTAGGGACCACAATTAAGGACGTGCTTATGAACCACCCAACTCTCACGTATATGATCGCCATCATACTGTTGGTAGTAAAACAAGATCCTAAGGGCTCTATCAAAGTGTAACAGTGATCAATCACCTGAACCAGTACACGACTGATAAAGGCAAACCAGATAGCATACTATCATCTCGAGTAAGACTTCCTACCGGTATAGGTCCTCCACAATCATTGCAATCACGTACCTGCGATCCAATAATTGACTTTGAGGGCACTATATCCAATAATCTCCCAGTTGCACTTAAGGCTAATTATTACGATGTCGCATACTCACAGCCTGTGTGAAACCGAACATCCAACTCCTCTACTAATCAGTTTCACAAAGCCCGTTTGTAAAACTATTGTGTTCGAGAAATAGCCTCAGTGAGTGGATCCGCCCTGATGTTTCTTTCTTTATCTCTCTTAATCTCAAGTTCGCGGAGAAAGCCATCTCCCGAATCAAGTAATACTTGTCTTAGAGTATGTCTGGATATCTGATGGGACCTAGTTCATAAATGAACTCCAAATCCAAACTTCTTAGACTGTATCGATCACTGAACCTAATCAGTATCCTGCACCATGCCTCCCACAGTATCCTCTTGGACCAACTGTCCATAATACTGTCCCTCGTCAGAGGGAAAACTATAACTCTGACAATCTCTCTGTCATCCATGTCACCTTTGAAGCCTGGAATGATAACCGTCTCCCGAAGGAGGCTGCCGTCATCAAATCCGTAGAACATGCACTTATGTAATAAAACTACTTCCTTATGTTTCTCCAGGATTGGATTAATACAAGCTTATCGCATCTAGTGCAAAAACAATATCTGGTGTGGTACTTGACATCTCACGATTGACTCAATTGCCTAAGCAAGTGATCTGCCAATCATGCACATCCCTCTCCCCTTTAGTCTGTAAGACACCTTTAGAGAGGGTGACTCCATCACCTGCAGGTACACAACCATGCCAGGAGTCAACTATTCCAAAAACTATCAGAATACTGTCAAAGTACCCACATTGGGAAACTACCCAAATCTAGATCTAAGACCATAGATCTAGAAACCAGAATGTCTGATATTATATCCATATCCTGTCTAGAGAAACAACTGTGTGACGACCACAGTACAACCGATCATAGTATAGGAATTTTACTTCCTACTCTGTATATGTCATCCAAATACAATGACATCGCACCCTACTACCTTCTTAACAGATCCATCCCCTATTCTGATGAAGTCAAACCCATGACTGTCACATCAAAAATTAGATGATCTATCTCCGCTATATCTGCTCTAGTCTACAAATAGACATAAGCTACTTGCCCACTATGCTTCTGCTGCTCCCACTGACTACGACAACCCTCTGGCAGAATAATATATACATGCACTTCTAAAGCGAGTTTAGAACGATGCTATACTTAACCTCCTGCCGGGTCCATAGCCTGGAACAACAATAGTGTCAAGTCTTGGTAGATAAGAACCTCCCTGTCACCGCCCTTGAGGCTACCGGAGTACCTCTCGGGTGTCTGAGGTTACCCACCATGTCTGCGGAGTGGCTAATGGAATGTCAAACCTGATTGAATCTTTAGGTTCTATTAAATTTTCCGTAATCATTTGCGGTTCTGGAATCACTTCCAGTTCTACCATACTCCCACTACTGTTTTCTGAAAAAAAATCCATTTTACTAAAACTGTGGCCAGTCAACAACAATATCACTATTGATCTTCCAAATGGTAGAAAATCAATCCTCGTCATAGCCAGGGTCAACCCACAATCAGCCATTACAGAAACGTACCTTGAGTTATCCAGAGTCTGGTTTTAAGCATAAGCCGGACAACTCCCCGTACCTTAACATCGTTAAGATATGAACCATTCTATATCCAATATAGAAACTTTGGAACTTATTTAATTGGAACCAGATTCAAATCATGCAGCTGTCTCCAGTGCATATAAACTTAATGGAGAGAGGCTAATCAACATCACTCAACTTAGGAATCCATCCAATTATGAGCAACCTGAAAGAGAAACTAGTTTCTCGAAACCATTACTATCATCTGAATACCAATCACAAGAATCTACATCTTTGATCTATTTGAAGAATCCCGATACTTGTGACACCTGGTTCTCTACTTTATTCTTATACCCATAACTTCTCAAAACTTAGACCTTGTATTTCTACGAAAACTTGTCTAAAAACTAGAGAAGTCACATGTAAATAGAACATAGTACGAGGACCTACCCCTTTGTCCTGATGGACAATTGGACAACATACAATACTCTGTATAAGTCCGCTGAGTTGAACAACTCAAAACCTGTGCGTCGTAGGTGGAAAACTGTACCCAGGCGATTTCCTCAAATATCACCAATTACAACGAATTCCGATATAATGAGGATAATTACCTAATTCCCAATAACTTACTCCCACTCATCATCTATAAAACCATACAGATATGAGAATCATACCTGGTAAATACATACCCAGGAGTAAGTATCTAATCGGGAAAACAGTTTTGTTTTAACAATGCACTGAAATATGAAAATGTTTCGTAGGGGTATCCTGGTATTCCAGCAATGCCTCTTCCATAATCCAATTCATGACTTCAACCGTATATTTTTTTGCCATCTCTCCAAATCCCTTTATTTGTCTTTAGTCATTACCTTCTATACACCAACGTTAGGATAAATGGTTTTCTTCCTTCCGTACCGTTCGGCACCAGCCTATGGTTTGGAAGAAGACTATCCAGTAAGCATAATAGGTGTACTATCCTAAACCAAGGAGTACTCGCAACTTGAGAGAAGGTGATGATAAAAGACAACTGAATAATACCTTATTCTATTTCTCCCGAACTGGAGAAAAAAAGCAAAGGTGAAATAGGAGTGGCGATGAAGTACGCGGTTTGGTCGTGAATGATAGCAGTCGCAATTTACTTTGCCCTCTTTCTAATCCCTTTATTTTGTCTTTACATATTACCTTCTGCACACCCTACTTAGGCTAATTGGTTTTCTTCATTCCCTACCTTTCGGCATCTGCCTATGGTTTGGAAGAAGACAATCCAATAAGCGTAATAGGTGTACTCTCCTAAACTAAGGAGCCCTCGCAACCTGAGAGAAGGTGATAATAAAAGACAGCTGAATAAACCAATTCTATTTCTCTTGAACCTTGATCCATCCTCGAAGAAGTCCCTTCGAGTTCGTATATAACCATACGATGGATCTATCTAATGGAAGTGGATGTCCGTAGTAATACGGGGTGTTCTGAGAAATGCAAAGGGTAGAAGAAGGAGTGGAAATGACTTATGCAACGCGGACAATCCAAAAGCCAATATTTTAAGAAGGTTCGGTCAACTTGGTCACTGAGTCATAGTCGGGGGCCGGTCAAAGGTCGCTGCCAAAGAGAGAGAGAAAAGAAACACTCTGCGTGCACTTTAACCAAGATCGGAATGGTTATCACTTTATCTAATCAGGAAACCTCCCACTGTACTGTCAAATTCTTCTCCAAACCTAAAAGAAGAATCAATCGGGATCACCCGAAGAGTAAACCAACTCATCAGTGGGAATCGGGATCCAACTCTCATCGCATGATAACGTGACGGAATCCATCCACGTTACTCACACTCCAGAAGGTATGCGCATACTTGGCAAGTTTCAGTTTCTTTAGAAACTCCCGATATGATTTTTGCCCCATGCTCTTATGACCTTGGCGTTGGTCAAAATGTCATAAGTCGCATGCCAAGTTCTACCCGTCACTATCTTGTCAATTTGAACCTACCCGCACATGCCCCTGACGTTGGCCAAATGGCAGAACGACTGTCCCAAACCAACTCATCTATCTATGCAACAAATGAATACCCAGCAGCTACCAATCACTATGCCTAACTTTGGCTAAAATGCATAGCTTGAATACTACTAAATACCCAAAAGAAATGACGGAGGGCTACGGCTGGTTTTTGGCGAAAAACCTTTAACGTAACAAACTTGATATCGCTGAAGGAACCTGATAGCTTTTTATAAAAAGTATAGTGGCAAAAACCTTTGCTAAAGAGGTCATTCCCGGTGAAGGGATCTCGGCTCTTTCCCCGTGGAATGAGGTGCAGGATATTCCAACTGAATACCGCGATGCAAAGCAACTTATAATCGACTATAGTGAAGTTATTACTCTGACGCAAACTTTTGCCCAAGGGGTCATTCCCGGTGAAGGGATATCGGCCCTTGCCTCGTCGAATGAGGTGGAGGATATTCCAACCGAATACCGCTATGCAAAGCAACTTGTAATCGACTATAGTGAAGTTATTACCCTGACGCAAACTTTTGCCCAAGGGGTCATTCCCGGTGAAGGGATATCGGCCCTTGCCTCGTCGAATGAGGTGCAGGATATTCCAACCGAATACCGCTATGCAAAACAAAAGGAAACGTTTTTGTAATAACACCCTTTTTTAAAATTGTTCCAACAACTGCCAAATAGATTTTTTTTCCTTTGCATTGATCAGAATCAACGCAGTCCTATCAATTAATCACACCAGAAAAGAATGAAAATAAAATGTACGTATATGCCATCCGCATTTGTCACTAGGTCCCGTCATCACCCGTTAGGTTACTTAACTAACGACAGAGCGGGGACTGAACTAGCGCGGGTGCAAAACATATACAACATCTACTAGTATATATACTAATATACAATAATCGCTCCAGGCATGATAATATGCAACATTACAGAAAAGTAATAAGCATCACAGAACAATACAGATAATCTGGGATCCCCGAGTTTTATAAAGCCGCTGCTGAAACCTGACGTTCCCCTGGTCGTGTGTATAGCCTGTGCAATGAAACCTAGACCCTTATGGGTGCGGCAAGTTACCCGCCAAAACCTGAAGCGAGGAATCCCCCTACAGCAAAGTGAATGGACCACTCTGCACTTCACGGAATCCGGTAGCTTGAGCACCCCTCCTTGGGTCAACCTGTACCCCTACGAGTGCAGCGAATAGTCTGCCAATACTAGAGTGAGGCCCCTCTGCCTCTCAAAACCATGAGATGCGGACCCGTTGCCCTCCAGAACCCGGCTATCCCTGCACTCCGTCGCGGCGTAATCTCTAGTACAGAAATGAAAAATATGTACAACGGGTATATCGACCTCAGCCCGGTCGTGCCCCAAAAGGATATTATACAAACAGGCAGTGACGGCAGTCCACATGTTGACGCTCGCTCCGCAATATCAAATGTACAAATAAATCCAAACTGCACTACCATTGCACACTGCTATCCACCACGACAAATCCGCAACATCACAGCACAACACAGAACATCAACGCGAATGTCACGTTCGCAAATCCGTCTAAAAGGACTATAGCAATTAGACGCAATTTACCGCTCGAATGACATTCACGGTCGGAGATATAATGTAAGTACTGTGTACTAACGTGTTTAAATTTCGATCGACTAAATATCACGAAGTTGGCCCCATGTACATCTGCTGTACAGTAACAAAATCTGGGCCCAAAAGATATATACCACAAACTACAATTTCCAATAAAGAAGCAACAGGAGAAAAATTGCCAACTGAGTCACCAATATGGCCGCGGTTCTGCGGTCAAAGCCAGGCTTTGACCGCGTTTCCGCGGCCGTACGGTCGACGCAGTTGGTCGTTTTTCACCAGTATTCTTAAAAAAGCCTGCTTAATTTTCTGGGATGATCAAAATAATTTTTAGACCAAGTTTAAAATCGACAGAAACTTTTGTACAGAAAAATGTAGTTTTTGAAATTCAGTTCGATCGATATTTTAAACGTGTTAGCACAAGTTAGTAAAGCTTAATGGCGAGGCTCTGATACCACTGTAAGTCTACGGTAGCGCCCCGGCCGTCTATAGAGCCAAATGCGGAACAAAAACTTTTTAACTGGCGCTATCGAATACTATAACCCGGATCGGCCATTATCGCTAAACTAACAAACTGTAAAGAGGGTAGAAAGGTTATAACGAATGAATCTGAGTCCTTCGTTCTTTAACCATCATCCCACGCTCTGTTGCGGCTGCTCCGATCTCGTCGATCTCCATTCTCCTCGTCCAGGTGGCACCACGTCAACGGATCTTTAAACGTGCTCCCGCCACTGACTCGAGGCAACTCGGTCGTCAAGTTTGCTGAAAGAGATGACCAAGATTGATGTAGAGAATGAGTAGAACACTTTGTCTCGTTACGTCCAAAGCTATGGACGAATGGTTAATGAAGTTGCCTTTTGGATCGATATGAAAATGAGATATGAATATGTTAATTTCCATGAACCAAAACCATAGTCTTTTTCAAATGAATAACCATCATTTCCACCAAGAGGTGGCCGGCCAATATATGGAGCAAGGGAGGTGAGTGTAGCAGCTAGGAGGTGACCACAAGATTAAATGAGATGATGAATCACCATGACACCTAGTATGAACATATATAATGCAAGTTATGAATCATTAACCCTAGTCATCAAATATCATTAAATGCACTAATGAGTCACAAAGATGCATGAACCTAGTCACCACCTTCTAGAAGCCTCTAGAAACTTTCACACTCATCTCAAGAAAAGATAAATCCGTACTTAACCGAATGTTAAATACGGGTGACAGAATACTGGAAACTAGAAACTGGCAACTTCCAAAAGCGATCCCGAAACGAATTTCAGGATAACCCCGTAACAGTATAAACATACCCGCATTTGTATTATGACCGAATACAATTGCAACTGAGACAAAGATATTATATCTACTCAATATAATACTCGGATCCGGCTTAAACCAAAGCCCACTAGTATCATCTGCCCGAAATATGACACGTGCGTAAACGCACGTGCATTTTTCGAACCCTGCCATAAAACCATACGGCCTCTACAACGTTTCGCCCAAACTGGAAACTATCTGTGGGGGACTCTAATGACTCATCAGTACCCTGGCAGTGAATTTAACCACAACCCGTTAGCGGCACAAGCTGTGCGTAACGGCTGCCCTTGTACTGACCTCAAGGGAGGCCGATGAGCGAACTCATTCGAAAACCCTACTGAGCCTAACAGTGTCAATGTATATACACCGGTCCGTTCGTCTATGAGTATCGCATATCTTCCTAGGGGGCTGGTAACGTCAGACCCCCAATAGAAGTATAAGTCGTGTCGGAGTGTAGCCAAAAAACACACCGAGATACTACTGGAGTACCTACCAGTAAATCTCCTGCCACAGCCGTGGGCTTTGTGTAATGGCTCTCCTAGACACAGCACGATCTCACCCCCAATACCGGGATAGATGAATCCCCTGCCGATCCGCTCACTTGTCTCCATGTGGCTCGGGACTGTACCCAAAAAATACCTGTTTGCACGACTCCTTTGAGCCGTGGTAGGATAGAAATCAAAGCACAGTGGGAACTCACACGAGACAAATGATGACCTCAGGTCGATGAACTAACCTGTACACATGTCACCAGGAAACTGTTATCTGACGATAGGTATAGGACCAACTAGCAGGTTCCCGGCGAGTCCTATCCGGTGTACACATAACCCAATGAGCACCTGTATATATATTAGGTGATCCAACTGACACCAGTGGCTTGTGAGACCGGCCACCACCCCTCGTCGGGGTCTCGACTGGATACACTAGTCTACTCCGGAGTATCAATGCCCTGTCTCGAAACTCCCACGACTAAAACCACAATTAAGGATATGCTTATGAACCACTCAACTCTCATGTATATGATCGCCATCATACTGTTGGTAGTAAAGCAAGATCCTTAGGGCTCTATCAAAGTGTAACAGTGATCAGTCACCTGAACCTGTACACGACTGATAAAGGCAAACCAAAAAGCATACTATCATCTCGAGTAAGACTGTCCTACCGGTATAGGTCCTCCGCAATCATTGCAATCACGTGCTTGCGATCTAATAATTGAATTTGAGGGCACTATATCTAACAGATGGTCAACAAAGTCAACAAGTCAACAAAGTCAAACATTCAACCCAACCATGGCACAATAATACTTAATTATTATTATTACTAATCATATTTCTTATTCTCATTAGGGTTTAGAAAAAGACAACAGTCAACAACCCTAATGAGAATCCTCTGCCTCTGTCTGTGGCAACTGTGCATACACACCCGCATCCGCGTTCCGAGGAACACAAATACAAACGAGATAAAACCAATCCCAAAAGGTATACTAGGATCTGGCTTAAACCAAAGCCCGCTAGTAATAACTGCCCGGACACCAAACGTGCACAAGTGCGCGGATATGACCGAACCCTGTCGGAAAACCATGCGACCTCTACTCTTTTTGCCTAAAGGCGAATAGCTCTCTGTGTGGGACTCTAAAGACTCGAAACTACGCTGGCAGTGGGTTTAACCACAAACCGCAAGCGGCACTAGCTGTATGTAACGGCCCTCAGGTAGATGCCGATAAGAAGACTGACGAGATGAACTCATCCGAACTCCTACTGAGCCTGAATGTGACAGTCTCCGTACAGTCCGGTCTGTTCGCCTGAGAATATTGCATGGCGGGCCTAGGGAGGCGGTAAACGTCAGTCCCCTAATAGCAGTATAAGTCGTGTTGGAGTGTAGCCCAGAACACTCTGAGATAACACTGGAAACCCACCAGTATATCTCGCTTTCCCTGGCCAAGGACGACTATGTGTAATGGCTCTCCTTGACACAGCACGATATCAACTCCCAATACCGGGAGAGACGAATCCTGTCTAACCGTCACTGCCTCCAAGTGCTTCAGGACTGCACCCAACTACTACCTGTATGCACGACTCCTTTAAGCCGTGGTAGGGTAGTAATCAAAGTACAGTGGGAACACACTCGAGGCGAAGTGACAGTGTCAAGTCAGCGGACTAAGCTGTACTCATGTCACCTGGGAACTGATAACTGACGATAGGTAAGTACCAACCAACAGTTCCCGATGAGTCCTGTCCAGTGTATTCGTAACCTAACGAGCACCCGCATACTATCTCAAGTACGACGTACTGATGGCTGTGGGACAGATCGTCTCCCATGCTGGGATGAGAAGCGCATACGCTAGTCTACTCCGGAGTATCGATGCCCTGTCTCGATAGTCCTACGACTTGGAACCTATATAAGGATGTGCTTGTGGATTACCCAGCCCCCACGAGTGTGATTGCCATCACAACGCCGGTAATCAAGCAACGATCCTAAGGGCTCCACTAATGTGTATAGGTGATATACTAAAAGAAACACATGTACACATTAAAGTAGAAACAAACCAAGTAGCATACTACTATTTTGATCAAGATTGTCTATACAACTGTGAATATCCCAGGCTTCCAATAAGTAATATACAAACTAGTATGATACAGTAATGGCCTCTAAGGCATATACACTAACAATATAAAGTTCATTACGCAATAGGTTTTCTGAAAAACCTGTCGTAGCCCTCCGTCATTTCAGATAAATCTTGCTTAGTATTCGTGCTGAGTTTGTTGACCTTATCAAGGCACAATGTACGGTAGTTAATTAATGTTTATCTTCTAAAACATGAGATGTGATTGGATTAGGGTATTCGTACGGCCTTGTTAACCTTGTCAAGGGTCATGCGGGTGGGTTTAATTCAATCGGGAAATGGCGGATTGAACTTGACTTGCGATTTATGGTTTGTTGACCTTGTCAAGGTCATAGATCGCTAGGGGCAGAATATTATCGGGAATTTCAAGTGTTGAAATTTGCAATGAGATTGCATACCTCCTATGAGATAGTTGGATACCGGTACCCACTGCGAGTAAGAGTTACTCCTGGGAGAGTTTTACACAGGACAATTAGCCGATCAAGTAGGTGTCTAGAAAGGTGTTAACGAGGTTATGCCTCTGGGAAAATGAGGTTTATTTTAATTAGGTCCGTGCGAAAGCATGGGGAACCTCCCTCAAAGTACCAACACTGATCTGGCTAAAAGATTGACGAAATTATAGGGTGTAATTAATCCCGGCTAATCTTGCCTTTTAGAATTTGAAGGAAGATTTGATAAAAACAGTGGGAGACATCCTGATTAGATAAGATAATAACCATTCTAAATCTTACAAGAGCATACGCTAAAGTGTTTCCTTCTCTCTCTCTCTCCAGGTAGCGACCATGTCAGGCCTTAATCAAGATAATAATATGGATGTATTGACTGAACCCGCTTATTATACTGAGTAGGGGAATGCTGATACCGTTCTTTCTTATAAGTGTTATAAGACTGAACAGGGAATAGGAAAATGTGTGGATTCTCACGCCGCCCAAACGAAGAAAAAGTATGTTGATGCATTTTCTTCAGGTGTGTTAGTTATTGAGAACTGTTTCTCAGTTCACCCTACGTCCTGGGTATTAGATACCGGATCAGGATCCCACATATGTAATTTTTTACGTGGGCTATGTAAAGGTAGAGAACTGGGAAAGGGTGATCATTCCGTACAAGTAGGGAATGGTACAAATATTGCAGCCAAAACAGTTGGCGAATATCACCTAGTATTACCAGGTAGTAATACATTGATTCTGAACGAGTGCTATTATATACCGAACATGATGTGCAACATTATATCAGTTTCTTTATTAAGTAAAGAAGGATATAATTTTGTAATACAGGATAATGTTATGAACATCTTCCTAGATCAAAAGTTGATTGGATCAGGCTCGTTACATAATGGCATATACGTTCTCAATCAAACTACAGTCCTTAATATACAAAACACATACAAGAGGAAAAGTTCAGAAATGAATGAATCCTACTTATGGCATTGTAGACTTGGTCATATCAATGCGACACGGCTAGATAAGTTACATAAGGATAGATATTTGAATCCGTTTGAATTATCATCTTATGATACTTGCCATTCATGTCTCAAAGGTAAAATGACCAAAACTCCGTTTAGTGGACACGGAGAAAGAGTTGAGGAACTCTTAGGACTGGTACATAGTGATGTGTGCGGTCCCATGTCTACACATGCCAGGAATGGTTCTTCCTACTTCATTACATTCACTGACGATCTCTCAAGATACGGACATGTATTCCTGATGAAACACAAGTCTGAAGCTTTTGAGAAATTCAGAGAATATAAGCACGAAGTAGAGAACCAAACGGGCAAAAGTATTAAGATCCTTCGATCTGATTGAGGAGGAGAATACTTAAGCAATGAGTTCCTGGACTATCTAAAAGAGAATGTAATCCTCTACCAGCTTACTCCTCTTTATACACCACAGCACAACGGTGTATCGAAACGGAGGAATCGCACCCTAATAGATATGGTGCGCTCTATGATAAGCAATGTTGAGTTACCTATTTCCTTCTGGGGTTATGCGCTTGAGACAGCGGTATACTTATTGAATCAAGTTCCGTCTAAATATGTACCTACCACACCATATGAGATATGGAGTGGGAAGAGACCGTATCTTAAACGAGTTAAGATATGGGGTTGTCCGGCCTATGTCAAAAGGCAAAATCTGGACAAACTCGAAGCACGATCAGTTCTTTGAAAGTTTGTGGGATATCCGAAGAATTCTTATGGATATTTTTTCTACCACAGTGAGGAGAAAAAAGTGTTTGTTGCTCAACATGCCACCTTTTTAGAAAAGGAATTTCGTACAAAAGAAATTAGTGGCAAAGAGGTACAGCTGGAAGAAGTTCCTGCGACACAAACTGCAACTGAAGATTTAGTGGAACCAAAGGATTCAGTAGTTCCCGATGAACCGCAGCCTCTCCGCCGATCTAGTAGGGTTTCTTATCCACCTGAAAGGTACTACGGTTTTCTCATTGATGGTGGGAGTGAGGATTGCATCATGGAAGATGATGACCCGACTAGTTTCGAGCAGGCCATCACGAGTGGTGACTCTGTGAAATGGCTGGATGCAATGCGATCTGAGATGGAATCCATGTACACCAACAAAATATGGACTTTTGAAGTTGCTCCTGAAGGGGTAAAACCCATTGGGAGCAAGTGGATCTTTAAGAAGAAACTTGGTGTAGATGGAAAGGTTGAGACTTTCAAAGCTACACTTGTTGCAATGGGTTTTCGTCAACGACCAGGTATGGATTATGACGAAACCTTTTCTCCAGTGGCTATGCTTAAGTCCATCCGGATCTTACTTTCCATTGCTGCATACCATGACTACGAAATCTGGCAGATGGATGTTAAGACCGCCTTTCTAAATGGTGATTTAGAAGAGTGCGTGTACATGACTCAGCCAGAGGGCTTCGTAGATGGTGGGAGCACCGGAAAGGTATGCAAGCTGCTTAAATCCATTTATGGGTTAAAGTAAGCATCGCGGAGTTGGAACATCTGCTTTGATGTTGTAGTCAAAGAGTTTGACTGCATAAAAAACGTAGATGAACCTTGTATTTACAAGAAGGATGCAAAGATTAAGGTTGTCTTCCTCGTATTGTACGTCGATGACATACTCTTGATAGGAAATGATGTTCCTATGCTGCAATCGGTCAAGCTCTTCTTATCACAAAGATTCTTAATGAAAGATCTTGGGATGCCTCCTGCATACTAGGAATTATGATCTATAGAGATAGATCTAAACGGATACTGGGATTGTCCCAATCCAGGTACATTGACACCATACTAAAAAGGTTTAGTATGGAAGAATCCAAACATGGGAACCTACCCACGATCTCTGGACTCACTCTCTCCAATAAGATGTCTCCCAAGACTGATTTGGAGAGAACTCGCATGCAAGGGATACCCCATGCTTCGGCAGTAGGCTCTATCACGTATGCGATGCTATGTACCAGACCCGATGTAGCATACTCACCGAGTGTAGTGAGTCGATATCAAGCATATCCTGGAGAGAATCACTGGACAACTGTGAAGAACATTCTTAAGTACTTGAGAAGAACTAAGGAGATGTTCTTGGTGTATGGTAACGGAAAACTCCAGGTGGAGCCTTTACCGATTCAAGCTTCCAAAGTGATAACGACGACTCTAAGTCGCACTCGGGATTTGTCTTTACCCTCAATGGAGGGGCGGTGTGTTGGAAGAGTTCCAAACTGGAAACCGTTGCAGACTCAATAATAGAGGCTGAATACATCGCTGCCAACGATGCTGCAAAAGAGGCTGTCTGGATGAAGAAGTTCATTACTGAACTTGGTGTGGTTCCATCTATTGAGCATCCAATACCTTTGTATTGTGATAACAATGGAGTTGTAGCTTTGGCCAAGGAACCCAGGTCCCATTAGAAGTCCAGACATATTCTGAGGCTGTATTACCTGATCCGGGAGATAGTTGATCGCTGGAAGATCGAGGTCAGGAGAGTTGATACGAAGGACAACACTGCGGATCCACTCACGAAGGCCATTCCCCAGACACGGTTTCAAAGACTCTTCGGGATGCTGGGTATGAGATACTACAACAGGTGGCCTTAGTGCAAGTGGGAGATTATTAGTTATATATATGCCCTAGAGGCCATTGTTGTACATATGATGTATATTATAGTGGATGCTAGGATATATAGAGAGAGGACTTTCTTGCTCGTCATGATAGTATGCTATTTAGTTTCACTTTGTCTTAACATGTTGACTTATATTAGTTTATTGTCTTGCTCTCACATATTGATAAAGCCCTTAGGATATGTACTCGGCTACTGGGACTATGATGAGATCATACTAGTGGGGCCACGGTAGTCTTCGAGTACATCCTATAATAGTTCCTAGTCGAGGGTGTATCGAGACAGGGCATCAATACACCAGACTAGACTAGCGTATACGCATCTGGACCTATATGATGGGCGATGGTACAGGGTTACTAGGCACTCTCACAAGGGTCTACGAGGCATCAACCATGCCCGATTAAAAATTTAGCCATGCCGAACAACCCTAACCAAGATCTTTATACTAGATTTTAGGTGAAACAAGCGTGTTAAACACTTTAACACTAAGTGAAAGGGGTTACAACCTTTGTAGATCCGGTCCTTCACTTCATAAGCTCCGTGTTGTGGTCCCTTCGCTGCGATCATCAAGTTCCGGACTCTTGAGAGGCTCCATGAAGAGAAAGATGCAAGCTTACTTCCGATCTTCGATAACAAAGATGATCTACCTTGAAGTTTCATTAACACAAGTTGGCCACGTGGGTGGTTTAGCCGCGGTTCTGTGGTCGCATGATCTCTTTGGTGGTCCGTACTTCATAGTAATTCTTAGATTTTCCTGCTTATTTTTCTGACTATTTTTAATACGAAAAAATCAACATTTTAGAAAAATTTCAGTGAGAAAAAATGAAACTAATAATGTGAGGTTAGAAATGCAACCATAGTTAAGAATGAATCCTACTTCATCATCCTAAACTATCCTAACCATTTAGATTAGGGTGTTCACTTCATTTAGTGAGTAAGAGCTTGTGTTAATGAAACTTCAAGGTAGATCATTTTTGTTATCGAAGATCGGATGCAAGCCTATACATTCTCCTGTTAATCCAGTTAGTAACACTCCCGTACAGTCCGGTCTCGTCGTCTGATATGTCGTATATCTCTCCTAGGGGTGGTAGACGTCAGACCCCAGTAGCTTGATAAGTCGTGTCGATATGAGGTCTATAATAGTTCGAGAAACTACTGATAACACTTACCAGTAAATCTTAGCAACCCTGGCCAGGGATTTCCAGTTATAGCCAATCGAACACAGCGCAACATCAACTCCCTATACCGGGAGAGACGAATCCCCTCCTATCGCTCATTGCCTCCATGTGATTCGGGATTGTACCCAAAAGCCATCTTTTTGCATGCCCTCTTGGACGTGGTATGATGGAAATCAAAGAATAGTAGGAATCACACAAGACTCTATGACGATCTCGGGTCTACAGACTACTCTGTACCAGTGTCACCAGAGAACTGCCATCTGACGTATGACGTAAGGTATAATACCATCTGACGTAGAGGCTCCACGAAGAGAAAGATGCAAGCTTGCTTCCGATCTTCGATAACAAAGATGATTTACCTTGAAATTTCATTAACACAAGATCTCACTCGCTAAATGAAGTGAACGCCCTAATCTAAATGGCTAGGATAGATTAGGATGATGAAGTAGGAATTTAGCTCTCTTTTGTTTTCAATTACTCACTCATAATCATCACTTAGCAAAAAGCTAGAAAAGTTTTTCCAAGGAAGAAGAAGAAGAAGAATATCCAATTCCATTTGTGATGAATAATGAAACTAATAATGTGAGGTTAGAAATGCAACCATAGTTAAGAATAAATCCTTAACTCAAGTAGAGAAACAATCATGGTCAAGGGGTTTGGGTTAGGTTAAGGAAATATCTTCACAAAATATCTTTTCCAAAACAAAAAACAAAGCTTCTAGAAACTTCTAGAAAAGCTTAACCCAAATCAAACCCTTACCATGTTTAATCTCCACTAAACATGTTGCATTAATAACCATATCATGTTACAATATTATATATCACATATATAATATTTATTGCAACAAAATAAAATAATACAAATAACATATATCGCATATATATCAATGTATTACCCGAGTGAGAAAAAGAATCTTTTAGTGAGCTTATATTAGTTAATGTAATTTAATATATCAAATATATAATTATATATTAAATTATTGAATCAACACTTGATCCGATAATCCGGCTATTTTACAAATAACCGACTAATATAATCTGAATCAGTTCATCGAATCAATACTTGATCAGATGACCCGGCTATATGACATATACCTGGCCGATATCTCATATCGCGAGAATCTAATATGGTATCACATACACGTATTGTTATCGGTCCCGCACATATCACATATGTGCTCCTACTCCGTTTTGCCTGAGCCAAGAAACCTCTGTGTAGGACTCTAAAGAATCGTCAATACGCCGGCAGTAGGTGATGATCATATCAAACACCCGCAAGCTGCAAGCGGTCAGCTAAACGTAACAGCCACCCAGGTATTGAGCGCTCAGAAGATCAACAAGCAAGCCTGTACATTCTCCTGTGAATCCAGTCAGTAACAATCCAGTACAGTCCGGTCTCGTCGTCTGATATGTCGCATATCTCGCCTAGGGGTGGTAACGTCAGACCCCAGTAGCTTGATAAGTCATGTCGATATGAGGTCTATAATAGTTCGAGAAACTACTGATAACACTTACCAGTAAATCTCAGCAACCCTAGCCAGGGATTTCCAGTTATAGCCAATCGAACACAGCGCAACATCAACTCCCTATACTAGGAGAGACGAATCCCCTCTTATCGCTCATTGCCTCCATGTGATTCGGGACTATACCCAAAAGCCACCTTTTTGCACGCCCTCTTGGACGTGGTATGATGGAAATCAAAGCACAGTGGGAATTACATAAGACTCTATGACGATCTCGGGTCTACAGACTACTCTGTACCGGTGTCACCAGAGAACTGCCATCTGACGTGAGGTATAATACCATCTGGGAGTTCTCGGCGAGTCCGTCCAGTGTACCCAGTCTGTACTGACCACCCGTACACCATCCTTGATGTCAAACACCGATGGATATGGGATCATCCATCGTCCATCATATGGGTCAAGATGCGTATATGCCAGTCTACTCTGGTGCATCGATGCCCTGTCTCGATACACCCTCTGTTAGTTATATGTATGCCCTAGAGGCCATTACTATACATAAGATGTATATTGTAGTGGATGATTGGACATATATAGGGAGGACTTTCTTTCTCGACATGATTGTTTGCTATCTGGTTACTCTTTACCTTAACGTGTACACTGATTGTCTCTCTGTTACATGTTGGTAAAACCCTAAGGATATGTACTCGACTACTAGGACTATGATGAGATCATACTAGTAGGGCCATGGTGGTCGACGAGTACTTCCTATAACCGTTCCTAGTCGAGGGTGTATCGAGACAGGGCATCGATGCACCAGAGTAGACTAGCGTATACGCATCTTGACCCATATGATGGGCGATGGATGATCCCATATCTATCGGTGTTTGACATCAAGGATGGTGTACGGGTGCTCAGTGGAGACTGGGTATACTGGACGGACTCGCCGAGAACTCCCAGATGGTATTATACCTCACGTCAGATGGCAGTTCTCTGGTGACACTGGTACAGAGTAGTCTGTTGACCCGAGATCGTCATAGAGTCTTGTGTGATTCCCACTGTGCTTTGATTTCCACCTTACCACATCCAAGTGGGTGTGCAAAACGGTGGTTTTTGGGTACAGTCCCGAATCACATGGAGGCAATGAGCGATAGGAGGGGATTCGTCTCTCCCGGTATAGGGAGTTGATGTTGTGCTGTGTTCGATTGGCTATAACCGGAAATCCCTGGCCAGGGTTGCTGAGATTTCCTGGTAAGTGTTACCAGTAGTTTCTCGAACTGTTATAGACCTCATATCGACACGACTTATCGAGCTACTGGGGTCTGACGTTTACCACTCCTAGGCGAGATATGCGACATATCAGACGACGATACCGGACTGTACGGGAGTGTTACTGATTGGATTCACAGGAGAACTAGCGAGCTTGCTTATTGATCTTCTGATCATTCAATACCCGGGTGGCCATTACGTTTAGCACACCGCTTGCGGCTTGTGGGTGTTTGATATGATCATCACCTACTGCCGGCGTATTGACAAGTCTTTAGAGTCCTACACAGGGGTTTCCTGGCTCAAGCGAAACGGAGTAGGAGCACATATGTGATATGTACGGGACCAAGATTAATACGATATGAGATACCGTATTCTATTCTCGTGATTCGTGACATTGATCGGTTGTATGCGATATAGCCGGGTTATCGGATCAAGTGTTAATTCGATAAGTTGTTACACATTGATATTAGTCGGTTGTATGCAGTATGACCGGATCATTAAATCAAGTGTTGATTTAATGATTTAAAGTATAATTATATATTTCATATATTACTTTACATTAACTAGTATTTGTTCACTTAAGATTGATTTTCTAACTTGATGTGCACAAGTTGTATATGTGATATATTTTAGTGCACTAGTTTGTATCATGTTTGATGATACATGCAAACTTGGATGTGTGTATCACTTTACCCATGTTTAGGTTAATGGTTAGGTTTTATTTATTTTATTTATTTTGTTTTTGGTAAAAACAAAATGGTGGCTATATTTGTTTTCTTGCTTGAAGCTTCATGAAGTTTCTTTTAAGCATCTTTGGAAAAAAAAATCTTAACCATTTTTTTTTCCTTTAACCTAACCATTACACCTAAACCTTAGTTTATTCTCAACATGTGTTTACCTCACCCATGTTTGTTATATGATAGACTTCACTTGAATTTTCTTTAAGAAAAGATAATTCATTTTTCTTTTCTTTAAGAAAAGATAATTCATTTTTCTTTTCTTCTTCTTCATGAAGTGAAGAAACCTTTCTTGAAAAATTTCAAGTGAAGAAATCAAGTGAGAAATCCAATTCTAAACTGAACCCACTTCCTATTTCTTCATCCTCTACCACTTGTCATGTAGTAGATGTAAGTGCACGGCGGCGCCCCGGCCGTCAATCCGACGCCGGAATGCGGAAGCGGTGAATAACTTAAATTTTGCGGACTTTGCAAACCGGCACCACCGCGCACTAAACTCCGGATCGTAACCATTAACAAGTCTAAGCTACTAATAAGAAAGGGAAGAGATGTATACCGACGATCCAAGTCCTCCGGTCTTCATCTCCACTCCGATCTCCTCGCGGGATCTCCGTCCGTCTCCTCCTCGTCGGAAAGGGCACCACATCGCCTTCGTCTTTTACGGGCTCCCGCCTCAATACCGAGGCAACTCGAGCATGAAGCCGGCAACTCGACATGCTCAAGATGTGCTGTAGGAAGTGTAGGGTCTATGTCTCATTGGGGTTTTGGTTGCCTTTTGAAGATGGAGGAATGAAGGTATGAAAAATGGTGCTTTCATTTTTCTTGGCATGAAAAGAGATCAAGAATCACTCTCAAGGATGAAGCTCTCTCCTTCTCTTTTCTTCTCACTCAACCATAGAAAAACTTATGAACTTAGAAAAGGAGGAGGAATGAATATGAAACCTTAAGGGAGGTGAGTGTAGGAGAATGGAAGAGGTGACCACATCCAAGGGACAAAGAAACATGCACCATGCTTGCACTTTTGCAAACCATACCCTCATCAAATCACAAGTCAAAGCAAGTTATGGTGCAAAGAAAAGAAAGCTATCATAATCAAGACAAGTGCAAGAAACCCCCTCCACAAAGATTATTTGCACAATTGCAAATAACCCCCTCCATCGGAAAAGTCCGGCCGGGAAAGAACAAAGGAAAACCGGCCGGAACGGAATGCAAACTGGCAACTCCAGAAAACTGGTCCCGTAATAAATTACAGGAAAACCCCGATACTGTGCATACACACCCGCATCTGTATTCCGTCCGGATACAAATGCAAAGAGACAAAATCTACACTGTACTAAACTAGGACCGGCTTAAACCAAAGCCGGCTAGTAATATCCGTTCGATCCTGATCCGTGCAATACCGCACGTATCTGATCGAACCCTGCCATATACCTATACGGCTACTAGTACAAACCGTCCGATCCTGATCCGTGCAATACCGCACGTATCTGATCGGACCCTGCCATATCTCCATACGGCCTCTACAGCGTTTCGCCCGAAACTTGAGTAACTGAAAGTGTGGTGGACTCTAAAGACTCGTCAATACTATGGCTGTGGATTTAACCACTAGCACGTCAGAGGTATAAGCCAATACGTAACGGGCCACCAGCTATTGACCAAAAGGGACGTCGATGAGCGAACTCATCCTGACACCCTACTGAGCCTGTCAGTGACAATATCCGTGCAGTCCGGTCCGTTCGTCTATGAGTATCGCATGGCGGGCCTAGGGGGTTGGTAAAAGTCAGACCCCCAAAAGCGGTACAAGTCGTGTCGGAGTGTAGCCCAGAACACCCTGAGATACTACTGGAATACCTACCAGTAAATCTCCTTGCCTTGGCCATGGACTTTGTGTAATGGCTCTCCTAGACACAGCACGACCTCACCCCCAATACCGGGAGAGACGAACCCCTGAAGATACGCTCACTGCCTCCATGTGGCTCGGGACTGTACCCAACTAAAACCTGTTTGCACGACTCCTTTGAGCCGTGGTAGGGTAGTAATCAAAGTACAGTGGGAACTCACACGAGACAAATGACGATCCCCAGGTCGATGAACTAACCTGCACACATGTCACCAGGGAACTGCCATCTGACGTCTGGTATATGACCAACTAGCATGTTCCCGGCGAGTCCTGTCCGGTGTACTCATAACCCAATGAGCACCTGTATACATCTTAGGTGATCCAACTGACACCAGTGGCTTGTGAGACCGGCCACCGCCCCTCGTCGGGGTCTCGACTGTATACACTAGTCTACTAATGGAGTATCGATGCCCGGTCTCGAAACTCCCACGACTAGGGACCTTTTAAGGATATGCTTGTAGACCCCCAGCTCCCACTTATATGATCGCCCTCATACTGCTGGTGGTCAAGCAAGAATCCTAGGGGCTCTATCAACGTGTAATAGCGACGTGTCAGGTCACCTAAAACAGTACACGATGATAAAGGTAAACCAGATAGCATACTATCATCTCGAGTAAGACTGTCCTACCGGGATAGGTCCTCCCTCAATCATTACAATCACGTACCTGTGACCTAATAATTGACTCTGAGGGCACTATCTCCAACAGTAGAGTGTGTTATCTTCACAAGTTTCATGACCTAGTGAAGATGGAACTTGAGTTTGATTCGCCTCAACGTAGATTATCTTCGGCATCGAAGTCAACGACCTAGCCCGATCATTTCTCCGACGAAACCATTGCTAGAGTCCGGGATCCCGATGATTGCAGTGGAGAGACGTCATCACGGAGCTAAAGAAGTGGAGGACCGGATCTACAAAGGTTGTAATCCCTTTCACTAAGTAGTAAAGTAGTTTACTAGCTTATAGTTTCGCCTAATCTCTAGTTAACGATCTTGCATAGAGTTGTTAGGCACATAAAAATTTGATTTTGGCATGGTTGATGCCTTATAGAACCTCTTGAGTGTGCCTAATAACCCTACACCCTCGCTCGTCGACTACCGTGGCCCCATTAGTATGATCTCATCATAGTCCCAGTAGTCGAGTACATATCCTAAAGGCTTTATCAACATGTAACATAGAGACTATCATAGTACATGTTAAGATAAAGAGCAACCAGATAGCGTACTATCATGTCGAGCAAGAAAGTCCTCCCTATATATGTCCAAGCATCCACTACAATATACATCGTATGTACAGTAATGGCCTCTAGGGCATACATATAACTAACAATCTCCCACTTGCACTAGGACTATCTGTTGTGGTATCGCATACCCAACAATCAGCTGTGCTTGAAGTATCTCATACTCAACCATCTCATAAAAGTCTCTACTGGGAATTAGGCCTTTGTGAGTGGATCCGCGCTGTTGTCCTCTGTGTCTACTCTCCTAACCTCGATCTGTAGGGTTCCTAGGCACTCCCAAGAGGTCTCACAAGGCATCAACCATGCCAATTTAAAATTTTACGGTGCCGAGAAACCCTAAACTACGGATCGTTGGCTAGATGTCTAGGCGAAAAGCAAATTAGTTAACACTTAACTAAGAGAATACGGAAATACAACCTTTGTAGATCCGGTCCTCCACCTCCACGGCTCCGTGATGAAGTCATCTCCGCTGTCCAAATCAAAATCCGGGCTCTAGCGTCGGCCTCATCGGAGAAAGAGCGGGCAAGGACGTCGGCTTCGTGCCGAAGATGATCTACGTCGAGGCATCGCTAGATCAAGCTCCAACTTCACCAAGTGATGAAACTTGTGAAGAAAACACACTCTACTACTTGGCAAGAGGTAGAGGATGAAGAAATAGGAAGTGGGTTCACTTTAGAATTTGATTTCTCACTCATTTTCATCAATCACCATTGATGAAGTAAGCTTCTTCATGGAAGAAGAAGATGAAGAAGATGAATATTGTTATGATCAGTTATTTTAGAAAATAGAAAATAAAAGAATACTTATCATAATCAACCATGGTTAAGTGTAGAGACTAAACTCAAGTTAAGTGAATGGTTAGGTTAGGTATGAAGACAAAAATGGTGACTAAGTCAAAGCTTCATGAAGCTTCAACATATATCCAAATTAGCCACCATTTTCCTTTTGCCAAAAATGAATAAATAAACAAATAAATGAATAAGTAAAAACCCTAATCATCTACTTAACCATAGTTTAATACTTTACACTTAACCAAAAAGCATGTATCATCAAACATGATACAATCATATGCACAAAATCATATCGCATATGCAATGCGCACACCCGAGTGAGAAAATCCATTTAAAGTGAACCGATACTAGTTAACGCAAAGTAATATATCAAATATATAATTATACATTAAATCATTAAATCAACACTTGATTTAACGATCCGGTTATATCACATATAACCGACTAATATCCAATGTATCGGCTTATCGAATCAATCATGATTCGATAACTAGGTTATATCGCATACAACCTTCCGATACATTCATCGCGAGAATGGAATACGGTATCACATACACGCATTATTCTAGGTCCCGCACATATCTCATATGCGCTCCTATTTCGTTTCGCTTGAGCCAGGAAACCTCTGTGTAGGACTCTAAAGACTCGTCAATAAGCCGGCAGCAGATGATGATCATATCAAACACCCACAAGCCGCAAGCGGTCTGCTAAACGTAACGGCCACCCGGGTATTGAGCGATCAGAAGATCGACGAGCAAGCCCACTCACACTCCAGTGAATCCAACCAGTAACACTACCGTACAGTTCGGTCTCGTGTCTGATAGGTCGCATATCTCGCCTAGGGGTGGTAAACGTCAGACCCCAATAGCTCGATAAGTCGTGTCGATATGAGGTCTATAACAGTTCGAGAAACTACTGGTAATACTTACCAGTAAATCTCAGCAACCCTGGCCAGGGATTTCCTGTTATAGCCAATCGAACACAGCCAACATCAACTCCCTATACCGGGAGAGACGAATCCCCTCCTATCGCTCATTGGCTCCATGTGACTCGGGACTGTACCCAAAAACCACCGTTTTGCACGCCCTCTTGGACGTGGTAAGATGGAAATCAAAGCACAGTGGGAACCACACAAGACTCTATGACGATCTCGGGTCAACAGACTACGCTGTACCAGTGTCACCAGAGAACTGCCATCTGACGTAAGGTATAATACCATCTGGGAGTTCTCGGCGAGTCCGTCCAGTGTACCCAGTCTCTACTGAGCACCCGCATATCATCTCTGATGTCAAACACCAATGGATATGGGATCATCCATCGCCCATCTGTATGGGTCGAGAAGGTACACGCTAGTCTACTCTGGTATATCGATGCCCCGTCTCGATACACCCTCGACTAGGGACTTTGAAGGATGTACTTATGGACTACCATGTCCCCACTAGTATGATCCGCATCATAGTCCAGGTAGTCAAGTACAGATCCTAAGGGCTTTACCAACATGTAACAGGGAGACAATCAGTGTACACGTTAAGGTAAAGATCAACCAGATAGCATACTATCATGTCGAGCAAGAGAGTCCTCCCTATATATGTCCCAGCATCCACTACAATATACATCCTATGTATAGTAATGGCCTCTAGGGCATACATATAACTAACAATCTCCCACTTGCACTAGGGCCATCTCTAGCAGTGGTTGTAGTATCTCATACTCAACCATCCCATAAAAGTCTCTCTCTGGGAACAGGCCTTTGTGAGTGGATCCGCTGTGTTGTCCTCGGAGTCTACTCTCCTAACCTCGATCTCCCTGGAGATCATCCATCTCCATGATCAAGTGATACTGCCTTAGAATATGTCTGGATCACTGATGGGACCGGCGTTCCTTGGCATAAGCCACAACTCCATTGTCTCACAATGGTAGGAACGTAGTTTATCTCATGAACTAATATACACCCAAACAGCCTCTTTGGTAGCATCTTAAGTAGCGATGTATCCAGCCTTTATCGTCTAGTATGTCACGGTATCTAGCTTGGAACTCTTCCAACATACCGTCCCTCTGCTTAGGGTAAAGACAATGCCTGTGACTGACATTCAGTCATCTTTATCACCCTGGAACCCTTCCAGTGATTCCCCCCAGGATCGGTTGATACTATCTCACTACAACTAGTGAGAGTCCTAATATCCAACTAGATCTATCTCATAGATCCAAATTCCAGGATTTAGTAGGTATCACTTTGATCTTATGTGGAGAATCATTGTGATAAGCGGAGATTGACCGAGCGTAGCATAGGAAACTCTTTCCCTATCAAGAGTATGTCATCCGCGTACTCTACGAGGATCGTCACCATACTCCCTACTACCTTTTTGTTTATACAAGGTTCATCTACCATTTTGATGATGTCAAACTCTTTGACTAATCCATCAAAACAGATGTTCCAACTCCGCGATGCCTGCTTTAATCCTATAAAGCATCTTGCACACGTTTCCGCTGCTCCCACTGTCTACGAGGCCCTCTGGCTGTGTACTTATAGACGCACTCTTCTAAAACATCATTTAGAAAAGCAGTCATGATACCCAACCACCAGATATCGTAGTTATGGTATGTAGCCGTGACAAGTAGGATCTGGATGGACTTAAGCATAGGTACTGGAAAAGGTTTCATCATTATCCACGCCTGGTCGATGACGAAAACCTTTAACTAGTTTAGCTTTGAAAGTCTGAACTTTTCCATCTACACCAAGTAATCTTCTCAAGATTTACTTGCTCCTGATGGGGATTTAACCCTTCAGATATAGCAACCAAAGTCCATACTTTGTCGGTGTACATGGATTCCATCTCAGATCGCTAAGCATCCATCCATTCTTACAGAGTCCCACTCCTGATGGCCAGCTCGAAACTAGTTGGGTCATCATCTCATGATGCAATCCTCGCTCATACTGTCATAGAGAAACCGAAGTATCTCTCAGGTGGGTGAGGAACCCTACTAGATCGGCGGAGAGGCTGAGGTTCGTTGGTAATTATTGAATCCTTTGGTTCTGTCAAATCTTCAGCTGCAGTTTTGTATAGCTGGAACATTTCCAGTTCTACATAACCGACCTTGCCTCGAGCTTGTCCGGATTTTGCTTTTAGACATAGGCCGGACAAACCCAAATCTTAACTAGCTTAAAACATGGGCTCTTCCCTTTCCATATCGTATATGAAGTGGTAGGTAACTGATTTGATTCGAACCTATTCAATAGGTATGCAGCTTCTCAAGCGCATAACTCCCAAAAGGAAACAGGTCACTCAGTAATACTCATCATAGAGCACACCATATCATATAGGGTGTGATTGCTCCGCCCCGATATACCATCGTGCTATGGTGTATACAGAGGAGTAATGCTGAGAGAGAATCTCATTCTCCTTTAGAATAGTCCAGGAATTCCATGCAAAAGTATTCTCCTCCCTGATCTCATCATAGGACATAATACTTATACCCGTATTTTGGTTCTCTACTTCTAACTTATATTCTATGAATATCTCAAAAGGTTCAGACTTGTGTTTCAACAGGAACATAGGTCTGAATCTCGAAAGATCATCAGAGAATGTAATAAAGTATAAAGGACCGATCTTGGCATGTGTAGACAGGGGAGCTTACATACATCAACATGTATCATATCCTAAGAGTTTACTAACTCTTTCTCTGTTTCCAATAAACAGAGCTATGGTCATTTTATCTTTGTGACATCACTGGCAAGTTTCATAAGATGTAAGTTCAAACAAATTTAAATATGCATCTTTATGTAACTCTAGCCAGTCGGGTCGCATTGATCTGACCTAGTCTACAATACCTCAAGAAGGATTCGTTCATTTCTGAACTCTTCTTCTTGTATGTGTTCTGTATACTAAAGAACTGTAGTTTGATTTAGAACATTAATGCTTTTAGATAACGTGCCTGAACCGATCAACTTTTGATATAGGAAATGTTCAAAACATTATCCAACAATACAAAATTATATCCTTTCTTTACTGATAAAGAGACTGATATGATTTTGTATATCAGGTTCGGTATCTAATAACATTCATTCAGAATCAATGTATTTGTAATACAGGATGACAGTGACCAACAGACTTGGCAGCAACACTTGCCCCGTTTTCTGTCTCATGAAACTTATCACCCGTTCTCAGTTCTTTACCTATCTGTAGCCCATGTAACATATTACATATGCGGGATCCTGATCCGGTATCACATACCCAGGACGTAAAGGATACTGAGAAAACAGTTCTCCATAAAGAACACACCCGAAGATGATGCATCAGCATGCACTCTCTTCGTTTGGGCGACAAGGGAATTCTGGTAATCCCCAATTTCCTGCTCTGTCTTATAACAATTATAAGTTGGAGCGGGACCAACGTTCCCCAGCTCAGTATAACAAGTGGGTTCGGTCAATTATCCGTATTATTATCTTGATTAAGACGTGACATGGTCGCTACCTGGAGAGAGAGAAAAGAAAACACTCAGCGTGCGCTCTTGCAAGAATAAATTGGTTATTATTTTATCTAATCAGGATGGCTCCCACTGCTTTTTATCAAATCTTCCTTCAAACCGTAAAAGGAAAGACTAGCCGGGATTAATTACACACTACAAGTTCGCCAATCTTTCAGCCAGGCCAGTGTCGGTACTTTGAGGGAGGTCCCCCGTGCTTTCGCACGAACCTAATTAATGTAAACCTCGTTTTCCCAGAGGCGTAACCCCGTTGACACCTTTCTAGACACCTACTTGATCGGCTAATTGTAATGTATAAAACTCTCCCAGGAGTAACTCTTACTCGCAGCGGGTATCGGGATCCAACTATCTCATAGAAGGTATGCAATCTCATTGCAAATTTCAACACTTGAAATTCCCGATAATGTTTTTCCCCTAGTGTTCTATGACCTTGACGAATGCCAAACAACCCATAGTCCACTAGTCAAGTTCAACCCGTACATTTCTTGATTGAATTAAACCCACCCGCACGACCCTTGACGAATGCCAAACAACGCCGTACGAATACCCTAATCCAATCGCATCATATGCTCAAGCAGATAAATACTAGTTAGCTACCGTACACTACGCCTTGACGAATGCCAAACTACTGCAGCACGAATACTAACTAGTACATATCTGAAATGACGGAGGGCTACGACAGGTTTTTCTGAAAACCTATTGCGTAATGAACTTGATATCGTTGTAGGATCGAATGAATTTTGAAATGGAGTGTTTTTGAGGCTTTTCCAGTTTTGCTAAAGGAGTCACTCCCGGTGAAGGGATCGTCGGTCCTTTCCTCGTCGAATGAGGTGCGGGATATATCATATATATCACTGTGCAAAGCAAAAACTCTTAAAAGCAATCAAAAGACAAACCGAATGTGTAGCATCTGCCAGTTATTGCTAAAGGAGTCACTCCCGGTGAAGGGAACTCGGTCCTTTTCTTGTCGAATAAGGTGCAGGATATATCACATATACCTCTGTGCAAAGCAAGAACTGTAGCTACCTGTTTTATTTTGAAATTCGATTCTACAACATCTTAGGTTTCTTTTATTTTCATTAATCACATTAATGAAGTCCCATCAATTATGTACTTAAACATCACAGATAAATACGACGTACACTTATGCCATCCGCATTCGCCTCGATGTCCCCTCGTGCACCGTTAGGTTAGGTAACTAACGGCAGAGCTGGGCAGGGCTAGCGCGGGTGTAAAACATAAGTAACGTCTATATAATATATCATATATACTATATACTGTATCTATCACAGAACATCACATGATCACATCACAGATATCGCAGCAGAAGAAACATATGAAATATTGGATATACTAGGACGTCCGTGTTTTCAATACGAGCCAGTATAAAACACAGATTCCACGGTCGCGATGAATAGCCAAACCCACACCCCTAGACCCCTACAAGAGCGGCAAGCAACCCTACCAATTCTAGAGTTAGGAGACCCGGACTCGACTCCTCGAATTGGTCTCCCACTGGACTCCAGAACCCGGTTACTTGTGCTCCCCTCCTTGGGTCTATCCTAGTGCGGAAAAGTAAATAATATACAAAAGGTGACATCTTCCGCAACCTGGAAGTGCCCCAATAAAAGAATATTACATACAAGTTTTTACATGAATGAAAATGAAAAACACTCATCTCACATAAAAACCCCCGGCTATTCAAACACGACGATCCAATATAACATATCCAGCAACACATAACATCACATGTCATCAACGTAAGTAAATATGTCCATCCCAATTGTCGTTGACATATAGCAACGAAACCGGCGATATCATATATTACACTTACGGCCACAGAAAAGAAAGTGTAAAACTACAACAGTTGGAATCCGCAACCACCTCAGACATCGCATGCCTGACCAAATGAATTCCTTAGACATCGCATGCCTAACAATTATAAACCCCGCATTTTAGTCTCATTATCGAAAACACTTTTCAATATCAAGTCGGGCAATTCAACAAGATTCCCGACATCCTGATCGAATGCTCGTCGCAAACTTTAGTAGACGACCGCACCCCCATATACCGTCGACGAAGTGCACCAAGGCGGAACACCGCTACCGCGAGCACCCGAACGGATGCTTTCGGCGACGGGGTTCTCCTACAGTCACTTGGTCGGGGTTATGGAGTGAGGCTGTCTGTTAAGTTTACCCGACGAGTATCCGCGTACGCTACGTGACTGCGAAGGACTTTTGATCACATCAAAATTCCGTGGCAACCGATCAAGTGAGACTAAACTGCTATGTTTATAACATTCATTCAGTTATCTCATAACTCTTTGCGAATTCCAAGTATTGTATCACATTCCAGATAAATAGAAAATGTTAAACTTTCCGATCGAACAATAGAACACCCAAGTTTTCCCGGTACAGCTCAACACATGTAATAAGTCTAACAACATTCAGTTCGTGCCTCAGTACCAACGGTCCAGCCGTAGAAGGGTCAAGCCAATGCCTCACATGTGGCACGCCGTACCGCCCCAAACCCGAAGGTTCAAAGGGCAGTTCAAGACGGTCATATAATCGAGTTAAGGTTTGTTGTCTTCTAGAGGGTCCATCGAGTTACTTGCACTACTTAGAACGTCGTTAAACTACGGAAAAATCCAACACTTGGAAATTTCCCGACAGGGGAAAAATTGGGTATTTATATCCGGTCGAACTTTTTAACATATTCTAAAAATTATCCGGAAGGCCACATAGACAAAATCTGATAATCCGATCGAACATTCGAATCCCCAAAACAACCCAGAAAATTCAACTCTTGAATTAATATTAAAAATTCCCAGAAAAACCAACACATCAAACCAAGAATTACTGTGTAAATTTCTATGTATAATGAGGCAGTACGGCCGCGGAACCGCCGCACGAGCCATGCTCGTGCCGCGGAACCGCGGCTCAATAAGGGAATTATGGAATACGATTTCTCAGTAACTCTTAGATCTTCCTGCATGTTTTTCTGCATATTTTTAATATGGAAAAATCCACGTTTTTGAAAAAAGGACAGAGAGCATGGAAATTTTGGGGTTTCGGTTCGTTCGGACTTCAAATTCCGTCTAGACTTCGCCTAAAGCTCTAGCTAGGCTCTGATACCACTGTAGGGTTCCTAGGCATTCCCAAGAGGTCTCACAAGGCATCAACCATGCCAATTTAAAATTTTACGGTGCCGAGAAACCCTAAACTACGGATCGTTGGCTAGATGTCTAGGCGAAAAGCAAACTAGTTAACACTTAACTAAGAGAATACGGAAATACAACCTTTGTAGATCTGGTCCTCCACCTCCACGGCTCCGTGATGAATTCATCTCCGCTGTCCAAATCAAAATCCGGGCTCTAGCGTCGGCTTCATCGGAGAAAGAGCGGGCAAGGTCGTCGGCTTCGTGCCGAAGATGATCTACGTCGAGGCATCGCTAAATCAAGCTCCAACTTCACCAAGTGATGAAAATTGTGAAGAAAACACACTCTACTACTTGGCAAGAGGTAGAGGATGAAGAAATAGGAAGTGGGTTCACTTTAGAATTTGATTTCTCACTCATTTTCATCAATCACCATTGATGAAGTAAGCTTTTTCATGGAAGAAGAAGATGAAGAAGATGAATATTGTTATGATCAGTTATTTTAGAAAATAGAAAATAAAAGAATACTTATCATAATCAACCATGGTTAAGTGTAGAGACTAAACTCAAGTTAAGTGAATGGTTAGGTTAGGTATGAAGACAAAAATGGTGACTAAGTCAAAGCATCATGAAGCTTCAACATATATCCAAATTAGCCACCATTTTCCTTTTGCCAAAAATGAATAAATAAACAAATAAATGAATAAGTAAAAACCCTAATCATCCACTTAACCATAGTTTAATACTTTACACTTAACCAAAAAGCATGTATCATCAAACATGATACAATCATGTGCACAAAATCATATCGCATATGCAATACGCACACCCGAGTGAGAAAATCCATTTAAAGTGAACCGATACTAGTTAACGCAAAGTAATATATCAAATATATAATTATACATTAAATCATTAAATCAACACTTGATTTAACGATCCGGTCATATCACATATAACCGACTAATATCCAATGTATCGGCTTATCGAATCAATCATGATTCGATAACTAGGTTATATAGCATACAACCTTCCGATTCATTCTTCGTGAGAATGGAATACGGTATCACATACACGCATTATTCTCGGTCCCGCACATATCTCATATGCGCTCCTATTTCGTTTCGCTTGAGCCAGGAAACCTCTGTGTAGGACTCTAAAGACTCGTCAATACGCCGGCAGCAGATGATGATCATATCAAACACCCACAAGCCGCAAGCGGTCTGATAAACGTAACGGCCACCCGGGTATTGAGCGATCAGAAGATCGACGAGCAAGCCCGCTCACACTCCAGTGAATCCAACCAGTAACACTACCGTACAGTCCGGTCTCGTCGTCTGATATGTCGCATATCTCGCCTAGGGGTGGTAAACGTCAGACCCCAATAGCTCGATAAGTCGTGTCGATATGAGGTCTATAACAATTCGAGAAACTACTGGTAACACTTACCAGTAAATCTCAGCAACCCTGGCCAGGGATTTCCTGTTATAGACAATCGAACACAGCGCAACATCAAATCCCGATACCGGGAGAGACGAATCCCCTCCTATTGCTCATTGCCTCCATGTGACTCGGGACTGTACCCAAAAACCACCGTTTTGCACGCCCTCTTGGACGTGGTAAGATGGAAATCAAAGCACAGTGGGAACCACACAAGACTCTATGACGATCTCGGGTCAACAGACTACTCTGTACCATTGTCACCAGAGAACTGCCATCTGACGTAAGGTATAATACCATCTGGGAGTTCTCGGCGAGTCCGTCCAGTGTACCCAGTCTCTACTGAGCACCCGCATATCATCTCTGATGTCAAACACCAATGGATATAGGATCATCCATCGCCCATCTGTATGGGTCGAGAAGGTACACGCTAGTCTACTCTGGTATATCGATGCCCCGTCTCGATACACCCTAGACTAGGGACTTTGAAGGATGTACTTATGGACTACCATGTCCCCACTAGTATGATCTGCATCATAGTCCCGGTAGTCAAGTACAGATCCTAAGGGCTTTACCAACATGTAACAGGGAGACAATCAGTGTACACGTTAAGGTAAAGATCAACCAGATAGCATACTATCATGTCGAGCAAGAAAGTCCTCCCTATATATGTCCCAGCATCCACTACAATATACATCCTATGTATAGTAATGGCCTCTAGGGCATACATATAACTAACACGATCTCCCTGGAGATCAACCATCTCCATGATCAGGTGATACTGCCTAAGAATTATATCTGGATTTCTGATAGGATGGGGGTTCCTTAGCATAAGCCACAACTCCATTGTCACACAATGGTAGGAACGAAGTTCATCTCATGAACTTATATATATCCAGACTGCCTCTTTGGTAGCTTCCTAGGTAACGATGTATCTTGCCTTTAATCGCCTAGTAAGTCACGGTATCTAGCTTGGAACTCTTCCAACATATCGTCCCTCCACTGAGGGTAAAGAGAATACCTACGACTGACATTCAGTCGTCCTTATCATCCGGGAACTTTTCAAGTGATTCTCCCCAGAATCGATTGATACCATCTCGCTACAACTAGTGAGAATCCTAATATCCAATTAGATCTATCTCATAGATATAAAATTTAGGATTTAGGAGGTATCACCTTGATCCTATATGGAGAATCCTTGTGATAAGCGGAGATTGACCAAGCGTAGCATAGGAAACTCCTTCCCTATCAAGAGTATGTCATCCACGTACTCTACGAAGATCACCACCATACTCTCTACTACCTTTTTGTATATACAAGGTTCATCTACCATTTTGATGAAGTCAAACCTTTTTGACTACCACATCAAAACAGACGTTCCAACTCCGCGATGCCTGATTTATCACATAAAACATCTTGCTCGTGTTTCCGCTGCTCCCACTGTCTACGAAGCCCTTTGGCTGTGTACTTATAGACGCTCTCTTCTAAATCATCATTTAGAAAAGCAGTCATGAGACCTAACCGCCAGATATCGTAGTCAAGGTATGTAGCCGTGGCAAGTAGGATCTGGATAGACTTAAGCATAGCTTTGAAAGTCTCAACTTTTCCATGTACACCAAGTAATATTCTCAAGATATACTTACTCCTGATGGGGATTTAACCCTTCAGATAAAGCAACCAAAGTCCATACTTTGTTGGTGTATAAGGATTCCATCTCAGATCGATAAGCATCCAGCCATCCTTACAGAGTCCCACTCCTGATGGCTAGCTCGAAACTAGTTAGGTCATCATCTCATGATGCAATCCTCGCTCCTCCTGTCATAGAAAAACCGAAGTATCTCTCAGGTGGGTGAGGAACCCTACTAGATCGGCGGAGAGGCTGAGGTTCGTTGGAAAATATTGAATCCTTTGGTTCTTCCAAATCATCAGCTGCAGTTTGTATAGTTGGAACTCTTCCAGTTCTACCTCATGACCACTAATTTCTTCACAAGAAATTCCCTTTCACAAAGGTGGCATGCTAAGAAACAAAACATATTTTGTTCCTCAGTTAGGTAAAAGATATTCGCTTGCGTATGCTTTGGATATCCAACAAAAATTCCACAGATCTGACTTTGTCTCGAGCTTTTCCGGATTTTGCTTTTAGACATAGGCTGGACAACCCCAAATCTTAACAAACTTAAGATATGGGCTCTTCCCATTCCATATCACATATGAAGTGGTAGGCAACTGATTTGGTTAGAACCCTATTCAATAGGTATGCAGCTTCTCAAGTGCATAACTCCCAAAAGAAAATAGGCAACTCAGTAGTACTCATCATAGAGCACACCATATCTCATTGGGTGTGATTGCTCCGCCCCGATACACCGATGTGCTGTGGTGTATACGGAGGAGTAATGCTGAGAGAGAATCTCATTCTCTTTTAGAATAGTCCAGGAATTCCGTGCTTAAGTATTCTTCTCCTTGATCTCATTAAAGGACATAATACTTATACCCATTTTTGGTTCTCTACTTCTAACTTATATTCTGTGATTATCTCAAAAGTTTCGGACTTGTGTTTCAACAGGAACATATGTCTGAATCTTGAGAGATCATCAGTGAATGTAATGAAGTACAAAGAACAAGTCTTGGCATGTGCAGACAGTAGACTTTCATACATCAGCATGTATCAATCCCAAGAGTTCACTAACTCTTTCTCTGTTTCCAATAAACGGAGCTATGGTCATTTTATCTCTGTGACATGACCGGCAAGTTTCACAAGATGTAAATTCAAACTAATTTAAATATGCATCTATATGTAACATTAGCTAGTCGGGTCACATTGATATGACCTAGTCTACAATGCCTCAAGAAGGATTCGTTCATTTCTGAACTCTTCCTCCTGTGTGTGTTCTGTACATTAAGAACTGTGGTTTGATTTAGAACGTCTATGCTTTTAGATAACGTGCCTGAACCGATCAACTCTTGATATAGGAAATGTTCAAAACATTATCCAAAAATACAAAATTATATCCTTTCTTTACTAATAAAGAGACTGATATGATGTTGTACATCAGGTTCGGTATCTAATAACATTCGTTCAGAATCAATGTATTCTTGTAATACAGGGTGATAACTACCAACAGACTTGGCTACAACACTTTCACCATTTTCTATCTCATGAAACTTGTCACCCGTTTTCAGTTCTCTACCTATCTGTAGCCCATGTAACAAATTATATATGTGGGATCCGGATCCGGTATCAAATACCCAGGACGTAAAGGATACTGAGAAACAGTTCTCGGTAATGAACACACCCGAAGAAGATGCATCAGCAAGCACTTTCTTCGTTTGGGCGGCATGGGAATTCTGGTAATCCCCTATTTCCTGCTCTGTCTTATAACAATTATAAGTTGGAGCGGGAACAACGTTCCTTAGCACAGTATAACAAGCGGATTCGGTCAATACATCCGTATTATTATCTTGATTAAGGCGTGACATAGTCGTAACCAGGAAAGAGAGAGAAGAAAACACTCAGCGTGCTCTTTTACAAGATTAGATTGGTTATCAATTTATCTAATTAGGATGTCTTCCACTGTTAGTCAAATCTTCCTTCAAACCCTAAAAGAAAAGACTAGCCGGGATTAATTACACCTTACAATTTCGCCAATCTTTCAGCCAGGCCAGTGCCGGTACTTTGAGGGAGGTTCCCCGTGCTTTCGCATGGACCTAATTAAAGTAAACCTCGTTTTCCTAGGGGCGTAACCCCGTTGACACCTTTCTAGACACCTACTTGATCGGCTAATTGTAATGTGTAAAACTCTCCCAGGAGTAACTCTTACTCGCAGCGGGTATCGGGATTCAACTATCTCATAGAAGGTATGCAATCTCATTGCAAATTTCAACACTTGAAATTCCCAATAATATTTTACCCCTAGCGTCCTATGACCTTGACGAATGCCAACAAACCATAGGCTACTAGTCAAGTTCAACCTGTCATTTCCCGATTGAATTAAACCCACCCGCACGATCCTTGACGAAAGCCAACAAAGTCGCACGACTACCCTTACTCAATCGCATCATATGCTTATACAGATAAGCATAAATAGCTACCGCACACTACGCCTTGACGAAAGCCAACAAACGTAGTACGAATACTATGAAGTACTTATCTGAAATGACGGAGGGCTACGACAGGTTTTTAAGAAAACCCTTTGCGTAATGAACTTGATATCGTCGTAGAATCGAGTGATTTTTAAAAGGAATGTTTTTGAGGCATTTTCTAGTTTTGCTAAAGAGGTCACTCCCGGTGAAGGGATCGTCGGCTCTTTCCTCATCGAATAAGGTGCAGGATATTTCACAAATATCACTATGCAAAGCAAAAACTATAGAAACAATCAAAAGACAAACCGAGTTTGCAGCATCTGCTAGTATCGCTAAAGAGGTCACTCCCGGTGAAGGGATCTCGGCTCTTTCCTTATCGAATAAGGTGCTGGATGTTCTACAAGGAACACCGCTATGCAAAGCAAGAACTAGAGCCACCAGTTTTTAAACAAGTTTCTACAACATCTTTAGGTTTCTTTTAGTTTCATTAATCTCATTAATGAAGGCCCATTTTATTATGCTTCACAAGCATCACATTTAAAACGAAATCTGCAATATAACATATATCTCATATATATAATATAAACAGTCGTCTCAGGCAGTAATATGATCTCATAAGAGAACATTGCAACAGAAGAACATATATGAAATATTGGATATACTAGGAGGTCCGTGTTTTTAATACGAGCCAGTATAAAACACGGATTCCACGGTCGTGATGAATAGCCAAACCCACATCCCTAGACCCCTACGAGAGCGGCAAGCAACACTGCCAATTCTAGGCTTAGGAGACCCGGTTACGACTCCTCGACATGGTCTCCCACTGCACCTAGAACCCGGTTACTTGTGCTCCCCCTTTGGGTCTACCTAATGCGGAAAAGTAAATAATATACAATGGTGACATCGTCCTCAGCCCGGAAGTGCCCCAATAAAAGAATATTACATACAAATGAATTTTACATGAATGAAAAAGAAAAAACTCTCATCTCACATAAAACCCCCGGCTATTCAGAACACGACGATCCAATATAACATATCACAGCAACACATAATATCTCATATCATCAACGTAAGCAAGTATGCATATCCCAATTGTCGTTGATATATAGCAACGAAGCCGGCGATACACCACATACTACGCTTACGGTCAAAGAAAAGAAAGTGTAAAACTACAACAGTTGGAATCCGCAACCTCTTTAGACATCGCAGGCCTAACCAAATGAATTCCTTAGACATCACATGCCTAACAATTATAAACCCCGCATTTTAGTCTCATTATCGAAAACTCTTTTTAATATCAAGTCGGGCAATTCAACAAGATTCCCGACATCCTGATCGAATGCTCATCGCAAAGTTTAGTAGACAGCCGTACCCCCGGATGCCGTCGACGAAGTGCACTAAGGCGGAACACCGCTGCAGCGAGCACCCAAACGGATGCTTTTGGCGATGGGGTTCTCCTACAGTCACTTGGTCGGGGCTATGGGGCGTGGCTATCTATTAAGTTTACCCGGCGAGTATCCGGGTACGCTACATAATTGCAACGGACTTTTGATCACATCAAAATCCCGTGGCAACCGATCATTTGAGACTAAGCTGCTAGATTTATAACATTCAAATTAGTTATATCATAACTACCTGTGGATTCCAAATATTGTATCACATTCCAGATAAAAAGACAGTGTTAAACTTTCCGATCGAATAATCAAACACCCAAGATTTCCCTAATAGTTCTCAACACTTGAAATTAGTTTAAAAACATCCATCACATGCCACAGTACCAATGGTCCAGCCGTAAAAGGGCCAAGCCAACGCCTCACATGTGGCACACCGTACTGCCCCAAACACTAAGGTTCAGAGGTGGTTCAGACAGTCACATAATCGAGTTAAGGTTTGTTGTCTTCTAGAGGGTCCACCGCGTTACTTGCACGACTTAGAACGTTCTTAAACTACGGAAAAATCCAACACTTGGAAATTTTCCGGCAGGAGAAAAAGTGAGTTATTGATATCCGATTGAACTTTTTAACACGTTCAAAAAAATTACCCGGACAAACTAAACGAAGTTATACTTTCCGATCGAATCAACGAGCTCCCAATACAACCCAGAAAACTCAACACTTGAGTGGAATTAAAAATTCCCAGCATTCTGCAAAAGAACCCAGGAATAATACTGTGAAGTTGCGGGCCCCAATGACACTGTTCGGCCAAAAAACCGCGGCCACGTGCGTGGTTTAGCCGCGGTTCCGCGGTCACGTGATCGCTTTGGTGGTCTGTACTTCACAGTAATTCTTAGATTTTCCTGCTTATTTTTCTGACTATTTTTAATACGAAAAAATCAACATTTTAGAAAAATTTCCAAAAAGGGGTCTAAACCGGGTTTTCGGAGTTTGATCGGAGTTTAAACTTCGCCTAGACTTCGCCTAAAGCTCTAGCTTGGCTCTGATACCACTGCAGGGTTACTAGGCACTCTCACACGGGTCTACAAGGCATCAACCATGCCCGATTTAAAATTTAGCCGTGCCGAACAACCCTAACCAAGATCTTTATACTAGAGTTTAGGTGAACCAAGCATGTTAAACACATTAACACTAAGTGAGAGGGATTACATCCTTTGTAGATCCGGTCTTTCACTTCATAAGCTCCGTGTTGTGGTCCCTTCGCTGCGATCATCAAGTTCCGGACTCTTGAGAGGCTCCATGAAGAGAAAGATGCAAGCTTACTTCCGATCTTCGATAACAAAGATGATCTACCTTGAAGTTTCATTAACACAAGTTGGCCACGTGGGTGGTTTAGCCGCGGTTCTGTGGTCGCATGATCTCTTTGGTGGTCCGTACTTCATAGTAATTCTTAGATTTTCCTGCTTATTTTTCTGACTATTTTTAATACGAAAAAATCAACATTTTAGAAAAATTTCAGTGAGAAAAAATGAAACTAATAATGTGAGGTTAGAAATGCAACCATAGTTAAGAATGAATCCTACTTCATCATCCTAAACTATCCTAACCATTTAGATTAGGGTGTTCACTTCATTTAGTGAGTAAGAGCTTGTGTTAATGAAACTTCAAGGTAGATCATTTTTGTTATCGAAGATCGGATGCAAGCCTATACATTCTCCTGTTAATCCAGTTAGTAACACTCCCGTACAGTCCGGTCTCGTCGTCTGATATGTCGTATATCTCTCCTAGGGGTGGTAGACGTCAGACCCCAGTAGCTTGATAAGTCGTGTCGATATGAGGTCTATAATAGTTCGAGAAACTACTGATAACACTTACCAGTAAATCTTAGCAACCCTGGCCAGGGATTTCCAGTTATAGCCAATCGAACACAGCGCAACATCAACTCCCTATACCGGGAGAGACGAATCCCCTCCTATCGCTCATTGCCTCCATGTGATTCGGGATTGTACCCAAAAGCCATCTTTTTGCATGCCCTCTTGGACGTGGTATGATGGAAATCAAAGAATAGTAGGAATCACACAAGACTCTATGACGATCTCGGGTCTACAGACTACTCTGTACCAGTGTCACCAGAGAACTGCCATCTGACGTATGACGTAAGGTATAATACCATCTGCGAGTTCTCGGCGAGTCCGTCCAGTGTACCCAATCTCTACTGAGCACCGGTACACCATCCTTGATGTCAAACACCAATGGTTATGGGATCATCCATCGCCCATCATATGGGTCAAGATGCGTATACGCCAGTTTACTCTGGTGCATCGATGCCCTGCCTCGATACACCCTCGACTAGGAACAGTTATAGGATGTACTCATTGACTACCGTGGCCCCATTAATATGATCTCATCATAGTCCCAGTAGTCGATTACATATCCTAAGGGCTTTATCAACATGTAACATAGAGACTATCATAGTACATGTTAAGATAAAGAGCAACCAGATAACGTACTATCATATCGAGCAAGAAAGTCCTCCTTATATATATCCAAGCATCTACAATATACATCGTATGTACAGTAATGGCCTCTAGGGCATACATATAACTAACAGATGGATGATCCCATATCCATCGGTATTTGACATCAAAGATGGTGTACGGGTGCTCAGTGCAGACTGGGTACACTGGACGGACTCGCCGAGAACTCCCAGATGGTATTATACCTCACGTCAGATGGCAGTTCTCTGGTGACACTGGTACAGGTTAGTCTGTAGACCCGAGATCATCATAGAGTCTTGTATGATTCCCACTGTGCTTTGATTTCCATCATACCACGTCCAAGAGGGCGTGCAAAACGGTGCCTTTTGGGTACAGTCCCGAATCACATGGAGGCAATGAGCGATAGGAGGGGTTTCGTCTCTCCCGGTATAGGGAGTTGATGTTGTGCTGTATTCGATTGGCTATAACTGGAAGTCCCTGGCCAGGACGGATATAGAGTACTACTGGTTAGTGTTATCAATAGGTCTCGAACTGTTATGAGCCTCACATCGACATGACTTATCGGTTACTAGGGTCTGACGTATACCACCCCTAGACTAGATATTGGACATATCAGACGAAGAGACCGGACTGTACGGTAGTGTTACTGATTGGTTTCACAGGAGAATGTACAGGCTTGCTTTTTGATCTTCTGATCGCTCAATACCTGGGTGGCTGTTACGTTTAGCTGAACACTTGCAGCTTGTGGGTATTTGATATGATCATCACCTACTGCCGGCGTATTGACGAGTCTTTAGAGTCCTACACAGAGGTTTCCTGGTTCAAGCAAAACGGAGTAGGAGCACATATGTGATATGTGCAGAACCGAGGATAATACGATATGAGATACCGTATTCTATTCTCGCGATATTAGTTATCAGCCGGGTATATGTGATATAGCCGGATCATCGGATCAAGTGTTGATTCGATGAACTGATACAGTTTATATTAGTCGGTTATTTGAGAAATAGCAGGATTGTGGGATCAAGTGTTGATTCGATAATTTAATGTATAATTATATATGTGATATATTACATTACCTTATCTAATATTGGCTCGCTTTATTGATTCATTTTCTCACCGGGTAATACATTGATATATATGCGATATATATTAATTGTATTATTTTCTTTTGTTACAAAAATATATTATATATGTGATATATAATATTTTAACAAGTTATGTTTACAAATGCAACATATTTAGTGGAGATTAAACATGGTTAGGGTTTGATTTGGGTTAGTCTTTTCTTGAAGCTTCTAGAACCTTTTGTTTTGTTTTAAGCAAAGATATTATGTGTTGATATTTTGGAGATATTATTTAACCCAACCCAAACCCTTAACCCTAGTAAACTCTCTGCATGAGTTAATGCTTCATATTATTAACTCAAGGTTCATTTGTAAGCATGGTAACTTTTCATTATTCATCACAAAAGAAATCATCTTCTTCTTCCTTCATGAAAGCTTTCTAGCTTTTTGATTTTGTGATGAATTAATGTGAGATCTTGAAAATAAAAGATAGCATAATTCCTACTTCATCATCATCATCTAATCTAGCCAATTAGATTAGGGTGTTCACTTTATTAATGCTTGATTAGAGAAGTGAGAGCTTGAGTTAAAGATTCTTCAAGGCAGATCATCTTCGAAAAGGAAGACTTCAAGCAAGTATGGATCATTCGGGTTGTGGAGCCTCTCTTGAGTCCGGGAGATCATGGATTGCAGCGAAGGGACTATTACTCGGAGCTTATGAAGCGAAGGAGCGGACTATAAAGGTTGTAATCCTTCTCTCTTAGATGTAAAGTTGTTTACTTGCATGTTTAACCGTAATTATCTAGCAAAGATCCTCGCTTTGGGTTGTTCGGCACTTCTAAATTTTAAATCGGGCATGGTTGATGCCTTTTAGACCCTTGTGACAGTGCCTAGTAACCCTACATGACGCTTACCGACCTCTTAGGCACGATATGAGATAGTCCTAAACGAACAGACCGAACTATATGGAGATTGTCACATCAGGCTCAGTAGGTGTTCGGATGGGTTTCCTCATCGGCCTTCTTATCGACATCTACCTGGGGACCGTTACGTACAGCTAGTACTGCTTGCGGCCTGTGGTTAAACCCACTGCCAGCATAGTTTCGAGTCTTTAGAGTCCCACACAGAGAGTTTTCCTGCTTCAGGCGAAACGATATAGAGGTCATATGGTTTTACGACAGGGTTCGGACACATACGTGCATTTATGCACGTACGATGTTCGGACAGTTTTTACTTGCAGGCTTTAGTTTAAGCCAGGTTCTAGTATTAGATTATTGGATTTATACAGTCTCAGTTTTTCCGTGTTTTCACGGATAGGAGGGGCGTTCTCGTAAATACTCGAGAAGCTTCTAGAAGAAAGGTGACTCATTATGCTTTAATTCATTTATGAATTAAGCTTAATGAGGTGGAGGAGATGATGTGTGATTTGCATTAATTACACCATGAGTCATGAGGTGATTCACCTTAAAGTAATTAATGAAGCATGGTTGATATTTTAAGATATTATTTCTAGATATTTTGATGCTTCATTATTTATCCAAATGACTTAAAATATTTATTCATTCTAACTCACACACTCTCTCTCCTCAAGCTCTCTCTCTCTTCAACCCTAACCCTAATCCTCTCATATGTTGAGATCCCAAGGATTAGCAACACTAATAGATCCCTAATCCTCTTCTATATCCTCTAGGTTACCTTGATTAGCACTCATAGTCACCTAATTAGCTTAAGTGAGAGGTTAAAGCTTGGAGAAGTAGCTCTCGGGTTGATCTTCTATCACATCGATGAGGCCGACGAGGAGGTGATCAACAAGAACAAGAAGGAATTGATTCATTAGGTATAATCATCTATCATATTAGCTAATCACTTCTATATAGTTGTTAGTTAGGGTTTAGCAAAGATCCGTAAAGTTAGTCGATGTCAATTTAAACAAAATGATTGTTTTACCTATTCCGCCTCCCCGCATCATGTGGGGTATCTAACATCGACTTACAGTGGTATCAGAGCCTAGCTAAACCATAACTAACATGTTAGCAAAGTCATTAGAAATTCGATGGCAAAAAGAACCCGAAAATACGACGTTTTCATCAAGTTTCTGCCGATTTTTAAACGGGATCTAAAAATTTTTCAGGGACCCTTAAAATTACAAGCAGGGAATTTTAAAAATTGTGAAGAAATTTGGGACTCTGACTCGACAATAGCGCCGCGGAACCGCCGCTGATCCATGCGATCCGCCACGGATCCGCGGCCGAGTTGACTCCGAGTCAACCCAAATTTGCTCAGTTATTCTTCTGTACTGATGTTGTGTTTTCTGGGATGATTTGTTTCTACTCAGGTTTGATGTGCACAAAGAATTGTTTGGAGTAGAATCATTTATGTTGCTTGATCGAAATTCTAAGATGTTTGGATAACTTGATTATATCTGTGTTTTGTTTAATGTGTTCGTAAACCTCCCCTAACTGCTAATATGTCGGTTAGGAGGGGGTTGCACATTTCTGTAATGGTTTTTACTGGTTTGTGAATGTGTACTTGTTGGATTGTCGTGAATGGATAGCCGGGGATGTGAGACAAGTGTTTCTTTCATTCAAATGTAATTTGTAAATTGTTGTAATATTCTTTTGCGGGGTACATACGGGTTGAGGTTGTAGCCACCGTTGTATTATTTCATTTACTGTTTTCTGCTCCTAGCATAGACCCAAGGTGGGGTACACAAACTACCGGGTACTTTGAAGTGTTTAGTAGCCTACTCACGTCGTTGAGGGAGACCGCTTCACTTCGGGTACATGACGGGTAGTTTGCCGTACCCGTAGGGGTCTAGGGTGGGGTTTTGGCTATTCATCGCGACTGTGTAATCCGTCTTTCTTTGCAGGCTCAAAAGGAATGCGGATTCGTAGAAAATCCAATATGTTCATCTGTGATCTGGAATGCTTATTATTGCATCTGACGAATGTACAATATCTATATATGATATCTATTAGGCGTCGCTTATGTTTTGCACCTGCGCTAGCCCAGCCCCCGCTCTGTCGTTAGTTAAGTAACCTAACGGGTGATTGACGTGACCCAGTAGCGAATGTGGATGGTATAAGAGGACGTTGTATTTTCGTTGTATTTTGCAATGATAAGTTAATTGATGGGACGCATTATATTAATGCAGAGAAAATAAACCAAAGTTGCATCGTTGGAACAGTTTATAAGAAACCACTCGGTTATTTTAAAACAAAAGATATTTTTAAATTGCGGAGCTTAAACCACTCCTTTTAAAAGTTATCAGGTTCCTTCGATCATATCAAGTTCACTACGTTCACGGTTTCGCCAAAACCATTCGTAGCCCTCCAACATTTCATTTGGGTATTCAGTAGTATTCAAGCTATGTATTTTGACCAACGCCAAGGCATAGTGCTTGGTAGCTGCTGGGTATTCATTTGTTGCATATATAGATGAGTTAGTTTGGGACAGTCGTATTATCATTTGGCCAACGTCAGGGATATGTACGGATGGGTTCAAATTAACAAGATAATGGTGGGTAGAACTTGACATGTGACTTATGACATTTTGACCAACGCCAAGGTCATAAGAGCATGGGGCAGAAATTGATATCAGGAATTTCTAAAGAAACTGAAATTTGCTAAGAGTTGCATACCATTTGGAGTGTGATAATTTTGGTAGGATTCCTTCAGCTTTATCACAAGATGGTATTTGGATCCTGATCCTACTGTGAGTATCTGCTACTCATCAGGAGATTCGTCACTTAACGATCAATGCTATAAACCAAATAGGTGTCGAGAAAGGTGTCAGCGGGGCTACGCCTCCAGAGAAAAGAGGTTATTTAATTAAGGAACTTCGCGAAAGCGTCGTAAAACCTCCCTCGATGTACCGACACCGGCCTGGCTGAACGGTTAAGCAAGAATTGTACGGTGAGAATAGTCCTGACTAGTTCTTCCTTTTTGGTTTGAGGAGGGATTCGAGAAACAGTGGGAGCCATCCTGTTTAGATAAACTAAAAACCACTCTAAACTTTCAAGAGCATCATGCTAAAATGTTCCCTCTCTCTCTCTCATTTGCAGCGACCTTGTGACCATGACTAGTTTACATCTAGATAACAAGTTGACTGAATCTGACTTTTATGACTGGCAAAGGTCTGTCCAGATGTCCATTGCCTATGACAAGCTGGACCACCCTATTACTACTCAAGCCCCCGCCGTCCTAGGTCTAGTTCCCACCATCGCGGATATGAATATCCATCAGACAAGGGAAAAGGAAAGTGCGAGTGCCAAGTGCCTTGTGTTGGCTTCAGTTGATGGTGTATACCAGAAGCAGCACGAGAAGATGGACTTAGTTTCCATCTTCCTCCATAACAATGAATTATATGGAGAGAAATCTCATATCGCAAGATATGAGACCTTGAACGAATTGCTTCAAGCGAGGTTGGCTGTCGGGTCATATGTAGGGGACGATGTCCTTACAATGACTAGCTATATTAATGAGCTCAAAGACATGAAGACCACATTGGGAAACGGGTCATATACTGACATATTTCCACAGTCCCTACCCTCTACTTACACCGTGAAAGAAACCAGGGAGACACCCGCTCTGCTTAATGAGGGACCTTCTTCTTCTACATCCAGGGCGAAAGTAAAGGGTGAAAAGAAGATGACCTCCACAAAGCCGATATACGGTGTCAGTAAAGTAGAAGGAAAGGGAAGAGCAAAAGTTTCGGGATTTGGTGTAGGAAAGGAGGGATGTTCCTATTGTTATGGGAACGGACATTGGCAGAAAGATTGCAGGGCTTTAGAAGCTAGTAGCCAGGATTCGAAGCATATTGTGGCTTCGGCCTCGGGTGTGTTTGTAATTAAGAAATGTTTGTCAATTAACTCTACTTCCTGGGTACTAGATACCGGAGCAGGATCTCATATCTGTAATTCATTACATGTTTTGAGAAACCGTAGAGTTATTAGGGTAGGCGATTTGTCTCTCAGAGTTGCGAACGGAATGAGCGTGGACGCTGAATCCGTGGGAGAATATCGCCTAGGTTTGACAAGTGGGCAGATATTGAATCTACGTAACTGTTTGTATGTACCTAGTTTGACTTGTAATATCGTATCAGTGTCCTCACTTTCTAGAGAGGGATATGATTTTACATTCGTAAGAGATGTAGTAAACATCCACCTAAATCAAGTTCTGATTGGGTCTGGTACATTAGATAACGGTATATACGTATTAAATCAAGCTCAGGTTTTCAATGTCCAGAACACACTAAAAAGAAAGTCTCCAGATATAAATTAGGCTTTCTTATGGCATTATAGACTAGGTCACATCAATCAGACAAGGTTAACTAAGTTACATAGAGAAGGATATTTGGATCCGTTCGAATATCAATCTTATGCAACTTGTCAATCATGTCTCAAAGGAAAGATGACAAAGACTCCATTCAATGGACATGGAGTAAGAGCGAGTGAGCTCTTAGGACTCATACACAGCGATATATGTGCTCCAATGTCTACACATGCAAGAGGCGGTTTTTCATATTTCATTACTTTTACGGATGATTACTCTAGGTATGGATTTATTTTCTTAATGAAACATAAATCCGAGGCCTTTGAGAAATTCTAAAAATATAAGAATGAAGTAGTAAACCAAACCGGCAAAAGTATCAAGTCACTGAGATCTGATCGAGGTGGTGAATACTTAAGTGCTGAGTTCCTGGGTTACCTAAAAGAGAAAGGAATTCTCTCTCAGCTGACTCCTCCATACACTCCACAGCATAATGGTGTATCGGAAAGATGGAACCGAACCCTATTAGATATGGTGCGTTCCATGATGAGTAATGCTGAGTTACCGCGATCTTTCTGGGGTTATGCACTAGAATCAGCTGCATATCTTTTGAACAGGATTCCTACTAAGACTGTGCCTACCACACTATATCAGATATGGAGTGGGAAGAAACCCTATCTTCAATATCTGAAGATATGGGGATGTCCAGCTTTTGTTAAAAAGCAGCATGCGGACAAGCTCGAGGCACTCTCAGTACAGTGTAACTTTGTGGGATATCCAAAGAACTCCAAGGGGTATTATTTATATTACGCAGAGGAACAAAAGGTTTTTGTTTCTCGTCATGCCCATTTCTTGGAAGCTGAATTTTTAGAAAATCAGAAGAGTGGGAGCGCAATGGAACTGGAAGAAATTCCAGAACCACAAGCTATTACTGAAAGTATGGTAGAACCAGAAGTTTCAGAAGAAAGGGACATCCCAGCGCATATCCGCAGAAGTAGTAGGCAGTCTCATCCGCCCGAGAGATACTACGGTTTTCTCATAGACGGGGATTCAGAGGATTGCATCATTGATAATGATGAACCTACTAGCTTCCAGCAGGCCATCCAGAGCGACGACTCGGTAAGATGGCTGGATGCAATGCGGACCGAAATGGAGTCCATGTATACTAATAAAGTATGGACTTTGGACATTGCTCCAGATGGGGTAAAACCCTTAGGATGCGGATGGATCTTCAAAAAGAAGATTGGTGAAGATGGACAGGTTGAAACCTATAAGGCTAGACTTGTTGCAAAGGTTTTTCGTCAAAGACCTGGTTTGGACTATGACGAAACCTTTTCTCAGTGGCTATGCTCAAATCCATTCGGGTCCTTCTTGCCATTGCTGCCTTCCACGATTATGAGATATGGCAGATGGACGTAAAGACGGCTTTTCTAAATGGAAATTTGGAAGAGTGCGTCTATATGGATCAGCTAGAGGGATTCATTCAGAGTGGGAGCAGTGTTAAAGTGTGCAAGTTACTTAAGTCCAATTATAGACTAAAGCAGGCATCACGGAGTTAGAACATCTGTTTTGATGATACTGTTAAAGAATTTGACTTTATCAAGAATCCAGATGAACCATGCATATATAGTAAGATTGTAAGGAGAGCTGTAGTATTCATCGTCTTGTACATGGATGACATTCTCCTAATAGGAAATGATATTCGTATACTGCAGTCAGTCAAAGGATTCTTGTCACAGAAGTTCTCCATGAAGGACCTGGGTGATGCCACCTACATTCTGGGGATCCAAATCTATCGTGATAGATCAAAACGGATGTTGGGACTTTCACAGTCCAGGTACATAGACACCATATTGAAAAGATTCAGTATGGAAGATTCTAAGCGCGGTAACCTACCGGTTTATCATGGAATCACCCTCTCCAAAGAGATGTCTCCCAAGACTGATATGGAAAGGGCTCGCATGTCAATTATACCCTACGCTTCTGCGGTAGGCTCTATAATGTATGTGATGTTATGTACCAGACCAGATGTAGCTTACGCACTGAGCGTGGTAAGCCGGTATCAGTCAGACCCAGGGGAGAAGCACTGGATAGCAGTAAAGAATATTCTCAAGTACCTGAGAAGGACTAAGGATATGTTCTTAGTTTACGGCGGAAAAGACCTCCAGATCGAGGCTTTTGCTGACTCCAGCTTCCAGAGTGACAAGGATGACTCCAAGTCCATGTCAGGTTATGTCTTTAACCTCAATGGAGGGGCGGTGTGCTGGAAGAGTTCCAAGCAAGACACCGTTGCTGACTCGACGATGGAAGCAGAGTATATCGTTGCTTGCGATGCCGCAAAAGAAGAAGTCTGGATGAAGAAGTTCCTAACGGAACTTCAGGTGGTTCCTACCATTGCTGATCCAATACCGCTGTATTGTGACAAAAACGGAGCGATAGCTTTAGCGAAGGAACCGGGTCCCATCAGAAGTCCAGACACATCTTAAGGCGGTATCACCTGATCAGGGAGATCATAGATCGTCAGGAGATCGAGGTCCATAGAGTTTCTACAGAGGAGAACACTGCAGATCCATTCACAAAGGCCTTACCTCAGATTCAGTTCGAGAGGCTACTCGAGATGATAGGTCTTCGATATGCCAGTACATGGCCCTAGTGCAAGTGGGAGATTGTTAGTGTATATGCCCTAGGGGCCATTATTGTATCATACTAGTTTGTATATTACTTAATGGAAGCTTGGGATATTCACAGTTATATTAACAGTCTCGCTCAACATAGTACTATACTACTTGGTTTAGGTCTATCTTAATATGTGTATATATTAGCATATCGCGAATACATATTGATAGAGCCCTTAGGATCTTACTTGACTACTAGCGTTGTGATGGCTGTCACACTAGTGGGGGCTGGGTAGTCTACAAGCACATCCTTTTTCATGTCCCTAGTCGTAGGATTATCGAGACAGGGTATCGATACTCCGGAGTAGACTAGTGTGTACGCTTCTCATCCCAGCAGGGGAAATGGTCTGTCCCACAGCCATTAGTATGTTATACTGGAGATAGTATACAGGTGCTCGTTGGGTTACGGGTTCACCGGACATGACTCGCAGGGAACTGTTGGTTGGTATTATACCCGTCATCAGTTAACAGTTCCCAGGTGACATGAGTACAGAATAGTCCACGGACTTGACACTGTTGCTTCGTCTCGAGTGTGTTCCCACTGTTCTTAGATTGCTACCCTACCACGGCTTAAAGGAGTCGCGCAAACAGGTAGCAGTTGGGTGCAGTCCCGAAGCTCTTGGAGGCAGTGGCGGTTAGATAGGATTCGTCTCTCCCAGTATTGGGAGTTGATATCGCGTTGTATTTGGAGAGCCATTACGCAAAGTCCCTGGCCAGGGTAAACGAGATTTACTGGTTGGATTTCTAGTAGCTTCTCAAGGTGTAATGGGTTCACTCCGACATGACTTATACAGCTTTTAGGGGACTTACGCTTGCTGCCCCCTAGGCACGATATGCGATAGTCCTAGATGAACAGACCGGACTGTATGGAGATTGTCACATCAGGCTCAGTAGGAGTTCGGATAGGTTTCCTCATCGGCCTTCTTATCGACATCTACCTGGGGACCGTTACGTACAGCTTGTACCGCTTGCGGCCTGTGGTTAAACCCACTGCCAGCATAGTGTCGAGTCTTTAGAGTCCCACACAGAGAGTTTCCCTGCTAAAGGCAAAACGATATAGAGGTCGTATAGTTTTACGACAGGGTTCGGACACATACGTGCATTTATGCACGTATGATGTTCGGACAGTTTTTACTAGCAGGCTTTAGTTTAAGCCAGGTTCTAGTATTGGATTATTGGATTCATACAGTCTCAGTTTTTCCGTGTTTTCACGGATAGGAGGGGCGTTCTCGTAAATACTCGAGAAGCTTCTAGAAGAAAGGTGACTCATTATGCTTTATTTCATTTATGAATTAAGCTTAATGAGGTGGAGAAGATGATGTGTGATTTGCATTAATTACATCATGAGTCTTGAGGTGAATCACCTCAAAATAATTAATGAAACATGGTTGATATTTTGAGATATTATTTCTAGATATTTTGATGCTTCATTATTTATCCAAATGACTTAAGATATTTATTCATTCTTACTCACACACTCTCTATCATCAACCCTAACCCTAATCCTCTCATGTGTTGAGATCCTAAGGGTTAGCAAGACTAATAGATCCCTAATCCTCTTATATATCCTCTAGGTTACCTTGATTAGCACTCATAGTCACCTAGTTAGTTCAAGTGAGAGGTTAAAGCATGGAAAAGTAGCTCTCGGGTGGATTTTCTATCACATCGAGGAGACCGACGTGGAGGTGATCAACAAAAACAAGAAGGACTTCATTCATTAGGTATAATCATCTATCATAGTAGCTAATCACTTCTATATAGTTGTTAGTTAAGGTTTAGCAAAGATCCGTAAAGTTTGTCGATGTTAGTTTAAACAAAATGATTGTTTTACCTATTCTGCCTCCCCGCATCATATGGGGTGTCTAACGTCGACTTACAAGTCACTCCCGGTAAAGGGATCTCGGCTCTTTCCTCATCGAATAAGGTGCAGGGTATATCATATTTACCGCTATGCAAAGCAAAAACTGTAGTTACCCATTTTGAAAATTTGATTCTACAATATCTTTTAGGTTTCTTTTCTTTTATTAATCTCGTTAATAAATCCCATCATTTATGCTTCCTAAGCATCACAGAAGAAACGAAAGCAGTAATATTTATATATCATCATATATATATATATATATATATATATATAGTAAAAGCATTCATCTCAGGCAGTAATATGATCTCATCATAGAACATTGCAGCAGAAGATAACATATGAAATATTGGATATACTAGGACGTCCGTGTTTTATATCGCGCCAGTATAAAACATGGATTCCACAGTCGCGATGAATAGCCAAACCCATATCCCTAGACCCCTATGAGAGCGGCAAGTAACACTGCCAATTCTAGGGTTAGGAGACCCGGTCTCGACTCCTCGAGATGGCCTCCCACTGGACCCTAAAACCTGGTTACCTGTGCTCCCCTCCTTGGGTCTATCCTAATGCGGAAAAGTAAATAATATACAATGGTGACATCAACCCCAACCCGGAAGTGCCCCAATAAAAGAATATTATATACAATGAATTTTACATGAATGAAAATAAAAACCCTCATCTCACATAAAAACCCCGTCTATTCAGAACACGACGATCCAATATAGCATATCACAGCAACACATAATATCACATATCATTAACGTAAGCAAGCATGCGTATCCCGATTGTCGTTGATGTATAGTAACGAAGCCGGCGATACACCACATACTACGCTTACGGTTATAGAAAAGAAAGTGTAGAACTACAACATTTGGAATCCACAATCGACTTATACATCGTAAACCGGAAATATCACATATTACGGATTTCATGCCTAACTATATAAATTCCACATATTGTATCACATTACAGAATATCATGACGATGTTTAACGTTTCGATCGAATCAACATACACTCATAAATTACCCCCATGAGCTCAACACTTGAGCAAAGTCGAAATACTCAAAAACCGTGCCACAGTGTCTATAGACTAGCTGTAGAAGGGGTTAACCAATGCCTCACCTATGACACCACGGAACTACGGCAAACCCGAATGTTCGAACGAGGTTCCGTGGGCATAGAATAAAGTTAAGGTTATTATAGTCTTCCAGGGGATCCATAGGGGTACTTGCACGATTTTACGAATATAATCAACTTCGGAAAATTACAACACTTAGAAATTTCAGCGGGGTACAAAATGTGGTTTGCGAAGTTCGATCGAACTGCTAAAAATAGTCAAGATTACTAATACAGTGTTAAGTTATACGACTATGAAGCCCTACGAATTAGCCCCAAGTCAAACAAATCATCACATGAAAATTGGGCTAAATAAACAATACTAGAATATCCAAAATGGAGACATGAGAGCACAGGGGAAACACGGGGGGCAGAGGAGCCAAAGGGGCCGGCCTGGGGATCGGCCTAAAACCGAGCCCCTCCCTCTCTATTTCTCCCATGTTCTTACTTTGGTCCATAGATCATTCTGCACTTGTTTGGAAAAATTTTAAAGGGCTTTTTGGAAAATTTACAGAGAGAAAAATGGGGTTAGCATAATATCGTATTTCGGAGTGGATTTCGTTTTTGAATTTGTTATAACACCGTATCTAGAATTCTAGTTTTGCTCTGATACTACTGTGGGGCTTCCCTTGCACCTATTCCAGGGTTTGGTAGCATCACTCATGCCATTTTAAAATTTAGAGAGGTGCAAAGCAAGCGAACAAAGAATCATGCTAGAATTTCTAGGGTAACATGTTTGTATCACATACAAATAAGTAAAAGAGATAGTGATTACAACCTTTGTAGTCCGTTCCTTCGCTTCATAAGCTCCATGTTGAGGTCCTTCGCTGCGATCATCAAGAACTCCGACTCTCGTGAGGCTCCAAGAGGCGAATGATGCATCTTGTTTGAAGTCTTCATGATCTTAGATGATCTACCTTGAAGAATCTCTAACCCAAGCTTACACTTCACTAAACAACTTATTAAAGAAGTGAACACCCTAATCTAAGTGGCTAGAACAGATGAGGATGATGAAGTAGGAATTTTGCTCTCTTTTGTTTTCAATTTCTCACTCAATATCATCACAAATCAAAAAGCAAGTAAAGCTTTTTCAAGAGCTCAAGGAAAAAGAAGATGAAGCTTTTACTTTTGTGATGAATAATGAATTATTGTTGTGGTTACTTATTCAACCATGAGTTAAGCATGAAGGGTTTTAACTCATGTAAACTAGAGTTAATGGTTCGGACTGGGTTAACAAATATCTACACAAAATATCAAAGCTAAAGACAAAAGGAAAGCTTTATGAAGCTTCATGAAAAAGCTAACCCTAATCCAAACCCTAACTAGGTTTAATCTTAAAATCATTGTTGCATATGTAACCCTAACTTGTTACAATATTATATATCACATATATAATATATTTTGTAACAAAAGAAAATAATACAATTAACATATATCGCATATACATGAATGAATTATCCAATGAGAAAATGAATCAATAAAGCGAGCTTATATTAGTTAACGTAATGTAAAATATCACATATATAATATACATTAAGTTATCGAATCAATACTTGATTCGACAATCCGGCTATATTGCATATAACCGACTAATATAACATGTACCAAATCATCGAATCAATACTTGATCCGATGACCCGGCTATATCACATATACCCGGCCGATATCTCATATCGCGAGAATAGAATACGGTATCTCATATCGTATTATTCTCGGTCCCGCACATATCACATATGTGCTCCTACTCTGTTTTGCCTGAGCCAGAAAACCTCTGTGTAGTACTCTAAAGAATCATCAATACGCCGGCAGTAGGTGATGATCATATCAAACACCCACAAGCTGCAAGCGGTCAGCTAAACGTAACAGCCACCCAGGTATTGAGCGATCAGAAGATCAACAAGCAAGCTTATACATTCTCCTGTAAATCCAATCAGTAACACTACCGTACAGTCCGGTCTCATCGTCTGATATATCGCATATCAAGTCTAGGGGTGGTAAACGTCAGACCCCAGTAACCGATAAGTCGTGTCGATATGAGGCTCATAACGGGTCAGGAAACTACTGATAACTCTTACCAGTAGCATTCCACATCAGCCCTGGCCAGAGACTTCCAGTTATAGCCAATCGAACACACCATAACATCAACTCCCTATACCGGGAGAGACGAACCCCCTCCTATCGCTCATTGCCTCCATGTGATTCGGTACTGTACCCAAAAGCCACCATTTTGCACGCACTCTTGGACGTGGTATGGTGGAAATCAAAGCACAGTGGGAATCACACATGACTCTATGACTATCTTGGGTCTACAGACTAACCTGTACCAGTGTCACCGGAGAACTACTATCTGATGATTGGTATAATACCATCTAGGAGTGCTCGGCAAGTCCGTTCAGTGTACCCAGTCTTCACTGAGCACCCATACACTATCTTTGATGTCAAACACCAATGGATATGGGATCATCCATCGCCCATCATATGGGTCAAGATGCGTATACGCTAGTCTACTCTGGAGTATCGATGCCCTGTCTCGATACTCCCTCGACTAGGAACAGTTATAGGATGTACACTTTGACTACCCTGGCCCCACTAGTATGATCTGCATCATAGTCCTAGTAGTCGAGTACATATCCTAAGGGCTTTATCAATATATGAGAGTAAGAAAGTAAACTAATACAAGTCAACATGCTAAGATAAAGTGAAACCAAATAGCATACTATCATGTCGAGCAAGAAAGTCCTCTCTATATATATCCCAGCATCCACTATAATATACATCATATGTACGACAATGGCCTCTAGGGCATATATATAACAAACAATAGCCCTGACCAAGTGACTATAGGAGAAATCCGTACCCAAAAGCATCCGTTCGGGTGCTCGCGACCGCGGTGTTCCGCCTTAGTTCACTTCGTCGATGGCATCGGGGGTGCAGCGTCTATTAAAGTTTCCGACGAGCATTCGATCAGGTTATCCGGAATCTTGTTGAATTACCCGACAGGTTATTGGAAAGTGTTTTCAATATCAAGACAAAAATGCCGGGTTTATAATTGTTAGGCATGTGATGTCTAAGGAATTCATTTGGTTAGGCATGAAATCCAAAGTATGAGATACATTGGGTTTATGATGTCTAAGGTGGTTGCGGATTCCAATTGTTTTAGTTTTTCACTTTCTTTTCTACAACCGTAAGTGTAATATGTGGTATATCACCGGTTTCATTGCTATACGTCAACGACAATTGGGATACGCATATTTACTTACGTTGATGACATGTGATGTTATGTGTTGCTGTGATATATTATATTGGGTCGTCATGTTTTGAATAGCCGGGGTTTTTATGTGAGATGAGAGTTTTTCATTTTCATTCATGTAAAAGCTTGTATGTAATATTCTTTTATTGGGGCACTTCCGGGTTAAGGATGATATCACCATTGATTTATATTATTTACTTTTCCGCATTAGGATAGACCCAAGGAAGAGAGCACAAGTAACCGGGTTCTAGGGTCCAGTAGGAGACCATCTCGAGGAGTCGAGACCGGGTCTCCTAACTCTAGAATTGGTAGAGTTGCTTGTCGCTCTCGTAGGGGTCTAGGGATATGGGTTTGGCTGTTCATCGCGAACGTGGAATCCATGTTTTATACTGGCTTAATTTAAAACGCGGAATTTCTAGTATATCCAATATTTCATATGTGTTCTTCTGCTGCTGATATTTTGTGATGTAATCACTTGATATGTTCTTAGACGAATGCCTATATTATATATATGATATATAATAAATATTGCTACTTTCGTTTCTTCTGTGATGTTTAGGAAGCATAATTGATGGAACTTCATTAATGAGATTAATAAAATAAAAGAAACCTAAAGACTTTGTAGAAACTTGTTTAAAAACTGGTAGCTCTAGTTCTTGCTTTGCATAGCGGTATTCCTTATAGAATATCTAGCACCTTATTCGATAAGGAAAGAGCCGAGATCCCTTCACCGGGAATGACCTCTTTAGCAAAACTAGAAAAAGCCTCAAAAACACTCCTTTTCAAAATCAGTCGATTCTACAAGGATATCAAGTTCATTACGCAAAAGGTTTTCTTAAAAACCTGTCGTAGCCCTCCGTCATTTCAGATAAGTAATATTTAGTATTCGTGCTGCATTTGTTGACCTCTGTCAAGGCGTGGTGTGCGGTCACTGATTAGTGCCTATCTGCAAAGCATATGATGCAATTGGATTAGGGTAGTCGTGCGACCTTGTTGACCTCTGTCAAGGGTCGTGCGGGTTTATTTCAATCATGAAATGGCGGGTTGAACTTGACTACAGCCTATGGTTTGTTGACCTCTGTCAAGGTCATAGGACCCATGGGGCAGAAGATTATCCGGAATTTCAAGTGATGAAATTTGCAATGAGATTGCATACCTTTTATAAGATAGTTGGATCCCGATACCCATTGTGAGAAAGAGTAACTCCTGGGAGAGTTTTGCACATTACAATTAGCCGATCAAGTAGGTGTCTAGAAAGGTGTTAAAGGGGTTACGCCGCTGGGAAAACGAGGTTTATTTTAATTAGGTCCGTGTGAAAGCACGGGGAACCTCCCTCAAAGTACCGACACTGGCCTGGCCGAAAGATTGGTGAACTTGTAGGGTGTAATTAATCCCGGCTAGTCTTACCTTTTAGGATTTGAAGAAAGATTTGATAAAAATAGTAGGAGCCATCCTGATTAGACAAAATAATAACCAATCTGATCTTGAAAGAGCGACGCAGAGTGTTTTCTTCTCTCTCTCTCCTGGTAGCGACCATGTCACGCCTTAATCAAGATAATAATATAGATGCATTGACCGAACCTGCTTATTATACTGAGCTAGGGAACGTTGGTTCCACTCTATCTTATAATTGTTATAAGTCCGAGCAGGAAATAGGGGAATATCCGGATTCTCATGCCACCCAATCGAAGAAAGTGCATGTTGATGCATCTTCTTCGGATGTGTTCATTACCGAGAACTTTTTTCAGTATCCTCTACGTCCTGAGTATGTGATACCGGATCAGGATCCACCATATGTAATATGTTACATGGGCTATAAATAGGTAGAGAACTGGGAATGGGTGATATGTCTCTAAGTGTAGAGAATGGTGCAAGTGTTGCAGCCAAATCAGTTGGCAAATATCACCTTTTATTACCAAATACATTGATTCTGAACAAATGTTATTATATACCGAACCTGATATACAACATTACATCGGTTTCTTTAATGAGTTAAAGAAGGATATAATTCTGTATTGGAAGATAATGTTGTGAACATTTTCCTGAATCAAGAATTGATTGGATCAGGCATGTTATATAATAGCATATACGTTCTAAATCAAACCACAGTTCAAAATATCTAGAACACACACAAGAGGAGGAGTTCAGAAATGAACATATCATTCTTGTGGTATTGTATACTAGGTCATATCAATGCGACACAACCAGCTAAATTACATAAGGATGAATATAAGAATCTGTTCGAATTTTCATCTTAAGATACTTGCCAGTCTTGTCTCAAAGGTAAAATGACCAATACTCCATTTACTGAAAATAGAGAAAGAGTTACTGAACTCTTGGGACATATACATGATGATGAATACGGTTCTATGTCTATAAATGCCAAGGTTGGTTCTTTGTACTTCATTATATTCATCGACTATCTCTCAAGATTCGGACATGTGTTCCTGTTAAAACATAAGTCCGAAACTTTTGAGAAATTCAAGGAATATAAGCTTGAAGATTAAGAACCAGAAGGGTAGAAGTATTATAGTCCTTCGGTGTAATTGAGGAGAAGAATACTTGGGCATGGAGTTCCTGGATTATTTAAAAGAGAATGGGATTCTCTCTCAGCTTACTCCTTCGTATACACCACAGCACAACGGTGTATCGGGGTGGAGGTATCGCACCCTATGAGATATGGTGCGCTCTATGATGAGTATTGCTGAGTTACCTGTTTCCTTTTGGTGTTATGTGTAGGGTTCCTAGGCACTCTAATGGAGTCTCACAAGTGATCAAACATGCACAAATCAAAAAATTCCTTGTGCCTATAAACCCTAATACGGATCGTTAACTAGAAATCAAGGCGATGCAAGCAAGTAAACGGAATTATAGCTAAAGGGAAGGGGCTACAACCTCTGTAGATCCGGTCCTCCACCTCCTAAGCTCCGTGATGAAGTTCTCTCCGTTGTCCAAATCGAACCATGACTCTCACGGTGGTTTCATCGGAGGAAAAAGGCGGGCTAGGTCGTCGACAACGTGCCGTGGATGATCTACGTCGAGGCATCACTAGATCAAGCCTACCTTCACCAAGCCATGAAAACTTGTGAAGGAAACACCCTATACTACTTGGCAAGAGGTAGAGGATGAAGAAATAGGATGTGGGTTCACTTTAGAATTGGATTTCTCACTAGTTTTCATCACTTGCCATTGGAGTAGCAAGCTTTCTTCATGGAAGAAGAAGATGAAGAAGAAGAAGAAGATATATGATAAGTTTTTTTAAAATAGAAAAGAAATATAATACTTATCATAATCTTACCTTGGTTAAGTGTAGAGAATCAACTAGGGTTAGTGAATGGTTAGGTTTTGTAGATGAAGACAAAATGGTCAAAGCTTCTTGAAGCTTCAAAGAAAAGAACAAAATAATCAACCATTTTATTTTCTTTCCAAATGAAGAATGAATAAATAAATAAATAGTCAATAAATACAAAACCCTAACCACTACACAACCATGGTTTAATCATACACTTAACTAAGTATGCATGTATCATCAAACAAGTTACAATCATGTGCACAAAAATATATCACATATACAACTTGCACAATTCAAGTGAGAAAATCCATTTAAAGTGAACCAATACTAGTTAATGAAAAGTAATATATCAAATATATAATTATACATTAAATAATTAAATCAACACTTGATTCAATGATCCGGTCATGTCATATATAACCGGCTAGTATCCAATGTATCGGCTTATCGAATCAATCCTTGATTCGACAACTAGGTTATATCGCATATAACCAATCGATACATTCATCGCAAGAATGGAATACGGTATCGTATACACGAATTATTCTCGGTCCCGCACATATCTCATATGCGCTCCTATTTCGTTTCGCTTGAGCCAGGAAACCTCTGTGTAGGACTCTAAAGACTCGTCAATATGCCGGCAGCAGGTGATGATCATATCAAACACCCACAAGCCGCAAGCGGTCTGCTAAACGTAACGGCCACCTGGGTATTGAGCGATCAGAAGATCGACAAGCAAGCCCGCTCACACTCCTGTGAATCCAACCAGTAACACTTACCGTACAGTCCGGTCTGTTCGTCTGATCTGTCGCATATCTCGCCTAGGGGTGGTAAACGTCAGACCCAAGTAGCTCGATAAGTCATGCCGACTTGAGGTCCATAACATTCGTGAAACTACTGATAACTCTTACCAGTATATCACTGCTACCCTGGCCAGGGATTTCCTGTTATGGCCAGTCGAGTATAGCGCAACATCAACCCCCAATACCGGGAGAGACGAATCCCCTCCTATCGCTCATTGCCTCCATGTGAATCGGGACTGTACCCAAAAACCACCTGTTTGTACGACTCAGTAGAGCCGTGGTAGGGTGGAAATCAAAGCATAGTGGGAGACACACAAGACTCTATGACGATCTCGGGTCAACAGACTAAGCTGTACCAGTGTCACCAGAGAACTGCCATCTGACGTGAGGTATAATACCATCTGGGAGTTCTCGGCGAGTCCGTTCAGTGTACCCAGTCTCCACTGAGCACCCGTATACCATCTCTGATGTCAAACACCAATGGATATAGGATCATCCATCGCCCATCACATGGGTCGAGAAGATATACGCTAGTCTACTCTGGAATATCGATGCCCCGTCTCGATATTCCCACGACTAGGAACAATGAAGGATGTACTCATTGACTACCCAGGCCCCACTAGTATGATCTGCATCATAGTCCTGGAAGTCGAGTACTCATCCTAAAGGGCTTTATCAACATGTAATCAGAGAGACAGAAAGTATACATGTTAAGACAAAGAGCAACCAGATAGCGTACTATCATGTCGAGAAAGAAAGTCCTACCTATATATGTCCCAGCATCCACTACAATATACATCGTATGTACAGTAATGGCCTCTAGGGCATACATATAACTAACAATCTCCCACTTGCACTAGGGCCATCTGTAGCAGTGGTTGTAATATCTAATACTCAACCATCCCCTAAAAGTCTCTCTTTGGGAAAAGGCCTTCGTGAGTGGATCCGCCGTGTTCTCCTCTGAGTCTACTCTCCTAACCTCGATCACCCTGGAGATCAACTATCTCCATGATCAGGTGATGCTGCCTCAGAATATGTCTGGGTCACTGATGGGACCAGGGTTCCTTGGCCAAAGCCACAGTTCCATTGTCACATAATGGTAGGAACCTAGTTCATCCTATGAACCAATATACACCCAAACTGCCTCTTTGGTAGTATCTTTAATAGCGATGTTACCAGCCTTTATCGTCTAGTTTGTCACGGTATCTAGCTTGGAAATCTTCCAACATACCGTCCCTTTACTGAGGGTAAAGACAATGACTGTGACTGACATTCAGTCATCTTTATCACTCTGGAACCCTTCCAGTGATTCTCCCCAGGATCGATTGATACCATCTCACTACAACTAGTGAGTATCCTAACATCCAATTAAATCTATCTCATAGATCCAAAGCTTAGGATTTAGTAGGTATCACTTTGATCCTATATGGAAAATCATTGTGATAAGTGGAGATTGATCGAGTGTAGCATAGGAAACTCCTTCCCTAACAAGAGTATGTCATCCACGTACTCTACGAGGATGGTCACCATACTCCCTACTACCTTTTTGTTTATACAAGGTTCATCTACCATTTTGATGATGTCAACTTCTTTGACTAATCCATCAAAATAGATGTTCCAACTTCGCGATGCCTGCTTTATCCTATAACGCATCTTGCACACGTTTCCGCTGCTCCCACTGTCTATGAGGCCCTCTGGCTGTGTACTTATAGACACACTCTTCTAAAACAATATTTAGAAAAGTAGTCATGGCACCCAACCACCAGATATCGTAGTCATGGTATGTAGCCGTGGCAAGTAGGATCTGGATGGACTTAAACATAGTCCGTGGAAAAGGTTTCATCATTATCCGTGCCTGGTTGATGACGAAAAACTTTAACAAGTCTAGCTTTGAAAGTCTCAACTTTTCCATGTACACCAAGTAATCTTCTCAAGATATACTTGCTCCTGATGGGGATTTGACCCTTCAGATATTACAACCAAAGTCCATACTTTGTTGGTGTATAAGGATTCCATCTCAGATCATTAAGCATCCAGCCATTCTTACAGAGTCCCTACTCTCGATGGCCTGCTCGAAACTGGTTGGGTCATTATCTAATGATGCAATCCTCGCTCCTACTGTCATCGAGAAACCGAGGTATCTCTCAGGCAGGCGAGGAACCCTACCAGATCGGCGGAGAGGCTGAGGTTCGTCGGGGACTATAAAATCCTTTGGTTCTGTCAAATCTTCAGCCGTAGTTTCGAATAGCTGGAACCTTTCCAGTTCTACAAAACTGACCTTGCCTCGATCTTGTCCGGATTTTGCTTTTGACATAGGCCGGACAATCCTAAATCTTAACTTACTTAAGAGATAGGATCTTCCCACACCATATCTTATATGGAGTGGTAGGCACTGATTTGATTCGAACCTAATTCAATAGGTATGCAGCTTCTCAAGCGCATAACTCCCAAAAGGAAATAGGTAACTCAGTAATACTCATCATAGAGCACACGATATCTAATATTGTGTGATTGCTCCTCCCCGATACACCGTTGTGATGTGGTGTATTCAGAGGAGTAATACTGAGAGAGAATCTCATTTTCCTTTAGAATAGTCCAAGGATTCCATGCACAAGTATTCTCCTCCCTGATCTCATCATAGGACATAATACTTATACCCGTATATTGGTTCTCTACTTCCTATTTATATTCTGTGAATACCTCAAAAGGTTCGGACTTATATTTCAACAGGAATATATGACTGAATCTTGAGAGATTATCAGAGAATATAATGAAGTATAAAGAACCAGTCCTGGCATGTGTAGACAGGAGACCTTACATACATCATTATGTATCAGTCCCAAGAGTTCATTAACTCTTTCTCTGCTTCCAGTAAACAGAGCTGGTGTCATTATATTTTTGTGACATGACTGGCAAGTTTCACAAGATGTAAATTCAAACTGATTTAAATATGCATCTAAATGTAACTTCAGCTAGTCGGGTCGCATTGATATGACCTAGTCTACAATACCTCAAGAAGAATTTTGTTCATTTCTGAACTCTTCCTCTTGTGTGTGTTCAGTATACAAGGAACTGTTGTTTGATTTAGAACGTCAATGCTTTTAGATAACGTGCCTGAACCGATCAACTTTTGATATAGGAAATGTTCAAAACATTATCCAACAATACAAAATTATATCATTTCTTTACTAATAAAGAGACTGATATGATTTTGTATATCAGGTTCGGTATCTAATAGTATTTGTTCAGAATCAATGTATTGGTAATACAGGGTGACAGTGACCAACAGACTTGGCTGCAACACTTGCCCCGTTTTCTGCCTCATGAAACTTATCACCCGTTCTCAGTTTTTCTACATTTTTGTAGCCCTACGTAACAGATTACATATCTGGGATCCTGATCCGGTACATATACCCAGGATTCAGAGGATACTGAGAAACAGTTCTTTGTAATGAACACACCCGAAGGAGATGCATCATATGCACTGTCTTCGTTTGGGCGGCATAGGAATTCTGGTATTCCCTATTTCCTGCTCTGTCTTATAACAATTATAAGTTAGAGCGGGACCAACGTTCCCCAGCTCAGTATAACAAGCGGGTTTCGGTCAATATCTGTATTATTATATTGATTAAGGCGTGATATGGTTGCTACCACGAGAGAGAGAAGAAAACACTCTGCGTGCGCTCTTGCAAGATTAGATTGGTTATATATTTTATCTAATCAGGATGGCTCCCACTGTTTTTATCAAATCTTCCTTCAAATCTTAAAAGGAAAGACTAGCCGGGATTAATTTCACTCTACAAGTTCGCTAATCTTTCACCCAGGCCAGTGTCGGTACTTTGAGGGAGGTTCCCGTGCTTTCGCACGGACCTAATTACAGTAAACCTCGTTTTCCCAGAGGCGTAACCACGTTGACACCTTTCTAGACACCTACTTGATCGGCTAATTGCAAAGTGCAAAACTCTCCCAGGAGTAACAATTACTCACAGTGGGTATCGGGATCCAACTATCACATAGAAGGTATGCAATCTCATTGCAAATTTCAACACTTGAAACTCCAGATAAAGGTTTTTACCCCTAGCACCTATGACCTTAACTATGGTCAACAAATCATAAGTACTAGTCAAGTTCTACCCGTCATTTCGTGATTAATCAGACCCACCCACATGACCCTTAACTAAGGTCAACAAAGTCACGCGACTGTCCTAACTAATCGCATCATATGCGGTGTAGGAAGACATCACTTAGCTACCGTACACTGTGCCTTGACTATGGTCAACAAACACAGCACGAATACTAAGTACTCTACTTCCTAAAATGATGGAGGGTTGCGAATGGTTTTTGTGAAAACCTTTAACGCTTTGAACTTGATCTCGTTGCGGAATCAAATGGTTTTTAAATGGAATGTTTTTCGAAGCTTTTCTAGTTTTGCTAAAGGGGTCACTCCCGGTGAAGGGATCGTCGGCCCTTTCCTCGTCGAATAAGATGCGGGACATATCATATATATCACTGTGCAAAGCAGAAACTATAGAAGCGATCAAAAGACAAACCGAGGGTTGTAGCATCTTCCAGTTATCGCTAAAGGAGTCACTCCCGGTGAAGGGATCTCGGTCCTTTCCTCATCGAATAAGGTGCAGGATGTTCTATAATGAACACCGCGATGCAAAGTAAGAACTGTAGCTACCTGTTTTTATTTTGAAATTCGATTCCACAACATCAATTAGGTTTATTTTCTTTCATTAATCTCATTAATGAATATCCCATCAATAAGGTCCACCTAAACATCACAGATAAATATAACGTACGCTTATGCCACCCGCATTCGCCTCGATGTCCCGTCTGCACCGTTAGGTTAGGTAACTAACGGCAGAGCGGGGCAGGGCTAGCGCGGGTGAAAAACATAAGCAACGTTTATATAATATATCATATATACTATATATAATATCTGTCACATAACATCACATGATCACATCACTGATAAATCACAGCAGAAGAAACATATGAAATATTGGATATACTAGGACGTCTGTGTTTTCAATACGAGCCAGTATAAAACAAGAATTCCACGGTCGTGATGAATAGCCAATCCCACACCCCTAGACCCCTACGAGAGCGGCAAGCAACCCTACCAATTCTAGAGTTAGGAGACCCGGACTCGACTCCTCGAGTTGTTCCCCCATTGGACTCCAGAACCCGGTTACTTGTGCTCCCCTCCTTGGGTCTATCCTAGTGCAGAAAAGTAAATAATATACATCAACGATGACAACTTCCGCAACCTGGAAGTGCCCCAATAAAATAATATTACATACAAGTTTTTACATGAATGAAAATGAAAAACACTCATCTCACATAAAAACCCCCCGGCTATTCAAACACGACGATCCAATATAACATATCCAGCAACACATAACATCACATGTCATCAACGTAAGTAAATATGTGCATCCCAATTGTCATTGACATATAGCAACGAAACCGGCGATATCACATATTACACTTACGGTCACAGAAAAGAAAGTGTAAAACTACAACAGTTGGAATCCGCAAACTCTTTAGACATCACATGCCTAATCATATGAATACCTTAGACATCGCATGCATAACAATTATAAACCCCGCATTTTAGTCTCATTATCGAAAACTCTTTTCAATATCAAGTCGGGTAATTCAACAGGATTCCCGACATCCTGATCGAATGCTCATCGCAAACTTCAATAGACGGCAGCACCCCCGATACCGGCGACGAAGTGCACCAAGGCGGAACACCGCTACCGCGAACACCCGAACGGATGCTTTCGGCGACGGGGTTCTCCTACAGTCACTTGGTCGGGGCGATGGAGTGAGGCTGTCTATTAAGTTTACCCGGCGAGTATCCACGTACACTACGTGATTGCGACGGACTTTTGATCACATCAAAATTCCGTGGCAACCGATCAAGTGAGACTAAAGTGCTATGTTTATAATATTCATTCCGTTATCTCATAACTACTTGTGAATTCCAATTATTGTATCACATTCCGGATAAACAGAAAATGTTAAACTTTCCGATCGAACATTCGAACACCCAAGTTTTCCCGAAACAGCTCAACACATGAAATAAGTCTAACAACATTCAGTTCGTGCCTCAGTACCAACGGTCCATCCGTAGAAGGGTCAAGCCAACGCCTCACATGTGGCACGCCGTACTGCCCCAAACCCGAAGGTTCAAAGGGCAGTTCAAGACGGTCACATAATCGAGTTAAGGTTTGTTGTCTTCTAGAGGGTCCATTGCGTTACTTGCACAACTTAGAACGTTATTAAACTACGGAAAATCCAACAATTGGAAATTTCCCGGCAGGGGAAAAAGTGGGTATTTATATACGGTCGAACTTTTTAACATATTCTAAGATTATCCGGAAAAGCACACAGACAGAATTAGACAATCCGATCGATACACCGAGTCCCCAATACAACCCTTAAAATGCAACTCCTTTAAAAAAAATTATTAAAAATTCCCAGAAACACCAACAATAAACTATAAGAATTACTGTGCAGAAAAATGTGCCAGAGGAGACAAACTTGCCGCGGAACCGCCGCATTAGGCATGCATATGCGGCGGTTCCGCCGCACTATGAACGATTCAGAGCCCCCGTTTTAAACAGTAATTCTTATAATATTGCATTGAGGTTTCTGCATATTTTTAATCTGGAAAAAACCCAGTTTTTTAAAAATGTCCAGAGAGCATGTTAAAATCGGGGTTTCGGGTCGATCGGACTTCTAACTCCGTCTACGCATCGCCTAAGGCTCTAGCTAGGCTCTGATACCAGTGTAGGGTTCCTAGGCACTCTAATAGAGTCTCACAAGTGATCAAACATGTACAAATCAAAAAATTCCTAGTGCCTATAAACCCTAATACGGATCGTTAACTAGACATCAAGGCGATGCAAGCAAGTAAACGGAATTATAGCTATTGGGAAGGGGCTACAACCTTTGTAGATCCGGTCCTCCACCTCCTAAGCTCCGTGATGAAGTCCTCTCCGCTGTCCAAATCGAACCATGACTCTCACGGTGGTTTCATCGGAGGAAAAAGGCGGGCTAGGTCGTCGACAACGTGCCGAAGATGATCTACGTCGAGGCATCACTAGATCAAGCTCTACCTTCACCAAGCCATGAAAACTTGTGAAGGAAACACCCTATACTACTTGGCAAGAGGTATAGGATGAAGAAATAGGATGTGGGTTCACTTTAGAATTGGATTTCTCACTAGTTTTCATCACTTGCCATTGGAGTAGCAAGCTTTCTTCATGGAAGAAGAAGATGAAGAAGAAGAAGAAGATATATGATAAGTTTTTTTAAAATAGAAAATAAATATAATACTTATCATAATCTTACCTTGGTTAAGTGTAGAGAATCAACTAGGGTTAGTGAATGGTTAGGTTTTGTAGATGAAGACAAAATGGTCAAAGCTTCTTGAAGCTTCAAAGAAAAGAACAAAATAATCAACCATTTTATTTTCTTTCCAAATGAAGAATGAATAAATAAATAAATAGTCAATAAATACAAAACCCTAACCATTACACAACCATGGTTTAATCATACACTTAACTAAGTATGCATGTATCATCAAACATGATACAATCATGTGCACAAAAATATATCACATATACAACTTGCACAATTCAAGTGAGAAAATCCATTTAAAGTGAACCAATACTAGTTAATGCAAAGTAATATATCAAATATATAATTATACATTAAATCATTAAATCAACACTTGATTCAATGATCCGGTCATGTCGCATATAACCGGCTAGTATCCAATGTATCGGCTTATCGAATCAATCCTTGATTCGACAACTAGGTTATATCGCATATAACCAATCGATACATTCATCGCGAGAATGGAATACGGTATCACATGCACGAATTATTCTCGGTCCCGCACATATCTCATATGCGCTCCTATTTCGTTTCGCTTGGGCCAGGAAACCTCTGTGTAGGACTCTAAAGACTCGTCAATACGCCGGCAGCAGGTGATGATCATATCAAACACCCACAAGCCGCAAGCGGTCTGCTAAACGTTACGGCCACCCGGGTATTGAGCGATCAGAAGATCGACGAGCAAGCCCGCTCACACTCCTGTGAATCCAACCAGTAACACTTACCGTACAGTCCGGTCTGTTTGTCTGATATGTCGCATATCTCGCCTAGGGGTGGTAAACGTCAGACCCCAGTAGCTCGATAAGTCATGCCGACTTGAGGTCCATAACATTCGTGAAACTACTGATAACTCTTACCAGTATATCACTGCAACCCTGGCCAGGGATTTCCTGTTATGGCCAGTCGAGCATAGCGCAACATCAACCCCCAATACCGGGAGAGACGAATCCCCTCCTATCGCTCATTGCCTCTATGTGAATCGGGACTGTACCCAAAAACCACCTGTTTGTACGACTCAGTAGAGCCGTGGTAGGGTGGAAATCAAAGCATAGTGGGAGACACACAAGACTCTATGACGATCTCGGGTCAACAGACTAAGCTGTACCAGTGTCACCAGAGAACTGCCATCTGACGTGAGGTATAATACCATCTGGGAGTTCTCGGCGAGTCCGTTCAGTGTACCCAGTCTCCACTGAGCACCCGTATACCATCTCTGATGTCAAACACCAATGGATATGGGATCATCCATCGCCCATCTACATGGGTCGAGAAGATATACGCTAGTCTACTCTGGAATATCGATGCCCCGTCTCGATATTCCCACGACTAGGAACAATGAAGGATGTACTCATTGACTACCCAGGCCCCACTAGTATGATCTGCATCATAGTCCTGGAAGTCGAGTACCCATCCTAAAGGGCTTTATCAACATGTAATCAGAGAGACATAAAGTATACATGTTAAGACAAAGAGCAACCAGATAGCGTACTATCATGTCGAGCAAGAAAGTCCTACCTATATATGTCCCAGCATCCACTACAATATACATCCAATGTACAGTAATGGCCTCTAGGGCATACATATAACTAACATTATGCACTTGAGAAGCTACATACCTATTGAATGGGGTTCCAACCAAATCTGTGCCTACCACTACATATGAGATATAGAATGGGAAGAGAACATGTCTTAAACGTGTTATGATATGGGGTTGTCCGGCCTATATTAAAAGGCAGAATCTGGGCAAGCTCGAGGCAAGGTCAGTTCTGTAAGTTTGTTAGGCTATCCCAAACATTTGTGAGGGAATATCTTCTACCACTCTGTGGAGCAAAAGGTGTTTTGTTTCTCAGCAAGCCACCTTTTAGAAAAGGAATTTCTTGTGAAGAAATTTGTGGTCATGAGGTAGAACTGGAAGGAGTTCCAGCTAGACAAACTAACAGTTAATGATTTAATGGAACCAAAGGATTCAATAGTCTCCAACGAATCTCAGCCTCTCCACGAATCTGGTAGGGTTCCTCATCCACTGAGAGATACTACGGTCTTCTCGGTGACAATGGGAGTGAGAATTACATCATGGTAGATAATGGCCCAACTAGGTTCAGGCAGGCCGTCACAAGTGGGGACTCAGTGAAAAGGCTGTATGCTATGCGATCAAAGATGGAATCCATGTACACCAACAAAGTATGACTTTGCATGTTGCACCTGAAGGAGTAAAACCCATTGGATGCAAATGGATCTTGAGAAGATTCTTGGTGTAGATGGAAAAGTTGAGACTTTCAAAGCTATGCTTAAGTCCATCAGGATCAATGCGCGCATCGCGGAGTTGGAACATCTGTTTTGATGTGGCAGTCAAAGAGTTTGACTTCATCAAAAAGATAGATGAACCTTGTATATACAAGAAGGTGGTAGAGAGTGAGGTTGTCTTCCACGTATTATACATAGATGACATACTCTTGATAGGAAAGTGTTTCCTATGCTACACTCGTTCAAGCTCCTCTTATCATGATGATTCTCCATGGAAGATCTGGATGATACCTACTACATCTTATGGATTATGATCTATGAGATAGATCTAATTGGATGTTGGGAGTGTCTCAAATCCAGGTACATTAGCACCATACTAAAAGGGTTTAGTATGGAAGGATTCTAAGAGCGGTGGTTTGTCCACTAACTCAGGAATCACTCTCTCCAAAAAGATGTCTTCCAAGACTGATTTGGAGAGAGCTCGCGTGCAAGGGATACCCTATGCTTCGGCAGTAGGCTCTATCATGTATGCGATGTTTTGTATCAGACTGGATGTAAATGAGTAACTAAGTGTTGCGATCAGGAATCAATCGGATCTTGGGAGAATCACTGGAAAGCTGTGGAGGACATTCTTAAGTACTTGAGAAGCACTAAAAGTGTAGAGTTACTAGGCACTATCACAAGGGTCTATAAGGCATCGACCATGCAGAATTTAAAATTTACAAGTGCCGAACAACCTAAAGCGAGGATCTTTGCTAGATAATTAGGGTTAACAAAGCATGTAAACAACTTTACATCAAAAGGAAAGAGATTACAACCTTTATAGTCCGCTCCTTCGCTTCATAAGCTCCGAGTAGTAGTCCCTTCGCCACGATCCATGAACTTCCGGACTCTCGAGAGGCTCCACAAGCCGAATGATCCATGCTTGCTTGAAGTCTTCCTTTTCGAAGATGATCTACCTTGAAGAATCTTTAACTCAAGCTCTCACTTCTCTAATCAAGTATTAGTGAAGTGAACACCCCAATCTAAGTGGCTAGAATAGATGAGGATGATGAATTAGGGATTTAGCTCTCTTTTTATTTCAATTTCTCACTTTTATTCATCACTTGCAAAAAGCTAGCAAGCTTTTTTTGGAGGAGGAAGAAGAAGAAGTCTTTTGTGATGAATAATGAATTATTGTTCATGGTTACAAATCCAACCTTGGGTTAAGTATGATGGCTTAACCCTTGTAGAGAATAGACTAGGATAAAGGGTTTGGGTTGGGTTAAGAAATATCAACTCAAAATATCAATCCAAAATATCTAAGCATAAAACAAAAGTAAAGCTTGTAGAAGCTTCATGAAAATGCTAACCCAAATCAAACCCTAACTATGTTTAATCTCCACAAATCATGTTGCATTTGTAATCATAACTTATTATAATATTATATATCACATAGATAATATATTTTTGTAACAAAAGAAAATAATACAATTAACATATATCGCATATATATCAATGTATTATCCGATTAGAAAATGAATCAATAAAGCGAGCTTATATCAGTTAATGTAATGTAATATATCACATATATAATTATACATTAAATTATCGAATCAACACTTGATCCGACAATCCGGCTATTTCTCAAATAACCGACTAATATAATCTGCATCAGTTCATCGAATCAACACTTGATCCGATGACCCGGCTATATCACATATACCCGGCCGATATCTAATATCACGAGAATAGAATAAGGTATCTCATATCGTAATATTCTAGATCCCGCACATATCACATATATGCTCCTACTCCGTTTTGCCTGAGTCAAGAAACCTCTGTCTAGGACTCTAAAGAATCGTCAATACGCCGGCAGTTGGTGATAATTATATCAAACACCCACAAGCTGCAAGCGATCAGCTAAACATAACAGCCACCTAGGTATTGATCGATCAGAAGATCAACAAGCAAGCCTATACATTCTCTTGTGAATCAGATCAGTAACACTACCGTACAGTCTGGTCTGTTCGTCTGATATGTCGCATATCTAGTCTAGGGGTGGTAAACGTCAGACCCCAGTAACCGATAAGTCGTGTCGATGTAAGGCTCATAACAGGTCGAGAAACTACTGATAACACTTACCAGTAGCACTCTATATCAGCCCTGGCCAGGGACTTCCAGTTATAGCCAATCGAACACTGCACAACATCAACTCCCTATACCGGGAGAGACGAATCCCCTCCTATCGCTCATTGCCTCCATGTGATTCGGGACTGTACCCAAAAGCCACTATTTTACACGCCCTCTTAAACATGGTAAGGTGGAAATCAAAGCACTGTGGGAATCACACAAGACTCTATGACGATCTCGGGTCTACAGACTAACCTGTACCAGTGTCACCGGAGAACTGCTATTTGACGATAGGTATATTACCATCTAGGAGTTATCGGCAAGTCCGTTCAATGTACCCAGTCTCCACTGAGCACCCATACACCATCTTTGATGTCAAACACCGATGGATATGGGATTATCCATCGCCTATCATATGGGTCAAGATGCGTATACGCTAGTCTTCTCTGGTGTATCGATGCCCTGTCTCGATACACCCTCGTCTAGGAACACTTATAGGATGTACTTATAGACTACCGTGGCCCTACTAGTATGATCTCATCATAGTCCCAATAGTCGAGTACATATCCTAAGGGTTTTATCAACATGTGAGAGTAAGACAGTAAACTAATACAAGTCAACATGTTAAGACAAAGTGAAACCAAATAGCATACTATCATGTCGAGCAAGAAAGTCCTCTCTATATATATCCAAGCATCCACTATAATATACATCATATGTACAACAATGGCCTCTAGGGCATATATATAACTAACAAAAAGAATGTTCTTGGCTTAAGCTTCCAGAGTGATAAGGTCGACTGAAAGTCAGTCACAGGCGTTATCTTTACCCTCAGTAGAGGAACGGTATGTTGAAAGAGTTCCAAGCTAGATACCGTGACATACTAGACGATAATGGCTGAATACATCAATACCAATGATGCTACCGAAGTGGTTGTCTGGACATTTCTTGTTCATGAGATGAACAAGATTCCTACCATTGAGCGACAACAATGGAGTTGTGGCTTTGGCCTAGGAACGCAGATCCCTTCAGCATTCCAGACATATTCTGAGGACAATATCACCTGATCAGGGAGATGGTTGATCTCCAAGAGATCGAGGGCAGGAGAGTTGACACGAAGGATAACACGGCGGATCCACTCACAAAGGCCTTTCCCTAGAGCGACTTCTATAGGACGTTAAGTATGAGATACTGCAACAAATAGCCTTAGTGCAAGTGGGAGATTTTTAGTTATATGTATGCCTTAGAGGCCATTATTGTACATGCGATGTAAATTGTAGTGGATGCTTAGACATATATAGGGAGGACTATCTTGCTCGACATGATAGTATGCTATCTGGTTGCTCTTTATCTTAACATGTATACTTATTGTCTCTCTATTACAGGTTGATAAAGCCCTTAGGATAAGTACTTGACTACCATGATTATGATGCGGATCATACTAGTGGGGCAGAGGTAGTCGGCAAGTACATCCTTCAAATGTTCCTAGTCGTGGGAGTATCGAGACAGGGCATCGATACTCCAGAGTAGACTAGCGTATACGCTTCTTGACCCATGTGATGGGCGATGGATGATCCCATATCCATTGGTGTTTGACATCAGAGAACTCCTATATGGTATTATACCTATCGTCAGATAGCAGTTCTATGGTGACACTGGTATAGGTTAGTCTGTCGACCCGAGATCGTCATAGAGTCTTCTGTGATTCCCACTGTGCTTTAATTTCCACCATACCACGGTCAAGAGATCGAGCAAAAAGGTGGTTTTTGGGTACAGTCCCGAGTCACATGGAGGCAATGAGCGATAGGAGGGGATTCATGTCTCCCGGTATTGGGAGTTGATGTTGCGCTATGCTCGATTGGCCATAACCGGAAATCCCTGGCCAAGGTTGCTGAGATCTACTGGTAAGTGTTATCAGTAATTTCTCGAAGCATTATGGACCTTGCATCGACATGACTTATCAAGCTATTAGGATCTGACGTTATACCACCCCTAGGCTGTGATATGCGACATATCTGACGATGAGACCGGACTGTACAGTAGTGTTACTGATTGGATTCGCAGGAGTATGAGCATGCTTGCTTGTTGATCTTCTGATCGCTCAATAACAGGGTGGTCGTTACGTTTGGCAGACCGCTTGCGGCTTGTGGGTGTTTGATATGATCATCACCTACTGCCGTCGTATTGACGAGTCTTTAGAGTCATACACAGAGATTTCCTGGTTCATGCGAAATGAAGTAGGAGCACATATGTGATATGTGTGGGACCGAGATTAATGCGTGTATGTGATACCGCATTCTATTTTCGTGATATGTGACATCGGTCGGTTATATGTGATATAGCCGGGTTATCGGATCAAGTGTTGATTTGAAAAGTTATTTCATTTGATATTAGTCGGTTATATGTGACATACCCGGATTATTAAATCAAGTGTTGATTTAATAATTTATTGTAGAATTATATATTTGATATATTAAATTACATTTACTAATATTAGCTCACTTAAGCATTTCTCTTTCTCACTTTTAGTACATTAATATATATGTTATATTTGTTAATAGTATTGTTTTCTTTCTTACCACACAAAATATATATGTGATATATATTAGTGTGTCATGCTAGGTTACATATGCAACATGGATGTATGAGACTTAAACCATGCTAAGGTTAATGTTAGGGTTTATATTTATTATTAAGTAATTCAAATAAAGTGGAATTTGTCATGGTTGATTTTTTGGTGGAAACTTGTAGAACATTGATTTAGTCCACTTATTTTGTCATGCTTACGATATTTATTAACCTAACCATTACCCTACACCATGGTTTAGTCTCTACAAGGGTTAAGGTATGACATATACTCACCATGGTTGCATTTCTAATCTCATGAGTTTTCATTCATCATCTTCTTCCTCATTTGAGAAAAAGCTTGCTAGTTTTTTTCTAAGTGATGATATATTGTGAGAAAAAGAAATCTAAAGAGAGCCCAATTCCTACTTCATCATCCTCTACTATTAGCCATTTAGTTTAGGGTGTTTGCTTCAATAATCTACCATTAGTGAAGAGGTAGCATGAGCTTGAGTCTCCTCGACGTAGATCATCTTCGGCTTTGAAGACTTCGAGTAAGTTTGCATTTTTCACCTTGTGGAGCCTATCAGGAGTTCGGGAGATTATCACTCGCAGCGAAGGGACATCTACACGGAGCATTTGAAGTGAAGGACTGGTCTACAAATATTATATTCCGCATTCACTTAGTTGTTAAGATGTTAACATTGCTTGTTCGTTTAAAACTCTAGTTAAGATTCTAGGGTTAGAGTTCCTTAGTACGGCAAAAATTAGAAAATGGCATGGACAATGCCTCCCGAAACCTTGCTGCCAACCTATGGGAATCCTATATATATACACATATATCTCAAATCACATTTGTATAAACGTCATATCTTATTAATTCCACAACACCTCTATCTCAATCTCGTGTCGCGTTTATCAATCTTGATCTCCTATCATACCATTATCTACCCATATATGTCATCTTTCAAATCATACTTATCATGATTCACTTCTCATTTCATATTCTCATATATCAATATATTCATTACTGTCAAGCTTTATCATATCATCTTTTACTAAATCCTATAATTTGTTATCATAAGTTCGTAGCATAACCTTTATTTGATTATAATTTATAACGCAATCTTCCATATCAATGTTTGCGAGGGTATTATACGCCATCCATCCGACTTCCCTGTAGATATAAATCCACTCACCTGCTAAACTCCTCGCTTAGCCAAAGTCGATGTGCTTCGTCATCTCGAAAGTCCACACGAAAGTACCTACAATCAATACACAATCGCAATTCTATTAAAACCAATATCCGAAAACCGATACGGCACACGAATTGCTTATAGGTTAGAACCTATAGCTTACGTATGAAAAACAACCAAACAACCCTCGTCCGTTGACGTACAAACGTCCAACGACGGAATCAAATCCAATTATAAAAATCAAGAATTCACATATCAGAAAATATAGCCAAAACACTCTCAAGTACTTCCCAGATTTTGGGTCAGGTAAATTGGGACTAAACAAGCAAGTACAAGGGGTAGGTTATAGGGTAAGTGAGCTACGGTAAAAACTCAACACCAGTACCCAACAAAAATCCGGTGACAACACCAGAATATCCGAGCTCACCAGCCATACTAGGGTAAAATAGGCTCGAACTTTGGTAGTGGTCTTCTAGTAGTTTATCTAGGTCGGTGGACTTATCTGATTTTCTTAAAAATATCCCAGATAGCTCTAGATAACCTGTAGGCCCTTAGGTTTCACAAAACTGACACAGTAAAATTCTAACTTTGTGTTTCAGGTTCTAAACTCATTTCCAGGCCAGTAAATCAATCTCTTAGGTCTTATAAACACTCACTACACCTCAATTAACCACTTAACAGCAACTTGTAATTTTCTAAGATTACATAACCTAATTAAATCAAATTCTAACTAAACTAGGGGATATATAACACAAATACTAATCTAAAGTGAAGAGATTGCCTCATTTGGCAATTTAGGAAAATTCTTGAGTTGCCCAAAGTCTTCAAAATCCAAAGTTGAATGGTTCTAAGGGTTTGGGATAGGCTTGTGGATGTTTTATATGAAGGGGCCATGAGGTTTTGAGAATGGATTAGAGGTGATGCATAGAGGTAGAGTGGGAATGAAGGAGCATGGAGGAGATGAAGAAAACAATGGAGAAGGAGGAAAAGGGGCAGCCAAGTCTAACCCTTAAGCTCACTCTCTCACTCACAAATATCCCCCTACACTCACTCTCTCACAAATATCTCTTTTTTTCATTCTTAACTCCATTCACACACAACTCTTTCCTTTTCTTTTCCTTTTCTTTGTTTATCTTTTCCTTTCTCATTCTCTTCTCCTTTTCTCACAAATTTACAAGTCACAAACACAAAAACAACATACACATAACATGGTGCACTAGTCATGGAAAAATATAAAAATACGGATTTGGCCAAAAATCCGATAAATATCATTATAATAAATAAATCATTTTAATCTCCGATCAATTTACAAATATTGGTATATACTTATACTATTTTACGAAAAATCCTATGCGCAAATCGAATAGTTTTCGCGAAGTATATTATTTTAATATTAAATTTCCAAAAATAATATTTTATATTTCTGAAATGTTACACCAGTCTAGGGGTGGTAAACGTTAGACCCAGTAACCGATAAGTCGTGCCGATGTGAAGCTCATAACGGGTCGAGAAACTACTAATAACACTTGCCAGTAAATCTCCGTATCAACCCTGGCCAGGGACTTCCCGTTATAGCCAATCGAGCACAGCGCAACATCAACCCCCAATACTGGGAGAGACGAATCCCCTTCTATCGCTCATTGCCTCCATGTGACTCGGGACTGTACCCAAAAACCACCGTTTTGCACATTCTCTTGAACGGTAAGGTGGAAATCAAAGCACAATGGGAATCACACAAGACTCTATGACGATCTCAGGTCTACAGACTAACCTGTACCAGTGTCACTGTAAAGTTTTGGAAATCGTTTAGGCGATTTTCCATTTTTAGGGAAAAAAAGTCGGTGTTTTCCGTAAAAACCTAGAAGCGATCCTTTTGCAGTGTAGAATTCACTGCACCTAGTTTAGCTAGGAAATTGCTAGATTGCGGGTTTTTGTAAATCATTTGAAATTTTAGTGCATTTTAAGATTTTTCTCTAATTAAAATATTATTTTAAGCTTTTAATTATGCATTTATTTAGTGGTAATTACAATTTTTTTTGGGTTAATTATTACTAATGTGAATCTATGCTAAGTTAATCACTAGATTAAGTTTTAAACCTTTCTCTCCAAAATATCTAGATATTTATGATTTAAAATGAAATTTTAAAGAAAATGAAAATGAGGTAGCATAGATATTATTTGCATTAATGAGCTTTAATTGGTTTTTAGCTAGAATTTTCCACACATTTTCACAAACCCCCCTTACTTTGGCCGAACCGTACCCTTGCTGCCCTTTGTTTTTCTTGCTCAATTTCATCTCTCCAAGCTCACAAAAAATCTTCAAAAATTCCCAAATAATCTCACAAACTCAAATATAAATCAATACCCAATATTCTTCAACCTTAATCTTGCATGGATCTTCATTCAAGTCATCATTTTTGGAAGCTAAAATTTGGATTTCTAGTTGCAAGTTTGTGATTCAAGTGGAGGTATAAATCCTAACCCAAAACTCTATTTGTTGTTTTAAATCATTAATTAGCTTACTAGTTGTTTAAATAAAACTTTTATTTAGATGTTTAGAATTTCTAGAAATGGTTTTTGATAATCAAGTTAGGGTTTTGTTTAGTGAAATAGTTAAGTGGGTTGTTTAGACAAATGAAAACTTAACCTAGTTGCTAGATTGTTAAATGTTATTTTTCTAATCATCTAATTAAACTTAAGTGCAAACTAAACTTTTTCTAAATCCTATTTAAGTGAGATTAAAATTCTAGTAATGGTTTGTGTAGTTTAATCATGCTATTATGAGATGATTGTGACTACTAGTTTGGGTTAACTTGTAGTTTTGAACTAATATGATAAAATGTTGCTTACTAAATTTCGGTAAAGTTTAGGCATGAGTTTCTATTGACATTGAGATGTGATATATATTATATTCCACATTTTATATTGTGTTGTGAATGCGCGATCGGTACGATCGGGGTCTAGGCTTGGTGGTTGTATAGTTTTGCGTTCCAAGCTAGGGTTGTGCCGATATCGTGCGTGATTTGTGCAGTGAGTGCACATTGTGTTTATCTTATGGGCGCTATCCTTGCGTTACGTGTCTTTGTATAGCTTTTGCTCTTGAGTTGGTTTCGTAGTGTCGTTACGCATGTTAGCCACTAGTCGAACATTTGAGAGTATGTTTGGAGTTGGTGCGTCGATTAAACATAGTTTGTACGTGTTACTGGTCGATTTCTAATATATACTCGCTTTGTTGTTATGTGATTTTAGGATCGCAGGCGAGAACTTCGGATGCTGCAAAGAAGGGGAAAGCGAGTGGTTAGCTTTACTTAGCCAGGATCGAGTGAGTAGATTTAACATCTACAGGGGAATCGCCTGCATGGCGTTATTTGTCTGTGCTAGATTAAATGATATGACTTAGTTAGAAGTGTACGGACATTGATTGCGCATGTGTACCTGTCACGCCCCGCTTTCCAGTGTACGGCGAAGGGGACGCGACGAGGTCCGCTACGTATATACTCAGAAGTACATAAGCTAAGCGTATCTAAGCAATATAAAATAAGTACATAAGAGACAAGAAATAAAAAGAACAGCAACTTTTATTTATTAACATTCTTTTGTACAATGCATGAAAAGGAAATAAAACTGAAATAAAAGATGCATAAACAGTGGCATAACAGGAAATGAAAAATAAAGAAAGGAAAAGTGTACAAAGAAACTAAAGTGCATGGTCTTCAGCAAACTGCTCCAAGTATTTTTGCGATGGCTCGATCTCTGCCGGGTCCAAACCACCTGACGACATTCAAAGAAGAAAGAAATAGAATGTCGTCAGCGAATAGGTTGCTTAGTAAGTCCCAAAGATATGGGAGGAATAAATAAAGAGTAGGAGAGAGAGAGAGTAGCTTTTAATGTTGTATTGTATTGTTGTAATGTTGTATTAACGCTGTTGTTTGTAGCTTGATACAGAAGAATGCCAGTGTATACGAGAGGGGTCTCTATATGCTAGAGACCAGGGCAAACGGAATATAAAGTAAAAGGCTCCGTTAGATGGCCCGGAACAACGGCAATTGGATTCATGTTAGGTGTCTTAAATCTGACCGTCTCGTGCAACTTTTAACATCTTCCGTACCAATCTACCCCTTAAACCCCGTAGTGTTTTATTTGTATTATTTTGTACTGTAAATTGTATTGATTGTAAGATTGATTGACTGACTGATCGAAACCATGATATCAGGAAACGGTTATAACCGTAGAGTCATGTAAATGGGATACTGAGAATCATGTAAAAGGAATATATATCCATGGTTCAGTTCAGTCAAGTTATATAAATTGATAATTGTATTCATGATTTCATGTGTTCATATTGAATTGGAATATTGTAGATTATAGATTGACTTGAATCATATTCAAGTCAGATTAATCAGACTCAAACCCGAGTCAGACAATCAGAAACGTGAATCGAGGTCTTATAATTGCTAGGGTCCTTAGGGTAATTTATAAAACTTGAGGGGGTTTTATGTAAAAATATTTTTATATACTTTTCAAAATACACCTCAAGTATTTATTGTTCGTCTTTAGAGTTTTAATGAGGGTGGATTTTATGTTGTGACATTTCTAGTGAAAATATCTTAGTTTTATAAATAAGGGTATTTATCTGTAATATTGATTATTTGAAATTCATGGTGTTTTAGTGTAAAATTTATTATTGTGATTTTTAGAAAAAGGTGGAAATTTTATATTATAATAAAATAGATATTTAAATGATAAATATACATATGTTTATACAAAAATAATTTTAATAAATATTTTATATTCAAAAAATCTCAGTTTCTTAAGATGTCGTATTTTAAACATTTCGAGACCGAATGCTCCTTGCGGATGTCTGAATCAGAAATCTTTTTCCCTTTTGGAAGATACAGAAGCGAAACAATCAACTTCCAATTTTGAAATATTCAAAATTCCCAAACGGGTTCCCCAAAGATGGGTTGTAATGGCGCTTTGCAAAAATTGTAAAATACTAATTCTTTAGAAAACGGTTTTATAAAGTAAAAGATATTTATTTGCAAAGTGTAATTTTCCGTATTTTAGATTCTAGGCTTTCCTAAGACAACTAGTCTATTTCTAAATAGTCTAAACGACAAGTCGTTAGAAGCCTCAAATCGCCTCTTCACCGCCAATTTTGGCCAGGTAAGTACAAGTGAGGAAGGAGGGATCCGCACACGAATCGTGAAACGGGCCTTTTAAAATTACCTTTGCTCACTTGCCTAACCTAGACACCACAAAGTGATGTTTAGATAAACGATCGATGTCCACAACTTATCGTGTTTTCCTAATAAGAGGTATTTATTTAAAAGTGTGTCAAAGCTAAAACTTCTAGAATTAGTTTTATTAAGAATATGGTATTTAAATGAAAGTTTTGTTTTATCGTATTCTAAGTTTTGATGATATCGTTTTGGGGTTGTATTTGCGTGTGTGTGGAGGTAGGTCATTACCTCGTGCTCTACTTTGAATGTATAGCAAAATTAAAGGGTTAAATGTGAAATCGAAACATGATGGTATTAAAGTGAAAAATGCGATAAATTGGAAAGGTTATCATTTCATGTGACGAAACTTGTTCAAATTGATTTTTAAAAGTTTAATAGTCAAGATAAAGATGTTTAGACATGAATGTATTGGTTAGAAGTGAAATTTTATAGAAAAACGAATCGGAAATCGGATTTGTTCCGATTCCGTCGGGTTTCGTAATTTCGTATTGTAGAGAAATAGAAAGGGGGATAGAGTGAGACTTACGGGTTTTGATTACTCAAGAGAGTGAGGGGGAACTAGAGGAATCGTCGGTGTGTTGCGTCGTCGCCGATAGCTCCTAAAACGTTCGCCGGAATTTCCGCCGGAATTTCGTCGGAGTTTCGCCTCGAGCTTGTTTTCAAAGTACACAACACTTGGAAAATTTTTGAGAGAGCGGCTCAAGATTTTGGGGGTGAGAGGGTAGTGTGTAGGGTTGGTATTTATAGGGTTAGGCTAGGGTTAGGGTAGATGAAAAGTTAAAAATAAAAATGTGATAAAATGTAATAAAAATGTATTAAAAGTTGAGTAATTGGGGTTTTTATAGAGCTCTGAAAGTGGTCTGAGGCTGAAATTTTGCAGGTGCATGGGGAATATGAAACGACAACTTTCATGTTGGGGTCGTCGCCGGACTCGGCCGACTCGGGGGTGACTCGGCCGTGACTCGGTCGGAGCACTGAGTCGGCCGAGTCAAGGCCAAGTTGGTCGATTCCCGGCCGAGTCCGGCAGCCAGGATCCCCCCTGACGGTTCATTTAACTCCTAGAAGTATTACATCTTTGGGTGTAGTGGCGTTTTTGTGAGATATGCACGTGTAAACTCTTGGTATTCTAAAGGTTTTAAAAAATATCAATATTAAAAATAATGTGGGGTATGGGATTTGAACTCTGGTGGCTTGGTTCAGCAGTGCAAGGTGTTACCAATGAGCTACAAGCTTCTTCTTGTAATTATGGTGTGAAATAATTACTTAAAGTGGTAACAGCAACATTAAATACCCCAAGTATACTTTAATTTTAAAGCAATTTTATGTACACTAAAAATGGAGTTATTTAAAAACAAAATAATTACATATATATTGTGCTCGGGTTAAAAATACTCCTTTATGGATTTTGAAAAAAATTTGTATAGAAAAGTGTATAGAAAAATTAGGGTTGTTACATTCTACCCTCCTTATAAAAATTTCGTCCTCGAAATTTGTAAAAGGAAAGTGTAACAGTGCAAAGAAGTTTGGTGACTGTAGTATAGATAGTGTATAACAAAGTGATACAAGGGTGAGAAAGGCTTACCAGTGTTACCTTGACCTACAGTCTTGGCTTCTACGGCTTCTAATATGAATGTCTGTCGCCGTGGTACATTCCTTCTAACTGGAGACACATTCTGCCTTTGGGGCCTATTTCTCTGCCCTCTAGGCATGTCCCTCATTGCTTGTTGGAATTGGCGAGTAGGCTGTGCAGGTGGTGGATCAGGTAGTGCAGGATGAGTTGCAGGAGCCTGGATAGCTGGTCGCTGTGGGTAATTGGTGTGTGTGTGAGCTGAGTTGTATCTATATGGACAGGTCTCAATTCTGTGATTGGACGGGCCACAAACTAGGCACAGGCCTTTTGCGCGCCTACAGTCCTTCCACAAGTGTCCCTTTCTTCTGCACTAGTAGCAGAAATCTGGACTTGACTGGTTAGTGGTTTCTTCTGATCTCCTGGGTTCAAACGATGGCCTTGGAGTGGCTCCTCCTGCTATTTGAGTGGCAGGGCGTTTCAAAAAGGCATATTGGGGTCTGCCCCTCGCTTTTATCACTGCCTCATAACTGCGGGCAGCTTCCAAACCATCTTCATGTGTCAGAAATTTCCCCGTGGCTAGAGCAGCCTGAATCTCTGTGTCCAATCCTTGTTGAAAGCGATGGGCTCTGACCTCATCTGTCGGTATCAAGTGTGCCGCAAATCGGCTTAACATGGTGAATTCAGCGTCGTATTCATCTACAGATTTGTCCCACATCGATTCTTGTTGTAGATGAAGGAACTGCTGCTCCATGGCAAACCTGGCAGTCACAGGGAAGTATTTCGCGTTGAACTTCTCGCGAAAAGTCTTCCATTCAATAGGCTGTGTAAGACGGCTTTCTTCCGCCTTCCACCAGTTGCGAGCATTGTCCATGAGCTGTAGTTTCTCCATACGGACCCAAGCTAGTCTGGCACTTGTGCTGCTGCCAGATCATCCTCGATACTTTGAGCCCATTCTTCAGCTTCCAGTGGGCTCCCCTTTCCTGAGAACTGCTTCGGATGTAAAGCTCTGAATTGCTTTACCCCTGGTGCGTCAGTCTCGGGACGGTTCAGGAGTTGTTGCTGTCCTTCGAGAAGGCTACGGATCGCCTCAAGTAGCACTGTTTGCTCGGTAGGTGGCGCAGGAACAGCTGGTGTGAGAGGTAGTGCTGGAAGTGTGTTATTGACGTTGGTACTGGTGTTGTTTGGTGAATCCATAACCTAGAATGAAAAATTTAGGTTAGGACAGATTCAAGATATATGATTCAAGGAATATGAAATTGATAAGATTCAAGGAACGTGAATTGCAAAGAATGTTTTAGTTGCTGGTTCTTGTGTTTTATATTGCTTAGGATTCCATACAGCTCAGACCTGCATGGTCCACCAACAAAACCTGTCACGCCCCGCTTCCCAGTGTACGGCGAAGGGGACGCGATGAGGTCCGCTACGTATATACACATAAGTACATACGCTAAGCGTATCTAAACAATATAAAATAAGTACACAAGAGACAAGAAATAAAAAGAACAGCAATTTTTATTTATTAACATTCTTTTGTACAATGCATGAAAAGGAAATACAACTGAAATAAAAGATGTTTAAACAGTGGCATAACAGAAAATGAAAAATACAGAAAGAAAAAGTGTACAATGAAACTAAAGTGCAGGGTCTTCAGTAAACTGTTCCAAGTCTTCTTACGATGGCTCGATCTCTGCCGGGTCCAAACCACCTGACGACATTCAAAGAAGAAAGAAATAGAATGTCGTCAGCGAACAGGTCGCTCGGTAAGTCCTAAAGATAGGGGAGGAATAGAAAAAGAGTAGGAGAGAGAGAGTAGCTTTTAATATTGTATTGTATTATTGTAATGTTGTATTAACGCTGTTGTTTGTAGCTTGGTACAGAAGAATGCCAGTGTATACGAGAGGGGTCTCTATATGCTAGAGATCAGGGCAAACGGAATATAGAGTACAAGGCTCCGTTAGAAGGCCCGGAACAACGGCAATTGGATTCATGTTAGGTGTCTTAAATCTGACAGTCTCGTGCCACTTTTAACATCTTCCGTACCAATCTACCCCTTAAACCCCGTAGTGTTTTATTTGTATTGTTTTGTACTGTAAATTGTATTGATTGTAAGATTGATTGACTGACTGGCCGAAACCATGATATCAGGAAATGGTTATAACCATAGAGTGATGTAAATGGGATACTGAGAATCATGTAAAAGGAATATATATCCATTGTTCGGTTCAGTCAAGTTGTATAAATTGATAATTGTATTCATGCTTTCATGTGTTCATATTGAATTGGAATATTGTAGATTTTAGATTGACTTGAATCATATTCAAGTAAGATTAATCAGACTCAAACCTAAGTCAAACAATCAGAAACGTGAATCGAGGTCTTATAATTGCTAGGGTCCTTAGGGTAATTTATAAAACTTGAGGGGGTTTTATGTAAAAATACTTTTATATACTTTTCAAAATACACCTCAAGTATTTATTGTTCGTCTTTAGAGTTGTAATGAGGGTGGATTTTATGTTGTGATATTTCTAGTGAAAATATCCTACTTTTATAAATAAGGGTATTTATCTGTAATATTGATTATTTGAAGTTCATGGTATTTAAGTGTAAAATTTATTATTGTGATTTTTAGAAAAAGGTGGAAAATTTATATTATAATAAAATAGATATTTAAATGATAAATAAACATATGTTTATACAAAAATAATTTTAATAAATATTTTATATTCAAAAAATCTCATTTTCTTAAGATGTCGTATTTTAAAGCTTTCGAGACTGAATGCTCCTTGCGGAGGTCTGAATCTCGCACTACTAGCCTGACGGTGCGCGATAAACTGCACGATCCCGAACGGGTTCCCCAAAGATGGGTTGTAGCGGCGCTTTGCAAAGATTGTAAAATACTAATCCTTTAGAAAACGGTTTTATAAAGTAAAAGATTTTTATTTGCAAAGTGTAATTTTCCGTATTTTAGATTCTAGGGTTTCCTAAAACAACTAGCCTATTTCTAAATGGTCTAAACGACAAGTCATTAGAAGCCTCAAATCGCCTCTTCACCCCCAATTGTTGTCAGGTAAGTACAAGTGAGGAAGGAGGGATCCGCTCACAAATCGTGAGACGGGCCTTTTAAAGTTATCTTTGCTTACTTGCCTAGCCTAGACACCACAAAGTCAGGTTTAGATAAACGATCGATGTCCACAACTTATCGTGTTTTCCTAATAAGAGGTATTGTTCATACCAGAATATTACATTTTATACCACCCATTCTTACGCTCGTGTGTTTATAGGTAGGTGCTTTTGATCCGTGTTTGTTACATATTTGCAGGATACAGGTTCTCGGTTCTAAAACGGTGAAATTCATGGAAAACACGACAAAATCCGGGTTCCTGCCAACCACAGATAAAACACGGTCTCCGCTCTTCATCCGTAAGCTGCCAGATACCAGTTTAGGAAGATAAAATGTCAAATCAATGTCGTTTTCAGGCACAAGGCTCAATGGTAGCACAAGATCCAAGAGATCTACGCGGAGCTCGAGGCAATCATTCCAAATCTTGACAAAAAGTCCACCTTTCCCTCAACAGAAATTCTGGAAAATTCGTGAAGAAATTATGAAAAAATACAGATACCAAAATAATGTACACAACAAACCAGGGACCCCGACCAAAACCCACGACCCAACTCACCAAGGGAGCCGCGTTTCCGCGGCCAATAGGGGGTATTGGCCGCGGAAACGCGGCCGTACTGTGGCCTCATTTTGTCGTCTTTTGGGGGTATTTTGGGTACTTCATTTATGGGCTGATGGTTGTCCTAGATCTTCAACCCTCTGCCTATAAATACTCCAGAATTGAGCAAAGCCAAGGGTCATTCTTTTGTTCCTCTTTTGTAGTCTTTTGTATAGTTTTTCTTCTTCTTCTTCATTCTTTTTCCATGAAAATTGTAGTAAGAGCTTTTTGAGTGGAGATCAATGAAGATGAGGGTTTTGTATCATTCTCTTGTGTTTCTTCTTCCCCTTGAGATTCTTGCTTTCTCTTGATCATTCAACCTCTTCATTGAGCTTGAATGGTTAAGGGTTAGTTATTGATCTCAAGGGTCGTATTCTTTCATGGAATTAGCACTTCATTTCACATGTGTTCTCTACCCTTCCCTTGATCATGCAACCTCTTGATTGAGCTTGCAAGTTTAAGGGTTGGCTATTGATCACATGCTTGTCTTGAGTCCTAGTTTCTTGTTCTTTTTATCGCTTATTTATTACTTGCTTTTTATTACCTTGTCTTTAATTACTTGCAATTTAATTCACGCACTTAATTACTTGTAATCTTTTCTTTTCTTTGTTCTTTTCTTTTTGTTCTCTCTTTGTTGTTCATTTTGTGAATGTTGTAATTATCTTTGTTGTTAAGAATAAATACGGCATTGTAAGTTAACACTTCTTTCCTCATTTCCTTTTCCCGTTATTTTCCATTTGAACTCCGCCCAAACGTTACGCAAGCGCTCCGTTAGGCACCCTACCCTGACAAGGTAGCGGTGATTCCTAACCGTGACCGGTTGCGTTCGGTTTGGCCGGAGGCGAAAGCAAGAGACAAGAACGGAAGGACAAGGGTAAATAAGCCGGATTCCACGAATACCGCGCTTAAATCCCCTAATCCACGTTGTTGCCAATTGCTCTAGCTTCAATTGGTCAAGACTCGGCTCAAAGGTTTTGAGTACGGATTTCTTAACTTATAATCTCGTATTTTCTTCTTAACAACTTTATACTTGCAAATAAACACATAGGTTAGATCAAACAAACATACAGATTCTTTATTAACTCGTCTAAGATATGAACGGACATACAACCATCTCCCTGTGGATCGACCCGTGCTCAACCGGCTAGCTGCATAGCGACACCGTCTTGATTGCGGTTAACTTTAATTCTTTTAATCAAATGGCGCCATTGCCGGGGAAACGGTAGCGTATTTTCTTTCTTGTTATTCGGGTTAATATTCTTTTTGTATATATTTATAAAAAAAATAAAAAAATCCTTTTGTTTTTTGTTTTTTTTTATCATTCTTGTGGGCAAGTGTGCAGATTTTTGTGTATTTGCAAACTGCGACTGTGGGGAGCAAAGTGTGCATTCAAGGCAAAGGTGATTACGAAGTACAGTGCCAAAGATCCGGATAGTTTGACTCGCGCAAGCGAACCTTTCAAGCTTACCGGATTTGATTCAACGGGGGTTTCCTAACCCAAAACTTAACGGTACGTACGTTACTAACACCTTCTTCTCAAATCTGACGCTTCCAATATACTATTCTTTGCAGGATTCTTTGCAAGTTCGCTAGCAACGCTAAAAATTGACTAACCCGTATTTGTTGCAGTGCCGCGCTTAAATTAAAAAACGATTGTTTGATTCCTTATAGAATTTTTATTGAATTGCGCATTGCATACATTAATACGGACTTAAGGGCAAGCGAACCCCACAACATACGGTAAAGGATTTCATCACCTTTTCCGTGGCCCACAAATCACGAACTTGCGCATAACGTTTACCCGCACAAAATTTAAAAGAAACTAGACTTTAAGCATTAAGGACTTCGCGCTCACTAGGAGAAGTTAACTGTGTTTAGAACCTTGCTTAACGGTATATTGTTTACGGGGTGTCTAGGAAAGTGTTAACGGCGAAACCGCCAAAAGAGAAAGGGTTATTTAATTAAGGAACTTCGCGAAAGCGTTGGAAAACCTCCCCTTATCTCTGCACTTACCTGGCCTCGTGATCAGTGTATCTTGAGCCTGTTTCTCGACACAGTTTTACTTCGACAATCAAGTTCTGGAGCAGGTCTAGTTGACCTAGGTTAACCCTAGAACGATTAGGTGTGTGGTATTTTTTGTGTCGTGATTGTTTTTGTCCATATTCTTTTTCTATGTATACTTCATTCTTTTGTTAATATATAACTAAAAAAAAAAATTATCACATTCTTTTTCCCCTCCTTTTCTCTGCCTTTCTCTCTTCATATCATGGGTACTCCACCTCGCAAAACTCTTGCCGAACTTTGGTACCCACAACCAGACATTACTTCATACGGTTCTTGTTTTGGTCGAACTTCAAACGACCCCTCCATGCCAAAAATTTCTTTGAAAGATCGGATAGACGCGTCTAGGACGAACAACTGGACCCCGCAATCCACTTCGTACCAACCGTCTCAAACATTCACCCCTTCTTGCGTTGATACCCCTTTTGAAAGTCCAGTTGTAGCCACAAGACCTATGTCTCTTGCTGAACATATTGAACAATCTCGTAGCCGATCTTTCACTCCTTTCACCACTTCAAATTCTTGGGATCAACAATTCCATTCACCTTCCTATCCAGATGTTGATCCTGCTCCTGTCCGGCCATTCAATTCCTACCAATCCTACCCTACTTTTGCACCTTCCCTAGACATTGCTTCAGAACCGCCATTTGGGAGTTTTCAGTATCCAAACAACTTTGAATCTTTTCCTGGAACCCCTTCACAACCAATGTCTAGTCTAGAACAGTCGTTGGAAGACTTTAGGGTAGCGTCAAGCCAACAGATGATGGATTTGAATGCGTCCATGGCCGCCCTCATGCAACCTAGTGACCCGGTAGCTAGTTTTTAACTAGCTCCAACTTTTTCAATGTATGATGTGGCGGCAGGACAGGCTGTGAATTTGAGTGGAGAAAGTGAGCTGTATACCCTTCCAAATCAAACCTACCCGTCTCAAATTGAATCCCACAACTCCTGTGTTGAAAGTCTATCAAGTGTCCCAAATGAATTATCTGTTGAAGATAGAATGTTTGATGAGTTGTGCGACTTTGTAGTGTTTGATTTGCCAGATTGTGAAGGGACCTTGCCAAGTGAAACCACACCCAATCCTTTTGACCTCTACACCTCCATCTTAGAACCAGAATCGATTGAAATCCATGCTTTTGATGAGGTGTCAGAGAATTTTGATTTTCACTTGATTGAGGATATTGACGCTGGGGATATTTTGGATGATGAACCCGTAGATTTGGCTGAGTTTGTCTCTTCAAATCATCATCCCGAGTCATTAAATGTTTTTCCCGAACCCCATATGCGTCTGGACTTTGAAGAAAAGAGCATGGATGTGCTAAATTTTGAGGAGAATATTGAGGATAGTTTTGAGGATGAACCAGTTTTGCTTGATGAGTCGGAATTTCCAATTCATCCTGTTCCTTCCACTCACTGTGTACACCCTCCTGACCCTTTAACCGATACCCTTCCTCAACCACTTCCCTCCATCCTTTCCATCGTTCCGACCTTGCAAGAACCTGTCTCACTTTCATTTCATATGTCTGGTTTACCAAGTTCGGCGTACCCATGGTTTCTTACGAATCCTGAGGGATTCGACCCAATTTCTCGACGAGTAAATATATTAGCACAATCACTTTTCACACATCGGTCATCACAAATTGTGCTAATCTATTTACTCCGTTTGCACCCTCAAGTTCGTTTTCCACTTCTTTTTCCCTTCCGCCATTCTTCTTCCTCTTATATACCGAGACCGTATACCACTTCTATCTCCATACGGTCTCGCGTATTCTCCATCTCTTCTCTCTATGCCTTCTTTCACCAACCACTGCTTTATCACAATAAGATCTTTGAATGGTTGGTGCTCACTTTTGGCCTGTGTAAGGCCTTGTATAGTTTGAAACTGTTCTTTCCCCCTAATCCTGAACTTCAACGCTTAACGTGGAAACACTGTTTTACTTTAGTTTGGGGGGGGCACCTTTTTTGTATATATTTTTTTCTTTTCCTTTTTGTATATAATTTGTTTTTAGGGGGAGCGCCGACAATTTTGACCCTCTTGGTATAGCCTGACAGTGAGGGCACTGTCAAGTTTAAGTTTGGGGGTGTGCTCGGTAAGCATTCTTCCTTCGCATTCATCTGTATATTTTGCATTTGCATATCTTATTTAAAAACCCATAAAAATTTGAAAATTTTCCAAAATATAAAAACTTTGTCGTCAAGTTAGCTAATAGGGTAACTTAGATCTTTATTCCGAAAGTTTAGTTGATATGATAGAAATAACTAAATTCTAGGCTTAGGAATTGAAAACCCTAAAAATAACCCTCATTCTGTTTAAACTTGGTAAGTATACGTCCTTACAGTTTTTTTGAGAACTAGGTAATCTTGAGTTCAATTCTTGAGTTAAGTCAAGATAAAGAGAAAGTATTGAAGCTTTACTGGAGGATAAGTCTGAAAAATAGTTTCTTTTCTTGAGTTCAAATTTAGAAAGTATATACCCTACAAACTGCACATACACGCACCTTGAAACTGGGGATAGTAGAGGATACCTAAAAATACTCTTGCCTGAAAGCCTAGTATGAAAGAAAAAACGGTATTTGAAGCTAAACACCAAAAGAGCATATTGAAAAATATATCCGGTCTTGAAAAAGAAAAAGAAAAATAGAATAAAGTCAAGACCTGGAAACTGCTATTTACGCTTTAAGTTCACACATTCAGTAGTCGGCCGTTAGTGCCTCAAGAAGCATTAATAGTCGCATGAAAGGTGTGTGAGCAAATCCGTCCATCCTTAATGAAAAGAAGTAGTATTAGGTATTAAGGCAAGGGTAATATAGCTTGAATTGAATTCTTGAGTGTAGGGGTGCAAATATACACATACGTAGGGGTATACAATCGATGTTTGAATAAAAGATAGAAATAAAGAATAAGACTTGTGTTTTCTGTAAAGTTGATAAAAATCCCTGATTTGAGGCCGCACTTTAGAAGGAAAACTCAGGAGAACCAACATCATTTTAAACTTTTTTGGAGCGTATACGAACCAAGGTTAAATAGATAAGAGGTGTGTGAAGAATAAGGGTTGGATATTTCTAACTTAGGATGATAGAGTTTCTAATGTAAATACTGAACTGTAGGAGTAGAATCTATGTTAACTTATGACACTAGCTTGGCGGGATTTTGTGGGTGTAATCCGCTGAAAACCCTCAGGAGACAACACTCCTCCTACTAGGGACACCTAGAGGTTTAACGGCTTGTTGCACGCGCTCAGTGCAATCGCGTTCCCTGCGAAAGTGCGGTTATCATTTTATTTTTGTGAATAATTGGTTTTGCTCGGGACGAGCAAAAATTAAGTTTGGGGGTATTTGTTCATACCAGAATATTACATTTTATACCACCCATTCTTACGCTCGTGTGTTTATAGGTAGGTGCTTTTGATCCGTGTTTGTTACATATTTGCAGGATACAGGTTCTCGGTTCTAAAACGGTGAAATTCATGGAAAACACGACAAAATCCGGGTTCCTGCCAACCACAGATAAAACACGGTCTCCGCTCTTCATCCGTATGCTGCCAGATACCAGTTTAGGAAGACAAAATGTCAAATTAATGTCGTTTTCAGGCACAAGGCTCAATGGTAGCACAAGATCCAAGAGATCTACGCGTAGCTCGAGGCAATCATTCCAAATCTTGACAAAAAGTCCACCTTTCCCTCAACAGAAATTCTGGAAAATTCGTGAAGAAATTATGAAAAAATACAGATACTAGAATAATATACACAACAAACCAGGGACCCCGACCAAAAGCCACGACCCAACTCACCAAGGGAGCCGCGTTTCCGCGGCCAATAGGGGATATTGGCCGCGGAAACGCGGCCGTACTGTGGCCTCATTTTGTCGTCTTTTGGGGGTATTTTGGGTACTTCATTTATGGGCTGATGGTTGCCCTAGATCTTCAACCCTCTGCCTATAAATACTCCAGAATTGAGCAAAGCCAAGGGTCATTCTTTTGTTCCTCTTTTATAGTCTTTTGTATAGTTTTTCTTCTTCTTCTTCATTCTTTTTCCATGAAAATTGTAGTGAGAGCTTTTTGAGTGGAGATCAATGAAGATGAGGGTTTTGTATCATTCTCTTGTGTTTCTTCTTCCCCTTGAGATTCTTGCTTTCTCTTGATCATTCAACCTCTTCATTGAGCTTGAATGGTTAAGGGTTAGTTATTGATCTCAAGGGTCGTATTCTTTCATGGAATTAGCACTTCATTTCACATGCGTTCTCTACCCTTCCCTTGATCTTGCAACCTCTTGATTGAGCTTGCAAGTTTAAGGGTTGGCTATTGATCACATGCTTGTCTTGAGTCCTAGTTTCTTGTTCTTTTTATCGCTTATTTATTACTTGCTTTTTATTACCTTGTCTTTAATTACTTGCAATTTAATTCATGCACTTAATTACTTGTAATCTTTTCTTTTCTTTGTTCTTTTCTTTTTGTTCTCTCTTTGTTGTTCATTTTGTGAATGTTGTAATTATCTTTGTTGTTAAGAATAAATACGGCATTGTAAGTTAACACTTCTTTCCTCATTTCCTTTTCCCGTTATTTTCCATTTGAACTCCGCCCAAACGTTACGCAAGCGCTCCGTTAGGCACCCTACCCTGACAAGGTAGCGGTGATTCCTAACCGCGACCGGTTGCGTTCGGTTTGGCCGGAGGCGAAAGCAAGAGACAAGAACAGAAGGACAAGGGTAAATAAGCCGAATTCCACGAATACAGCGCTTAAATCCCCTAATCCACGTTGTTGCCAATTGCTCTAGCTTCAATTGGTCAAGACTCGGCTCAAAGGTTTTGAGTACGGATTTCTTAGCTTATAATCTCGTATTTTCTTCTTAACAACTTTATACTTGCAAATAAACACATAGGTTAGATCAAACAAACATACAGATTCTTTATTAACTCGTCTAAGACAAGAAGGTAAGATAACACCATCTCCCTGTGAACCGACCCGTGCTCAACCGGCTAGCTGCAAAGCGACACCGTCTTGATTGCGGTTAACTTTAATTCTTTCAATCAGGTATTTATTTAAAAGTGTGTCAAATCTAAAACTTCTAGAATTAGTTTTGTTAAGAATATGGTATTTAAAGAAAGTTTTGTTTTATCGTATTCTAAGTTTTGATGATATCATTTTGGGATTGTATTTCCGTGTGTGTGGAGGTAGGTCATTACCTCGTGCTCTACTTTGAATGTATAGCAAAGTTAAGGGGTTAAATGTGAAATCGAAACATGATGGTATTAAAGTGAAAAATACGATAAATTGGAAAGGTTATCTTTTCATGTGACGAAACTTGTTCAAATTGATTTTTAAAAGTTTAATAGTCAAGGTAAAGATGTTTAGACATGAATGTATTGGTTAGAAGTGAAATTTTATAGAAAACCGAATCGGAAATCGGATTTGTTCCGATTCCGTCGGGTTTCGTAATTTTGTATTGTAGAGAAATAGAAAGGGAGATAGAGTGGGACTTACGGGTTTCGATTACTCAAGAGAGTGAGGGGGAACTAGAGGAATCGTCGGTGTGTTGCGTCGTCGCCGATAGCTCCTAAAACGTTCGCTGGAATTTCCGCCGGAATTTCGTCGGAGCTTCGCCTCAAGCTTGTTTTCAAAATACGCAACTCTTTGAAAATTTTTGAGAGAGTGGCTCAAGATTTTGGGGGTGAGAGGGTAGTGTGTAGGGTTGGTATTTATAGGGTTAGGCTTGGGTTAGGGTAGATGAAAAGTTAAAAATAAAAATGTGATAAAATGTAATAAAAATGTATTAAAAGTGGAGTAATTGAGGTTTTTATAGAGCTCTGGAAGTGGTCGGAGTCTGAAATTTTGCAGGTGCATAGGGAATATGAAACGACACAACTTTCATGTTGGGGTCGTCGCCGGAATCGGTCGACTCGGGGGTGACTCGGTCGGAGCACTGAGTCGGCCGAGTCAAGGCCGAGTTTGCCGATTCCCGGCCGAGTCCAGTAGCCAGGATCCCCCTCGACGGTTCATCTAACTCCTGGAAGTGTTACATCTTTGGGTGTAGTGGGGGTTTTGTGAGATATGCACGTGTAAACTCTTGGTATTCTAAAGGTTTTAAAAAAATCAATATTAAAAATAATGTGGGGTATGGGATTTGAACTCTGGTGGCTTGGTTCAGCAGTGCACGGTGTTACCAATGAGCTACAAGCTCCTTCTTGTAATTATAGTGTGAAATAATTACTTAAAGTGGTAACAGCAACATTAAATACCCCAAGTATACTTTAATTTTAAAGCAATTTTATGTACACTAAAAATGGAGTTATTTAAAAACAAAATAATTACATATATATTGTGCTCGGGTTAAAAATACTCCTTTATGGATTTTGAAAAAAATTTGTATAGAAAAGTGTATAGAAAAATTAGGGTTGTTACAGTACCGTTGTTGCTTATCTCATTTCCTATTGTATATGGACTTAGTATTAATGAGACACAACACCATTATTGACGGTTCTTGTTGCACGAGCACTAATTGTATGCTACACCCACACCGTCAATAATTGCCATGACACGCACAACACCTATACATATGTTATATTGTGTTGGTTAGGGAAATTGAGACATGATCCTTATATTCCTTTGTGCTTATGAACCATAGCATACCTGTATACTTACATGCTTACACATATGCCTTGCTATGTACACATACTTACATGTACACCGACTTACCATGCTAGGGTTACATAAACCTATGTGGTATTGTTTTGTCATTGACATAGAGTTATTGATTCTTATGCGTTAGCGTATATGATAGGTAGTATACCTTACCATTCCAACATGCTAGTTACGTATATACCTATATGGTATTATACATTTACTGACAGGTATATACACATATGAGATATAACTACATATACATCTTGCATACATACTTACACATATACCTGGAGGGTATTACATCATTATTGATAGGTAGATACACATATCTTTCTATACCGACATGGTTACGCATACTTGGCTATAGCTACATGTTCACTTTTATATGATGTTGCGTTGGATTTCAGAGAAATTAGGAACCGCGTGATACACTTGATAACTTGTTGCAGTTAAATACCGAACTTTCCTTTATAGGCTAATATTACTGTTTCATGTTGCATATATTATATTTCATAGATTTCGCATTGATATATAGTTTTCATATGATGTTTCTGGATGTTTTACTCCTGCTATATATATATATATATATATATATATCAGTGGTATGGGACGCTGACATATATATGTATATATATTGTGTATATATATATATATATATATATATCAGTGGTATAGGACGCTGTTATATATGTACACCTATTTAATAATTATCATCATAATGATCTATCCGAATATTCTTATTCATTACTTGATGTTTTCTTGATTTGAGAACCGTGGTAGTTTCATGAAGTTATACATTATTTGAAAAAAAACCTGGTTTCTCTTGATATAATATTTCAACGTCCGCCAAGATATTTCTTAGGTCTGATATTTGTGATATATACCCGATGCGAGGAGTGGAGTGGGCCGTGTGATGGAAGATGGTGGAGCCTGGTATGGATCCCTCGGCAAGAAGATCGCAGATGATGGCGATGAGCCCAGAAGGCTGATAAGTACCTACCGGTGATAGTATTTGGACACGGCGGTTATCGTAGGGATACCGGCCGGAGTCATGTATGTATGGATACATGGAATTTCGAGTGTCGAAGCTGGGCATTCGGGTTTCCAGATAGCGTATGATACGTACCTATCAGGACCAGTCGTGGTGACAGCACCTGATATATCAGTATTTATGTGTCAATACTAGACACTAGTTTTCATGATGTTTTCGGGTGTCGATGTTTGACACTCAGGTTTCATGAGACTTACAGGATGTGTTTTATCCATACTCAGCATTTATTTGATATGCATTGCTTCATGTATTAGTAGTACCTGATAGAGTACTTTTTATGACTGTTGCATATACATATTGCCATTTATTGCTATCCACTTGAATGTGATAGATTATCGCAGTACGTGCATACTTAGGATTACCTGCATATGTTATTTACTATTCACGAGTTGGCAATTCACCCCCGTTGTGCCACAGGATTTTGCAGGTTGTCCCTCAGAGCAGTCGTTTGGCAGGGCTTCTTCCTATCGTATCATCTTTTGCAGCGGATACCGCTTTGGCTGACTGTGAGCAATTTTGCTATAGGTGGGTTTCGCGGTTATCTGTTTATGTACATTGTATCTTGATGTATCTAGTACTCTCCATCTACCACTTTCATGTATTGACTTAGAAACGAGATGTGAGGACGATATTGTATATTTTTTTGGTGACTCGGGATGTATTTTATGCAGTTTTATTTATATCGTCTTTTATTTCTTCGCTACGGCGTCATATATCTGTTATGGTGTTTGTTTCCGCCTTTGGGCGTAGATTTTGCTCCCGTTGGGGATGCTTTACTTATATCTTTGTATGTACCCAATTTTGGAGCTAGATTTTACAAAGGAGGTCCTACTAAAATTTTTAAGAAAGTCAATTTGGACTTTAAAGAATTTATACTTGAGAATTTCAAAAGTTTTAACAATGTTCTTATCATTTGCTACTTTTGATGGTTTAGATTGCTGGGTTTCGGCTTACTTGAATTGCGTTACGCCTGTAGACGTTACGTAGTTTAAGGGCCGTCACGTGCCAAATTTCGGGTCGTGACAAAGTTGGTATCAGAGCGCTAGGTTTTACCTTTCGGAGTGTAGGATGACCTTGGTATGATGGAGTAGGTAGCTTAAGCAGAGTGATGTAGCGTATGTATGTCCGCGGCATACTTACGACACGGTACTCCGCCTAAAGTCACCTAAGTACTAATTGCTTGAAATTCCTTCCATGATGATACATATCTTTATGATTCGATTTCCGTGTTCATATCGAATCCTATTTCCATTTATAGCCTTTTGCCGCCGATGACTATGAGGGCTCAGAGTGATGCAGCGAGAGCCGAGGTCAGAGTTGACTCATTTGGGACGAGGACTGACCAGGATGGTACGCTCGTTGCACAGGAGCAGATTGAGCCGCCTTCGATAGATCATATCGCTAAAGCTTGAAGAAGATATGCAGGACTTACGCCAGATGATGAGATCGTTGATTGAGGCCAGTCGAGCGCAGCGATAGGAGGTTGCCACCCCTATTACCCAGTTATTCCTTACAATCAGCACAGAGCATTGTGCTACTTACACGGCATTAGTTGACGCAACCCTATTCGACGAGGAGCATCTTTCCGAGACTTTGGTAGTTCGAGGACAGAGGAGGGCTCATGCAGGTGTACCAGCCCAGAGACAGAGGTTTAGTCACCGTGACAGATTTCATGCACGTCGTGGGAGTAGCAGAGGTTTGGGACGAGGGTTGTCGTTTGGCTCTTATCCCCAGGAGGGTCAGCAGTCATCGAAGGGATGTTTTCGATGCGGGAGCCTTCAACACTTCGTCAGACATTGTTCCTTGACGCCGTGTCAGACTCATGTTCAGAGAGGTCATGGTCGTGGAGGGTTCGTTCAGAAGGGACAGGTTGGTAGAGGAGGAGGACAGACAGTTGCGTATAGAGGGCAGGCACGAGCGTTTGCTTCTACTCATCGTGACGCACGGGCATCCAATGTAGTGGTTGTCTGGTATTCTTAATTCGTATCTTCTTCGGATTCGTATGTTTGTTTAATTCGGGATCTATGCACTCGTTTGTTCTACACACTTCGTGCCATGGTTGGGCCGAGAGTCGTATATCTAGATCAGCCGTTTGTTGTGTTAACTTCTGTCAGCGATCCTTTGGTTGCGCGACACGTATTTCGGTCATGTGCCAATTGGGTAGAAGATAGAGATTCGTCTATCGATTTGATCCTTCTAGAGATGTTGGGCTTTGACGTTTTCCTGGGCACGGACTGGTTAGCTACGTGCTATGCGTCTGTGGACTGCCGCGAGAAAACAGTCAAGTTTTGTTTTCCCGGCGAGTCAGTTCTTGTTGTACAGGAGGACAGTGGTGCCGCCTCTCACAGCTTGAATTCAGCCTTTTACGCCAGACGGCTTTTGAGAAGAGGATGTCGAGAATTCTTGGTTTTCATTCTTGATACCCGAGTCATAGTGGGTTTGTTGGACCGGGTTCCTATCATGCGAAAGTTTTCCGACATTGTTCCAGATGAGCCGGTGGAGCTTAGGGAGCTTAAGAATCTGCTACAGAGTTGCTAGATAGGGGGACTTGTATGTCCAAATGTTTCTCTTTTTGGAGCTCCTATTCTGTTAATCAAGAAAAAGACGGCAGTTTGAGGTTATATATCGATTAATCGTCAATTGGACCGAGTTACGGTGCGGATAGGTATCCTTTACCCCGCATTGACGATTTCTCTGATCAGCTCCAGAGTGCGAGACATTTTCTAAGTTTGTTTGGGATCGGGTCATCATTAGTTACGGGTTCAGAATGATGACATTCCGAAGACTGCTTTTGTGCGCGCTACGGGCTTTATGAGTTTTGGTGGTGTCATTGGACTCACCAATGCCCTAGCAGCATTCGTGATGTGATGAACCAAATTCTTCAGGACGTTCCTCAACCAGTTTATTGTTGTGTTACAGATGACATTCTGGTCTTTTCCAAGAGTCGTGAGGAACAAGAGCAGCACTTGAGGATTTTCTTTGCAGACATTGGGAGAGCACCAGCTGTTTGCTAAATTCTTCAAGGGTTCCTTCAGGATTGATCATGTTGACTTCCTAGGTCATGTGGTTATAAGAGACGGTATTTGTATAGACCCGAGGAAGATCGAGGCCGTACAGCTTGGCCCAGACCTGTTCAGCGACTGAGGTCCGCAGCTTTTTGGGCTTAGCCGGTTGTTGCCGCCGTTTCATGCAGGATTTCTTATGTTTCGCTGCACCGTTGACCGGACTGGCAAGGAAGGAGGTTCTTTTCTTGGACTGAGGCATATGAGTTGAGTTTTCAGCAGTTGAAGATTCGGTTGATAACTGCACCAGTTCTATCTTTGCTTTCTGGATCGGGCGACCTTGTTGTTTACTGTGATGTTTCGTGAGTGGGGCTCGATTGTGTACTGATGTGGCACTATAAAGTTATCGCTCATGCTTTCCGACAGTTGGAGGAAGTACGAGCAGGATATCCCACTCATGATCTGGAGATGGCCCCGGTGGTCATGAGTTGAAGATTGGGAGACACTACATGTTCGGAGAGTCGTGTTAGATTTTCATGGACCACCAGAGCTTAATGTACATCTTCTAGCAGCGGGATCTGAGTTGAGACAGCGCCGTTGGATGGAGCTTGTAAAGGATTGTGATTGTGAGATCCTTATTGCCCGGGGCAAGGCGATTGTGGTAGCTGATGCTTTGAGTCGTAGGCCCGGGGTAGCTTGTTCCAGTTGTGCGCAGTTTAGAGACGGTCTTCTGTAGATTTACAGTTCTTGTGTGATCGTTGAGTATAGCTTAAATTCGCCTCTACTGAGGGGACGGCTTGCTCATGTCCGCGCCCGTCCACTTTTACTTAATCGTTTTCATGGGGCATAGCCCGCCGATTCTCATTTGTCTGAGATTATGAGCATGTTCGGTAGGGTAAAGATTCAGAGTTCTTGATTTATGACCAGGTTGTGCTACGTTTCGGACTCGTTGGCATGTACCTGATACTTATGGGTAGAGACGCGAGATCCTAGAGCAGGCACATCAGTCAGCTTTCTGTGTTCGTCCAAGTTCCACCATTATGTAACGTGACTTGAGAGTTAGTTATAGGTGGGCAGGGATGAAGAGTGAAGTTTCGGATTTCGTTTCGAGGTGTCTGACTTGTTGCGAGCTAAGGTTGAGCATTGGAGACCGGTTGGAGAGTTGCAACCTTTTTACCATTCCGGAGTGGGAATGGGAGCAGATCTCCATGAATTTTGTTGTGGCGTCTACCCAGTTCTAGGCAAGGTGTGACTCCATTGGGTGTTTGTTATCCGGTTATGCTCAGTTTGCTCAGTTGTTCTTCGAAAAGTTTGTGTGTTTGGACGGAGTTCCTACATACGTTGTATCCAATAGAGGCACCCAATTCGCTAGTCGTCTTTGGCAGAAGCTTCAGGAAGCCTTGGGCACTAGCTGAGCTTTAGCTCCGCTTTCCATCTGTAGGCCGATGGTCAGTTAGAGCGGACTATACAGACTCTGGAGGATATGCTTGTGCGTACATACTAATTGTTGTTGGCAGTTGGGATCGCCGCTTGCCATTGATTGGGTTCTGCTTCGATAACTGTTATCAGGAGACATTCCAATTGGAAACCTTTAGGCTTTGGTTGGTAAGTTGTGTCGATCGCCAGTCTGTTTTTCTGACTCACAGAGTAGGATTTTTGGACCCCATCTAGTCATGAGACTACGGAAATGATCCGGTTGATTCAGGTCAGGATGAGAGCAGCCCAGTGCAGAAAGAAGTCTTATGCCGACCGTCGTTGTCACGGACTTGAGTTCGCAGTGGGAGATCATGTATTCCTACGGATTTTTCCGGTGAATGGTTGTTGAGTTTTGGGAAGCTTAGTCCAAGATTGTAGGTCCTTATGAGATCCTTGAAGCAAGTTAGTACCGTTGCCTATAATATGGCACTTCCGTCCAGATTTTGAGTATTCACCCCGTATTTCTTGTGTCGATACTTCGCAATTACCTTCATAACCTTTCTCACATGATTCGACATCAGACCATTTAGCTTGGACGCGTCTTTTCTTTCTCCGGCAGCCGATAGTGTTAGTGGATCGGCAGGTGGAGGAATTTTGGTCAAACATCTCACCATCTGTGAAGGTTCTTTTGCATAGCCGTCTAGTGAGGTGATCCCTTGAGAGGCTGCTAGCGAGATGCGGAAGGATTTGTTTTTTTTCCCTCATCTCTTCGAAGGTACGCGTACATAAATTTTTTATTCGGGGACCGAATTTCTTTAAGGGGGAAGATTGTAATGTTTTGGAAATCATTTAGGTGATTTTCAATTTTTAGGGAAAAATAGTCGGTGTTTTCCGTAAAAACCTAGAAGCGATCTTTTTGCAGTATAGAATTTACTGCACCTACTTTAGCTTGGAAATTGCTGGATTGCGGGTTTTTGTAAGTCATTTGAAATTTTAGTGCATTTTAATATTTTTCTCTAATTAAAATATTATTTTAAGCTTTTAATTATTTATTTATTTAGTGGTAATTACAATTTTATTTGGATTAATTATTACTAATGTGAATCTATGCTAAGTTAATCACTAGATTAAGCTTTAAACCTTTCTCTCCAAAATATCTAGATATTTGTGATTTAAAAATGAAATTTTAAAGAAAATGAAAATGAGGTGGCACAGATATTATTTGCATTAATGAGCTTTAATTGGTTTTTATCTAGAATTTTCCACACATTTTCAAAAAAAAACCTCTCCTTGCTTTGGCCGAACCCAACTCTTGCTGCCCTTTGTTTTTCCTTGCTCAATTTCACCTCTCCAAGCTCACAAAAATTCTTCAAAAATCCCTAAATAATCTCACAAACTCAAATATAAATCAATACCTAATATTCTTCAACCTTAATCTTGCATGGATCTTCATTCAAGTCGTCATTTTTGGAGGCTAAAATTTGGATTTCTAGTTGCTAGTTTGTGATTCAACTGGAGGTATAAATTCTAACCGTAAACTCTATTTGTTATTATAAATCATTAATTTGTTTACTAGTTGTTTAAATAAAGCTTTTATTTAGATGTTTAGAATTTCTAGAAATGGTTTATGATAATCAAGTTAGGGTTTTGTTTAGTGAAATAGTTAAGTGGGTTGTTTAGACAAAAGAAAACTTAATCTAATTGCTCAATTGTTAAATGTTATTTTCCTAATCATCTAATTAAGCTTAAGTGCAAACTAAACATTTACTAAATGCTATTTAAGTGAGATTAAAATTCTAATAATGGTTTGTGTTGTTTAAGCATGCTATTATGAGATGATTGTGACTACTAGTTTAGGTTAACTTGTAGTTTTGAACTAATATGATTAAATGTTGCGTACTAGATTTCGGTAAAGTTTAGACGTGAGTTTCTATTGGCATTGCGATGTGATATATATTACATTCCACGTTTTATATTGTGTTGTGAATGTGCGATCGGTATGATCGGGGTCTAGACTTGGTGGTTGTGTAGTTTTGCGTTCCTAGCTAGGGTTGTGCCGATATCGTGCGTGTTTTGTGCAGTAAGTGCACAGCGTGTTTATCTTGTGGGCGCTATCCTTGCATTACGTGTCTTTTTTTAGCTTTTGCTCTTGAGTTGGTTTCGTAGTGTCGCTATGCATGTTAGCCACTAGACGAACATTTGAGAGTATGTTTGGAGTTGGTGTGTCGGTTAAACGTAGTTTGTACGTGTTACTGGTCAATTTCTAATATAACTTTTTTGTTATGTGATTTCAGGATCCCAGGCGAGAACTTAGGACGCTACGAAGAAGGGGAAAGCGAGTGGTTGGTTTTACTTAACCAGGATCGAGTGAGTAGATTTAACATCTACAGGGGAATCGGCCGCATGGCGTTATGCTTCTGAGCTTGATTAAATGATATGACTTAGTTAGAAGTATACGGACATTGATTGTGCATGTGTACCTTTGTTGCTTATCTCATTTCCTATTGCATATGAACTTAGTATTAATGAGACACAACACCATTATTGACGGTTCATATTACACCAGCACTAATTGTATGCTACACCCACACCGTCGATAATTGCCATGACACGCATAACACTTATACATATGTGATATTGTGTTGGTTAGGGACATTGAGACATGATCCTTATATTCCTTTATGCATATGAACCATATCATACCTGTATACTTACATGCTTACACATATGCCTTGCTATGCACACATACTTACATGTACACCGACTTACCCTGCTAGGGTTACATATACCTATGTGGTATTGTTTTGTCATTGACGTAGAGTCATTGATTCTTATACCTTGGCGCATATGATAGGTAGTATACATTGCCATTCCTACATGCTATTTACCGATATACCTATATGGTATTGTATATTTAGTGACAGGTATATACGCATATGAGACATAACTACATGTACATCTTGCATACATTCTTACACATATACCTGGAGGGTATTACATCATAATTGATTGGTAGATACACATATCTTGATATACCGACATGGTTACGCATACCTGGCTATAGCTACATGTTCACCTTTATATGATGTTGCGTTGGATTTCGGAGAAATTAGGAACCGCATGATACACTTGATAACTTGTTGCAGTTAAATACCGGATTTTCCTTCATATGCTCATATTACTGTTTCATTTTGCATATATTATATTTCATAGATTTCGCATTGATATATGGTTTTTATATGATGTTTCTGGATGTTTTACTCCTGCGTATATATATCAGTGGTATAGGACGTTGACATATATATGTGTATATATATATTATATATATATATCAGTGGTATGGGACGCTGTTATATATGTACACCTATTTAATATATATCATCATAATGATCTATCAAAATATTCTTATTCATTACTTGATGTTTTCTGGATTTGAGTACCGTGGTAGTTTCATGAAGTTATCCATTATTTGAAAAAAAACCTGGTTTCTCTTGATATGATATTTCAGCGTCCATCATGAGATTTCTCGGTTCTAAGATTTGTGATATATACCCGATGCGAAGAGTGGAGTGGGCCGTGTGCGGGTACATGGTGGAGCCCGGTATGGACCCCTCGGCGAGAAAATCGCAGATGATGGCGATGAGCTTGGAAGGCTGGCAAGTACCTACCGGTGATAGTATTTGGACTCGGCGGTTATCGTGGGGATACCGACCGGAGTCATGTATATATGGATACGTGAAATTTCGAGTGTCGAAACTGGGGATTCGGGTTTCCAGATAGCGTATAATACGTACCTATCTGGGCCAGTCGTAGTTACAGCACCTGATAGATCAGTATTTATGTGTCGATGCTAGACACTAGTTTTCATGATGTTTTCGGGTGTCGATATTTGACACTCAGGTTTCATGAGACTTACAGGATGTGTTTTATCCATAATCAGCATTTATTTGATATGCATTGCTTCATGTATTAGAATTACCTGATAGAGTACCTTTCATGACTGTTGCATATACATATTGCTGTTTATTGCTATCCGCTTGCATGTGATAAATTATCGCAGTACGTGCATACTTGCGATTACCTGCATATGTTATTTACTATTCACGAGTTGGCAACTCACCTCTGTTGTGCCACAGGGTTTTGCAGGTTGTCTCTCAGAGCAGTCGTTGGCAGGGCTTCTTCCTATCGTATCATCTTTTACAGCGGATACCGCTTTGGCTGACTGTGAGTAGTTTTTGTTAGTTATATATATGCCCTAGAGGCCATTGTTATACATATGATGTATATTGTAGTGGATGCTTGGATATATATAGAGATTACTTTTTTGCTCGACATGATAGTATGCTATTTGGTTTCACTTTGTCTTAACATGTTGACTTGTATTAGTTTGCTGTCTTGCTCTCACATGTTGATAAAGCCCTTAGGATATGTACTCGACTACTGGGACTATGATGAGATCATACTAGTGGGGCCACGGTAGTCCATGAGTATATCCTATAACAGTTCCTAGTCGATGGTGTACCGAGACAGGGTATCGATACACCAGAGTAGACTAGCGTATACGCATCTTGACCCATATGATGGGCGATGGATGATCCCATATCCATCGGTGTTTTGACATCAAAGATGGTGTACGGGTGCTCAGTGGAGACTGGGTACACTGAACGGACTCGCCGAAAACTCTTAGATGGTAATATACCTATCGTCAGATAGCAGTTCTCCGGTGACACTGGTACAGGTTAGTCTGTAGACCCGAGATCATCATAGAGTCTTGTGTGATTCCTACTATACTTTGATTTCCACCTTACCACGTCCAAGAGGGCGTGCAAAACGGTGGCTTTTGGGTACAGTTCCGAATCACATAGAGGCAATGAGCAATAGGCGGGGATTCGTCTCTCCCGGTATGGGGAGTTGATGTTATGCAGTGTTCGATTGGCTATAACTGGAAGTCCTTGGCCAGGGCTGATATAGAGTGCTACTGGTAAGTGTTATCAGTAGTTTCTTGACCTGTTATGAGCCTCACATCGACACGACTTATCGGTTACTGGGGTTGACGTTTACCACCAGTAAACTAGATATGCGACATATCAGACGAAGAGACCAGAATGTACGGTAGTGTTACTGATTGGATTCACAGGAGAATGTATAGGCTTGCTTGTTGATCTTCTGATCGCTCAATACCTTGGTGGCTGTTACGTTTAGCTGACCGCTTGCAGCTTGTGGGTGTTTGATATGATCATCACCTACTACCGGCGTATTGACGATTCTTTAAAGTCCTATACAGAGGTTTCTTGACTCAGGCAAAACGGAGTAGGAGAACATATGTGATATGTGCGGGATCGAGAATATTACGATATGAGATACCGTATTCTATTCTTGCGATATTAGATATCGGCCGGGTATATGTGATATAGCCGGGTCATCGGATCAAGTGTTGATTCGATGAACTGATACAGATTATATTAATCAGTTATTTGAGAAATAACCAGATTGTCGGATCAAGTGTTGATTCAATAATTTAATGTATAATTATATATGTGATATATTACATTACATTAACTGATATAAGCTCGCTTTAGTGATTCATTTTCTCACCGGATAATACATTGATATATATACGATATATGTTAATTGTATTATTTTCTTTTGTTACAAAAATATATTATATATGTGATATATAATATTGTAACAAGTTATGATTACAAATGCAACATGATTTCTGGAGATTAAACATAATTAAGGTTTGATTTGGGTTAGCATTTTCATGAAGCTTCTAGAAGCTTTACTTTTGTTTTATGCTTAGATATTTTGGATTGAAATTTTGAGTTGATATTTCTTAACCCAACCCAAACCCTTTACCCTAGTCTATTCTCTACAAGGGTTAAGCCATCATACTTAACCTAAGGTTGGATTTGTAACCATGGACAATAATTCATTATTCATCACAAAAGACTTCTTCTTCTTCTTCCTCCTTGAAAAGCTTGCTAGCTTTTTGAAAAGTGATGAATAAAAGTGAGAATTTGAAATAAAAAGAGAGCTAAATTCCTACTTCATCATCCTCATCTATTCTAACCACTTATATTAGGATGTTCACTTCACTAATACTTGATTAGAGAAGTGAGAGCTTGAGTTAAAGATTCTTCAAGGTAGATCGTCTTCGAAAAGGAAGACTTCAAGCAAGCATGGATCATTCGGCTTGTAGAGCCTCTCTAGAGTCCGGAAGTTCAAGGATCGCGGTGAAGGGACTACTACTCGGAGCTTATGAAGCGAAGGAGCGGACTACAAAGCTTGTAATCCCTTTCCTTTAGATGTAAAGTTGTTTACATGCTTTGTTAACCCAAATTATCTAGCAAAGATCCTCGCTTTAGGTTGTTCGGCACTTGTATTTTTTAAATTCGGCATGGTTGATGCCTTCCAGTCCCTTGTGATAGTGCCTAGTAACCCTACAGTGGTATCAGAGCTTAGCTAGAGCATTAGGCGACGTGTAGACAAAGTTAAAAGTCCAATCGAACCCCAAAACGTCGTATTTGACGCCCTCTCTGGAAATTTTTTAAAAAGATGGTTTTTTCCGTATTAAAAATACTCAAAAAAATAAGCAGGTGATTCTATGGATAACAGAGAAATACGAACCCCTAATTCCTTAAAGTCGCCGCGGAACAGCGGCCATAATAGGCTTTTGGCGGCGGTTCTGCGGCCGTACTTGGGTATTAGGGATAGTTGTTTCTAGGTAACATCCGTAGGTATTACTACATGCTTCTGGGAATTTTTAATATTATTCAAGTATTGAGTTTTCTGGAGATCTTTGGAATTCGTTGATTCGATCGGAAAGTTTAACATCGTTTAGTTTTTCGGGTAATTTAGAACGTGTTAAAATGTTCGAATGGATATCAATAACTCATTTTTTCATGAAAGAAAACTATCAAGTATTGGATTGTTTTCCTCTGTTTAAAACTTTCGGGAAAGCATGCTAGCGTATCTGTGGACCCTCTAGAAGAATGTAACCTTAACTCGATTATGTGACCATCAAAACTGCCACTGAACCCTAGAGTTTGTGGTAGTTTAGCGTTGCCACATGTGAGGTGTTGGTTTGACCCTTCTACTGCTGGTTCATTGGCACAGTGACATGTTCTGGGATTTTTGAACTCCGCTCAAGTGTTGAGCTATTTGGGAAATCTTGGATATTTGATTATTCGATCGGAAATTTTAACATTCTCTATTTATCTGGAATGTGATACAATATGTGGAATTCATTAAGTTAGGCATGAAATGCGAAGTATGTGATATTTCGGATTTAAGATGTCGAAAGTATTTGTGGATTCCAAATGTTGTAGTTTTACACTTTTTTTCTGTGACCGTAAGTGTAGTATGTGGTGTATCGCCGGCATCGTTGCTATACATCAATGACAGTCGGGATACGCATACTTGCTTACGTTGATGATATGAGATATTATGTGTTGCTGTGATATGTTATATTGGATCGTCGTGTTCTGAATAGCCGGGGGTTTTATGTGAGATGAGGGTTTTTATTTTCATTCATGTAAAATTCATTTGTATGTAATATTCTTTTATTGGGGCACTTCCGGGTTGAGGATGATGTCACCATTGTATATTATTTATTTTTCCGCATTAGGTAGACCCGGGAGGAGAGCACAAGTAACCGGGTTCTAGGGTCCAGAGGGAGGCCATCTCGAGGAGTCGAGACCGGGTCTCCTAACCCTAGAATTGGCAGAGTTACTTTCCGCTCTCGTACGGGTCTAGGGATGTGGGTTTGGCTATTCATCGCGACCATGGAATCCGTGTTTTATACAGGCTCGATATAAAACACGTACGTCCCAGTATATCCAATATTTCATATGTTATCTTCTGCTGCAATGTTCTGTGATGAGATCATATTACTGCCTGAGATGAATGCTTATACTATATATATGATATATAAATATTACAGCTTTCGTTTCTTCTGTGATGCTTAGGAAGCATAACTGATGGGATTTATTAATGAGATTAATAAAAGAAAAGAAACCTAAAAGATGTTGTAGAATCAAAACATTATAAAAAAGGGTAGCTACAGTTTTGCTTTACATAGTGGTATATATGATATACCCTGCACCTTATTCGATGAGGAAAGAGCCGAGATCCCTTCATCGGGAGTGACCTCTTTAGCAAAATTGGCATATGCTACAAACTCGTGGTTTAGTTTTTGATTGCTTCTATAGTTTTTCTTTGCATAGCGGTATATATGATATACCCTGCACCTTATTCGATGAGGAAAGATCCGAGATCCCTTCACCGGGAGTGACCTCTTTAGCGAAACTAGAAAAAGCCTCAAAAACACTCCTTTTCAAAATCACTTGTTTCTACAACAATATCAAGTTCATTACGCTCATGGTTTTCTGAAAAACCTGCGTAGCCCTCCGTCATTTCAGATAAGTAATATTTAGTATTCATGCTACGGTAGTTTTGCATGCGTCAAGGCGTAGTATACGGTAGCTAAATATTACTCATCTATAGCATGAGATGCGATTGGATTAGGGTATTCGTACGGCGTTGTTTGGCATGCGTCAAGGGTCGTACGGGTGGGTTTGATTCAATCACGAAGTGTACGGGTTGAACTTAACTAGCGGACTATGGGTTGTTTGGCATGCGTCAAGGTCATAGCAAGCTAGGGGTAATAAAATTGTCAGGAATTTCAAGTGTTGAAATTTGCAATGAGATTGCATACCTCCTATGAGATAGTTGGATCCCGATGCCCACTGCGGGTAAGTGTTACTCCTGGCAGAATCTTACACAGGACAATTAGCCGATCAAGTAGGTGTCTAGAAAGGTGTTAACGGGGTTATGCCTATGGGAAAATGAGGTTTATTTTAAATAGGTCCGTGCGAAAGCACGGGGAACCTCCCTCAAAGTACCAACACTGATCTGGCTGAAAGATTGGCGAACTTGTAAGGTGTAATTAATCCCGGCTAGTTTTACTTTTTAGGGTTTGAAGGAAGATTTGATAAAAACAGTGGGAGACATCCTGATTAGATAAGATAATAACCAATCTAATCTTGCAAGAGCATACGCTAAAGTGTTTTCTTCTCTCTCTCTCCCCCTCCAGGTAGCGACCAAGTCAGGCTTTAATCAAGATAATAACATGGATGTATTGACTGAACCCGCTTATTATACTGAGCAGGGGAACGTTGGTCCCGTTCTTTCTTATAAGTGTTGTAAGACTGAGCAGGAAATAGTAGAATATTTGGATTCTCATACCGCCCAAACGAAAAACAAGCATGCTGATGCATCTTCTTCGGAAGTGTTAGTTATTGAGAACTGTTTCTCAGTTCACTCTACGTCCTGGGTATTAGATTCCGGATCAGGATCCCACTTATATAATATATTATGTGGGCTACGTAAAGGTAGAGAACTGGGAATGGGTGATCATTCCGTAATAGTAGGGAATGGTGCAAATGTTGCAGCCAAAGCAGTTGGTGAATATCACCTTGTATTACCAAATGGTAATACATTGATCCTGAACGAATGCTATTACATTCCGACCATGATATGCAATATTATATCAGTTTCTTTATTGAATAAAGAAGGATATAATTTTTTAATACAGGATAATGTTATGAACATATTCCTGAATCAAAATTTGATAGGATCAGGATCTTAAATTATGGCATGTACGTTCTAAATCAAACTACAATTCTTAATGTACAGAACACAAACAAGAGGAAAAGTTCAGAAATGAGCGAATCCTTCTTGTGGCGTTGTAGACTAAGTCATATCAATGCGAGTCGGCTAGATAAATTGCATAAGGATGGATATTTGAATCCGTTCGAATTATCATCTTATGACACTTGCCAGTCATGTCTCAAAGGCAAAATGACCAAAACTCCGTTTAGTGGACACGGAGTAAGAGTTACAGAACTCTTGGGGTTGATACATAGTGATGTATGTGGACCCATGTCTACACATGCCAGGAACGGTTCTTCCTACTTTATTACATTCACTGACGATATCTCAAGATACGGACATGTGTTCCTGATGAAACACAAGTCAGAAGCTTTTGAGAAATTCAGGGAATATAAGAACGAAGTAGAGAACCAAATGGGCAAAAGTATTAAGATCCTTCGATCTGATCGAGGAGGAGAATACTTAAGCAATGAGTTTCTGTACTATCTAAAAGAGAATGGGATTCTCTCTCAGCTTACTCCTCCTTATACACCACAGCACATCGGCGTATCGGAGCGGAAGAATCGCACCCTATTAGATATGGTGCGCTCTATGATGAGCACTGCTGAGTTACCTGTTTCCTTCTGGGGGTATGCGCTTGAGACAGCCATAGACCTATTGAATAGGGTTTCCACCAAATCTGTGCCAACCACTCCATATGAGATATGGAAATGAAAGAGACCACATCTTAATTACATTAAGATATGGGGTTGTCCGGCATATGTGAAAACACAAAATCCGGACAAGCTCGAGGCAAGGTCAGTTCTGTGCAAGTTTATTGGATATCCCAAGCATTCGTAAGGGTATATCTTCTACCACTCCGAAGAACAAAAAGTGTTTGTTTCTCGACATACCACTTTCTTAGAAAAGGGTTTTCTTATGAAACAAGATAGTGGCAATGAGGTAGAACTGGAAGAAGTTCCAGCGACACAAACTGCAACTGAAAATTTAGTGGAACCAGAGGATTCAGTAGTTCCCGACGAACCCCAGCCTCTCCGCCGATCTAGTAGGGTTTCGCATCCACCTGAGAGATACTACGGTTTTCTCGTTGATGGTGGGAGCGAGGATTGCATCATGGAAGATGAAGACCCGACTAACTTCAAGCAGGCCATCACGAGTGGTGACTCTGTGAAATGGCTGGATACAATGCGATCTGAGATGGAATCCATGTACACCAACAAAGTATGGACTTTGGAAGTTGCTCCAAAAGGGGTAAAACCCATTGGGAGCAAATGGATCTTTAAGAAGAAACTTAGTGTAGATGGAAAAGTTGAGACTTACAAAGCTAGACTTGTTGCAAAGGGTTTTCATCAACGACCAGAAGCGGATTATGACGAAACCTTTTATCCAGTGGCTATGCTTAAGTCCATCCGGATCTTACTTGCTATTGCTGCATACCATGACTACGAAATCTGGCAAATGGATGTTAAGACCGCCTTTCTAAATGGTGATTTAGAGGAGTGCATGTACATGACTCAGCCAGAGGGCTTCGTAGATAGTGGGAGCAGCGAAAAGGTGTGCAAGCTGCTTAAGTCCATCTACGGGTTAAAGAAGGAATCGCGGAGTTGGAACATCTGCTTTGATGTTGTAGTCAAATAGTTTGACTTCATCAAAAACGTAGATGAACCTTGTATATATAAAAAGGTTGCAGAGAGTAAGGTTTTCTTCCTCGTATTGTATGTCGATGACATACTCTTGATAGGAAATGATGTTCCTATGCTGCAATCGGTCAAGCTCTTCTTATCACAAAGATTCTCAATGAAAGATCTTGGTGATGCCTCCTGCATACTGGGGATTATGATCTATAGAGATAGATCTAAACGGATACTGGGATTGTCCCAATCCAAGTACATTGACACCATACTAAAGAGGTTTAGTATGGAAGAATCCAAGCGTGGTAACCAACCCACGATCTCTGGACCCACTCTCTCTAAAGAGATGTCTCCCAAGACTGATTTGGAAAGAGCTCGCATCAAGGGATACCCTATGCTTCGGCAGTAAGCTCTATCATGTATGCGATGCTATGAACCAGACCCGATGTAGCATACTCACTAAGTATAGTGAGTAGGTATCAAGCAGATCTTGGAGAGAGTCACTGGATAGCAGTGAAGAACATTCTCAAGTACTTGAGAAGGACTAAAGAGATGTTCTTGGTGTATGGTAACGGAGAACTCCGGGTAGAGTCCTTTACCGATTTGAGCTTCCAAAGTGATAAGGACGACTCTAAGTCGCACTCGGGATTTGTCTTTACCCTCAATGGAGGGGCGGTGTGTTGGAAGAGTTCCAAACAGGAAACCATTGCAGTCTCGACGATCGAGGATGAACACATCGCTGCCAACGATGCTGCAAAAGAGGCTGTCTGGATGAAGAAGTTCATTACTGAACTTGGTTTGATTCCATCCATTAAGCATCCAATACCTTTGTATCGTGATAACAATGGAGCTGTGGCATTGGCCAAGGAACCCAGGTCCCATCAGAAGTCCAGACATATTCTGAGGCGGTATCACCTGATCCGGGAGATTGTAGATCGCCGGGAGATCGAGGTCAGGAGAGTTGATACGAAGGACAACACTGCGGATCCACTCATAAAGGCCATTCCCCAAACACAATTTGAAAGACCCTTCGGGATGTTGGGTATGAGATACTACAACAGCTGGCCTTAGTGCAAGTGGGAGTTTGTTAGTTATATATATGCCCTAGAGGCCATTGTTGTACATATGATGTATATTATAGTGGATGCTTGGATATATATAGAGATGACTTTCTTGCTCGACATGATAGTATGCTATTTGGTTTCACTTTGTCTTAACATGTTGACTTGTATTAGTTTACTGTCTTGCTCTCACATGTTGATAAAGCCCTTAGGATATGTACTCGACTATTGGACTATGATGAGATCATACTAGAGGGGCCACGGTAGTCTATGAGTACATCCTATAAGTGTTCCTAGTCGATGGTGTACCAAGACAGGGCATCGATACACTAGAGTAGACTAGCGTATACGCATCTTGACCCATATGATAGGCGATGGATGATCCCATATCCATCAGTATTTTGACATCAAAGATGGTGTACGGGTTCTCAGTGGAGACTGGGTATACTGAACGGACTCGTCGAGAACTCCTAGATGGTAATATACCTATCGTCAGATAGCAGTTCTCCGGTGACACTGGTACAGGTTAGTCTGTAGAACCGAGATCGTCATAGAGTCTTGTGTAATTCCCATTGTGCTTTGATTTCCACCTTACCACGTCCAAGAGGGCGTGCAAAATGGTGGCTTTTGGGTACAGTCCTAAATTACATGGAGGCAATGAGCGATAGGAGGGGATTCGTCTCTCCCGGTATAGGGAGTTGATGTTGTGCAGTGTTCGATTGGCTATAACTGGAAGTCCCTGGCCAGGGCTGATATAGAGTGATACTGGTAAGTATTATCATTAGTTTCTCGACCTATTATGAGCCTTACATCAACATGACTTATCGGTTACTGGGGTCTGACGTTTACCACCCCTAAACTAGATATGCGACATATCAGACGAAGAGACCGGACTGTATGGTAGTGTTACTGATTAGATTCACCGGAGAATGTACAGACTTGCTTGTTGATCTTCTGATCGCTCAATACCTAGGTGGCTGTTACGTTTAGCTAACCGCTTGCAGCTTGTGGGTGTTTGATATGATCATCACCTACTACCGGCATATTGACGATTCTTTAGAGTCCTACATAGAGGTTTCTTGACTCAGGTAAAACGGAGTAGGAGCACATATGTGATTTGTGCGGGATCGAGAATATTACGATATGAGATACCGTATTCTATTCTCACGATATTAGATATCGGCCGGGTATATGTGATATAGCCGGGTCATCGGATCAAGTGTTGATTCGATGAACTGATACAGATTATATTAGTCGGTTATTTGAGAAATAGCCGGATTGTCGGATCAAGTGTTGATTCGATAATTTAATATATAATTATATATGTGATATATTACATTACATAACTAATATAAGCTCGCTTTATTGACTCATTTTCTTATCGGATAATACCTTGATATATATGCGATATATGTTAATTGTATTATTTTCTTTTGTTACAAAAATATATTATATATGTGATATATAATATTGTAACAAGTTATGATTACAAATGCTACATGATTTATGGAGATTAAACATAGTTAGGGTTTGATTTGTGTTAGCATTTTCATGATGCTTCTAGAAACTTTACTTTTGTTTTATGCTTAGATATTTTGGATTGATATTTTGAGTTGATATTTCTTAACCCAACCCAACCCCTTTACCCTAGTCTATTCTCTACAAGGGTTAAGCCATCATACTTAACTCAAGGTTGGATTTGTAACCATGGACAATAATTCATTATTCATCACAAAAGACTTCTTCTTCTTCTTCCTCCTTGAAAAACTTGCTAGCTTTTTGAAAAGTGATGAATAAAAATGAGAAATTGAAATAAAACGAGAGCTAAATTCCTACTTCATCATTCTCATCTATTCTAGACACTTAGATTAGGGTGTTCACTTCACTGATACTTGATTAGAGAAGTGAGAGCTTGAGTTAAAGATTCTTCATGGTAGATCATCTTCGAAAAGGAAAACTTCAAGCAAGCATGGATCATTCGGCTTGCGGAGCCTCTCTAGAGTCCGGAAGTTCATGGATCGCGGCGAAGGGGCTACTACTCGGAGCTTATGAAGCGAAGGAGCGGACTACAAAGCTTGTAATCCCTTTCCTTTAGATGTAAAGTTATTTACATGCTTTGTTAACCCTAATTATCTAGCAAAGATCCGCACTTTAGGTTGTTCAGCACTTGTATTTTTTAAATTCGGCATGGTTAATTCCTTATAGACCCTTGTGATAGTGCCTAATAATCCTACAGTTTTGCTATATGTGGGTTTTGCGGTTATCTGTTTATGTACATTGTATCTTGTTGTATCTAGTACTCTCCATCTTGCACTTTCATGTATTGACTTAGAGATGAGATGTGAGGACGATATTGAATATTTCTTTTGGTGAGTCAGGATGTCTTTTATGCAATTTTATTTCTATCGTCTTTTATTTCTTCGCTACGGCTTCGTATATCTGTTGTGGTGTTTGTTTCCGGCTTTGGGCGTGGATTTTGCTCCCGTTGGGGATGCTTTACTTATTTCTTTGTATGTACCTATTTTTGCAGCTAGTTTTTACAAAGAAGGTGCTGTCAAGATTTTTAAGAAAGTAAATTTGGACTTTAAAGAATTTATATATAACGTTTTGGAAATCGTTTAGGCGATTTTCCGTTTTTAGGAAAAATGGTCGGTGTTTTCCGTAAAAAAAACCTAGAAGCGATCTTTTTGTAGTATAGAATTCACTGCACCTACTTTAGCTAGGAAATTACTAGTTTGCGGGTTTTTGTAAGTTGTTTGTAATTTTGGTGCATTTTAATATTTTTCCCTAATTAAAATATTATTTTAAGCTTTTAATTATGCACTTAATTAGTGGTAATTACATTTTTATTTGGGTTAATTACTACTAAAGTGAGTCTATGCAAAGTTAATCACTAGATTAAGCTTTAATCCTATCCTACAAAATATCTAGATATTTGGGTAATTAAAATGAATTTTAATCAAAATGAAAGGAGGTGGAATTAGATATTTAGTGCATTAATGAGCATTTATTGAATTTTAGCTAGATTTTTTCACTTATTTTCAAAAAAAAAAACCTCACTTCTTGTAGTGGCCGGCCCCTCCCCATTTATGCCCTCTTTTTCTCTTGCTTCATTTCATCTCTTCAAGCTTCATAAAATCATTCAAAAATCATCAAATAATTACACAAACTCATAATTAAATCATAACCCATCATTCTTCTTCACAAAACAAGCTTAGATCCTCATGAAAGATAGCTTTTTGGAGGCTTAATTTTGGAGTTTAGTTGCTAATTTTGTTGAGGTATAAAACCCTAACCCTAAACTTTATTGTTGTTTTAATACCTTAAACTAGTTATTAGATGTTTAATTAAAACTTTTAATTGCATGTTTAGAAATTCAAGATATGGTTTTTGATAATGAAGTTAGGGTTTTGATTAGTGAATAGGCTAATTGATAAGTTAAGGCTTGATGAAAAATTAACCTAGTTGCTAGATTTGTTATATGATATTTTCCTAATTGTATATTAAGCTAATTAGCAAACTAAACTTTTACTAATCCTACTTGAGTGAGTTTAAAATTCTAGTAAGCGTTTGTATGGTTTAAACATGCTATATTGTGATATTTGGGATTTCTAGGTTTGCTAAATCTTGTAGTTTTGAGCTAAAATGTTATAAGCTGCTTACTAGATTTTCGGATAATTTAGGCGTGGGTTTCTTTTGACGTTGCGACGTTAAATATATTAAATTCCACGTTATATTTTGTGTTGTGAATGCGAGATCGGTACGATCAGGATCTAGGCTTGGTGGTTGTGTCGTTTAGCGTTCCTAGCTAGGGTTGTGCCGATGTCATTCGTGTTTTTGTGTAGATTTTGCTCTTGAGTTGGTTTCGTAGTGTCACTACGCATGTTAGCCACAAGACGAATACTTGAGTGTATGTTTGGAGTTGGTGCATCGGTCAAACGTAGTTGGTACGTGTTATTGGTCGATTGCTAATATATACTTGTTATATTGTTTTATGATCTTAGGGTCGCAGGCGAGGACTTCGGACGCTGCGAAGAAGGGAAAGCAGGTGGTTGGTTTTACTTAGCCAGGAGCGTTGGTGAGTAGATTTAACTTCTACAGGGGAATAGCCCGCATGGCGTTATGTGTCTTGGCTAGATTTATGACATGACTATTAGTTAGAAGTATACGGATATTGATTGTGCATGTGTACCTTTGTTGCATATCTCATTTCCTATTGCGCATGGACTTAGTATTAATGAGACACAACACCATTGTTGACGGTTCATGTTTCACGAGCACTAATTGTATGCTGCACACAAACCTTCAATAATTACCATGACACGCACAACACCTATACATATGTGATATTGTATTATTTAGGGACATTGAGACATGATTCTTATTTTCCTTCGTGCATATGACAAATTGTAAGTCCACGTTACCTCTCCCGGTACTTACGGGCTTGCGGAAATGATGAGAAACATTTTTTCTTGGGTGGTAACATGGACTCAAAATACGGATCTTTGTTAAACAACTATCTAACAAACCTAACAAGAGTTTTACCTACTCGGTTAGGGGTTATATTTTAACTTGAACTCCTTCTCTTGGTCTCCTTGTGGTGGTCGGATGGTTCTCTCCTCGTCGTCTCTTTGTGCCGAAGATGGATCCACCTGAAAGATTCTACCTTTGGCTTCACTTCAAACTAGAAGAAACGAGAACACTTGGTTTGCTAAACCTTATATACTAGGATGAGTAGAGGAGTGTGTTGGGTTTTATCTCTATGGTTCTTGCTTCTCAATACATGAGACAAGTAGAACCATGGACTACAGAGAGAGCAAGAGGAAGAGTGAGAGCTCAAGCATGAGAGAGAAAGGAAATGAAAGAATGAGCAAGACTTTTTCCATCCAAGCTCTCATAATCCAAAATCATCATAACAAATAATAGTAATTGAGTATTATGTGATGGTTCAAGTCAAAATGGCCATATAATTTCATGCACTCATTTTGCAAAGAGAAACAAGCAAGCAAAAGTCTTTGCCATGAAATGATAGCCATTGTAATGATGAAGGTCAACAAGTCCAACCTAGTCAACCGGTCAACTAAGTCAACAAGTCAACAAAGTCAACCATCACCAACCATGTCACAATAATACTTAATTAATATTATTGTTATCAACCCCCAATACCGGAAGAGACGAATCCTGTCTAACCGTCACTGCCTCCAAGTGCTTCGGGACTGCACCCAACAACTACCTGTTTGCACGACTCCTTTGAGCCATGGTAGGATTGTAATCTAAGTACAGTAGGAACACACTCGAGGCGAAGTGACAGTGTCAAGTCAGCGGACTAAGCTGTACTCATGTCACCTGGGAACTGATAACTGACGATAGGTATAGTACCAACCAACAGTTCCCGACGAGTCCTGTCCAGTGTACTCGTAACCTAACGAGCACCCACATACTATCTCAAGTACGACGTACTGACGGCTGTGGGACAGACCGTCTCCCCTGCTGGGATGAGAAGCGCATACGCTAGTCTACTCCGGAGTATCGATGCCTTGTCTCGATAGTCCTACGACTAGGGACCTGCATAAGGATATGCTTGTAGATTACCCAGCCCCCACCAGTGTGACTGCCATCACAACGCTGGTAATCAAGCAAAGATCCTAAGGGCTCCACTAATGTGTATAGGTGATATATTAAAATAAACACATGTACACATTAAAATAGAAACAAACCAAGTAGCATACTACTATTTTGAGCAAGATTGTCTATACTGTTGCGCCACGGCAGCGCCCCGGCCTCGTACTCGAGGCCAAAATGCGGAATTAAAAATTTTTCCTTACTCGGAAACCGGCGCTACCGCGGACAATGAAAACCCGGATCGAAACCATTAACCTAATGCTAGCAATCAACAGATAGGGTGAGAAGTATACCGAGTGATCCGAGTCCTCCGGTCTTCTCGTCATCGTCCCGATCTCCCGCGGAAAGTCTTGCCTCCACATCGTCGCCTCCTCGCCGGAAAGGGCACCACAACGCCTGCGTCTTTTACGGGCTCCCGCCTCAATACCGAGGCAACTCGGGCATGAAGCCGGCAACTCGACATGCTCAAGATATGCTGTAGAATGTGTACTGTAGTGTCTCACTTGGGTTTTGGTTGCCTTGATGGAGGAAATGAGATAAGAAAAATGGTGCTTGCATTTTTCTAGCATGAATGAGATCAAGAAGATGAAACTCTCAAGAATGAAGAACTCTCTCCTTCTTCTTCTCTCTTTCTTTTTCTTCTTCTCTCTTTTCTAATGAAAAACTTATCATGCAAAATGAGAATGGTGGAGGAGGTAATATCAAGCATGAAGGGAGGTGAGTGTAGGGTAAAGCAAGTGGTGACTATATCCTAAACATCATGATAACAATCTCACATCACTTCTAATCAAGAATCAAATCCTTTCTCATCAACAAAAAGCAAATGATAAGAAAAGTATCAAAAGATGCTTTCATAATAAATCATCTTACAAATAAAACCTCCACCAAATGTAATTTGCAAAACTGCAAATTACCCCCTCCATCAGAAAAGTCCGGCCGGGAAAGAACAAAGGAAAACCGGCCGGAACGGAATGCAAACTGGCAACTCCAGAAAACTGGTCCCGTAATAAATTACAGGAAAACCCCGATACTGTGCATACACACCCGCATCTGTATTCCGACCGGATACAAATACAATGAGACAATATCTACACTGTACTAAACTAGGATCGGCTTAAGCCAAAGCCGGCTAGTAATATCCGTTCGATCCTGATCCGTGCAATACTGCACGTATCAGATCGAACCCTGCCATATAACTATACGGCTACTAGTACAAAACTGTCCGATCCTGATCCGTACAATACCGCACGTATCTGATCGGACCCTGCCATATCTCCATACGGCCTCTACAGCGTTTCGCCCGAAAGCTTGAGTAACTGTAAGTGTGGTGGACTCTAAAGACTCGTCAATACTATGGCTGTGGATTTAACCACTAGCACGTCAGAGGTATAAGCCAATACGTGACGGGCCACCAGCTATTGACCAAAAGGGACGTCGATGAGCAAACTCATCCTGACACCCTACTGAGCCTGTCAGTGACAATATCCGTACAGTCCGGTCCATTCGTCTATGAGCATCGCATGTCGGGCCTAGGGGGTTGGTAAAAGTCAGACCCCCAAAAGCGGTACAAGTCGTGTCGGAGTGAAGCCCAGAACACCCTGAGACACTACTGGAATACCTACCAGTAAATCTCCTGCCTCGGCCGAGGGCTTTGTGTAATGGCTCTCCTAGACACAGCGCGACCTCACCCCCAATACCGGAAGAGACGAACCCCTGCAGATCCGCTCACTGCCTCCATGTGGCTCGGGACTGTACCCAACTAAAACCTGTTTGCACGACTCCTTTGAGCCGTGGTAGGGTAGTAATCAAAGCACAGTGGGAACTCACACGAGACAAATGACGATCTCAGGTCGATGCACTATCCTGTACACATGTCACCAGGGAACTGCTATCTGACATCTGGTATAAGACCAACTAGCAGGTTCCCGGCGAGTCCTGTCCGGTGTACTCATAACCCAATGAGCACCTGTATACATCTTAGGTGAACCAACTGACACCAGTGGCTTGTGAGACCGGCCACCGCCCCTCGTCAGGGTCTCGACTGTATACACTAGTCTACTAATGGAGTATCGATGCCCTGTCTCGAAACTCCTACGACTAGGGACCTTTTAAGGATGTGCTTGTAGACAACCAGCTCCCACGTATATGATCGCCATCATACTGCTGGTCGTCAAGCAAGAATCCTAGGGGCTCTATCAACGTGTAACAGCGACATGTCAGGTCACCTAAAGCAGTACACGATGATAAAGATAAACCAGATAGCATACTATCATCTCGAGTAAGACTGTTCTACCGGGATAGGTCCTCCCTCAAGCATTGCAATCACGTGCCTGTGATCCAATAATTGACTCTGAGGGCACTATTTCCAACAATCTCCCACTTGCACTCAAGGCTAATTATTACGATGTTGCATACTCACAGCCCGTGTGATACCGAACACCCAACTCCTCTACTAGTCAGTCTCACAAAGCTCGTTTGCGAAACTATTGCGTTCGAGGAATAGCCTCAGTGAGTGGATCCGCTGTGCTGTTTCTTTCTATGTCTCTCTATATCTCAAGTTCGCGGAGAAAGCCATCTCCCGAAATGAGCAATACCTGTCTTAGAATGTATGGATGTCTGATGGGACCTAGCTCATAAATGAACTCCAAATCCAAACTTCTTAGACTGTATCAACAACTGAACTTAATCAGTATCCTGCGCCATGCCTCCCTCAGTATTGCCTTGGATCACCTGTCCAAAATACTGCCCCTCGTCAGAGGAAGAACTATAACTCTGACAACTTCCTTGTCGTCCATGTCACCTTGGAAGCCTGGAATGATAACCGTCTCCTAAAAGAGGCAGCCGTTATCATATCCCTAGAACATTCACTTATGTTCTAAAACTGCTTCCGACTGTTTCTCCAGGATTGGATTAATATCAACTTATTGCACCTACTGCAAGAACAACATTTGGTGTGGTACTTGACATCTCATGATTGACTCAATTGCCTAAGCAAGTGATCTGTCAATCATGCGTATCCCTCTCCCCTTTAGTCTGTAAGACACCTTTAGAGAGGGTGACTCCATTACCTGCAGGTGTACTACCGTGCCAGGAGTCGTCCATTCTAAATACTCATAGAATGCTGTCAAGGTACCCAGATTGGGAAACCACCCAAATCTAGATCTAAAACCATAGATCTAGTAACCAGTATGTCTGATATAATATCCAAGTCCCTTGTGGAGAAACCACTGTGTGACGACCAAAGTATAACCGATCGTAGTATAGGAATAACACTTCCTACTATCTTCTCAACAGATCCACCCCTTATTCTGATGACGTCAAACCTATGACTGTCACATCAGAAATAGATGATCTATCTCCGCTACATCTGCTTTAGTCTATAAATAGACATAAGCCTGATGTCCACAAATGCTTCCGCTGCTCCACTGACTACGACAACCCTCTGGCAGAGTCATATAGACGTGCACTTCTAGAGCTAGTTTAGAACGACGCTATACTCATCCTCCTGCCGGGTCTCGCAGCCTGGAACAACAACAATGGCAAGTGTGGGTAAACAAGAACTTCCCTGTCACCGTCCTTGAGGCTACCGTAGTACCTCTCGGGTGCCTGAAGTTACCCACCTTATCTGCGGAGTGGCCAATGGAATGTCAAATCAGATTGAATCTTTAGGTTCCTTATCAAATCTTCAGTAATCGTTTGCGGTTCTGGAATCACTTCCAGTTCTACCATACTCCCACTACTGTTTTTGAAAAAATCCATTTTTAATAAAACTGTGGCGAGTCTAGAACAATATTTCTATTGATCTTTCAGATGGTAGAAAATCAACCCTCGTCATAGCCTGGGTCAACCCACAAACAGCCATTACAGAAACGTGCCTTGAGTTATCCGGAGTCTGGTTTTAGGCATAAGCCGGACAACTCCCCGTACCTTAACATCGTTAAGATATGAACTGTTCTATATCCAATATAGAACCAGAGGCACTGATTTAATTGAACCAGATTCAAATCATGCAGCTGTCTCCAGTGCATGTCAACTAAATAGAAGGAGGCCGATCAGCGTTACTTAACTTAGGAATGCTTCCAATTATGAGTAACCAGAAAGAGAAGCAATTTCTCTTTATCATTACTATCAACTGAATACCATACACAAGTATCTACATCTTCGATCACTTTGAAGAATCCCGATACTTGCTACACCTGGTTCTCTACTCTATTCAAATACCTATAACTCCTCAAAACTTAGACCCTGTGTTTCTACGAAACACATGTCTAAGAACTAGAGAAGTTAAAAGTAAACAGAATATAGTATGAGGACCAACCCCTCTGTCCTAATGGACACTGGACAATATACAATACTCTGTATAAGTCCGCTGAGTCTAACAACTCATTCACTGTGCGTCGTAGGTTGAAAACTGTACTTATGGTTAAGAAGAATTACACCGCTGTTCAATACTCCTTACCTAACCATCCACTGATATAGGTAAATGTCATCGACATAATATCAAAAGGTATATCTCACTCTATGAAAATAGACATACAGATATATCAATTTGAAATTGGTGCATAACAGCGGATATTCAAAACCAAATATTTGCCGACCGGCAAACAGCCCAGGTGATCTCCTCAAATATCACTGATTGCAACGAATCCCGATATAATGAGGATGATCACCCAATTCCCAATAACTTACTCCCACTCATCATCTGTAAAACCATACAGATGTGAGAATCAAACCTGGTAAATACATACCCTGGAGCAAGTGTCCAATCGGGAAATCAGTTTTCTTTTAACAGTACACAGTTGAACTGAAACATTGAAATGTTTCGGTGGGGTATTCCGGTATTCTTAGTAATGCCTCTTCCATTATCCAGATTCACAACTGTAACCGTATATCTCTTTGCCATCTGTCCAAATCCCTTTATATGTCTTTAGTCATTACCGTCTGCACACCCCTTTAGGCCAATTGGTTTTCTTCCTTCCCTACCGTTCGGCACCAGCCTATGGTTTGGAAGAAGACTATCCAATAAGCATAAAGGGTGTACCGTCCTAATGTTAGGAGCACTCGCAAAGCGAGAGAAGGTGAAGATAAAAGACAACCGAATAAACCTTATTCCTATTTCTCCTGGACCAGAATCCATCCCCGAACTGGAACAAGTTCCTTTCGAGTTCGTATATAACCATACGATGGAGTATCCAATAAACTGTGGATCTTCGTAGTGATACGGAGTGTCCTGGAGAAATACAAAGGTGATTTAGGATTGGCGAAGAAACACTTGGTTCGGTCGTGAATAGCAGTCGCAATTTACTTTGCCCTCTTACTAATCCCTTGCTTTGTCTTAACTTAATACTTTCTGCAAACCATAGTTATGCTAATTGGTTTTCTTCATTCCCTACCGGTCGGCACCAGCCTAAGGTTTGGAAGATGACTATCCAATTTGCGTAATAGGTGTACTATCTCCTAAAGCAAGGAGTACTCGCAATGAGAGAAGGTGAAAAGAAAAGACAACTGAATAATCCTATTCGTTTTCTCCAGAACCAGAAACCATCCTCGAATTCCTTCGAGTTCGTATCTAACCATACGATGGTTTTGTCCAATGGAAGTGGACGTTCGTAGTAATACGGGGCGTCCTGGAGAAAAGGGTAAAAGTAGGAGTGGCAATGAGGTTTGGAACTCTGACAATCCAAAAGCCTGTGTTAAGAAAGTTCGGTCAACTTGATCACTGAGTCATAGTCCAGGGTTGGGTCAATGGTCGCTGCCAGAGAGAGAGAAAAGAAACACTCAGCGTGCACTCTAACCTAGATCAGAATGGTTACCAATTTATCTAATCAGGAAACCTCCCACTGTACCTCAAATTCTCCTCCAAACCTGAAAGAAGAATCAGTCGGGATCACCCGAGGAGTAAACCAACTCATCAGTGGGAATCGGGATCCAACTATCATCGCATGATAACGTGACGGAATCCACTCACGTCACCACACTCCAGAAGGTATGCGCATACCTGGCAAGTTTCAGTTCTTTTGAAACTCCCGATGTGATTTTTACCCCAAGCGGTTTATGACCTTGACTAGGTCAACAAACCATAAACCGCCAGTCAAGTTCAACCCGTCATTATTCTGGATTGCATTAAACCAACCCGTACGTGCCCTTGACTAGGTCAACAAGGCCGCACGACTGTCTTAACCAATCCCAGTTATGCAACAAACAAGTACCACTCAGCTACCGAACACTACGTCTTGACTAGGTCAACAAACGCAGCACGAATACTAAATAATACCCGTAGGAAATGACGGAGGGCTACGGTTAGTTTTTGGCGAAAAACCTTTAACGTAATGAACTTGATATCGTTGAAGGAACTGCATAGCCTTTTATAAAATATAGTGACGAAAACCTTTACTAAAGAGGTCACTCCCGGTGAAGGGATCTCGGCTCTTTCCCCGTAGAATGAGGTGCAGGATATTCCAACTGAATACCACGATGCAAAGCAAAAGTAATCGGCTATAGTGAAGTTAATGCCCTGACGCAAACTTCTGTCCAAGGGGTCACTCCCGGTGAAGGGATCTCGGCCCTTGCCTCGTCGACTGAGGAGCAGGATATTCCAAATGAATACCACGATGCAAAACAAAAGTGAACGTCCTTGCAATAACAGCTTTTTGAAAAATGTTCCAACAACATCAGAATAGGTTTGTTTAAACTTGCATTGATCCGAATCAATGCAGTCCCATCAATTGATCACACCACAAAGAACGAAAATATACTGGCGTACGTATATGCCATCCGCATTCGCCACTGGGTCCCGTCATCACCGGTTAGGTTAGCTAACTAACGGCAGAGCGGGGACTGGACTAGCGCGGATGTAAAACATATACAGCATCTACTAATATATATATCAATATATAGTATTTCGCTCAAGGCGTGAATAAAATGCAACATCACAGAAATGTACAGCATCACAGAACAATACAGATATCTGGAAGCCCCGGGTTTCACAGAGCCGCTGCTGAAACCCGACGTTCCCCTGGTCGTGTGGATAGCCTGTGCAATGAAATCCTAGACCCCTACGGGCGCGGCAAGTCACCCGCCAAAACCTGAAGCGAGGCAGCCCCCTCCAGCACCGTGAATGGACCACCCAGCACTTCACGGAATCCGGTAACTTGGGCACCCCTCCTGGGTCAACCTGTACCCCCTACGAGTGCGGCGAATAGCCCGCCAATCCTGGAGTGAAGCCCCCTCCGTCCCAATGCCATGAGATGCGGGCTTGTTGCCCTCCAGAACCCGGCTATCCGTGCACCCCACCGCGGGGCAACCCTAGTACAGAAAGTAAAATATACATACAACGGGTACATCGACGGCAACCAGGTCGTGCCCCAAAAGAATAATACAAACAGGCAGTGACGGCAGTCCACATGTCGGACGCTTGCCCCGCAAAATCAAATGTACATAATACAACAGAACTGTACTAGCATTGCATCCAGGCTATCCCCCACGACCTATCCGCAACAACACAGCATAAACATAGAACATCAACGTGAAAATCACGTTCGCAAATCCATCTAACCGGGCTATAGCAGTTAGACCGGATTTACCGATCGAGTGACATTCACGGTCGCAGATATAATGTAAATACTGTGAAATAATGTGTTTAAAATATCCGATCGATCAAACAATTAACAAGTGGGCCCCCAACCAATACTGTAGTAGTCACAGAAAACCTGGGCCCAAATTTAATGTTCCAAAACCCACAAAATTAGCCCAGAAACCAACTGGGGAAATTCGAAGCAGTGAACCCACTAACTTGCGGCGGAACCGCGGCAACAAGGGGGGTTCTGCCGCGGTTCCGCGCTCTGGTCAAGGGATCATTGTCTCGAATTTTCCCAGATTTCTTAGAACTCCCTGCACATCTTTCTGAGATCACCTGAAAAATTTTTAGAGACCAAAAAAAATCCAACAGAAAACTGATGTGAAGGAATATGTGGTTTTTGGGATTTCGGTCGATCGGATAAGCAAAACGCATTAGAACAAGCTAGGAAAGGTTAATGGCCTGGCTCTGATACCATGTTGCGCCACGGCAGCGCCCAGGCCTCGTACTCGAGGCCAAAATGCGGAATTAAAAATTTTTCCTTACTCGGAAACCGGCGCTACCGCGGACAAAGAAAACCCGGATCGAAACCATTAACCTAATGCTAGCAATCAAGAGATAGGGTGAGAAGTATACCGAGTGATCCGAGTCCTCCGGTCTTCTCGTCATCGTCCCGATCTCCCGCGGAAAGTCTTGCCTCCACATCGTCGCCTCCTCGCCGGAAAGGGCACCACAACGCCTGCGTCTTTTACGGGCTCCCGCCTCAATACCGAGGCAAGTCGGGCATGAAGCCGGCAACTCGACATGCTCAAGATATGCTGTAGAATGTGTAGTGTAGTGTCTCACTTGGGTTTTGGTTGCCTTGATGGAGGAAATGAGATAAGAAAAATGGTGCTTGCATTTTTCTAGCATGAATGAGATTAAGAAGATGAAACTCTCAAGAATGAAGAACTCTCTCCTTCTTCTTCTCTCTTTCTTTTTCTTCTTCTCTCTTTTCTAATGAAAAACTTATCATGCAAAATGAGAATGGTGGAGGAGGTAATATCAAGCATGAAGGGAGGTGAGTGTAGGGTAAAGCAAGTGGTGACTATATCCTAAACATCATGATAACAATCTCACATCACTTCTAATCAAGAATCAAATCCTTTCTCATCAACAAAAAGCAAATGATAAGAAAAGTATCAAAAGATGCTTTCATAATAAATCATCTTACAAATAAAACCTCCACCAAATGTAATTTGCAAAACTGCAAATTACCCCCTCCATCAGAAAAGTCCGGCCGGGAAAGAACAAAGGAAAACCGGCCGGAACGGAATGCAAACTGGCAACTCCAGAAAGCCGGTCCCGTAATAAATTACAGGAAAACCCCGATACTGTGCATACACACCCGCATCTGTATTCCGACCGGATACAAATGCAATGAGACAATATCTACACTGTACTAAACTAGGATCGGCTTAAGCCAAAGCCGGCTAGTAATATCCGTTCGATCCTGATCCGTGCAATACCGCACGTATCAGATCGAACCCTGCCATATAACTATACGGCTACTAGTACAAAACTGTCCGATCCTGATCCGTGCAATACCGCACGTATCTGATCGGACCCTGCCATATCTCCATACGGCCTCTACAGCGTTTCGCCCGAAAGCTTGAGTAACTGTAAGTGTGGTGGACTCTAAAGACTCGTCAATACTATGGCTGTGGATTTAACCACTAGCACGTCAGAGTTATAACCCAATACGTGACGGGCCACCAGCTATTGACCAAAAGGGACGTCGATGAGCGAACTCATCCTGACACCCTACTGAGCCTGTCAGTGACAATATCCGTACAGTCCGGTCCGTTCGTCTATGAGCATCGCATGTCGGGCCTAGGGGGTTGGTAAAAGTCAGACCCCCAAAAGCGGTACAAGTCGTGTCGGAGTGAAGCTCAGAACACCCTGAGACACTACTGGAATACCTACCAGTAAATCTCCTGCCTCGGCCGAGGGCTTTGTGTAATGGCTCTCCTAGACACAGCGCGACCTCACCCCCAATACCGGGAGAGACGAACCCCTGCAGATCCGCTCACTGCCTCCATGTGGCTCGGGACTGTACCCAACTAAAACCTGTTTGCACGACTCCTTTGAGCCGTGGTAGGATAGTAATCAAAGCACAGTGCGAACTCACACGAGACAAATGACGATCTCAGGTCGATGAACTATCCTGTACACATGTCACCAGGGAACTGCTATCTGACATCTGGTATAAGACCAACTAGCAGGTTCCCGGCGAGTCCTGTCCGGTGTACTCATAACCCAATGAGCACCTGTATACATCTTAGGTGAACCAACTGACACCAGTGGCTTGTGAGACCGGCCACCGCCCCTCGTCGGGGTCTCGACTGTATACACTAGTCTACTAATGGAGTATCGATGCCCTGTGTCGAAACTCCTACGACTAGGGACCTTTTAAGGATGTGCTTGTAGACTACCAGCTCCCACGTATATGATCGCCATCATACTGCTGGTCGTCAAGCAAGAATCCTAGGGGCTCTATCAACGTGTAACAGCGACATGTCAGGTCACCTAAAGCAGTACACGATGATAAAGATAAACCAGATAGCATACTATCATCTCGAGTAAGACTGTTCTACCGGGATAGGTCCTCCCTCAATCATTGCAATCACGTGCCTGTGATCCAATAATTGACTCTGAGGGCACTATCTCCAACATATACATGGTGAATATCCCAAGCTTCCATTAAGTAATATACAAACTAGTATGATACAGTAATGGCCTCTACGGCATATACACTAACAATCTCCCACCTGCACTAAGGCCATGTACTTGCGTATCGAAGACCTATCATCTCGATGAGCCGCTCGAACTGAGTCTGGGGTAAGGCCTATGTGAGTGGATCAGCAGTGTTATCTTCCGTGGCAACTCTCCGAACCTCGATCTCCTGGCGACCCACGATCTCCCTGATCAGGTGATACCGTCTCAAGATTTGTCTGGACTTCTAATGGGACCTGGGTTCCTTCGCTAAAGCTATAGCCCTGTTGTTGTCGCAATACAGAGGTATTGGATCAACAATGGACGGAACCACCTGAAGTTCTGTCAAGAACTTCCTTATCCAGACGGCTTCTTTTACGGCATCTGCTGCAGCGATATATTCTGCTTCCATCGTCGAGTCAGCAACGGTTTCCTGTTTGGAACTCTTCCAACACACCGCCCCTCCATTGAGGGTAAAGACATAACCCGATATGGACTTGGAATCATCCTTGTCACTCTGGAAGCTGGAGTCAGCAAAGGCCTCGATCTGGAGGTCTTTTCCGCCATACACCAAGAACATCTCCTTAGTCCTTCTCAGATACTTGAGAATGTTCTTTACCGCAATCCAGTGTTTCTCCCCAGGGTTTGACTGATACCGTCTTACCACACTCAGTGCATAAGCTACATCTGGTCCGGTACACAACATCGCATATATTATAGAGCCTAACGCAGAAGCGTAAGGTATAATAGACATGCGACCCTTTCCAAATCAGTCTTGGGAGACATCTCCTTGGAGAGGGCGATCCCGTGACAAGCCGGTAGATTACCGTGCTTGGAATCTTCCATACTGAATCTTCTCGGTATGGCGTCGATGTACCTGGACTGTGAAAGTCCTAATATCCTCTTGGATCTGTCACGATAGATCCGGATCCCCAGAATGTAAGAGGCATCACCCAGGACTTTCTTGGAGAACCTGTGTGACAAGAATCCCTTGACAGATTGTAGCATAGGAATGTCATTTCCTATCAAAAGAATGTCATCCACGTACAATACGAGGAATACGACAGTTCTTGCTACAAATCTATTATAGATGCATGGTTCATCTGGATTTTTGATAAAGCCAAATTCTTTGACTGTCTCATCAAAATAGATGTTCCAACTCCGCGATGTCTGCTTTAGTCCATAGATGGACTTAAGCAACTTGCACACCTTTCCGATGCTCCCACTCTGAATGAAACCCTCTGGCTGTTCCATATAGACACACTCCTCTAAATTTCCATTCAAAAAAGCGGTCTTTACGTCCATCTGCCAAATCTCATAATCGTGGAAGGTAGCAATGGCAAGAAGGATCCGAATGGATTTCAGCATAGCCACTGGAGAAAAGGTTTCGTCATAGTCCAAACCAGGTCTTTGACGAAAACCCTTTGCAACAAGTCTAGTTTTATAGGTCCCAACCTATCCATCTACACCAATCTTCCTTTTGAAGATCCACTTGCATCCTACGGGTTTTACCCCATCTGGAGCAACATCCAACGTCCATACTTTGTTGGTGTACATGGACTCCATTTCGGTCCGCATTGCATCCAGCCATTTTACCGAGTCGACGCTCTGAATGGCTTGCTGGAAGCTAGTCGGCTCATCACTATCAATGATGCAATCCTCTCTATCCCCGTCTATGAGAAAACCGTAGTATCTCTCGGGAGGATGAGACTGCCTACTACTCCTGCGGAGCGGCGCAGGAATGTCCTGATCTTTCGAACCCTCTGGTTCTACTAAGCTTTCAGTAATAGCTCGTAGTTCTGGAATTTCTTCCAGTTCTATTGTGCTCCCACTTATCTGATTTTCCAAAAACTCAGTTTCCAAGAAGTGGGCATGACGAGAAACAAAAACCTTTTGTTCCTCTTCGCAATAGAAGAAATATCCCTTGGAGTTCTTTTGATATCCCACAAACTTGCACTGTACTGAGCATGCCTCGAGTTTGTCCGCATGCTGCTTTTTGATAAAAGCTGGGCATCCCCATGTCTTAATGTGCTTAAGATAGGGTTTCTTCCCACACCACATCTGATATGGTGTGGTAGGCACAGTCTTAGTTGGAACTCGGTTCAAAAGGTATGCAGCTGATTCTAGCGCATATCCCCAGAATGATCGCGGTAACTCAGCGTTACTCATCATGGAACGTACCATATCCAATAGGGTCTGGTTCCGTCTCTCCGATACACCGTTATGTTGTGGAGTGTACGAAGGAGTAAGCTGAGAGAGAATTCCATTCTCTTTTAGGTAATCCAGGAACTCGGCACTCAAGTATTCACCACCTCGATCAGATCTCAGTGTCTTGATACGTTTGCCGGTTTGTTTTTCTACTTCATTCTTATATTCCTGGAATTTTCCAAAGGCTTCGGATTTATGTTTCATTAAGAAGACATATCCGTACCTTGAAAAGTCATCCGTAAAAGTAATGAAGTATGAATAACCTCTTTGCACATGTGTAGACATTGGACCGCACACGTCGCTGTGTACGAGTCCCAAGAGCTCGCTCGCTCTTACTCCGTGTCCAGTGAACGAAGTCTTTGTTATCTTTCCTTTGAGACAGGATTGACAAGTTGCATGCAATTGATATTCGAACGGATCCAAATATCCTTCTGTATGTAACTTCGTCAACCTTCTCTCATTGATGTGACCCAGTCTATAATGCCATAAGAAAGCCTGGTTTGTTTCCGGAGACTTTCTTTTGTGTGTATTCTGGACACTGAAAATCTGTGGTTAGTTTAATACGTATATACCATTGCTTAATGTACCTGACCCAATCAGAACTTGATTAAAGTAAATGTTTACAACATTGCTTACAAATGCAAATTCATAACCTTCTTTAGATAATAAAGATACAGAAATGATATTACAAGTTGCATTGGGTACAAAATAGCAATTACGCAAAACCAAAACGTGTCCATCTGACAATCCCAGGTGATAGTCCCCCACGGACTCAGCATCCATGCCAGCTCCGTTTGCAATTCTGAGGGTCATATCCCCTGCCTTCAAAACCTACGCCTTCTCTGTGTCTGTAAAGAATTACAGATATGAGATCCTAATCCGGTATCCAATACCCAAGATGTAGAGTTTATTGATAGACAGTTTTCAATAACATACACACCTGAAGCTGAAGCCGCAACTTGCTTCAGATCCTAGGTTCTGGCCTTCCAAGCCCTGCAATCCTTTTTTCAGTGTCCACTCTTGTGACGGTAAAAGCATTCTTCCTTTCCCACAAGCTTTCCCGCTACCTTTGTTGCCTTTGTCTTTCCCTTCGTATTCACTTTACTAACACCGCCCCTTGGTTTGACGGGGGCTTTCTTCTTCTTTCCCTTGGCTTTCTCCTTGGACCTAGAAGAGGAAGATCCTCCAACAAACAAAGTGGATGTTTCCCTACCTTTCTGTAGGGTGCCCTCTGCACTCATCAGCATGTTGAGGAGTTCTGAAAGTTCAACTTCTTTTTCTTGCAAGTTGAAGTTCAGGATAAACTGGGCGTAAGTGGAAGGAAGGGACTGGAGAATCAAGTCCGTGTAGAGCTCGTTCTCTAACGTGGTCCCTAGGTCCGTGAGCTCCTCAATGAAACCAATCATCTTAAGCACATGTTCCGCTACCGATGATCCGACGGCCAATCTCGCCGAAAACAGCTTTTTCGAAACTTCGTATCTAGCGATACGTGATTGCTCTCTATACAGTTCTTTTGTATGGAGAAATATGGATTCAAGGTCCATATTCTCGTGCCTCCTCTGATGTTCATTGTCCATAGAGGCAAGCACGAGTCACTTGGCCTTCGCGCAATCGATTTTCCAGGTCTTACGGATTTCCCTATCTGCGACGCTGGTTTTGGGACCTGGGACAGGGGGAGCTTTGGTGGTGAGGAGATACCCCAACTTGTCATAAGTGATTGCCATTTTGATATTCCTGAGCCAATCTTTGTAGTTTGGCCTTGTCAGTATGTTTTTATCTAGTAGTAACTTAAGTCCAGTCATGATGTTTGGTCGCTGCAATTAGGAGAGAGAGAGAAGAAACACTTTAGCATGATGCTCTTGCAAGTTTAGAGTGGTTTTTAATTTGTCTAAACAGGATGGCTCCCACTGTCTCTCGAATCCCTCCTCAAACCAAAAAGAAAGAATTAGTCAGGATCAATCTCACCATACAATACTTGCTTAACCGTTCAGCCAGGCTAGTGTCGGTACTTCGAGGGAGGTTTTCCAACGCTTTCGCGAACTTCCTTAATTAAATAACCTCTTTTCCCTGGGGGCGTAGCCACGCTAACACCTTTCTAGACACCTACTTGGTTTATAGCATTGATCGTTAAGTGAGAAATTTCCCGAGGAGTAGCATATACTCACAGTAGGATCGGGATCCAAATATCATTGCGTGACAAAACTGAAGGAATCCTACCAGAATCATCACACTCCAAATGGTATGCAGCGCTAGCAAGTTTTAGTTCTTTTGAAACTCCCGATGTGGATTTTTGCCCCATGCTCTTATGACCTTGACTTTGGCTAACAAATCATAAGTCACATGTCAAGTTCTACCCGTCATTCTCCAGGTTAATTTGAACCCACCCGTCCCTACCCTTGAATTTGGCCAACAAGGCAGTACGATTGTCCCAAACCAATGCATCTATCTATGCTGCACATGAATACCCAATAGCTACCAATCACTATGCCTTGACTTTGGCCAACAAACATAGCTTGAATACTATTGACTATCCATGTGAAACGACGGAGGGCTATGAATGGTTTTGGCAAAACCGTGAACGTAGTGAACTTGATATAATCGATGGAACGAGATAGCTTTTAAAAAGGAGTGGTTTAAGCTCCGCGTTTAAAAGTTGTTTTTGAAAAGAAACCGAGTGGTTTTTGAAATTGTTCCAACGACTTTACTTTGGTTTATTTTCTTGCGTTAATTTTAATGCGTCCCATCATTTAATCCTACCATTGCAGAAAACAACCAAAATATGACGTACGCTTATGCCATCCGCATTCGCCACGGGGCCCCATCATTACCCGTTAGGTTACTTAACTAACGACAGAGCGGGGGCTGGACTAGCGCGGATGCAAAACATAAGCAACGCCTAAATAGATATCATATATAGATATATAGCAATGATAGCCATTCCAGATCATAGATGAACACATTGGATATACTAGGAATCCACATTCCGCACGAGCCTGTAACGGAAAGCGGATTACACGGTCACGGTGAATAGCCAATACCTCACCCTAGACCCCTACGGGTGCGGCAAACTACCCGCCAAATACCCGAAGCGAAGCAACCTCCCTCAACGACGTGAGTAGGCCACTCGGCACTTCGAGGTACCCGGTAGTTTGTGCACCCCCTCCATGGGTCTATCCTAGGAGCAAAAACAGTAAAAGAAATTATACAATGACGGCAACAAGCTCATCCCGGTTGTGCGGCCAAATAAATAATATTACATCAATTACAAATTACATGAATTGTAAGAAAAAGAAAACTCTCATCTCACTAACCCCGGCTATTCACCCGCGACAATCCAATGAATTCATATACACATACCATCAACATTACATATCACAGATATGTATAACCCCCACTAATCGACATATAGCGATTAGCAGACGTTCAATACATATATCACATCACAGATATAACCCGTTAGCTTAAGTCTTTAGAAGTTCGATCAAAATACGGATTTTTAAGCCCTAAAAACAAATTTTGCTTTCTGGAAAATCTGGGCAGAAAAAACATATTGTAAAAATCCCAAAACAACCCCAGAAACACAGTGCATGAAAATTGTGCCACGGCCGAGTCAACTTGGCCGCGGATCCGCGGCGGGAGCATGCTCATGCCACGTTTCCGCGGCGCTTTGACCGGGTCGGTGGACCAATTTTTTTGGGTGTCTTATAAAAAGCCTGAGCCAATTTTTAGTGTAATATTTATTAATTTTTGAATAGAAAACAGAATTGGAAGAAACTTGATTTTTCGGATTCGTTTCGCGACTTTTTCTCCGATCGAACTTCTAGTTACTTTGCTAACATGTTAGATAGTGTTTAACTAGGCTCTGATACCACTGTAAGTCCACGTTACCTCTTCCGGTACTTATGGGCTTGCGGAAATGATGAAAAACGATTTTTCTTGGGTGGTAACATGGACTCAAAATACGGATCATTGTTAAACAACTGTAAGTGCACGGCGGCGCCCCGGCCGTCAACCCGACGCCGGAATGCGGAAGCGGTGATAAACTTTAATTTTACGGACTTAGCAAACCGGCACCACCGCGCACTAAACACCCGGATCGTGCCATTAAACTAGTTCTAGCTAACTACAAGATGGGAAGAGATATACCGAGTGATCCGAGTCCTCCGGTCTTCTCGTCGTCGTCCCGATCTCCCGCGGAAACTCCGGTCGTCGCCTCCTCGCCGGAAGGGCACCACATCGCCTGTTTCTTTTACGGGCTCCCGCCTCTATACCGAAGCAACTCGGGTGCGAAGTTGGCTAGCCGACGCGCCCAAGATTTGCTGTAGAATAATGTAGAAACTTGTCTCTTTGGGGTTTAGGAGATTGCCATTTATGGAGGAATTTTGCACAAGGATTTTTCATGAATACTTGATGAAAAATGGAGCTTGCCATGAAAAAAAATGAGCTCGGCCAAAGGCATTTGTGCTCTCTGGAAAAATGAATGATTGCTGAGCTCAGCCAAATAAAAACCATCAGCACTCACTATATACTCAATGCAACCAAAATGTGTATATATATATTAATCCATCAAACCATTAAAACAAGTCCAGCACACTCATTTAAATTCCATCATACATAATTAAAACTCACACCATACCCAACAGTGGCCGGCCCATTTCCAATAAACCCATACCTTCACATAACTCAATTAATGCATAAATAGCAAAGAAGATTTCATAATCAATCCTTTTGCAATAAACCCCCTCCACAAATGTTATTTACAAACTTGCAAATAACCCCCTCCATCGGAAAAGTCCGGCCGGGAAAGAACAAAGAAAAACCGGCCGGAACGGAATGCAAAATGGCAACTCCAGAAAACTGGTCCCATAATAAATTACAGGAAAACCCCGATACTGTGCATACACACCCGCATCTGTATTCCGTCCGGATACAAATGCAAAAAGACAAAATCTACACTATCTAAAACTAGAATTCGGCTTAAGCCAAAGCCGGCTAGTAAAATCCGTCCGATCACGATCCGTGCAATACCGCACGTATCTGATCGAACCCTGCCATATCTCCATACGGCCTCTACAGCGTTTCGCCCGAAAGCTTGAGTAACTGAAAGTGTGGTGGACTCTAAAGACTCGTCAATACTTTGGCTGTGGATTTAACCACTAGCACGTCAGAGGTATAAGCCAATACGTGACGGGCCACCAGCTATTGACTAAAAGGGACGTCGATGAGTGAACTCATCCTGACACCCTACTGAGCCTGTCAGTGACAATATTCGTACAGTCCGGTCCGTTCGTCTATGAGCATCGCATGTCGGGCCTAGGGGGTGGGTAAAAGTCAGACCCCCAAAAGCGGTACAAGTCGTGTCGGAGTGTAGCCCAGAACACCCTGAGATACTACTGGAATACCTACCAGTAAATCTCCTGCCTTGGCCAAGGACTTCGTGTAATGGCTCTCCTAGACACAGCGCGACCTCACCCCCAATACCGGGAGAGATGAACCCCCGAAGATCCGCTCACTGCCTCCATGTGGCTCGCGACTGTACCCAACTAAAACCTGTTTGCACGACTCCTTTGAGCCGTAGTAGGGTAGTAATCAAAGCACAGTGGGAACTCACACGAGACAAATGACGATCCCCAGGTCGATGAACTAACCTGTACACATGTCACCTGGGAAGTGCTATCTGACGTCAGGTATAAGACCAACTAGCATGTTCCCGGCGAGTCCTGTCCGGTGTACTCATAACCCAATGAGCACCTGTATACATCTTAGGTGAACCAACTGACACCAGTGGCCTGTGAGACCGGCCACCGCCCCTCGTCGGGGTCTCGACTGTATACACTAGTCTACTCTGGAGAATCGATGCCCTGTCTCGAAACTCCCACGACTAGGGACCTTTTAAGGATGTGCTTATAGACTCCAGCTCTCACTTATATGATCGCCCTCATACTGCTGGCAGCCAAGCAAGAATCCTAGGGGCTCTATCAACGTGCAATAGTGACCTATCAGGTCACCTAAAGCAGTACACGATGATAAAGGTAAACCAGATAGCAAACTATCATCTCGTGTAAGACTGTCGTACCGGGATAGGTCCTCCCTCAATCATTGCAATCACGTGCCTGTGATCCAATAATTGACTCTGAGGGCACTATCTCCAACAATCTCCCACTTGCACTCAAGGCTAATTATTGCGATGTCGCATACTCACAGCCCGTGTGATACCGAACACCCAACTCCTCTACTAGTCAGTCTCATAAAGCCTGTTTGCGAAACTCTTGCGTTCGAGGAATAGCCTCAGTGAGTGGATCCGCCTAGATGTTTCTTTCTATGTCCCTCTATATCTCAAGTTCGCGGAGAAAGCCATCTCCCGAAATGAGCAATACCTATCTTAGAGTGTCTGGATGTCTGATGGGACCGAGCTCATAAATGAACTCCAAATCCAAACTTCTTAGACTGTATCGTCAACTGAACTTAATCAGTATCCTGCGCCATGCCACCCTCAGTATTGCCTTGGACCACCTGTCCAAAATACTGCCCCTCGCCAGAAGGAAAAACTATAACTCTGACAACCACCTTGTCGTCAATGTCACCTTGGAAGCCTGGAATGATAACTGTCTCCCAAATGAGGCTGTCGTTATCATATCCCAAGAACATCCACTTATGTTCTAAAACTGCTTCCGACTGTTTCTCCAGGATTGGATCAATATCAACTTATTGCATCTAGTGCAAGAACAACATCTGGTGTGGTACTTGACATCTCATGATTGACTCAATTGCCTAAGCAAGTGATCTGCCAATCATGCACATCCCTCTCTACTTTAGTCTATAAGACACCTTTTGAGAGGGTAACTCCATTACCTGCAGGTACACTACCGTGCTAGGAGTCGTCCATTCTAAATACTCTTAGAATGCTGTCAAAGTACCCTAATTGCGAAACCACCCAAATCTAGATCTAAAACCATAGATCTAGTAACCAGTATGTCTGATATAATGTCCAAGTCCCATATGGAGAAAACACTGTGTGACGACCAAAATATAACCGATCGTAGTATAGGAATATCACTTCCTATTACCTTCTCAATCAGATCCATCCCCTATTCTGATGACGTCAAACCTATGACTGTCACATCAGAAACAGATGATCTAACTCCGCTATATCTGCTTTAGTCTATAAATAGACATAAGCCTGACGTCCACCAATGCTTCCGCTGCTCCCACTGATTACGACAACCCTCTGGCAGAGTCATATAGATGTGCACTTCTAAAGCTAGTTTAGAACGACGCTATACTCATCCTCCTGCCGGGCCTCGCAGCCTGGAACAACAACAATGGCAAGTGTGGGTAAACAAGAACTTCCCTGTCACCGTCCTTGAGGCTACCGGAGTACCTCTCGGGTGCCTGAAGTTACCCACCTTATCTGCGGAGTGGCCAATGGAATGTCAAACCAGAGTGAATCTTTAGGTTCCTTATCAAATCTTCAGTAATCGTCTGCGGTTCTGGAATCACTTCCAGTTCAACCATACTCCCACTACTGTTTTTGAAAAAATCCATTTTTAATAAAACTGTGGCGAGTCCAGAACAATATTTCTATTGATCTGCCAGATGGTAGAAAGTCAACCCTCGTCATAGCCTGGGTCAACCCACAAACAGCCATTACAGAAACGTGCCTTGAGCTGTCCAGTGTCTGGTTTTAATCATAAGCCGGACAACTCCCCGTACCTTAACAACGTTAAGATATGAACTGTTCTATATCCAATATAGAACCAGAGGCACTGAATTAATTGAACCAGATTCAAATCATGCAGCTATCTCTAGTGCATGTCAACTAAATGGAAGGAGGCCGATCAGCGTTACTCAACTTAGGAATGCTTCCAATTATGAGTAACCTGAAAGAGAAGCAATTTCTCTTTGTCATTACTATCAACTGAATACCATACACAAGTATCTACATCTTCGATCACCTTGAAGAATCCCGATACTTGCTACACCTGGTTCTCTACTCTATTCAAATACCTATAACTCCTCAAAATTTAGACCCTGTGTTTCTACGAAACACATGTCTAAGAACTAGAGAAGTTAAAAGTAAACAGAATATAGTATGAGGACCAACCCCTCTGTCCTAATGGACACTGGACAACATACAATACTCTGTATAAGTCCGCTGAGTCTAACAACTCTTTCACTGTGTGTCGTAGGTTGAAAACTGTACTTATGGTTAAGAAGAATTACACCGCTGTTTAATGCTCCTTACCTAACCATCCACTGATATAGGTAAATGTCATCGACATAATATCAAATGGTATATCTCACTCTATGAAAATAGACGTACAGATATATCAATTTGAAATTGGTGCACAACAGCGGATATTCAAAACCAAATATTTGCCGACCGGCAAACAGCCCAGGTGATCTCCTCAAATATCACCGATTACAACGAATCCCGATATAATGAGGATGATCACCCAATTCCCAATAACTTACTCCCACTCATCATCTGTAAAGCCATACAGATGTGAGAATCAAACCTGGTAAATACATACCCTGGAGCAAGTGTCTAATCAGGAAATCAGTTTTCTTTTAACAGTACACAGTAGAACTGAAACATTGAAACGTTTCGATGGGGTATCCTGGTATTCCTAGTAATGCCTCTACCATTATTCAGATTCACAACTATAACCGTATAATTCTTTGCCACCTCTCCAAATCCCTTTATATGTCTTTAGTCATTACCTTCTGCACACCCCTTAGGCCAAATGGTTTTCTTCCTTCCCTACCGTTCGGCACCAGCCTATGGTTTGGAAGAAGACTATCCAATAAGCATAATGGGTGTACTGTCCTAGTCCTAGGAGCACTCGCAATGCGAGAGAAGGTGAAGATAAAAGACAACCGAATAAACCTTATTCCTATTTCTCCTGGACCAGAATCCATCCCCGAACTGGAACAAGTTCCTTTCGAGTTCGTATATAACCATACGATGGATTATCCAATGAACTGGGATCTTCGTAGTGATACGGAGTGTCCTGGAGAAATACAATGGTGATTTTAGGATTGGCGAAGAAATACTTGGTTTGGTCGTGAATATCAGTCGCAATCTACTTTGCCCTCTTACTAATCCCTTGCTTTGTCTTAACTTTATACCTTCTGCACACCATCGTTATGCTAATTGGTTTTCTTCATTCCCCACTGTTCGGCACCAGCCTAAGGTTTGGAAGAAGACTATCCAATTTGCGTAATAGGTGTACTATCTCCTAAACCAAGGAGTACTCATAACCTGAGAGAAGGTAAAAGGGAAAAGACAACTGAATAATCCTATCCGTTTTCTCCAGAACCGGAAACCATCCTCGAATTCCTTCGAGTTCGTATCTAACCATACAATGGTTTTGTCCAATGGAAGTGGACGTTCGCAGTAATATGGGGTGTCCTGGAGAAAAGGGTAAAAGTAGGAGTGGCAATGAGGTCTGCAACTCTGACAATCCAAAATCCAGTGTTAAGAAGGTTCGGTCAACTTGGTCACTGAGTCATAGTCTTAGGGTCGGGTCAATGGTCGCTGCCAAGAGAGAGAGAAAAGAAACACTCAGCGTGCACTCTAACCAAGATCAGAATGGTTACCAATTTATCTAATCTGGAAACCTCCCACTGTACCTCAAATTCTCCTCCAAACCTGAAAGAAGAATTAGTCGGGATCACCCGAGGAGTATACTAACTCATCAGTGGGAATCGGGATCCAACTCTCATCGCATGACAACGTGACGGAATCCGCTCATGGAGTCACACTCCAGAAGGTATGCGCATATCTGGCAAGTTTCAGTTCTTTTGAAACTCCCGATGTGATTTTTACCCCATGCTCTTATGACCTTGACTATGGCCAACAAATCATAAGTCACATGTCAAGTTCTACCCGTCATTATCCAGGTTGATTTGAACCCACCCGTACAAGCCCTTGACTAGGGCCAACAAGGCTATACGACTGTCCCAAACCAACGCATCTATCTATGCTGTATATGAATAACCAACAGCTACCAAACACTGTGCCTTGACTATGGCCAACAAACACAGCTTGAATACTATTGACTATCCATATGAAACGACGGAGGGCTACGAATGGTTTCTGGCGAAAACCTTTAACGTAGTGAACTTGATATCGTTGAAGAAACGGATAGCTTTTTAGAAAATATAGTAACGAAAAACCTTCAATAAAGAGGTCACTCCCGGTGAAGGGATCTCGGCTCTTTCCCCGTAGGATGGGGTGCAGGATATTCCAACTGAATACCACGATGCAAAGCAAAAGCAATCGGCTATAGTGAAGTTAATGCCCTGACGCAAACTTCTGTCCAAGGGGTCACTCCCGGTGAAGGGATCTCGGCCCTTGCCTCGTCGACTGAGGAGCAGGATATTCCAAATGAATACCACGATGCAAAACAAAAGTGAACGTCCTTTCAATAACAGCTTTTTGAAAAGTGTTCCAACAACATCAGATTAGGTTTGTTTATCTTGCATTGATCCGAATCAATGCAGTCCCATCAATTGATCACACCACAAAGAACGAAAATATACTGACGTACGTATATGCCATCCGCATTCGCCACTGGGTCCCGTCATCACCCGTTAGGTTAGCTAACTAACGGCAGAGCGGGGACTGGACTAGCGCGGATGAAAAACATATACAACATCTACTAATATATATACCAATATATAGTATTTCGCTCAAGGCGTGAATAAAATGCAACATCACAGAAATGTACAGCATCACAGAACAATACAGATATCTGGGATCCCCGGGTTTCACAGAGCCACTACTGAAACCCGACGTTCCCCTGGTCGTGTGGATAGCCTGTGCAATGAAAATCCTAGACCCCTACGGGCGCGGCAAGTTACCCGCCAAAACCTGAAGCGAGGCAGCCCCCTTCAGCACCGTGAATGGACCACCCAGCACTTCACAGAATCCGATAACTTGGGCACCCCTCCTGGGTCAACCTGTACCCCCTACGAGTGCGGCGAATAGCCCGCCAATTCTAGAGTGAAGCCCCTTCCGTCCCAATGCCATGAGATGCGGGCTTGTTGCCTTCCAGAACCCGGCTATCCGTGCACTCCTCCGCGGGATAATCCTAGTACAGAAAGTAAAATATACATACAACGGGTATATCGACCGCAACCAGGTCGTGCCCCAAAAGAATAATACAAACAGGCAGTGACGGCAGTCCACATGTCGGACGCTCGCCGCGCAATAACAAATGTACATAATACAACCACAACTGTACTAGCATTGCATCCAGGCTATCCCCACGACCGATCCGCAACAACACAGCAAATACATAGAACATCAACGTGAAAGTCACGTTCGCAAATCCATCTAACCGGGCTATAGCAGTTAGACCGGATTTACCGATCGAGTGACATTCACGGTCGCAGATATAATGTAAATACTGTGAAAAATGTGTTTAAAATATCCGATCGATCAAATTTTAACAAGTGGGCCCCAAAGCAATACTGTAGCACTCACAGAAATTATGGGCCCAATATTAATATCCCAAAACCCCTAAAATAAGCCCAGAAGCCCACTGGAAAAATACGAAGCATTGACCCCACCACCTTGCGGCGGAACCGCGGCAACAAGGGGGGTTTTGCCGCGGTTCCGCGCTTGCACTGAGGGATCATTGTCTCGAATTTTCCCAGAGTTCTTCGAACTCCCTGCACATCATTCTGAGAGCACCTGAAAAACTTTTAGACTTCAAAAAATTTCAACAGAAACTGATGTGAAGGAAAAATACGGTTTTTGGAAATTTTGGTCGATCGGAAATGAAAAACACATCAAACGAAGCTAGACGAAATTAATGGCGAGGCTCTGATACCACTGTAAGTGCACGGCGGCGCCCCGGCCGTCAACCCGACGCCGGAATGCGGAAACGGTGATAAACTTTAATTTTGCGGACTTAGCAAACCGGCACCACCGCGCACTAAACACCCGGATCGTGCCATTAAACTAGTTCTAGCTAACTACAAGATGGGAAGAGATATACCGAGTGATCCGAGTCCTCCGGTCTTCTCGTCGTCGTCCCGATCTCCCGCGGAAACTCCGGTCGTCGCCTCCTCGCCGGAAGGGCACCACATCGCCTGTTTCTTTTACGGGCTCCCGCCTCTATACCGAGGCAACTCGGGCGCGAAGTTGGCTAGCCGACGCGCCCAAGATTTGCTGTAGAATAATGTAGAAACTTGTCTCTTTGGGGTTTAGGAGATTGCCATTTATGGAGGAATTTTGCACAAGGATTTTTCATGAATACTTGATGAAAAATGGAGCTTGCCATGAAAAAAAATGAGCTCGGCCAAAGGCATTTGTGCTCTCTGGAAAAATGAATGATTGATGAGCTCAGCCAAATAAAAACCATCAGCACTCACTATATACTCAATGCAACCAAAATGTGTATATATATATATTAATCCATCAAACCATTAAAACAAGTCCAGCACACTCATTTAAATTCCATCATACATAATTAAAACTCACACCATACCCAACAGTGGCCGGCCCATTTCCAATAAACCCATACCTTCACATAACTCAATTAATGCATGAATAGCAAAGAAGATTTCATAATCAATCCTTTTGCAATAAACCCCCTCCACAAATGTTATTTGCAAACTTGCAAATAACCCCCTCCATCGGAAAAGTCCGGCCGGGAAAGAACAAAGAAAAACCGGCCGGAACGGAATGCAAAATGGCAACTCCAGAAAACTGGTCCCATAATAAATTACAGGAAAACCCCGATACTGTGCATACACACCCGCATCTGTATTCCGTCCGGATTCAAATGCAAAAAGACAAAATCTACACTATCTAAAACTAGAATCCGGCTTAAGCCAAAGCCGGCTAGTAAAATCCGTCCGATCACGATCCGTGCAATACAGCACGTATCTGATCGAACCCTGCCATATCTCCATACGGCCTCTACAGCGTTTCGCCCGAAAGCTTGAGTAACTGAAAGTGTGGTGGACTCTAAAGACTCGTCAATACTGTGGCTGTGGATTTAACCACTAGCACGTCAGAGGTATAAGCCAATACGTGACGGGCCACCAGCTATTGACTAAAAGGGACGTCGATGAGTGAACTCATCCTGACACCCTACTAAGCCTGTCAGTGACAATATCCGTACAGTCCGGTCCGTTCGTCTATGAGCATCGCATGTCGGGCCTAGGGGTGGGTAAAAGTCAGACCCCCAAAAGCGGTACAAGTCGTGTCGGAGTGTAGCCCAGAACACCCTGAGATACTACTGGAATACCTACCAGTAAATCTCCTGCCTTGGCCAAGGACTTCGTGTAATGGCTCTTCTAGACACAGCGCGACCTCACCCCCAATACCGGGAGAGACGAACCCCCGAAGATCCGCTCACTGCCTCTATGTGGCTCGGGACTATACCCAACTAAAACCTGTTTGCACGACTCCTTTGAGCCGTGGTAGGGTAGTAATCAAAGCACAGTGGGAACTCACACGAGACTAATGACGATCCCCAGGTCGATGAACTAACATGTACACATGTCACCTGGGAAGTGCTATCTGACGTCAGGTATAAGACCAACTAGCATGTTCCCGGCGAGTCCTGTCCGGTGTACTCATAACCCAATGAGCACCTGTATACATCTTAGGTGAACCAACTGACACCAGTGGCCTGTGAGACCGGCCACCGCCCCTCGTCGGGGTCTCGACTGTATACACTAGTCTACTCTGGAGAATCGATGCCCTGTCTCGAAACTCCCACGACTAGGGACCTTTTAAGGATGTGCTTATAGACTCCAGCTCTCACTTATATGATCGCCCTCATACTGCTGGCAGCCAAGCAAGAATCCTAGGGGCTCTATCAACGTGCAATAGTGACCTGTCAGGTCACCTAAAGCAGTACATGATGATAAAGTTAAACCAGATAGCAAACTATCATCTCGAGTAAGACTGTCGTACCGGGATAGGTCCTCCCTCAATCATTGCAATCACGTGCCTGTGATCCAATAATTGACTCTGAGGGCACTATCTCCAACTACAACTATCTAACAAACCTAACAAGAGTTTTACCTACTCGGTTAAGGGTTATACCTTAACTTGAACTCCTTCTCTTGTTCTCCTTATGGTGGTCGGATGGTTCTCTCCTTATCGTCTCTTTGTGCCGAAGATGGATCCACCTGAAAGCTTCTACCTTTGGCTTCACTTCAAACTAGAAGAAACTAGAACATTTGGTTTGCTAAACCTTGTGTACTAGGATGAGTAGAGGAGTGTGTTGGGTTTTATCTCTATGGTTCTTACTTCTCAACACATGAGACAAGTAGAACCATGGACTGGAGAGAGAGCAAGAAAAAGAGGGAGAGCTCAAGCATGAGAGAGAAAGGAAATGAAAGAATGAGCAAGACTTTTTCCATCCAAGCTCTCATAATCCAAAATCATCATAACAAATAATAGTAATTGAGTATTATGTGATAGTTCAAGTCAAAATGGCCATATCATTTCATGCACTCATTTTGCAAAGAGAAACAAGCAAGCAAAAGTCTTTGCCATGAAATGATAGCTATTGTAATGATGAAGGTCAACAAGTCCAACTTAGTCAACCGGTCAACTAAGTCAACAAGTCAACAAAGTCAACCATCAACAACCATGTCACAATAATACATAATTAATATTATTGTTAATCATATTTCTAATTCTCATTAGGGTTTAGCAAAAAGTCAACAGTCAACAACCCTAATGAGAATCCTCTGCCTCTGTCTCTCTGTCAACTGTGCATACACACCCGCATCCGCATTCCGAGGAACACGAATACAAACGAGATAAAACCAATCCCAAAACGTATACTAGGATCTGGCTTAAACCAAAGCCCGCTAGTAATAACTGTCCGGACACTAAACGTGCATAAGTGCACGGATGTGACCGAACCCTGTCGCAAAACTATGCGACCTCTACTCTTTTGCCTAAAGGCGAATAGATCTCTGTGTAGGACTCTAAAGACTCGACACTACGCTGGCAGTGGGTTTAACCACAGACCGCAAGCGGTACTAGCTGTGCGTAACGGCCCCCCAGGTAGATGCCGATAAGAAGACGGACGAGGTGAAACCCATCTGAACTCCTACTGAGCCTGAATGTGACAGTCTGCGTACAGTCCGGTCTGTTCGTCTGAGAATATCGCATGGCAGGCCTAGGGGGGCGGTAAACGTCAGTCCTCTAATAGCGGTACAAGTCGTGTCGGAGTGTAGCCAAGAACTCCCTGAGATAACACTGGAAACCTACCAATATATCTCGCTTGCCCTGGCCAGGGACTTTGTGTAATGGCTCTCCTAGACACAGCGCGATATCAACCCCCAATACCGGGAGAGACGAATCCTGTCTAACCGTCACTACCTCCAAGTGCTTCGGGATTGCACCCAACTACTACCTGTTTGCATGACTCCTTTGAGCCGTGGTAGGGTAGTAATCTAAGTACAGTGGGAACACACTCAAGGCGAAGTGACAGTGTCAAGTCAGCGGACTAAGATGTACTCATGTCACCTGGGAACTGATAACTGACGATAGGTATAGTACCAACCAACAGTTCACGACGAGTCCTGTCCAGTTACTCGTAACCTAACGAGCACCCGCATACTATCTTAAGTACAACGTACTGACGGCTGTGGGACAGACCGTCTCCCATGCTGGGATGAGAAGCGCATACGCTAGTCTACTCCGGAGTATCGATGCCCTGTCTCCATAGTCCTATGACTAGGGACCTGCATAAGGATGTGCTTATGGATTACCCAGCCCCCACCAGTGTGACTGCCATCACAACGCTGGTAATCAAGCAAAGGTCCTAAGGGCTCCACTAATGTGTATAGGTGATATACTAAAATAAACACATGTACACATTAAAGTAGAAACAAACCAAGTTGCATACTACTATTTTGAGCAAGATTGTCTATACAAGGTGAATATCCCAAGCTTCTATTAAGTAATATACAAACTAGTATGATACAGTAATGGCCTCTAGGGCATATGCACTAACACATATATCATACCTGTATACCTACATGCTTACACATATGCCTTAACATGCTTACATGCTAGTTACCCATATTCTTATATGGTATTGTACCATTTGTGATAGGTATATACACATATGAGACATAGCTACATATACATCTTGCAAACATACTTACATATACCTATAGGGTATTACATCATTATTGATAGGTGGATACATATATCTTGCTATGCCGACATGGTTACGCATACTTGGCTATAGCTACATGTTCACCTTTATTTGATATTGTATGGACTTGGAGAAATTAGGAACCACATGATATATATATTAACTTGTTGCAGTTAAATAGCGGCTTTTCCTTTATATTCTCACATTTCAGTTTTATGTTGCATATATTATATTCATGGATTTTCGCATTAAGATATGGATTTTTCATGATATTTTCTGGATTTGAGGACCGTGGTGGTTTCATGAAATTATGCATTATTTGAAAAAACCCGGTTTCTCTTGATATGATATTTCAGCAACCAACATGAGATTTCTCGATTCTGATATATACCCCATGCGAGGAGGCGTCGTGGGCCGTGTGCGGGTACATGGTAGGGCCCGGAGGTATCCCGGGGCAAGAAAGGAATGTCGAAGGATCATGCCGATGAGCCTGGCAGGGGAATCATACCTATCGGTGACAGTTTTGGACTCGTCGGTGATCGCGTAGATATCGACCGGAGTCATGTACGTATGGATATGGGGAATTCGAGTATCGAAACTGGGTACTAGGGTTTCTGATGAACGTATGATACGTATATATCAGGGGCAGTCGTGGTGACGACGCCTGATAGATCAGTTTTATGTGCCGATGCTGGACACTTGTTACCATGATATTTTTACTCCTAAGTATATATAACAGTGGAATGGGACGTTGTTATATATGCATATATATATATATATATATATATATATATATTAGTGGAATGGGACGCTGATATATATGTATACATATTTAAATTATATACATCATTATAATGACCTTGCAAATATACTTATTCATTATATGAGGGCCGATCTGATGGCCGATATGAGGGCCGATATTATGGCCGATATGAGGGCCGACCTGAGGGCCGATTTGAGGATATATGGGATTTGGATTGTCTAGATGGACACTGGTCCTGCCACGATGAGGATTTCCGGGAGGTTGATATGTTTTATCCCATATTCCGCCTTTATTTCATATGCATTGCTTCATGTATTAGTAGTTCCTGATAGAGTACCTATCATGATGGTTGCATATAAATATTGCCATATTATTGCTTCATGTATTAGTTGTACCTGATAGAGTACCTTTCATGACTGTTGAATACATATGGCCATTTATTGCTTTTAGCTTGCATGTGATAGATTCGTGCAGTACGTGCATACTTGCGATTAGTTGCATATGTTATTTACTATTCACGAGTTCGCAACTCACCCCCGTTGTGCCATAGGGTTTTGCAGGTTGTCCCTCAGAGCAGTCGTTGGCAGGGCTTCTACCTATCATATCATCTTTTGCAGCGGATACCGCTTCGGCTGATTGCGTGCATTTTTGCTATAGGTGGGTTTTGCGGTTATCCGATGTTGCTCATTGTATATCTTTGTACCATGTACTCTCCATCTACCACTTTCATGTATGACTTAGAGACGTGATGTGAGGGCGATATTGTATATTATTGTGACTTGGAGGTCTTTTATGCAGTTTTATTTATATCGTCTTTTATTTCTTCGCTACGGCGTCGTATATCTGTTGTGGTGGTGGTTTTCCGCCTTTGGGCGTGGATTTGCTCCATTTTGGGGATGCTTTACTTATATTTATGTTGTACTCATTTTTGGGGTTAGTTTTTACAAAGGAGGTGCTGCCAAAATTTTTAAGAAACTAAAATTTGGACTTTAAAGAATTTGTACTCGAGATTTTCAAAAGGTTTAACAATGTTCTTATCACTTACTACTTTTGATGGTTTAAATTGCTTGGTTTTCGGCTTACTTAAATTGCGTTACGCATGTAGACGTTGCGTAATTTAAACGCCGTCACGTGCCAAATTTCGGATCGTGACAAAGTTGGTATCAGAGCGATAGGTTTTACCTTTCGGAGTGTAGGATGACCTTGGTATGAAGGAGTAGGTAGCTTAAGCAGAGTAACGTAGTGTGTGTATGTCCGTGGCATACTCATGATACGGTACTCTGCCTAAAGTGACCTAAGTACTAATTGCTTCCTTGATGATACATATCCTTGTGATTCGATTTCCGTGTTCTTATCGAATCCTATTACTTTTCATAGCCTCTGCCGCCGATGACTATGAGGACTCAAAGTGATGCAGCGAGAGTCGAGGTCAGAGTTGACTCGTGTGGGATAAGTTGATGGATCCGCCTTTGATAGATCGTATCGCTAGGCTTGAGGCAGAGATGCAGGACTTGCGACAAACGATGAGGTCATTAGTTGAGGCCAGTCGAGCGCAGCGACAGGAGATTGTCACCCCTGTTACCCAGTTATTCCTTGCTATCAGCACACAACATTGTGTTACGTATACAGCACCAGTGGACGCAGCCCTATTCGATGAGGAGCGTCTTTCCGAGACTTTGGGAGTTCGAGGACATAGGAGGGCTCGTGCAGGTGTACCAGCCCCGAGACAGAGGTTCAGTAGCCGTGACAGGTTTCGTGCACGTCACGGGAGTAGCAGAGGCTTGGGATGAGGACAGTCGTTCAGCTCTCATCCCCAGGAGGGCCAGCAGCCATGGAGTGGATGTTTTTGATGCGGGAGCCTTCATCACTTCATCAGGAATTGTTCCTTAGCACCGCATCAGGCTCGTGTTCAGAGAGATCGTGGTCGCGGAGGGTTTGTTCCAAGGGGACAGTTTGGCAGAGGAAGAGTTTAGCCTGTTGCGGGTAGAGGGCAGACATGAGAGTTTGCTTCTACTCATCGGGACGCGCGGGCATCCAATGCAGAGTTTTCAGGTATTCTAAATTTGTATGTTCTTTTGATTCGTATGTTTGTTTAGTTCGGGATCGATGCACTCGTTTGTTCTATACACTTTGTGCCGTAGTTGGGACAAGCTTTGTGTTAGCTAAATCAGTCATTTGTTGTGTTAACTTCTGTCAGCGATTCTTTTGTTGCGCGACACGTGTTTCGGTCATGTTCCAATTGGATAGGAGATAGAGATTCGTCCGTCATTTTGGTCCTTCTAGAGATGTTGGACTTTGACATTCTCCTGGGCATGGACTGGTTAGCTACGTGCTATCCGTCTGTGGACTACCACGAGAAAACAGTCAGGTTTTATTTTCCCGGCAAGTCAGTTCTTGTTGTGTGGGGGACAGTGGTGCTGCCTCTCACGGCTTTAATTCAGCCTTTTTCTCTAGTCGGCTTTTGAGGAGAAGATGTCGAGAATTCTTGGTTTCCATTAGTGATACCGGAACCACAGTGGGTTTTTTGGACCGGGTTCCTATCATGCGAGAGTTTTCCGACGTTGTTCCAGATGAGCCGGCGAAGCTTAGGGAGCTAAAGGATCAACTGCAGAGTTGCTAGATAGGGGGACTTATACATCTAAGTGTTTCACTTTAGGGAGCTCCTATTCTGTTCGTCAAGGAGAAGGACAGCAGTTGAGCTTGTATGTTGATGGATCGCCAATTGAACCGAGTTACGGTGCGGATAGGTATCCTTTACCTCACATTGACGATTTCTTTGATCAGCTCCGGTGTCACGACCCGAAAGTATGGAACATGACCGGCACTTAAACTACGAACGTCTCGAGGCGTACGTAATCTAAGTAAACCGAAAACCCAGAAATCCAAACCAAGAAAAGTAGTAGAGTACAGGAAGAACCAACTTAAAGCAAGTAGTTTCAAAAGCATAAGCCGAATTATGCGGTTTTAAAAACATCCAAAAATTTACTGAAAATTTCGGCAGAGTCTCCTTTGTAAAAACTGGCCCCCAAACGGGATACAACATGAATAGTATACGAAATCAATAAAAGGCATCCCCAAGCGGGAGCTAGCTCTTCGTCAATCGACGGTCATAACCACACAAGCAATATAATATACAACGCCAACGGCGAGGATCAAAACTCAAAAAGAAACTCCAAACCACCAGAATATAACGAGCGACTCTAAGGTCGAAAGAATAAACAACACTGGTCTCTATCTCAATAAATACATGTTTGGTTGATGGAACTTCTAGATACAACAGAATAATGATATACAAGATATATAATGGGGGTATGATACAAGTAAACCCACCTACTAGCAAATCACCCGAAGGAAACTGAGCCCGCAAGCCGTAAAGAAACCTGTACGGCAAATCTGCAAGAAACTGGGGCACAACGGGGGTGAGTTACCAACTCGTGAATAGAAAAACATCTACGCACAGAAATCGCATAAATAACGCAACCTAGGTCAATGATCATAATATATCCTCAAATATAAGTATAACAGGCAGCCTATAACAATGACTAGGGTAATATCTAACCCGAGTAAAATTTCGTGTGCCCGTGTCAGTGCCTCAGGTAGCAATATATCATATGAATGAGGTATGAATGCATGAAACAGAATACATGTAAATGAAGAAACTGTTTTCATAAATTAGTGAGATTTCCTTCGTATTTTTAAACTGAGGTATCATAATGAAATCAGTATTAACAGTGTCTAGCATCGACACAAAACATAAATCTCACTGTCTCGAAATATCAATGTCTCAATCTCAATATCTAGGGCGCCGTCAGTCCGGACCGGCCCCTACCATCCATCTCAAGACCACGACGGTATCTTCCGGATATCCGACGCGTCGGGTAATATCACCGGTAGGTAGTGCTCCCCTGCCGGGCTCAACGTCAACACCACATTCATCTTGCCCCGGGGTACCATACCGGGCCCACCATGTACCCGTGACGGTTCCTCCACTCCTCGATACGGATCTCCAAAACCACAGCAAACTCATGGTGGACGACACTTTACATCACTAGAAAACCGCAACATTTTATATTTTAAAAGATCATAAGTTGTAAATTTTGCGGCTTTCCCCGAAATCCAGAAATATCATAAATCTCAAGAAATCAACACAAGTGCATATGTCAATGATAATGAACTAGGCATGAACAACTGAATAACAGTATGCATGAAGTGGTAGGTAATAACTACAATGTCTAATATGGCATATAAGGGAAGTACACTAATATCATGTCAAAACTACCAGCTAACAATCTAAGTCAAGCAATTATATTCTCTAAAGTGTACGTGACATGGCAATTACCGATGAAGATGTGTGTGAGCCGGCAAGTAGGTGTACGTGGTACATACGCATCATCGGTAATGGTGCTGGTGTCCTAACAGCATGATATCAATAATGGAATATGCAGCAAAATAAATATGCGAGGCAGAGCGAACAGCAATAATGTGCGGGAGCTGAATACTAGACACAACGATAACTAATCTGCAATAATCTAATATAAGTCCTACGAATGGTGCCTTTTGAAATAATACGAATCATGGGGTTTTGAAAATAGGGGCTACGGTGTTTTTATGAAAAGATGCGTCGTTTTTGAAATATCCGTAGATTCCCTTGAGCTGTCTTTAAAAATGCCCACGATTCGTTAGTTTTTGAAATAGGTAAGAAGTCTAATCTAATCTAACAACTAAACTAAACTATACGGCTGAACTAACAAGCTGAACTACAGGTAAGGAAACCGCCTATCATCTGAGTCGATACATATACATACCTGTATATGTATAGTCGGTGATCCCGCCTCAATAATATCATATCCGATACCATATCTATAATCAGGCATCCCAAGTCAAGAGTGCGGATCAATCATCAATATAGCTCGTACGTAAATCCGTCGTACGACATCCCAATCTGGGTACGGGTCAATATCACATTCATCATACTATTCACCTGGTATCCTCTTTATCAAATATCATGATCGGGGTACTGATCTACGTCTAGTACCATACTGATACCGCCTACGTAAGCATGGACGTGTGTGAAACACTACGTCAAGGACCCGCTACAACGTCATGTCGTATCTAAGATACGAACCCTGCTATATCACCGATCTCACGGCCTCAAATCGAATCTCATCGACTCAGTTCAATCCCAAGTATCATCCTCAATCCGTATGTGAACACATAGTCCCATACCCATGTGAACACATAACTATAATGAATCCCATGAGCACATATCAATAGAAATGTATGCAAGTATGTATGTGTGTATGTGTAGTGCAACACTACCCTAGGGTTCGCAATGCTAAAATAATCCAACACACTAATATCCATCCTAAGCACCGTTATTAATCACAAAAACATATAATAATTGTTGGTGTGTATACCCATCCGTATACACCACCACGGACTGCGGGGGTGCTATACGCCATCCACCCGACTTCTCCCCGTAGATATAAATCTACTCACCTGGTCCTCGCTAGCCGGTGCCGACGTCGCCACGCGCTTGCTTGTAGCCTCGAAGTCCACATGGGAGTACCTACATATCATAACGCACCATATCGCATTAAAACTAAATTCGAAATCGAAACGGCATACGAAAATCAAATCGGCACGCGTATCACGCATAGGTCCAAACCTATCGCCCACGCATGCAGGAATAGTCAAACCAACCCTCGATGTCGATGTACGAATGTCAAACCATCGAGAAAATCCAATCACACTCATTTGCACATTCACGAACACTAATTTTAATATAAACTAGGTTAAAACTCACAAAAACGCCAATTTCACTTAAAAAGTCATTTTTCCGAAAATCTAGCAAGCACAATTCGCCGTTTTTGTACAAAACACGATGTTTAAATGAATGTAGCGGCCAATATATTTATTAAATATCTTAAATAAGTCATATAAACAATTTCCAGAATTTAATCTCATTAAATTCCAAAAACCCTAATATTCTAGTTTACAAAAATACCCTTTTTAACAATTTCAAAGCAAAAATGCACAAACTACAATCTAGCTTAGATTTGCATGATCTAAAGCATTAAACCACACTTAATAAAGTTAATGAAGTCATGAAAAACCTAAACACATTTTTAACCTCACATATAATGCATTTTATAAAACCCTAGTTTACATAAAAGCTTAATTTGGACATTTTACATGTTACAATTGGCAATAAGTAACAAATTTAAGTTGCATAGCTTAAGATGCTAAAAAAGAACATCACACAACCATGAACACATGATCACAACCTAACTTGATCTCAAACTCTTTCCATTACAAACTAAATCCCAATTAGAATCGCATTTAAACTTAATAGACCTTGATGAAAGAAACTATCCAACAATTTAAATTAGGCTTGGGATTTATAGCTCACAAAATCAAGAGACCAAGCTTGAAATCTAGCCTCCCAAAATGGCCTCCAAGCTCCTAGATCCATGCTTGCTTGGGCAAGAAATAATGGGTAAGGGTTCGATTTGGAAAAAGCTTTGAAATTGTATGGATTTTGAAGCTTTTTTGTGGATTTTTGAAGCAAAATAGTGTGGATTTTGGGTGGGGGGAGGGCTGCTGCTGTGGGGAGAAGGATTCCGCCAGAAATTGGAGTAAGGAGAGAGAGGGAGGTAGAGAAAATGGGGGGGGACAAAGTCAAGGTCAAAGCAAGTCAAAAGTCTAACTACTTTATCCATTTTCTATTCTTTTCTTTCATTTCTTTTTCCTTGAAAATCAAGTGGGGAAAAATATGGTGGGTGCTGAATTCAGCCATGGGGAGGAGTAAGTGGGGATGTGTGGGTGTGGGCACGGGTGTAGGGTGATGAAAAATGATAAATACAATACCCCAAACATCCATTTACGCTAAAAAAAGCCCTTTTTCTTCAATAATTTCTAAACCGTTTTGGCAAATGATTTCGTTCCAAAAACCACATGATAAATTTTTATTTAATATTTTATGATGTACAAAATTTGTTTCAACTCATTCCAATTTGTAATTTTCCCTAATTAAATGTATTAGTGACGGCTTAAAATAATAATAAAATAATATTTTTTTCAGAAAATTTGAAATTTCACCAGCGGCTCAATAAACACCAAATAATAGCAATTACATAGCTAGAATATGTATATTTAATTTTTATAATAAGATATTTGTATTTTGACTTTTTACAGAAAACCCCCTCATTTTACCGATTTTCCGAAATTTCACCGAAACGATTTTCAAAACGCTACATCCGGAGTACGAGAAATTTTCTAAGTTTGTTTGGGATCGGGTCATCATTGGTTGCGGGTTCGGAAGGATGACATTCTGAAGACTGCTTTTGTGTGCGCTACGGGCTTTATGAGTTTTTGGTGGTGTCGTCGGACTCACCAATGTCCTAGTAGCATTCATGGATGTGATGAACCAGATTTCTCAGGCAGTTCCTCGAATAGTTATTATTGTGTTATTGATGACATTCTGGTCTATTCCAAAGGTCATGAGGAACAGGAACAACACTTGAGGGTTTGCTTTGCAGACATTGGGAGAGCACCAGCGGTTTGCTAAATTCTCAGAGTGTTCCTTCAGGCTTGATTGTGTTGAACTCCTTGTTCTTGTAGTTGCGGGAGACGGTATTCGTATGGACCCGAGGAAGATCGAGGCCGTACAGCTTGGCCCAGACTTGCATCAGGGGCAGAGGTCCACAGTTTTTTGGGCTTAGCCGTTTTTTACCGTCGTTTCGTGCAGGATTTCTTGTGTATCACTGCACCATTGACCGGACTAGCAAGGAAGGAGGTTCTTTTCTTGGACTGAGGCATGCGAGTTGATTTTTCAGCAGTTGAAGACTCGGTTGACGACTGCACCAGTTCTATCTTTGCTTCTGGATCGGGCGACTTTGTTGTTTACTGTGATGTTTCGCGAGTAGGGCTTGATTGTGTACTGATGTGGCACTATAGAGTTATCGCTCATTCTTCTTGACAGTTGGAGGGAGTACGAGCAGGATATCCCACTCATGATCTGGAGATGGCCGCGGTGGTCATGTGTTGAAGATTGGGAGACACTACTTGTATGGAGAGTCGTGTCAGATTTTCATAAACCGCCAGAGCTTAATATACATGCTCTTGCAGCGGGATTTGTGTTTAGACAGCGCCGTTGGATGGAGCTTGTGAAGGATTGTGATTATGAGATACTTTATTACCCGTGGTAAGGCGATTGTGGTAGCTGATGTTTTGAGTCGTAGGCCCGGGGTAGCTTGTTCCAGTTGTGTGCAGTTCAGAGACAGTCTTCTGCAGATTTGCAGTTCTTGTGCGATCGTGGAGTACAGCTTAAGTTCGCCTCTTCTAAGGGGGACAGCTTGCTCATGTCCGCGCCCGTCCACTTTTACTTAATCAATTTCGTGAGGCACAGCCCGCCGATGCTCGTTTGTCTGATATTCTGAGCGTGTTCGGCAGGGTAAAGATTCAGAGTTCTTCATTTATGACCAGGGTGTGCTACGTTTCGAACTCGTTGGTGTGTACCTGATACTGATAGGTAGAGACGCGAGATCCTAGAGCAGGCACATCAGTCAGCTTTCTGTGTTCGTCCAAGTTCCACCATTATGTAACATGACTTGAGAGTTAGTTACGGGTGGGCAGGGATGAAGAGTGAAGTTTCAGATTTCATTTCGAGGTGTCTGTCTTGTTGCAAGCTAAAGTTGAGCATGGGAGACCGGCTGGAGAGTTGCAACCTTTTTACCTTTCCGGAGTGGGAATGGGAGCAGAACTCCATGAAACTCGTTGTGGTGTCTACCCAGGTCTAGTCAGGGTATGACTCCATTTGGGTGTTTGTGTTAGTTATATGTATGCCCTAGAGGCCATTACTGTACACACGATGTATATTGTAATGGATGCTTGGACATATATAGGGAGGACTTTCTTGCTCGACATGATAGTATGCCATCTGGTTGTACTTTATCTTAACATGTACTCTGATTGTCTCTATATTACATGTTGATAAAGCCCTTAAGATATGTATCGACTACTGGGACTATGATGAGATCATACTAGTGGGGCCACGGTAGTCGACGAGTACATCCTATAGCTGTTCCTAGTCGAAGGTGTATCGAGACAGAGCATCGATGCACCAGAGTAGACTAGCGTATACGCATCTTGACCCATATGATGGGTGATGGATGATCCCATATCCATCGGTGTTTGACATCAAGGATGGTGTATGGATGCTTAGTGGAGACTGGGTACACTGGACGGACTCGCCGAGAACTCCCAGATGGTATTATACCTCACGTCATATGGCAGTTCTCCGGTGACACTGGTACAGAGTAGTCTGCTGACCCGAGATCGTCATAGAGTCTTGTGTGATTCCCACTGTGCTTTCATTTTCATCATATCACGTCCAAGAGGGCGTGCAAAAAGGTGGCTTTTGGGTACAGTCCCGAATCACATGGAGGCAATGAGCGATAGGAGGGGATTCGTCTATCCCGGTATAGGGAGTTGATGTTGTGCTGTGCTCGATTGGCTATAACCAGAAATCCCTGGCCAGGGTTGATGAGATTTACTGGTAAGTGTTATCAGTAGTTTCTCGAACTGTTATACACCTCATATCGAGACGACTTATCGAGCTACTGGGGTCTGACGTTTACCACCCCTAGGCGAGATATGCGACATATCAGACGACGAGACCGGACTGTACGGGAGTGTTACTGTTTGGATTCACAGGAGAATGTACAGGCTTGCTTGTTGATCTTCTGAGCGCTCAATACCTGGGTGGCTGTTACGTTTAGCTGACCGCTTGCAGCTTGTGAATGTTTGATATGATCATCACCTACTGCCGGCGTATTGACGATTCTTTAGAGTCCTACACAGAGGTTTCTTGACTCAGGCAAAACGGAGTAGGGGCACATATGTGATATGTGCGGGACCGAGGATAAGCAATATGAGATACCGTATTATATTCTCGCGATATTTGATATCAGCCGGATCATCGGATCAAGTGTTGATTCGATGAATCGGTACCGATAAATATTAGTCGGTTATATACGATATAGCCGGATTGTCGGATCAAGTGTTGATTCGATAATTTAATGTATAATAATATATATGATATATTAAATTACATTAACTAATATTAGCTCACTAAAAGATTCTTTTTCTCACTCGGGTAATACATTGATATATATGCGATATATGTTAATTGTATTATTTTATTTTGTTAAGATAAATATTATATATATGATATATAATATTGTAACATGTTATAATTATTAATGTAACATAATTAGTGGAGATTAAATAAGGTTAGAGTTTGATTTGGGTTAGCACATTCTTGTTGCTTCTAGAAGCATTTCTTTTTTTCATGAATAAGATATTTGCCTTGATATTTTCTAGTGACTCACTTATAACTCAACCCAAACCCTAACCCTAGTAAACTCTCTACATAGGTTACTACAACCATGGTTGCATAAATGATTATGATAACTTTTTATTATTCATCACAAAGAAAATGGATCACTATTCATCTTCTTCCTCTTCCTTTTGCAAAGCTTTCTTTTTTTTATTTGTGATGAAAAATGAGTGAGTAAATGAAAATAAAAGAGAACAATAATTCTACTTCATCATCCTCATCTATCCTTGCCATTTAGATGAGGGTGTTCACTTCATATTATGAGTGTTAGCTTGTGTTAACGAAACTTCAAGGTAGATCATCTTTGTATCGAAGGTCGGAGGCAAGACTGCATCTTTCTCTTCGTGGAACCTCTCGAGAGTCCGGAACACGATGATCGCAGCGAAGGGACCTCAACACGGAGCTTTAGAAGTGAAGGACCGGATCTACAAAGGTTGTAATCCCTCTCACTTAGTGTTAAACTGTTTAACATACTTGTTTTCGCCTAAACCCTAGTTTAAAGATCCGGCTTTGGGTTGTTCGGCACTGCTAATTTTTAAATCGGGCATGGTTGATGCCTCGTAGAACCTTGTGGCAGTGCATAGCAACCCTACAGTGGTATCAGAGCCAAGTTAGAGCTTTAGGCGAAGTCTAGACGAAGTTTAATGTCCGATCGAACCCGGAAACCCTGATGTTTACCCTTCTCTGTACATTTTTCAAAAATGTGGTTTTTTATGAATTAAAAATGCTCAGAAAAACAAGCAGGAAAAACTAAGAATTACTGTGAAGTACGGTCCTCTAAGTCAATTATTTGACCGTGGAACCGCGTTCCGCGGCCCAAGTTGTGACTTAGTCCCTGGAATTTCATGTAATTATTCTTAGGTCCTTTCTTGTTATTTTTTTCTGGGAATTTTTTAATTCCACTCAAGTGTTGAGTTTTCTAGGGTTGTATTGGGGAATCGTTGATTTGATCAGATAATTTAACTTCGTTTAGTTTTGTCCGGGTAATTTTTAGAAACTGTTAAAAAGTTCGAACGGATATCAATAACTCACTTTTTCCCCTGTCGGAAAATCTTCAAAAGTTGGATTTTTTCTCGTGTTTGAAACTTTCGTAAAGTCATGCAAGTAACGCGGTGGACCCTCTAGAAGACAACAAACCTTAACTCGATTATGTGACCGTCTTGAACTGCCTATAAACCTTAGGGTTTGGGGCAGTACGGCGTGCCACATGTGAGGCGTTGGCTTGACCCTTCTACGGCTGGACCATTGGTACTGTGGCATGTGATGGATGTTTTTAAACTGATTTCAAGTGTTGAGATATATTAGGGAAATCTTGGGTGTTTGATTATTCGATCGGAGAGTTTAACATTGTCTATTTATCTGGAATGTGATACAATATTTGGAATCCACAAGTAGTTATGAGATAACTAATTTGAATGTTATAAATCTAGCAGTTCAGTCTCAGATGATCGGTTGCCACGGAATTTTGATGTCATCAAAAGTCCGTCGCAATCACGTAGCGTACGCGGATACTCGCCGGGTAAACTTAATAGACAGCTACGCCCTATAGCCCCGACCAAGTGACTGTAGGAGAATCACGTCGCTGAAAGCATCCGTTAGGGTGCTCGCGGCAGCGGTGTTCCGCCTTAGTGCACTTCGTCGACGGCATCTGGGGGTGCGGCTGTCTACTAAAGTTTGCGACGAGCGTTCGATCAGGATGTCGGGAATCTTGTTGAATTGCCCGACTTGATATTGAAAAGAGTTTTCGATAATGAGACTAAAATGCGGGTTTATAATTGTTAAGCATGCAATGTCTAAGGAATTCATTTGGTTAGGCATGCGATGTATAAAGAGGTTGTGGATTCCAACTGTTGTAGTTTTACGCTTTCTTTTCTGTGACCGTAAGCGTAGTATGTGGTGTATCGCCGGCTTCGTTGCTATACATCAACGATAATCGGGATACGCATACTTACTTACGTTGATGATATGAGATATTATGTGTTGCTGTGATATGTTATATTGGATCGTCGCGTTTTGAATAGCCAGGAGTTTTTATGTGTGATGAGAGTTTTTCTTTTCCATTCATGTAAAATTCAATTGTATATAATATTCTTTTATTGGGGCACTTCCGGGATGAGGATGATGTCACCATTGTATATTATTTACTTTTCCGCATTAGGTAGACCCAAGGCGGGGAGCACAAGTAACCGGGTTCTAGGGTCCAGTGGGAGACCATCTCGAGGAGTCGAGACCGGGTCTCCTAACCCTAGAATTGGCAGTGTTGCTTGCCGCTCTCGTAGGGGTCTAGGGATGCGGGTTTGGCTATTCATCGCGACCGTGGAATCAGTGTTTTATACAGGCTCGTATTCAAAACATGGACATCCTAGTATATCCAATATTTCATATATGTTTCTTCTGCTGCAATGTTCTGTGATGAGATCATATTACTGCCCGAGATGAATGTTTATATTATGTATATATAAGATATATGTTATATTGCAGATTTCGTTTCAAATGTGATGCTTGTGAAGCATATTAAAATGGGACTTCATTAATGAGATTAATGAAATAAAAGAAACCTAAAGATGTTGTAGAAACTTGTTTAAAAACTGGTAGCTCTAGTTCTTGCTTTGCATAGTGGTATATATGATATATCCTGCACCTTATTCGATGAGGAAAGGGCCGACGATCCCTTCACCGGGAGTGACCCCTTTAGCAAAACTAGAAAAGCCTCAAAAACACTCCATTTAAAATCACTCGATTCTATAATGATATCAAGTTCATTACGCAAAGGGTTTTCTGAAAAACCCGTCGTAGCCCTCCGTCATTTCAGATAAGTACTTCATAGTATTCATGCTGCGTTTGTTGACCTTGTCAAGGCGTAGTGTGCGGTAGCTATTTATGCTTATCTGCATAAGCATATGATGCGATTGGATTAGGGTAGTCGTGCGACTTTGTTGACCTTGTCAAGGGTCATGCGGGTGGGTTTAATTCAATCAGGAAATGACGGGTTGAACATGACTTGCGGTCTATGGTTTGTTGACCTTGTCAAGGTCATAGATCGCTTGGGGTAAAATATTATCGGGAATTTCAAGTGTTGAAATTTGCAATGAGATTGCATACCTTCTATGAGATAGTTGGATCCCGATACCCACTGCGAGTAAGAGTTACTCCTGGGAGAGTTTTACACATTACAATTAGCCGATTAAGTAGGTGTCTTGAAAGGTGTTAACGGGGTTATGCCTCTGGAAAAACGAGGTTTACTTTAATTAGGTTCGTGCGAAAGCACGGGGGACCTCCCTCAAAGTATCGACACTGGCCTGGCTGAAATATTGGCGAACTTGTAGCGTGTAATTAATCCCGGCTAGTCTTTCCTTTTAGGGTTTGAAGGAAGATTTGATTAAAACAGTGGGAGACATCCTGATTAGATATATTAGATAACCAATCTAATCTTGCAAGAATATACGCTGAGTGTTTTCTTTTCTCTCTCTCCAGGTAGCGACCATATCACGCCTTAATCAAGTTAATAAAACGGATATATTGACCGAACCCGCTTGTTATACTGAGTTGGGGAACGTTGGTCCTGCTCCAACTTATAATTGTTATAAGACAGAGCAGGAAATTGGGGAATACCAGATTTCCCGTGCCGCCCAAACGAAGAAAGTGCATGCTGATGCATCATCTTCGGGTGTGTTCATTACAGAGAACTGTTTCTCAGTATTCTTTACGTCCTGGGTATGAGATACCGGATCAGGATCCCGCATATGTAATCTGTTACATGGGCTACAGAAAGATAGAGAACTGAAAACGGGTGATAAGTTTCATGAGACAGAAAACGGTGCGAGTGTTGCAGCCAAGTCTGTTGGTCACTATCACCCTATATTACCAGAATACATTGATTCTGAACGAATGTTATTAGATACCGAACCTGATATACAACATCATATCAGTCTCTTTATTAGTAAAGAAAGGATATAATTTTGTATTGTTAGATAATGTTTTGAACATTTCCTATATCAAGAGTTGATCGGTTCAGGCACGTTATCTAAAAGTATAGACGTTCTAAATCAAACTACAGTTCTAAGTATACGAAACACACACAAGAGGAAGAGTTCAGAAATGAACGAATTCTTCTTGAGGCATTGTAGACTAGGTCATATCAATGCGACCCGACTAGCTAAGTTACATTTAGATACATATTTAAATCTGTTTGAATTTACATCTTGTGAAACTTACCGGTCATGTCACAAAGATAAGATGACCATAGCTCTGTTTAATGGAAACAGAGAAAGAGTTGGTGAATTCTTGGGATTGATACATGCTGATGTATGAAAGTCTCCTGTCTACACATGCCAAGACCGGTTCTTTGTACTTCATTACATTCTCTGATGATCTCTCAAGATTCAGACATATGTTCCTGTTGAAACACAAGTCCGAACCTTTTGAGATATTCACAGAGTGTAAGTTAGAAGTAGAGAACCAAAATACGGGTATAAGTATTATGTTCTTTGATGAGATCAAGGAGGAGAAAACTTGGGCACGGAATTCCTGGACTATTCTAAAGGAGAATGAGATTTTCTCTCATCATTACTCCTCCGTATACACCACAGCACGTCGGTGTATCGGGGCGGAGCAATAGCACCCTATGTGATATGGTGTGCTCTATGATGAGTACTACAGAGTTACCTATTTCCTTTTGGGAGTTATGCACTTGAGAAACTACATACCTATTGAATAGGATTCCAAACCAAATCAGATGCCTACCACTTCATATGTCATATGGAAAAGGAAGATCCCATATCTTAAGTTTGTTAAGATTTAGGGGTTGTCCGGCCTATGTCTAAAAGCAAAATCCGGACAAGCTCGAGGCAAGGTCTGTTATGTAGAACTGGAAAGGTTCCAGCTATACAAACTACAGCAGATGATTTGCTAGAACCAAACGATTCAATAGTTTCTAACGAACCTCAGCCTCTCCGCCGATCTAGTAGGGTTCCTCACCCACCTAAGAGATACTTCGGTTTCTCTATGACAGTGGGAGCGAGGATTGCATCATGAGATGATGACCCAACTAGTTTCGAGCTGGCCATCAGGAGTGGGACTCTGTAAGAATGGCTGGATGCTTATCGATCTGAGATGGAATCCTTATACACCAACAAAGTATGGACTTTGGTTGCTTTATCTGAAAGGTTAAATCCCCATCAGGAGCAAGTATATCTTGAGAAGATTACTTAGTGTACATGGAAAAGTTGAGACTTTCAAAGCTATGCTTAAGTCCATCCAGATCCTACTTGCCATGGCTACATACCATAACTACGATATCTGGCGGTTGGGTGTCATGACTGCTTTTCTAAATGATGATTTGGAAGAGAGCGTCTATAAGTACACAGCCAGAGGGCTTCATAGACAGTGGGAGCAGCGAAAACGTGTGCAAAATGCTTTATAGGATAAAGTAGGCATCGCGGAGTTGGAACATCTGTTTTGATGTGGTAGTCAAAGAGTTTGACTTCATCAAAATGGTAGATGAACCTTGTATATACAAATAGGTAGTAGGGAGTATGGTGGTGATCCTCGTAGAGTACGTGGATGACATACTCTTGATAGGGAAGGAGTTTCCTATGCTACGCTCGGTCAATCTCCGCTTATCACAAGGATTCTCCATATAGGATCGAAGTTGATACCTCCTAAATCCTGGGGTTTGGATTTATGAGATAGATCTAATTGGATGTTAGGATACTCACTAGTTGTAGTGAGATGGTATCAATCGATCCTGGGGAGAATCACTGGAAAGGTTCCAGGGTGATAAGGACGACTAAATGTCAGTCACAGGCATTGTCTTTACCCTTAGTGGAGGGACAGTATGTTGGAAGAGTTCCAAGCTAGATACCGTGACTTACTAGACGATTAAAGGCAAGATACATCGTTACCAAGGATGCTACCAAAGAAGCGGTCTGGATATATATATAAGTTCAAAAGATGAACTTCGTTCCTACCATTGTATGACAATGGAGTTGTGGCTTTTGTCAAGGAACCCCCCGTTCCATTTGATATCCAGATATAATTCTTAGGCAGTATCACCTGATCATGGAGATGGTTGATCTCCAGGGAGATCGAGGTTAGGAGAGTAGACATAGAGGACAACAGCGCGGATCCACTCACAAAGGCCTTTTTTCCAGTAGAGACTTTTATGGGATGGTTGAGTATGAGATACTTCAACCACAGCTAATTGTTGGTTATATGATACCACAACAGATGGCCCTAGTGCCAGTGGGAGATTGTTAGTTATATGTATGCCCTATAGGCCATTACTGTACATACGATGTATATTGTAATGGATGCTTGGACATATATAGGGAGGACTTTCTTGCTCGACATGATAGTATGCCATCTGGTTGTACCTTATCTTAACATGTACTCAGATTGTCTCTATGTTACATGTTGATAAAGCCCTTAGGATATGTACTCGGCTACTGGGACTATGATGAGATCATACTAGTGGGGCCACGGTAGTCGACGAGTACATCCTATAATTGTTCCGAGTCGAGGGTGTATCAAGACAGGGCATCGATGCACCAGAGTAGACTAGCGTATACGCATCTTGACCCATATGATGGGCGATGGATGATCCTATATCCATCGGTGTTTGACATCAAGGATGGTGTACGGGTGCTCAATGGAGACTAGGTACACTGGACGGACTCGCCGAGAACTCCCAGATGGTATTATACCTCACGTCAGATGGCAGTTCTCCGGTGACACTGGTACAGAGTAGTCTGTTGACCCGAGATCGTCATAGAGTCTTGTGTGATTCCCACTGTGCTTTGATTTCCATCATACCACGTCCAAGAGGGCATGCAAAAAGGTGGCTTTTGGGTACAGTCCCGAATCACATGGAGGCAATGAGCGATAGGAGGGGATTCGTCTCTCCCGGTATAAGGAGTTGATGTTGTGCTGTGCTCGATTGGCTATAACCAGAAATCCCTGGCCAGGGTTGCTGAGATTTACTGGTAAGTGTTATCAGTAGTTTCTCGAACTGTTATACACCTCATATCGACACGACTTATCGATCTACTGGGGTCTGACGTTTACCACCCCTAGGCGAGATATACGACATATCAGACGACGAGACCGGACTGTACAGGAGTGTTACTGTTTGGATTCACAGGAGAATATATAGGCTTGCTTGTTGATCTTCTGAGCGCTCAATACCAGGGTGGCTGTTACGTTTAGCTGACCGCTTGCAGCTTGTGGGTGTTTGATATGATCATCACCTACTGCCGGCGTATTGACGATTCTTTAGAGTCCTACACAGAGGTTTCTTGACTCAGGCAAAACGGAGTAGGGGCACATATGTGATAAGTGCGGGACCGAGGATAATACGATATGAGATACCGTATTATATTCTCGCGATATTTGATATCAGCCGGGTCATCGGATCAAGTGTTGATTCGATGAATCGGTACGAATAAATATTAGTCGGTTATATGCGATATAGCCGGATTGTCGGATCAAGTGTTGATTCGATAATTTAATGTATAATAATATATATGATATATTAAATTATATTAACTAATATTAGCTCACTAAAAGATTCTTTTTCTCACTCGGATAATACATTGATATATATATGCGATATATGTTAATTGTATTATTTTATTTTGTTACGATAAATATTATATATATGATATATAATATTGTAACATGTTATAATTATTAATGCAACATAATTAGTGGAGATTAAATATGGTTAGAGTTTGATTTGGGTTAGCACATTCTTGTTGCTTCTAGAAGCATTTCTTTTTGTTATGAAGAAGATATTTATCTTGATATTTTCTAGTGACTCACTTATAACTCAACCCAAACCCTAATCCTAGTAAACTCTCTACATAGGTTACTACAACCGTGGTTGCATAAATGATTATGATAACTTTTTATTATTCATCACAAAGAAAATGGATCACTATTCTTCTTCTTCTTCCTCCTTTTGCAAAGCTTTCTTGCTTTTTATTTGTGATGAAAAATGAGTGAGTAAATGAAAATAAAACAGAGCAATAATCCTACTTCATCATCCTCATCTATCCTTGCCATTTAGATGAGGGTGTTTACTTCATACTATGAGTGTTAGCTTGTGTTAATGAAACTTCAAGGTAGATCATCTTTGTATCGAAGATCGGAGGCAAGACTGCATCTTTCTCTTCGTGGAACCTCTCGAGAGTCCGGAACACGATGATCACGGCGAAGTGACCTCAACACGGAGCTTTAGAAGTGAAGGACCGGATCTACAAAGGTTGTAATCCCTCTCACTTAGTGTTAAACTGTTTAACATACTTGTTTTCACCTAAACCCTAGTTTAAAGATCTGGCTTTGGGTTGTTCGACACGGCTAATTTTTAAATCGGGCATGGTTGATGCCTCGTAGAACCTTGTGGCAGTGCATAGCAACCCTACAGTTTATTGTCTGGTTATGCTCAGTTTGCTCAGTAGTTCTTTGTTAAGTTTGTGTGTTTGCACGGAGTTCTTTCATATGTTGTATCTAATAGAGGCACCCAGTTCGCTAGCCGTCTTTGGCAGAAGCTTCAGGAAGCCTTGGGTATTGATTGAACTTTAGCGCCGCTTCCCATCAGTAGACCGATGGTTATTGAGAGCGGGCTATACAGACTCTGGAGGATATGTTTGTGCATACGTACTAATTAGTTTTTGGCAGTTGGGATCATCATTTTCCATTAATAGGGTTCTCCTTCGATAGCTGTTATCAGGAGACATTCCAATTGGCAACCTTTAGGCTTTGATTGGTAAGTTGTGTCGATTGCCAGTCTGTTTTACTGACTCCGCGAGAGTAGGATTTTTGGACCCCATCTAGTCGAGAGCCTTCAGAGATGATCCAGTTGATTCAGGTCAGGATGAGAGCAGCACATTGCAGACAGAAGTCTTATGCCGACCGTGGTGGTCGCAGACTTGAGTTCGCAGTGGGAGATCATGTATTCCTAAGGATTTTCCGATGAATAGCGTGTTGAGTTTTGGGAAGCTTAGTCCCGGATTGTAGGTCATTTTGAGATCCTTGAAGCGAGTTAGTACCGTTATCTATAGTATGGCACTTCCGCCCAGATTAGAGTGTTCACTCCATATTCCTTGTGTTGATACTTCGCAAATACCTTCATGACCTTTCTCACATGATTCAGCATCAGACCATTTAGTTTGGACGCGATCTTTTCGTTCACCAGCAGCCGATAGTGTTAGTGGATCGGCAAGTGGAGAAGCTTCGGTCAAAGGTCTTGCTATCTATGATGGTTCTTTGGCGTAGCCATCTAGTGAGGAGATCACTTGGGAGGCTGCGAGTGAGATGTCTAAGTTTGGGCACTCATCTCTTTGAAGGTGCACGTAGTAAGAATTTTAAATTCGGGGACCGAATTTCTTTAAGGGGGGAAGATTGTAACGTTTTGGAAATCGTTTAGGAGATTTTCCATTTTTAGGAAAAATAGTCGGTGTTTTCCGTAAAAAAATCCTAGAATCGATCTTCTTGCAGTATAGAATTCACTTCACCTAGTTTAGCTAGGAAATTGCTAGTTTGCGGGTTTTTGTAAGTTATTTGTAATTTTGGTGCATTTTAATATTTTTCCCTAATTAAAATATTATTTTAAGCTTTTAATTATGCACTTAATTATTGGTAATTACATTTTTGTTTGGGTTAATTACTACTAAAGTGAGTCTATGCTAAGTTAATCACTAGATTAAGCTTTAATCATATCCTACAAAATATCTAGATATTTGGGTAATTAAAATGAATTTTAATCAAAATGAAAGGAGGTGGAATTAGATATTTAGTGCATTAATGAGTATTTATTGAATTTTAGCTAGATTTTTCCACTCATTTTCACAAAACCCCCTCACTTCTTGTAGTGGTCGGCCCCTCCCCATTTCTGCCCTCTTTTTCTCTTGCTTCATTTCATCTCTTCAAGCTTCATAAAATCATTCAAAAATCATCAAATAATCACACAAACTCATAATTAAATTATAACCCATCATTCTTCTTCACAAAACAAGCTTGGATCTTCATGAAAGATAGCTTTTTGGAGGCTTAATTTTGGAGTTTAGTTGCTAATTTTGTGGAGGTATAAAACCCTAACCCTAAACTCTATTGTTGTTTTAATACCTTAAACTAGTTATTAGATGTTTAATTAAATCTTTTAATTGCATGTTTAGAAATTCAAGATATGCTTTTCGATAATCAAGTTAGGGTTTTGATTAGTGAAAAGTTTAATTGATAAGTTAAGACTTGATGAAAACTTAACCTAGTTGCTAGATTTGTTATATGATATTTTCCTAATTGTATATTAAGCTAATTAGCAAACTAAAATTTTACTAATCCTACTTTAGTGAGTTTAAAATTCTAGTAAGGGTTTGTATGGTTTAAACATGCTATATTGTGATGTTTGGGATTTCTAGTTTTGGTAAAACTTGTAGTTTTGTGCTAAAATGTTATAAGTTGCTTACTAGATTTTCGGATAATTTAAGCGTGGGTTTCTTTTGACGTTGCGACGTTAAATATATTAGATTCCAAGTTATATTTTGTATTGTGAATGCGCGATCGGTACGATCAGGGTCTAGGCTTAGTGGTTGTGTCATTTAGCATTCCTAGCTAGGGTTGTGCCGATGTCGTTCGTGTCTTTGTGTAGCTTTTACTCTTGAGTTGGTTTCGCAGTGTCGCTACGCATGTTAGCCACAAGACAAACACTTGAGAGTAGTTTGGAGTTGGCGCGTCGGTCAAACGTAGTTGGTACGTATTATTGGTCGATTGCTAATATATACTTATATTTTTTTATGATCTTAGGGTCGCAGGCGAGGACTTCGGACGCTGCGAAGAAGGGAAAGCAGGTAGTTGGCTTTACTTAGCCAGGAGCGTTGGTGAGTAGATTTAACATCTACAGCGGAATCGCCCGCATGGCGTTATGCGTCTGGGCTAGATTTATGACATGACTATTAGTTAGAAGTATACGGATATTAATTGTGCTTGTGTACCTTTGTTGCATATCTCATTTCCTATTGCGCATGGACTTAATATTAATGAAACACAACACCATTATTGACGGTTCATGTTTCACGAGCACTAATTGTATGCTGCACACACACCGTCGATAATTGCCATGACACGCACAACACCTATACATATGTGATATTGTATTGTTTAGGAACATTGAGACATGATCCTTATTTTCCTTCGTGCATATAACATATAGCATACCTATATACCTACTTGCTTACAAATATTCCTTGACATGCTTACATGCTAGTTACCCTTATATGTAACATTTCAGAAAAATAAAATATTATTTTTGGGAATTTTTATAATTTAATAATAATTATATTGAATATTTTAATGAGGTGGTAAAATTAAATACTGATAAATTGGGAAAAATTGGAAAATTTTTAGAAATTACTGAAATGAGAATGTTTTATATGATTTAGGCAAATTATGAATTTTTACGATTTTTTAATGTGCACTTTTAACACTAATCGCGATTAAATATCGCTAATCGCGCATTCAGCGTGTTTTGTGTACATGACATGCACATGTCACATTTTTCACACTTGTTACATTTTTTGTATCGTGGCTTTTCCTTATATATCATGCATGGCTTTTTAAATAGAAACGAGAGCAAGAAAAGAAAAAGAAAAGTCAAAGGGGACACAATGATTGCAAGAGGGATGGGCAAGAGAGAGAGAGAGGTTGAGGGGTCAACCAAGCATGGCTCTCATTTGTTTCCATTCATCATTCATCTTCTTCATCTTTTCTCACCTCCCTCACTCCCATGGTAGCACCCTCCTGTATATATGCCCTAGAGACCAGTATTGTATATGTATACATATGGATACTAGGGATATATATGTACAGAACAATCTTGTTCAGTTTTATAGTATATTATTCGACTTGTCTTTGTCAGGATATGTGTATTTATTTCTGCTGTTGTTATATCTAGCTTGCACATATTGATGAAGACTCGGTACGGTAGTATACTATTATGTTTTGTCTTTATCTTAAAATGGCATATGTCATACTCGTTATTACATATTGCGGTTACATGTTGATAAAGCCCCTAGGATCGTGCTTGACTACTTGCGTTGTGATGGCGATCATATTTGTAGGAGCAGGGTAGTCCACAAGCACATCCTTAAATGGTCCCTAGTCGCATGAGTATCGAGACTGGGCATTGATACTCCAGAGTAGACTAGTGTATATGTTTCTACCCCCGTCTGGGGATGGTTGGTCCCGCAGCCATTGGTCTGATGTACCCAAGATCGTATACAGGTGCTCACTGGGGTGAGTACACTGGACGGACTCGCCGAGAACTTCCATGTGGTACTATACCTATCGTCAGATGGAAGTTCTCAGGTGACATGTATACAAGTTAGTCCTTAGACCCGAGATCTGCATTTGTCTCGTGTGAGTTCCCACTGAACTTTGATCACTACCCTACCACAGCTCTACTGAGTCGTGCAAACAAGTTTCGATTGGGTTCAGTCCCGAGCCACATGGAGGCAGTGAGCGATTGTCGGGGATTCGTCTCTCCCGGTATAGGGAGTCGATATTGCACTGTGATTCGATTGGTCAGGACCATAAGACCTTGGCCAAGGCAGATGGAATTTACTGATCGGTTGATCAGTAGTTTCCCGGATTGGTCCTGAGCCACATCGACACGACTTATCAGGTTATTAGGGCCTGACGTTTACCATCCCCTAGACCTGGTATGCGATACTCTTTGAGGAAGAGACCGGATTGTACGGATATTGTCACGGATAGGCTCAGTAGGAGATCCGGATGAGTTTGCTCGTCGGCCTTCCTTTTCGACAGGTACCTGGGCAGCCGTTACGTACAGCTAGTGCCGCTGACGTACTTGTGGTTAAACCCACTGCCAGAGTACTGTTGAATCTTTAGAGTCCCACACTGAGGGTTTCCCTGATCTATGCAAAACGATGTAGTAGCCGTATTGGATACGTGTAGGGTTCGATCGATTGATTGTCTTGGTACTCGGATTTTCGATCGGACAGTTTGTAATACTAGCCGGCTCGGGTTTTGAGCCGGATTATTAAATCGGGTATTGATTTAATAATTTACATATATGTATTTCGATATATATATTCTAGTATTACGTTCTTCGTGTTATTCTATCTCTTTTGGGCGTTCGGATTTTTATCTGATTGCCGGTATATTTGTACAGTAGACTGAAATCCGTATTTACTACAGATTTCCTTCTAGAAGGTGGCCACCTCATTTTGGATTTTCCATTTATTTTATAAATGGAAATGAGGTGTAAAATGAGAGGTAAGGGAGGAAAGGTAGTGACCATGCTTCAATAGTAGTCAAATGAATTTATAATTCATTTTGGAGTTACTATTGAAGCATGGTTGCTAATTGTTTAATGAAAGAAATCATACACAAAACCTATGTGTGTATTTTCTCTTTCATGATATGCTTCATTATTTTTCTTGAGCTATCTTTTTGCTCTTGCTCTCCTCTTTCCTCTCTAGCTTCCTCCACCTTCATCTTCTTCCTCTTCACTACCTTCTCATGTGTTGAGAATCAAGTGAAGAGGCAAGAAAGAGATAGCTAAACACTAAGACACCCTTCACTACATCCAAGACTACTTGGTTTAGCAAACCAAGTTCTCTAGTTGCTCCTTTAATTACATAGTTATAAGCTAAAGCCATGGATCATACTCCCCGGGTGGATCATCAAGGACAAAAGGAGGCCGGAGAACAAGCTCGATCCCGGAGGACCGTTGGAGCCAGAGTTGGAGTTCAAGCATGTTCAAGGTGGATGTAAGGAGCTAAGGATGAAGAACGAAGACCGAAAGACTTGGTTCGTTTGGTAAGAATTCCTCATCATAGTAGATAGCTCTCCTAGTGTAGCTAGTTATTTTTATGGAAAGATCTGGTTATGTTTTATCTAGTGCCAAGTTTTGTTCGCAAAAAAATTTTTGTTCCGCATTTAGCCACGGAAGTTGGCCGGGGCACTAGGGTAACCCTTCATGGTATCAGAGCCACCCTTAAAACCTATACTAGCTTGTTTAAACGTGTTTAGAATAACGATCGACCAAAAATTCCAAAAACTGCTTTTCAAATCATGAGTTTTCTGTCGATTTTTGAACGTGCTCGAAAAATCAATTTTATGATCCCAGAAAATCATACAGGCTTTTTTAAGACCCCTGAAGAAATTTTGTCGCGTGATCCCTCCAAACCGCCGCGGATCTGCCGCGCAAACCCCCTATTGGCGGCGGTTCCGCGGCCGTTTTGGGGCCCACGTGAACAAAATTTCTTCCGGGCCTTTTATTTTTGGAAATTGTGGTTTCTGGAATAATTACTTTTTGGCCCAGATTTGTTACAGTGTTGGTTTAATACTTGGGGCCCACTTAGAAAGTTTAATCAATCGTAATTTTAAAATACGTATTTTATTTTCAGTACATTCACTTTTATCTGCGACCGGTAATGTCACTCGATCGGTAAAACTCGTCTGATTGCTATATATTCCTTTAGACGGGTTTTGCAAACGTGACATTCGCGTTGATGTTGTGTGCTTGTGCTGTGATTGTGGTTGGATTGTCGTGGTGGATAGCATGTGGTGCAATGTTAGAAATACAGTTTATAATTCATTTGTACATTTGTTATTGCGGGGCGAGCGTCCGACATGTGGACTGTCGTCTTTGTCTGGTTGTATATTATTTTGGGGCATGACCGGGTTGAGGTCGATGTCACCGCTTGTATATATTATTTTCATTTTCTGTATTAGGATTACCCCGCGATGGGGTGCATGAATAGCCGGGTTCTAGAAGGCAACAAGCCCGCATCTCAAGGCGCTGAGACGGAGGGGGCTTCATTCTAGAACTGGCGGGTTATTCGCTGCACTCGTAGGGGGTACAGATTTTCATTGCACAGGTTATCCTCACGACCGGGAATGTCGGGTTTTATTTGCGGCTCAAATGAAACCCGGGGCTCTAAGATTATCCACCATTCTGTATTGTTATCTGTGATGTTGCTTATTATCATGCCTGGGACGAATGTTATATATACTTATATATATATACTAGTAGATGTTGTATATGTTTTGCATCCGTGCTAGTCCAGCCCCCACTCTGTCGTTAGTTAAGTAACCTAACAGGTGATGACGGGGCCCCGTGGCGAATGCGGATGGTATATACGTACATTTTATTTTCATTCTTTTCTGGTGTGATAGGTTACAAATTGATAGGACCGCATTAATTTTGATTAATGCAAGATAATAAACCTAAAATATGTTTTTGGAACCAAGCTTTAAAAATTGACATTACAGACGTTCTCTTTTGCTTTGCACAGTGGTATTCAGTTTGGAATATCCAGCACCTCATTCGACGAGGCAAGGGCCGAGATCCCTTCACCGGGAGTGACCCCTTGAGCAAAAGTTTGCGTCAAGGTAATAACTTCACTATAATCGATTATTTTTTCTTTGTACAGTGGTATTCAATTTGGAATATCCTGCACCTCATTCGACGAGGAAAAAGCCGATATCCCTTCACAGGGAGTGACCTCTTTAGCAAAGGTTTTCGCCACTATATATTTATAAAACCACTCAGGTTCCTTCAACAATATCAAGTTCATTACGTTAATGGGTTTTTTGCCAAAAACCCAGCCGTAGCCCTCCGTCATTTCGGATTGGTATTTCTTAGTATTCGTGCTACGCAGTTCGATCTTTAGTCGAGGCATAGTGTTCGGTAGCTATGTAATGCTTTTCCGTTGCTTATGCGATTGGTTAGGACAGTCGTGCGATCGTTTTGATCTTTAGTCAAGGCTCGTACGGGTGGGTCTAATGCAATCTAGATAACGACGGGTAGAACTTGACTAGGGCTCTTTGACATTTTGATCTTTAGTCAAGGTCACTTGGGTCCTAGGGGCAGAAACCACATCGGGAGTTTCAAATATACAGAAAACTTACAAATTTAGCATACCTTCTAGAGTGTGATGACTAGAGTGGATTCCATCTAGTGCATCACACAATGATAGTTGGATCCCGATCCCACTGATGAGTAGGATTACTCTCGGGAGATTATCACACTTAACAATCAATGCTATAAACCAAGTAGGTGTCTAGAAAGGTGTTAGCAGGGCTATGCCTCCAGGGAAAAGAGGTTATGTAATTAAGGAACTTCACGAAAGCGTTGGAAAACCTCCCTCGAAGTACCAACACTGGCCTGGCTGAAAGGTTAAGCAAGTATTGTGACATGCGATTAATCCTGACTAGTTCTTCTTTTAGTGTTTGAAGAAGAATTTGAGGAAACAGTGGGAGCCATCCTGGTTAGATAAACAAAATAACCAATCCAATCTTGCAAGAGCGCACGCTGAGTGTTTTCCCTCTCTCTCCAGCTAGCAACCATTTCACGCCCTAATCAAGATAATAAAATGTATCGCTTAACCGATCCGAATTCTTATTCAGGGCTGGGGACCTTCGGTTCAGCTCTAACTTACGACAACTGTCATAAGTATGGGCATGAGAAAGAGGAATGTTTGAATTCCTTGATAAACCTATCAAAGAAGAAACATACTGTTGCGTCTTCTTCAGGTGTTCTTGTTATTAAGAACTGTTTTTCGGTCACTCCTACCTCCTGGGTATTCGATACCGGATCAGGATCTCATATCTGTAATTTATTGCAGGGACTGAGAAAAAGTAGGATAGTTGGACTTGGTGATATGTCCCTCAAGGTGGGGAACGGAAAACAAGTTAATGCTGCTGCCGTCGGTGAATATCACCTAGTATTGCCAAAATGGCAGTACTATGATTTTGAACAATTGCTACTATGTGCCTTCCATGCTTTGCAACATCATATCAGTTTCTTTACTTGATAAAGATGGATATAATTTTGTTCTTGATAGAAATATCATGAACATTTACCTTGATAAGGTACTGGTTGCAGAAGGTACACTGTGTAATGGTATCTATGTTCTAAATCAGAACACAGTTCTCAATGTACAAAACACACGCAAGAGGAAGAGTTCAGATACAAACGAATCCTACTTGTGGCATTGTAGACTTGGTCATATCGGAGAGAAAAGACTAAGTAAGTTGCATAAAGATGGACTCTTGAATACGTTCGAATTTTCATCCTACGAAACTTGTCAGTCTTGTCTCAAAGGAAAGATGACCAAATCTCCGTTCACCGGGCATGGAGAAAGAGCAGCAGAGTTCTTGGGACTCATACACAGTGATGTATGTAGTACGATATCTATACATGCAAGGGGTGTGTTCTCGTACTTCATCACATTCACTGACAATCTCTGTAGATTCGGATATGTATATCTCATGAAACACAAATCTGAAGCTTTTGAGAAATTCAAAGAATTCAGAAATGAAGTAGAGAACCAGACTGGCAAAAGTATCAAGATCCTCCGATCTGATAGAGGAGGAGAGTACTTAAGCACGGAATTCCTAGACTACTTAAAAGAGAATGGAATTCTCTCAGCTTACTCCTCCTTATACACCACAGCACAACGGTGTATCGGAGCGGAAGAATCGTACCCTATTGGATATGGTTCGCTCCATGATGAGTAGTGCCGAGTTACCTCTTTCATTTTGGGGATTTACGCTTGAAACAGTAGCCTACTTGTTGAATCAGGTTCCGTCTAAATCTGTGCCTAAGACTCCATATGAAGTATGGAGTGGAAAGAAACCATTGTTAGATATATATGCCCTAGAGGCCTTCATTGTATAGGATGCTAGGGATATGTATGTACATGACAGTCTTGCTTGATATGATAGTACGCTATTTGGTTTGTCTTTGTCTTAACGTATGATATATTTTACTTGGTATTTATATATATATATATATGTTGATAAAGCCCATAGGGTGTTTGCCTGACTACCGGTGTTGTGATGGCAGTCATACTTGTGGGAGCTGGATAGTCAATAGGCACATCCTTAAATGTCCCTGGTCGCAGGAGTATCGAGATTGGGCAACTATACTCCGGAGTAGACTAGTGTATACATATCTAGACCCTGAGGATGGGCGATGGACTGGTCCCGCAGCCATTGGTGGAGTGCACCTAAGATTGTATACAGATGCTCACTGGGTGTGAGTGCACCGGACAGGACTCACCGAGAACTGACTGGATAGTATTATACCTAACGTCAGATAGCAGTTCTCAGGTGACATGTGTGCAGATAGTCCGTTGACTTAAGGTCGTCATTTGTCTTGTGTGAGTTCCCACTATGCTTTGATTACTACCCCACCACGATTCAAAGGAGTCGTGCAAACAGGTTTTAGTTGGGCACAGTCCCGAGCCACGTGGAGGCAGTGAGCGACTGTTAGGGATTCGTCTCTCCCGGTATAGGGAGTTGATATCGCACGGTGATCAGTTGGTCATTACCATAAGTCCCTGGCCAGGGCTGATTGAGAATTGCTGATGGAGTGATCAGTAGATTCTCGGATGGTCTTGAGCCATGCCGACACGACTTGTACGGTTATTAGGGGTCTGACGTCCACCACCTCCCTAGACCATACATGCGATACTCTTAAACGAACAGACCGGACTGCGCGGATATTGTCACGGACAGGCTCAGTAGGATTTCGGATGGGTTACCTCATCGGCTTTCTTATCGACAACTACCTGGGGACCATTACGTACAGCTAGTGCCGCTTGCGGTCTGTGGTTAAACCCACTACCAGCGTAGTAGTCGATTCTTTAGAGTCCCACACAGAGATTTCCGAACTCCAGGCGAAAAGATATAGAGGTCGTATGGTTTTACGACAAAGGTTCGGACGCATACGTGTTTAAACGCACGTACGACATTCGGACAGTTTTTACTAGCCGGTTTTGGTTTAAGCCAGATTCTAGTATCAGGTTATTGGATTTATACAGTCTAAAGTTTTTCCGTGTTTTCACGGATGCGAGGGGCGTTCTCGTAATTTTCCGAGAAGCTTCTAGAAGGATGGTGACATGAGGGGTTAAGGTGGCATTTTCATTAATTGCTTTTGTGACTCATATGTGTGATTCATCATATCATTTAATGCATCATTAATTACTTAATGACTCATATGGTGAATCACTCTTGTTGAATAAATGAAGCATGGTGAATAATCATTTAATTCATTTTATTTGATAATTCATTATTCTTTATATATTCAAGTGAGAAGCTTTTCTCTTCTGATTATTATCTCCACCTTCTCTCTCCTCAAGCTCACTCTCTTCTTCAAACCCTAATTCTACCACTCATGAGTTGAGAACAACGATTAGTATAGACTAAACACTTCATAACCTAACTCTATATCATCTTAGTTACTTTGATTAGCAACTAGAGAAACTAAGTAACCTCAAGTTTAGAGGTAATAGCTTGGATTAGGGTTCTCGGGTAGATCATCTATCACGGATAGGAGGCCGAGGAGGACGTAGAGATCTTAAAGACGAAGGTCTAGAATCATTTGATATAATCTCTTTATATTTAGCTTAGAACTCTATGCTTGTTGTTAATTATCCTTTAGAAAAGATCTTCGGTTAGTCGATGTTTGCATACAAAACAAGATCGTTTTTCATATTTCCGCCTCCCCACAACTCGTGGGGTGTTGTACATCGACTTACAGTGGTATCAGAGTCTCACTAAACAATAATTAACTCACTTGCAAAGTCGTATGAATTTCGAACGCAAAACAAATCGGAAAATACACGTATATCATATAGTTTCTGTCGATTTTTAAATGAGCTCCAAAAATTTTTTAGGTGACTGCAGACTGACCAACATGAAAATATAAGAACACAGAAGAAAAATGGGCTCCTGAATCGGCCACTGAGCCACGGAACCGCCGCCGATCCCACCGATCCGCCGCGGATCCTCGACCGAGTTGGTGCCGATTCAGCCTAGTTTTTTTCTGTGCATCTATTTTGATATTTTGTATTTTCTGGTATTGTTTATTTTCTGCTCAGGTTTCAAATTTACAGAGAAGATTTAGAGTATAATTTAATGTGTTTAATCGATCGAAATTATACGATGTTTGCTTGTTTGATTATATCTGTGAACTGTATTATGTGTTCGTAAACCTCCCCTAACTGCTAGTATGTCGGTTGGCAGGGGGTTGCACATATCTGTAATGTTTTTTAACTGTTTGTGGATATGAACTGTATTGGACTGTTGTGATGATTAGCCGGGTTATGTGATGGATTTTGTATTAATTCATTCGATGTAAATGTAATAAGTTGTAATATTATTTTGCGGGACACATCCAGGTTGCGGTTGTAGCCACCGTTGTATTATTTTTTTTTTTACTGTTTTTGCTCCTAGGATAGACCCAAGGTGGGGTGCATAAACTACCGGGTACTTTGAAGTGTTGAGGTAGACCGCTTCACTTCTGGTACTTGGTAGGTAGTTTGCCGTACCCGTAGGGGTCTGGGGTGGGGTAAATGGCTATTCATCATAACTGTGTAATCCGTCTTTCGTTGCAGGCTCAAAAGAAACGCGGATTGCTTGCATATCCAATAAAGTTTATCTGTGATCTGGAATGCCTATTATTGCGTCTGCCGAATGTACAATATCTATATATGATAGCTATTTAGACGTCACTTATGTTTTACACCCGCGCTAGCCCAGCCCCCGCTCTGTCGTTAGTTAAGTAACCTAACGGGTGATGACAGGACCCAGTGGCGAATGCGGATGGCATAAGAGGATGTTGTATTTTCGTTGTTATCTGTAATGATAGGTTAATGATGGGACGCATTATTATTAATGCAAAGAAAATAAAACTTAAACTGAATCGTTGGAACAATTTCTAAAACCACTCGGTTTTTTTGAAAAAGCAAATTTTAAATGCGGAGCTTAAACCACTCCTTTTAAATAAAAGCTATCTTTCTTCCTTCGATCATATCAAGTTCATTACGTTAACGGTTTTTTGCCAAAAACCAGCCGTAACCCTCCGTCGTTTCAAATAGACAGCACATCGTATTCATGCTATGCTTGTTGGCCTACGTCAAGGCATAGTGTATGGTAGCAGTGTGTGTGCCTATTTGTTGCATAGATAGATGCATTAGTTTAAGACAGACGTATACTTTGTTGGCCTACGTCAAGGACATATACGATGTACTTAAATTGATCAGGACAACGACGGGTAGAACTTGACTTACGTCTTATGATTTGTTGGCCTACGTCAAAGTCATAAGAGCTTGGGGTAAAAATCACATCGGGAGTTTCAAACATAAAGGAAACTTGCAGATTTAGCATACCTTCTGGAGTGTGGTGATTAGAGTGGCTTCCAACTGGGGCATCATGCAATGATAGTTGGATCCCGATCCCACTGATGAGTAGGATTACTCTTGGGAATTTTTCTCACTTAACAATCAATGCTATAAACCAAGTAGATGACTAGAAAGGTGTTAGAGGGGCTACGCCTCCAGGGAAAAGAGGTTATTTAATTAAGGAACTTCGCGAAAGCGTTGGAAAACCTCCCTCGAAGTACCAACACTAGCCTGGCTGAAAGGTTAAGCAAGTATTGTGACGTGTGATTAAATCCTGACTAGTTTTTCTTTTAGGTTTTGAAGAAGGATTTGAGGAAACAGTGGGAGCCATCCTGTTTAGATAAATTAATAAACCAATCTAAACTTGCAAGAGCATATGCTGAGTGTTTTCTTTTCTCTCTCTCTGGAAGCTACCATGACAGGACTAAAACTATTACTTGAAAAAAATATACTGACCGGACAGAACTATAAAGATTGGCTAAGGAACGTCAATATTGCACCGACTTATGACAAAGTAGCATATGTTACCACCGCTGTTCCTCCCCTTATCCCAGGACCAGATTCCTCAGTTGTAGATAAGGAAGTCCGCAAAACCTGAGATCTAGATTGTGAGTGAGCTAAGTATATCGTGCTGGCGTCCATGAACAATGAACTCCAGAAATAGCACGAGAGTATGGATATTGTATCCATCTTTCTCCATGTCAAAGAATTGTATGGGGAGCACTCCCGTATCGCGAGGTACGAAACCTCAAGGAAACTCTTCCAGATGAGGTTAGCTCCAGGATCGCCTGTAGGAGAGCACGTCCTCAAAATGATCATCCTCATTGAGAAACTCGCAAACCTGGGATGCGTGCTAGAGAACGATTTGTATATCGACTTGATTTTGCAGTCCCTTCCCCACACCTTCTCTCAGTTCGTGCTGAACTTCAACATGCACGAAATGGAAGCTGATCTTCCAAAGCTCCTCAATATGTTGAGGGTAGCAGAGACCTCCTTGAAAAAGGAGAAGACCCCCGTTCTGTATGTTGGCCAATCATCTTCCTCTAAATCTAAAGCGAAAGCTAAAGGGAAGAAGAAGATGAAAGCCACCAAACCGAAAGGTGGGGTCAAGAAGGTGCAGGGAATAAACAAGGCAGGAAGGGTGAAGACAGAAAAGAACGAGTGCTTCTATTGTCACAAGCAAGGGCACTGGAAGAAGGATTGTCAGGCCTTCAAAGCCAAGGACATGAAGCAAGTAGTTGCTTCTACTTCAGGTGTGTTTGTAATCGAAAATTGTCTTTCAGTTAACTCTACATCATGGGTACTTGATACCGGTTCTAGTTCTCACATCTGTAATTCATTGCAGGATCTGAGAAATAGTAGAGCACTGGGGAAAGGTGATATAACTCTCCGGATGGGCAATGGAATGCATGTAGATGCAATTGCAATAGGGGAATATCACCTAGGGTTGACTAGTGGGCACATTTTGGTGTTGTACAGCTGTTTTTGTATTCCCAGTATGTTGTGTAATATTATATCAGTATGTTGTGTAATATTATATCAGTATCTTTGTTATCGAATGAAGAATATAGTTTTGCGCTTGAAAGAAATGTTATGAACATTCACCTAAATCAAGAACTGATTGGGTTTGGCACACTGGAAAACGGCATATACATACTTAATCAACCTCAAATTTTCAATATTCAAAACACACGTAAAAGAAAGGCTCCAGATTCAAATCAATCCTTCCTATAGCATTGTAGACTTGGTCATATAAATGAAACAAGGTTGACTAAGTTACATAAGGATGGATATTTAGATCCGTTTGAATATTCATCATATGCAACTTGTCAATCATGTATCAAAGGAAAAATGACCAAATCTCCGTTCACCGGACACGGAGAAAGAGCCACTGAACTCTTGGGACTAGTACACAGTGATGTATGTGGTCTGATATCTACACATGCACGAAGTGTTCACTCCTACTTCATCACTTTTACTGATGACTTCTCTAGGTATGGACATGTGTTCTTAATGAAGCATAAATCCGAGGCTTTTGAGAAGTTTAAGGAGTATAAAAATGAAGTAGAGAAACAAACTGGTAAAAGTATCAAGATACTTCGATCTGATCGAGGTGGAGAATACTTAAGTACCAGTTTCCTTGAATGCTTAAAAGAGAATGGAATTCTCTCTCAGCTTACTCCACCTTATACACCTCAGTATAATGGTGTATCAGATTGGAGGAATCGCACGCTATTAGATATGGTGCGTTCAATGATGAGGAGTGCTGAGTTGCCACTTTCCTTCTGGGGATTTGCTCTAGAATCAACCGCATACCTGTTGAATAGAGTTCCTACTAAATCTGTACCTACCACTCCATATGAAATGAGGAGCGGGAAGAGACCATATCTCAAGTATATCAAGATATGGGGGTGTCCGGAATATGTTAAAAAGTATAATCCAGACAAGCTCGAGGCACGATCGGTTTTATGCAAGTTTGTAGGATACCCCAAGCATTCAAGGGGTATATGGTCTACCACACTGAAGAACAAAAGGTGTTTGTTGCTCGCCACATTGTCTTCTTAGAAAGCGAATTTCTTGCAAAAGAAATTAGTGGGAGCGCGGTAGAGTTGGAAGAAATTCCAGAACCTCAAACTGCTACCGAGGACTTAGTAGAACATCAGATTTCAATAGAACATGACGAACCAAGGCCACTCCACAGATCTAGTAGGCTTTCTCATCCTCCTGAAAGATACTATGGTTTTCTTCTAGATGGGGATCGAGAGGATTGCATCATCGATGATGATGAGCCTACTAGTTTTCAGCAGGCTATCACGAGTAGCGACTCGATGAAATGGCTGGATGCTATGAGATCCGAAATGGAATCCATGTACACCAATAAAGTATGGACTTTAGAAGTTGCTCCTCCTGGAGTAAAACCAGTTGGATGCAAATGGATCTTCAAAAAGAAGATTGGCGCATTTGGACAAGTGGAAACCTACAAAGCTAGACTCGTAGCAAAAGGTTTTCGTTAAAGACCAGTATTGGACTATGATGAAACCTTTTCACCTATAGCTATGCTTAAATCCATTCGGATCCTGCTTGCGATTGCTGCCTTCCATGACTATGAAATCTGGCAGATGGACGTAAAAACAGCTTTTCTAAATGGACATTTAGAAGAGAGTGTTTACATGGATCAACCAAAAGGTTTCTTAGACAGTGGGAGCAGCGGAAGAGTCTGCAAGTTGCTTAAATCCATTTATGGATTAAAGCAAGCATCGCGGAGTTGGAACATCTGCTTTAATGAGACAGTCAAAGAATTTGACTTTATCAAAAATGTAGATGAACCATGTATTTATAGGAAGATTATAGAAAGAGAAGTAGTCTTCCTCGTTTTGTACGTCGACGACATACTACTGATAGGGAATGATATCCCTATGCTACAATCAGTAAAGCTCTTCTTATCACAGAAATTATCTATGAAAGACTTGGGAGATGCATCATACATTCTGGGCATTAAGATCCATCGTGATAGATCTAATAGAATGTTGGGACTTTCACAGTCCAGGTATATTGGCACTATACTAAAAAGATTTAGTATGAAAGATTCCAAGCGCGGTAATATGCCCGCTTGTCATGGAATCACCCTCTCCAAAGAGATTTCTCCAAAGACTGATGAAGAGTGGGCTTGCATGAGCATTATACCCTACGCTTCGGCGGTAGGATCTATAATGTATGAAATGTTATGTACCAGACCGGATGTAGATTACGCACTTAGTGTGGTAAACAGGTATCAGTCTGACCCAGGTAAGAAACATTGGATAGCGGTGAAGAAAATTTTCAAGTACCTGAGAAGGACTAAGGAGATGTTCTTAGTTTACGATAATTGGGACCTCCAGGTAGAGGCTTTTACCGACTCCGGCTTCCAAAGTGATAAAGATGATTCTAAATCCATTTCTGGTTTTGTGTTTACCCTCAATGGAAGGGCGGTATGTTGGAGGAGTTCCAAAAAAGATACCGTCGCAGACTCAACTATGGAGGCTGAGTATATAGCTGCTAGTGAAGCCGCAAAAGAAGCTGTCTGGATGAGGAAGTTCATTTCTGAACTTCAGGTGGTTCCGTCCATTGCCAATCCAATACCTTTGTATTATGATAACAATGGGGCTGTAGCATTAGCGAAGGAACCAAGGTCCCATCAGAAATCCAGGCATATCTTAAGGCGGTTTCACCTGATCAGGGAGATCGTGGATCGTCGGGAGATCGAGATACGGAGAGTGGACACAAAAGACAACACGGCAGATCCATTCACCAAGGCCATCCCTCAAGTGCAGTTCGAGAGGCTGTTTGAGATGTTGGGCATACGGTACGCCAGCAACTGGATCTGGTAAAGACAGTGGGTACTCATTGCGCCAATTATAGGCCTTAGTGCAAGTGGGAGATTGTTGGATATATATGCCCTAGAGGCCTTCATTGTATAGGATGCTAGGGATATGTATGTACATGACAGTCTTGCTTGATATGATAGTACGCTATTTGGTTTGTCTTTGTCTTAACGTATGATATATTTTACTTGGTATTTATATATATATGTTGATAAAACCTATAGGGTGTTTGCCTGACTACCGGCGTTGTGATGGCAGTCACACTTGTGGGAGCTGGATAGTCAATAGGCATATCCTTAGATGTCCCTAGTCACAGGAGTATCGAGATTGGGCATCTATACTCCAGAGTAGACTAGTGTATACATATCTAGACCCTGAGGAGGGGCGATGGACTAGTCCCGCAGCCATTGGTGGAGTGCACCTAAGATTGTATACAGATGCTCACTGGGTGTGAGTACACCGGACAGGACTCGCCAAGAACTGACTGGATGGTATTATATCTAACGTCAGATAGCAGTTCTCAGGTGACATGTGTGCAGATAGTCCGTTGACTTAAGGTCGTCATTTATCTCGTGTGAGTTCCCACTGTGCTTTGATTACTACCCTACCACGATTCAAAGGAGTCGTGCAAACAGGTTTTAGTGGGCACAGTCCCGAGCCACGTGGAGGCAGTGAGCGACTGTTAGGGATTCGTCTCTCCCGGTATAGGGAGTTGATATCGCACGGTGATCGGTTCGTCATTACCATAAGTCCCTGGCCAGGGCTGATTAAGAATTGCTGATGGAGTGATCAGTAGATTCTCGGATGGTCTTGAGCCATGCCGACACGACTTGTACGGTTATTAGGGGTCTGACGTCCACCACCTCCCTAGACCATACATGCGATACTCTTAGACGAACAGACCGGACTGCGCGGATATTGTCACGGACAGGCTCAGTAGGATTTCGGATGGGTTACCTCATCGGCTTTCTTATCGACAACTACCTGGGGACCGTTACGTACAGCTAGTACCACTTGCGGTCTGTGGTTAAACCCACTGCCAGCGTAGTAGTCGAGTCTTTAGAGTCCCACAAAGAGATTTCCCAACTCCAGGAGAAAAGATATAGAGGTCGTATGGTCTTACGACAAAGGTTCGGACGCATACGTGTTTAAACGCACGTAGGACATTCGGACAGTTTTTACTAGCCGGCTTTGGTTTAAACCAGATTCTAGTATCAAGTTATTGGATTTATACAGTCTAAAGTTTTTTCGTATTTTCACCGATGCGAGGGGCGTTCTCATAATTTTCCGAGAAGCTTCTAGAAGGATGGTGACATGAGGGGTTAATGTGGCATTTTCATTAATTGCTTTTGTGACTCATATGTGTGATTCATCATATCATTTAATGCATCATTAATGCATCATTAATTACTTAATGACTCATATGGTGAATCACTCTTGTTGAATAAATGAAGCATGGTGAATAATCATTTAATTCATTTTATTTGATAATTCATTATTCTTTATATATTCAAGTGAGAAGCTTTTCTCTTCTGATTATTATCTCCACCTTCTCTCTCCTCAAGCTCACTCTCTTCTTCAAACCCTAATCCTACCACTCATGAGTTGAGAACAAGAATTAGTATAGACTAAACACTTCGTAACCTAACTCTATATCATCTTAGTTACTTTGATTAGCAACTAGAGAAACTAGGTAACCTCAAGTTTTGAGGTAATAGCTTGGATTAGGGTTCTCGGGTGGATCATCTGTCACGGATAGGAGGCCGAGGAGGACGTAGAGGTCATAATGTAACCCTTCGAAAATCGTTTAGGCAGCTTTTCGGTAATCGGCCAATTTTTCGGCTTTTTCCGTAAAAAGTCAAAATTGATATTTTTCATTGTAGACCTAATTATACAAAATTTAGATAAGATATTACTATAATTTTGTCACTAAAATGTCACTTATAATTATCTAGTTAAATAAAAAAAAATTCGTAATTAATTAATTTTTTATTATTTTAAGCCTTTTTAAATACATTTAATTAGGGATAAATACAAATTTAATTAGGTAAATTTCTTAATTAGGAGTCTTTATAAGCTAAAATATGGTGTTAATAAAATTATATCATGTCTTGCAAACTTTTGGTTTTATGGTGGGAAAATTATGAAAAAAATGATGAAAAAGGGGTTTTTTTTGGAAAAAGTTGAAATGAAAAGCATTAAATGATATCACATGATATTTGTTTGACCTAGAAACTTCTTCAAAACTCCCACAACCTCCCTCCTCTACCTCAGGTCGAGCTCAACCTGCTGCAAACCCCATTTCCTTCTCTCTTTCTTGCTTCAAAAATCATGAAAAAATCAACAAAATCCATCGAAATCAACACATTTCTTCACAAATTCAAACCATAATCCTATTCCACCTCTTTCCAATCCTAATTTGCTTTAAAACAAGGTGAAAGGAGGCATCTTTCAAGGTCAAGTGCAAGTTAGGGTTCAACTTGTAAGGTATAATTCTTATCTAAATTTCAAATTGTGGTTTAAAATTGCTAGATTTAGTAGTTTTAGTGTGTAATTTGATTATGAATTCTTGTTTAGGAAATTCTAGTAAATGTTTAGTCTTGTGATTAGGGTTTGTAGCATGGTTGATGGATTAAGTTAGGGCTTTGATTACCTAGTTGGTTAGAATGGTTAATGGTGAAATTATATGCTTGCTAAATAGACAAATTTCGATGTTTGTATCAAATCGGCATTGAAATCGCTTACTAGAATTTTGTAGAAAATAGAATGCGTTCAATTTGCGTTAGGTTAGCAATATTATTAGCTTCGTATAGGATTATTAGAATGCACGAACGCGGGGTTTCGTCTAGTCGGGTGGTAGTTTGTCGATTTCCCCGAAATGACGATTTTTGTTAAAGGATTGCGATTTTCGTGCGTTTTTCCGCGCACCGAGTGCATGCTATGATTAATTTGTGAGCGTCGATATTTGTATAATGTGACTTGTATCGTTTAGGGTTATGTAATCTTATACTTGGTGTTGTGCAAATTTAGGATCGGTCGGAGAAACATCGGACACGGCGCGTAAAGGCAAAGCGGTGGCCGGATCAGATTAGCGGGGATTTCTGGTGAGTGGATATTTTCATCTATGGGGGAATCGTCTGGATGGCACGAGATGCCCCCCCTAGTTAGGATTACCCTACTTTTTACAAGATTATATTGTTAGTTAGCTTATCCATTCATGTATACTGCATACCCTTATAGCGAACAGTATGTTAAATTGCATGGACATTCATCTCTACCTATGCGATATCATTTCGTAGGACACGAACACCTTACCATTGGCATATGTTGCACGCGCACTATTCATGTGACACACACGCCTTTGGTAATTGACATGCCACGTGCACGATAGAACCTGTTTATCTTAATATCATCACCTTCATTCATACTTGATATATGAAACTGCATCGCATGCACATATCTCGCATCATCATCATATTTACATAGAACTCTAGCCCAAATTTACATCATACACATTGATATCATAGACATTTTTCATATATATAACATGTGGACATTATGATTTTCTTGATGATTTCAGTTTGCTGCGATTTCTGGATTTTTTGGGGAAAACCGCAAGAATTTAACAAAGCTTATATTTATCATTTTTAAAACGAAGTTGCGGTTTTCTCGTGACGTATGTGTCGTCCACCATGAGTTTTCATGTTTTCTGTTGGATTTCGATACCCGATTCGAGGAGTGGATGAACCGTCTCGGGTACATGGTGGGCCCGGTATGGTACCCCGGGGCAAGAAGATCGAGTTGTAGACGATGAGCCTGGCAGGGGAAGACTACCTACCGGTGATGTCTGGCGCGGCGGATATCCGGAGGATACCGACCGTTGTCGTGAGATTTATGATATGGGCCGATCCGGACTGACGGAGCCCGACATTGAGACAGATATGATTCCTATTTGGTGTCGATGCTTGACACGGGTTTTCTGAGGATTTCTTGATGATATTTAGCTATTATGCAGACATTCGTTTTCTAAAAGTTAAGAATGCAGTAACTTTAACATTTAAAACACTTAAAGAGTGAGAAAAGATATTGCATACATGTGCATGCATACTAGAGTTATTATATCACATATGGACATACATGTTGTTCCGCATTGCGTGCATTCTTACGATTGCCTTGTTAGATGTTATATTTACTCACGAGCTGGCAACTCACCCCCGTTGTGCCACAGTATCTTGCAGGTCGGACCCGTCAGTCTTGTAGCGGCGGGCTATCTTGTCATCAGTTCCTTTTGCTCAGACTCGCGACATCGCCCGTAGGTGGGTTGCGAGTATACTTTATTTCTTTTTGCTTTATCATTGTATCTAGTATTCTCTATCTACCACTTTATATATTGTATATGCGACATAGTGATGAGACTGAGAGATTTGTATATTCGTGGTTTCTTTTGGGTCGAGCTCACTTGAGCCGACGTGTGTTTTCTGGTATTTGCATCTCTTTTATGCTCTTTTTCTTGATATTACTATTATATTGCATGTGGTTGTGATCCGCCTTGGGCGAAGAGCTAGCTCCCGCTTGGGGATGCCATTTTTATGATTTCATATGTATTATCTTGTTGTACCCATTTTGGGGGATAGAAAATACAGGGGAGACTCTGCCGAAATTTTCAGAAATTTTTGATGTTTTAAAAAGGGATTCTTTGCAACTTAATTGATTTGAAAATCGTCTTCATTAAAGGTTTTTCCTTCACTCTCTTTTGATTTTGGGTTAGATTTCTGGGCTTTGGCTGACTTAGGTTACGGTACGCCTTTAGACGTCTCGTAATCTAAGTGCCAGTCACGTTCCGTACTTTCGGGTCGTGACAAAGTTGGTATCAGAGCGTAGGTTTTACCTTTCTGAGTGTAGGACGACCTTGGTAGATGGAGTAGGTGACTTAAGCAGAGTGGCGTAGCGTGGGTATGATCCGCGGCATACTTACGATACGGTACTCCGCCTAAGTGACCTTAGGACATAATTGCTTGTATTTCCTTTCATGATTCCTTGCATTCCTTGATTCAATTGCAATGTCCTTATCGGTCCTGTTTCTTATTCCAGCTTCAATGCCGCCAAAGACTACGAGAGCTCAGCGGGCTGCCGCTAGGGATGAGATTCGGGCGGGCCCGTCTGAGGCGAGGATCGAGCGGGAGGATACGCCTACCCCTCAGGGTCCTACTGATCCGCCTTATCCTGACCGTATTGCTAGATTAGAGGCCGGCATGCAAGAGTTGCGGCAGATGATGGGATCTTTAGTCGAGTCCAGCCGGGCACAGAGATCCGAGGACGTTCCCTCCACCGCACAGACCACGATCGTACCTGCTGCACAGATGGTCACTCCTGCTGCTACTACGGAGACTATCCCTGTTTCACTACAGGAGTTCATGAGATTGAGACCTCCAGCTTTTACCGGTACAGATGCGACAGAGGACCCACAGGCATTTCTCGATAGGATGGCACGGATTGGCCGTTCGTTGAGGTGTTCTGACGATAGATTGGTGGAGTTTGCGAGTTTTCATCTGGAGGGTCTTGCCCAGACATGGTACGACTCAGTAGAGAGAGGCCGAGCTGCAGGTCTACCTTCTATGACCTGGGATGAGTTTACATCTGCATTTCTTGCCCGTTTTCATCCGGAGAGTGTCCGAGATGCTCGAGCCCGTAGTTTTGAGTCTTTGCGCAAGACTCCTGGGATGACAGTGTCGGAGTATGATATACAGTTTACCCAGTTATCTCGATATGCTCCGTACCTAGTCGACACTGAAGAGAAGAGAATAAAGAGGTTCGTGCGAGGGCTTGATACACAGCTATTCCTTGCCATCGGCACCCAGCATTTTGACACATACGCAGCCGCGATGGATGCAGCCTTACTATTGGAGGAGCGTATTGCTGAGACTCCGGTCGTTTCTGGGCCGAAGAGGATCCGTACTGATCAGCCAGCTCAGCGGCAGATGGGCAGACACCGCGATAGATTATTTCCGGGAGATGGCGGAGGCAGAGGATTGAGACGAGGTCAGTTATTTGGTTCATATCCACAACCCAGCAGTCGTCTCCAGGATGTTTTCGGTGCGGGAGTCAGTATCACCGTGTCAGAGACTGTACCATGGGACGTCCGGGCGCAACGACAGTCCCGCATGTGACTTTACCACCCTCACCACCTTCTCAGAGAGCTTTACTTCCTACTCCTGATGATGCTTCACGCCAGCCAGATGCTTCTAGAGGCCGTGGGCGTGGCGGTCCGGTTCCGCGAGGACGAGGCGACCGAGGCAGAGGCAGAGGCCGAGGTAGAGGCAGAGGACAGCCAGCTATTAGTGGTGGACAGGCCCGAGTGTTCGCGTTGACTCCTCAGGATGCACAGGCATCCAATGCCGTCGTGACAGGTACTCTGCCAGTATGTTCTTTTGATGCACGGGTATTATTTGATCCGGGCTCCACACATTCCTATGTTTCCACGTATTTTGCACCGAGGTTGGGCCGAGAGTCATCTCCGTTAGATCAGCCGCTTGTCGTTATTACCCCGGTAGGCGAGTCTTTTGTTGCCCGTTTTGTGTACCGATCTTGTTCCGTTCGTATCGGGGAGAGAGATTCTTCAGTAGATTTGATTCTCCTCGATATGCTAGACTTTGACGTTCTTCTTGGTATGGACTGGCTAGCCACCTGCTATGCATCCGTGGACTGCCGTGAAAAGGCAGTCAGATTCAGTTTTCCTGGTGAGCCGGTTCTTATTATTCAGGGAGATCGTAGTGCTACCCTTCCCAGCTTGATTTCTTCTCTTCGCGCTGGTCAGCTCTTAAGGAAAGGGTGTCAGGGATTCTTAGCCTATATTTGTGATACTCGCTCCACAGAGGTTCCGTTGGACCAGGTCCCTGTTGTGAGAGAGTTTCCTGATGTATTCCCTGACGAGCTGCCTGGTCTGCCACCAGAGCGCGAGATTGAGTTCTGTATTGACTTGATCCCCGGCGGAGCTGAGAGAGCTAAAGGATCAGTTACAGGACTTGCTGGACAAAGGGCTTATCCGACCGAGTGTGTCACCTTGGGGTGCTCCCGTCCTGTTTGTTAAGAAGAAGGACGGAAGTATGCGTTTATGCATTGATTATCGTCAGCTGAACCGGGTTACTGTGCGGAACAGGTATCCCCTACCCCGCATTGATGACTTATTCGATCAGCTCCAGGGTGCAGGGTTTTTCTCGAAGGTTGATTTACGGTCAGGTTATCACCAGTTGCGGGTTCGGAAGGAGGATATTCCGAAGACTGCCTTCCGTACTCGATATGGTCATTACGAGTTCTTGGTGATGTCGTTCGGGCTCACCAATGCCCCGGCAGCTTTTATGGATTTGATGAACCGCGTATTTAGGCCGTATCTCGATCAGTTCATCATTGTGTTCATTGACGACATCTTGGTTTATTCTCGGAGCCGGGAGGAGCATGAGCAGCACTTACGTATCACATTGCAGACTTTGAGAGAGCATCAGCTGTTCGCCAAATTCTCCAAGTGCGCATTCTGGTTAGACAGTGTCGACTTCTTGGGTCACGTGGTGATGAGAGATGGTATTTACGTGGACCCGAAGAAGATCGAGGCAGTTCAGCGTTGGCCTAGACCAGTATCAGTTACAGAGGTTCGCAGTTTTCTAGGTCTGGCCGGCTATTATCGACGTTTCGTCCAGGATTTCTCCCGCATTGCTGCACCTTTGACCGGGTTGACCCGGAAGGGGGTTCCTTTTGATTGGACCCAGGCATGTGAGGATAGCTTCCAGCAGTTGAAGACTCGTCTGACTACTGCACCAGTGTTAGCATTGCCTTCAGGATCAGGCGGGTTCGTGGTTTATTGTGATGCTTCTCGAGTGGGGCTGGGATGTGTATTGATGCAGCACGACAGAGTTATCGCGTATGCTTCTCGGCAGCTGAGGAAACACGAGCAGAACTACCCCACCCATGATTTAGAGATGGCTGCAGTGGTGTTTGCACTCAAGATCTGGAGACATTACCTATACGGTGAGTCGTGCCAGATATTCACTGACCACAAGAGTTTGAAGTATATCTTCCAGCAGCGAGACCTGAACCTGAGACAGCGCCGTTGGATGGAGTTGGTGAAAGATTATGACTGCGAGATTCTATACCATCCGGGCAAGGCGAATGTGGTGGCAGATGCTTTGAGTAGGAGGCCCGGAGGTAGCTTATCTTGTTTGAGCGCAGTACAGATGCAGTCGACGGCGGATTGGCAGGTTTTATGTGATAGCAGAGTGCAGTTCGAGTTTACTCCTACAGGGGGACAGCTGGCCCATTTCAGAGCACGCCCACAGTTACTTGACTGTATCTACGAGGCACAGTCCGGCGATGCCCGTACATTAGAGATCATTGAGCAGATTCGACAGGGCAGAGTTTCTGAGTTCGTGATTGATGATCAGGGGATGCTTCGATTTGGGACTCGACTGTGTGTGCCAGATTCAGAGGGACTGAGGCATGATATTCTCGAGGAGGCACATAGATCAGTATACAGTGTTCACCCAGGTTCCACCAAGATGTATCGTGATTTGAGAGAGGTTTACTGGTGGGACGGGATGAAGAAGGATATTACAGATTTTGTGTCGAGATGCCTGACTTGTCAGCAAGTCAAGGCCGAGCATCAGAGGCCAGCCGGCGAGTTACAGCCTTTGCCCATCCCTGAGTGGAAGTGGGAGCAGGTCTCCATGGACTTCGTGGTGGGTCTACCCAGGACCAGTCGAGGGTATGACTCTATTTGGGTGATTGTGGATCGACTGACGAAAGCGGCTCACTTTCTGCCAGTAAAGACCACTTTTGGATTTTCACAGTACGCCCAGGTTTATATTGATGAGATAGTACGACTGCATGGTGTTCCGACTTGCATCGTGTCCGACCGTAGCACCTTTCGAGGCTTTATATGGGAGGAGATGTCGATCGCCAGTATGTTGGACAGAGCTCAGAGAGAGCAGCATTTTGGGGCCGCAGATCGTGCAGGAGACGACCGAGAAAATACAGCTGATTCGGGACAGGATGAGAGCGGCACAAAGCAGGCAGAAATCTTATGCTGACAGGCGTCGTCGCCGACTCGAGTTCGCTGTTGGCGATCATGTTTTCCTGAAGGTCTCTCCGATGAAGGGTGTGATGAGATTTGGGCAGAAAGGGAAACTGAGTCCTAGATATGTTGGTCCTTTCGAGATCCTAGAGCGTGTTGGTCCAGTCGCTTATCGGTTAGCTCTTCCGCCCAGCTTCCCCGATGTTCACCCCGTATTCCATGTCTCGATGCTTCGCAAGTACCTTCATGATCCTTCCCAGGCGATTCAGCACCAGACGATCCAGTTAGAGCGTGATCTTTCTTTCACCGAGCAGCCGGTTGTCATCTTGGATCGGCAGATGAAGAAATTGAGGTCGAAGGTCATACCGTCTGTCAAAGTTCTTTGGCGTGGCCCAAACAGCGAGGAGATCACCTGGGAGACCGAGGTCGAGATGAGGAAGAGATATCCCCATCTTTTTGAAGGTACGCGTAGTTAAATTCTAAATTCGGGGACCGAATTTCTTTAAGGGGGGAAGATTGTAACCCTTCGAAAATCGTTTAGGCAGTTTTTCGGTAATCGGCCAATTTTTCGGCTTTTTCCGTAAAAAGTCAAAATTGATATTTTTCATTGTAGACCTAATTATACAAAATTTAGATAAGATATTACTATAATTTTGTCACTAAAATGTCACTTATAATTATCTAGTTAAATAAATTTTTTTCGTAATTAATTAATTTTTTATTATTTTAAGCCTTTTTAAATACATTTAATTAGGGATAAATACAAATTTAATTAGGTAAATTTCTGAATTAGGAGTCTTTATAAGCTAAAATATGGTGTTAATAAAATTATATCATGTCTTGCAAACTTTTGGTTTTATGGTGGGAAAATTATGAAAAAAATGATGAAAAAGGGGTTTTTTTTTGGAAAAAGTTGAAATGAAAAGCATTAAATGATATCACATGATATTTGTTTGACCTAGAAACTTCTTCAAAACTCCCACAACCTCCCTCCTCTACCTCAGGTCGAGCTCAACCTGCTGCAAACCCCATTTCCTTCTCTCTTTCTTGCTTCAAAAATCATGAAAAAATCAACAAAATCCATCGAAATCAACACATTTCTTCACAAATTCAAACCATAATCCTATTCCACCTCTTTCCAATCCTAATTTGCTTTAAAACAAGGTGAAAGGAGGCATCTTTCAAGGTCAAGTGCAAGTTAGGGTTCAACTTGTAAGGTATAATTCTTATCTAATGTTCAAATTGTGGTTTAAAATTGCTAGATTTAGTAGTTTTAGTGTGTAATTTGATTATGAATTCTTGTTTAGGAAATTCTAGTAAATGTTTGGTGTTGTGATTAGGGTTTGTAGCATGGTTGATGGATTAAGTTAGGGCTTTGATTACCTAGTTGGTTAGAATGGTTAATGGTGAAATTATATGCTTGCTAAATAGACAAATTTCGATGTTTGTATCAAATCGGCGTTGAAATCGCTTACTAGATTTTTGTAGAAAATAGAATGCGTTCAATTTGCGTTAGGTTAGCAATATTATTAGCTTCGTATAGGATTATTAGAATGCACGAACGCGGGGTTTCGTCTAGTCGGGTGGTAGTTTGTCGATTTCCCCGAAATGACGATTTTTGTTAAAGGATTGCGATTTTCGTGCGTTTTTCCGCGCACCGAGTGCATGCTATGATTAATTTGTGAGCGTCGATATTTGTATAATGTGACTTGTATCGTTTAGGGTTATGTAATCTTATACTTGGTGTTGTGCAAATTTAGGATCGGTCGGAGAAACATCGGACACGGCGCGTAAAGGCAAAGCGGTGGCCGGATCAGATTAGCGGGGATTTCTGGTGAGTGGATATTTTCATCTATGGGGGAATCGTCTGGATGGCGCGAGACGCCCCCCTAGTTAGGATTACCCTACTTTTTACAAGATTATATTGTTAGTTAGCTTATCCATTCATGTAAACTGCATACCCTTATAGCGAACAGTATGTTAAATTGCATGGACATTCATCTCTACCTATGCGATATCATTTCGTAGGACACGAACACCTTACCATTGGCATATTTTGCACGCGCACTATTCATGTGACACACACGCCTTTGGTAATTGACATGCCACGTGCACGATAGAACCTGTTTATCTTAATATCATCACCTGCATTCATACTTGATATATGAAACTGCATCGCATGCACATATCTCGCATCATCATCATATTTACATAGAACTCTAGCCCAAATTTACATCATACACATTGATATCATAGACATTTGTCATATATATAACATGTGGACATTATGATTTTCTTGATGATTTCAGTTTGCTGCGATTTCTGGATTTTTTGGGGAATTTAACAAAGCTTATATTTATCATTTTTAAAACGAAGTTGCGGTTTTCTCGTGACGTATGTGTCGTCCACCATGAGTTTTCATGTTTTCTGTTGGATTTCGAGACCCGATTCGAGGAGTGGATGAACCGTCTCGGGTACATGGTGGGCCCGGTATGGTACCCCGGGGCAAGAAGATCGAGTTGTAGACGATGAGCCTGGCAGGGGAAGACTACCTACTGGTGATGTCTGGCGCGGCGGATATCCGGAGGATACCGACCGTTGTCGTGAGATTTATGATATGGGCCGATCCGGACTGACGGAGCCCGACATTGAGACAGATATGATTCCTATTTGGTGTCGATGCTTGACACGGGTTTTCTGAGGATTTCTTGATGATATTTAGCTATTATGCAGACATTCGTTTTCTAAAAGTTAAGAATGCAGTAACTTTAACATTTAAAACACTTAAAGAGTGAGAAAAGATATTGCATACATGTGCATGCATACTAGAGTTATTATATCACATATGGACATACATGTTGTTCCGCATTGCGTGCATTCTTACGATTGCCTTGTTAGATGTTATATTTACTCACGAGCTGGCAACTCACCCCCGTTGTGCCACAGTATCTTGCAGGTCGGACCCGTCAGTCTTGTAGCGGCGGGCTATCTTGTCATCAGTTCCTTTTGCTCAGACTCGCGACATCGCCCGTAGGTGGGTTGCGAGTATACTTTATTTCTTTTTGCTTTATCATTGTATCTAGTATTCTCCATCTACCACTTTATATATTGTATATGCGACATAGTGATGAGACTGAGAGATTTGTATATTCGTGGTTTCTTTTGGGTCGAGCTCACTTGAGCCGACGTGTGTTTTCTGGTATTTGCATCTCTTTTATGCTCTCTTTATTGATATTACTATTATATTGCATGTGGTTGTGATCCGCCTTGGGCGAAGAGCTAGCTCCCGCTTGGGGATGCCATTTTTATGATTTCATATGTATTATCTTGTTGTACCCATTTTGGGGGATAGAAAATACAGGGGAGACTCTGCCGAAATTTTCAGAAATTTTTGATGTTTTAAAAAGGGATTCTTTGCAACTTAATTGATTTGAAAATCGTATTCATTAAAGGTTTTTCCTTCACTCTCTTTTGATTTTGGGTTAGATTTCTGGGCTTTGGCTGACTTAGGTTACGGTACGCCTTTAGACGTCTCGTAATCTAAGTGCCAGTCACGTTCCGTACTTTCGGGTCGTGACACATAAAGACGAAGGACTAGAATCATTTGGTATAATCTCTTTACATAGTAGCTTAGAACTCTATGCTTGTTGTTAATTATCGTTTAGAAAAGATCTTCGGTTAGTCGATGTTTGCATACAAAACAAGATCGTTTTTCATATTTCCGCCTCCCCGCAACTCGTGGGGTGTTGTACATCGACTTACAACCATGTCTTAAATTCATTAAGATATGTGGTTGTCCGGCCTATGTGAAAACACAGAAGCCGGACAAACTAGAGGCACGATCAGTTTTATGTAAGTTTATAGGATATCCAAAACATTCAATGGGATATCTATTCTACCACACCGAGGAACAGAAGGTGTTAGTCACTCGCCACGCCACCTTTTTACAATGGCAATTTCTTGCAAAAGAAACAAGTGGGAGAGCGGTAGAACTGGAAGAAATTCCACAGGAACAAACTATAACTGAAGATTTAGTCGAACCTCAGGATTCAATAATCCCGGACGAACCTCAGCCACTCCGCAGATCTAGTAGGATTTCTCATCCGCCCGAGAGATACTATGGTTTTCTCATAGACGGGGATCGAGAGGATTGCATCTTGGAAGAAGATGATCCTACTAGTTTCAGGCAGGCCATTATCAGTAGGGACTCTGATAAGTAGCTGGATGCTATGCAATCTGAAATGGAGTCCATGTACACCAATAAAGTGTGGACCCTATAAGTTGCTCCACCTGGGGTAAAACCCGTTGGATGCAAATGGATCTACAAGAAGAAACTTGGTGTAGATGGACAGGTGGAAACCTATAAGGCTAGACTCGTTGCAAAAGGTTTTCGTCAAAGACCAGGAATGGACTATGACAAAACCTTTTCTCCAGTGGCTATGCTCAAATCCATTAGGATCCTGCTTGCCATTGCTGCCTTCCATGACTATGAAATCTGGCAGATGGACGTGAAAACGGCTTTTCTAAACGGAAGTTTAGAAGAGTGCATTTATATGGATCAGCCAGAAGGTTTTGTAGACAGTGGGAGCAGCGGGAAGGTGTGCAAGTTACTCAAATCCATTTATGGATTGAAGCAAGTATCGCGAAGCTGGAACATCTGTTTTGATGAGACAGTCAAGGACTTTGACTTCATCAAGAATGAAGATGAGCCTTGTATTTATAAGAAGATTGTAGGACAAACTGTCATGTTCCTAGTCTTATACGTGGACGACATTCTTTTATAGAAAATGACATTCCTATGCTACAATCGGTCAAGCTATTCTTATCACAAAGGTTCTCTATGAAAGACCTAGGTGATGCCTCGTACATTCTGGGTATCAAGATCTTCAGAGATAGATCCAAGAGACTATTGGGACTTTCACAGTCCAGGTACATAGAGACCGTACTAAAGAGATTTAGTATGGAAGATTCCAAGCGCGGTAATATACCCGCATTGCACGGAATCACCCTCTTCAAGGAGATGTCTCCTAAGACTGACGAGGAGAGGGTTCGCATGAGCACTATACCCTACGCTTCGGCGGTAGAATCTATAATGTATGCGATGCTATGTACAAGACCAAATGTAACTTACGCGCTGAGCGTGGTGAGCCGGTATCAGTCAAACCTAGGTGAGAACCACTGGACAACAGTAAAGAACATTCTCAAGTACCTAAGAAGGACTAAGGAGATGTTCCTAATTTACGGTAATGGAGGCCTCAGGGTCGAGTTCTTTACCGACTCAAGATTCCAGAGTGACAAGAATGACAGCAAGTCTGTCTCGGGTTTTGTGTTTACTCTCAACGGAGGGGCGGTATGTTGGATGAGTTCCAAACAGGATACCATCGCAGACTCGACGATGGAGGCTGAATACATTGCTGCAAGCAATGCCGCAAAAGAGGCGGTCTGGATAAAGAAGCTCATAGCTGAACTTCAGGTGGTTCCATCCATTGTTGATCCGATACCTGTATATTGTGATAACAATGGGGCTATAGCTTTAGCGAAGGAACCACGGTCCCATCAGAAATCCAAGCACATCTTAAGGCGGTATCACATGATCAGGGAGTGTAGGTTTCCTAGGAACTCTAATGGAGTCTCACAAGGCATCAAACATGGCCAATTAAAATTTTACAAGTGCCTACAAACCCTAATGCGGATCGTTAATTAGATAATGAGGCGATGCAAGCATGTAAACGGAAATATAGCTAAAGGGAAGGGGCTACAACCTTTGTAGATCCGGTCCTCCACCTCCTAGGCTCCGCGATGAAGTCCCCTTGCTGTCCAAATCGGATCTTGGGCTCTAGCGTCGGCTTCATCGGAGAAAAAGCGGGCTAGGTCATCGACGACGATGCCGAAGATGATCTACGTCGAGGCATCGCTAGATCAAGCTCCAACTTCACCAAGTCAAGAAAACTTGTGAAGGAAATACCCTATACTACTTGGCAAGAGGTAGAGGATGAAGAAATAGGAAGTGGGTACACTTTAGAATTGGATTTCTCACTTGGTTTGGCTAGTTGCCATTAAAGGTTGCAAGCTTTTTCTTTTGTTGAAGAAGAAGAAGATGAAGAAAAAGAATATGATATGTATATTTAAATTATCAAATAAAATGATACTTATCATGATAGTAACCATAGTTAGGTGTAGAGAATAAACCATGGTTAGGGTTAATGGTTAGGTTTAGGAAAAGAACAAGAATGGTCAAGATTTCAACATTTCATGAAGTTTCCACAAAACTACAAAAAAAGCCACCATTCTCTTTATCTTTTCCAAAAAGAAATAAATAAATAAATCAATAGATAAATGAATAAGATAAAAGTAAACCCTAACCACTAACTTAACCATTGTTTAATTCTTTACACAAACCTAAGCTTGCATGTATCATCAAACATGATACAATCTTGTGCACAAAAATATATCACATATACAATATGCATTTCAAGTGAGAAAATCCATTTAAAGTGAACCAATACTAGTTAATGCAAAGTGATATATCAAATATAAAATTATACATTAAATCATTAAATCAACACTTGATTCAATGATCCGGTCATGTCGCATATAACCGGCGAGTATCCAATGTATCGGCTTATCGAATCAATCCTTGATTCGACAACTAGGTTATATCGCATATAACCAATCGATACATTCATCGCGAGAATGAAATACGGTATCACATACACACATTATTCTCGGTCCCGCACATATCTCATATGCGCTCCTATTTCGTTTTGCTTGAGCCAGGAAACCTCTGTGTAGGACTCTAAAGACTCGTCAATACGCCGGCAGCAGGTGATGATCATATCAAATACCCACAAGCCGCAAGCGGTCTGCTAAACGTAACGGCCACCCGGGTATTGAGCGATCAGAAGATCGACGAGCAAGCCCGCTCACACTCCTGTGAATCCAACCAGTAACACTTACCGTACAGTCCGGTCTATTCGTCGGATATGTCGCATATCTCGCCTAGAGGTGGTAAACGTCAGACCCCAGTAGCTCGATAAGTCATGCCGACGTGAAGTCCATGACATGTGTGAAACTACTGATAACACTTACCAGTAGGTCACTGCAACCCTGGCCAGGGATTTCCTGTTATGGCCAGTCGAGCATAATGCAACATCAACCCCCAATACCGGGAGAGACGAATCCCCTCCTATCGCTCATTGTCTCCATGTGAATCGGGACTGTACCCAAAAAACACCTGTTTGCATGACTCAGTAGAGCCGTGGTAGGGTGGAAATCAAAGCACAGTGGGAGACACACAAGACACTATGACGATCTCGGGTCAACAGACTAAGCTGTGCCAGTGTCACCAGAGAACTGCCATCTGACGTGAGGTATAATACCATCTGGGAGTTCTCGGCGAGTCCATTCAGTGTACCCAGTCTCCACTGAGCACCCGCATACCATCTCCGATGTCAAACACCAATGGATATGGGATCATCCATCGCCCATCGCATGGGTCGAGAAGATATACGCTAGTCTACTCTGGAATATCGATGCCCCGTCTCGATATTCCCTCGACTAGGAACATTGAAGGATGTACTCATGGACTATCCAGGCCCCACTAGTATGATCTGCATCACAGTCCTAGAAGTCGAGTACACATCCTAAGGGCTTTATCAACATGTAACAGAGAGACAGAAAGTATACACGTTAAGATAAAGAGCAACCAGATAGCGTACTATCATGTCGAGAAAGAAAGTCCTACCTATATATGTCCCAGCATCCACTACAATATACATCCAATGTACAGTAATGGCCTCTAGGGCATACATATAATTAACAATCTCCCACTTGCACTAGGGCCATCTGTAGCAGCGGTTGCAGTATCACATACTCAACCATCCCTTAAAAGTCTCTCTTTGGGAAAAGGCCTTCGTGAGTGGATCCGCCGTGTTGTCCTCTGAGTCTACTCTCCTAACCTTGATCAACCTGGAGATCAACTATCTCCATGATCAGGTGATGCTGCCTCAGATTATGTCTGGGTCACTGATAGGACCAGGGTTCCTAGGCCAAAGCCACAGTTCCATTGTCACACAATGGTAGGAACCTAGTTCATCCTATGAACCAATATACACCCAAACTGCCTCTTTGGTAGTATCTTTAATAGCGATGTTACCAGCCTTTATCTTCTAGTTTGTCACGGTATCTAGCTTGGAAATCTTCCAACATACCGTCCCTTTACTGAGGGTAAAGACAATGCCTGTGACTGACATTCAGTCGTCTTTATCACTCTGGAACCCTTCCAGTGATTCTCCTCAGGATCGATTGATACCATCTCACTACAACTAGTGAGTATCCTAACATCCAATTAGATCTATCTCATAGATCCAAAGCTTAGGATTTAGTAGGTATCACTTTGATCCTATATGGAAAATCATTGTGATAAGCGGAGATTGATCGAGCGTAGCATAGGAAACTCCTTCCCTAGCAAGAGTATGTCATCCACGTACTCTACGAGGATCGTCACCATACTCCCTACTACCTTTTTGTTTATACAAGGTTCATCTACCATTTTGATGATGTAAACTTCTTTGACTAATCCATCAAAACAGATGTTCCAACTCCGCGATGCCTGCTTTATCCTATAAAGCATCTTGCATACGTTTCCGCTGCTCCCACTGTCTACGAGGCCCTCTGGCTGTGTTCTTATAGACGTTCTCTTCTAAATCAAATATTTAGAAAAGTAGTCATGGCACCCAACCACCAGATATCGTAGTTATGGTATGTAGCCGTGGCAAGTAGGATCTGGATGGACTTAAACATAGTCCCTGGAAAAGGTTTCATCATTATCTGTGCCTGGTTGATGACGAAAACCTTTAACAAGTCTAGCTTTGAAAGCCTCAACTTTTTCATGTACACCAAGTAATCTTCTCAAGATATACTTGCTCCTGATGGGGATTTAACCCTTCAGATATAGCAACCAAAGTCCATACTTTGTTGGTGTATAAGGATTCCATCTCAGATCACTAAGCATCCAGCCATTCTTACAGAGTCCCTACTCTCGATGGCCTGCTCGAAACTGGTTGGGTCATCATCTCATGATCCAATCCTCGCTCCCACTGTCATCGAGAAACCGAGGTATCTCTCAGGCAGGCAAGGAACCCTACTAGATCAGCGGAGAGGCTGAGGTTCTGTAACGTTTTGAAAATCGTTTCGGTGAAATTTCGAAAAATCGGTAAAATAAGGGGGTTTTCTGTAAAAAGTCAAAATACAAATATCTTATTATAAAAATTAAATATATATATTCTAGCTATGTAATTGCTATTATTTGGTGTTTATTGAGCCGCTGGTGAAATTTCAAATTTTCTGAAAAAAATATTATTTTATTATTATTTAAGCCGTTACTAATACATTTAATTAGGGAAAATTACAAATTGGAATGAGTTGAAACAAATTTTGTGCATCATAAAACATTAAATAAAATTTTATCATGTGATTTTTGGAACGAAATCATTTGCCAAAACGGTTTAGAAATTATTGAAGAAAAAAGGCTTTTTTTAGCGTAAATGGATGTTTGGGGTATTATATTTATTATTTTTCATCACCCCACACCCGTACCCACATCCACACACTCCCATTTACTTCTCCCCTTGAAGAATTCAGCAGCCCCCATTTTTTCCCCCACTTGAATTTCAAAGGAAAGAAATGAAAGAAAAGAAAAGAAATTGGAGAAATGAGGTGGACCTTTGACCTTGAATTGACTTTGACTTCTCCCCCCACTTTCTCTACCTCCCTCTCTCTCCTCTCCCACTTCTATTGCAGCAACCCCCCGTCCTACAGCAGCAGCAGCCCCACCCCCATTTCCCTTCTCTTTTCTCTTCAAACTTCATCAAAAATTGCCTCAAATCCATCAAAAAAAATTCCCAAAACCCAAATCCGACTCCTACCCATTTTAGCTTAGCCCGTATAGCATGGATCTTTGTGAAAAGAGAGCATTTTGGGAGGCCATGGATGCTTGTGGATCTTCAAATATTTTTGGGTATAATTCTAAAACATTTTTGCTTAATTTGTTACTAATTTCTTAAAGCTAAACTACTTAAGTGTTAATTAGGCTTAAGTTGCAAGTTTTGGAATTCAAGTTATGAATTTGAATGCAAGTTAGGGTTTTATAAAATTGGTGTATGGTTGTGTGTTATATTTAGGCTTTTTGTCATGTTAATACAAGATTAGTAGCTTGTGCTAATGGTTAGTTTAAAAATTGTGTTAATTTGCTAATTTGCTTACTAGGTTTTTGAAATTGGTTAAATACTTGGGATTAAAAATGTGTTTAGGTTTTTCATTACTTCATTAACTTTATTAAGTGTGGTTTAATGCTTTAGATCATGCAAATCTAAGCTAGATTGTAGTTTGTGCATTTTTGCTTTGAAATTGTTAAATTTTAGGTATTTTGTAAACTAGAATATTAGGGTTTTTGGAATTTAATGAGATTAAATTCCGGGAATTGTTTATATGACTTATTTAAGATATTTAATAAATATATTGGCCACTACATTCATTTAAACATCCTGTTTTATACAAAAACGGCGAATTGTGCTTGCTAGATTTTCGGAAAAATGACTTTTTAAGTAAAATTGGGATTTTTGTGAGTTTTAACCTAGTTTATATTAAAATTAGTGTTCGTGAATGTGCAAATGAGTGTGATTGGATTTTTCTCGATGGTTTGACGTTTGTACATCGACATCGAGGGTTGGTTTGACTATTCTTGCATGCGTAGGCGATAGGATTGGACCTATGCATGATACGCGTGCCGATTTGATTTTAGTATGCCGTTTCGATTTCGAATTTAGTTTTAATGTGATATGGTGCGTTATGATATGTAGGTACCCCCATGTGGACTTCGAGACGACAAGCAAGCGTGTGGAGACGTCGGCACCGGCTAGCGGGACCAGGTGAGTAGATTTATATCTACGGGGAGAAGTCGGGTGGATGGCGTATAGCACCCCCGCAGTCCGTGGTGGTGTATACGGATGCGTATACACACCAACAATTATTATATGTTATTTGGGATTAATAACGATGCTTAGGATGGATATTGGTGTGTTGGATTACTTTAGTGTTGCGAACCCTAGGATAGTGTTGCACTACACATACACACATACATACTTGCATACATTCCTATTGATATGTGCTCATGGGATTCTTTATAGTTATGGGTTCACATGGGTATGGGACTATGTGTTCACATACGGATTTGAGGATGATACTTGGGATTGAGCTGAGTCGATGAGATTTGATTTGAGGCCGTGAGATCGGTGATATAGCAGGGTTCGTATTTGAGATACGATATGACGTTGTAGCGGGTCCTTGACGTAGTGTTTAACACACGTCCATGCATACGTAGGCGGTATCAGTATGGTACTAGACGTAGATCAGTACCGCGATCATGATATTTGATAAAGAGGATACCAGGTGAATAGTATGATGAATGTGATATTGACCCATACCCAGATTTGGGATGCCGTACGACGGATTTACGTACGACCTATATCTTGATGATTGATCCGCACTCTTGACTTGGGATGTCAGATTTTAGATATGGTATCGGATATGATATTATTGAGGCGGGATCACCGACTAATAAATATACAGGTATGTATATGTATCGACTCAGATGTTAGGCGGTTTCCTTACCTGTAGTTCGGCTTGTTAGCTTAGCCCTTTAGTTTAGTTTAGTTGTTAGATTAGATTCGATTCTTACCTATTTCAAAAACTAACGAATCGTGGGTATTTTAAAAGACAGCCCAAGAGATCCTACGGATATTTCAAAAGACGTATCTTTTCATAAAAACACCGTAGCCCCTATTTTTAAAACCCCATGATTCGTGTTATTTCAAAAGGCACCATTTGTAGGACTTATATTAGATTATTACAGATTAGTTATCGTTGTGTCTAGTATTTAGCTCCCGCACATTATTGCTGTCCGCTCTGCCTCGCATACTTATTTTGCTGCATATTCCATTATTGATATCATGCTGTTAGGACACCAGCACCATTACCGATGATGCGTATGTACCACGTACACCTACTTGCCGGCTCACACACATCTTCATCGGTAATTGCCATGTCACGTACACTTTAGAGAATATATTTGCTTGACTTAGCTTGTTAGTTAGTAGTTTGATATGATATTAGTGTACCTGCCTTACATGCCTAGTTTATTAATCATACATTGCAACTTGGTTATTGATACCATATGCATTCATTATCATTGACGTATGCACTTGTGATGATTTCTTGAGATTTATGATATTTCTGGATTTCGGGGAAAGCCGCAAAATTTACAACTTATGATCTTTTAAAATATAAAATGTTGCGGTTTTCTAGTGATGTAAGGTGTCGTCCACCATGAGTTTGCTGTGGTTTTCAAGATCCGTATCGAGGAGTGGAGGAACCGTCACGGGTACATGGTGGGCCCGGTGCGGTACCCCGGGGCAAGAGGAATGTGGTGTTGACGTTGAGCCCGGTAGGGGAGCACTACCGACCGGTGATATTACCCGACGCGTCGGATATCCGGAGGATACCGTCGTGGTCTTGAGATGGATGGTGGGGGCCGGTCTGGACAGACGGCGCCCTAGATATTGAGATTGAGACATTGATATTTCAAGACAGTGAGATTTATGTTTTATGTCGATGCTAGACACTGTTGATACTGATTCCATTTATGATACCTCACTTTAAAAATACAGAAATCTCACTAATTTATGAAAACAGTTTCTTTATTGACATGTATTCTGTTTTCATGCATTCATACCTCACTCATATGATATATTGCTACCTGAGGCACTGACACGGGCACATGAGTTTACACTCGGGTTAGATACTACCCTAGCCATTGTTATAGGCTGCATGTTATATACCTTTTTGAGGATATATTATGATCATTGACCTAGGATTGCGTTATTTATGCGATTTCTGTGCGTAGATGTTTTTCTATTCACGAGTTGGTAACTCACCCCCGTTGTGCCCCAGTTTCTTGCAGGTTTTTCCGTACAGGTTTAATTACGGCTTTGCGGCATAGTTTCATTCGGGTGATTTGCTAGAAGGTGGGTTTACTTGTATCGTACCCCCATTATATATCTTGTATATCATTATTCTGTTATATCTAGAAGTTCCATCAACCAAACATGTATTTATTGAGATAGAGACCATTGTTGTTTATTCTTTCGACCTTAGAGTCGCTCGTTATATTTCTGGTGGTTTTGAGTTTCCTTTTGAGTTTTGATCCTCGCCGTTGGCGTTGTATATTATATTGCTTGTGTGGTTGTGACCGTCGATTGACGAAGAGCTAGCTCCCGCTTGGGGATGCCTTTTTCTTTATTTCGTATACTATTCATGTTGTATCCCGTTTGGGGGCCGCTATTTACAAAGGAGTCTCTGCCGAAATTTTCAGTAAATTTTTGATGTTTTAAAAACCACATAATTCGTCTTATGCTATTGAAATTACTTGCTTTAAGTTGGTTTTTCCTGCACTCTACTACTTTTCTTGGTTTGGATTTCTGGGTTTTCGGTTTACTTAGATTACGTACGTCTCGAGACGTTCGTAGTTTAAGTGCCGGTCATGTTCCGTAATTTCGGGTCGTGACAAAGTTGGTATCAGAGCGTTAGGGTTTACCTTCGGAGCGTAGGATGACCCTTGGTTGATGGAATAGGTGACTAAAGTAGAGTGACATACCGTTGGTATGTTCCGCGGCATATTTACGACACGCCACTCCACTTAAGAAGCCTTAGGATGTACATTTCCTTGTTCAGTATTATATTCCTTCCTGATCTAGCCTCATCGTTACCAGTTTGGTTTTGCTGCCACGATTTCGGGCAAGGAGAGCTACGGCTAGAGTTGTGGTCAGCAGGAGCTCGTCACAAACGAGGACTGACCAGGGTATGATTCCGGCGACACCCGATTGTAGAGAGGTGTCTTTTGATTGTGTTTTCGCACCACGAGCGTTGATGGATCACTGTATGAGATTACTCGGACGGACAGATCAGCACCAGAGGATTGAGCCAATGATAGAAGGTCGCTAGTCACCCACGGATGAATGACTGAGACATGTGGTTCGTTCACCTACCCGATGAGAGGTCATCAGATAGATTGATTCCAGCTAGAGACGACTTCACGCGGAGACGTTGGGAGTCGACAGAGACGATCGAATGTCAGAAACCTATTATTCCAAGTTTAAAATAGTCGGAAGGACATGCAGGCAATTCTATGGTCCCTCTAGAAGAATGAAACCCTAACTCGACATAATGACCGTGTGAAAGCCTTTGAACCTTAGGGTTTGCGGCAGTTCCACGGCGCCATTAGTGAGGCTTGGGTTTGCCCTTCTACCGCTGGACCACCGATGCTGTGGTATGTACTCGATACTATTAAACCATACCAAGATGTTAAGCTCTTGGGGGATTATGAGGTTTCGACGAATCGATCGAATGGTTCGACTTCAATCGGATGCTAGGTGGTGAGATGCATTCTTGGGAGACTCCAGATACGAGGATAGCCGTTGGAGCTCAGTCAATGCAGCCACGACGAGACGAGTCCGAAGCGGTCGACATTAGAGAAAAGTGGAGTAAGAGGTTCGCACCAGATCTAGATGAGATGACGTTCCACTCCGCCGACATCAGAGAGGCGATGCGCATGCCGAGGCATGGTACTTGGACTTACCTTCCAGAAGGAGTCGCGATGAGTATGCAGTCGTTCCAGAGCAAGATGCAGATATAGGAAAGGACAATGACTTCCGGACAGTTGGCAGAGATGAGACATGGAAGAGACCGTGAGCAGGATTCCTTCCAGGACACTGCTGCAATGATACTTGCACCCAGGATCAGATGTGTCACGTACATTCAGAGAGCCAGAGGCCGACGCCAGTAATATGCTGTCTTACGAGTGGTCGCGATGATTGACCAAGAGATGACCAGAGAAGTGCCAGAACGGAATCGTCCCCGTCAGCACACCTGACAGGGCCGATGAGCCGATGGACCGAAAGATTGGTAATTCACAGTGAAGACCTTGACCCAGGAGTGGTCATGGTTACGCACGCCAGCAGGACAGAGTTCATGATCATCGACGAGACGTCCCACTAGTGACCGCGACAGTTGGCCGAGATTCTTAGAGGATGCGCTTGAGCAGTACTATTCCGCCATTGTTGATTACGATGTTTTGGGTGATTTATTCGTATGATTTGATTTTGATGATTGAGGATTTACGATCTTTGCACAGTGTTGCACTTGATATCGTTTTCGTGCTTCAGTTTCACATGTTTGTGATTTTACGATTTTAAACAGTTGAGTTGGTTTTGTGCGTATGCATGCACACGATTTCGTTCCTGCACTCGGTATAGTTTATATATGCTTGCAGTGCAGTGATACGCCTTTTGTGCACTTAGATGCACTGGACTTCGATTTTGATTGTGATACCCGATATTTGTTTTGTGCACCTTGTGCACCTGATTGATTTTGCGCACGTTCGGCGCTTGATATTGGATTTCATGATTTCGTGCACGATAGATGCACCTGATTTTGCTGTCAGGCACACATGTTGCCTACGACAGATGTTTCGTGCATACCCGATGCACTTAGATGTTGTTTCTGTGCGCATGTATGGCACATTCATGGATTTTGATTTCCGTGCGCACCAGACGCACGTAGCATTCATGTGCATATTTTGGGATTGATTTCGTATAGAGCAGTACGTTTTTATGATATTGCTATGTATTTTTGTACTGAGCAGGACTAGTCAGAGGACAGTACCTGAATATATTTTGCATGCATTGATAGTTATTGAAGGGATTTCCAAAAAGCGAGCTATAGCCTCAGTATTTACCTACGTGTCTAATATGACACGAAATGTTTAAAACAAAGAGACCCTTCTAAATTGTTTCCAAAACGGCGGAACGTACATTTCAAACAAAGGTATATATGTATATAGTTATTTTCTTATGATAGACGTCCGCCACTGTGCAGTGTTATACGCGTTGCACAGCGACTTAAAGAGATTTGGCATGCATTTCCTTCAGATACTTACAGATATAGATTCGATGTTTACATGTATAGTTTCGAGTTATATCATATTGGTTTGATTTAGATTTGGCATTGATGTCTTCTCCATGACTCCGATGATTGCGGGATGCTTGACGGAGTTTTGATTTGAGTTATATACTCATTTTTCAAGCGCATGCGCTACGCTACGAATTGTTTTATGTAGTTACAATTTCGGAGCCCCGACGACTTGATGGTTTTTCTTAGATGTTTTAGTATTTGGGGGAGTTTGAATTTAAATTCGGGGACCGAATTTCTTTAAGGGGGGAAGATTGTAACGTTTTGAAAATCGTTTCGGTGAAATTTCGAAAAATCGGTAAAAAAAGGGGGTTTTCTGTAAAAAGTTAAAATACAAATATCTTATTATAAAAATTAAATATATATTCTATCTATGTAATTGCTATTATTTGGTGTTTATTGAGCCGCTGGTGAAATTTCAAATTTTCTGAAAAAAATATTATTTTATTATTATTTAAGCCGTTACTAATACATTTAATTAGGGAAAATTACAAATTGGAATGAGTTGAAACAAATTTTGTGCATCATAAAACATTAAATAAAATTTTATCATTTGGTTTTTGGAACGAAATCATTTGCCAAAACGGTTTAGAAATTATTGAAGAAAAAAGGCTTTTTTTAGCGTAAATGGATGTTTGGGGATTATATTTATCATTTTTCATCACCCCACACCCGTACCCACATCCACACACACCCATTTACTTCTCCCCTTGAAGAATTCAGCAGTCCCCATTTTTTTTCCCCACTTGAATTTCAAAGGAAAGAAATGAAAGAAAAGAAAAGAAAATGGAGAAATGAGGTGGACCTTTGACCTTGAATTGACTTTGACTTCTCCCCCCACTTTCTCTACCTCCCTCTCTCTCCTCTCCCACTCCTATTCCAGCACCCTCCCCCTCCTACAGCAGCAGCAGCCCCCCCCCCCATTTCCCTTCTCTTTTCTCTTCAAACTTCATCAAAAATTGCCTCAAATCCATCAAAAAAAATTCCCAAAACCCAAATCCGACTCCTACCCATTTTAGCTTAGCCCGTATAGCATGGATCTTTGTGAAAAGAGAGCATTTTGGGAGGCCATGGATGCTTGTGGATCTTCAAATGTTTTTGGGTATAATTCTAAAACATTTTTGCTTAATTTGTTACTAATTTCTTAAAGCTAAACTACTTAAGTGTTAATTAGGCTTAAGTTGCAAGTTTTGGAATTCAAGTTATGAATTTGAATGCAAGTTAGGGTTTTATAAAATTGGTGTATGGTTGTGTGTTATATTTAGGCTTTTTGTCATGTTAATACAAGATTAGTAGCTTGTGCTAATGGTTAGTTTAAAAATTGTGTTAATTTGCTAATTTGCTTACTAGGTTTTTGAAATTGGTTAAATACTTGGGATTAAAAATGTGTTTATGTTTTTCATGACTTCATTAACTTTATTAAGTGTGGTTTAATGCTTTAGATCATGCAAATCTAAGCTAGATTGTAGTTTGTACATTTTTACTTTGAAATTGTTAAATTTTAGGTATTTTGTAAACTAGAATATTAGGGTTTTTGGAATTTAATGAGATTAAATTCCGGGAATTGTTTATATGACTTATTTAAGATATTTAATAAATATAATGGCCGCTACATTTATTTAAACATCCTGTTTTGTACAAAAACGGCGAATTGTGCTTGCTAGATTTTCGGAAAAATGACTTTTTAAGTAAAATTGGGGTTTTTGTGAGTTTTAACCTAGTTTATATTAAAATTAGTGTTCGTGAATGTGCAAATGAGTGTGATTGGATTTTTCTCGATGGTTTGACGTTTGTACATCGACATCAAGGGTTGGTTTGACTATTCTTGCATGCGTAGGCGATAGGTTTGGACCTATGCGTGATACGCGTGCCGATTTGATTTTTGTATGCCGTTTCGATTTCGAATTTAGTTTTAATGTGATATGGTGCGTTATGATATGTAGGTACCCCTATGTGGACTTCTAGACGACAAGCAAGCGCGTGGCGACGTCGGCACCGGCTAGCGGGACCATGTGAGTAGATTTATATCTACGGGGAGAAGTCGGGTGGATGGTGTATAGCACCCCCACAGTCCGTGGTGGTGTATACGGATGCGTATACACACCAACAATTATTATATGTTATTTGGGATTAATAACGATGCTTAGGATGGATATTGGTGTGTTGGATTACTTTAGTGTTGCGAACCCTAGGATAGTGTTGCACTACACATACACACATACATACTTGCATACATTCCTATTGATATGTGCTCATGGGATTCTTTATAGTTATGGGTTCACATGGGTATGGGACTATGTGTTCACATACGGATTTGAGGATGATACTTGGGATTGAGCTGAGTCGATGAGATTTGACTTGAGGCCGTGAGATCGGTGATATAGCAGGGTTCGTATTTGAGATACGATATGACGTTGTAGCGGGTCCTTGACGTAGTGTTTAACACACGTCCATGCATACGTAGGCGGTATCAGTATGGTACTAGACGTAGATCAGTACCGCGATCATGATATTTGATAAATAGGATACCAGGTGAATAGTATGATGAATGTGATATTGACCCGTACCCAGATTTGGGATGCCGTACGACGGATTTACGTACAAGCTATATCTTGATGATTGATCCTCACTCTTGACTTGGGATGTCTGATTTTAGATATGGTATCGGATATGATATTATTGAGGCGGGATCACCGACTAATAAATATACCGGTATGTATATGTATCGACTCAGATGTTAGGCGGTTTCCTTACCTGTAGTTCGGCTTGTTAGCTTAGCCCTTTAGTTTAGTTTAGTTGTTAGATTAGATTCGATTCTTACCTATTTCAAAAACTAACGAATCGTGGGTATTTTAAAAGACAGCCCAAGAGATCCTACGGATATTTCAAAAGACGTATCTTTTCATAAAAACACCGTAGCCCCTATTTTCAAAATCCCATGATTCGTGTTATTTCAAAAGGCACCATTTGTAGGACTTATATTAGATTATTACAGATTAGTTATCGTTGTGTCTAGTATTCAGCTCCCGCACATTATTGCTGTCCGCTCTACCTCGCATACTTATTTTACTGCATATTCCATTATTGATATCATGCTGTTAGGACACCAGCACCATTACCGATGATGCGTATGTACCACGTACACCTACTTGCCGGCTCACACACATCTTCATCGGTAATTGCCATGTCACGTACACTTTAGAGAATATATTTGCTTGACTTAGCTTGTTAGTTAGTAGTTTGATATGATATTAGTGTACCTGCCTTACATGCCTAGTTTATTAATCATACATTGCAACTTGGTTATTGATACCATATGCATTCATTATCATTGACATATGCACTTGTGATGATTTCTCGAGATTTATGATATTTCTGGATTTCGGGGAAAGCCGCAAAATTTACAACTTATGATCTTTTAAAATATAAAATGTTGCGGTTTTCTAGTGATGTAAAGTGTCGTCCACCATGAGTTGCTGTGGTTTTCGAGATCCGTGTCGAGGAGTGGAGGAACCGTCACGGGTACATGGTGGGCCCGGTGCGGTACCCCGGGACAAGAGGAATATGGTGTTGACGTTGAGCCCGGCAGGGGAGCACTACCGACCGGTGATATTACCCGACGCGTCGGATATCCGGAGGATACCGTCGTGGTCTTGAGATGGATGGTGGGGGCCGGTCTGGACAGACGGCGCCCTAGATATTGAGATTGAGACATTGATATTTCGAGACAGTGAGATTTATGTTTTGTGTCGATGCTAGACACTGTTGATACTGATTCCATTTATGATACCTCACTTTAAAAATGCAGAAATCTCACTAATTTATGAAAACAGTTTCTTCATTTACATGTATTCTGTTTTCATGCATTCATACCTCACTCATATGATATATTGCTACCTGAGGCACTGACACGGGCAGATGAGTTTACACTCGGGTTAGATACTACCCTAGCCATTGTTATAGGCTGCATGTTATATACCTTTTTGAGGATATATTATGATCATTGACCTAGGATTGCGTTATTTATGCGATTTCTATGCGTAGATGTTTTTCTATTCACGAGTTGGCAACTCACCCCCGTTGTGCCCCAGTTTCTTGCAGGTTTTGCCGTACAGGTTTAATTACGGCTTTGCGGCATAGTTTCGTTCGGGTGATTTGCTAGAAGGTGGGTTTACTTGTATCGTACCCCCATTATATATCTTGTATATCATTATTCCGTTATATCTAGAATTTCCATCAACCAAACATGTATTTATTGAGATAGAGACCAGTGTTGTTTATTCTTTCGACCTTAGAGTCGCTCGTTATATTTCTGGTGGTTTTGAGTTTTCTTTTGAGTTTTGATCCTCGCCGTTGGCGTTGTATATTATATTGCTTGTGTGGTTGTGACCGTCGATTGACGAAGAGCTAGCTCCCGCTTGGGGATGCCTTTTTCTTGATTTCGTATACTATTCATGTTGTATCCCGTTTGGGGGCCAGTATTTACAAAGGAGACTGCCGAAATTTTCAGTAAATTTTTGATGTTTTAAAAACCACATAATTCGGCTTATGCTATTGAAATTACTTGCTTTAAGTTGGTTTTTCCTGCACTCTACTACTTTTCTTGGTTTGGATTTCTGGGTTTTCGGTTTACTTAGATTACGTATGTCTCGAGATGTTCGTAGTTTAACTGCCGGTCATGTTCCGTACTTTCGGGTCGTGACAGGTTCGTCGGGAACTGTTGAATTCTTTGGTTCTGTCAAATCATCTGCTGCAGTTTTGAATAGCTGGAACCTTTCCAGTTCTACACAACTGACTTTACCTCGATCTTGTCCGGATTTTGCTTTTGACATAGGCCAGACAACCCCAAATCTTAACTAACTTAAGATATGGGCTCTTCCCTTTCCATATCACATATGAAGTGGTAGGCAGTGATTTGATTCGAACCCTATTCAATAGGTATGCAGCTTCTCAAGCGCATAACTCCCAAAAAGGAAACAGGTAACTCAGTAGTACTCATCATAGAGCACACCTTATCATATAGGGTGTGATTGCTCCGCCCCGATATACCATCGTGCTATGGTTTATACGGAGGAGTAATGCTGAGAGAGGATCTCATTTTCTTTTAGAATAGTCCAGGAATGCCATGCACAAGTATTCTCCTCCCTGATCTCATCATAGGACATAATACTTATACCCGGTTATTGGTTCTCTACTTCTAACTTATATTCTGTGAATACCTCAAAAGGTTCGGACTTGTGTTTCAACAGGAACATATGTCTGAATCTTGAGAGATTATCAGAGAATATAATGAAGTATAAAGAACCAGACATGGCATGTGTAGACAGGAGACCTTACATACATCATCATGTATCAATCCCAAGAGTTTACTAACTCTTTCTCTGTTTCCAGTAAACAGAGCTGGTGTCATTATATCTTTGTGACATGACTGGCAAGTTTCACAAGATGTAAATTCAAACTGATTTAAATATGCATCTAAATGTAACTTCAGCTAGTCGGGTCGCATTGATATGACCTAGTCTACAATACCTCAAGAAGAATTTGTTCATTTCTGAACTCTTCCTCTTGTATATGTTCAGTATACAAGGAACTGTAGTTTGATTTAGAACGTCAATGCTTTTAGATAACGTGCCTGAACCAATCAACTTTTGATATAGGAAATGTTCAAAACATTATCCAACAATACAAAATTATATCATTTCTTTACTAATAAAGAGACTGATATGATTTTGTATATCAGGTTCGGTATCTAATAGCATTTGTTCAGAATCAATGTATTGATAATACAGGGTGACAGTGACCAACAGACTTGGCTGCAACACTTGCCCCGTTTTCTGTCTCATGAAGCTTATCACCCGTTCTCAGTTTTTCTACCCTTTTGTAGCCCTATGGAACAGATTACATATCTGGGATCCTGATCCGGTATCATATACCCAGGATGCAGAGGATATTGAGAAACAGTTCTTTGTAATGAACACACCCGAAGGAGATGCATCATATGCACTTTCTTCGTTTGGGCGGCATAGGAATTCTGGTATTCCCTATTTCCTGCTCTGTCTTATAACAATTATAAGTTGGAGCGGGACCAACGTTCCCCAGCTCAGTATAACAAGCGGGTTCGGTCAATACATCCATTTTATTATCTTGATTAAGGCGTGATATGGTCGCTACCAGGAGAGAGAGAGAAGAAAACACTCTGCGTGCACTCTTGCAAGATCAGACTGGTTATATATTTTATCTAATCAGGATGGCTCCCACTGTTTTTATCAAATCTTCCTTCAAACCCTAAAAGGAAAGACTAGCCGGGATTAATTGCACTCTACAAGTTCGCCAATCTTTCAGCCAGGCCAGTGTCGGTACTTTGAGGGAGGTTCCCCGTGCTTTCGCACGGACCTAATTATAGTAAACCTCGTTTTCCCAGAGGCGTAACCCCGTTGACACCTTTCTAGACACCTACTTGATCGGCTAATTGCAAAGTGCAAAACTCTCCCAGGAGTAACAATTACTCGCAGTGGGTATCGGGATCCAACTATCACATAGAAGGTATGCAATCTCATTGCAAATTTCAACACTTGAAACTCCCGATAAAGGTTTTTTACCCCTAGCACTTATGACCTTAACTATGGTCAACAAATCATAAGTACTAGTCGAGTTCTACCCGTCATTTCGTGATTAATTAGACCCACCCACATGACCCTTAACTAAGGCCAACAAAGTCACGCGACTGTCCTAACTAATCGCATCATATGTGGTGTAGGAAGACATCACTTAGCTACCGTACACTGTGCCTTGACTATGGTCAACAAACACAGCACGAATACTAAGTACTCTACTTCCTAATATGACGGAGGGTTGCGAATGGTTTTTGTGAAAACCTTTAACGCTTTGAACTTGATCTCGTTGCGGAATCAAATGGTTTTTAAATGGAATGTTTTCGAGGCTTCTCTAGTTTTGCTAAAGGGGTCACTCCCGGTGAAGGGATCGTCGGCCCTTTCCTCGTCGAATGAGGTGCGGGATATATCATATATATCACTGTGCAAAGAAGAAACTATAGAAGCGATCAAAAGACAAACCGAGTGTGTAGCATCTGCCAGTTATTGCTAAAGGAGTCACTCCCGGTGAAGGGATCTCGGTCCTTTCCCCATTGAATAAGGTGCAGGATGTTCTACAATGAACACCGCGATGCAAAGCAAGAACTGTAGCTACCAGTTTTTATTTTGAAATTCGATTCCACAACATCAATTAGGTTTATTTTCTTTCATTAATCTCATTAATGAATATCCCATCATTTAAGTCCACCTAAAAATCACAGATAAATATAACGTACGCTTATGCCATCCGCATTCGCCTCGATGTCCCGTCTGCACCGTTAGGTTAGGTAACTAACGGCAGAGCGAGGCAGGGCTAGCGCGGGTGTAAAACATAAGCAATGTCTATATAATATATCATATATACTATATACTATATCTGTCACAGAACATCACATGATCACATCACGGATAAATCACAGCAGAAGAAACATATGAAATATTGGACATACTAGGACGTCCGTGTTTTCAATAAGAGCCAGTATAAAACACGGATTCCACGGTCGTGATGAATAGCCAATCCCACACCCCTAGACCCATACGAGAGCGGCAAGCAACCCTACCAATTCTAGAGTTAGGAGACCCGGACTCGACTCCTCGAGTTGGTCTCCCACTGGACTCCAGAACCCGGTTACTTGTGCTCCCCTCCTTAGGTCTATCCTAGTGCAGAAAAGTAAATAATATACAAAAGGTGACATCATCCGCAACCTGGAAGTGCCCCAATAAAAGAATATTACATACAAGTTTTTACATGAATGAAAATGAAAAACACTCATCTCACATAAAACCCCCCGGCTATTCAAACACGACGATCCAATATAACATATCCAGCAACACATAACATCACATGTCATCAACGTAAGTAAATATGTGCATCCCAATTGTCGTTGACATATAGCAATGAAACCGGCGATATCACATATTACAATTACGGTCACAGAAAAGAAAGTGTAAAACTACAACAGTTGGAATCCGCAACCTCTTTAGACATCACATGCCTAATCAAATGAAATACTTAGACATCCCATGCCTAACAATTATAAACCCCGCATTTTAGTCTCATTATCGAAAACTCTTTTCAATATCAAGTCGGGCAATTCAACAAGATTCCCGACATCCTGATCGAATGCTCGTCGCAAACTTCAGTAGACGGCCGCACCCCCGATGCCATCGACGAAGTGCACCAAGGCGGAACACCGCTACCACGAGCACCCGAACGGATGCTTTCGGCGACGGGGTTCTCCTACAGTCACTTGGTCGGGGCTATGGGGTGAAGCTGTCTATTAAGTTTACCCGGCGGGTATCCGCGTACGCTACGTGATTGCGATGGACTTTTGATCACATCAAAACTCCGTGGCAACCGATCAAGTGAGACTAAAGTGCTATGTTTATAACATTCATTCAGTTATCACATAACTTTTTGTGAATTCCAATTGTTGTATCACATTCCGGATAAACAGAAAATGTTAAACTTTCCGATTGAACATTCGAACACCCAAGTTTTCCCGAAATAGCTCAACACATGAAATAAGTCTAACAACATTCAGTTTGTGCCTCAGTACCAACGGTCCAGCCGTAGAAGGGTCAAGCCAACGCCTCACATGTGGCACGCCGTACTGCCCCAAACCCGAAGGTTCAAAGGGCAGTTCAAGACGGTCACATAATCGAGTTAAGGTTTGTTGTCTTCTAGAGGGACCATCGCGTTACTTGCACTACTTAGAACGTCGTTAAACCACGGAAAAATCCAACAATTGGAAATTTCCCGGCAGGGGAAAAAGTGGGTATTTATATCCGGTCGAACTTTTTAACATATTCTAAAAATTACCCGGAAGAACACACAGACAAAATTAGACAATCCGATCGATACACCGAGTTTCCAATACGACCCAGAAAATAAAACTCTGGAATAAATATCAAAAATTCCCAGAAACACCAACAATAAACTATAAGAATTACTGTGCAAAAAAATGTGCAAGAGGAGACTAACTTGCCGCGGAACCGCCGCATTAGGCATGAATATGCGGCGGTCCCGCCGCACTATGAACGATTCAGAGCCCCCGTTTTAAACAGTAATTCTTAGAATATTGCACTGAGGTTTCTGCATATTTTTAATCTACAAAAATCCACATTTTACAGAATTGTCCAGAGAGCATTTTAAAGTCGGGGTTTTGGGTCAATCGGACTTCTAACTCCGTCTACGCATCGCCTAAGGCTCTAGCTAGGCTCTGATACCACTGTAGGGTTCCTAGGCACTCTAATGGAGTCTCACAAGGCATCAAACATGGCCAATTAAAATTTTACAAGTGCCTACAAACCCTAATGCGGATCGTTAACTAGATAATGAGGCGATGCAAGCATGTAAACGGAAATATAGCTAAAGGGAAGGGGCTACAACCTTTGTAGATCCGGTCCTCCACCTCCTAGGCTCCGCGATGAAGTCCCCTCGCTGTGCAAATCGGATCTTGGGCTCTAGCGTCGGCTTCATCGGAGAAAAAGCGGGCTAGGTCATCGACGACGATGCCGAAGATGATCTACGTCGAGGCATCGCTAGATCAAGCTCCAACTTCACCAAGTCAAGAAAACTTGTGAAGGAAACACCCTATACTACTTGGCAAGAGGTAGAGGATGAAGAAATAGGAAGTGGGTACACTTTAGAATTGGATTTCTCACTTGTTTTGGCTAGTTGCCATTAAAGGTTGCAAGCTTTTTCTTTTGTTGAAGAAGAAGAAGATGAAGAAAAAGAATATGATAAGTATTTTTAAATTATCAAATAAAATGATACTTATCATGATAGTAACCATAGTTAGGTGTAGAGAATAAACCATGGTTAGGGTTAATGGTTAGGTTTAGGAAAAGAACAAGAATGGTCAAGATTTCAACATTTCATGAAGTTTCCACAAAACTACAAAAAAAGCCACCATTCTCTTTATCTTTTCCAAAAAGAAATAAATAAATAAATCAATAGATAAATGAAAAAGATAAAAGTAAACCCTAACCACTAACTTAACCATTGTTTAATTCTTTACACAAAACTAAGCTTACATGTATCATCAAACATGATACAATCTTGTGCACAAAAATATATCACATATACAATGTGCATTTCAAGTGAGAAAATCCATTTAAAGTGAACCAATACTAGTTAATGCAAAGTGATATATCAAATATAAAATTATACATTAAATCATTAAATCAACACTTGATTCAATGATCCGGTCATGTCGTATATAACCGGCTAGTATCCAATGTATAGGCTTATCGAATCAATCCTTGATTCGACAACTAGGTTATATCGCATATAACCAATCGATACATTCATCACGAGAATAAAATACGGTATCACATACACGCATTATTCTCGGTCCCGCACATATCTCATATGCGCTCCTATTTCGTTTCGCTTGAGCCAGGAAACCTCTGTGTAGGACTCTAAAGACTCGTCAATACGCCGGCAGCAGGTGATGATCATATCAAACACCCACAAGCCGCAAGCGGTCTGCTAAACGTAACGGCCACCCGGGTATTGAGCGATCAGAAGATCGACGAGCAAGCCCGCTCACACTCCTGTGAATCCAACCAGTAACACTTACCGTACAGTCCGGTCTGTTCGTCTGATATGTCGCATATCTCGCCTAGGGGTGGTAAACGTCAGACCCCAGTAGCTCGATAAGTCATGCCGACGTGAAGTCCATGACATGTGTGAAACTACTAATAACACTTACCAGTAGGTCACTGCAACCCTGGCTAGGGATTTCCTGTTATGGCCAGTCGAGCATAGTGCAACACCAACCCCCAATACCGGGAGAGACGAATCCCCTCCTATCGCTCATTGCCTCCATGTGAATCGGGACTGTACCCAAAAAACACCTGTTTGCACGACTCAGTAGAGCCGTGGTAGGGTGAAAATCAAAGCACAGTGGGAGACACACAAGACTCTATGACGATCTCGGGTCAACAGACTAAGCTGTACCTGTGTCACCAGAGAACTGTCATCTCACGTGAGGTATAATACCATCTGGGAGTTCTCGGCGAGTCCGTTCAGTGTACGCAGTCTCCACTGAGCACCCGCATACCATCTCCGATGTCAAACACCAATGGATATGGGATCATCCATCGCCCATCGCATGGGTCGAGAAGATATACGCTAGTCTACTCTGGAATATCGATGCTTATTCCCTCGACTAGGAACATTGAAGGATGTACTCATGGACTATCCAGGCCCCACTAGTATGATCTGCATCACAGTCCTGGAAGTCGAGTACACATCCTAAGGGCTTTATCAACATGTAACAGAGAGACAGAAAGTATACACGTTAAGATAAAGAGCAACCAGATAGCGTACTATCATGTCGAGCAAGAAAGTCCTACCTATATATGTCCCAGCATCCACTACAATATACATCCAATGTACAGTAATGGCCTCTAGGGCATACATATAACTAACAGGGAGATCATAGATCGCCAGGAGATCGAGGTCCGGAGAGTTGATATGAAAGACAACACGGCGGATCCATTTACAAATGCCCTCCCTCAAGCACAGTTCGAGCGACTTTTTGGGATGTTGGGTATGCGGTACGCCAGTAGCTAGCCTTAGTGCAGACGTTGGGTATTCGGTACGCCAATTACTGGCCTTTAGTGCAAGTGGGCGATTGTTGGATGTATATGACCTAGAGGCCAGTATTGTATATGAATACATATGGATACTAGGGATATGTATGTACAGAACAATCTTGTTCAGTTTTATAGTATATTATTCAACTTGTCTTTGTCAGGATATGTGTATTTATTTCTGTTGTTGTTATTTCTAGCTTGCACATATTGATGAAGAATCGATACGGTAGATACTATTATGGTTTGTCTTTATCTTAACATGGCATATGTCATACTCGTTATTACATATTACGGTTACATGTTGATAAATCCCCTAGGATCATGCTTGACTACTTGCGTTATGATGGCGATCATACTTGTGGGAGCAGGGTAGTCCACAAGCACATCCTTAAATGGTCCCTAGTCGCGTGAGTATCGAAACTGGGCATTGATACTCCAGAGTAGACTAGTGTATATGTTTCTACCCCCGTCGGGGGATGGTTGGTCCCGCAGTCATTGATCTGATGTACCCAAGATCATATAGAGGTGCTCACTAGGGTGAGTACACTGGACGGACTCGCCGAGAACTTCCATGTGGTACTATACCTATCGTCAGATAGAAGTTCTCATGTGACATATGTATAGGTTAGTCCTTGGACCCGAGATCGGCAATTATCTCGTGTGAGTTCCCACTGAACTTTGATCACTACCCTACCATAGCTCTACTGAGTTGTGCAAACAGGTTTTGGTTGTGTTCAGTCCCGAACCACAAGGAGGAAGTGAGAAATTGTCGGGGATTCATCTCTCCCGGTATAGGGAGTCGATATCGCACTGTGATTTGATCGGTCAGGACCATAAGACCTTGGCCAAGGCAGATGGAATTTACTGATAGGTTGATCAGTATTTTCCCGGATTGGTCCTAAGCCACATCGATACGACTTATCAGGTTATTAGGGTCTGATGTTTACCATCCCCTAGACCTGGTATGCAATACTCTTTGACGAAGAGACCAGACTGTACGGATATTGTCACGGATAGGCTCAGTAGAAGATCCGGATGAGTTTGCTCGTCGACCTTCCTTTTCGACAGGTACCTGTGCAGCCGTTACGTACAGCTAGTGTCGCTGACGTGCTTGTGGTTAAACCCACTGCCAGAGTACTGTCGAGTCTTTAGAGTCCCACACAGAGGGTTTTCCTGATCCAGGCAAAACGATGTAGTAGCCGTATTGGATACGTGCAGGGTTCGATCGATTGATGTACTTGGTATCGGATTTTCGATCGGACAGTTTGTAATACTAGCCGGCTCGGGTTTTGAGCCGGATTATTAAATCGGGTATTGATTTAATAATTTACATATATGTATTTCGATATATATATTCTAGTATTACGTTCTTCGTGTTATTCTATCTCTTTTGAGCGTTCAGATTTTTATCTAATTGCCGGTATATTTGTACAGTAGATTGAAATCCGTATTTACTACAGATTTCCTTCTAGAAGCTAGCCACCTCATTTTGGATTTTCCATTTATTTCATAAATGGAAATGAGGTGTAAAGTGAGAGGTAAGGGAGGAAAGGTAGTGACCATGCTTCAATAGTAGTCAAATGAATTTATAATTCATTTTGGAGTTACTATTGAAGTATGGTTGCTAATTGTTTAATGAAAGAAATCATACACAAAACCTATGTGTGTATTTTCTCTTTCATGATATGCTTCATTATTTTTCTTGAGCTCTGTTTTTGCTCTTGCTCTCTTCTTTCCTCTCTAGCTTCCTCCACCTTCATCTTCTTCATCTTCACTACCTTCTCATGTGTTGAGAATCAAGTGAAGAGGCAAGAAAGAGATAGCTAAACACTAAGACACCCTTTACTACATCCTAGACTACTTGGTTTAGCAAACCAAGTTCTCTAGTTGCTCCTTTAGTTACATAGTTAGGAGCTAAAGCCATGGATCATACTCCCCGGGCGGATCATCAAGGACAAAAGGAGGCCAGAGAACAAGCTCGATCCCGGAGGACCGATGGAGTTGTTGGCTATAGTGCCCTCAAGGCAATTATCATAGTCGCGGACTTGTGATTATGATGATTGAGTGAGGACCTATACCGATAAAACAATCTTGATCAAGATGATAGTATGCTATCTGGTTTGTCTTTATCATCATGTTGATAAAGCCCATAGGATTCTTGCTTGACTACCAGCATTGTGATGGCGATCATATACGTGGGAGCTGGGGGTCTATAAGCACATCCTTAAATGTCCCTAGTCGTGGGAGTATCAAGACCGAGCATCGATACTCCAGTGTAGACTAGTGTATACTGATCGAGACCCAGACGAGGGGCGGTGGCCAGGTCTCACAAGCCATTGGTGTTAGTTTGTTCGCCTAAGATAGTATACAGATGCTTATTAGGTTATGAGTACACTGGACGGACTCGCCGGGAACGTGCTAGTTGGTATTATACCTATTGTCAGATAGCAGTTCCCAGGTGACATGTGTACAGGTTAGTCTGTCGACCTGAGATCGTCATTTGTCTCGTGTGAGTTCCCGCTGTGCTTTGATTACTACCTTACCACGGCTCAAAAGAGTCATGCAAACAGGTTTTAGTTGGGTACAGTCCCGAGCCACATGGAGGCAGTGATTCGATCGTCGGGGATTCATCTCTCCCAGTATTGGGGGTTGATGTCGCGTTGTGTACGGATGGCCATCACCATAAATCCGTGGCCATGGTGGATGAGAATTATCGATCAAGGATCGATAGTTTCTCAGGTGGTGATGGGTTTCATACCGACACTAAATGTTGCGTTGTTGGGGGTCTGACTTTATCCACCCCCTAGACTCGATATGCTATACTCTTAGATGAACAGACTGGACTGTGCGGATATTGTCACTGACAGGCTCAGTAGGGGTTCAGGATGAGTTTGCTCGTCGGCCTCCCTTTCGCTCAATACCTGGGTAGCCGTTACGTATAGCTAGTGCCGCTGACGTGCTTGTGGTTAAATCCACCGCCAGCGTATTGACGAGTCTTTAGAGTCCTACACAGAGGGTTTTCACTGTTCAGGCGATATGGTGTACATGAGGTATGTTGATGCATACAGGTGTCCGATTAAATATATGCACTTGCTGCGCAAACTTTAATCGGACGGTTGATAATACTAGCGGCTTAGGATTAAGCCAGTTTTTTAAATCAGGTTTTGATTTAATAATTTACATATGTATTTATATATATGTATTCTAGTATTATTGTTCGCTATTTATTTTCTCTTTTGGCTTTTCGTATTTTCGTACGAATACGTGTATATGCATTTCGATGCATGTACCGGGAAGTATTCCATATTTTATACGGAATAGCTTCTAGAAGATGCCACCTCATTATTGATTTTCTTTTAGAAAATCAATTAGGAAATGAGGTGGAAAAGGTGACAAGGCAAAGGCATGGACATGAGTAAAAGCATGGTGCAAAGTATGGTTGGATTTGTTTATTACAATTATTGGAAAAGGAAAATGATTTTTTGTGGGGATGAGAGAGAGGGGCCGGCTACTTCCATGAGATTGGGGTTCATTTGGTTTTTTGATTAATTCACACTTGCATTTCTCCCACTCTCTCATTCACTCAAAAGTTCACAAAAGCCTTAGCCATTCTAGCTCATACCAAAAAGCTTCATCACTTCCATTCATCTTCTATGGTTGCTCCATGGAGCATATGGATGAGAGAAAATTGTAGTGACATTTTCATGCACCCCCACTCTCTATCGCTAGCGACTTTGGAGCCTAGGTTATCTCGTTTGTCGAGGTTGGAGCTTGCGCCGTTTCCCTCGGGTGGATCATCGGAGATGGAGGAAGACCGGCAACCAAACATCATCAAACGATCACTAGGAGCTTGGAATGAAGACCGAAGGATACGGATCAACTCGGTATAATGATTCTAACTCTTAGTTAGTTTGCTAGTTTAGGTTTTAAGGTCGATCCGTAAATCGCGTAGCGGTAGCGCCAGTTTAGAAAATTTTTATTCCGCATTTTGGCCGCGTTTCGATGGCCGGGGCGCTGCCGTGACCCAACATGGTATCAGAGCCACCCTTTAAACCCCTTACTAGCTTGGTTAAATGTGCTTAATAGATCGATCTACGGAAATTTTCGAAATCACGATTCCATTTTTGATGTTTCTGCCAATTTTGAAAAGTGGTCAAAAAATTATTTCCAGAGGCTTAAAAATCTGTGCAGGCGTATTTCAGGGTACACAAAAAATTTGAGCTCCTGAAACCTCTAAACCGCCGCGGAACCGCCGCACTTACCCCTATTGGCAGCGGTTCCGCGGTCATTTAGCAGCGACGGGCTTCCAAATTTTTCCTGTAGCCCTCTGACTTGGAATTGTGATTTTTGACATATTCTGTTTTGGCCCAGATTTCTGTTTCAGTGCTGGTTTTGCTATTGGGGCCAATTTGGAAATTTAGTCGATCGATATTTTAAGTAGGCGTTTAACAGTACATACATTTATATTTGCGACCGTGAATGTCATTTAATCGGTAAACCCGTCTAACTGCTATATGTTCTTTTAGACGGGTTTGCGAACGTGACATTCACGTTGATGTTCTGTGTTGTGCTGTGATGTTGGTTGGATTGTCGTGGTGGATAGCTGTGGTGCAATGTTAGTACAGTTTAATTTCATTTGTATATTTGATATTGCGGGGCGAGTGTCCGACATGTGGACTGCCGTCACTGCCAGTTTGTATATTATTCTTTTGGGGCACGACCGGGATGAGGTCGATGTCACCCTTGTATATTATTTTATTTTCTGTACTAGGATTACCCCGAGGTGGAGTGCACGAATAGCCGGATTCTAGAGGGCAACTGGTCTGCATCTCATGGCGTTAGGACAGAAGGGACCTTACTCTAGAATTGGCGGGCTATTCGCCGCACTCGTAGGGGGTATAGGTGACCCAGGAGGGGTGCTCAAGTTACCGGATTTCGTGAAGTGCTGGGTGGTACATTCACGTTGCTGAAGGGAGCTGCCTCAGTTCTGGTTTTGGCGGGTAACTTGCCGCGCTCGTAGGGGTCTAGGTTTCATTGCACATGCTATCCACACGACAGGGAACGTCGGGCCTCACTTGCGGCTCAAGTGAAACCCGGGGTTCCAGATTATCTACCATTCTGTGTTGCTTCTGTGATATTTCTGTGATGTTGCTTTATATCATGCCTAGGACGATTGTTATATATTTATATATTTATATATGCTAGTAGATGTTGTATATGTTTTGTACCCGCGCTAGCCCAGTCCCCGTTCTGTCGTTAGTTAAGTAACCTAACGGGTGGTGACGGGACCCAGTGGCGAATGCAGATGGCATATACGTACATTTTATTTTCGTTCTTTTCTGGTGTGATTAATTGATAGGACTGCATTGATTCTTATCAATGCAAGAATAAAACAAACTTATATATGATGTTGTTGGAACCAAGTTTTTTAAAACTGACATTACAGACGTTCTCTTTTACTTTGCACAGTGGTATTCGGTTATGAATATCCAGCACCTCATTCGACGAGGCAAGGGCCGAGATCCCTTCATCGGGAGTGACTCCTTGAGTAAAAGTTTGCGTCAATGTAATAACTTAACTATATTCATTTTCTTTTGCTTTGCATCGTGGTATTCAGTTTGGGATATCCTGCATCCCATTCGACGGGGAAAGAGCCAAGATCCCGTCACCGGGAGTGACCTCTTTAGCAAAAGTTTTCGCCACTATATATTTATAAAACCACTTGGATTCCTTCAACGATATCAAGTTCATTACGTTAAAAGTTTTTCGCCAAAAACCAGCCGTAGCCCTCCGTCATTTCAGATTAGTATTGCTTAGTATTCGTGCTACGTATGTCGTGCATTGCCGAGGCGTAGTGTGCGGTAGCTCTATAATGCTTTTCTGTCGTATGGATATGTGGATTGTTTAGGACAGTCGTACGGTTATGTTGGCATTGTCAATGACTCGTACGGGTGTGTTTAACACAATCAAGATAATGACGGGTTGAACTTGACTAGGACTCTTTGATATGTTGACATTGTCAAGGTCACTTGGGTCTAGGGGTAAAAACTCATATCGGGAGTTTCAAACATATAGAAACTAGCCAGGCTTGCGCATACCTTCTGGAGTGTGGTAATTTGAGTGGCTTCCAATAAGTTACCATACGATGATAGTTGGATCCCGATTCCCACTGATGAGTAGGATTACTCCGCGGGTGATTCCGACTAATTCTCCTTTTAGGTTTAGAGGAGAATTCGAGGAAACAGTGGGAGCCATCCTGATTAGATAAAATGATTAACCATTCTGATTTAGGTTAGAGTGCACGCTGAGTGTTTCTTCTCTCTCTCTCTCTCTCTGGCTGCGACTATGACCCGACCTAAACTAAAACTCATGAACCAAGTTGACCAAAGCTTCTTAAAACATTTTGGCTTTTGGAATGTCACGGTGTCGCATATATCATTGTCACTTATATATCACCTTTTCTTTTCTCTAGAACACCTCGTATCACTGTGAGTATCCACTTCCATTGGATAAATCCATCATATAGTTACATACGAACTCGAAGGAACTTTTCGAGGATGGATTCTGGTTCTGGAGAGAATGAATAGGATTATTCGGTTGTCTTTTCTCTTTACCTTCTCTCAGGTTGTGAGGGCTCCTAGGATTAGGAGAAGGTACACCTATTGAGCTTATTGGATAGTCTTCCTCCAGACCATAGGCAGGTGTCGAACGGTAGGGAAGGAAGAAAACCAAAAAGCTTAACTATGGTGTATAGAAGGTAATAAGTAAAGACATATAAAGGGATTAGAATAATGGCAAAGGAAATTGCGATCACCATCATTCACGACGAAACCAGGTATACCCCTGCCACTCCTACATCCACTTTGCATTTCTCTAGGACACTCCATATCACTACGGATATCCACTTCCATTGGATATGCCATCGTATAGTTACATACGAACTCGAAGGAATTCGTTCCAGATTCGGGGATGGTTTCCGGTTCAAGAGAAATTGGATAGGATTATTCAGATATCTTTTCTCTTTACCTTCTCTCAGGTTGCGAGGGCTCCTAGGCTTAGGAGAGTACACCTATTACGCTTATTGGATAGTCTTCTTCCAAACCTTAGGCTGGTACCGAAGGGTAGGGAATGAAGAAAACCAATTAGCATAAAGAAGGTGTACAGAAGGTAATAAGTAAAGACATAATAAAGGGATTGTAGTGAGGGCAGGTAAGTATATGGTTACTGTCATGATTCAGGATAGTAGAAGAGACATTACTAGGAATACCAGTTAACCCTTTTGAAACATTTTCATGTTTCAATTTTACTGGGCGATGTTAATTGAAAACTGTTTTCCCAATAAGAATCTAACTCCAGGGTATGTATTTACCAGATCAGTTCTCACATCTGCATGTTATTGCGGATGGTGAGTGGGAGTAAGATATTAGGAATTGGGTGATTAGATCCTCATTATATCGGAATTCGTTGTAATTGGTGATATTTGAGGAAATCATCTGGATTTTGCCGGATGGCAAATATTTGGTTTTGAATATCCGTTGTTATGCACCAATTTCAAACTGATATATCTGTACATTTATTTTATAAAGTGAGATATAAATTTTTGATATTGTGTCTATGACATTTACCTATATCAGTTGGTGATTAGGTAAGATGCATTCAACAGCGGTGTAACTCTTCTTAACCAAAGTACAGTTTTTCAACCTACGACACACAGAGTTTGAGTTATTGGACTCATGGGACTTATACAAAGTATTGTATGTTGTCCAGTGTCCGTTAGGATAATGGGGTTGGTACTCGTACTATATTCTGTTTACTTGTGACTTCTCCAGTTCTGGACAAGTATTTCGTTGAAATGCAAAGTCCAGATATTGAGAAGTTATAAGTATAAGAATAAAGTAGAGAACCATTTGTTGGAAGTATCAGGATTCTTCGAGGAAGTCGAAGATGTAGATATTTGTGTTTTGGTATTCCGTTAATAGTGATGGTTTGAGAACTTGCTTCTCTTTCAGGTTACTCATATATAGATGCACTCTTAGATGAGTATTGCTGATTGTCCTCTTTCCATTTGGTTGAATGCACTGGAGAAAGCTGATTTAAAGATGTTTTATAGATCAAAAATAATTTACCGCAATCAAGAACGGAATCGCTTGTAGCTAGCCGGTGAGTTCGGGTCGGTCCACAGGGATTTTGTGTTTTCCAAGTCGCGCTAACGAGTTAATTCCGATGAATGTTCGGATTGATTTATTAAATCTAAAAACTACCAAATTAAGTTATACTAAAATTATCTAGATCTAAGTCTTGCTAGGTTTAGGCTTAGGGGAAGTTGAGAGATCAAAGGTTTCCTCACCGCTTTCAATACCCTATTTTAGATCAATTAGATGTTATGGTAATTATCAATAAATTGGATTAGAATCTTTTGGGAAGATGTTTCTTCCTCTAGGTTCTTGTCCTTCCTTTATCGATCCTTACCCTAACCTCCATGGAAAACATGCGCAACCGGTCCTTTATACTACGGTATCACCGTTACCTCGAGGGGTAAGGTGCTGCAGGGAGCGGTGTGTGCGTGTATGCATGGAGTTCTAATTCTTAGGTGTGAAGGGGCAAGAAAGGGGTGAGAGATCTCATCTCTCAAACCTTTCCCTAAGGCTAATGCTAACAAGCGAGGAGACTACTCGCTCATTAGGGGATTAAAAGACATTCTAAATTAAAAGAGAACTAAAGCAAAGAAATAAAAGTAACATACTAATTTTTATTGATGACTCTCTCCAAACATCAACACAGTACAGATCTGAATTTGTGAAATGAAAAGAGGCATAGCCTAATCGGGAATTAGAGTTCCTATTTATAGAGGATAGGAACCCTAGGGTTACAATTGACTCGCATATCTGCTTTTACAAAAATACCCCCTAAGAAAAGACCTAGTCAACTCCCGCGCACCGCCATAATTTTCCACGCTGAAACGGGCTCTACCCGGCCGCGGTTCCGCGGCCAAAGGCATGCTTTGGCCACGGTTCCGTGGCCAAAGTAAAGGTTTGAATTCTGCAATTTTCTGTAATGCTTCTTATTGACTTTTTATGACTATTTCTTGGGTTGGTTCTCAGATTGGCTTCCAGGTTTCTTCCAGATCTCCACAGTGAACAATTGTAGTGAACTTTTGTCGTTGCTTCATGACAAAGTCTTGAACCTTGCACTGCCTTGTACTCTGTGAACCGATCTTCGTGTAGGCTGGATCAAGGTTCTCCCATTTGTTGGTCTTAGTCTCACTTTTTGTATCGTCTTTTGTCTTTTTCACTGTTTTTGTCCAAGGACCTGTAACCTGTAACTAAGTAGTAGACATGGGTCAAAAGCACCTGTTTATTTGTAATATACATAAGAATAGGGAATATAATAATGAAATATTATGGTATGAACAAATACTCCTAAACTTATCTTTTGCTCGTCCATGAGCAAACTTATTTTTTATTCTCGACAAAAAAAAAACTAACCGCACTTTTGTAGGGAAACACGATTGCACTGAGCTCATGCAACAAGCCGTTAAATCTCTAGGTGTCCCTAGTAGGAGGAGTGTTGTCTCTTGAAGGTTTTCAGCGGATACTACCCATAAAATCCTATCAATTTGGCTCTTTGACTTTTGTTCTCCAATTAGGTTTTCTAACAAGGAATTCTATTATCGTTGACTCGTAAATTATCCACCCTTATTCTTCACACTTCCTCATCATCTAACTTAAGATTATATATGTTCTATAGACTTACTTAGCTTTCGGCATTTCCTAAGTTTTCCTTCTAGGGTTCCATTCCACTTAGGAATTTTTATCAAATCTAGTAAAGATACAAGTTCTATTCTTCACACCTTTTTCTCATCTAAACTCCAATCACATATCCCTACGTGTGTGTATAGATCACCCCTACACTTGGAAATTCAAATCAAGCAATCATACTCTCGTCCGTTGTCCAAAGTACTTATTAATAGGTGAATTTTTAAATGAATTTTGCTTACACATCCTTCATGCAATCGTTAATACTTCTTGAGGCACCAACAACCGATTACAAGATGTGTTTGCACATTAAAACGTAATTCCTAGTCTTGCAACACCCAAGGATTTTTAGCGGTGACTCCCAATCCAGTTGGTCTAAGGCACTAGGTGATGAAGCACCCTCGCTAAATATTTTTTCTATTTTTTTTTGCAGCCTTAAGTAATCACAAAAACCAGTGTTCATTTTTTTCTTTCTTTATTCACACTTGTATTTTTTATTTTCTTTTCTTCGTACTAAGGGCTTTAGACAAGAGCATTTCAAGGTCTCCTCTACTATTCCAAGTTTCAAGGTGCGTGTTTGTGCAAATTGTAGTGTATACATTTTCAGAATCAAGATTTAAGCTAGGAATTATTTTTCAAACTTATACTCTAATAAAAATATCAATACTTTTCCTTCGTTTTAACTTAGCCCAAGAAGTGAACTCAAAATTTTCCTATTTCTAAATAAACTACAAAGACATATACTTTCTACCGCTAAACTTTAAGAAAGGTTATTTTTAGGGTTTTTAATTTACTAAATCTAAGATCTAGTTGTTCCTAGCCAGTTAACCTATCTGTCAAACTTTAGTCAAATAAGCCAGAATTGAATACAATATTTTTTCTAATTTTCAAAAATTTTCAATTTTTATGGGTTTTCAAATAAGTATGCAAATGCTAAAAAATATACACATGAATGCGAAGGAAGAAGACTTACCGAGCATACCCCCAAATTTAAACTTGACAGTGTCCTCACTATCATGCTACACCAAGAGGGTTAAAATGTCGGCACTCCCCTGTTTATTTATTTACAGCTTTTTTATTTTTTGAATTGTTATATACAGAAAGGCCCCCCCCCCAAACTTCATTGAAACAGAGTTAGACGTCATTGCCAAACTTTGCAAAGACCAAACATCAACACCAACTAGTCGAAAAATTTATCTGTAAAGAGTATCGGTTGGTCGAAGAATATGTTGTACCGATCCAAAAAGAATTGGGGAAGATAGAAGTGGTGGTATGGAAAGTATGGAAGTGAATAGATAGGAGGTGGTGATGAATCAAAACGAGAATGTGGATGATCAGCAATCAGTGGAATATGGGCATTCTCGTAGCTTAAAAGAAATGGGAATGGTTCAACTTCTAACGGAGCAGGTTGACTAACCACACTATCCCCAAGATATTTCTGTGGATCCTTCATCGACTTGGTATCATCCATCATATGCATATGATATTCAATTATGAGAGAACTAATCTCCTCGATGTCCGCCATAGTCCAGCCGAAAGCTTGCCGCCTATCTTGTAAAACCATTAAAAGAGCGTTCTCTTGCTCGAAGGCTAGAGAGGCCGATATGATAACGGGAAAGGTATCATTCTCACCTGTGTAAGCATATTTAAGGTGAGACGGCAAGGGCATGAGTTCGAGTTTCGGAGGCGAAAGAATCATAGGTAAAATTGGGGAATCTATCTCGAACTCAAAGGACTCCAACACAGGTTCGAAATCACTGCAAACAACAGATTCGGATGGTTCAACTAACTCATCCAAAAATTCAAAAGACTCATATTCAGGCTGTGAGTCGTCATCATCCGAAAAAGTGAAACATTCATAATCAATATCGGTTGTGTCAACTGTGGTAGGCTCAAGGAGGGACACACTAGTGGCGTCAAAACTGTTTTCATCAAACAAAAATCTTTCAAGCTCGCAGTCCTCCTGCGTGATTTCGTGAATAGAGCAGACTTCTCGTGTACTAGTTTTAGGCACGGGGGGCAGACTTCCTAACTTGTAAATATTGAACTCACTAGACGTCTTCCCGAAGGATGGAGTCATGGAGCCATTGCGACAGTTTATTATGGCATTGGAAGTGGCCAAAAATGATCGACCGAGAATCACCGGAATTTGGTTCCGTGAGTTAGCAACAGGTTGTGTGTCCATAACAATAAAATCAACGGGGAATATGAAATCTCCAACTTTGATCAACACATCCTCTAGCTCACCCCTAGGATGGGTGATTGATCGATCAGCCATTTGGAGAGTACAACGAGTGGATTTCAACTCTCCAACCCCTAATTGTTCGTACACGGAGTAGGGAAGCAGGTTAACACTAGACCCAAGATCTAAAAGTGATCGATTAATTTTCTTATCCCCAATTTTTATTGAAATCGTAGGACAGCCGGGGTCCTTTCATTTTTGGGGTAAGGGTTGAGGTTGGTTAATAGCATTGCTCACTGCACTAGCCACTAGCACTTTCTTGGGTATTTGAGATGACTTTCTCTTTGAGGTGCATAAGCCCTTTAAGATTTTCGCGTATGAAGGGACTTGTTGGATTGCATCCAAGAGAGGTATATTTATGCTAACCTGCTTAAATAACTCCACAATCTTCTCCATTTGTGCAGTTGGTTTATTGGGACTCAACCTGTTTGGAAATTGAGCATTTTGAAAATCTGTTGAGCCCAAAGTCTATGGAGTAGAATGTGGAGTTGGAACGGATCCCAGTGTGGGTGTGTTCGTGGAGTGAGAAGTGGGTCCATTCGGATTAGAAGAAGAAGAAGAGCCTTTTGAAGAATGGAGAATAGGCTCTAGCGGAGAAGATGAAGGTGAAAAAGAAGAAGAAGGAGAAGAAGGAGAAGAACCACCGGCGGGGATGTCATCACTAGTACCCACATTATTTTGCAACACTTTTCCAGATCTCAACATGGTCACCGCATTTACATTGTGATATTCATGTGCGTTTTGTGTGTGACCGGGATTTGACAATGGTTGAGATGGAAGCTTTCCCTTTTCTCTCTCGCTCAACGCAGCAGTTAGTTGTGCAATTTGTGCCTCAATAGATTTGATGCTTTGATCGTGTGAAGCATTGTTGTGCACCAAAGATTAGACGCAATTTTCCAATCTTGCTGCGGATTCTGTAGATTGCTTGAGAAACGCATCTAGACTTTTTTTTAGCGAGATAACCTTATCATCATTTGGTTGAACCAAATTGTTCGTTTGATTTGGATAAGGCTGTAGTTGGAAAGGTTGCTGGTATTGAGTTTGTTGGGTTGCTTGTTGTTGTGGAGGAGGAGGCCTTTGAAAGTTGTTGGTTCCTTGGAGTTGTTGACTTTGATTCCAAGCAAAATTTGGGTGACTCCTCGAACCCGGATTATAAGTCGAAGAGTAAGGATCATTTCGTTGTCGTTGCTGAAAGGCAGCATTGACTTGGTCTTGTCCTTGAACAGGTGGATTGTAAGGACACTCTTCGGTAAGGTGTGATGGATCCGAACAACAAGCACAAACAGTTCGTGGGGGTAAAGCAGGGGCAGGAGAAGACGATGAGATTTTGGTCTCAATGGCTTCTAGTTTTTTCATAAGTGCGGCTATCTCGTCCTTCATAGAAATCGACATATCTAATTGATATATGCCTGCCCTAGATTGACCAATAGAAGAAGATGAGGTGGTCTTTGTGCTCTCCCACTGAATTGTTTGTTCACTAAGATCCTTGAGAAACTGCCATGCTTCCTCACTAGAGTTGGTTAGAAAGTGACCTTGACAAATGGTTTCTAGCAACTGCTTCGTTGCCGGGTTCAATACCTCGTATAATGTTTGGCAAAGTTGCCAATTCTCGATCCCATGGTGAAGGCATTGAATAAGTAGGTCTTTGAATCTTTCAAAACACTTCCAAAATGGTTCGGAAGGAAGCTGGGAAAATTGTATTATCTCATTGCGAATTCTCGCGGTCTTGTGATGAGGATAAAGCTTTTTAAGAAAAGCTTTAACAAATCTGTCCCAATTTCTAATTGAATGTGATGCTGTGCTGTATAGCCACTTCTCGGCTAAGTCACATAAGGCGAAAGGAATGACCCTTAGCCTTATAGCGTCATCACTTAATTGGGTTGTTTTCATCATGGCACAAACGTTTTGGAATTTATTGATAAAGATATAAGCATCTTCGAATTCCAATCCATGAAATTTTGGCAGCATATTGATGAAGTGGGGTTTTATTTCAAAATTGTCCCCATTTGCCGGTGGGGGTGAAAGACAGGTAGGTAAAGAGGTGCGGACAGGGTAGAAGAGATCCTGGAGCGCGATTCGTTGGGGCGCTACAACAGGCGCGGGATTCGGGTTATTCGCATCTAACGGAGGTAGAATCAGTCCCGTGGGTAAGGTGTTGTTGGGATTATATCCTGACATACCTTCGGAAGAAGAATTTGAAGGTGGGGGTAAGGAGGTGGACGGAATTTCGACTTCGGTGTCGAAAGGTTCGTCGGGCGGTACCAACGAAACACGGACCAATCGGGCGCTAGTGTCCCTAGTCCAAAGTGACATACACTAAAGGGGTAGTGTAGTCAGAAAAATGAAAGACAGAATGTGGAGGTAAGATAACGTCAATGAGAAGAAAGTGAGTGGTGGTGGGGTGCAAGGATTTTACGCGATAAGTTGCAAGTTTTTATAAAAGATTTTTCTTTTTTCCCTTTTTTTTTATTTGGAACCGTTTGCAAAAATAATTTTGATAAAGGGCTAAGACACACTTTCGATCAACCAAAAATACACAATCAGGCCTAACTCTAGGGTCACCTAGGTCAGCTAGACAGCTCCTAACTGTTCCAAAGGGCTAGAGATAGGACCTCAAACCGCCTCTGTGCGGCCAGGTAAGTGCCAGGTAAGTGGGAGGCTCCCCGCTACAAGTAGCGGTCCTAATTAAGTAACCACTTGCCTTAAACAGACTTGCCTAGACACTGGAAAGTCGGGTTAGGATAAACGGTCGATACCTATAACAAGTCCTCTGTCCTATTGAGCTCAAAGTCCTTAGGGCTGAGTCTAGTATTTTTTTAATTAAAGATTGGTCAATAAAAATGCCTTATGTGATTTTTGGGGTCCTGGAAAGGGTGATGAAATCCCCACCCAATCTGAATTGGTCTCAAGCCGCTTAAAGTCCGATTAAAAATATGCAAAACAGTAAATCACTTGCAATCAAAGATTTTTATTTTATGCAGCGCAAAGAATCCTGCAGAAAATCAATTATTGGAAGGGGAAAGATTTTTTTAGCGCAAAGAATCCTGCAGAAAATTTGGCAAAAACATATATAGGGATTTGCAGAGGAGGGAAAGAGAAACAAACAGAAGAATTTTCGCGTGCTGACGTGGCAGTGGGGCCGCAGAACCTCGGCGAGAGCGCTCTTGCGCGGCGGAAGGGCGGCGGAAATAAAGCTTTAGGTCTCGGAAAAAATGGTGCTGCTCTGATTTCCCAATTCCTTTCTGTTCTGATTTACCTTTTTCTGTTTAGCACTCTGGATTTTTCCAGATCCGTCGATCCTGCAAAGATTCACAAAAAATACCCTTCAAACAATAAATGATAAAAATTTTATAATTTTTTTTCTTTTTCTGTTTTTATGATTCTTTTAATTTAGATTAACCCGAAATTGCAAAAAGGAAATACTACGCCATCCCCGGCAACGGCGCCATTTGATTTAAAGATGTTTTATAGATCAAAAATAATTTACCGCAATCAAGAACGGCATCGCTTGTAGCTAACCGGTGAGTACGGGTCGGTCCACAGGGATTTTGTGTTTTCCTAGTCGCTAACGAGTTAATTCCGATGAATGTTCGGATTGATTTATTAAATCTAAAAACTACCAAATTAAGCTATACTAAAATTATCTAGATCTAAGTCTTGCTAGGGTTAGGCTTAGGGGAAATTGAGAGATCAAAGATTTCCTCACCGCTTTCAATACCCTATTTAAGATCAATTAGATGTTATGGTAATTATCAATAAAGTGGATTAGAATCTTTTGGGAAGATATTTCTTCCTCTAGGTTCTTGTCCTTCCTTTATCGATCCTTACCCTAACCTCCATGGAAAACATGCGCAACCCGTCCTTTATACTACGGTATCACCGTTACCTCGAGGGGTAAGGTGCCGCAGAGAGCGGTGTGTGCGTGTATGCATGGAGTTCTAATTCTTAGGTGTGAAGGGGCAAGAAAGGGGTGAAAGATCTCATCTCTCAAACCTTTCCCTAAGGCTAACCCTAACAAGCGAGGAGACTACTCGCTCATTAGGGGATTAAATGACATTCTAAATTAAAAGAGAACTAAAGCAAAGAAATAAAAGTAACTTACTAATTTTTATTGATGGCTCTCTCCAGACATCAACGCAGTACAGATCTAAATTTGTGAAATGAAAAGAGGCATAGCCTCATACAAGAATTAGAGTTCCTATTTATAGAGGATAGGAACCCTAGGGTTACAATTGACTCGCATATCTGCTTTTACAAAAATACCCCCTAAGAAAAGACCTAGTCAACTCCCGCGCACCGCCATAATTTTCCGCGCCGACACGGGCTCTACCCGGCCGCGGTTCCGCGGCCAAAGTAAAGGCTTGAATTCTGCAATTTTCTGTAATGCTTCTTATTGACTTTTTATGACTATTTCTTAGGTTGGTTCTCAGATTGGCTTCCAGGTTGCTTCCAGATCTCCACAGTGAACAATTGTAGTGAACTTTTGCCATTGCTTCGTAACGAAGTCTTGAACCTTGCACTGCCTTGTAGTCTGTGAACCGATCTTCGTGTAGGCTTGATCAAGGTTCTCCCATTTGTCGGTCTTAGTCTCACTTTTTGTATCGTCTTTTGTCTTTTTCACTGTTTTTGTCCAAGAACATGTAACCTGTAACTAAGTAGCAGACATGGGTCAAAACACCTGTTTATTTTTAATATACATAAGTATGGGGAATATAATAATGCAATATTATAGTATGAACAACAGCTGCAAGATTTTGAATCTGGTTCCAATTAAATTAGTACTTTTGTTTCTATATTAGATATATATAGAATCAATTTATATCTTGACGATGTTAAGGTATAGGGAGTTGTCCGGCTAATGCTTAAAACCAAAATCCGGATAAACTCAAGGCACGTTTCAGTAATGGCTGTTTGTGGGTTATCCCGGGCTTTGACGAGGGTTAACTTTCTACCATCAGGAAGATCAATATTTATTTTGATTCTTGACTCACCACAGTTTTAGTAAAATGAATTTTTTCAGAAAACAGAAGTGGGAGTATGGTAGAACTGGAAGTTATTCCAGAACCACAAACGATTACTGGAAATTTAATAGAACCTAAGGATTAAATTGGATTTGATGTTCCATTAGCAACTCCGCAGATTTGGTGGGTAACTTCAGACACCCGAGAGGTACTTCGGTCTTCTTAGAGACGGTGACAGAGAGGTTCTTGTTTACCCAGACTTGACATTTGCTGCTGTTCTAGACTATAAGACCCGGCAGGAGAATAAGTATAGCGTCGTTCTAAACTAGTTTTAGAAGTGCACGTGTATATGACTCTGCCAGATGGTTGTTGTAGTCAGTGGGAGCAGCAGAAGCATAATGGGCAAGTAGCTTATGTATATTTACAGACTAAAGCAGGTATAGCGGAAATAGACCACCTATTTTTGATGTGACAGTCATAGGCTTTGACTTCATCAGAATAGGAGATGATCTGTTAAGAAGGTAGTAGAGATGTCCAGGTATTGGGATGACATGCACTTGATAGGAAGAGATATTCCGATCGGTTATACTGTGGTTGTCACAAAGTTGTTTCTCCACATAGGATATGGATATAATATCAGGGTTTCTGGTTACTAGATCTATGGTTTTAGATCTAGATCTGGGAAGTGTCATAATCTGGGTACTTTGACATTATTCTAAAAGAATTTTAGAATGGACGACTCCTGGCATGGTGGTGTACCTGCAGGTGATGGAGTCACCCTCTCTAAAGGTGTCTTACAGACTAAAAGGGAGAGGGATCTGCATGATTATCATATCACTTGCTTAGGCAATTGAGTTAATCATGAAATGTCGAGTACTACAACAGATATTGCTTTTGTACTAGATGCAATAAGCAGATATATATTAATCCAATCCGGGAGAAACATTGGGAAGCAGTTATTGAACATAAATGGATGTTCTAGGGATATGATAACGGCAGCCTCCATCAGGAGACGGTTATCATTTCAGGCTTTCAAGGTGACCTGGATGACAGAGTGACTGTCAGAGTATAGTTTTTCCCTCTTCTGAGGGACAGTATATTGGATAGGTGGTCCAAGAAGATACTGAGGAAAGGCATGGTGCAGGATACTGATTAAATTCAGTGGACGATACAGTCTAGGAAGTTTGCTGGAATTGGAGTTCTTTTGTGAACTGGGTCCCATCAGATATACAGATAAATTCTAAGACATGTATTGCTCATTTCGGGAGGTAGCTTTCTCCGCGAAGTTGAGATATAGAGAGATACAGAAAGAAGCATTGGAGCGGATCCACTCACTGAGGCTATTTCTCGAACGCAATCATTTTCGCAAACGGGCTTTACGAAACTGATTATTAGAGAAGTTGGGTGTTCGGTATCACACGGGCTGTGAGTATGCGACATCGCAATAATTGGCCTTAAGTGCAAGTGGGAGATTGTTGGCTATAGTGCCCTCAAGGCAATTATCATAGTCGCAGACTTGTGATTATGATGATTGAGTGAGGACCTATACCGATAAAATAATCTTACTCAAGATGATAGTATGCTATCTGGTTTGTCTTTATCATCATGTTGATAAAGCCCATAGGATTCTTGCTTGACTACCAGCATTGTGATGGCGATCATAAACGTGGGAGCTGGGGGTCTATAAGCACATCCTTAAATGTCCCTAGTCGTGGGAGTATCGAGACCGAGCATCGATACTCCAGTGTAGACTAGTGTATACTGATCGAGACCCTGACGAGGGGCGGTGGCCAGGTCTCACAAGCCATTGGTGTTAGTTTGTTCACCTAAGATAGTATACAGGTGCTTGTTAGGTTATAAGTACACTGGACGGACTCGCCGGGAACGTGCTAGTTGGTATTATACCTATTGTCAGATAGCAGTTCCCAGGTGATATGTGTAGAGGTTAGTCTGTCGACCTAAGATCGTCATTTGTCGCGTGTGAGTTCCCGCTGTGCTTTGATTACTACCCTACCACGGCTCAAAGGAGTCGTGCAAACAGGTTTTAGTTGGGTACAGTCCCGAGCCATATAGAGGCAGTGATTGGATCGTTGGGGATTCGTCTCTCCCGGTATTGGGGGTTGATGTCACGTTGTGTACGGATGGCCATCACCATAAATCCGTGGCCACGATGGACGAGAATAATCGATCCAGGATCGATAGTTTCTCAGGTGGTGATGGGTTTCATACCGACACTAAATGTCGCGTTGTTGGGGGTCTGACTTTATCCTCCCCCTTAGACTCGATATGCGATACTCTTAGACGAACAGACCGGACTGTGCGGATATTGTCACTGACAGGCTCGGTAGGGGTTCGGGATGAGTTTGCTCGTCGGCCTCCCTTTCGCTCAATACCTGGGTAGCCGTTACGTAAAGCTGGTGCCGCTGACGTGCTTGTGGTTAAACCCACTGCCAGCGTATTGACGAGTCTTTAGAGTCCCACACAGAGGGTTTTCATGGTTCAGGCGATATGGTGTACATGAGGTATGTTGATACATACAGGTGTCCGATTAAATATGTGCACATGCTGCGCAGATTTTAATCGGACGGTTGATAATACTAGCGGCTTAGGATTAAACCAGTTTATTAAATCAGGTTTTGATTTAATAATTTACATATGTATTTATATATATGTATTCTAGTATTATTGTTCGCTATTTATTTTCTCTCTTGGCTATTCGTATTTTTGTACGAATACGCGTATCTGCATTTCGATGCATGTACCGGGAAGTATTCCGTATTTTATACGAAATAGCTTTTAGAAGATGCCACCTCATTATTGATTTTCTTTTAAAAAATCAATTAGGAAATGAGGTGGAAAAGGTGACAAGGCAAAGGCATGGGCATGAGTCAAAGCATGGTGCAAAATATGGTTGGATTTGTTTATTACAATTATTGGAAAAGGAAAATGATTTTTTGTGGGGATAAAAGAGAGGGGCCGGCCACTTCCATGAGATTGGGGTTCATTTGGTTTTTTGATTAATTCATACTTGCATTTCTCCCACTCTCTCATTCACTCAAATGTTCACAAAAGCCTTAGCCATTCTAGCTCATGCCAAAAAGCTTCATCACCTCCATTCATCTTCTATGGTTGCTCCATGGAGCACATGGATGAGAGAAAATTGTAGTGACACTTTCATGCACCCCCACTCTCCATCGCTAGCGACTTTAGAGCGTAGGTTATCTTGTTTGTCGAGGTTGGAGCTTGCGCCATTTCCCTCGGGTGGATCATCGGGGATGGAGGAAGACCGGTAACCAAATATCATCAAAAGATCACTAGGAGCTTGGAATGAAGACCGAAGGATACGGATCAACTCGGTATAACGATTCTAACTCTTAGTTAGTTTGCTAGTTTAGGGTTTAAGGTCGATCCGTAAATCGGGTAGCGGTAGCGCCAGTTTAGAAAATTTTTATTCCGCATTTTGGCCATGTTTCGATGGCCGGGGCGCTGCCGTGACCCAAAAGGAGCCGGAGTTGGAGTTCAAGCATGTTCAAGGTGGATGCAAAAAGCTAAGGATGAAGAACGAAGACCGAAAGACTTGGTTCGTATGGTAAGAATTCCTCATCATAGTAGATAGCTCTCCTAGTGTAGCTAGTTATTTTTAAGGAAAGATCCGGTTAGGTTTTATTCTAGTGCTAAGTTTTGTTCGCAAGAAAATTTTTGTTCCGCATTTGGCCACGAAAGTTGGCCGGGGCACTAGGGTAACCCTTCACCTCCTCCACCTCCACTTCAAAACCCCAAAACTACATCAAAACAACACCAAAACCCCATCTTCTCATCACAAAAATTGTGCACAAGCCCTCAAGCTACACTTTGGAACAAGAAAGTTTGCTTTTTGGCGCTGTAGAGGGTTCATGAGTGTCAAATGAGGTAATCTTTCCACCATTTGTGTATTAGTTAAGTTTCTCTAGCCTCTATTTAAATTTGGATGTGATTTAAAGAGAGGTTTTGATGTGTTTGGAAAATTCTAGAGAGGGTTAGGGTTTCCTTGAGTTGTGTTGGTGAAATTGAGTGTAATTAGTGACTAGGAAACCCCTATATGATCTTAGAAGCCCAGACTATACTGAAACAAACACCTGAAACCCAAAACAGAAAAACATCCGTGTCGGTTTGTGACCAAATTGAGTGTACAGGGAAATCTGGGATGACCTTGGAATTTTACGAGTTAAACAAACAACCCCGGTAGACTAGAATTGACCCTAGGAACCCACTGTAGCAAAACGACACCCCAATTCCTTCCCAAAACCGGCCCGGCCGGAATATACCCTTAAGTGCTCGGCCACTTGGTAAGTGCATGGGTCCAGGTTACTTCAGTAGGTCACATGCCCCCTATACACTACCCCAGTATTGTTTGCTTACCTTGTTTTCACTTTATACAAAATCTGGGACCTCTTTCTTGAGTTGTTTTGATTCGGGGTTTTGTTTTGCGTATTTTGAATTCTGGATTTTAGGGATTTTGTTTTAACTCGATGATTTGACGTTTGTACGATGATATCGAGAGTTGTTTGGTGGTTTTAAAAGCGTAGTCCGTAGGTTCGAACCTATAGACTTTTAGCGTGTCATTTTGGATTTGATTTGGATTTTGATGCGATACGATACGTTGTGATTTGTAGGTACCCCCACGAAGACTTCGAGACGACAAGCAAGCGCGTGGCGGCGTCAGCATCGGCAAGCGAAGATCAGGTGAGTAGATTTATATCTACGAGGAGAAGTCGGGTGGATGGCGTATAGCATCCCCGCAAAAGTTGTAAGAAATGATGTGATATGATATAGATATGCAATTATATGTTATGGAGAGATTGAACCCTTTGCAAGAAAAGGTTAGGAGATTATGGGCTTAGTGTTAGCAAGAAGTGAAGATATGGATGAAGATACAATGTTGATAATATATTTATGATAGTTGACGAGTTATATATCAGGATATGAGATAAGATATGTTAAGATATTTATAATGGATCGCTTGGGCGATGTATACTCCTTTGTGATGATAAGTATTGATGACACCGGATTGTATGAGACTTTATATCAGTAGCCAGATCATGATATTGTTGATGATATTAGTAGTGTACTAGACTTAAATCAGTACCCCCTGTTCACGATATGTGATGATAAGGATATCAGATGAGTAATGAGATAAACGTTATATTTGACCCATACTCAGATTTTGGATGTCGTACGATGGATTTACCGTACGAGAGATAATTATGATGTTAGATCCGCACTCTTGACTCGAGGATGTCATATTATTGTATCGTATGTGATGCTGTTGAGGCGAGATCACCAACTACTAGGTATATATATAGATCGACTCAGACCTAGGCTGATTCCCTTACCCTCTTGACTAAGCTCAAGTCATACTCATTACCAAAAGTGGGGAGTCGTGAGTATGTTTATATACCAAACTATATGACTCGTATATTGGGTAGGTATATTTTCAGTGTTGCTGTTGCTACATCACTTTCTGTATATTCATGATGTTTCATCGCATTGCATGCTTGTACATATGGCATTATTGGGATCATGCTGTCAGGACACCAGCACCATTACCGATGATGCGTATGTTCCACATACACTTACTTGCCGGCTCACACACATCATCATCGGTAATTGCCATGTCATGTACACTTTAGAAAATACTATTTATTGACATAAATTGCTAGCGGATAGTTGCGACACGTTATAACTTCATATGCTAGTTTAACTATTGCATTCAATGCATGATAGCAGTTGCATCCATATATTCATTGGTTATGCAGCATTATAGAGATTTATGCCGGTTTTCATTGTTATTGACATGGTGACTTGATGATTTCGGATTATTCTTGAAATTTTCTGGATTTGGAAACCTCATGTGAAAGTTTTGTAAAACTGATGAATTATTTTAAAGAGAAAAATATGGTTTTCCTTGATATGTTGAGTATTGTCCACCATGATATTTTCTCGGTTCTGAGATGTTTTCGAGACCCGATTTGATGAGTTGGATGAACCGTCTCGGGTACATGGTGGACCCGGTAAGGTACCCCGGCGCAAAAAGCTCGAGGTGTAGATGATGAGCCTGGCAGGGGCAGACTGCCTACCGGTGATTTTACCTGGTGCGGCGGATATCCAGAGGATACCGTTCGTGGTCGTATGAGTGATAATATGGGCCGATCTGGACTGACGGAGCCCGAGGTATTGAGATATTGAGACTTGAGATATTGAGATATTGAGATTTGATGATACAGGCCAGTCCGGCTAGCCGGAGCCAGAGGTATTGAGATACTGAGATTTATGTTTTGTGTCGATACCGGACACTGTTTTATCTGTCGATTTCATTGATGATACGCAATTTATATACATACAGAAATCTCATAAAATAAAGAAAACAGTTGTCTCATTTATGATGTATTCTGTTTCATTTGTAATGCATTCATACATCATATATCTGATATGTTGCTATCTAAGGTACTGACACGAGCATGTAGTATTACACTTATACATAGATGGACCTGGATTTTTTATTTGAGGATATCACTTGATATGATCTAGGATAGCGTTGTGCATGCGATTTCTACTCGTAGATGTTTTCTACTCACGAGTTGGCAACTCACCCCTGTTGTGCCACAGTTTCTTGCAGGTTTTGCCGCACAGGTTTCATTGCGGTTTTGCTGGCACACTGTCTCTTCCGAGTGATTGCTTTGGTAGGTGGGTTCTTTTGCATCAGGACCACCATTATATATTTGTTATTTCAGTTGTATCTAGTAAAACTCCATCAACCAGACTTGTACTATTGATAGACATAGAAGACCAGTGTATTATTCTTTCGACCTAGAGTCGCGCGTTGTATTATTATGGTTTTCATATTGTTTTGGATTTCCTTTTGAGTTTTGATTCTCGCCCTTCGGCGTTGTATATTATTTTGCTTATGTAGTTGTGGCTGTCGATTGACGAAGAGCTAGCTCCCGCTTAGGGATGCCTTTTATCATTATGTATATATTTATCATGTTGTACCCCATTCAGGGCCAGTATTTACAAAGAAAACTCTGCCGAAATTTTTAGAACAGACTTGTGATTTTAAAAATGCATATTTCTGCTTATGTTGCTAAACTACTTGATTTAAATTAGTTTTTTCTTCACTCTACTGCTTTACTAGGTTTGGATTTCTGGGTTTTGGCTTACTTAGATTACGTACACCTCGAGATGTTTCGTAGTTTAAGTGCCGGTCATATTCCGTACTTTTTGGGTCATGACAAAGTTGGTATCAAAGTGTTAGGTTTTACCTTCGGAGTGTAGGATGACCCTTGGTTGATGGAGTAGGTAGCTTGAGTAAAGTGACGTACCGTACGTATGTTCCGCGGCATACATACGTTACGCTACTCCGCTTAAGAAACCTTAGGATGTACATTTCTTTGCATAATATTATATTCATTCCCATGATCTAGCCTCATCGGTACCGGTTATGATTTTGTTACCACAGTTTTACGGGCACAGAGAGCTACGGCTAGAGTTGCGGTCAGCACGAGCTCGTCACGAACGAGGACTGACCAGGGCATGATTCCATGGACATATGATTTGCATAAATGCGCCGTGTTATTATGTTTTCGCACCATGAGCGTTTGATGGATCGCTGTTATGAGATTTCTCGGGCATGCAGATTTGCACCAGAGGATTGAACCACTGATAGAGGTCAGCCAGAATGTGATGAACATTGATGTATCGCTTATTCATGATGATTGATTCACTGTTCAGCGTGCAGATGAATGAGCCGGTTGTTGCTGCGAACGACGAAATATTGCCCCAGATGTTGGAGCTATTGCAGTATGAGTTGTTCTTAGAGATATGATAGAAGGTCCCTAGTCATCCGAGGATGAATGGCTAGGACATATGGTTCATTCGCTTACCCCGATGCGAGGTCATCAGATTGATTGATCCCAGCTAAAGACGACTTCACGCGGATACGTTGAGTGTCGATAGAGGCGATCGAATATCAGAAACCCATATTCCAAGTTTAAAGTATTCGGAAAGACATGCAAGCAATTCTATGGACCTCTAGAAGAATGAAACCCTAACTCGACATAATGACCGTGTGAAAGCCTTTGAACCTTAGGGTTTGCGGCAGTTCTGTGGTGCCATTAGTGAGGCTTGGGTTTGCCCTTCTACGGCTGGTCCACCGATACTGTGGTATGTACTCGATACTATTAAACCGTACCCAAGATGTTCAGCTCTTGGAGGATTATGAGGTTTTGAAGAATCGATCGAATGGTTTGACTTCATTCGGATGCTATGTGGTGGGATGCATTGCTTGGGAGACTCCAGATACGAGTATAGCCGTTGGAGCATAGTCCATGCAGCCACGATGAGACGAGTCCGAAGCAGTCGACGGTAGAGAAAGGTGGAGTAAGAGGTTCGTACGATATCTTGATGAGATGACGTTCCACTCCGCTAACATCAAAGATGTGATACGCAAGCAGAGGCGATGTATATGGATATATCTTCCAGAAGGAGTCGCGATGAGTATGCAGCCATTCCGGAACAAGAAACAGATTTAGTGAAGGGTGATGACTTCCGGGCAGTTCGGCAGAAACGAGATTGGGGAGAGACCTTGACAGGACCTTTCTGGAACAATTTACGAGAAGACTTGGACCCAAGATCAGTCATATTACACATGCCCAGCAGGCCAGAGTTCAGCATCGTCTACGGGACATGTTATGAGTGACCATAAGAGTTGGCCAGAGATCTTTAGAGTGATGTGCCAGAGTGGACTACTTCCATTATCGTTTCTATATTGGACCATTGAGCCAGGGAGCTATGTACTTAGCAATTCGCTGTGAGATACGAGAGCCTAAGAGCACCAGACGATGGGCCATGATCAGGAGACAAGTAGATATCTTGCTCTGCTAGCATTGGATGCGCTGACACCTTCTCGACCTTGAAGGAAGGACATATCGACGGCAGTAGTTACGATTGGTGATTTCGTGAGTTAACTATCACGTATCAGTCACTTTGGATTTCGGTATTTTGGGTGATTTATTGCATGGTTGAGTTTTGATGACCGAATTTCATGATATTTGCTTTTGTGCACCATGGTTGCACCTACTGGGTATTTATGTTTTGTACATAGTTATTGCACTTGAGATGTGTTTTCATACACCGTCGTGTTGATTTATGAGTTGTGCGAATTTATTGCACTTGAGGTTGATTTTGATTCCATGCCTGATATTTCGAGCGATTTATTTGCATGATTGAGATTTTGTGCACCACAGTTGTACCTGACTTCGTGTTAATGTCATTTGAGATATTGATTGTGATTTCATGCCTAGGGCATGCGTGTGATTTGACTTATACTTTCGGCATAGTTTTCATGCACTTTTAGTATTTTGATTTGCTTTTATGCACGCTGATGCACATGGTTGTGAGATTATATACCATGGTATACCTAATTTGGATTTTGATTGAGATGTGTTGTATACCGTCGATTTCAATTGCGATATTCGATATTGTTGTCGTACACCTTGTGCACTGGATTTGGATTCTTGCGCATATTTGGGCGCTTGATGCGATATTAGTGTACACCGGATGCACTAAATCGAGATTTTTCGTGCATATCAGATGCACCCGATTTTGCTGTCAGGCACCCATGTTGCCTCTGACAGGTGTTTCGTGCACACCCGTTGCACTTAGATATTGTTTCTGTGCACATGTATGGCACATTCATGGATTTTGATTTCCGTGCGCACCAGACGCACGTGGTATTCTTATGCACCTCTTGGGATTGATTTCTTATGGAGCAGTACATTTTTATGATATTTACTATTATTTCTTACTGAGCAGGACTAGTCAGAGGATAATACCTGAGTATATTTTTGCATGCATTGATAGATATCGAAGGGATTTCCAAACAGGGAGCTATAGTCTCAGTATTTACCTACATGTCTGATATGGCACGAAACGTTTAAAACAAGAGAACCCTTCAAAATTATTTTTAAACGACGGGACGTAAATATTAAACAAAGGATATATATATATATATATATATATATATATATATATATATATATGTATGTATATATCTATGTATATGTATGTATGTATGTATGTATGTATGTATATCTATGTATGTATGTATGTATAGTTATTTTCTTATATTAGACGTCCGCCACTGTGCAGTGATATGTGCATTGCACAATGACTTAAATGGGTTTGGCATACATTTCCTTCAGATACTTACTTGTATAGTTATGATGTTTACTTGGATTGTTGATTTATATCATGATTGGTTTCGTTTTGGGCTTTGACATTGATGTCTTCATCATGACTCCGATGATTACGGGATGCTTGACGGAGTTTTGATTTGGAGTTATTTGCTCATTGTTCATGCGCATGCATTGCGCTATGATGCGTTTTATGTATTGATGATTTCGGAGCCCCGACGACTTGGACTTTTTACTGAAATGTTTTAGTATTTGAAGGGTTTAAATGTAAATTTGGGGAGCGAATTTCTTTAAGGGGAGAAGACTGTAACATTTCAGAAAAATAAAATATTATTTTTGGGAATTTTTATAATTTAATAATAATTATATTGAATATTTTAATGAGATGGTAAAATTAAATACTGATAAATTGGGAAAATTGGGAAAAATTTGGAAAATTTTAGAAATTACTGAAATGAAGATGTTTTATGTGATTTAGGTGAATTATGAATTTTTACGATTTTTTTATATGCAATTTTAACGCTAATCGCGATTAAATATCGCTAATCGCGCATTAAGCGTATTTTGTGTACATGACATGCACATGTCACATTTTTCACACTTGTTACATTTTTTGTATCATGGATTTTCCTTATGTTTATCATGCATGGCTTTTTAAATAGAAAAGAGAGCAAGAAAAGAAAAAGAAAAGTCTAAGGGGACACAATGATTGCAAAAGGAATGGGCATGAGAGAGAGAGGATGAGGAGAGAGAGAGTGAGGGGTCAACCAAGCATGGCTCTCATTTGTTTCCATTCATCATTCATCTTCTTCATCTTTTCCTCTCCTCCCTCACTCCCATGGCAGCACCCTCCTCCACCTCCACTTCAAAACCCCAAAACTACATCAAAACAACACAAAAACCACATCTCCTCTTCACAAAAAGTGTGCACAAGCCCTCAAGCTACACTTTGGACCAAGAAAGTTTGCTTTTTGGCACTGTAGAGGGTTCATGAGTGTCAAATGAGCTAATCTTTCCACCATTTGTGTATTATTTAAGTTTCTCTAGCCTCTATTTAAATTTGGATGTGATTTAGAGAGGTTTTGATATGTTTGGAAAATTTTAGAGAGGGTTAGGGTTTCCTTGAGTTGTGTTGGTGAACTTAAGTGTAATTAGTGACTAAGAAATCCCCCTATGATCTTAGAAACCCAGACTATACTGAAACAAACACCTGAAACCCAAAACAGAAATACTTCCGTGTCGGTTTGTGACTAAATTGAGTGTGCAGAGAAATCTGGGATGACCTGGGCATTTTACGAGTTAAATAAACAACCCTAGTAGACTAGAATTGACCCAGGAACCCACTGTAGCAAAATGACACCCCAATTCCTTCCCAAAACCGGCCTGGCCGGAATTTACCCTTGAGTGCTCGGCCACTTGGTGAGTGCATGGGTCCAGGTTGCTTCAGTAGGTCACATGCCCCCTATACACTACCCCAGTATTGTTTGCTTACCTTGTTTTCACCTTATACAAAATCTGGGACCTCTTTCTTGAGTTGCTGTTTTGATTCGGGGTTTTGTTTTGCGTATTTTGAATTCTGGATTTCAGGGATTTGGTTTTAACTCGACGATTTGATGTTTGTACGATGATATCGAGAGTTGTTTGGTGGTTTTGAAAGCGTAGTCCGTAGGTTCGAACCTATAGGCTTTTAATGTGTCATTTTGGCTTTGATTTGAATTTTGATGTGATACGATACGTTGTGATGTGTAGGTACCCCCATGAAGACTTCGAGATGATAAGCAAGCGTGTGGCGGCGGCGGCAACGGCAAGCGAAGATCAGGTGAGTAGATTTATATCTACGGGGAGAAGTCGGGTGGATGGCATATAGCACCCCCACAAAAGTCATAAGAAATGATGTGATATGATATAGATATGCAATTATATTTTATGGAGAGATTGAACCCTTAGCAAGAAAAGGTTAGGAGATTATGGGCTTAGTGTTAGCAAGAAGTGAAGAAGGGACTTTAGTCGATTTCTTAGTCACGAAAATCTAGAGTAAAGAATTGTATACACGCACATACACATACTCGCATACTTTTATTTCCTGGTGCGTATTGGGGATATATATATATATATATTGGTTTTCATGTGTTGGATGATGAGGATGTTATATGATACTTGGGAATGCGTCGATATGATCGGGCATGTTGCCGTGGGATATTTAATATGTGACTGAGATATGTCATGATGTTATAGCGAGTCGTTGGACGATGATACTATGTTGATGATATATTTATAATTGTTGACGAGTTATATATCAGGATATGAGATAAGATATGTTAAGATATTTATAACGGATCACTTGGGCGATATATACTCTTTTATGATGAAAAGTATTGATGACACTGGATTGTATGAGAGTTTAGATCAGTAGCCAGATCATGATATTGTTGATGATATTAGTAGTGTACTAGACTTAGATCAGTACCCCTGTTCACGATATGTGATGATAAGGATATCAGATGAGTAATGAGATAAATATTATATTTGACCCGTACTCAGATTTGGGATGCCGTACGATAGATTTACCGTACGAGAGATAATTATGATGTTAGATCCGCACTCTTGACTCGAGGATGTCATATTATTGTATCGTACGTGATACTACTGAGGCAAGATCACCGACTACTAGGTATATATATATAGATCGACTCAGACCTAGGCGGATTCCCTTACCCTTTTGAATAGGCTCGAGTCATACTCATTACCAAAAGTGGGGAGTCGTGAGTATGTTTATATACCAAACTGTATGACTCGTATATTGGGTAGGTATATTTTCAGTGTTGTTGTTACTACATCACTTTCTGTATATTCATGATGTTTCATCGTATTGCATGCTTGTACATATGCCATTATTGGGATCATGCTATCAGGACACCAGCACCATTACCGATGATGCGTATGTTCCACATACACTTACTTGCCGGCTCACACACATCATCATCGGTAATTGCCATATCACGTACACTTTAGAAAATACTATTTTTTGATATAACTAGCTAGCAGATAGTTGCGACACATTATAACTTCATATGCTAGTTTAACTATTGCATTTATTGGATGATAGCAGTTGCATCCATATATTCATTAGTTATGCAACATTATAGAGATTTATGCCGGTTTTCATTGTTATTGACATGGTGACTTGATGATTTCGGATTATTCTTGATATTTTCTGGATTTGGAAACTGCATGTGAAAGTTTTGTAAAACTGATGAATTATTTTAAAGAGAAAAATGTGGTTTTCCTTGATATGTTGAGTATTGTCTACCATGATGTTTTCTCGGTTCTGAGATGTTTTTTAGACCCGATTTGAGGAGTTGGATGAACTGTCTCGGGTACATGGTGGACCCGGTAAGCTACCCCGGGGCAAGAAGCTCGAGGTGTAGACGATGAGCCTGGCAGGGGCAGACTGCCTACCGGTGATTTTACCTGGCACGGCGGATATCCGGAGGATACCGTTCGTGGTCGTATAAGTGATGATATGGGCTGATCCGGACTGACGAAGCCCGAGGTATTGAGATATTGAAACTTGAGACACTGAGATATTGAGATTTGATGATACAGGCAAGTCCGGCTAGCCGGAGCCTAAGATATTGAGATACTGAGATTTATGTTTTGTGTCGATACTGGACACTGTTTTATCTGTCGATTTCATTGATGATACGCGATTTATATACATACAGAAATCTCATAAAATAAAGAAAACAGTTGTCTCATTCATGATGTATTCTGTTTCATTTGTAATGCATTCATACATCATATATCTGATATGTTGCTATCTGAGGTACTGACACGAGCATGTAGTATTACACTTATATATAGATGGACCTGGATTTTTTATTTGAGGATATTACTTGATATGACCAAGGATAGCGTTGTGCATGCGATTTCTACTCGTAGATATTTTCTACTCACGAGTTGGCAACTCACCCCCGTTGTGCCACAGTTTCTTACAGGTTTTTCCGCACAGGTTTCATTGCGGTTTTGCTGGCACGCTGTCTCCTCCAGGTGATTGCTTTGGTAGGTGGGTTCTTTTGCATCAGGACCACTATTGTATATTTGTTATTTCAGTTGGATCTAGTAAAACTCTATCAACCAGACTTGTACTATTGATAGACATAGAAGACCAGTGTATTATTCTTTCGACCTAGAGTCACGCGTTGTATTATTATGGTTTTCATGTTGTTTTGAGTTTCCTTTTGAGTTTTGATCCTTGCCCTTCGGCGTTGTATATTATTTTGCTTGTGTGGTTGTGGTCGTCAATTGACGAAGAGCTAGCTCCTGCTTGGGGATGCCTTTTATCATTATGTATATATTAATCATGTTGTACCCCGTTCGGGGCCAGTATTTACAAAGGAAACTCTGCCGAAATTTTTAGAAAAGACTTGTGATTTTAAAAATGCATATTTCGGCGTATGTTGCTAAACTACTTGATTTAAATTGTTTTTTCCTTCACTCTACTGCTTTACTTGGTTTGGATTTCTGGGTTTTGGCTTACTTAGATTACGTACGCCTCGAGACGTTTCATAGTTTAAGTACCGGTCATGTTCCGTACTTTTCGGATCGTGAGAATATACCTATATGGTATTGTACCATTAGTGATAGGTATATACACATATGAGACATACCTACATGTACATCTTGCAAACATACTTATATATACCTGGAGGGTATTACATCATTATTGATAGGTAGATACACATATCTTACTATGCCGACATGGTTACGCATACCTAGATATAGCTACATGTTCACCTTTATTTGATATTGTATGGACTTGGAGAAATTAGGAACCGCATGATATATATATTAACTTGTTGCAGTTAAATAGCGGCTTTTCCTTTATATGCTCACATTTCAGTTTTATGTTGCATATATTATATTCATGGATTTTCGCATTGAGATATGGATTTTTCATGATGTTTTCTGGATTTGAGGACCGTGGTAGTTTCATGAAATTATGCATTATTTGAAAAACCCGGTTTCTCTTGATATGATATTTCAGCATCCACCATGAGATTTCTCGATTCTGATATATACCCCATGCGAGGAGGTATCGTGGGCCGTGTGCGGATATATGGTAGGGCCCGGAGGTACCCCGGGATAAGAAAGGTATGTCGAAGGATCACGCCGATGAGCCTGGCAGGGGAATCATACCTACCGGTGACAGTTTTGGACTCTTCGGTGATCGCGTAGATATCGACTGGAGTCATGTACGTATGGATACGGGGAATTCGAGTATCAAAGCTGGGTACTCGGGTTTCCGATGAACGTACGATACGTATATATCAGGGGCAGTCGTGGTGATGACGCCTGATAGATCAGTTTTATGTGTCGATACTGGACACTTGTTTCCATGATATTTTTACTCCTAAGTATATATAACAGTGGAATGGGACGCTGTTATATATGTGTGTGTGTGTGTATTAGTGGAACAGGACGCCGATATATATGTATACATATCTAAATTATATACATCATTATAATGACCTTGCAAATATACTTATTCATGATATGAAGGCCGATCTAATGGCAGATATGAGGGCCGATATTAAGGCCGATATGAGGGCCGACCTGAAAGCCGATTTGAGGATATTTGGGATTTGGATTGTCTAAATGGACACTGGTCCTACCACGATAAGGATTTCCGTGAAGATGACATGTTTTATCCCATATTCCGCGTTTATTTCATATGCATTGCTTCATGTATTAGTAGTACCTGATAGAGTACCTTTCATGACGGTTGCATATACATATTGCTATATTATTGCTTCATATATTAGTTGTACCTGATAGAGTACCTTTCATGAATGTTGCATACATATAGCCATTTATTGCTTTTAGCTTGCATGTGATAGATTCGCGCAGTACGTGCATACTTGCGATTACCTGCATTTATTATTTACTATTCACGAGTTGGCAACTCACCCTCGTTGTGCCACAGGGTTTTGCAGGTTGTCCCTCAGAGCAGTCGTTGGCAGGGCTTCTACCTATCATATCATCTTTTGCAGCGGATACCGCTTCGGCTGACTGCGTGCAGTTTTGCTATAAGTGGGTTTTGCGGTTATCCGATATTGCTCATTGTATATCTTTGTACCATGTACTCTCCATCTACCACTTTCATGTATGACTTAGAGACGTGATGTGAGGGCGATATTGTATATTATTGTGAGTTGGAGGTCTTCTATACAGTTTTATTTATATCGTTTTTATTTCTTCTCTACGACGTCGTATATCTGTTGTGGTTGTTGTTTTCCGCCTTTGGGTGTGGATTTGCTCCCGTTTGGGGATGCTTTACTTATATTTATGCTGTATCCATTTTTGAGGTTAGTTTTTACAAAGGAGGTGCTGCCAAAATTTTTAAGAAACTAAAATTTGGACTTTAAAGAATTTGTACTCGAGATTTTCAAAAGTTTTAACAATGTTCTTATCACTTACTACTTTTGATAGTTTAGATTACTGGGTTTTCGGCTTACTTAAATTGCGTTACGCCTGTAAATATTGCATAATTTAAGGACCGTCACGTGCCAAATTTCGGGTCGTGACATTATACTTGAGAATTTCAAAAGTTTTAACAATATTCTTATCACTTACTACTTTTGATGGTTTAGATTGATGGGTTTCGGCTTACTTGAATTGCGTTATGCCTGTAGACGTTACGTAATTTAAGGGTCGTCACGTGCCAAATTTCAGGTTGTGACAGTCACCAGAGAACTGCTATCTGACGATAGGTATAATACCAACTAGGAGTTCTCAGCGAGTCCGTTCAGTGTACCCAGTTTACACTGAGCACCCGTATACCATCTTTGATGCCAGACACCAATGGATATGGCATCATCCATTGCCCATCATATGGGTCAAGAAGCGTATACGCTAATCTACTCTGGAATATCGATGCCATGTTTTGATACACTCTCGACTAGGAACAATTAAAGGATGTACCTGTGGACTACCCTGGCCCCACTAGTAAGATCTCCATCATAGTCCTGGTAGTCAAGTACGCATCCTAAGGGCTTTATCAACATGTGAGAGCAAGACAGTATCACAATACAAGTCTATATGTTAAGACAAAGAGCAACTAGATAGCATACTATCATGTCGAGTAAGAAAGTCCTCTCTATATATGTCCAAGCATCCATTATAATATACATCATATATACAATAATGGCCTCTAGGGCATACATATAACTAACACCGAACTCATGGAGAATTCTCCTCGGGTTCCTGGTCCGGTTGAGACTTGAAGAAATCCCTTTCAGTTTGACCCTTCTCACTTCCTTCCTTTGTTACAAAAATCATCCTGGCACCCGTAAGGACGAGCCGAGCTGGGTGTACATTTCGTTTAAAAAATGCATGGGAGGGGCGGCCGGGTCGGGGATAGTAGTTGTTCCTTCTTCCGTTCACGAATGGAAAGAGAAGTTTGTATTCGTCGAACCGCCCGAGGGTGAGGATTGGCCTATCCCTGTACCAGTGGAATAGGGTCGACTGCCCGCGGGTGAAGCGGTCGTCCTCTCCAGATGCGAGGGCGGTGTCCATATGGGAGCCGATCCAGCGGGCTAACATTTTGCTTTCCGAGCAGGCCTTTAGCTGGGCCGGGCTCAGCCCCGCTCGATTCGTGGGTAAGTTAGGAGCTTAGACGATCTGTCTAGACTTGAATATTTTTCTTTTGTTCTTTTCAGCGTCACTAACTCCCTTTGTGTATTTTCCTTTATGTAGAGCAAATGGACCGATCCAAATTCTTGGCTGCCATAGCCGTAAAGAAGGGCAGGAAGACCGGAGGCGTTAGCTCGTCCCGCCCCAGTTCGATCCCGGCCCCGAAGTCAGCCACACCGGCTAAGACTTCCGTTGCGCCCCGAGCTTCAGAGACCAGCCGCGGGAAGAGCCATAAGCACGCTCGGGAACCGGAGCCCCGGGCTAAGGAGGTAGGGGATGAAGCCAACCCCCCTAAGGTCCCCCTTAAGAGGTACAAGAGGACGGTACTCGATCTCTGGCCTCCCCGATCTTTGTGCAGGAGGGGGACGTCTGTTTCGAGGTGCCCTTGGGGCTTTCTGTTGTCGATAGCTTGCTTTCGGAGATGGAACGATCGGCCGGGTGCAAAATTCCCCGGGGGACCCTTAAGGCCCAAGTGGCCGCCATCGCTCAGGAGGTCGTCCAGGTCAGTATCTGCTTTCCGTTGAGGTTTTCGTGAAGTATTTTTTCTCGGACCAGATACTTTTCCTTTACTTTCCTCAGGTCCTCCAGCACGGCGCCCTCATCGTCAACATATAGCACGAGGAGATTGCCCCGGCGATGCGGAAGGCGGGCGAGTCGTCCTCGCGGGAGGAGTACCTATGCCTGGAGCTGCAGCAGGCGAAGGAGAGGATAACCGCCCTCGAGACCCGGGTGGTCGCCGAGGTGGTGATGAACTCCAAATGCAAGGAGTCCATTCGACTTCTGAGTGAATCCAACAAGGTCGTCCAGAATAAGTTGGAGGAGGCTAAGGTGCTTAACGCAACGATGAAGAAGTCGCGAGACGCCTGCAAAAGGGAAACCGAGGCGGCGAAGGAAGCGGTGAAGCTCGCCGAACTAGCTCGTCCTCTCGCCCTCTTTTAGGCCTCTCGCCGAGTTAAGCCTCCTCGGTTCTATCGAGTGACCTAGAACGCGGATCACAGGAGCCTCTTCCACGGCTTCTCGAATCTCGCCAAACGCGAGATATCCGCCGCCCCACGATCCCGCGTTCCACGCCGTCGCATCCTTCCATTAACTAGCGTATCTCGTCATTAATGGGGGATCCTTCCATTCACACGGGCGTAACGCCAGGGGCTTAACGGCCAGCGTCGATCTCGCGCTAGCTAGCCCATGGAGACCGCTATATAAACCCCTCTCTCAGACGACTCAGGTAATGCAATTTTACTCCAATAGGCCGCTACTCTGCTCAAATACCTCGGCTAACTTGATCTTCGGAGGGTCCACGGTGGTACAACCACCCTGAGACTTCTTTGCAGGTAGCTCGACCTCATTCCAAATCAAGCCCACTGAGATCCACACATTCCAGGAAGCAACCCTCAAACCCAATCTCAGCCGTTCATTGACGCTCGCGACAGATCGACGAAGGACAACATCTGAAGGAGATCCTGACCTCCATCAATTAGATTATTTTTATCTCTTTGTATTCGTATTTTTTGGAGTACAAATACGGATATGTATATACGGTGTGGGCATTCTTGTAATTTTACAAGAGATGCTTCTAGAAGGGGACACCTCATTTTGGGTTTTATCTATTTTTAGAAAATATATTAATGAGGTGGAAATGAAGATATTTGTGGTATGGATGAAGTATGGATAATTCATTTGTTTATTTCATTTTATTTTACTATTCAAGTATGGTTGTATTTTTCTATGGAAAAATATTGCATGCTTGATTATTGGAAAAGAGTTGGTCATTCTTCACTTGCTCACAAGACTTGATTATTTGATTATTAGAAAAGAGTTAGCCATTCTTCATTCTCTCTCCATTTTTGCTCTTCTCCTTCTTCCTCAAACTCTAATCCTCACTTGTGTTGTGAATTCTAGGGTTCTTTGAGATAAATTAATCCAATTAACTCTCTATATCCCCTAAGCTTCCTAGATTAGCAAACTGGCTACTTTAGTTACCTCATTTCTGAGGTTAGAGCTTGAACCATACACTCTCGGGTGAATCGTCTTCGATATAAGGAGGGCGACGACCGAGCTTGATTTGCACCTTCAAGAAGCTGAAGAAGAGGAGAAGAAGATTCGAAGGACTAGATTTAAGGAGATATAAAACTCTATCATAATTGTTTAGAACCTCTATGTGTTTTGCTAGTTAGGGTTTCTGAAAGATCTTGAATGTTTGGTCGATGTTGCAAAATATAAAATCGTTTTTTGTAAATTCCGCCTCCTCACAAACCACGTGGGGTGTGCGACATCGACTTACAACGTGCCAATTCCGGGTCGTGACAGGTAACTTGAACTCATTCTAATACGCCGCTACTTTAGCTCAGTATTCTCCGGTACTTACTTGATCGTCGGAGCGTCCTACGGTGGTTTGCCATCTCGAGACTTGTTTGGCAGGTAGCTCGGCGTCAATAACAATCAACAACCTATTTAGATCCACGCTCAATCTCAACCACAAATTTCTACCGTTCAGCCCTACTGACCATAAGATCGATGGAGGACCATGAGAGATTCATGACCTCCATGAGGTGATAATCTTTGACAACTTCCTGCTTATTAATGGAAACAAAATCCACCGACCAAATAATTATAGCAAGGTATAAAAATGAATAAAGATGAGTCGGAATCAAATATAAAAGCTGTAATGATCATGATAGGAAATAGATAAAATTTTGAACGTCTAAAAGGCCAATGATAGCACTCCGAAATTGAAAGGTTGACGCTGACCCCAAATTCATGATCTTGTCGTATTTGGCACACCAAAAGCTCCCAACTCTCTCATGTGTTTATCACGTGTTAACTGACAAGGGTGTAATCAAGACGCTCAACTCAAGTTTGTGTTTTGGTTTTTGGTTTGACCGAAGTTAGTCTTGCATCTTGAGCTGAGCTTGGTAATTGATTTTGGTTTGATCCATTTACCTTAACTCGAGTTATGCATGTTAACAACAAGACTGCAAGTTAATTTATATGTAAAAAAGCAAAGTTGAGCTAAAGAACATTTGTGAGTTCTACTTTGATTATGTCTCGTGAGCCTGAATACAATCACATCAATTTCATACCAAAAAAAAAAAAAATTGTAAATGATTAAGTGCTCATAGATTATTGGATTTGTTGGTTCTTGATGGAGGACGGAATCTCCTTCAGATGTTGCTTCCCGTTGATTTGATGATGGCTGCGATGTGTGGTTAGAATTGGATCTGGAGATTGTCGCTCCTGAAGCGTGTGGATCTCAATGGGTTTGAAGTTGTTGAGCCGAGCTGCCTGCAAGGAAGTCCCGGGGTGGTTGGACCACCGAGGACCCTCCGATGATCAAGTTAGTGGGGTAATACGACCATAGTAACAGCTTAGTGGATTAGAATTAGCTTACCTTGACCATCTGAATGAGGGGTTTAAGTAGTGGTGGCAGCAAGTGCAGTAGGCGTGAGAATCACGCCGGCCGTTACGCTCCCGGCGTCACGCCCGCGTGATGAGCGGGACCTCCCATTAATGGCGAGACAGGCTCGTTAATGGGGGATCGTGGTGGCGTGAAACGTGGGATGTGGCCGGCGAAGATCTCGTGCATGGCGAGATCCGCGGGATGGCGGTTACGCCTGCAAGCGGTGCTGTTGGTCAGTCGATGGACCGAGGAAGATGACCTCGGCAGGAGAGCTTGCGGACGAGCGGGAGAGCCGAGGCATCTTGTTTTTGCGATAGCTCGGGGACGAGCTGTGAGGCCAAGGAGGCCAATTGTGCTGGGGCTCGAGGCGAGCCAGCCTCGTCGGTAGGACGGGCATAGGAGCTGTCTGGTCGGCTCCTGTAGGTCCTTCCTTGCATGCTCTGGGACACGTCATCTGCCACGTGTCATGATCTGGGAGATCACCGATATCGAGCATCATCATTAGCCCCCCACTCTCGACCCGACCGGGTCTGCCGGGTCACCCGAGATGAGCTCTCTTCTGAAGATATCGTCGGACGTGTCCCCGGGCAATCCGTTGTCTTTTTCTGGATGACGCACGCGAATCAGGGCGAGATCTTCTGCATTAAAGAGGGGCGCCGGATCGTGCGTGCTTTTGACAAAGCGGTGGCCCACGTGTCCAGCGTCAGTTGGCGGACGCGACGGGCCGCAGGCCTCTGGCGTCTGATGGGACGCTATCTAATGCGCGCGCGCCAGGTGGAGCGATCTGGGTCATCGAATGTGAAGGGTTGTTTTTTGCGGGAGTCGACGGTCGCCGTTAGATGGAGGCGCCGGAGGCTATAGGTAGAAGTGGGGTCCTCTTCAGATCCCATCTCTCTTCATATTTCCCTCATCTTTCATCTCGTAAGCTCGGCGCTCTCGTTTTAGGTCGGATCTTCTGCTTTCCTGAAGACTTCTCGATCAGGTTAGATGTCTTCTCCTTGGGAGTCTGTAGATGTCGTAGGGGTAGACTCTAGGGATTCTCCCGCCTAGTCGGAGTCTTCCCGGGGAGCGGGGTCAGATCCCCTCCTTATGGTTATGTGTCAGGAGCGGATCCCCAAGTGGAGGTGGCGGATGCCCCAGGTGTGCCTTCCCTGTCAAGGTACGAGGGGGATCTTACCACCGCTCGGGCCCGCTTCCATATCCCTTCTGGCTATACTCTGCGTTTGGCCGAGGAAGGAGAGAGGGCAGATCAAGTGCGGGGTAAAGAGATTGCCCTGTACCTGGAATCCTTTTTGGGCCGGAATGTCCTTGCCCTTCTATCCCGAGGTCACTGCAGCGCTGTCTTGCTTCGGGTTATCCCCGGGCCAGTTAGTGCCGAACTCCTGGAGGATTCTCTTTGGGTTTCTGGTCCGCTTGAAACTGCAGATGGTCCCTTTCGGTCTGTCCATCCTTGCATCCACTCTCATCTACAAAAGTCATCCCGGCTCTCGAGCGGGCGACCCAAGGTGGGTCTATCTCTCCTTTAGGAAACGTCGGGGGAGCGCGCCCGGGTCGAGAGTCGTCGTCCTGCCTTCTTCCATCCACGATTGGAAAAAGAAGTTTTTCTTTGTCGAGCCGCCAGAAGGTGAGGACTGGCCCGTACCCATCCAGTAGTCTAGGGATAAGTACTGGCAGGGAAACCCGTCTAATAACCCCGACGCGGTGAGAGTGGCGGCGTGGGAGCCCATTCCTCGGGCCGATGTGTTGCTTTCTGAGCGGGCCCTTAGTTGGGCCGGGCTCAGCCCTGCCCAGTTCGTCGGTAAGTTAGGCTTGCATTTATTTTGATTTTTGCTTGCGTCGCTGACCCCTTTTTATCTCGTCCTGTGTAGAACCCATGGATTTGAGCTACATTCGAGCGGCTATGCGCAAGCCGAAGAAGCGGTCAAGGGCTGGAGGGGCTAGCTCTTCTCGTCGGGCACCGACCCCGGCTCCTCCGGCAGCCGTCCAGCACCAGCGCTCGAGCCCAGATCGGGCCCCGGAGCCCTGCAGGGCGACGACTCGAAAGAGGCCTCCGGGGCAGGAAGCCCCGGCCTCGGAGGCGGAGACCAGTCCGCTGCCGCTGGCTCTCAAGAGGTCCCCCCGTGCAGCCCCGCAGGACCCGGCCTCCCCGATCTTGGTGGACGATGTGGAGCTCCGCTTTGAGGTGCCCTCGGGCCTCTCCGTCGCCGACAGCCTTCTGCACGACATGGAGAGGTCGGCCGGGGGCAGGGTCCCGGGGGAAGTCTGTAGGGGCAATTGGCGTCCATCGCCCAAGAGGCCGTGCAGATTAGTGCTCGTACTTTGCTTATTTCATCTTTTATGAGACTCGGTAATTCTTCTTCTTTCTGACCCCTTTCTTGTTTCCCAGGTCCTCTACTACGTCGCTCTTGCTATCCGGATGGAGGAGGAGGAGATAGGCCCGGCAGTCCGAGCCTCGGGCGAGTCCTCCTTGCTGAGGGAGAGCTCGAGGCGGGCGCTGGAATCAGTGACGGCGAGGGTCGTCGCTCTCGAGGCCGAGGTGGTGGCCGGGAAGCAGAAGCTAGTGGCCGCAAAGCACGAGGCGGCGGCCAGGAAGGAGGAAGTGGCGGTGATGAAGCAGGAGGCCGCTAGGTTCCGCGAAGCCGCTCAGGCTACCAAGGCCAAGCTTCAGGACTCCAAGGCGGTCGTCGACACCATGAAGAAGTCGGTGAGCACCCTCCGGATGGAGCTAGGGCCGGCGGTAGAAGCGGCGAAACGGGTCGAAACGGGCCGACCTCTTGGCAGCGAAAGCGGTGGAGAACTTCTAGAAATCGGAAGAATTTTACACCGTCATAGCCTCGGCCACTACCGCCATCTGGCATGAGGCCCTCGACGCCGTCAAGGCATGGATACCGGAGTTCGCCGACCAGGATCTTCGAGCCGAATATCGTCGCGAGAACGAGGAGCAGGGGGAGGACCTCGGGGCCGAGGCTGTGGTGGAGATACTCGGCGAGGGCAACGCTGAGGCCCCTGCTGCTGTCGCTGAGCTTCTCGGGGATGCGCCCGGCCTTGAGGGCGCCAGCTGATGGAGGGTGGAATCTCCTTCAGATATTGCTTCCCGTTGATCTGCTGATGGCTGCGATGTGTGGTTAGGATTGGATCTGGAGGCTGTCGCTCCTGAAGCGTGTGGATCTCAATGGCTTTGAAGTTGTTGAGCCGAGCTATCTGCAAGGAAGTCCCGGGATGGTTGGACCACCGAGGACCCTCCGACAATCAAGTTAGTGGGGGTAATCCGAGCAGAGTAACGGTTTAGTGGATTAGAATTGGCTTACCTTGACCGTCTAAAGGAGTGGTTTAAGTAGTGGTGGCAGCAGGTGCAGTAGGCGCGAGAATCACGCTGGCCGTTACACTCCTGTCGTCACGCCCGCGTGATGAGCGGGACCTCCCATTAATGGCGAGACAGGCTCGTTAATGGGGGATCGTGGTGGCATAAAACGTGGGATGTGGCGGCGGAGATTTCGCGCATGGCGAGATTCACTGGATGGCGGTTACGCCTGCAAGCGGTGCTGTTGGTCGGTCGATGGACCGAGGAAGATGACCTCGGCGGAAGAGCTCGCGGACAAGCGGGAGAGCCGAGGCATCTTGTTTCTGCGGTAGCTCGGGGACGAGCTGTAAGGCCGAGGAGGCCAATTGTGCTGGGGCTCAAGGCGAGCCAGTCTCGTCGGTAGGACGAGCATAGGAGCAGTCTGGCCGGCTCCTGTAGGTCCTTTCTTGCATGCTCCGGGACACGTCATCTGCAACGTGTCATGATCTAGGAGATCACCGATATCGAGCATCATCAGTACTAAAAATAATTTTATTAACTGTCTGCCTATTTAGATATGCTATTTAAAAGATTGAACTTACTTATAAAATATTTATAATTTACAACACAAGAAGGCAAGCTTATCCGATAGGGGAAAAAAAGGATTAACTCAAGTTTGCTTGTTAATAAACGACTCCAATTTGAATATGCTCTTAACAAACTTAGCTCAACCGGTCCAGTTCGAGTATGGAAGCGGTAACGAAGGCCCTTGAAAATAAAAGCAAGTAGCATCATTCATTATCAAATCCAACTTGCTTCCATGTTAAATAAACTATTCGGAAATAACTTTTTCTATAAGTTAAATATAGAGAAAGAAAGAAGATACTGTTCCGGCGGATATGAAGTTTTATCATTCAAATAATCCGTCCTAGATAATCGATCCGATGGCTAAGAAAAGGACAAGCTGCAGTAAAATGGCTAGTACAGGAATTAATTATGTTATAGTAGAAAAATAATAACTTGGGAAGGATTGATCCGATGGCTGTGTGCCGAAGAGGAGGTGGAGATGGGAAACCAAAAAGGTGTGACCGCCAAGTCAAGTTGTCCCAAGCATTTCTTCCCAAATATTCTCCATTTTGTAGCTCCGTAAATGACGATATTACCATGCCCGTCATTTAATGGAATCAAATGAGAAGGGGGCATACATGGAAAGATAAACCCCTCTCCTCTGCTACCTTACTGAACCCACAAGCAGAAGAAAACAAAGGGCTTAACAGCGAGAGATTCTATTCTCTCCCCAGAAAACTGCCTTTTCTTTTAACTAGACTAGATAGACCCCTTTCTCCCCTTAATTTCTCTTTCACATCAAACCCTAAGGGAAAAGAAGAAGAAGAAAGGAATGGCGATTTTAGATAGGTTAATGCAGGTAAAATTTTACATCATCGTCGTCTTCATCTTCGCCGTCGCTTTGTTCTCAGTGATACGGCTGGGCCCCAGCGTGTCGACGGTGATAAACTTCTTCTGGCCGCTTCTTGTCTCCACAGGTTTCTTTCTGGCAGCCGTGGCCGTCCTCCTGCGGATATCGCCGCCGCCGGCACCGGAGACGGTGGGTGACAAGACAGGAGAGGAGCTCATGGACTACGTCGCGGGTCAGCCTGACTCCATCCTCAAATCTGAAGCAGAAGCAGAAGAAGAAAAGGATGAGCCGGAAGCAGCTCAAGTGTTGGATCATCATAATAAATCTGAGTAATTCTTTTTATTGATTGGGTCTCTGGATATAAATTGGTCAGGCTCAGGGGATTGGGAGGGTTGAATCCTGTTATCTTCCTCCTCCCTCTCGGTTATGTCATGGTTGAGAGTTAGGGCGAGACTAGTTGTTAAATTTATCGAATAAATTAAGAGTTAATTGCAGTATAAAAACCTTTTCTAATTACAAATTTCTAGGACATGCATAATAATGTGGTGTAGATCAATTATGCATTTTTTTTTAACTTCTTAGTGAATAAGAAAATTCCAACTATTATGTGTTTGTGATTGTGAATGCTTGTGCTACTGAGTGTTGGAGCTTATTTCCATGGGTGAAACACTGACAGAGTTCATCACATGGTTGGATGACTGCCTCCCTACCTAGCCCTACTAATAAGCAGCCATTGAGCAGTTTCTGCAATCCACATTTATTTATATCTACAATCTTATGTTAATGGAGCACTTTTACCTCTAGCTTGGTCCATGGTTTGAAATCTTGGAAGGTCCCTGATGATGCTCAATATTGACGATCTACAAGATCATGACACGTGGTAGATACGCGTCCCAAGACCTAGAAGAAAGGGTCCACTGAGGCCGACCAGGCCACCCCTGTACCCGACCTGCAGGCACAAGCTGGCCCTCCTCGGGCCCCCTGCAAATTGGCCTCCTCGGCTCGCCCTGAGCTGCCACAAGACCAAGACTCTTCGGCCCTCTTGCTCGCTTCCGAGCTCCCGGGCCGAAGTCGTCTTCCTCGGTCCCTCTGGCAGACCAACTCCACCATTCACAGGCGTAACCGCCGCTCCGCAAATCTCGCCATGCGCAAATTCTCCGCCAGCAACATCCCACGTTCCACGTCATCATGATCCCCATTAATGAGCGATCCACTCTCTACGCGGGCATGACGTCGGGAGCGTAACTGCCGGTGAGATTCTCGTACCTACTGCTGCGTGCTGCCGCCACTATATAAACCCCCATCACAGAGGGGTCAAGTAAGACATTTTTTACTCCACTTAGCCGTTACGCTACTCGGATCTAGTACTAACTTGATCGTCGGAGGGTCCTCGGTGGTACCTAACCACCCCGGGACTTCTTTGCAGGTACTCGGCTCTAACCTCCTCAAAACCCATTGAGACCCACACGCAATAAGGGATCACCTCCAAAATCCATCGGGAGATCGACGGAAGACAACATCTGAGGGAGACCCGAAAAGGACCTCCATCAGTTGGCGCCGTCTGTGGGAACGCAAACTCCACAAAAACAAAGTTGGTCTTCCGATCTCCGTCCACATGGCACGCGATCACTCTGAACATCCAGGTACCAGCCGCCGCCTCCCCCTCATCGGAGGCGCGGATGAACCTCCTCCGGCGATCGTCATCAACGTCCTCGCCGGCCGAATAGACCGACTAAAGTCCAAACGGCCAGGCCAGGGCCCTAGATCGCCGCTCCTACGCCTCCAGAAGACTCTGCCCTCGTCGACACGGCTGACTACCGGCAGGTTACGTCTCATGGCCACAGATCTCACGGGCCGATACTCGTCCACTGGGCGATCATTGAGACTCCTCTGGTGGAATCAAAACGACACGACTCTGGCGCTTCGCCTCCCCCGCACAATCGATGCGCGTGCTATGCGCACGTTCACCGCTACCGTTCCTGTTCCCCATACCTGCAACTCGATTGTCAAGCGAAACCTCATGAAGAATCAGCCGAGCAGCTACCCTGCTTGGTTATCCTTGGCGGGTAGCTTCCCTACTCGCAACGCCAGGGATCAAAACCCTCGCTAAGAGGAAACCGCGCAGCTTCACTGCCCGGTCATCCTTAGTGGGCTTCTTACAGCCCCTCCAACGCTAAGGATCAAAGTCCTCCGTAGAGGCAGCCGAGCAGCTTCTCTGCTCGGTAGCTTCCCTACTCGCAACACCAGGGATCAAAGCCCTTGCCAAGAGGCAACCCAGCAGCTACCCTGCTCGGTTATCCCTGGCGGGTAGCTTCCCTACGCAACGCCAGGGATCAGAAATTCCTCCCAGAGGCAGTCGAGCCCGACCCTCCCTCGGCTTTCCCTGGCGGGTAACTTCCCTACCGCAACGCCAGGGATCAAAAAGTCCTCCCAGAGGCAGTCGAGCCCGACCCTCGCTCGGCTATCCCTGGCGGGTAGCTTCCCTGCCGCAACGCCAGGGATCAGAAAGCCCTCTCAGAGGCAGTCGAGCCCGAGGATCCCTCGCTCGACTATCTTTCAGGACAAAAGCCCTCGCCAAGAGGCACCGGGCAGTAACCTTGCCCGGCCAAGGGTCCTTGGTAGGCTTCTTACAGCCCCTCCCGCGCCAAAGACCAAAGTCCTCACAGAGGAAGTCGAGTCCTTGCTCGGCTATCCCCGTCTGGTAGCTTCCTACCACAACCGACAGTGATCAAAGTCCTCACCAAGAGGCACTGGGCAGTAACCCTGCTCGGTCCCCGTCCTGAAGGATCAAAGCTCTCGCAAGAGGCAATCGCGCAGCTTCACTACCCGGCCATCCCTGCTCAGTTATCCCTGGCGGGTAGCTTCCTTACCGCAACGCCAGGGATTAGAAAGCCCTCCCAGAGGCAGTCGAGCCTGAGGATCCCTCACTCGGCTATCCTTCAGGACAAAAGCCCTCGCCAAGTGGCACCGGGCAGTAACCCTGCTCGGTCCCCGTCACTCGCAAGAGGCAACCGAGCAGCTACCCTGCTCGGTCATCTCCGGCTGGTAGCTCCCTACCCATGACGCCAGGGATCGAAGCCCTCGCAAGAGGCATCCGAGCGGCTACCCCGCTCGGTCATCCCAGGCTGGTAGTTGCCTACCCACGACACCAGAGATCAAAGCCCTCGCCAAGAGGCAACCGCGCAGCTTCACTGCCCGGTCATCCTTAGTGGGCTTCTTACGGCCCCTCCAACGCTAAGGATCAAACCCCTTGCCAGGAGGCACTGAGCAGCTACCATGTTCGGTCATCCCCGGTTGGTAGGTCCCTACCCACGACGCCAGGGATCCAAGCCCTCACCAAAAGGCACCGAGCAGCTACTCTGTTCGGCCACCCTCAGCAGGCCTCTCACGGCCCCTCTCACGCTGAGGATCGAAGCCCTCACCTGAAGCCGCCGAGATCCTTCTTGCTCAGCGCATACTGATTGTTATAAATTTCTTGATTGGATGTAAAAGTAAATCAAATCAAACGGTCCCCGGCAACGGCGCCATTTGATTGAATTGATTTCGGATTGTGTAGTATAAAATTGTAAAGAAATCACAACCAAAAATTATTTGACCGCAATCAACTACGGTGTCGGATTGTAGATTGTAAGTGAGTGCGGATCGTCCACAGGGAAAGTGTAATCGTTCGTCTTTTGAATTAGATGAGTTGAAACTTTAATGAAAAGAAAACAAAACAATTCAAGATTTGAAATTGAAGTTCAAGAATTAGAAAAAAAACTAGATCTAAGAAAGCATTAAAAGATAGAATCAAGAATTGATCGTTTGATGATTTTTCCAAACCAAATCTCAAGAATCGAAATGAGGCTCGTAGGAATCGATCGGATCTATAGATGTGATGTAATCTTACAATTACGTATTCTTATCCTTCGATGAATTGATACTAGATCGATGATGATCGATGAGAATTAGAGACTTCTTGTGAAACTAAGGTTTCATCTTGTCTCTTGTTCTTTCATTGATATCATTCATATTCTAGCCTCTAGTAAATTCAAGAAACGATCGTAGATCCCTAATTTCGAGCGATCACAATCAAGAAAGTATCGCTACGAAACTAGGTCATCGATTCTTGAACTTGCTAGGGTTTACAAAACTCGTAGGACTTAAAAATCGTATAAAGATTGTTACATCATCATTCTACAATCGTCTCGACTCCTTAACGAGCGGAGTTTTACTCACACATCACAACAAGAACAACAATTACAAATTGAGATCTAATCATGATGCAAGAATTAAAAGAAAGCAAGATTCAAGAATTTCACCTTTTATTTATATCAACAATTTAGTTACATTCGCTCAAGAACTACAAGAGGAAGAACTTGATCGTCGACTTGGCTTCGCTCGTCTCCGTGGATCGCGGATCGACTTGGATCACTTGCCCGATTGAAGATCGGCTCGGCTCCTAAAAGGTTGAAGGCTTCTCGCTTGATTTGGTACTCAAGATCTTGGATTTGGAGTGGAATTAGGGTTAGGGTTTCGCACAAGCCTTGTCACTAGACTTGTGGAAGAAGATGATGAAAGAGGGAATTATTTAACTAATGAAGATTCCTCAAGATTGATTGATTAGCCTTTAACCCTAGGTCTAGGTTCCTATTTATAGATAACTAACCCTAGATCTAGGATTTCAAATTCTAAGTTTCCCTCCAAAAGTTTGTTGAGGGAATTCAAATTTCCCTCCAAAAGTTAGTTAGGGGAGAAGCTTCTAGAGGTGATTAGTTAGGAGGGGGCTTCTAGAAGAGGATTAGTTTAGGAGCTTAATTAGGATTAGCCTTCTTAATCTTCTTTGCTGATCTGGCAGTAGCTTCTGGAGAATTATAGAATTTGACATATCACAATGAGATATGGGACCAGAGCTGAGAATTATGACCAAAAAGTGAACGGCTGACGTGGCAGAACCGCCGCGTTTCCGCGGCTCAAGCCATTTTGTGCCGCGGAAGCGCGGCGCTCTTGGAGCCTTGGGGCCTGTGCTTTCTGTGGTAGTCTTGGGCTCATTTTTGGGCCTTCATTTGATATATAGAATTATCTAATTCCTTCTGCACTGCTACCAGATCTGAAAGTATGGAGTTGGTGTAATGTTGATCAGCTCTTTGGTTTTTCTTCCGTATTTTCCTGCATAGACTCAAGACAAGTGTTGCGCAAATACAGAAATGATGCGATGCCATGAAATGCGGTTAATTTCCTTTAAAGTGTCGGTTTAAAAGTCTAACACATGCAATCTCATATTTTGTGACAGATTTGCTAATATGTAGAATATGAATGCCGAACACTTCTAAATGTAAGCAAATGTTAAGGAAATTGCCGGCTAAAATATACAATATTTTCGACTGATCAAATACCCCCAAACTTAATTTCGATCGTCTCGAGCGAATGTTTTATTAAAAAGAGAAGGAGAAAATAAAGAAAGAGAAAAAAAACTGACTAGCACACTTTCGTAGGCAACACGATTGCACTGAGCACGTGCAACAAGCCTTTAAACCTCTAGGTGTCCCTAGTAGGAGGAGTGTTGTCTCCTGAGGGTTTTCAGCAGATTGCACCCACAAAATCCAATAATAAAAGGAAGATCATGAATATTACGTTTAAAGACAAGAATTGTAAAAGAAAAGCCTTGAAAATTAGGGTTTCCAACTAAGCTAGCTTTTCGGTTGTCATGAGCCCTATCTTAATGGTCATGAAAAGATGTCAGAAATCACGTCCTCCCTCAATAAAACATCGTCTTATTCTTCATTCCTATCTGTTTTCCAAACATCGATCATATAACCCTGCGTGTGTGTAAAGACATCCCTACACCCGGAGAATTCAATTCAAGCTATCATACTCTTGCCCATCAACCTCAGTATATATATATATTTTTTTCTATGAGCTCACACACTTTCATGCGACCGTTAATACTTCTTGAGGTACTAACCGACCGATTACTCATGTGCTTGCTTATTTGGTGTATTTTCCTAATCTTGCACCACCTTAGGTATAGCAGTGACTCCCAGACCAGTTGGCCTTAGGGCACTAGATGAAAAGGCATCCTTGCTATATATTTTTTTATTTCCCTCGGTGATAACAAGACCAGTGTCCATTTTTCTCACCATTTTTTTTTTCTTCATACTTTTGGCTTTAAGACAAGAGCATTTCAAGGTATCCTCTACTATCCCAGGCTTTAAGACGTGTGTAAGTGCGAATAGCAGGGTATCAACGTTCAAAATGTTTGGCTTTCAGAATAGAAACTATTTTTCAGACTTATTTTTATCCTCAGATTAGTGACGTCTTTCATCTTACTAACCCTTGGGACAACGGCTCATAACTACTTATTACTAGTTCGTATAAGAAAACTTCTAATTTTCTTAGTTTTCTTAAATTTTTCTAATCTCATGGATGTAATTTTTCATTATCTAAACTTTTATTATCTTATTTATGTACAAAAATATTTTTATAGTTTTGAAAATTTTTAAATTTTTATAGGTTTTTGAAAAAATTGTTTTGTGCTTATGCAAAGTATGATGCAAATGATGCGAAAATAAGCACAAACCTCCCCCAAACTTGTTTTCAACAGTGTCCTCACTGTTGCCTTCCGTTAAATCTCGAAAAACCTGTAAGTCTGGGAGGAATTTATTAGTGGGGGCAAAATATTTAAGTGAAGAACCTCCCCCAAACTTATTTTTGGCTCAAAATTTTATAAAAATTTTCTTTTCAGGAGCCAGAAAAACATGTACCCCCCCAAACTTATGCAATGTTAATCTTTCAAAATCATACGAGGGGGTCAAAAATCATTGGTCGATTCCAAGCTTTGCAAAGACCGAATGTTAACACCAACCATTCAAAAATTTTGTCAATGCAGTGCTCTGGTTGGTGGAAGAAGAAGTGTGGAAAGGTTAAGTGGTGGAATAGAATGTGTGTGCGTCTCGTATTGGAGAGACGATGCAGTGTTTGTGATGGATTGCTCGCATTCTTTTTACAGTTCAGAGGAAGGGGTGGAGGTTCAATTTTAGTGAGAGGGACATGATTCATCTCAACACCCGTGTCATTTAAAAATGCGAGTTCATCAGCGAAGATTTCCTCAAAAGTTCCATCAATACCCTGATGAATAATGTCATCACAAAGTGCGGGGTGATCTTCAGACTCTAAAAGCAGTTCATAATCGGTGTTATTTGTTGATCCGGACATCTCGGTGGAAGAGTCCGTATGTGTATGATACATAGTTGGGTCAAACAATAACGTATGAAAAGAGTCAAGATCGATATCAGGAGGATCATCAAATTCGCTGCTGTCGACATCCATTAAGTCGACAGAACAGACCTGAGCAGTAGGTTCAGAGGGTACACTTCCCAACTTGTAAATGTTTAGTTCTATTGACCTATTCCCGAAAGATAGGGTCATGGAACCATTACGACAGTTGATAATAGCATTGGAAGTGGCCAAAAAGGGGCGACCTAAAATCACCGGAATTTGATTCCGTGGGTTCGCTACAGGCTGTGTATCAATTACAATAAAATCTACCGGGAATATAAATTCTCCGATTTTTATTAACACATCCTCCAGTTCACCCCTAGGTTTGGTGATTGATCGGTCAGCCATCTGGAGAGTGCAATTGGTTGGCTTCAACTCTCCGATACCTAGTTGCTCATAGACTGAGTATGGAAGCAAGTTAACACTAGCGCCAAGGTCTAGTAGAGCACGGTTAATGTGTTTTTCCCCAATAGAAACGGAAATAGTAGGATATCCAGGATCCTTACGTTTCCTCGGTAATTGTTGGGGGAAAGCCGTGTCTATTGTCTTTTCCATAAAAATCTTCTTGGGCACTGAATTCTTCCTCTTCCTAGTGCACAAGTTCTTAAGAGTTTTCGCATAGGAAGGAACTTGTTGGATGGCATCTAGGAGAGGGATGTTGGTGTTTACTTGCTTAAAAATGTTCATAATCTTCTCCATATGTGGACTCGGTGTGTTAGCCCTTAACCGATTAGGATAAGGTGCTTTAGCAATAGGCGCTGGGTCCATCATAGGAGAAGGAAGTGTTTGTGGAATCGATCCCATAATAGAAGTGGGGATCGTCCGTGGAGGGGTAAAAGAGGTGGGCTGTAGTGGCGAGCCTTTTGGGAAATGAAGAATAGGCTCGGAAGAGGGTGGTGGGGTAGAAGAACTGGGGTAAGAAGTGTGTGTGTGAGGAAAGGTCTCAGCCGGGGTGTTATTGATTGATTTATCAGTGTCATCAAACTCTTCCCCAAGGTGAGTGTCAAGCACTCTTCCAGATCTCAACGTGATTGCATCCACATCATGTGAATAGCTAGGATTGGGTAAAGGTTGAGCTGGAAGTTTCCCTTTCTCTCATGCACTCATTTCGGCTTTTAGTTGTGCAATTTGTGCTTCCATCGATTTAATACTCTCGCTTTGGGACGCAGAGTTTTTCTTTATATAATCGACAGAAGACTTCATTTCAGCCGAAACTTGCATGATATTTGTTAAGACCAAATTCATGCATTGTGCAAATAAATAGGATTCATCAGTCCCGGTCAACTGCAAAGGACTAGATGGTGCAAAAGTGTTGACCGGATTTTGAAAATTTTGTGCTTGAAAGGGGTGCTGACTCAATTGTGGTGGTTGCTGTTGTGGTGGAGGGACCCCTTGGAAATTGTTTTGGGTTTGGAACCGTGTTTTGAGATTGTGATTGGTTCCAATCAAAGTTAGGGTGATTCCTCCAACCCTGATCATATGTGGAGGAAGATGGATTGTTTCTAGGTCTTTGAAATGAGGCATTGGTAAGCTCATGACCTTGAAACGGACATTCTTCCGTCAAGTGAGACGGATCAGAACAACAACCACATACAGTTTTGGGGAGTGATATTTGACTTAGGGCGGCTAAAAATTTGTTTTCCATAGTCTCAAGTTTCTTTTGCATAGCTGAAATGTCAGCTCTAACTTCTATGGAAATATCATTGCCATCCCTAGACGATTGACTCACACCCTCCCACTGTAAAGATTTTTCAGCGAAATCTTCTAGAAATTTCTAGGCTTCCCCATAATCTTTAGTCATAAAGTTGCCTTGACACATGGATTCAAGGGACTGTCTTGTGTAAGGAGTAATGCCCTCATAAATGATTCGGCACAATTCCCATCTCGGGATGCCGTGATGTGGACATTGGACTAACAGATCCTTGAAGCGGTCAAGACATTTTGAAAATGTTTCATTTGGAAGCTGGGTGAATTGATAGATTTCGCTACGGATTCGAGCTGTTTTGTGATGTGGGTAGAATTTCTTAAGGAATGCTTTGACGAATTCGTCCCAATTTGAAATGGAATGTGCGGTAGTGTTATATAGCCACTTCTCGGCTAAATCGCACAAAGTGAATGGGAGAAGACGTAGACGGAAAGCATCCACAGAAAGCTGTGAAGTACCCATCATTGCGCATACATTTTCAAATTTCGTGATAAACACGTATGCGTCTTCAGACTCGAGACCGTGAAATTTTGGTAGAAGGTTGATGTATTGGGGTTTTATTTGAAAATTTTCCCCGTTGGCTGGTGGAATGGAAAGACAGGTGGAAAGTGGGCCTTGTGTAGGATAACATCTCTCTTGGAGAGAGATGCGAGGTGGATTCTGCGCACCAACGGACAGCGGCAGAGTAGTGGAAAAGAAGTTCGATGGATGTGGATCCATCGATGTGGGTGTGGTGGTGGGTAAAAGAAAGGGTAAATGTAGAAATACCGACTTTTGGGTCGATGAGGGGGACGCGGACTAACGGGCACTAGAAACCCGTGTCCAGCCTATCTTGTACTAAAAAGGGTTAGTACAAGTGGCAGCGTGAATTTATAATTAGGGGAAATGAAGTGAGTGCGGTGTTTGTTTTAAAAATTGATACGGATTTTTAAAAAAATGATGCAACACAACAAATGCAACACACAAAACCCTAAAATCTAGGGGTCACCTAGGTCAAAGCTCTAGACCGCTCCTAACTGCCAAAAGACAAGTCGCAGGATAGAATCCTCCACTGCCTCTTTGTCCCCCTGTGGCCGGATAAGTGCCAGGTAAGTGGGAAGGAACCACCACTACAGTGGGCCTAATTAATAACCACTAGCCTTAGACACACTCGCCTTAGACACCACAAGAAAACGCGGATAAGCAATGAATTACCCACGGCCTTCTTCTGTCCTAATTGAGCGCGACAGTCCTTAGAGTCATCTCTAGATTTCTTTTAATTAATGAGGGTAAATGCGGATGCAAGTTTTGCAATTTTCGGGGCCTAGGAAGGGTAATGAAATCCCCACTTAATTTGGATTTGGTCGTGCCCCTTAAATTTCCGTATTAATATGCAACAACCACAAGAATCAAAAACACGCACAAATTTTATTTTGCTTTGCGGCGCTGCGATTTATTTGCAAAGAAATCTGCAGGAAATTATTAGTTGGAGCAGACAGAGGAAGAGATAAGAAAGACAGAGACTCACAGAACAAAATTTGCACAGAGAGGAGTTAGGTTAGCCGCGGATCAGCCGCGTTTGAGGGGTATATGCCGCGGATGAGCGGTCCTTTTAGGGGATCACTGTACAATCTTTTCTGCACAAGCTCCTGTTCACATACAAAGCTCTCTGGAATGCTCAGAAAAGTTTTATCCAAGCTCCAATGATTCCAGATTTCCTCGCAATCAAACCACAAAACACGTATTAGTGTTTGCACGAGTTTAGATCACAAAATTTAGATGGAATAAAATTTTCAACTCAAATTTCAAAATACGAACTATTAGCGCACTATCCCCGGCAACGGCGCCATTTGATTGGATAAGAATTCTTGATGTGTAGTATGAAATTGTAAAGAAATCACAACCAAAAATTATTTGACCGCAATCAACTACGGTGTCGGATTGTAGATTGTAAGTGAGTGCGGATCGTCCACAGGGAAAGTGTAATCGTTCGTCTTTTGAATTAGATGAGTTGAAACTTTAATGAAAAGAAAACAAAACAATTCATGATTTGAAATTGAAGTTCAAGAATTAGAAAAAAAACTAGATCTAAGAAAGCATTAAAAGATAGAATCAAGAATTGATCGTTTGATGATTTTTCCAAACCAAATCTCAAGAATCGAAATGAGGCTCGTAGGAATCGATCGGATCTATAGATGTGATATAATCTTACAATTACGTATTCTTATCCTTCGATGAATTGATACTAGATCGATGATGATCGATGAGAATTAGAGACTTCTTGTGAAACTAAGGTTTCATCTTGTCTCTTGTTCTTTCATTGATATCATTCATATTCTAGCCTCTAGTAAATTCAAGAAACGATCGTAAATCCCTAATTTCGAGCGATCACAATCAAGAAAGCATCGTTACGAAACTAGGTCATCGATTCTTGAACTTGCTAGGGTTTACAAAACTCGTAGGACTTAAAAATCGTATAAAGATTTGTTACATCATCATTCTACAATCGTCTCGACTCCTTAACGAGCGGAGTTTTACTCACACATCACAACAAGAACAACAATTACAAATTGAGATCTAATCATGATGCAAGAATTAAAAGAAAGCAAGATTCAAGAATTTCACCTTTTATTTATATCAACAATTTAGTTACATTCGCTCAAGAACTACAAGAGGAAGAACTTGATCGTCGACTTGGCTTCGCTCGTCTCCGTGGATCGCGGATCGGCTTGGATCACTTGCCCGATTGAAGATCGGCTCGGCTCCTAAAAGGTTGAAGGCTTCTCGCTTGATTTGGTACTCAAGATCTTGGATTTAGAGTGGAATTAGGGTTAGGGTTTCGCACAAGCCTTGTCACTAGATTTGTGGAAGAAGATGATGAAAGAGGGAATTATTTAACTAATGAAGATTCCTCAAGATTGATTGATTAGCCTTTAACCCTAGGTCTAGGTTCCTATTTATAGATAACTAACCCTAGATCTAGGATTTCAAATTCTAAGTTTCCCTCCAAAAGTTTGTTGAGGGAATTCAAATTTCCCTCCAAAAGTTAGTTAGGGGAGAAGCTTCTAGAGGTGATTAGTTAGGAGGGGGCTTCTAGAAGAGGATTAGTTTAGGAGCTTAATTAGGATTAGCCTTCTTAATCTTCTTTGCTGATCTGGCAGTAGCTTCTGGAGAATTATAGAATTTGACATATCACAATGAGATGTGGGACCAGAGCTGAGAATTATGACCAAAAAGTGAACGGCTGACGTGGCAGAACCGCCGCGTTTCCGCGGCTCAAGCCATCTTGTGCCGCGGAAGCGCGGCGCTCTTGGAGCCTTGGGGCCTGTGCTTTCTGTGGTAGTCTTGGGCTCATTTTTGGGCCTTCATTTGATATATAGAATTATCTAATTCCTTCTGCACTGCTACCAGATCTGAAAGTATGGAGTTGGTGTAATGTTGATCAGCTCTTTGGTTTTTCTTCCGTATTTTCCTGCATAGACTCAAGACAAGTGTTGCGCAAATACAGAAATGATGCGATGCCATGAAATGCGGTTAATTTCCTTTAAAGTGTCGGTTTAAAAGTCTAACACATGCAATCTCATATTTTGTGACAGATTTGCTAATATGTAGAATATGAATGCCGAACACTTCTAAATGTATGCAAATGTTAAGGAAATTGCCGGCTAAAATATACAATATTTTCGACTGATCACATACCCAGCGGGTATCCTTCTGCCCATCAGACGCTGAGGGTCTGAAGCCCTCATCGTGAGACCACCGAGATCCTTCTTGCTCGACGCATCCCTAGCGGGCATCCTCTTGCCCATCAGACGCTGAGGATCTCAAGCCCTCACCACGAGGCCGTCGAGATCCTTCCTGCTCGGCGCATCCCCAGCGGGCATCCTCCTGCCCATCAGACGCTGAGGGTCTGAAGCCCTCATCGCGAGGCCGCCGAGATCCTTCTTGCTCGGCGCATCCCAGCGGGCATCCTCCTGCCCATCAGACGCTGAGGATCTCAAGCCCTCACCGCGAGACCGCCGAGTTCCTTCTGCTCGGCGCATCCCCAGCGGGCATCCTCTTGCCCATCGGACGCTGAGGATCTCAAAGTCCTCATCGTGAGGCCGCCGAGTTCCTTCCTTCTCGGCGCATCCGCAGCAGGCATCCTCCTGGCCATCGGACGCTGAGGATCTCAAAGCCCTCATCGTGAGGCCGCCGAGTTCCTTCCTGCTCGGCGCATCCCCAGCGGGCATCCTCCTGCCCATCAGATGTTGAGGATCTCAAGCCCTCATCGCGAGGCCACCGAGTTTCTCCCTGCTCGGCGCATCCCAGCGGGCGTCCCCCTGCCCATCAGACGCTGAGGATCTGAAGCCCTCTTCGCGAGGCCGCCAAGCCCCTTCCTACTCGGCGCACCCCAACGGGTAGCTTCCTACCCAACAAAGACAAGGATCAATGTCCTCCTTAGAGGCAGCTGAGCGGCTTCCCTTCTCGGCCATCCCTGGCCGGTAGCTTCCCTACCCGCAACCCCAAGGATCAAAGCCCTCGCAAAAGGCATCTGAGCGGCTACCCCATTCGGTCATCCCAGGCTGGCGGTTGCCTACCCACGATGCCAGAGATCAAAGCCCTCACCAAGGGGCAACCGCGCAGCTTCACTGCCCGGTTATCCTTAGCAGGCCTCCTACGGCCCCTTCAACGCTAAGGATCAAAGTCCTCCTTAGAGACAGCCGAGCGGCTTCCCTGCTCGGCTATCCCTGGCCGGTAGCTTCCCTACCTGCAACGCCAGGGATCAAAGCCCTCGCGTGAGGCATCTGAGTGGCTACCCCGCTCGGTCATCCCCAGTAGGTATACTCCCCAACAGAGCTGCAGGTTTGTAGCTGTTAGTTATATGTATGCCCTAGAGGCCATTACTATACATAGGATGTATATTGTAGTGGATGCTGGGACATATATAGGGAGGACTTTCTTGCTCGACATGATAGTATGCTATCTGGTTACTCTTTACCTTAACGTGTACATTGATTGTCTCTCTGATACATGTTGTTAAAGCCCTTGGGATGTGTACTTGACTACCTGGACTATGATGCGGATCATACTAGTGGGGACATGGAAGTCCATAAGTACATCCTTCAAGGTCCCTAGTCATGGGTGTATCGAGACGGGGCATCGATATACCAGAGTAGACTAGCGTATACCTTCTCGACCCATTAAGATGGGCGATGGATGATCCCATATCCATTGGTGTTTGACATCAGAGATGATATACGGGTGCTCAGTGGAGACTGGGTACACTGGACGGACTCGCCGAGAACTCCCAGATGGTACTATACCTTACGTTAGATGGCAGTTCTCTGGTGACACTGGTACAGAGTAGTCTGTTGACCCGAGATCGTCATAGAGTCTTGTGTGGTTCCCACTGTGCTTTGATTTCCACCTTACCACGTCCAAGAGGGCATGCAAAACGGTGGTTTTTGGGTACAGTCCCGAGTCACATGGAGGCAATGAGCGATAGGAGGGGATTCGTCTCTCCCGGTATAGGGAGTTGATGTTGCGCTGTGTTCGATTGGCTATAGCTAGAAATCCCTGGCCAGGGTTGCTGAGATTTACTGGTAAGTGTTACCAGTAGTTTCTCGAACTGTTATAGACCTCATATCGACACGACTTATCGAGCTATTAGGGTCTGACGTTTACCACCCCTAGGCAAGATATGCGACATATCAGACGATCAGACCGGACTGTACGGTAAGTGTTACTGGTTGGATTCACAGGAGTGTGAGCGGGCTTGCTCGTCGATCTTCTGATCGCTCAATACCCGGGTGGCCGTTACGTTTAGCAGATCGCTTGCGGCTTGTGGGTGTTTGATATGATCATCATCTGCTGCCGGCGTATTGACGAGTCTTTAGAGTCCTACACAGAGGTTTCCTAGCTCAAGCGAAACGAAATAGGAGCGCATATGAGATATGTGCGGGACCGAGAATAATGCGTGTATGTGATACCGTATTCTATTCTCACGATGAATGTATCGAATGGTTATATGCGATATAACCTAGTTATCGAATCGAGGGTTGATTCGATAAGCCGATACATTGGATACTAGTCGGTTATATGCGATATGACCGGATCATTGAATCAAGTGTTGATTTAATGATTTAATGCATAATTATATATTTGATATATTACTTTGCATTAACTAGTATTGGTTCATTTTAAATGGATTTTCTCACTTGGATTGTGCACATTGTATATGTGATATACTTTTGTACACAAGTTTGTATCTTGTTTGATGATACATGCTAACTTGAGCATGTGTAAAGATTAAACCATGGTTGTGTAATGGTTAGGGTTTTCCTTTCATTTTCTTATTCATTTATTTATTGATTTATTCTTTATGGAAAATGAAAAGCATAAAGAGAAAAATGGTTGCTAACTTTGTTTGTATTATGAAGCTTCATGAAGCTTTGACTTAGTGACCATTTTGTCTCATGCTTAACCCTAACCATTCCACTTAACCCTAGTCTATTCTCGACACCTAACTAAGGTTAGCATATGATAAGTATTGATTTTATTATTCATTTTAGATATACTTATCATAACATTATCATCTTCTTCTTCTTCTTCTTTAAGAAGAAAACCTAGACTTCATCAATGGTGACTTGATGAAATGAGTGAGAAATCCAATTCTAAAGTGAACTCACTTCCTATTTCTTCATCCTTTACCTCTTGCCAAGTAGTATAGGGTGTTTTCTTCACAAGTTTTCATGGCTTGGTGAAGGTGGAGCTTGATCTAGTGATGCCTCGACGTAGATCATCTTCGGCATCGTCATCAATGACCTAGCCCGCCCATTTCTCCGATGAAGCCGATGCTAGAGCACGGGATTGGATTTGGACAGCAAGGGGACTTCATCATGGAGCTATGGAGGTGGAGAACCGGATCTACAAAGGTTGTATTTCCGTTCTTTTAGTTAAGTAGTTAACTAGTTTCTTTGGTCGCCTAAAATCTAGTTAACGATCCGTAGTCTAGGGTTTCTCGGCACCGTAAATTTTGAAATTGGCATGGTTGATGCCTTGTGAGACCTCTTGAGAGTGCCTAGGAACCCTACAGTGGTATCAGAGCCTAGCTAGAGCCTTAGACGATGCGTAGACGGTGTTAGAAGTCCGATTAAACCGAAACCCTAACACAAATTTGCTCTCTGGACTTTTTCCAAAAATTGGGTTTTTTCCAGATTAAAAATTTGCAGAAAATTCAGCAGGAAATTCTAAGAATTACGGTGCAAAAATTACCTAATGATCTTTCTAAAGTGCGGCGGAACCGCGGCATTAGCGTGCTAATGCGGCTGTTCCGCGGCCATTTTGTCTCTTCTCCCATTGAATTTTGCACAGTAATTCCTAATTTGCAGTGCTGGTTTTCCTGGGATATTTTTTTCTGAACTCAAGAGTTGAGTTTTCTGGGTTGTATTGGGGACTCGGTGTTTCGATCGGATTGTCTAATTTTGTCTATGTGGATTCCGGATAATTTTTGAATATGTTAAAAAGTTCGACCGGATATAAATACCCAATTTTTCCCCTATCGGGAAATTTCCAAGTGTTGGATTTTTCCGTGGTTTAAAGACGTTCTAAGTAGTGCAAGTAACTCGATGGACCCTCTAGAAGACAACAAACCTTAACTCGATTATGTGACCGTCTTGAACTGCCCTTTGAACCTTCGGGTTTGGGGCAGTACGGCGTGCCACATGTGAGGCGTTGGCTTGACCCTTCTACGGCTGGACCGTTGGTACTGAGGCACGAACTGAATGTTTTTAGACTTGTTTCATGTGTTGATCTGTATCGGGAAAACTTGGGTGTTTGAATGTTCGATCGGAAAGTTTAACATTTTCTAATTATCTGGAATGGGATACAATAATTGGAATTCACAAGTAGTTATGAGATAACTGAATGAATGTTATAAATCTAGCGGTTTAGTCTCACTTGATCGGTTGCCACGGAATTTTGATGTGATCAAAAGTCCGTCGCAATCACGTAGCGTACGCGGATACTCGCCGGGTAAACTTAATAGACAGCCTCGCCCCATAGCCCCGACCAAGTGACTGTAGGAGAACCCCGTCGCCGAAAGCATCCGTTCGGGTGCTCGCGGTAGCGGTGTTCCGCCTTGGTGCACTTCGTCGACGGCATCGGGGGTGCGGCCGTCTACTGAAGTTTGCGACGAGCATTCGATCAGGATGTCGGGAATCTTGTTGAATTGCCCGACTTGATATTGAAAAGTGTTTTCGATAACGAGACTAAAATACGGGGTTTATAATTGTTAGGCATGCGATGTCTAAGTAATTCATTTGTTCAGGCATGCGATGTCTGAGGTGGTTGCGGATTCCAACTGTTGTAGTTTTACACTTTCTTTTCTGTGACCGTAAGTGTAATATGTGATATCGCCGGTTTCGTTGCTATATGTCAACGGCAATTGGGATACGCATGTTTACTTACGTTGATGACATGTGATGTTATGTGTTGCTGGATATGTTATATTGGATCATCGTGTTTGAATAGCCCGGGGGTTTTTATGTGAGATGAGTGTTTTTCATTTTCTTTCATGTAAAAACTTGTATGTAATATTCTTTTATTGGGGCACTTCCAGGTTGCGGAAGATGTCACCCTTTGTATATTATTTACTTTTCCGCACTAGGATAGACCCAAGGAAGGGAGCACAAGTAACCGGGTTTTAGGGTCCAGTGGGAGACCAACTCGAGGAGTCGAGTCCGGGTCTCCTAACTCTAGAATTGGCAGGGTTGCTTGCCGCTCTCGTAGGGGTCTAGGGGTGTGGGTTTGGCTATTCATCGCGACCGTGGAATCCGTGTTTTATACTGGCTCGTATTGAAAACACGGACGTCCTAGTATATCCAATATTTCATATGTTTCTTCTGCTGCGATATCTGTGATGTGATCATGTGATATGTTCTGTGATGGATACTGTATATAGTATATATGATATATTATATAGACGTTACTTATGTTTTACACCCGCGCTAGCCCTGCCCCGCTCTGCCGTTAGTTACCTAACCTAACGGTGCACGAGGGAATATCGAGGCGAATGCGGATGGCATAAGTGTACGTCGTATTTATCTGTGATGTTTAGGTATTTAAATGATGGGACTTCATTAATGAGATTAATGAAATAAAAGAAACCTAAGATGTTGTAGAATCGAATTTCAAAATTAAAACAGGTAGCTACAGTTCTTGCTTTGCACAGAGGTATATATGATATATCCTGCACCTTATTCGATAAGGAAAGGACCGAGATCCCTTCACCGGGAGTGACTCCTTTAGCAATAACTGGCAAATGCTACACACTCGGTTTGTCTTTTGATTGCTTTTAAGTGTTTTTGCTTTGCACAGTGATATATATGATATATCCCGCACTTCATTCGACGAGGAAAGGACCGACGATCCCTTCACCGGGAGTGACTCCTTTAGCAAAACTAGAAAAGCCTCAAAAGCACTCCATTTTAAAATCATTTGATTCTACAACGATATCAAGTTCATTACGCAATAGGTTTTCAGAAAAACCTGTCGTAGCCCTCCGTCATTTCAGATAAGTAGTAGTTAGTATTCGTGCTGCGTTTGTTGGCCTTTGTCAAGGCGTAGTGTGCGGTAGCTAACTGGTGCTTATCTGCTTATGCATATGATGCAGATTGGGTTAGGGTAGTCGTGCGACCTTGTTGGCCTTTGTTAAGGGCCGTGCGGGTGGGTTTAATTCAATCAGGAAATGACGGGTTGAACTTGACTACCATCTTATGGTTTGTTGGTCTTTGTCAAGGTCATAGGAGGTTAGGGGTAAAATATTATCAGGAATTTTAAGTGTTGAAATTTGCAACGAGATTGCATACCTTCTATGAGATAGTTGGATCCCGATATCCGCTGCGAGTAAGAGTTACTCCTGGGAGAGTTTTACACATTACAATTAGCCGATCAAGTAGGTGTCTAGAAAGGTGTTAACGAGGTTACGCCTCTGGGAAAACGAGGTTTACATTAATTAGGTTCGTGCGAAAGCACGGGGGACCTCCCTCAAAGTACCGACACTTGCCTGGCTGAAAGATTGGCGAACTTGTAGTGTGTAATTAATCCCGGCTAGTCTTTCCTTTTAGGGTTTGAAGGAAGATTTGATAAAAATCAGTGGGAGCCATCCTGATTAGATAAAATAATAACCAATCTATTCTTGCAAGAGCATACGCTGAGTGTTTTCTTCTCTCTTTCCTGGTAGCGACCATATCACGCCTTAATCAAGATAATAATACGGATTATTGACCGAACCCGCTTGTTATACTGAGCTGGGGAACGTTGGTCCCGCTCCAACTTATAATTGTTATAAGACAGAGCAGGAAATTGGGGAATACCAGATTTCCCTTGCCGCCCAAACGAAGAGAGTGCATGCTGATGCATCATCTTCGGGTGTGTTCATTACAAAGAACTGTTTCTCTGTATCCTCTATATCCTGGGTATGTGATACCAGATCAGGATCCCAGATATGTAATCTGTTACATAGGGCTACAGAAAGGTAGAGAGCTGAGAACGGGTGATAAGTTTCATGAGGCAGAAAACGGGGCAAGTGTTGCAGCCAAGTCTGTTGGTCACTGTCACCCTGTATTACCAATACATTGATTCTGAACGAATGTTATTAGATACCGAACCTGATATACAAAATCATATCAATCTCTTTATTAGTAAAGAAAGGATAAAATTTTGTATAGTTGGATAATGTTTTGAACATTTCCTATATCAAAAGTTGATCGGTTCAGGCACGTTATCTAAAAGCATTGATGTTCTAAATCAAACTACAGTTCTTTAGTATACGGAACACACAAAAGAGGAAGAGTTCAGAAATGAACAAATCCTTCTTGAGGCATTGTAGACTAGGTCATATCAATGTGACCCGACTAGCTGAAGTTACATGTAGATGCATATTTAAATCAGTTTGAATTTACATCTTGTGAAACTTGCCAGTCATGTCACAGAAATAAGATGACCATAGCTCCGTTTACTGGAAACAGAGAAAGAGTTAGTGAACTCTTGGGATGATACATGTTGATGTATGAAGGTCCCCTGTCTATACATGCCAAGACCGGTTCTTTGTACTTCATTACATTCTTTGATGATCTCTCGAGACTCAGACATATGTTCCTGTTGAAACACAAGTCTGAACCTTTTGAGATATTTACAGAATATAAGAGAGAAGTAGAGAACCAAAATACGGGTATAAGCATTATGTCCTTTGATGTGATCAAGGAGGAGAATACTTGAGCACGGAAATTCTGGACTATTCTAAAGGAGAATGAGATTCTCTCTCAGCATTACTCCTCCGTATACACCATAGCACGATGTTTTATCGGGGCGGAGCAATTGCATCCTATGTGATATGGTGTGTTCTATGATGAGTACTACTGAGTTTCCTATTTCCTTTTGGGAGTTATGCACTTATGAAGTTGCATACCTATTGAATAGGGTTCCGATCAAATCAGTTGCCTACTACTTCATATGTGATATGGAAAGGGAAGAGCCTATACCTTAAGTTAGTTAAGATTTGGGGTTGTCCGGCCTATGTCTAAAAGCAAAATCCGGATAAGCTCGAGGCAAGGTCTGTAATGTAGAACTGGAAAGGTTCTAGCTATACAAACTACAACAGATGATTTGGTAGAACCAAAGGATTCAGTAGATTCCAACGAACCTCAGCCTCTCCGCCGATCTAGTAGGGTTCCTCACCCACCTGAGAGATATTTTGGTTTCTCTATGACAGTGGGAGTGAGGATTGCATCATGAGATGATGACCCAACTAGTTTCGAGCTGGCCATCAGGAGTGGGACTCTGTAAGAATGACTGGATGCTTAGTGATCTGAGATGGAATCCTTATACACCAACAAAGTATGGACTTTGGTTGCTATATCTAAAGGGTTAAATCCCCATCAGGAGCAAGTATATCTTGAGAAGATTACTTGGTGTATATGGAAAAGTTGAGACTTTCAAAGCTAGACTTGTTAAAGGTTTTCGTCATCGACCAGGCGTGGATAATGATGAAACCTTTTTCTAATGGCTATGCTTAAGTCCATCCAGATCCTACTTGCCTTGGCTACATACCATGACTACGATATCTGGCGGTTGGGTGCCATGACTGCTTTTCTAAATGAAGTTTTAGAAGAGAACGTCTATAAGTACACAGCCAGAGGGCTTCGTAGACAGTGGGAGCAGCGGAAACGTGTACAAGATGCTTTATAGGATAAAGCAGGTATCGCGGAGTTGGGACATCTGTTTTGATGTGTTAGTCAAAGAGTTTGACATCATCAAAATGGTAGATGAACCTTGTACATACAAAAAGGTAGTAGGGAGTATAGTGACGATCCTCGTAGAGTACGTGGATGACATGCTCTTGATAGGGAAGGAGTTTCCTATGCTACGCTCGGTCAATCTCCGCTTATCACAATGATTCTCCATATAGGATCAATATGATACCTCCTAAATCCTGGGTTTTGGATCTATGAGATAGATCTAATTGGATGTTAGGATTCTCACTAGTTGTAGTGAGATGGTATCAACCGATCCTGGGGAGAATCACTGGAAGGGTTCCAGGGTGATAAAGACGACTGAATGTCAGTCACAGGCATTGTCTTTACCCTCTATTGAGGGACGGTATGTTGGAAGAGTTCCAAGCAAGATACCGTGACATACTAGACGATAAAGGCTGGATACATCGCTACTTAAGATGCTACCAAAGAGGCTGTCTGGATGTATATTGGTTCATGAGATGAACTATGTTCCTACCATTGTGAGACAATGGAGTTGTGGCTTATGCCAAGGAACGCAGGTCCCATCAGTGATCCAGACATATTCTAAGGCAGTATCACCTGATCATGGAGATGGTTGATCTCCAGGGGATCGAGGTCAGGAGAGTAGACTCAGAGGACAACACGGCGGATCCACTCACAAAGGCCTTTTCCCAGAGAGAGACTTTTATGGGATGGTTGAGTATGAGATACTACAACCACTGCTACAGATGGCCCTAGTGCAAGTGGGAGATTGTTAGTTATATGTATGCCCTAGAGGCCATTACTATACATAGGATGTATATTGTAGTGGATGCTGGGACATATATAGGGAGGACTTTCTTGCTCGACATGATAGTATGCTATCTGGTTACTCTTTACCTTAACGTGTACATTGATTGTCTCTGTGATACATGTTGGTAAAGCCCTTAGGATGTGTACTTGACTACCTGGACTATGATGCGGATCATACTAGTGGGGACATGGTAGTCCATAAGTACATCCTTCAAGGTCCCTAGTCGTGGGTGTATCGAGACGGGGCATCGATATACCAAAGTAGACTAGCGTCTACCTTCTCGACCCATTAAGATGGGCGATGGATGATCCCATATCCATTGGTGTTTGACATCAGAGATGATATAAGGGTGCTCAGTGGAGACTGGGAACACTGGACGGACTCGCCGAGAACTCCCAGATGGTACTATACCTTACGTCAGATGGCAGTTCTCTGGTGACATTGGTACAGAGTAGTCTGTTGACCGAGATCGTCATAGAGTCTTGTGTGGTTCCCACTGTGCTTTGATTTCCACCTTACCACGTCCAAGAGGGCATGCAAAACGGTGGTTTTTGGGTACAGTCCCGAGTCACATGGAGGCAATGAGCGATAGGAGGGGATTCGTCTCTCCCGGTATACGGAGTTGATGTTGCGCTGTGTTCGATTGGCTATAACCGGAAATCCCTAGCCAGGGTTGCTGAGATTTACTGGTAAGTGTTACCAGTAGTTTCTCGAACTGTTATAGGCCTCATATCGACACGACTTATCGAGCTGTTGGGGTCTGACGTTTACCACCCCTAGGCAAGATATGCGACATATCAGACGATCAGACCGGACTGTACGGTAAGTGTTACTGGTTGGATTCACAGGAGTGTGAGCGGGCTTGCTCGTCGATCTTATGATCGCTCAATACCCGGGTGGCCGTTACGTTTAGCAGACCGCTTGCGGCTTGTGGGTGTTTGATATGATCATCATCTGCTGCCGGCGTATTGACGAGTCTTTAGAGTCCTACACAGAGGTTTCCTAGCTCAAGCGAAACGAAATAGGAGCGCATATGAGATATGTGCGGGACCGAGAATAATGCGTGTATGTGATACCGTATTCTATTCTCACGATGAATGTAGGACCGAGAATAATGCGTGTATGTGATACCGTATTCTATTCTCACGATGAATGTATCGAATGGTTATATGCGATATAACCTAGTTATCGAATCGAGGGTTGATTCGATAAGCCGATACATTGGATACTAGTCGGTTATATGCGATATGACCGGATCATTGAATCAAGTGTTGATTTAATGATTTAATGCATAATTATATATTTGATATATTATTTTGCATTAACTAGTATTGGTTCATTTTAAATGGATTTTCTCACTTGGATTGTGCACATTGTATATGTGATATACTTTTGTACACAAGCTTGTATCATGTTTGATGATACATGCTAACTTGAGCATGTGTAAAGATTAAACCATGGTTGTGTAATGGTTAGGGTTTTCCTTTCATTTTCTTATTCATTTATTTATTGATTTATTCTTTATGGAAAATGAAAAGCATAAAGAGAAAAATGGTTGCTAACTTTGTTTGTATTATGAAGCTTCATGAAGCTTTGACTTAGTGACCATTTTGTCTCATGCTTAATCTTAACCATTCCACTTAACCCTAGTTTATTCTCTACACCTAACTAAAGTTAGCATATGATAAGTATTGATTTTATTATTCATTTTAGATATACTTATCATAACATTATCATCTTCTTCTTCTTCTTCTTTAAGAAGAAAACCTAGACTTCATCAATGGTGACTTGATGAAATGAGTGAGAAATCCAATTCTAAAGTGAACTCACTTCTTATTTCTTCATCCTCTACCTCTTGCCAAGTAGTATAGGGTGTTTCCTTCACAAGTTTTCATGGCTTGGTGAAGGTGGAGCTTGATCTAGTGATGCCTCGACGTAGATCATCTTCGGCATCGTCATCGATGACCTAGCCCGCCCATTTCTCCGATGAAGCCGATGCTAGAGCCCGGGATTGGATTTGGACAGCAAGGGGACTTCATCATGGAGCTATGGAGGTGGAGAACCGGATCTACAAAGGTTGTATTTCCGTTCTTTTAGTTAAGTAGTTAACTAGTTGCTTTGGTCGCCTAAAATCTAGTTAACGATCCGTAGTCTAGGGTTTCTCGGCACCGTAAATTTTGAAATCGGTATGGTTGATGCCTTGTGAGACCTCTTGAGAGTGCCTAGGAACCCTACAGTAGCCCTCATAACGAGACCACTGAGCCTATCACATGCAGCGGATCCGAAGCCCCAAAAAAAGACATCAGGTCTATCCAAGTCTGAGTAATCCCCACTCGACTTCGGGGCCATGGAGATGCCTCCTTCTCGGCCGTGCTTGGCACACTAGGCAGGCGATTGAAGTCAACTCAACGACCGATCGCTCCGCTTGTCGTTCCCGTGTTGGGCCGTATCCTATCAGACGCCGCAGGTCTGCACACGTCGCGTCGGCTAGCCGACGCTTGACACGCAGACCGTCGCTTCAGTGACAGGATGCACGAACCGGCGCACCCTCCTTAAATGCGGAGATTTCGCCCTGATTTGCTGGCATGAAAGGTAGCTGATAGCCCGGGGATGTGTCCCGACGAAATCTTAGGAGGGAGCTCGCCCCAGGCATCGCGGCAGTCCACTCTTGATCCGACACACCAGCTGGTCGGGACAAGAGTGGGAGGCTAATGATGGTGCTCAATATTGGCGATCTACAAGATCATGACACGTGGCAGATGACGTGTCCCAAGACCCAGAAGAAAGGGCCTACAGAGGCCGATCATGCCACCCCTGTACCCGACCTGCAGGCACAAGTTGGCCTTCCTCGGGGACCCCTGCAAATTTGCCTCCTCGGCCCCTCGGCTCGCCCCGAGCTGTCACAAGACCAAGACTCCTCGGCCCTCTTGCTCGCTTCCGAGCTCCCCAGCCGAGACCGTCTTCCTCGGTCCCTCTGGCCGACCAACTCCACTACTCACAGGTGCAACCGCCGCTCCGCAAATCTCGCCATGCGCAGATTCTCCGCCATCAACATCCTACGTTCCACGCCATCATGATCCGCATTAATGGGCGATCCACTCTCTACGCGGGCGTGACGTCGGGAGCATAACTGCCGGTGAGATTCTCGCGCCTGCTGCCGCGTGCTGCCGCCACTATATAAACCCCCATCACAGAGGGGTCAAGTAAGCCATTTTTTACTCCACTTAGCCGTTACTCTACTCAGATCTAGTACTAACTTGATCGTTGGAGAGTCCTCGGTGGTACCAAACCACCCCGGAACTTCTTTGCAGGTAATCGGCGCTAACCTCCTCAAAACCCATTGAGACCCACACGAAACAAGGGATCACCTCCCAAATCCATCGGGAGATCGATGGAAGACAACATCTGAGGGAGACCCGAAAAGGACCTCCATCAGTCCCAATCTATTCTGATCCCAAAAATGACCGTCCCAGATTTGATACCGTGTTGGTATATATTGAGTTTAGTGATTGGTTATTTTCGATTTTGAATTAAGTTTACTAATTGATTATTGAATTTATTAGTGCACTATCAGTTTATTTCACATAATATATATTACTAATAAAATAAAATGACAAACAGTTTATGGTTTTCTTTATAACATATTTAAAAAACATTTTAGACATCATTGATCTACACCGCAATCCGATATATTTTTGATATGAGATGGCTGATATTGCTGAGATAATCGATTCCAATCCCTAAAATGTGTTTGATAACAGTTCCGATACAGGATATCAGACCTTGTTTCAGACTGTACGAGGTATGCTATGCTTTTGATTTGGTGTCAAGGTGACAAATAGGCCGGGCGGCCCGCATCCTGGCCCGGCTAGGCTCGGCCACGATCCCGAGCCGGATCTCGTTCGAGCCGGTGGGGTCCTGAAGTAAATTAAATTTTTTTTGAAGGCCAAGTAAAATTTTGAATATTTTGCTTTAAACTTTTTTTGTGGGCCCCGCTGCCCATGGTTTGTCCTGGCTGAGGAGGAATCAAAATGATGAGAGTTAAAGGGAGTGGGATAACAAAGGGGTGGGGATTCTAAAGGGGGAAAACAAAAAAAAATTGAAATAAAAAGGAAGGGAGCATATGGGTGTTGGATATGTATGCCCTAGAGGTCTTTATTTTATAGGATGCTAGGGATGTGTATGTACAGAACAATCTTGCTCGATATGATAGTATACTATTTGGTTTGACTTTATTTTAACATATGTATATGTTTTACTTGTTATTTCATATCGCTAATACATGTTAACAAAGCCTGTAGGATCTTTGCTTGACTACCAGTGTTGTGATGACAATCATACATGTGAGAGCTGGGTAATCGACAAGCACATCCTTAAATGTCCTTAGTCGTGGAAGTATCGAGACCGGGTATCGATATTTCAGTGCAGACTGGTGTATACATTTCTAGTCCCTGACGAGGGGCGATGTTGGTCCCACAGTCATTGGTATGTTTCACTTAAGATTGTATATAGGTGCTCACTAAGCGTGATTACACTGGACGGACTTGCCGAGAACTGGTTAGATGATATTATACCTATCATCAGATAGAGGTTATCTGGTGACATTAGTACAGATAGTCTGTCGACCTGAGATCGTCATTTTTATCGTGTGAGTTCCCACTGTGCTTTGATTACCACCCTATCACGGCTCTATTGAGTCGTGCAAATAGGTTTTAGTTGGATACAGTCCCGGGCCACATGGAGGCAGTGAGCGATTTTTGGGGATTCGTTTCTCCCGATATAGGGAGTCGATATCGCGTTGTATTCGGTTGGCCAACACTATAAGTCCTTGGTTAGGGCGGTTGAGAATTATTGATAGTTAGATCAGTAGATTCTTGGATGGTCTTGAGCCACATCGGCACGATTTGTCGGTTATTAGGGGTTCGGCGTTTTCCACCTCCTTGACCCAGCATGCGATACTCTTATATGAACAGACCGGACTGTATGGAGATTTTCACGGACATGCCCAGTAGGGGTTCAAATGAGTTTGCTCGTCGGCCTTCTTTTCGACAGGAATCTGGGTAGCCGTTACGTACATCTAGTTACACTGACATGCTTGTGATTAAACCCACTGCCAGCGTACTGTCAAGTCTTTAGAGTCCCACACAGAGGGTTTCCCTTGTTCAGGCAAAACGATATAGAGACCGTATGTGTAAGTCGATGTCGCGCACCGCGTGGGTCCGCGGGGAGATGGAATGTTCAAAAACGATCTTTCGAAGCTCGCAACACCGACTTGAACTCCAGGATCAATGCTAAATCTTAATTAGGTAAACTTGCTAAGAGGTTAACTATTTGGAAAAAGATTTATACCTCACGTTACAAGTCCTTCATGTCTTCATCGCTGTCCTCCTCTTCGTCACAAGCTTCGCGAATCGAAACGGATCGGGCAATCTCGACGGCCTCCTCGACTCAAAGACGATCCACCCGAGAGTCTATAATCCGAGTTCCTAGCTCAAATTCGAGGTAACTATGGCTTCTAGTTCGCTAAACTAGAAGTCCTAAATGGTGTAGAGAGTGTAGATGGATTAAAGTGTCTCTATTTGCCCTAGGTTTCTCAACACATGAGAGATAAGGGCAAGAAGAAGAAGAAGGAGAACCTTGATGAAAAGCTAGTGAAGAAAAGAGAGCATGTGAAGTGAGAATGGCTCTAATTCTTCATTTGTGATGAATAATACCTCTAAATAAAATATCTAGCACCCTTGATAAAAATATCTAGCATTCTTGATAAAAATATCTAGCAAACATAATCATCATAAAATGAGTCATGTTATGAGTCACACCAAAGAGCCATGCTAGCCTCCACCTCATTTCCTCCACCTAATAATGTTTTAATCAAAAGATTAAAACCCTAATTAGGTGTCTCCTTCTAGAAACAATCTCGAGTAAATTATGAAAATGCCCCTCATTCATATATACATACCCGCATACGCATTCCGAAGAATACGAATACAAAGAGATTTAAATAATCCATCAATATAATAATAGAATCCGGCTTAAACCTAAGCCCACTAGTATTATCCTCCTAATCATCATATGTGCACAAGTACATGTAAGTGATCGAAATCCTGCCGTAAAACCATACGGCCTCTACACTTTTTGCCTGGTGCAGGGAAACTCTCTATGTGGGACTCTAAAAACTCGACACTACACTGGCAATGGGTTTAACCACAAGCCGCAGGCGTATAACATTTCAGAAAATATAAAATATTATTTTTGGAATTTAATATTAAAATAATATTTTTCTCGAAAACTGTCCGATTTGCGAAATAGGAGTTTTCGAAAAAGGGTATAAATATATACCAATAATTTTGAAATAATTGGAAATTAAAATGATTTATTCATTTAAAAATATATTTAAGAGATTTGGCATTTAAAAAATTTATTATATACAGTTTTAATAAAAACCCGATTAGTGTACTGCTAATCGTGATTAAGCCAAATCCGTGTTTCTACAGTTTTCCATGGCCAGTGTACCATGTCATGTTACATTTGGTTACATGTTGTTGCATTTTTGTTGATTTATGGGTATTATGTGATTTGGTTTTGAAATTTGAAAGAGAAAAGAAAAAGAAACGAAAAAGGGTTAAAAGGTGAATGATTGGGGAGAGAGAGTGTGTGTGAGAATATGTGAGAGAGAGGGGGGGGGGGGGGCAGCTTGCTGCCATGACCTTTCCCCCCATCATTTTCATCTCCTTCTTCATCTCCTCAAGCCCATCTCCCTCCACTTCAAACCCTAGATCCATCTCCAAATAATCCCCAAAATCTTATACTCTCTTCACAAAAATTAATCTCCATCTCTTCCTCTACACATTGAACCAAGCAAAGTGGAATTTTGATGACATAGGGGAGCTAGGGCTGTCTAGAGTGGCTTGAATGAGGTATAGCTTCTTCCATGTAGCTAGTTTTATGGTTCTTTCTATTCTAGTTTAGTTTAGAGATGGTTTGGTGGTGATTTGTGGAAATTGGAAAATCCTAGTGAGGGTTTGAGTGAAGTTGTGGATTGATGATGTTTGAGTGGTTGTTGAGGGGCTGTTTAAGACCTGAGAATGAGTATGGGAAACCAAAATACGGATTTGGGATTTGAGTTCATGTCGGTTTTGTGCGAATAAAGGGTGTGCAGGGAAATTTGGAGCAACCCGGGGGATTTTTGAGAGTAGCAAACAACACCAGGGACCCATTTAGAGTACTAGGAGACCACCCAGACCATACGAACCCCAACAGAGGCACCATGGCCGAGGTGGCCGGATTTTATAGTGTTTTGGCCGGCCACTTGGTGGTATTTGGTGTCGGGGTTGATCCAGTAGGTCTTATACATCATATACAGCACCCTAAACTTGTTTGTGCAACCCCTTTTGGCCTGAATCAAAATCTGGAGGCACTTTGGTGTGATTTTGGCTATGTTTTCCGTATTTTGAAATATTTAGTTTTGATATTAGGATTTGTCTTTGGTTGTTAAATGTTTGTACATCAACGACTAGGGGTAATTTGTTGGTTTTGCATACGTGGTTTATATGTTCTAACCTATAGGCGATTCGTGTGCCGTTTTGTCTTCCGAACTTGATGTTAATATGCATTTGCGATTGTTTATTATTGTATGTACCCTCGCGTGGATTCCGAGGCGACGGAGCATAGCGTCATCGACTTTGGCAAGCGAAGACCAAGGTGAGTGGATCTATATCCACGGGGGAAGTCGGGTGGATGGCGTATAGCACCCCCGCACATTTTGATGGAAACCGATTGTTATATAGAATATGGTTAAGGGAACCTTATATAGAAAACTATAAATAGAGTTAAAAGAAAGTGAAACCATATTATAAACTAAGGATAGTTAGAAGTGATATGATACGACTAGTATGTGATGACGGAACTTGAGGATGGGATTGACGATATTGCTGTTTAGGGTACTATATGACTAGATAGCCGACGTAGATGTGTCATCCAAACCATACCTATTTCCAAACTAAAAAATCGTATGCATCCTTTAAACATATACCCGGAGGGATATTACGGATTTTCAAATGATATCTTTTCCTTAAAAACACCGTAACCCCTACTTTCAAAACTACGATTCGCATATTTCAAAAACTGTTTGTATTGTTCGGGTGTGTTTATAAGATTATATACTTATGTTTTTAGTAAAGGTATAATGAATATGTGAAATTGACTTGATGTGGGATATAAATACGATGAAAGAATATTGTCACGACCCGCAGGGAACAGAACGTGACTGGCACTTAAGTTTACGAAACATCTCAAGACGTTCGTAAAATAAGTAAGCCAAAGCCCAGAAACCAAAACCAAATAAGCAAAAGAGTGAAAGAAAACCAATCAATTGAAAGCGAGTTATCAAATAAGTCATATCAAACCTTTTTTTTTTAAACAATATCAATTTTTTCGAAAATTTCGGCAGAGTCTCCTTTGTAAATACTGGCCCCCAAAATGGGTACAACAAGAATATATATGAATCCAACAAAATAGGGCATCCCCAAACGGGAGCTAGCTCTTCGCCACAAGGCGGTCACAAATCCCACGTAATATAAAACAACAACATGCAAAATAATCATAAAGAGCATGAGAAAACAGCATGTCGACTCAAGTGAGCTCGACCCCAAAATACAGCATAAAAAGTCCACAAATCTCACAGTCTCATCTCTAGGTCAATATACAATAATACTGGTAGATACAGTAGATGGAGTGCTCTAGATACAAAGAATATACAAGGTGGTGTAAAAATAATAATATAACCCACCTAAGAGCAAAATCTCGAGTCCAGGCAAAAGAGGCAAAAGAGGCAGGTGCGCCCGCCGCTACTGTACAGACGGAGCGGACCTAAAAAAGGCTGTGGCACAACGGGGGTGAGTTGCCAACTCGTGAGTAATAAATAACATCTACACAGGCTATCGTATGCATGCACGCAAGCATCCTAGCATCTAAATACAGGTAAGGCAGGAGATAATGGCAAGTATGTATGCGATATGAATATACTAGCAGGTATGAATGCAATGCGAATCAACTCGTGATCTGAATGTATAAGTATAAGAAATCATGTTTTTCCGTTTAAGAATCTCTTTTGAAATACCAGCACAATACCAATAAAATCAACCAGAACCTGTATCTAGCAACGACACCTCAAAACTATCACAAATCTCATATATCCATGTCATAGTATCTCTGGCCTCAGCCATCCGGCTGACCCAGCTCAATATCAAAATCTCATCATCTCGCGGCCACGGTCGGTATCCTGTGGATATCCGCCGTGCCAAACAGTCACCGGTAGGTAATCCATCCCCTGCCAGGCTCAACGTCAACACCACATTCATCTTGCCCCGGGGTACCATACCGGGCCCACCATGTACCCGAGACGGTTCATCCAACTCCTTGAAACGGGTCTCGAAAACCACAGCAAACTCATGGTGGATGACACTACATCACTAGAAAACCGCAATTTACATATTTTAAAAATATAATAAGTTTAGAAATTTTGCGGCTTTCCCCCGAAATCAAGAAATATCATAAAATCTCAAGAAACCCTCATAAGTGCATGTGTCAATGATAATGAATGCATATGGTAACAATAATCAAGTTGCAATGTGTGATTAATAGACTAGGCATGAACAAATGATATGATGAGGTACATGCACATGAATAGCAATGCTACGATTTCATTTTAAGGAATTAAAGGCAATAGTACAAGTTTAAGTATCAATTATAGTAAAAGGTTTCAATTTAAAGGTTATCTAGTGTGGTGGCATGGCAATTACCAGGGTGTGTGTGTAAGCATGAATAGTGCTCGTGCTGCATATAAAAACCCTGGCAATGGTGCAGGTGTCCTATAAAATGGGTTCGCATATGTATGTCAAATAAGGTATGGATGTAGTTACTAATATCACTAAAATCTTAGCTACTTAAACTATCGGGAGACTTGCCCCATCCAAACGATAGTTCCCCGTAGATGTTAATTCTACTCACTGAAATCCTCAGCTAGCTACGTCCGATCACCGCTTTCCCTTTTCGTGCCGCGTCCAAAGCCTCCGCGACCGAACCTGGAATTTACATCAATACAAGACATAAGGTTACATATCATGAAACGACGCAAATCCCGAACGAGAATATCTACGTTCACAAGCTAGGTACAACGTGCACAAGGTGCGCGGAACACGCGAAAATCGCAAAAACTGCAAAAATTGCCGATTTGGTCGCCCGGCAAAACTAAAACCCGATTACTCAAAAATCCGCACTCACGCATCCTAAATGTCATAGGATAAGCCAACAATATAATCTAGATATCGCAATTAATTCATCATAATATTTTATAACACAACTAGATTAAAGAATTCTAACCATAACCACTTAAAAGAGTAGAAATTATACCTCAAATCTATGGATCTAGCAAGAAGAAATTTGCATCAATTGATGGCCTCATAGCATCATGATTCCAAGCAAGAGAGGTGAAGGAAAAAGGGATGAAGGATGGAGTTTAATTTGTGAGGTTTAAATTTGGAATTTTTGAAGCAACTTAATGAATTTTTTGAAGAAAATGAAAAGAACCAAGAGATGAAGGGGGGCTGCTGGAATTCGGCCAGAAATGAGGGAGAGGGGATGGTGTGGGGTGTGGGAAAGAAGTCTTGGTCAACTCCTACCAACCCCAAAAGACTATACCCAAAAACAAATTCAAACCTTTCTCAAAACAACCATCATTTCCACACAATAAAACAAGTCAAGGAGCATGGAATTTTTCTGGACCTGATGGTTGTGGGGCCATCTTAGAGGTGAGGAATGAGTGGGAGAGAGTGCACAAAAAAATTTTATGCAAAAAGACCCCCTACAAGTCCAAAATTGCAAGTTTAAGCTTAAAATTCAATAAATTTCGTTTTCCATAATAAAAATTAGTTAAAACTTAAAATAAATTACTAAAAATTTATGTTACAACTAGATTTTAATTAAAATGATTTTAAAGCTTAATTTTAGCCCATTTAAATTTGTATTTATCGCTAATTTAATGTATTTTCTTACCGGCTTAAAATAATATTGAAAAATTAGGGAAAAATTTTAAACGACCAGAATTTCATAATTAACTCATTTGCTACTAAAAACTAGCAATTACCTATCCAAATTAGGTATAATTAGTCCTAAACTGAAAAATAACAAAAAAGACGGTTTTCGGAAAAATACCGAATTTTCACCGATTTTCAGGAAAACACCAAAACGACTTTTCAAGGCGTTACAAATATAAGACGTAATAGATGATACGATGATGTGTTGGTATACGGATGCGAGTCGATTGAGATGATTGATACCTTGCCGGTCCCCTGATATGAGATTGTTATGGATGTGACTTGGGGCATAGGTACGTAGATATATATATTTATATATATGGTGAATCATGTGTGATTGCCGTACGAGACGTTAGGTCCGTACCCCTCATTGTCATATAGGATGATAGGATCCTTTTTGATTTACTGCCGCCGTATGATGATTTTCCGTACGTGATTAGTTTGACTTGATGATTGATCCATACCCTTGACTAGAGGATGCCGTACGATGGATTATACCGTACGTGACGTTGTGTTGCTAGATGCCGATGGATTGATTCACAAACTCGGTCCTGTTAGATACGTATACCCGTCAGCATTTGCGTATGATTTATCTTATGCTGCATTCATGTTATTCGAATTGCATTACTTATACCTGTGATATTACACCTGCACCATTATCGATGATGCGTATGTTACACGTACACAGATTGTAGGCTCACACACTTCATCATCGATAATTGCCATGTCACTACATAGTAGGATTGCTGCATTAGGATATGACTCCTTGCATGATATACTTGCGTACATACATATTGTACGTCCATACTTGCTATAGCTACATACACATATGCACCTTTATGCGATATTGCATTCGATTTTGGAGATTTGGGAACCACATGATATATTTTAAAACTGGATTCATTTAAAAGAGCGGTTTTCCCTCGATATGTGCATATTACTGTTCCATATTGCATGATATACTGATATGCTTACATTTCTGTCATATGTCGCATACATCATGCTTTACGATTATACGCATTGAGATATGTTGTTTTCATGAGATTTCTGGATTTGAGAACCGTGGTATTATTTCAAGAAAGTATGCATTATTTTGAAAACCCGGTTTCTCTTGATATTATATTTCAGTTTGTCCACCATGTGTTTTCTCGGTTCTGAGAGTGGCATGTGAAACCCGATTCGAGGAGCGGTAGGCACCGTCTGCGAGTACATGGTAGACCCGGTGAGGTACCCCGGGGCAAGAAGACTCGTATATGTTAGACGGTGAGCCTGGCAGGGGAGCACTACCTACCGGTGATTGTATTTGGACTCGGCGGTTATCCGGAGGATACTGACCGGAGTAGAGAGATGGATATGAGGGCCGACCAGGGTGAACGGCGCCTGAGACATATGAGGATTTACGTGTCGATGCTGGACATGGGTTTCATGATGTTTTCGAGTGTCGAGATTGGACACTCCAGTTCCATGATTTTGATGCGTCGCGAGGGACACACGTTGATTTATATCCTTATATTTTCATGCATATGTTTTTATGAGTTTTACATGCATGATTGTTAGTTATATGTATGCCCTAGAGGCCATTACTATACATAGGATGTATATTGTAGTAGATGCTTGGACATATATAGGGAGGACTTTCTTGCTCGACATGATAGTATGCTATCTGGTTGCTCTTTACCTTAACGTGTATACTGATTTTCTCTCTGTTACATGTTGGTAAAGCCCTTAGGATGTGTACTTGACTACCTGGACTATGATAAGGATCATACTAGTTGGGAAAGGGTAGTCCATAAGTACATCCTTCAAGGTCCCTAGTCGTGGGTATGTCGAGACGGGGCATCGATATACCAGAGTAGACTAGCATATACCTTCTCGACTCATACAGATGGGCGATGGATATCCATTGGTGTTTGACATCAGAGATGATATACGGGTGCTCAGTGGAGACTGGGTACACTGGACGGACTCGCCGAGAACTCCTAAATGGTATTATACCTTACGTCAGATGGCAGTTCTCTGGTGACACTGGTACAGAGTAGTCTGTTGACCCGAGATCGTCATAGAGTCTTGTGTGGTTCCCACTGTGCTTTGATTTCCACCTTACCACATCCAAGAGGGTGTGCAAAACGGTGGCTTTTGAGTACAGTCCCGAATCACATGGAGGCAATGAGCGATAGGAGGGGATTCGTCTCTCCCGGTATAGGGAGTTGATGTTGCGCTGTGTTCGATTGGCTATAACCGGAAATCCCTGGCCAGGGTTGCTGAGATTTACTGGTAAGTGTTACCAGTAGTTTCTCAAACTGTTATAGACCTCATATCGACAAGACTTATCGAGCTGTTGGGGTCTGACGTTTACCACCCCTAGGCAAGATATGCGACATATCAGACGACGAGACCGGACTGTACGGTAAGTGTTACTGGTTGGATTCACAGGAGTATGAGTGGGCTTGCTCGTCGATCTTCTGATCGCTCAATACCCGGGTGGCCGTTATGTTTAGCAGACCGCTTGCGGCTTGTGGGTGTTTGATATGATCATCACCTGCTGCCGGCGTATTGACGAGTCTTTAGAGTCCTACACAGAGGTTTCCTAGCTCAAGCAAAACGAAATAAGAGCGCATATGAGATATGTGCGGGACCGAGAATAATGCGTGTATGTGATGCCGTATTCTATTCTCGCGATAAATGTATCGATTGGTTGTATGCGATATAACCCAGTTATCGAATCGAGGATCGATTCGATAAGCCGATACATTGGATATTAGTCGGTTATATGCGATATGACCGGATCGTTAAATCAAGTGTTGATTTAATGATTTAATGTATAATTATATATTTGATATATTACTTTGCATTAACTAATATTTGTTCACTTTAAATGGATTTTCTCACTTGATGTACACAAGTTGTATATGTGATATACTTTTGTGCATTTGTTTGTATCATGTTTGATGATACATGCTTACTTGTGTTTGTGTAAAGATTAAACCATGGTTATTTAAATGGTTAGGGTTTTGATTTTCATATCTATTTATTTATTCTTTTATTAAGGAAAAGATAAAGAGAAAAATGGTGGCTTTCTTTGTTTGTTGTTTAAGCTTCATGAAGCTTTGACTAAGTGATCGTTTTGTCTCATGCTTAACCCTAACCATGGTATATTCTCTACACCTAACCAAGGTTAGGATATGATAAGTATTCATATTGATTTTCTTTTTAAAAAACACTTATCATATTCTATCATCATCATCTTCTTCTTCTTCAAGAAGAAACCTTGCCTCCATCAATGGCAACTAGTGAAAAAGAGTGAGAAATCCAATTCTAAAGTGAACCCACTTCCTATTTCTTCATCCTCTACCTCTTGCCAAGTAGTATAGGGTGTTTTCTTCACAAGTTTCTTGACTTGGTGAAGTTGGAGCTTGATCTAGTGTTGCCTCGACGTAGATCATCTTCGGCATCGAAGTCGACGACCTAGCCCGCCCATTTCTCCGATGAAGCCGACGTTGGAGTCCGGGATCCGATATAGACAGCGAGGGGACTTCATCACAGAGCCATGGAGGTGGAGAACCGGATCTACAAAGGTTGTAGCCTCTTTCTTTTAGTTAAGTTGTTAACTAGTTTCATTTTTCGCCTAAACTCTAGTTAACGATCCGTATTAGGGTTTCTCGGCACTTGTAAAATTTGAAATTGGCATGCTTGATGCCTTGTGAGTCCTCATTAGTGTGCCTAGGAACCCTACAGTGGTATCAGAGCCTAGCTAGAGCCTTAGGCGACGCGTAGACGGAGTTAGAAGTCCGATCGAGCCGAAACCCTAATTCAAAACATGCTCTCTGTACTTTTTTGAAAATTATGGATTTTTGAGAATTAAAAATATGCAGAAAAATCAGCAGGAATATCTAAGAGTTACTGTGAAATTCGATCCTAATTCTATCAAACCGTCGTGGTTCCGCGGCACGAGCATGGCTCATGCGGCGGATCCGCGGCCGTTTTGTCTTATCATGTATTGAATTTTGCACAGTAATTCCTATTTTGAAGTGTTGGTTTTCCTGGGAATTTTTAATCTGAACTCAAGAGTTGAGTTTTCTGGGTTGTTTTGGGGACTCGGTGTTTCGATCGGATTGACTAATTTTGTCTGTGTGCTTTTCCGGATAATTTTAGAATATGTTAAAAAGTTCGACCGGGTATAAATACCCAATTTTTCCCCTGTCGGGAAATTTCCAAGTGTTGGATCTTTCCGTAGTTTAATGACGTTCTAAGTAGTGCAAGTAACGCGATGGTCCCTCTAGAAGACAACAAACCTTAACTCGATTATGTGACCGTCTTGAACTGCCCTTTGAACCTTAGGGTTTGGGGCAGTACGGCGTGCCACATGTGAGGCGTTGGCTTGACCCTTCTACGGCTGGACCGTTGGTACTGAGGCACGAAGTGAATGTTTTTGAACTTATTTCATGTGATGAGCTGTTTTGGGAAAACTTGGGTGTTCGATTGTTCGATCGGAAAGTTTAACATTTTCTATTTATCCGGAATGTGATACAATACTTGGAATCCACAAGTAGTTATGAGATAACTGAATGAATGTTATAAACATAGCAGTTTAGTCTCACTTGATCGGTTGCCACGGAATTTTGATGTGATCAAAAGTCCGTTGCAATCACGTAGCGTACGCGGATACTCGCCGGGTAAGCTTAATAGACAGCCTCACTCCATAGCCCCGACCAAGTGACTGTAGGAGAACCCCGTCGCCGAAAGCATCCGTAAGGGTGCTCACGGTAGCGGTGTTCCTCCTTGGTGTACTTCGTCGACGGTATCAGGGGTGCGGCCGCCTACTAAAGTTTGCGACGAGTATTCGATCAGGATGTCGGGAATCTTGTTGAATTGCCCGACTTGATATTGAAAAGTGTTTTCGATAATGAGAATAAATTGCGGGGTTTATAATTGTTAGGCATGCGATGTCTAAGGAATTCATTTGATTAGGCATGCGATGTCTATGTAGGTTGCGGATTCCAACTGTTGTAGTTTTACACTTTCTTTTCTGCGACCGTAAGTGTAATATGTGATATCGCCGGTTTCGTTGCTATATGTCAACGACAATTGGGATGCGCATATTTACTTACGTTGATGACATATGATGTTATGTGTTGCTGGATATGTTATATTGGATCGTCGTGTTTGAAGAGCCGGGGGTTTTTATGTGAGATGAGTGTTTTTCATTTTCATTCATGTAAAAACTTGTATGTAATATTCTTTTATTGGGGCACTTCCAGGTTGCGGAAGTTGTCACCCTTTGTATATTATTTACTTTTCCGCACTAGGATAGACCCAAGGAGGGGAGCACAAGTAACCGGGTTCTGGAGTCCAGTGGGAGACCAACTCGAGGTGTCGAGTCTGGGTCTCCTAACTCTAGAATTGGTAGGGTTGCTTGCCGCTCTCGTAGGGGTCTAGGGGTGTGGGTTTGGCTATTCATCACGACCGTGGAATCCGTGTTTTATACTGGCTCGTATTGAAAACACGGACGTCCTAGTATATCCAATATTTCATATGATTCTTCTGCTGCGATATCTGTGATGTGATCATGTGATATGTTCTGTGATGGATACTTCATATAGTATATATGATATATTATATAGACGTTACTTATGTTTTACACCCGCGCTAGCCCTGCCCTGCTCTGCCGTTAGTTACCTAACCTAACGGTGCACGAGGGGACATCGAGGCGAATGCGGATGGCATAAGTGTACGTCGTATTTATCTGTGATGTTTAGGTATTTAAATGATGGGACTTCATTAATGTGATTAATGAAATAAAAGAAACCTAAAGATATTGTAGAATCGAATTTCAAAAATAAAACAAGTAGCTACAGTTCTTGCTTTGCACAGCGGTATATATGATATATCCTGCACCTTATTCGATAAGGAAAGGACCGAGATCCCTTCACCGGGAGTGACTCCTTTAGCAATAACTGGCAGATGCTACAACCCTCGGTTTGTCTTTCGATTGTTTTTAAGAGTTTTTTCTTTGCACAGCGATACATATGATATATCTCGCACCTCATTCGACGAGGAAATGGCCGACGATCCCTTCACCGGGAGTGACCCCTTTAGCAAAACTAGAAAAGCCTCAAAAACACTCCATTTTAAAATCATTTGATTCTACAACGATATCAAGTTCATTACGCAATAGGTTTTCAGAAAAACCTGTCGTAGCCCTCCGTCATTTCAGATAAGTAGTAGTTAGTATTCGTGCTGCGTTTGTTGGCCTTTGTCAAGGCGCAGTGTGCGGTAGCTAACTGGTGCTTATATACTTATGCATATGATGCAGATTGGATTAGGGTAGTCGTGCGACCTTGTTGGCATTTGTCAAGGGCCATGCAGGTGGGTTTAATTCAATCAGGAAATGACGGGTTGAACTTGACTAGCATCCTATGGTTTGTTGGCCTTTGTCAAGGTTATAGGAGGTTAGGGGCAAAATATTATCGGGAATTTCAAGTGTTGAAATTTTCAATGAGATTGCATACCTTCTATGAGATAGTTGGATCCCGATACCCGCTGTGAGTAATTGTTACTCCTGGGAGAATTTTACACATTACAATTAGCCGATCAAGTAGGTGTCTAGAAAGGTGTCAACGAGGTTACGCCTCTGGGAAAACGAGGTTTACATTAATTAGGTCCGTGCGAAAGCACGGGAACCTCCCTCAAAGTACCGACACTGGCCTGGCTGAAAGATTGGTGAACTTGTAATGTGTAATTAATCCCGGCTAGTCTTTCCTTTTAAGGTTTGAAGGAGGATGTGATAAAAAAACAGTGGGAGCCATCCTGATTAGATAAAATAATAACCAATCTATTCTTGCAAGAGCGCACGCTGAGTGTTTTCTTCCCTCTCTTTCCAGGTAGCGACCATATCACGCCTTAATCAAGATAATAATACGGATGAATTGACCGAACCCGCTTGTTATACTGAGCCGGGGAACGTTGGTCCCGCTCCAACTTATAATTGTTATAAGACAGAGCAGGAAATAGGGGATTACCAGAATTCCCGTGCCACCCAAACGAAGAGAGTGCATGCTGATGCATCATCTTCGGGTGTGTTCTTTATACAGAACTATTTCTCTATTCTCTACGTCCTGGGTATTTGATACCGGATCAGGATTCCAGATATGTAATATGTTACATAGGGCTACAGAAAGGTAAAGAACTGAGAACGGGTGATAAGTTTCATGAGGCAGAAAACGGGGCAAGTGTTGCAGCCAAGTCTGTTGGTCACTGTCACCCTGTATTACCAATACATTGATTTTGAACGAATGTTATTAGATACCGAACCTGATATGCAAAATCATATCTGTCTCTTTATTAGTAAAGAAACGATAAAATTTTGTATTGTTGGATAATGTTTTGAACATTTCCTATATCAAAAGTTGATCGGTTCAGGCACGTTATCTAAAAGCATTCATGTTCTAAATCAAACTACAGTTCTTTAGTATACTGAACACACAAAAGAGGAAGAGTTCAGAAATGAACGAATCCTTCTTGAGGCATTTTAGACTAGGTCATATCAATGCGACCCGACTAGCTGAAGTTACATGAAGATGCATATTTAAATCAGTTTGAATCTACATCTTGTGAAACTTGCCAGTCATATCACAGAGATATAATGACACCAGCTCTGTTTATTGGAAACATAGAAAGAGTTAGTGAACTCTTGGGATGATACATGTTGATGTATGTAGATCCCCTGTCTACATATGCCAGGACTGGTTCTTTGTACTTCGTTACATTCTCTGATAATCTCTCAAGATTCAGACATATGTTCCTGTTGAAACACAAGTCCGAACCTTTTGAGATATTCACAGAATATGATTTAGAAGTAGAAAACCAAAACACGGGTATAAGTATTATGTCCTTTGATGAGATCGAGGAGGAGAATACTTGAGCACGAAATTCTTGGACTTTTCTAAAGGAGAATGAGATTCTGTCTCAGCATTACTCCTCCGAATACACCATAGCACGATGGTATATCGGGGCGGAGCAATAGCACCCTATGTGATATGGTGTGCTCTATGATGAGTACTACTGAGTTACCTATTTCCTTATTGGGAGTTGTGCGCTTGAGAAGCTGCATACCTATTGAATAGGGTTCGAATCAGATCACTGCCTACCACTCCATATGAGATATGGTATGGGAAGAGCCCATGTCTTAAGCTAGTTAAGATTTGGGGTTGTTCGGGCTATGTCTAAAAGAAATATCCGGACAAGCTCGAGGCAAGGTCAGTTATGTAGAACTGGAAAGGTTCCAGCTATACAAACTACAGCAGATAATTTGGTAGAACCAAAGGATTCAATAGTAACTAACGAACCTCAACCTCTCCGCCGATCTAGTAGGGTTCCTCATCCGCCTGAGAGATACTTCGGTTTCTCTATGACAGTAGGAGCGAGGATTGCATCATGGGATGATGACCCAACTAGTTTCGAGCTGGCCATCAGGAGTAAGACTCTACGAGAATGGCCGGATGCTTAGCGATCTGAGGTGGAATCCATGTACACCAACAAAGTATGGACTTTGGTTGCTATATCTGAAGGGTTAAATCCCCATCAGGAGCAAGTATATCTTTAGAAGATTACTTGGTGTAGGTGGAAAAGTTGAGACTTTCAAAGCAAGACTTGTTAAAGGCTTTCGTCATCAACCAGGCGTGGATAATGATGAAACCTTTTCCAGTGGCTATGCTTAAGTCCATCCAGATTCTACTTGCCACGGCTATATACAATGACTACGATATCTGGCGGTTGGGTGTCATGACTGCTTTTCTTAAATGATGTTTCAGAAAAGAGAGTCTGTAAGTACACAGTCAGAGGGCTTCGTAGACAGTGGGAGCAGCGAAAACGTGTGCAAGATGGTTTATGTGATAAAGCAGGCATCGCGGAGTTGGAACATCTGTTTTGATGTAGTAGTCAAATAGTTTGACTTCATCAAAATGGTAGATGAACCTTGTATATACAAAAAGGAAGTAGGGAGTATGGTGGTGATCCTCGTAGAGGACGTGGATGACATACTCTTGATAGGGAAGGAGTTTCCTATGCTACGCTCGATCAATCTCCGCTTATCACAATGATTCTCCACATAGGATCAAAATGATACCTCCTAAATCCTGGATTTTGGATCTATGAGATAAATCTAAATGGATGTTAGGATTCTCCCTAGTTGTAGTGAGACGGTATCAATTGATCCTGGGGAAAATCACTGGAAAGGTTCCAGGGTGATAAGGACGACTGAATGTCAGTCACAGGCATTGTCTTTACCCTCAGTAAAGGGACGGTATGTTGGAAAAGTTCCAAGCTAGATACCGTAGCTAACTAAACGATAAAGGCAGGATACATCGCTACTTAAGATGCTACCAAAGAGAATGTTTGGGTGTATATTGGTTCATGAGATGAACTACGTTCCAACCATTGTGAGACAATGGAGTTGTGGCTTATGCCAAGGAACGCCGGTCCCATCAGTGATCCAGACATATTCTAAGGCAGTGTCACCTGATCATGGAGATGGTTGATCTCCAGGGTAATCGAGGTTAGGAGAGTAGACTCAGAGGACAACACGGCGGATCCACTCACAAAGGCCTTTTCCCAGAGAGAGACTTTTATGGGATGGTTGAGTATGAGATACTACAACCACTGCTATCAAATGGCCCTAGTGCAAGTGGGAGATTGTTAGTTATATGCATGCCCTAGAGGCCATTACAATACATAGGATGTATATTGTAGTGGATGCTTGGACATATATAGGGAGGACTTTCTTGCTCGACATGATAGTATGCTATCTGGTTGGTCTTTACCTTAACGTGTATACTGATTGTCTCTCTGTTACATGTTGGTAAAGCCCTTAGGATATGTACTTGACTACCTGGACTATGATAAGGATCATACTAGTGGGGACAGGGTAGTCGATAAGTACATCCTTCAAGGTCCCTAGTCGTGGGTATATCGAGACGGGGCATCGATATACCAGAGTAGACTAGTGTATACCTTCTCGACCCATACAGATGGGTGATGGATGATCCCATATCCATTGGTGTTTGACATCAGAGATGATATACGGGTGCTCAGTGGAGACTGGGTACACTGGACGGACTCGCCGAGAACTCCCAGATGGTATTATACCTTACGTCAGATGGCAGTTCTTTGGTGACACTGGTACAGAGTAGTCTGTTGACCCAAGATCATCATAGAGTCTTGTGTGGTTCCCACTGTGCTTTGATTTCCACCTTACCACGTCCAAGAGGGCGTGCAAAACGGTGGCTTTTGGGTACAGTCCCGAATCACATGGAGGCAATGAGCGATAGGAGGGAATTCGTCTCTCCCGGTATAGGGAGTTGATGTTGCGCTGTGTTCGATTGGCTATAACCGGAAATCCCTGGCCAGGGTTGCTGAGATTTACTGGTAAGTGTTACCAGTAGTTTCTCGAACTGTTATAGACCTCATATCGACACGACTTATCGAGCTGTTGGCGTCTGACGTTTACCACCCCTAGGCAAGATATGCGACATATCAGACGACGAGACCGGACTGTACGGTAAGTGTTACTGGTTGGATTCATAGGAGTATGAGCGGGCTTGCTCGTCGATCTTCTGATCGCTCAATACCCGGGTGGCCGTTACGTTTAGCAGACCACTTGCGGCTTGTGGGTGTTTGATATGATCATCACCTGCTGCCGGCGTATTGACGAGTCTTTAGAGTCCTACACAGAGGTTTCCTGGCTCAAGAAAAACGAAATAGGAGCGCATATGAGATATGTGCGGGACCGAGAATAATGCGTGTATGTGATGTCGTATTCTATTCTCACGATAAATGTATCGATTGGTTGTATGCGATATAACCTAGTTATCGAATCGAGGATCGATTCGATAAGCCGATACATTGGATATTAGTCGGTTATATGTGATATGACCGGATCGTTAAATCAAGTGTTGATTTAATAATTTAATGTATAATTATATATTTGATATATTACTTTGCATTAACTAATATTTGTTCACTTTAAATGGATTTTCTCACTTGATGTACACAAGTTGTATATGTGATATACTTTTGTGCACTTGTTTGTATCATGTTTGATGATACATGCTTACTTGTGTTTGTGTAAAGATTAAACCATGGTTATTTAAATGGTTAGGGTTTTGATTTTCATATCTATTTATTTATTCTTTTATTAAGGAAAAGATAAAGAGAAAAATGGTGGCTTTCTTTGTTTGTTGTTGAAGCTTCATGAAGCTTTGACTAAGTGACCATTTTGTCTCATGCTTAACCCTAACCATTCCACCTAACCATGGTATATTCTCTATACCTAACCAAGGTTAGGATATGATAAGTATTCATATTGATTTTCTTTTTAAAAAACACTTATCATATTCTATCATCTTCTTCTTCTTCTTCTTCAAGAAGAAACCTTGCCTCCATCAATGGCAACTAGTGAAAAAGAGTGAGAAATCCAATTCTAAAGTGAACCCACTTCCTATTTCTTCATCCTCTACCTCTTGCCAAGTAGTATAGGGTGTTTTCTTCACAAGTTTCTTGACTTGGTGAAGTTGGAGCTTGATCTAGTGTTGCCTCGACGTAGATCATCTTCGGCATCGAAGTCGACGACCTAGCCCGCCCATTTCTCCGATGAAGCCGGCGTTAGAGTCCGGGATCCGATATGGACGGTGAGGTGACTTCATCACGGAGCCATGGAGGTAGAGAATCGGATCTACAAAGGTTGTAGCCTCTTTCTTTTAGTTAAGTTGTTAACTAGTTTCATTTTTCGCCTAAACTCTAGTTAACGATCCGTATTAGGGTTTCTCGGCACTTGTAAAATTTGAAATTGGCATGCTTGATGCCTTGTGAGACCTCATTAGTATGCCTAGGAACCCTACAATGATATTGTTATATCATTGGTTGACATGTGGATGAGATCCACAGGCATGCATATATTGATTATATGGTTGGACGAGGTCCACATGCATACATACATTGATTATATGGGTGGACGAGATCCACATGCATACATGCATTGATTATATTGTTGGTGTTGGATATAGTGCCCTCAAAGTCAATTATTGGATCGTAGGCACGTGATTGCAATGATTGAGGGAGGATCTATACCGGTAGGACAGTTTTACTCAAGATGATAGTATGCTATCTGGTTTATCTTTATCATCGTGTACATGCTTTAGGTGATATTACAGGTCACTATTGCACATTGATAGAGCCCATAGGATTCTTGCTTGACGGCCAGCAGTATGATGGCGATCATATACGTGGGAGCTGGGGTCTATAAGCATATCCTTAAAAGGTCCCTAGTCGTGGGAGTTTCGAGACTGGGCATCGATACTCCATTAGTAGACTAGTGTATACAGTCGAGACCCCGACGAGGGGTAGTGGCTGGTCTCACAAGCCATTGGTGTCAGTTGGATCACCTAAGATTTATACAGGTGCTCATTGGGTTATGAGTACACCGGACAGGACTCGCCGGTAACATGCTAGTTTGTATTATACCTGACGTCAGATAGCAGTTTCCTGGTGACATGTGTATAGGTTAGTTCATCGACCTTAGATCGTCATTTGTCTTATGTGAGTTCCCACTGTGCTTTGATTACTACCCTACCATGGCTCAAAGGAGTTATGCAAACAGGTTTTAGTTAGGTACAGTCCCGAGCCATATGTAAGCAGTGAGCTAATCGGCAGGGGTTTCGTCTCTCCCGGTATTGGGGGTGAGATCGCGCTGTGTCTAGGAGAGCCATTACACGAAGTCCTTGGCTAAGGCAGGAGATTTACTGGTAGGTATTCCAGTAGTATCTCAGGGTGTTCTGGGCCACACTCCGACACGACTTGTACTGCTTTTGGGGTCTGACTTTTACCAACCCCCTAGGCCCGACATGCGATACTCATAGACGAACGGACCGGACTGTACGGATATTGTCACTGACAGGCTCAGTAGGGTGTCAGGATGAGTTCGCTCATCGACCTCCCTTTTGGTCAATACCTGGTAGCCCGTTACGTACGGCTAGTACCACTGACGTGCTAGTGGTTAAATCCACAGCCAAAGTATTGACGAGTCTTTAGAGTCCCCCACAGACAGTTTCTCAAGTTTCGGGCAAAACGTTGTAGAGGCCGTATGATGTATGGCAGGGTTCGATCATATGCGTGCGGTAGTGCACAGATCATTATCGGGCGGATCATACTAGTGGGCTTTGGTTTAAGACGGATCCTAGTATTAGATTTGTTGGATTACTTTAGTCTCATCGCATTCGCATTCGGTCGGAATGCGAATGCAGGTATGTACATACAGGTGAGGGGTATCCTTGTGATCCGTCACGAGTTTACTTTAGATGTTGCCGTATCTTTTTGTTGGACCAAACATTTGGATTAATGTTTGGATGGTGGAAATTGAGAGTGGATTTCATCATTTTGTGCATTAAATGAGACATGTACTTCATAGGTGACTCATGATCTCATTTCTTGTGCAAATGTCACATTATGTGACTGATTAGGGTGTTGAAATGATATGAAGCGAGATGGGGCAGCAAAGAAAGAGGTTAGCTCTTGTATTATTTCATCTCACTCTCATTTGATCATACAACATAACACAAAAGGAAAAGAACCTCTTCTTCTTCTTCTTCCTCTAGCTCACCATTTCCACCATGGCTTCATCTTCAACCTCCATCCATACACTCTCATGTGTTGAGAATCAATGGATGCTTGAGACAAAGTGATCACACATATTCTCTGCTTCACCTTGGACACGTCAGCTAGCAAATTTCGTGTCCGAGTTGTTTCGGACGAAGCAAGAGCCTGTAAAAAGACTCATTGATGTGGTGCCCTTCCGACGAGAAGACCGTAGATCGGAGATGCCGCGAGGAGCTTGGGTTGGTGGCCAAAGACCGGAGGACACGGATCGACCGGTATAACTTTTCTAACCCTTCTCTAGTTTGCTAGTTATAGGTTAATGGTTCGATCCGGGATTATAGTCTGCGATAATGCCGGTTTCAAGTTTAGAAAAAGTTTTCGTTTCCGCATTTTGGCCTCGGACAGACGGCCAGGGCGCTACCGTAGACTTACAGTTGGATGTTATCCACATACGTATAGACATTGACTACCTTGTTGGCACATATACAGATACGGTCACCCAAGATATCATAATATTGCCTTTATGATATAGTTGACCTAAGAGTCGTTATTTATTCGATTTCTATTTGTTGATATTTTTCTATACAAGAGTTGGCAACTCACCCCCGTTGTGCCACAGTTCTTGCAGGTTGACCGCTTGGATCAGTAGCGGCTTTGCTGGCACCCAGTTGCATTCGGGTATTTTGCATTGGTAGGTGGGGCATTCGTATCGTACCCACTCTTGTATTTATATTTTATATTGTATCTAGTCAACTCCATCAATCAAAATTAGTAAATTGTATAAGTAATGAGACTTAGTGAGATTGTGGTTGCGAGACTTAGAGCGAGGGGTTTTCCGCTACTTGTGGTTTTGATGTCTTGCTTATTTCTTTATCTTTTATGGTGATCTTCGCCGTTGGGCGTTGTATACTTATATATATTGTCTTGCGTGGTTGTGATCCGCCGTTTGGCGAAGAACTAGCTCTTGCTTGGGGATGCCTTTATCATTATCTTGTATATGTGGTTTTGGATCAAAATATACAAAGAAGGTGCTGCCCAGATTCTTTTAAAAAGATGAAACATGGTTTTAAACTTGCATAATCCGCTTGCATTTTTCATGTCCCTATTTGTCACGACCCGAAGTACGGAACATGACCGGCACTTAAACTACGAACGTCTCGAGGCGTACGTAATCTAAGTAAACCGAAAAGTCGTCGGGGCTCCGAAATCATAAATACCTAAAACAAATCGTAGCGCAGCGCATGCGCATGAAAAATAAGCATATAATTCAAATCAAAACTCCATCCAGCATCCCGCAATCATCGGAGTCATGGTGAAGACACAATGTCCAAATCCAAAATGAAAATCAATATGATATACATCATTAAAACATCTGGAAGCAATGCATGCCAAATCTTCTTCAAATCGTTGTGCGATGCTCACAGCACTGCACAGTGGCGGACGTTTATTGTAAAAAAAATAACTACATATATATATACTTTGTTTAATATGCACGTCCCGCCGTTTTGGAAGCAATTTTAGAAGGGTTTCCTTTATAAAATGTTTCGTGTCGTCTCGGACACGTAGGTAAATACTGAGAATATAGCTCGCTTTTTGGAAATACCTTCGATAACTATCAATGCATGCAAAACATATTCAGGTACTGTCCTCTGACTAGTCTTGCTCAGTACGAGAACACATAGCGAATATCATAAAAACGTACTGCTCCATAAGAAATCAATCACAAATATATATGAATACTGAAAATTTGAAATTTTAATGAGTTTTTGTGCATAATAAAACTTTAAACAAAATTTTAACATGTTGTTTTTGAAATGAAATGATGTTGTTAAACGGTGTTAGATATATCGAAGAAAAAAAGGCTTAAATAGTGAATTTAGTGTAAATGGATGTTTGGGGTATAGTATTTATCATTTTCCATCACCCCACACCCATACCCACACTCATACACACCCATTTTTCCTCCTCATTTCTGCTGAATTCAGCAGCCCTTCCCAAAGTTTTCCCCCACTTCTTTTGGTAAAAGAAAAGAAAAGAAAAGAAAAGAAAAGAATAAAGAGAGAAGGGTTGTGTGTTGACTTGGGGTATCTTTCTTTGACTTAGACTTTCCTTCCCCACTCCTACACACCCCACACTCCCTTCCCATACTTGCTGGCCGAGCCCCCCCTCAATCAGCCCCATTTTTTAACCCCATTTTCACTTCAAAAACCCTCACAAAATCCTTCCAAAATCAACACAAAAATCAAGCTAAATCAAAATCCAACTCCTACCCATTTTAGCTTACCCTAACATGCATAGATTGGGGTGACAAGAGAGCATTTTGAATGGCTAGATTTCAAATGAGATCTACAAAATTGTGGAGGTATAATGTTAACCTTGTAGTTAAATTGTTGATTAATGCTTATCTTAGCATAGTTAAATGTTAATTGGGTTTTATAGGAGTTCAAATTACATGGTTAAGGAATTCAAGTTAGGGTTTTATTTTGGAAATGGGGTTGTGATCAATTGTGCATGGTTATGTGGTGTGGATTAGCATCTTAAGACTTGTTGAAAGCTAATCTAGTTGTTAATTACAAATCGTTAATTGTAAAATGTCCAAATTAAGCTTTTATGCAAACTAGGTTTTTGGTTTAATATAATTTAGCAAGATAAAAATCTAGTAAATGTTTATATGGCCTATTTAAGCTAATTAGTGAATATTGTAACCACTGTTTTTTCTAAAACATCAAGATTTGTATTAAAACGGTTAGCGACCGCTAACTAGTTTTTTGGAAAATAAAATGATTTCTTTAAATTTATGGTTTTGATGAATTTAACCATATTTCTTATATGGTTAGCGAGTTTTGAAACCATGATTAGTATGGTTGGTGTTTTTCTTGATCAATCTACATTTGTATGCCGATGTCGAGGGTTTTGGGGTTGATTTATGAAAGCAACCATAGGTTTTGACCTATATGGGATTCGTGTGTCGTTTTGGTCATGAGTCGGATTTTAATGTGATACGGTGCATTATGATATGTAGGTACCCCATGTGGACTTCGAGACGACATGCAAGCGCGTGGCGACGTCAGCACCGGCGAGCGAGGACCAGGTGAGTAGATTTATATCTACGGGGAGAAGTCGGGTGGATGGCGTATAGCACCCCCGCAGTCCGTGGTGGTGTATACGGATGCGTATACACACCAACAATTATTATATGTTATTTGAGATTAATAACGATGTTAGGATGGATATTGGTGTGATTGGATTATTTTAGTGTTGCGAACCCTACGGTAGTGTTGCACTACACATACACACATGCATACTTGCATACATTCCTATTTATATGTTCTCATGGGATTCTTTATAGTTATGTGTTCACATGGGTATGGGACTATGTGTTCACATACGGATTTGAGGATGATACTTGGGTTTGAGCTGAGTCGATGAGATTTTTTTTGTGGTTGTGATATCGGTGATATGGCATGATTCGTACTTGAGGTACGTCCTGGTGTTATAGCGGATCTTGGGGCGGCGATACGGGTGAATAGTGTTATAAATAAAATGGTTGACATGTGATCGTGATATGAGGCATGATATGCTAGGATTTTGATATTAGGCCGTATCGGGTGATGTATACCCCTTGATGATGATATGTGCTGACGATATCGGTTTGTATGAGATTGTCGATCAGTAGTCAGATCATGAGTATATTGAGGATATTAGTATTGTACTAGACATAGGGCAGTACCCTAGACTATGATCTTGGATAAAGAGGATACCAGAGGAATAGTGTGAGGAATATGATATTGACCCGTACCCAGATATGGGGATGCCGTACGACGGATTTACGTACGATCTATATCTTGTGATTGATCCGCACTCTTGACTTGGGATGTCTAATTATAGATATGGTATCGGATATAATATTATTGAGGCGGGATCACCGACTAATATATATACAGGTATGTATATGTATCGACTCAGATGTTAGGCGGTTTCCTTACCTGTAGTCTAGCTTGTAGCTTAGCCCTTTAGTTTGGTTAGTTGTTAGATTAGATTCGGTTCCTACCTATTTCAAAGCTTATGAATCATGCGTATTTTAAAAGACAGGTCAAGGGATGCTACGGATATTTCAAAAACTTATCTTTTCTTTAAAACACCGTAGCCCCTATTTTCAAAACCCCACGATTCGTGTTATTTCAAAAGGCACCATTGTAGGACTTATATTAGGTTAATGCAGATTAGTTATCGTTGCGTCTAGTATTCAGCTCCCGCTCATTATTGTTGTTCGCTCCGCATCACATGCTTATATTATACTTCATATTCTACTGTTGATATCTTGTGGTTAGGACACCAGCACCATTACCGATGATGCGTATGTACCACGTACACTTACTTGCCAGCTCACACACATCTTCATCGGCAATTGCCATGTCACGTACACCTTAGAAAATATTAGTGCTTGACATAGCCTGTTAGCTAATAGTTTAGACATGATATTAATGTACTTGCCTTATATGTTAGTTTAGACATTGTAGTTATTACCTGCTACTTCATGCATACTGTTATTCATTATTATGCCGCATTCATGGATTCTCATGCATATATTCACTTTTTACGTGCTATTGAGGTTTTGGATTCGGATTTCCATGAGATTTTCTGGATTTGGGGAAAACCGCAACACATATACAAACTTCTTCTTTCTCTTTTTAAATGAAAAGCGCGGTTTTTCCCAAGATGTATGAGTCGTCCACCATGAGTTTTCTGATGGATTTCGAGACCTGATTTGAAGAGTTGGATGAACTGGTAAGGTACCCCGAGGCAAGAAGCTCGTGGTGATGACATTGAGCCTGGCAGGGGGAGACTACCTACCGTTGGTTTTACCCGACGCGTCGGATATCCGGAGGATACCGTCGTGGTCTTGAGATGGATGGCAGGGGCCGGTCTGGACTGACGGCACCCTAGAGATTGAGATTGAGACATTGAGATTTCGAGATATTGAGGTACTGAGATTTGATGATACAGGCCAGTCCGGATAGCCGGAGCCTGAGGCTTTGAGACATTGAGATTTATGTTTTGTGTCGATGCTAGACACTGTTGATGCTGATTTCATTTATGATACCTCATTTTAAAAGTACAAAGGAAATCTCACTAATTTATGAAAACAGTTCTTCATTTACATGTATTCTGTTTTCATGCATTCATACCTTATTCATATGATATATTGCTACCTGAGGCACTGACACGGGCACATGAGATCACACTCGGGTTAGATATTACCCTAGCCATTGTTATAGGCTGCATGTTATTCATATATTTGAGGATATATTATGATCATTGACCTAGGTTGCGTTATTTATGCGATTTCTGTGCGTTGATGTTTTTCTACTCACGAGTTGGCAACTCACCCCCGTTGTGCCACAGTTCTTGCAGGTTTCGCCGTACATGTTTCATTACAGCTTTGCTGGCACTATTTCCATTTCCGGGTGACTTGCTAGTAGGTGGGTTTATTTGTATCGTACCCATCATTACATCTTGTATATTATTATTCTGTTGTATCTAGAAGTTCCATCAACCAAACATATATTTATTTTTGGGATAGAGACCAGTGATGTTATTCTTTCGACCTTAGATTCGCGCGTATATTTCTGCGGATTTCTTGTGGTTTTGAGTTTCCTTTTGAGTTTTTGATCCTCGCCGTTGGCGTTGTATATTATATTTCTTGTGTGGTTGTGACCGTCGTTTGACGAAGAGCTAGCTCCCGCTTGGGGATGCCTTTTATTGATTTCGTATACTATTCATGTTGTATCCCGTTTGGGAGCCAGTATTTACAAAGGAGACTCTGCCGAAATTTTCATGAAATTTTTGATGTTTTTAAAAAACCGCATAATTCGGCTTATGCTATTGAAACTACTTGCTTTAAGTTGGTTTTTCCTGCACTCTACATCTTTTCTTGGTTTGGATTTCTGGGTTTTCGGTTTACTTAGATTACGTACGCCTTGAGACGTTCGCAGTTTAAGTGCCGGTCATGTTCCGTACTTCGGGTCGTGACAAAGTTGGTATCAGAGCGTTAGTTTTTACCTTTGGAGCGTAGGATGACCCTTGGTTGATGGAACAGGTGACTAAAGTAGAGTGACGTACCGTTGGTATGTTCCGCGGCATATTTACGACACGCCACTTCACTTAAGAAGCCTTAGGATGTACATTTACTTGTTCAGTATTATATTCCTTCCTGATCTAGCCTCATCGGTACCAGTTTGGTTTTGTTGCCACGATTACGGGCAGGGAGAGCTACGGCTAGAGTTGCGGTCAGCATGAGCTCGTCACGAACGAGGACTGACCAGGGCGTGATTCCGGCGACACCCGATTGTAGAGAGGTGTCTTTTGATTATGTTTGGCGCCACGAGCGTTGGATGGATCGCTGTATGAGATTGCTCGGACGTGCAGATTAGCACCAGAGGATTGAGCCACCGGTAGAGGCCAGCCATACTTAGATGACCATTGAAGTGATTGAGGCACGGTTCAGCGTGCAGATGAGCGAACCAGTTTTTGCTGTGAACGACGAGATATCGCCCCAGATGTGGGAGCTATTGCAGTACGAGGTTGTACTAAGAGATTATAGAAGGCCGCTAGTCACCAAGGAAGAATGACTAGGACGTGTGGATCGTTCGCTTACCGATGCGAGGTCATCAGATAAATTGATTCCAGCTAGAGACGACTTCACACGGAGACGTTGAGAGTCGACAGAGACGATCGAATATCAGAAACCTACTATTCCAAGTTTAAAGTACTCGGAAAGACATGCAGACAATTCTATGGTCCCTCTAGAAGAATGAAACCCTAACTCGACTTAATGACCGTATGAAAGCCTTTGAACCTTAGGGTTTGCGGCAGTTCCGCAGCGCCATTAGTGAGGCTTGGGTTTGCCCTTCTACGGCTGGACCATCGATGCTGTGGTATATACTCGATACTGTTAAACTGTACCCAAGATGTTGAGCTCTTGGGGGATTAGGAGGTTTTGACGAATCGATCGGATGGTTCGACTTCATTCGGATGCTAGGTGGTGAGATGCATTTCTTGGGAGACTCCAGATACGAGGATAGCCGTTGGAGCTCAGTCCATGCAGCCACGACGAGACGAGTCCGAAGCAGTCGACATTAGAGAAAAGTGGAGTAAAGTGGTCCGTACAAGATCTGGATAAGATGACGTTCTACTCCGCCGACATCAGAGATGCGATACACATGCTGAGGCATTGTGCTTGGATATACCTTCCTAAAGGAGTCGCAATGAGTATGCAGCCGTTCCGGAACAAGAAACAGATATAGTAAAGGACGATGACTTCCGGACAGTTCGGCAGAGACATGATTTGGGAGAGACCTCGACAGGACCTTCCTGGAATAAATTACGAGAAGACTTGGACCCAGGAGTGGTCATGTTACGCATGCCGGCAGGCCAGAGTTCAGGATCGTCGACGAGACATGCTATAAGTGACCACGACAGTTGGCCAGAGATTCTTGGAAGATGTGCTTGAGCGGGACTATTCCGCCATACTTGATTTTGGGTATTTTGGGCGATCTATTCGCATGATTGATTTTGATGATTGAGTTTCATGATATTTGTTTTCATGGACCTTGGTTGCACCTACTGAGTATTTACGATTTTGCACAGTTGTTGCACTTGACATCATTTTCGTGCCTTGGTTTCTCATGTTTATGATTTTATGGGTTTCATACAGTTGAGTTGATTTTGTGCATATGTACGCACACGATTTGGTTCTTGCACTCGGTATAGTTCACATATGCTTGCAGTGCAGTGATTCGCATTTTGTGCACTTAGATGCACTGGACTTCGATTTCGATTGTGATACTCGATATTGTTTTGTGCACTTTGTGCACCTGATTGGATTTTGCGCATGTTCGGCACTTGATATTGGATTTCATGATTTCATGCATGATAGATGCACCAGATTTGGATTTTTAGCGCATGTTGGGCGCCTGTTATGAGATGCGATGTGGTGCACACCAGATGCACTGAATCGGGATTTTTCGTGCATGTCAGATGCACCTGATTTTGCTGTCAGGCACACACGTTGCCTATGACTGATGTTGTGTGCACACCCGTTGCACCTAGATGTTGTTTCTGTTCACATGTATGGCACATTTATAGATTTTGATTTCCGTGCGCACCTGACGCACGTAGTATTCATATATATTTGTGATTGATTTCTTATGGAGCAGTATGTTTTGCTTAGATGTTTTAGTATTTGGGGGGCGTTTTAATTTAAATTCGGGGACCGAATTTCTTTAAGGGGGGAAGATTGTAACGTTTTGAAAATCGTTTCGGTGAAATTTCGAAAAAAACGGTAAAATAAGTGGGTTCTCTGTAAAAATTCAAAATACAAATATCTTATTATAAAAATTAAATATATATATTCTAGCTATGTAATTGCTAGTATTTGGTTTTTATTGAGCCACTGGTAAAATTTCAAATTTTCTGAAAAAAATTCTTTTTTTTATTATTTTAAGCCGTCACTAATATATTTAATTAGGAAAAATTGCAAATTGGAATGAGTTGAAACAAATTTTGTGCATCATAAAATTTTAAACAAAATTTTAACATGTTGTTTTTGAAATGAAATGATGTTGTTAAACGGTGTTAGAAATATCGAAGAAAAAAAGGCTTAAATAGTGAATTTAGTGTAAATGGATGTTTGGGGTATAATATTTATCATTTTCCATCACCCCACACCCATACCCACACTCACACACACCCATTTTTCCTCCTCATTTCTGCTGAATTCAGCAGCCCTCCCCAAAGTTTTCCCCCACTTCTTTTGGTAAAAGAAAAGAAAAGAAAAGAAAAGAATAAAGAGAGAAGGGTTGTGTGTTGATTTGGGGTATCTTTCGTTGACTTAGACTTTCCTTGCCCACTCCCACACACCCCACACTCCCTTCCCATACTTGCTGGCCAAGCCCCCCCTCAATCAGCCCCATTTTTTTAACCCCATTTTCACTTCAAAAACCCTCACAAAATCCTTCCAAAATCAACACAAAAATCAAGCTAAATCAAAATCCAACTCCTACCCATTTTAGCTTACCCTAACATGCATAGATTGGGGTGACAAGAGAGCATTTTGGATGGCTGGATTTCAAATGAGATCTACAAAATTGTGGAGGTATAATGTTAACCTTGTAGTTAAATTGTTGATTAATGCTTATGTTAGCTTAGTTAAGTGTTAATTGGGTTTTATAGGAGTTCAAATTACATGGTTAAGGAATTCAAGTTAGGGTTTTGTTTTGGAAATGGGGTTGTGATCAATTGTGCATGGTTATGTGGTGTGGATTAGCATCTTAAGACCTGTTGAAAGCTAATCTAGTTGTTAATTACAAATCGTTAATTGTAAAATGTCCAAATTAAGCTTTTATGCAAACTAGGTTTTTGGTTTAACATAATTTAGCAAGATAAAAATCTAGTAAATGTTTATATGGCCTATTTAAGATAATTAGTGAATATTGTAACCACTGTTTTTTCTAAAACATCAAGATTTGTATTAAAACGGTTAGCGACCGCTAACTAGTTTTTTGGAAAATAAAACGATTTCTTTAAATTTATGGTTTTGATGAATTTAACCATATTTCTTATATAGTTAGCGAGTTTTGAAACCATGATTGGTATGTTTGGTGTTTTTCTTGATCAATCGATGTTTGTACGCCGATGTCGAGGGTTTTGGGGTTGATTTGTGAAAGCAACCATAGGTTTTGACCTATGTGGGATTCGTGTGTCGTTTTGGTCATGAGTATGATTTTAATGTGATACGGTGCATTATGATATGTAGGTACCCCATGTGGACTTCGAGACGACATGCAAGCGCGTGGCGACGTCGGCACCAGCGAGCGAGGACCTGGTGAGTAGATTTATATCTACGGGGAGAAGTCGGGTGGATGGCGTATAGCACCCCCGCAGTCCGTGGTGGTGTATACGGATGCGTATACACACCAACAATTATTATATGTTATTTGAGATTAATAACGATGTTAGGATGGATATTGGTGTGATTGGATTATTTTAGTGTTGCGAACCCTAGGGTAGTGTTGCCCTACACATACACACATGCATACTTGCATACATTCCTATTTATATGTTCTCATGGGATTCTTTATAGTTATGTGTTCACATGGGTATGGGACTATGTGTTCACATACGGATTTGAGGATGATACTTGGGTTTAAGCTGAGTCGATGAGATTTGTTTTGTGGTTGTGATATCGGTGATATGGCAGCATTCGTACTTGAGGTACGTCCTGGTGTTATAGCGGATTTTGGGGCGGCGATACGGGTGAATAGTGTTATAAATAAAATGGTCGACATGTGATCGTGATATGAGGCATGATATGCTAGGATTTTGATATTAGGCCGTATCGGGCGATGTATACCCCTTGATGATGATATGTGCTGACGATATCGGTTTGTACGAGATTGTCGATCAGTAGTCAGATCATGAGTATATTGAGGATATTAGTATTGCACTAGACATAGGGCAGTACCCTAGACTATGATCTTGGATAAAGAGGATACCAGAGGAATAGTGTGAGGAATATGATATTGACCCGTACCCAGATGTGGGGATGCCGTACGACGGATTTACGTACGAGCTATATCTTGTGATTGATCCGCACTCTTGACTTGGGATGTCTAATTATAGATATGGTATCGGATATAATATTATTGAGGCGGGATCACCGACTAATATATATACAGGTATGTATATGTATCGACTCAGATGTTAGGCGGTTTCCTTACCTGTAGTCTAGCTTGTAGCTTAGCCCTTTAGTTTGGTTAGTTGTTAGATTAGATTCGGTTCCTACCTATTTCAAAGCTTACGAATCGTGCGTATTTTAAAAGACAGGTCAAGGGATGCTACGGATATTTCAAAAACGTATCTTTTCTTAAAAATACCGTAGCCCCTATTTTCAAAACCCCACGATTCGTGTTATTTCAAAAGGTACCATTGTAGGACTTATATTAGGTTAATGCAGATTAGTTATCGTTGCGTCTAGTATTCAGCTCCTGCTCATTATTGTTGTTCGCTCCGCATCACATGCTTATATTATGCTTCATATTCTACTGTTGATATCTTGTGGTTAGGACACCAGCACCATTACCGATGATGCGTATGTACCACGTACACTTACTTGCCGGCTCACACACATCTTCATCGGTAATTGCCATGTCACGTACACCTTAGAAAATATTAGTGCTTGACATAGCCTGTTAGCTAATAGTTTAGACATGATATTAGTGTACTTGCCTTATATGTTAGTTTAGACATTGTAGTTATTTCCTGCTACTTCATGCATACTGTTATTCATTGTTATGCCGCATTCATGGATTCTCATGCATATATTCACTTTTTACGTGCTATTGAGGTTTTGGATTCGGATTTCCATGAGATTTTCTGGATTTGGGGAAAACCGCAAAACATATACAAACTCCTTCTTTCTCTTTTTAAATGAAAAGCGCGGTTTTTCCCATGATGTATGAGTCGTCCACCATGAGTTTGCTGATGGATTTCGAGACCTGATTCGAAGAGTTGGATGAACCGTTTCGGGTACATGGTGGACCCGGTAAGGTACCCCGGGACAAGAAGCTCGTGGTGATGACGATGAGCCTGGCAGGGGGAGACTACCTACCGGTGATTTTACCCGACGCGTCGGATATCCGGAGGATACCATCGTAGTCTTGAGATGGATGGCAGGGGTCGGTCTGGACAGACGGCGCCCTAGAGATTGAGATTGAGACATTGAGATTTCGAGATATTGAGGTACTGTGATTTGATGATACAGGCCAGTCCGGATAGCCGGAGCCTGAGGCTTTGAGACATTGAGATTTATGTTTTGTGTCGATGGTAGACACTGTTGATGCTGATTTCATTTATGATACCTCATTTTAAAAATACAAAGGAAATCTCACTAATTTATGAAAACAGTTCTTCATTTACATGTATTCTGTTTTCATGCATTCATACCTTATTCATATGATATATTGCTACCTGAGGCACTGACACGGGCACATGAGATCACACTCGGGTTAGATATTACCCTAGCCATTGTTATAGGCTGCATGTTATTCATATATTTGAGGATATATTATGATCATTGACCTAGGTTGCGTTATTTATGCGATTTCTGTGCGTTGATGTTTTTCTACTCACGAGTTGGCAACTCACCCCCGTTGTGCCACAGTTCTTGCAGGTTTCGCCGTACAGGTTTCATTACGGCTTTGCTGGCACTATTTCCATTTTCGGGTGACTTGCTAGTAGGTGGGTTTATTTGTATCGTACCCATCATTACATCTTGTATATTATTATTCTGTTGTATCTAGAAGTTCCATCAACCAAACCTGTATTTATTTTTGGGATAGAGACCAGTGATGTTATTCTTTCGACCTTAGAGTCGCGCGTATATTTCTGCGGATTTCTTGTGGTTTTGTGTTTCCTTTTGAGTTTTTGATCCTCGCCGTTGGCGTTGTATATTATATTGCTTGTTTGGTTGTGACCGTCGTTTGACGAAGAGCTAGCTCCCGCTTGGGGATGCCTTTTATTAATTTCGTATACTATTCATGTTGTATCCCGTTTGGGAGCCAGTATTTACGAAGGAGACTCTGCCGAAATTTTCAGGAAATTTTTGATGTTTTTAAAAAACCGCATAATTCGGCTTATGCTATTGAAACTACTTGCTTTAACTTGGTTTTTCCTGCACTCTACATCTTTTCTTGGTTTGGATTTTTGGGTTTTCGGTTTACTTAGATTACGTACTCCTCGAGACGTTCATAGTTTTAGTGCCGATCATGTTCCGTACTTCGGGTCGTGACACTATTCTATGCATTAAGGAAACTTGATTTCATTATACCCGTATTTCAAAACTTCACCTCCTTTATTTTTCTTAAAAGGTTTAGATTTCTAGTTTTCAGCTTACTTGAATTACGTTATGCCTTTAGACGTTGCGTGATTTAAGTAATGGTCTCGAGCTAATATTTCGGGTCATGACAAAGTTGGTATCAGAGCACTAAGTTTAACCTTGGTTCGAGTCTATGTGTGACTATGCGGAGTCTAGGGCGGGTATGTATTTCGGAACCTAGGCTTGACCTTATGGAACTTAGACTTGAACGGGGGAGGGGGTATTAGACCCGAACTTTCATTTCATAGGCTGACCCTGATTGATGGAGTAGGTAGCTTGAGTAGAGTGACGTACCGTACGTATGTTCCGCGGCATATTTATGATACGATACTCCATTTAAGAAACCTTAGGATGTATACATTTTGAGATACTTGATTCTATTCGTTTCCGTGATCATACTCTTATTGATGCTGTTCCTTCTTACGATCATGTATCCATTCTGGATCTGTCGTTTCCTTTCATACCCTTGATCCATTTTCTTCGATACACGATTGAGGTTCCTGTCACTGTGGTTTGAGCGCAGATTGAGCTACTGCTAGTGATGCGGTCAGGGTGAGCTCGTCTGGTACGAGAGCTGACCGTTGTGTTTTCTGGTGACATGGGAACATCTCGATGTGGTGTTATGTTGTGACCTCTTGTGGAGGCGAGTGTTTGGTTTTGCACCGGATGATCGGGCCATTGACAGAGGCTGCTAGTTGTGAGAGGACTGTTGATGTACATCATACCTCAGAGATTTTGATGTCGCCTGCCGCGCAGACAGATGACCTAGCTGTTGCTGAGATGATGGGATGTCGCTTCCAGGGCTTATAAGCTGAGATCGCTGGAGCTTCCAGGAAGAGATGCGATAGGTGATAGCTAGTCTACCTCGATTTGAGAGACGAAGGTGATTCGTCAGATTGATGCGCCGACGCAGGCCCAGTTGAGTTGGAGATTTTCAGTGTGGAGAGTCTTACTCAGATCTAGAGCAGACCGATCCAGAGATGACCGTTGATGTGTCGTCTTTCCTCTTGGATTGAGGTATTGTTTAGTAAGCGGGCGAAGAATATTCACATGTTGTATAGGCGAAGCTAAAAAGTTCGAACGAGTGTCAGAAACCCATTTTCCCCAAGTGTAAAGTGTTCGAAGGAATATGCAGGTAATTCTGTGGACCCTCTAGAAGAATGAAACCCTAACTCGACATGATGACCATGGAACCGCTTTTGAACCTTAGGGTTTGCGGCAGTTTAGCGGTGCCATCAGTAAGGCTTGGGTTTGCCCTTCTTCGGCTGGTCTAGAGGTACTGTGGTATGTACCGATATTTTAGACTGTGCTCAGGTGTTGAGCTTTCGGGAAATTTTGTGGCCTTCATGACTTGATCGAAAAGTTTGACGTCGTCCGAATATCATGTGATAAGAGACCAGTAAGCTGACCAGCTTCAGAGAGAAGACCTTACCCAGATGCGTTGTGAGTTGATCGAGGACGGATGAGTATTGAGTATTTCCTCCGATGGTTGGGACGAGTTTCCGAGGACGTGTTCAACCAGATATCTTCTACAGAGTGATGAAGATACTAAGTTCGTGACTTCGAGTCCGTGTGAGAAACTACGGATTGACCGTGGCCGAGAACAGTTGCAGTGCGCAGATAGCATGGCGTGACATCATAGTGGATGATGGTACAGAAGAGTGGAACCAGAGGTTCGTGCGAGACGCCGAGGAGCTGTTGTTACTCCCCATCGAGATTAGGGATCTGATATGCATACAGAGGCGTTGCGATGCGGCCAGTTCCCGAGAAAATGTTGTGGTGAGGACACAGATGTCCAGAAAATGAGAAAAGATTATGTAAGAGTACCAACCTCCGTACAGTTCGGCATAGGCGAGAACGGAAGAGATCTTGAGCAGGATTCTTTCCAGGACACTGCTGCAATGAGATTTGCACCCAGGATCAGTTATGTCGCGAGTATTCAGAGGGCCAGAGGCCGACGCCAGTGACGTGCTGCCTTACGAGTGGTTGTGATGATTGACCGAGAGATGACCAGAGAAGTGCCAGAACGGAATCGTCCCCGTTAGCACACCTGACTGGGCCGATGAACCGATGAATTGCGAGATTGGTAAATCCATAGAGAAATGAAGACCCAGAGACAGAAGACGCCAGACCGTGAGCAGGAAGCAAGCAGATATTCTTGTTCTGCCGGTTTTAGGCGCACCGGTTTATTCTTCGACATTATAGGAGGTGTACCTCGATGTCATTTGTTGCGATTTGCATTTGTGATCTAAGTATCATGCTTATATCGCTTGGATTTGAGTTTTGATGGTTGAGTTTCATGATATTGTTTTCATGCACCATGTTTGCACCTACTGGGTATTTACATTTTGCGCATAGTTATTGCACTTGAGATATGTTTTTATACACCACTGTGTTGGTTTTTGACTTGTGCCTTGGCTGCATATGTTTATGATTTCATGGATTTCATACAGTTGATTTGATTTTGTGCATGTGGTATGCACTCGATTTGGATTTTGCACTCGATATAGTTTATATGTGCTTGCAGTACATTGATACGTGTTTTGTGCACGCAGTTGCACGCGTTTACGATTTTATACTCCCTGGTACACTCGGTGTTGCTTTTGTACGCATTTGAGTTATGGAGTTGTATTTCATGCACTGGATCCACCGTATTTGTACTTCGTGCACTTGATGCACCAGATTTGTATTTATGCATTTATGCACTGTATTTCGTGCCCTGGATGCACTTGATTTAGATTTCTTTCATGCATGATGGATGAACTTGATTTGGATTTTTCGCTCATGTTGGGTGCATGATATGAGATGTGGTTTTGTGCACACCGGATGCATTCAATTGGGATTTTCTTTCGTGCATGTTAGTTGCACCGAATGCACTCTAGATGCACTTGATATTGTTGTCGTGCACACCCGTTGCACTGGACAGATGCTTTCGTGCACACCCGTTGCATTGAGTTTTGCTTTTGTGCATATTGTGGCATGTGTATTTGGATTTGATTTCTTTGCGCACCAGACGCACGTGATTATTGGACACGCCTTTTGAGGCTGATTTTGCTTTTGAGCACCTTGTTTTTATAATGGGCACTATGTTATGTAGTAGCAAACAGGACTGATCTGAGGACAGTACCTGAGTATTTTTCATGCGTTAAAAGATTACCAAGAGGGTTTTCAAAAGGAGCTATAGTCTCGCTATTTCCTACGTGTCCGCAAGCGACACGAACGTTCATAAAGGAAAACCTTTTGGGATATTTTGAAAACGATGGGACGTGTATTTAGGAAAACATATATGGACATATATTATTATTTTAAAATGAACGTCCGTCACTTATGCCGTTAGTTATGCATTCACGCGGCGATTTAGAAAAGATTTTTGGCATGAGTTTTATTTAGTTCTTGAAAGTTTTCCAAAGATGCATACTATACACGTATTATAGTATTTGACTAGTGTATATTGGATTCAATAGTGGAATTCGACATCTGTATCTCTATTGTAACTCCGAGGATATACGTGCAAATCCGATGATTTGCGTGACGCTTGACGGAGTTCGATTTTGTGTTTTGTACTCGTTTTCATGCGCACATGACACGCTGTGTTGTTTCTGCATCTTCCGTGATTTCGGATCCCCGTCGATTTGAGCTGATTATTGAAATGTTTTGGATTTTGGGGGTTTAAATTTAAATTCGGGGACCGAATTTATTTAAGGGGGGAAGACTGTAACATTTCAGAAAATATAAAATATTATTTTTGGAATTTAATATTAAAATAATATTTTTCCCGAAAACTGCCCGATTTGCGAAATTGGGGTTTTCGAAAAAGGATATAAATATATACCAATAATTGTGAAATAATTGAAAATTAAAATGATTTATTCATTTAAAAATATATTTAAGGGATTTGGCATTTTTAAAATTTATTATATGCCGTTTTGATAAAAACCCGATTAGTGCACTGCTAATCGCGATTAAGCCAAATCCGTGTTTCTACAGTTTTCCATGGCCAGTGTACCATGTCATGTTACATTTGATTACATGTTGTTGCATTTTTGTTGGTTTATGGGTATTATGTGATTTGGTTTTGAAATTTGAAAGAGAAAAGAAAAAGAAATGAAAAAGGGTTAAAAGGTGAATGATTGGAGAGAGAGAGAGAGTGGAGAATAAGGGAGGGGGGGCGCTGCCATGACCTTTTCCCCCATCATTTTTATCTCCTTCTTCATCTCCTCAAGCCCATCTCCCTCCACTTCAAACCCTAGATCCATCTCCAAATAATCCCCAAAACCTTATACCCCCTTCACAAAAATTAATCCAGTAGGTATTTGGTGTCGGGGTTGATCCAGTAGGTCTTATACATCATATATAGCACCCTAGACTTGTTTGTGCAACCCCTTTTGGCCTGAATCAAAACCTGGAGGCGTTTGGTGTGATTTTGGCTATATTTTCCGTATTTTGAAATGTTTAGTTTTGATATTTGGATTTGTCTTTGGTTGTCGAATGTTTGTACATCAACGACTAGGGGTAATTTGTTGGTTTTGCATACGTGGGCTATAGGTTCTAACCTATAGGCGATCCGTGTGCCGTTTTTGCTTCCGAACTTGATGTTAATACGCATTTGCGATTGTTTATTATTGTAGGTACCCTCGCGTGGATTCCGAGGCGACGGAGCATGGCGTAATCGACTTCGGCAAGCGAAGACCAAGGTGAGTGGATCTATATCCACGGGGAAGTCGGGTGGATGGCGTATAGCACCCCCGCACACTTTGATGGAAACCGATTGTTATATAGAATATGGTTAAGGGAACCTTATATAGAAAACTATAAATAGAGTTAAAAGAAAGTTAGTGAAACCATATTATAAACTAAGGATAGTTAAAAGTGATATGATACGACTAGTATATGATGACGGAACTTGAGGATGAGATTGACGATATTGCTGTTTAGGGTACTATAGGACTAGATAGCCGATGTAGATGTGTCATCCGAACCATACCTATTTCCAAACTAAAGAATCGTATGCATCCTTTACACATATACCCGGAGGGATGTTACGGATTTTCAAATGATTTTTTTTTCTTAAAAACACGAAAGCTCTACTTTCAAAACTACGATTTGTATCTTTCAAAAACTGTTTGTATAGTTCGGGTGTGTTTATTAGATTAGATACTTATGTTTTTAGTAAAGGTAGAATGAATATATGAAATTGACTTGATGTGGGATATAAATGCGATGAAAGAATATAAGACGTAATATGACGATACGATGATGTGTTGGTATACGGATGCGAGTCGATTGAGATGATTGATACCTTGCCGGTCCCCTGATATGAGATTGTTATGGATGTGACTTGAGGCATAGGTATGTAGATATATATATTTATATATATGGTGAATCATGTGTGATTGCCGTACGAGACGTTAGGTCCGTACCCCTCATTGTTATATAGGATGATAGGATCCATTTTGATTTACTGCCGCCGTACGATGATTTTCCGTACGTGATTAGTTTGACTTGATGATTGATCCATACCCTTGACTAGAGGATGCCGTACGATGGATTATACCGTACGTGACGTTGTGTGTCTAGATACCGATGGATTGATTCACAGACTCGGTCCTGTTAGATACGTATACCCGTCAGCATTTGCATATAATTTACTTTATGCTGCATTCATGTTATTCGAATTCCATTACCTATACCTGTGATATTACACCTGCACCATTATCGATGATGCGTATGTTACACGTACACAGATTGTAGGCTCACACACTTCATCATCGATAATTGCCATGTCACTACACAGTAGGATTGCTGCATCAGGATATGACTCCTTGCATGATATACTTGCGTACATACATATTGTACGTCCATACTTGTTATAACTACATGTTAGTGTATATGCCCTAGAGGCCATTACTGTATCATACTAGTTTGTATATTACTTAATGGAAGCTTGGGATATTCACCTTGTATATACAATCTTGCTCAAAATAGTAGTATGCTACTTGGTTTGTTTCTACTTCAATGTGTACATGTGTTTATTTTAGTATATCGCCTATACACATTAGTGGAGCCCTTAGGATCTTTGCTTGATTACCAGCGTTGTGATGGCAGTCACACTAGTAGGGCTGGGTAATCTATAAGCACATCCTTATGCAGGTCCCTGATCGCAGGACTATCGAGACAGGGCATCGATACTCCGGAGTAGACTACCGCATGCGCTTCTCATCCCAGTGTGGGAGACGGTCTGTCCCACAGCCGTCGGTACGTCGTACTTGAGAGAGTATGCGGGTGCTCGTTGGGTTACGAGTACACTGGGCAGGACTCGTCGGGAACTGACTAGTTGGTATTATGCCTATCGTCAGTTATCAGTTCCCAGGTGACATGAGTACAGCTTAGTCCGCTGACTTGACACTGTCACTTCGCCTCGAGTGTGTTCCTACTGTACTTTGATTACTACCCTACCACGGCTCAAATGAGTCGTGCAAACAGGTGGTAGTTAGGTGCAGTCCCGAAGCAATTGGAGGCAGTGACGGTTAGACAGGATTCGTCTCTCCCGGTATTGGGGGTTGACATCGTGCTATGTCTAGGAGAGCCATTACACGAGTAGTCCCTGGCCAGGGCAAACGAGATATACTGGTAGGCTTCCAGTGTTATCTCAGGGTGTTTTGGGCTTCACTCCGACACGACTTGTACCGCTATTGGTGGACTGACGTTTACCGCCCCCTAGGCCCGCCATGCGATGTATCAGACGAACAGACCGGACTGTACGGAGAATGTCACATTCAGGCTCAGTAGGAGTTCAGATGGGTTTCGCCTCGTCAGTCTTCTTGTCGGCATCTACCTGGGGACCGTTACGCAAAGCTAGTGCCGCTTGCGGTCTGTGGTTAAACCCACTGCCAGCGTAGTGTCGAGTCTTTAGAGTCCCAGACAGAAAGCTATTCGCCTTTAGGCAAAAGAGTAGAGGTCGCATGGTTTTGCGATAGGTCGCATGGTTTTGCGACAGGGTTCGGTCACATCCGTGCACTTGTGCAAGGATAGTGTCCGGACAGTTTACACTAGCGGGCTTTGGTTTAAGCCAGATCCTAGTGTACCATTTGGGATTGGATTTATCCAGTATGCATTCGTGTTCCTCGGAACGCAGATGCGGGTGTGTATGCACAGTTGACGGAGAGACAGAGGCAGGGGATTCTCATTAGGGTTGTTGACCGTTGACAGTTGACTATTGACTTTTTGCTCAACCCTAATGAGAATATGATATGTGATTAACAATTATATTAATTAAGTATTATGGTGACATGGTTGTTGAGGGGTTGACTTTGTTGACCGGTTGATTAGGTTGGACTAGTTGATCATCATGATGACAATGCTATCATTTCATGGCAAAGACTTTTTACTTGCTTGTTTCTTTTGTGAGAAATGAGTGCATGAAATGATTTAGCCATTTTGACTTGAACCATTTTACACAATACTTGATTATTATTTTTGTGATGATGGTTTTGGATTATGAGAGCCAAGAGAGAAAAGTCTTCTCACATTCTTTCATGCTCATTCTCTCTCTTGTTCTTGAGCTCTCATCTTCCTCCTCTTGCTCTCCCTCTCTTGATTCTATGGTTCACTTGTCTCATGAGTTGAGAACCAAAAACCATAGATAATATCCCATACAAACTCTTCTCTACTCACTCTAGTTCACAAGGTTTAGCAAACCGAGTGAACTAGTTTCTTCAAAGTTCGAAGAAGGAGCCAAAGGTTGAAGCTTTCAGGTGGATCTATCTTCGGCGCAAGGAGACGACGGGGAGAAGCCGGTTCGGACGACCATCGAAGCTTGAAGACGAAGGAGTTCGAGAAAAAGAATGGTATAACCCCCTAACCGAGTAGTTAGCAACTCGTAGTTAGGTTGTTTAACAAAGATCCGGTTTTGAGTCCATATTACCACCTCTAAGAAAATTGTTTTTCACCAAATTCCGCATGCCCGAAAGTACCGGAAGAGGTAGCATGGACTTACAGTAGTATCAGAGCCTAGTTAAACTCTATCTAACATGTTAGCAAAGTAGCTAGAAGATTTATCAAAGAAAAAGTCGCAAAACGAACCCCGTTTTTTAAACTTTCTGTCGATTTTAAAAGTGCTGGAAAATTTTTTTAAGATACACCAAAAATCGACTCAGGGTTTTCTGAAGAAACTGCAAATATTTGACCCCCTAACTCGATCAAAGCGCCGCGGTTCCGCGGCGGAAGCTTGCTCCCGCCGCGGTACCGCGGCCGAGTTGACTCGGTCATGGGGTTTCTTCTTTGCAGTTTGCTCATAGGGGTATTTTGGGATTTTTGGAATATATATTTTCTGCCCAGATTTTCCAGAACGAAAATTTTATTTTTGGGGTCCTGAAAATCCGTATTTTTGATCGAACTTCTAAAAGACTTAAGCTGACGGGTTTTTCTGTGATGTGATATTTGTATTGAACGTCTGCTAATCGCTATATGTCGATTAGTGGGGGTTATACAAATCTGTGATCTGTAATGTTATTGCAATGTGTATATGAATTCATTGGATTGTCGCGGGTGAATAGCCGGGGGTTGTGAGACGAGAGTTTTCTTTTCTCTCAATTCATGTAAATTTGTAAATTGATGTAATAATTATTTGTATGGCCGCACAACCGGGTCGGGGTTGTAGCCGTCATTGTATAATTTCTTTTTACTGTTTTTGCTCCTAGGATAGACCCATGGAGGGGGTGCACAAACTACCGGGTATGCCGAAGTGCCGAGTGGCCTACTCACGGAGTTGAGGGAGGTTGCTTCGCTTCGGGTACTTGGCGGGTAGTTTGCCGCACCAGTAGGAGTCTTGGGTGGGGTATTGGCTATTCACCGCGACCGTGCAATCTTCTTTTCGTTACAGGCTCGTACGAATTGCGGATTCCTAGTATATCCAATGTGTTCATCTGTGATCTGAAATGGCTATCATTGCAATACATCTATATATGATATTATTTAGGCGTTGCTTATGTTTTACAGCCGCGCTAGCCCAGCCCCCGCTCTGTCGTTAGTTAAGTAACCTAACGGGTAATGACGGGGCCCCGTGGCGAATGCGAATGGCATAAGCGTACGTCATATTTTGGATGTTTTCTGCAATGGTAGGATTAAATGATGGGACGCATTAAAAGAACTAATGCAAGAATATCACGCATTAAAAGAACTAATGCAAGAAAATAAACCAAGTTAAAATCGTTGGAACACTTTCGGAAAACCACTCGGTTCTTTTCAAAACTAACTTTTAAATGCGGAGCTTGAGCCACTCCTTTTAAAAGCTATCTCGTTCCATCGATTATATCAAGTTCACTACGTTCACGGTTTTGCCAAAACCATTCGTAGCCCTCCGTCGTTTCACATGAATAGTCAATAGTATTCAAGCTGTGTATGTTGGCCAAAATCAAGGAATAGTGATTGGTAGCTATTGGGTATTCATGTGTAGCATAGATAGATGCGTTGGTTTGGGACAGTCGTACTGCCATTTTGGCCAAAGTCAAGGGTAGGTACGGATGGATCCAAATTAACCTGGAGAATGACGGGTAGAACTTGACATATGACTTATGATATTTTAGCCAAAGTCAAGGTCATAAGAGCATGGGGCAAAAATCCACATCGGGAGTTTCATAAGTACTGAAACTTGCTAGATTTGCATACCATTTGGAGTGTGATGATTCTTGTAGGATTCCTTCAGTTTCGTCACGCGATGATATTTGGATCCCGATCCTACTGTGAGTATATGCTATACTCCTCGGTAAATTTCTCACTAAACGATCAATGCTATAAACCTAGTAGGTGCCTAGAAAGGTGTTAGCGGGGCTACGCCCCCAGTGAAAAGAGGTTATTTAATTAAGGAACTTCGCGAAAGCGTTGGAAAACCTCCCTCGAAGTACCGACACCAGCCTGGCCGAACGGTTAAGCAAGTATTGTACGGTGAGATTGATCCTGACTAATTCTTCCTTTTTGGTTTGAGGAGGGATTCAAGAAACAGTGGGAGCCATCCTGTTTAGACAAACTAAAAACCACTCTAAACTTGCAAGAGCATCATGCTGAGTGTTTCTTCTTCTCTCTCCTAATTGCAGCGACCAATCAACATGACTGGACTTAAGTTACTTCTAGATAAAAACATACTGACAGGGCCAAACTACAAAGATTGGCTCAGGAATGTCAAGATGGCAATCACTTACGACAAGCTGGGGTATCTTCTTACCACCAAAGCTCCCCCTGCCCCTGGTCCCACTTCCAGCGTCGCGGATAAGGAAATCCGTAAGACTTGGGAGATTGATAGCGCGAAGGCCAAGTGCCTCGTACTTGCCTCTATGGACAATGAACATCAGAGGAGGCACGAGAATATGGACTTGGAATCCATATTTCTTCATACAAAAGAACTGTATGGAGAGCAATCTCGTATCGCAAGATACGAAGCGTCGAAAAAGTTATTTTCAGCAAGGATGGCCGTCGGATCATCAGTAGCAGAACACGTGCTTAAGATGATCGGCTACATTGAGGAGCTCGCGGACCTGGGGACCACATTGGAGAGTGAGCTCTATACGGACTTAGTTCTCCAGTCCCTTCCTTCCACTTACGCCCAGTTTATACTGAACTTCAACTTACAAGAAAAAGAAGTTGAACTTTCAGAGCTCCTCAACATGCTGAGGAGCGCAGAGGGCACCCTACAGAAAGGTAGGGAAACATCCACTTTGTTTGTAGGAGGATCATCTTCTTCTAGGTCCAAGGCGAAAGCCAAGGGAAAGAAGAAGAAAGCCCCCGCCAAACCAAGAGGCGGTGTTAGTAAAGTGGATACGAAGGGAAAAGCTAAAGCAACAAAGAAAGCGGGGAAGCTTGTGGATAAGGAAGAATGCTTCTATTGTCATAAGAAAGGACACTGGAAGAATGATTGCAGGGCCTGGAAGGCCAGAACACAGGAATTGAAGCAGGTTGCAGCTTCAGCTTCAGGTGTGTATGTTATTGAAAACTTTCTTTCAATAAACTCTACTTCCTGGGTATCGGATATCGGATCAGGATCTCATATCTGTAATTCTTTGCAGGCGTTGAGAAACCGTAGTGTTTTGAAAGCAGGTGACATGACCCTCAGAGTTGTGAACGGAGCTAGCATGGATGCTAAAGCCGTGGGGGACTATCACCTGGGAATGTCAGATGGACATGTTTTGGTTTTGCGTAATTGCTTTTTTGTACCCAACGCAACTTGTAATATCATTTCTGTATCTTTAGTTTCTAAAGAAGGTTATGAATTTGCGTTTGTAAGCAATGTTGTAAACATTCACCTTAATCAAGTTCTGATTGGGTCAGGTACATTGAGCAATGGTATATACGTATTAAACCAACCACAGATTTTCAATGTCCAGAATACACACAAAAGAAAGTCTCCGGAAGTAAATTAGACTTTCTTGTGGCATTGTAGACTGGGTCACATCAATGAGAGAAGGTTGACGAAGTTACATACAGAAGGATATTTGAATGCGTTCGAATATCAATCGTATGCCACTTGTCAATCCTGTCTCAAAGGAAAGATGACAAAGACTCCGTTCACTGGACACGGAGTAAGAGCGAGCGAGCTCTTGGGACTCGTACACAGCGACGTGTGCGGTCCAATGTCTACACATGCGCGAAGCGGTTATTCTTACTTCATTACTTTTATGGATGACTTTTCAAGGTACGGTTATGTCTTCTTAATGAAACATAAGTCCGAAGCCTTTGGAAAGTTCCAGGAATATAAGAATGAAGTAGAAAAATAGACCGGCAAAAGTATCAAGATCCTAAGATCGGATCGAGGTGGTGAATACTTGAGTGCCGAGTTCCTGGACTATTTAAAAGAGAACGGAATTCTCTCTCAGCTTACTCCTCCATACACTCCGCAACATAACGGTGTATCGGAGAGACGGAACCGAACCCTATTGGATATGGTACGGTCCATGATGAGTAACGCCGAGTTACCGCGATCATTCTGGGGGTATGCGCTAGAATCAGCTGTGTACCTTTTGAACCGAGTTCCCACTAAGACTGTACCTACCACACCATATGAGATGTGGTATGGGAAGAGGCCCCATCTTAATCACATTAAGACATGGGGAAGTCCAGCTTTTGTCAAAAAGCAGCATGCGGACAAGCTCGAGTCACGCTCAGTACAGTGTAAGTTTGTGGGATATCCAAAGAACTCCAAGGGATATTTCTTCTACTGCGAAGAGGAACAAAAAGTTATTGTTTCTCGTCATGCCCACTTTCTAGAATATCAGTTCTTAGAAAAGGAAATTAGTGGGAGCGCAGTAGAACCGGAAGAAATTCCAGAACCACGAGCTATTACTGAAAGCTTAGTGGAACCAGAGGGTTCAAGAGAACAGGACATTTCTACGCCGCTCCGTAGGAGTAGTAGGCAGTCTCATCCGCCCGAGAGATACTACGGTTTTCTTATAGACGGGGATAGAGAGGATTGCATCATAAATTATGATGAGCCTACTAGCTTCCAGCAGGCCGTTCAGAGCGTTGACTCAGTAAAATGGCTGGATGCAATGCGGACCGAAATGGAGTCCATGTACACCAACAAAGTATGGACGTTGGACATTGCTCCAGACGGGGTAAAACCCGTAGGATGCAAGTGGATCTTCAAAAGGAAGATTGGTGTAGATGGACAGGTTGAGACCTATAAAGCAAGACTTGTTGCAAAGGGTTTCCGTCAAAGACCTGGCTTGGACTATGACGAAACCTTTTCTCCAGTGGCTATGCTGAAATCCATTCAGATCCTTCTTGCCTTTGCTGCCTTCCACGATTATGAGATCTGGCAGATGGACGTAAATACCGCTTTTCTAAATGGAAATTTAGAGGAGTGTGTCTATATGGACCAACCAGAGGGCTTCATTCAGAGTGGGAGCAGCGGAAAGGTGTTCAAGTTGCTTAAGTCCATCTATGGACTAAAGCAGGCATCACGGAGTTGGAACATCTGTTTTGATGAGACGGTCAAGGAATTTGGCTTTATCAAAAATCCAGATGAACCATGCATCTATAGTAGATTTGTAGCGAGAACTGTAGTATTCCTCGTTTTGTACGTGGATGACATTCTCTTAATAGGAAATGACATTCCTATGCTACAATCTGTCAAGGGGTTCTTGTCACACAGGTTCTCCATGAAAGACCTGGGTGACGCCTCATACATCCGGGGGATCCGGATCCATCGTGATAGATCCAAGAGGATATTAGGACTTTCACAGTCCAGGTACATTGACACCATACTGAAGAGATTCAGTATGGAAGATTCCAAGCGCGGTAACCTACCGGCTTGTCACGGGATCACCCTCTCTAAAGAGATGTCTCCCAAGACTGATTTGGAGAGGGATCGCATGTCTATTATACCCTACGCTTCTGCGGTGGGCTTTATAATGTATGCGATGTTGTGTACCAGACCGGATGTAGCTTATGCACTGAGTGTGGTAAGCCGGTATCAGTCAAACCCTTGGGAGAAACACTGGATAGCAGTAAAGAACATTCTCAAGTACCTGAGAAGGACTAAGGAGATGTTCTTGGTGTATGGCGGAAAAGACATCCAGATCGAGGCCTTTGCTGACTCCAGCTTCCAGAGTGACAAGGATGATTCCAAGTCCATATCGGGTTTTGTCTTTACCCTCAATGGAGGGGCGGTGTGTTGGAAGAGTTCCAAACAAGAAACCGTTGCAGACTCGACGATGGAAGCGGAATACATCGCTGCATCTGATGCCGCAAAAGAAGCTGTCTGGAGAAGGAAGTTCTTGAAAGAGCTTCAGGTGGTTCCGTCCATTGTTGATCCAATACCTCGGTATTGCGACAACAACGGGGCTATAGCTTTAGCGAAGGAACCCAGGTCCCATCAGAGATCCAGACACATCTTGAGGCGGTATCACCTGATCAGGGAGATCGAGGTTCGGAGAGTCGCTTCAGAAGATAACACTGCAGATCCATTCACCAAGGCCTTGCCCCAGACTCAGTTCGAGCGGCTGATCGAGATGATAGGTCTTTGATATGCCAGTACATGGCCTTAGTGCAAGTGGGAGATTGTTAGTGTATATGCCCTAGAAGCCATTACTGTATCATACTAGTTTGTATATTACTTAATGGAAGCTTGGGATATTCACCTTGTATATACAATCTTGCTCAAAATAGTAGTATGCTACTTGGTTTGTTTCTACTTCAATGTGTACATGTGTTTATTTTAGTATATCGCCTATACACATTAGTGGGGCCCTTAGGATCTTTGCTTGATTACCAGCGTTGTGATGGTAGTCACACTAGTGGGGCTGGGTAATCTATAAGCACATCCTTATGCAGGTCCCTGGTCGCAGGACTATCGAGACAAGGCATCGATACTCCGGAGTAGACTAGCGCATGCGCTTCTCATCCCAGTGTGGGAGACGGTCTGTCCCACAGCTGTCGGTACGTCGTACTTGAGAGAGTATGCGGGTGCTCGTTGGGTTACGAGTATACTGGACAGGACTCATCGGGAACTGACTAGTTGGTATTATGCCTATCGTCAGTTATCAGTTCCCAGGTGACATGAGTACAGCTTAGTCCGCTGACTTGACACTGTCACTTCGCCTCGAGTGTGTTCCTACTGTACTTTGATTACTACCCTACCACGGCTCAAATGAGTCGTGCAAACAGGTGGTAGTTGGGTGCAGTCCCGAAGCACTTGGAGGCAGTGACGGTTAGACAGGATTCGTCTCTCCCGGTATTGGGGGTTGACATCGCGCTGTGTCTAGGAGAGCCATTACACGAGTAGTCCCTGGCCAGGGCAAACGAGATATACTGGTAGGCTTCCAGTGTTATCTCAGGGTGTTTTGGGCTTCACTCCGACACGACTTGTACCGCTATTGGGGGACTGACGTTTACCGCCCCCTAGGCCCGCCATGCGATGTATCAGACGAACAGACCGGACTGTACGGAGAATGTCACATTCAGGCTCAGTAGGAGTTCAGATGGGTTTCGCCTCGTCAGTCTTCTTGTCGGCATCTACCTGGGGACCGTTACGCACAGCTAGTGCCGCTTGCGGTCTGTGGTTAAACCCACTGCCAGCGTAGTGTCGAGTCTTTAGAGTCCCAGACAGAAAGCTATTCGCCTTTAGGCAAAAGAGTAGAGGTCGCATGGTTTTGCGACAGGGTTCGGTCACATCCGTGCACTTGTGCACGGACAGTGTCCGGACAGTTTACACTAGCGGGCTTTGGTTTAAGCCAGATCCTAGTGTACCATTTGGGATTGGATTTATCCAGTATGCATTCGTGTTCCTCGGAACGCGGATGCGGGTGTGTATGCACAGTTGACGGAGAGACAGAGGCAGAGGATTCTCATTAGGGTTGTTGACCGTTGACAGTTGACTATTGACTTTTTGCTCAACCCTAATGAGAATATGATATGTGATTAACAATTATATTAATTAAGTATTATGGTGATATGGTTGTTCAGGGGTTGACTTTGTTGACTTGTTGACTTTGTTGACCGGTTGACTAGGTTGGACTAGTTGACCATCATGATGACAATGGCTATCATTTCATGGCAAATACTTTTTACTTGCTTGTTTCTTTTGTGAGAAATGAGTGCATGAAATGATTTAGCCATTTTGACTTGAACCATTTTACACAATACTTGATTATTATTTTTGTGATGATGGTTTTGGATTATGAGAGCCAAGAGAGAAAAGTCTTCTCACATTCTTTCATGCTCATTCTCTCTCTTGTTCTTGAGCTCTCATCTTCCTCCTCTTGCACTCCCTCTCTTGATTCTATGGTTCACTTGTCTCATGAGTTGAGAACCAAGAACCATAAATAAAATCCCATACAAACTCTTCTCTACTCTCTCTAGTTCACAAGGTTTAGCAAACCGAGTGAACTAGTTTCTTCAAAGTTCGAAGAAGGAGCCAAAGGTTGAAGCTTTCAGGTGGATCTATCTTCGGCGCAAGGAGACGACGGGGAGAAACCGGTTCGGACGACCATCGAAGCTTGAAGACGAAGGAGTTCGAGAAAAAGAAAGGTATAACGCCCTAACCGAGTAGTTAGCAACTCGTAGTTAGGTTGTTAGTTAGATGTTTAACAAAGATCCGGTTTTGAGTCCATGTTACCACCTCTAAGAAAATTGTTTTTCACCAAATTCCGCATGCCCGAAAGTACCGGGAGAGGTAGCATGGACTTACACTACATACACATATGCACCTTTACGCGATATTACATTCGATTTTGGAGATTTGGGAACCACATGATATATTTTAAAACTAGATTCATTTAAAAAAGCGTTTTTCTCTCGATATGTGCATATTACTGTTCCATATTGCATGATATACTGATATGCTTACATTTCTGTCATATGTCGCATACATCTTGCTTTACGATTATACGCATTGAGATATGCTGTTTTCATGAGATTTCTGGATTTGAGAACCGTGGTATTATTTCAAGAAAGTATGCATTGTTTTGAAAACCCCGTTTCTCTTGATATGATATTTCAGTGCGCCCACCATGTGTTTTCTCGGTTCTAAGAGTAGCATGTGAAAACCGATTCGAGGAGCGGTAGGTACTGTCTGCGGGTACATGGTGGACCCGGTAAGGTACCCCGGGGCAAGAAGACTCGTATATGTTAGACGGTGAGCCTGGAAGGGGAGCACTACCTACCGGTGATTGTATTTGGACTCGGCGGTTATCCGGAGGATACTGACCGGAGTAGAGAGATGGATATGAGGGCCGACCAGGGTGTGCGGCGCCTGAGACATATGAGGATTTACGTGTCGATGCTGGACACGGGTTTCATGATGTTTTCGAGTGTCGAAGTTGGACACTCCAGTTCCATGATTTTGATGTATCGCGAGGGACACACGTTGATTTATATTCTCATATTTTCATGCATATGTTTTTATGATTTTTACATGCAAGATATTGTTGTGTCATTGGTTGATACGTGGACGAGATCCACAGGCATATATCTATTGATTATATGGTTGGACGAGGTCCACATGCATACATACATTGATTATATGGGTGTACGAGATCCACATGCATACATGCATTGATTATACCGTTGGATATTATCCACATGCATATAGGCATTGACTATCATGTTGGCACATATACAGATACAGTCACCCTATATATCATAGTATTACCTTTATGATATAGTTGATCTAGGAGTCGTTATTTATTCGATTTCTATCTGTTGATATTTTATACTCACGAGTTGGCAACTCACCCCCGTTGTGCCTCAGTTCTTGCAGGTTGACCGCTTGGATTAGTAGCGGCGCTGGCACCCAGTTGCATTCGGGTATTTTGCATTGGTAGGTGGGGCATTCGTATCGTACCCACTCTTGTATTTATATTTCATAGTGTATCTAGTCAACTCCATCAATCAAAATTAGTAATTTGTATAAGTAATGAGACTTAGTGAGATTGTGGTTGCTAGACTTAGAGCGAGGGGTTTTCCGCTACTTGTGGTTTTGATGTCTTGCTTATTTCTTTATCTTTTGTAGTGATTTTCGCCGTTGGGCGTCGTATACTTATATATATTGTCTTGCGTGGTTGTGATCGGCCGTTTGGCGAATAGCTAGCTCCCGCTTGGGAATGCCTTTATCATTATCTTGTATATGTTGTTTTGGATCAAAATATACAAAGGAAGTGCTGCCCAAATTCTTTTAAAAAGACGAAACATGGTTTTAAACCTACATAATCCACTTGCATTTTTCATGTCCCTATTCTATGCACTAAGGAAACTTGATTTCATTATACCCGTATTTCAAAACTTCACCTCCTTTATTTTTCCTAAAAGGTTTAGATTTCTGGGTTTCAACTTCCTTGAATTACGTTACGCCTTTTGACGTTGCGTGATTTAAGTGCTGGTCACGAGCTAATATTTCGGGTCATGACAAAGCGGTACTAGCTGCACATAACGGCTACCAAGGTATATGTTGATAAGTAGGCCAATGAGCTAACTCATCCAAACTCCTACTGAGCCTGTATGTGACAATCTCCGTACAGTCCGGTCTGTTCGTCTGAGAGTATCGCATATCGGGCCTAGGGGCGTTAATCGTCAGACCCCTAATAGCGTAATAAGTCGTGTCGGAGTATAGTCCAAATCACTCTGAGAAACTACTGGAGTACCTACCAGTAAATCTCGCTTGTATTGGTCAAGGACTTTGTGGAATGGCCTTCCGAATACAGCGCGATATTAACCCCCAATACCGAGAGAGATGAATCCTATCTAACCGCCACTGCCTCCAAGTGCTTCGGTACCGCATCCAACTACTACCTGTTTGCACGACTCCCTTAAGCCATGGTAGGGTGTAATCAAAGTATATTTGGAACACACTCGAGGCGAAGTAGCAGTGTCAAGTCGACGGACTAAGCTGTACTTATATCACCTGAGAACCGCTACCCGATGATAGGTATAATACCTACCAACAGTTCCCGATGAGTCCTGTCCAGTGTACTCAAAACCTAATGAGCACAGGCATACTATCTCTAGTACGATATACTAATGGCTGTCGGACAGGCCATTTCTCCTGCTGGGATGAGAAGCGTATACGCTAGTCTACTCTGGAGTATCGATGCCCCGTCTCGATAATCTTACGACTAAGGACCTGTATAGGATGTGCTTATAGATTACCCAGTCCCCACTAGTGTGACTGCCATCACAATACTAGTAATCAAGAAAAGATCCTAAGGGCTCCACCAATATGTATAAGCGATATGCTAAGAAACACATGCACATATTGAGGAAGAAACAAACCAGATAGCATACTACCATTTCGAGCAAGACTGTTACTATATCCGTGTATATCCTAAGTTTCCATTAAGTAATATACAAACCAGTATGATAAAATAATGGCCTCTAGGGCATATATCACCAACAATCTCCTACTTGCACTAAGGCCATGTATTGGCATACCGCAGACCTAAGATCTCGAATAGCCTCTCGAACTGTGTCTGAGAGATGGCCTCTGTGAGTGGATCTGCAGTGTCGTTCTCCGTATATACTCTCTTCACCTTGATCTCCCGGAGATCTATGATCTCCCTGATCAGGTGGTACCGCCTCAAAATATGTCTGGATCTCTGATGGGACCTGGGTTCCTTCCCTACAGCTATAGCGCCGTTGTTGTCATAATACTAAAATATTGGATCAAAAATAGAAGGAACCACCTGAAGTTTAGTTAAGAACTTCCTCATCTAGACTGCCTCTTTTGCGGCGTCTCATTGCAGTGAACTACTCCGTTTCCATCGTCGAGTCTGCAACGGTGTCCTTCTTGGAGCTCTTCCAACAGAATGCCCCTCTATTGAGGGTAAAGAAATAACTTGACATGGACTTGGAGTCATTCTTATCACTCTGGAACCTGGAGTCAGCAAAGGCCTTGATCTGGATGTTCTTTTCAGCCATACACCAAGAACATCTTCTTAGTCCTTCTCAGGTACTTGAGAATGTTCTTTACTGCTATCCAGTGCTTCTCCCCTGGGTTTGACTTATACCGTCTTACCACGCTGAGTGCGTAAGCAACATCAGGTCTGGTACACAACATCGCATACATTATAGAGCCTACCGCAGAAGCGTAGCATATAATCGACATACGAGCCCTTTCCAAATCAGTTTTTAGGAGACATCTTTTTGGAGAGAGTGATTCTGTGAAAAGACGGTTGACTACCGTGCTTTGAATCTTCCATACTAAATATTTTTAGTATGGTGTTGATGTACATTGACTGTGAAAGTCCCACTATCCTCTTTGATCTATCACGATAGATCTGGATCACCAGAATGTAGTCGGCATCACCCAGGTCTTTCATAGAGAACCTCTGTGATAAGAATCCTTTGACTGATTGTAGCATGGGAATGTCTTATCAAGAGAATGTCATCTACGTACTAGATGAGGAATCCTACGGTTCTCGCTACAATCTTACTATAAATGACTGGTTCATCTAGATTTTTGATAAAATCGAATTCTTTTGACCGTCTCATTAAAACAGATGTTCCAGCTCCGTGATGCCTGCTTTAGTCCACAAATGTACTTAAGAAACTTACACACTTTCCTGCTGCTCCCACTCTGATTGAAATCCTCTGGCTGATTCATATAGACCCACTCTTCTAAATAACCATTTAAAAAAGCCGTTTCTACATCCATCTGCCGGATCTCATAATGTTGGAAGACAGCAATGGCAAGAAGGATCCGAATGGATTTGAGCATAGCCACTGGAGAAAAGGTTTTATCATAGTCCAAACCAGGTTTTTGATGAAAACCTTTTGCAACAAGTCTAGCTTATAGGTTTCAACCTGTCCATCTACACCAATCTTCTTTCTGAAGATCCATTTGTAGCCTACGGGTTTTACCCCTTCTGGAGCAATGTTCAAAGTGCATATTTTGTTGGTGTATAAGGACTCCATCTCGGTCCGCATTGCATCCAGCCATTTTACCGACTCGTCGCTCTGAATGGCTTGCTGGAAGCTAGTTGGCTCATCATTGTCAATGATGCAATCCTTTCTATCCCCGTCTATGAGAAAACCGTAGTATTTCTCGGGTAGATGAGACTGCCTATTAGTCATGTGGATTGGCACAGGGATGTCCATTTTTTTTGAAACTTCTGGTTCTACCATAATTTCAGTAATAGTTTGTGGTTCTGGAATTTCTTCCAGTTCTATTGCTCTCCCACTTGTTTCTTTTTCAAAAAAATGATTTTCTAAAAAATGGGCATGATGAGGAACAAAATCCTTTTGTTCCTCTGCGTAATAGAAAAGATACCCCCTGGAGTTCTTTGGGTATCCCACAAACTTACACAGTACTGAGCGTGGCCCGAACTTGTCCGCATACTTCTTTTTGACAAAAGATGGACATCCCTATATCTTCAGATACTGAAGATAGGGTTTCTTCCCACTCCACGTCTGATATGGTGTGGTAGGCACTGTCTTAGTAGGAATCTTATTCAAAAGATATGCAGCTGATTCTAGTGCATAACCTCAGAAGGATTGCGGTAACTCAGCGTTACTCATCATGGAATGTACCATATCCAACAAGGTTCTGTTGTGCCTTTCCGATTCATCGTTGTGTTGTGGTGTGTATGGAGTAGTAAGCTGACAGAGAATTCTATTCTCTTTTAAGTAATCTAGGAACTCGGCAATCAAGTATTCACCACATCGATCGGGTCTCAGTGTCTTGATACTTTTTCCTCTTTGTTTTTCCACTTCATTCTTTTATTCCCGGAATTTCTCAAAAGGCCTCGGATTTATGCTTCATAAATAATGTAGGGATCCTAGGCACTCTTATGAAGGTCTATAAGGCATCAACTATGCCCGAATAAAAATTTAAACGTGTCGAACAACCCAAAACCGGGATCTTTGCTAGATTATTAGGATTTTACATGCAAGTAAATATCTTTACAACTAAGTGTGAGGGATTACAACCTTTGTAGTCCGCTCCTTCGCTTTATAAGCTCCGAGTAGAAGTCCCTTCGCCGCGATCCACGATCTTCCGGACTCAAGAGAGGCTCCACAACTCGAACGATCCATGCTAGCTTGTAGTGTTCCTTTTCTCCGATGATCTACCTCGAAGTTTCTATAACTCAAGCTCTCCCACTCTAATAAGGTGAACACCCTAATCTAATTGGCTAGATTAGATGAGGATGATGGAGTAGTATTTATGCTTTCTTTTTATATCAAATTCTCACACTTAAACATCACAAAATGAAAACCTAGTAAGCTTTCTCAAAGCTCAAGGTTGAAGAAGAAGAAGAAATAATGCAATAATCCTTTTGTGATGAATAATGAAATGATATATGATTAATAATGCAACCATGGTCAAGGATGACAAGGATAACTCATGTAAAGAATTAACTAGGGCTAGGGTTTGGGTTGAGTTAAACAATGAGTCACTAGAAAATATCAACCATAATATCTAAGCTCATGACAAAAGAAATCCTTCTAGAAGCATCAAGAAAGAACTAACCCAAATCAAACCCTAACCTTTTTTAATCTCCACTAAACAAGATGCATTAGTAATCATATCATGTTACAATAATACATATCACATATATATTATATATTTATAACAAAAGAAAATAATACAATTAACATATATCGCATATATATCAATTTATTACCCGGTGAGAAAATGAAATAATAAAGCGAGCCAATATTAGATAATATAATGCAATATATCATATATATTATTATACATTAAATTATCGAATCAACACTTGATCCGATAATCCGGCTATATCGAATATAACCGACTAATATATCATGTACCGATTCATCGAATCAACACTTAATCCGATGAGCCGGCTCATATCTAAATATCGCGAGAATATAATACGGTATTTCATATCGCATTATCCTCGGTCGTGCACATATCACATATGTGCCCCTACTCCGTTTTTCCTGAGTCAAGAAACTTCTGTGTAGAACTCTAAAGAATCGTCAATACGCCGGTAGCAGGTGATGATCATATCAAACACCCAAAAGCTGCAAGCGGTCAGCTAAACATAACAACCACCCAGGTATTGAGAGATCAGAAGATCAACAAGCTAGCCTGTGCATTCTCCTGTGAATCCAATCAGTAACACTCCCGTACAGTCCGGTCTCTTCGTCTGATATGTCGCATATCAAGTCTAGGGGGTATACGTCAGACCCCAGTAACCGATAAGTCATGTCGATATGAGGCTCATTATGGGTCGAGAAACTACTGGTAACACTTACCAGTAAATCTCTATATCAGCCCTGGCCAGGGACTTCCAGTTATAGCCAATCGAACACAACACAATATCAACTCCCTATAACACAATATCAACTCTCTATACCGGGAGAGACGAATCCCCTCCTATCACTCATGGCCTCCATGTGATTCGGGACTGCACCCAAAACCCACCGTTTTGCACGCCCTCTTGGACGTGGTAAGGTGGAAATCATAGCACAGTGCAAATCACACAAGACTCTATGACGATCTCGAGTCTACAGACTACCCTGTACCAGTGTCACCGGAGAACTGCCATCTGACGTGTGGTATATCACCATCTAGGAGTTCTCGGCGAGTCCGTCCAGTATGCCCAGTCTCCACTGAGCACCCGTACACCATCCTTGATGTCAAACACCGATGGATATTGGATCATCCATCGCCCATCATATGGGTCAAGATGCGTATACGCTAGTCTACTCTGGTGTATCGATGCCCTGTCTCGACACACCCTTGACTAGGAATAGTTATAGGATGTACTCATCGACTACCGTGGCCCCACTAGTATGATCTCATCATAGTCCCAATAGTCGAGTACAGATCCTAAGGGCTTTATCAACATGTGAGAGTAAGACAGTAAACAAATAAAAGTCAACATGTTAAGATAAAGTGAAACCAAATAGCATACTATCATGACGAGCAAGAAAGTCCTCTCTATATATATCCAAGCATCCATTATAATATACATCATATGTACAACAATGGCCTCTAGGGCATATACATAACCAACAATCTCCCACTTGCACTAAGACCAGCTGCTGTAGTATCTCATACCTAGCATCCCGAATAATCTCTCAAACTGTATCTGAGGAATGGCCTTCGTGAGTGGATCCGCAGTGTTGTCCTTCGTATCTACTCACCTGACCTCGATCTCCCGGCGAACAACTATCTCCCTGATCAGGTGATACCGCCTCAAAATATGTCTTGACTTCTGATGGGACCTGGGTTCCTTGGCCAAAGCCACAGCTCCATTGTTATCACAATCCAGAGGTATTGGATGCTCAATGGATGGAACCACGCCATGTTCACTAATGAACTTCTTTAACCAGACAGCCTCTTTGGCAGCATAGTGGCAGCGATGTATTCAGCCTCCATCGTCGAGTCTGCAACGGTATCCTGTTTGGAACTCTTCCAACATACCGCCCCTCCATTGAGGGTAAAGACAAATCCCGAGTGCGACTTAGAGTCGTCCTTATCACTTTGGAAGCTAGAATCGGTAAAGGACTCCACCTGGAGTTCTCCGTTACCATACACCAAGAACATCTCCTTAGTCCTTCATATGTACTTGAGAATGTTCTTCACAGCTTTCCAGTAACTCTCTCCAGGATCTTCTTGATACTGACTCACTACACTTAGTGAGTATGCTACATCAGGTCTGGTACATAGCATCGCATATATGATAGAGCCTACTGCCGAAGTATAGGGTATCCCTTGCATGCGAGCTCTCTCCAAATCAGTCTTGGGAGACATCTCTTTGGAGAGAGTGAGTCCAGAGATCGTGGGTAGGTTCCTACGCTTGGATTCTTCCATACTAAACCTCTTTAGTATGGTGTTAATGTACCTGGATTGGGACAATCCCAGTATCCATTTAGATCTATCTCTATGGATCATTATTCCCAGTATGCAGGAGGTATCACCTAGATCTTTCATTGAGAATCTTTGTGATAAGAAGAGCCTGACTGATTGCAGCATAGGAACATCATTTCCTATCAAGAGTATGTCATCGACGTACAATACGAGGAAGACAACCTTACTCTCTGCAACCTTCTTATAGATACAAGGTTCATCTACGTTTTTGATGAAGTCAAACTCTTTGACTACAACATCAAAGCAGATATTCCAACTCTGCGATGCTTGCTTTAACCCATAAATGGATTTAAGCAGCTTGCATACCATTCCGCCGCTCCCACTATCTACGCAGCCCTCTGGCTGAGTCATGTATACGCACTCTTCTAAATCACCGTTTAGAAAGGCGGTCTTAACATCCATTTGCCAGATTTTGTAGTCATGGTATGCAGCAATGGCAAGTAAGATCCGGATAGACTTAAGCATAGCCACTGGAGAAAAAGTTTCGTCATAATCCACACCTGGTCGTTGACGAAAACCCGTTGCAATAAGTCTAGCTTTGAAAGTCTCAACTTTTCCATCTATACCAATTTTCTTTTTAAAGATCTACTTGCTCCCAATGGGTTTTACCCCTTCAGGAGCATTTTCCAAAGTCCATACTTTGTTGGTGTACATGGATTCCATCTCAGATCGTATTGCATCCAGCCATTTCACAGAGTTACCACTCGTGATGGCCTGCTCGAAACTAGTCGGGTCATCATCTTTCATGATGCAATCCTCGCTTCCACCATCAATGAGAAAACCGTAGTATCTCTCAGGTGGATGAGAAACCCTGCTAGATCGGCGGAGAGGCTGGTGTTCGTCGGGTACTACCGAATCCTCTGGCTCCAATAAATCATCAGTTGTAGTTTGTGGTGCTGGAACCTCTTCCAGCTCTACCTCTTCGCCACTAATTTCTTTTGCAAGAAATTCCTTTTCTAAAAAGGTGGCATGTTGAGCAACAAACACCTTTTGTTGTTCACTGTGGTAGAATAGATATCCATAGGAATTGCTTGGATATCCTACAAACTTACAAAGAACTGATCGTGCCTCGAGCTTGTCCGGATTTTTCTTTTTAACATAGGCCGGACAACCCCATATCTTAACTCTTTTAAGAGATGGTCTCTTCCCATTCCATATCTCATATGGAGTGGTAGGCACAGATTTAGTTGGAACTCTATTCAATAGGTATATGGCTGTCTCCGGCGCATACCCCCAGAAGGAAATAGGTAACTCAGCTGTATTCATCATAGAGCGTACCGTATCTAATAGGGTGCGATTCCTCCGTTCCGATACACCGTTGTGCTGTGGTGTATAAGGAGGTGTAAGCTGAGAGAGAATCTCGTTCTCTTTTAGATAATCTAGGGACTCATTGCTCAAGTATTCTTCTCCTCGATCAGATCGAAGGATCTTAATACTTTTGCCCGTTTGGTTCTCTACTTCGTGCTTATATTCTCTGAATTTCTCAAAATCTTCAGACTTGTGTTTCATCAGGAACACATGTCCGAATCTAGAGAGATCGTCAGTGAATGTAATGAAGTAGGAAGAACCATTCCTGGCATGCGTAGATATGGGACCGCATACATCACTATGTACCAGTCCTAAGAGTTCGGTAACTCTTTCTCCGTGTCCACTAAAGGAGTTTTGGTCATTTTTCCTTTGAGACATGAATGACAAGTATCATAAGATGATAATTCGAATGGATTCAAATATCCATCCTTATGTAACTTAGCCAGTCGTGTCGCATTGATATGACCAAGTCTACAATGCCATAAGAAGGATTCGTTCATTTCTGAACTCTTCCTCTTGTGTGTGTTTTGTATATTAAGGACTGCATTTTGATTGAGAATGAATATGCCATTATGTAACGAGCCTGATCCAATCAACTTTTGATCTAGAAATATGTTTATAACATTATCCTTTACTACAAAATTATATCCTTCTTTACTTAATAAAGAAACTGATATAATGTTGCACATCATGTTCGGTATATAATAGCACTCATTCAGAATCAGTGTATTACGACTTGGTAATACTGGGTGATATTCGCCAACTGCTTTGGCTGCAATACTTGCACCATTCCCTACTTGAACGGAATGATTACCTTTTTCCAGTTCTCTACCTTTACGTAGACCATGTAACAATTTACATATGTGGGATCCCGATTCGGTATCTAATACTCAGGACGTAGGGTGAACTGAGAAAAGTTCTCAATAACTAATACACCCAAAGAAGGTGCATCAACATCATGTTCTCCGTTTGGGCGGCATAAAAATCCAGATATTCTCCTTTTTCCTGTTCATTCTTATAACTCTTATAAGAAAGAACGAGACCAACGTTCCCTTGCACAGTATAATAAGCGGGTTCAGTCAATACATCCATTTTATTATCTTGATTAAGTCCTGACATGGTCGTTACCTGGAGAGAGAGAGAAGAAAACACTTTAGCGTATTCTCTTTCAAGATTAGATTGGTTATATCTTATCTAATCATGATGTCTTCCACTGTTTTTATCAAATCTTCCTTCAAATTCTAAAAGGTAAGATTAGCCGGGATTAATTACACCCTACAATTTCGTCAATCTTTCAGTCAGATCAGTGTCGGTACTTGAGGGAGGTTCCCCGTTCTTTCGCACGGACCTAATTAAAATAAACCTCGTCTTCCCAGAGGCATAATCCCGTTAACACCTTTCTACACACCTACTTGATCGGCTAATTGTCCTGTGTAAAACTCTCTCAGGAGTAACTCTTACTCATAGTGGGTATCAGGATCCATCTATCTCATAGAAGGTATGCAATCTCATTGCAAATTTCAACACTTGAAATTCCCGATAATGCTTTTGCCCCTAGCAACTTATAACCTTGGCTAAGGTCAACAAATCATAAGTGCTAGCCAAGTTCAACCCGTCATTTCCCGATTGAATTAAACCCACCCGTACGACCCTTGGCTAAGGTCAATAAAGTCGTACGACTACCCTAACTCAATCACATATCATGTTTTAGCAGATAAATACTAATTAGCTACCGTACACCACGCCTTGACTAAGATCAACAAACGCAGCACGAATACTAACTAGTCTCTATTTGAAATAACGGAGGGCTACGCAGGTTTTTCAGAAAACCATGAGCGTAATGAACTTGATATCGTCGTTGAATCAAGTGATTTTTGAAAAGGAGTGTTTTTGAGGCTTTTCTAGTTTCGCTAAAGAGGTCACTCCCGGTGAAGAGATCTCGGCTCTTTCCCCATCGAATAAGGTGCAGGGTATATCATATATACCACTGTGCAAAGCAAGAACTATAGAAGCTGTCAAAAACTAAACCGTGAGTTTGTAGCATCTGCCAGTTTCGCTAAAGATGTCACTCCCGGTGAAGGGATCTCGGCTCTTTCCTCATCGAATAAGGTGCAGGGTATATCATATATACCGCTATGCAAAGCAAAACTGTAGCTACCATTTTTATAAAGTTTTGATTCTACAACATCTTTGAGGTTTCTTTTTTTTTTATTAATCTCAATAATATATCCCATCAGCTTATACTTCCTAAGCATCACAGAAGAAATGAAAACAGTAATATTTATATATCAGCATATATATAGTATAAGCATTCGTCTCAGGCAGTAATATGATCTCATCACAGAACATTGCAGGAGAAGAACATATATGAAATATTGGATATACTAGGATGTCCGTGTTTTCAATACGAGCCGGTATAAAACACGGATTCCACGGTCGCGATGAATAGCCAAACCCACATCCCCAGACCCCTACGAGAGTGGCAAGCAACACTGCCAATTCTAGGGTTAGGAGACCCGGTCTCGACTCCTCGAGATGGCCTCCCACTGAACCCTAGAATCCGGTTACTTGTGCTCCCCTCCTTGGGTCTACCTAATGCGGAAAAGTAAATAATATACACTGGTGACATCAACCTCATCCCGGAAGTGCCCCAATAAAAGAATATTACATACAAATGAATGTTACATGAATGAAAATATAAACCCGCATCTCACATAAAACCCCCGGCTATTCAGAACACGACGATCCAATATAACATATCACAGCAACACATAATATCTCATATCATCAACGTAAGTAAGTATGCATACAGCGATCGTCGTTGATGTATAGCAACGAAAACCGGCAATACAACTATATACTACACTTACGGTAACAGAAAAGAAATTGTAAAACTACAACATTTGGAATCCACAATCACTTTAGACATCGTAAATCCGAAATATCACATACTTCATATTTCATGCCTAACTATATGAATTCCACATATTGTATCACATTCCAGATAAATAGACAGTATTAAAATTTCCTATCGAATAATCAAATACCCAAGATTTCCTAAATAGCTCAACACTTGAGCGGAGTTCAAATAATCCCAGAATATGTCACAGTACCAATGGTCCAGCAGTAGAAGGGTCAAGCCAACGCCTCACATGTGGCACGCCGTACTGCCCTAATCCCTAAGATTTAGAGACGGTTCAGACGGTCACATAATCGAGTTAAGGTTTGTGTTCTTCTAGAGGGTCCACCGCGTTACTTGCACATTTTTTCGAGAAATTTAAACTCAAGAAAAATTCAACACTTGAAAGTTTTTCATGCCGGGAAAAAATGAGTTAATGATATCCGTTCGAACATTTTAACAGTTTCTAAATTATCCGGAAAACAGAATGAAATTAAATTTTCTGATCGAATCAACGAATTCAAAATAATCCCCAGAACACTCAACACTTGAGTCAGATTAAAAATACCTAGAAATATACTTAATCACCTACGGATATTACTGTGCCAAAACGAGTCAATAAGTCTTCTGTACGGCCGCGGATCCCCGGCACAAGCAAGGTATTGCAGCGGTTCCGCGGCAGTTTGTACGGCTTATTGCCACGTTTTCTACAGTAATGTCACGTCCCGAAAGTACGGAACATGACCGGCACTTAGGCTACGAACGTTTCAATGCGTACGTGCTTTAAGTAAGCCGAGCCCAGGAATCCAAACCAAGAAGAGTAGTAGAGAGTAGGGAGAACCATATCAAAACAACCAGCTAGCAACATAATATACAACGCTTAAAGGCGAGGATCACAACAGAAAGAAAACACCAACAACAAGAAATCCACAGAATAAAACGTGCGACTCTAAGGTTGAAAGAATAACAACACTGGTCTCTATCTCAAATAAATACATGTTTGGTTGATGGAACTTCTAGATACAACTGAATATAATATACAATGTATAATGATGGGTACGATACAAATAACCGACCTACTAGCAAGTCACCTGAAAGAAGCTGTGCCGCAAAGCGGTAATGAAACCCGTACGGCAACACCTGCAAGAAACTGGGGCACAACGGGGGTGAGTTGCCAACTCGTGAGGGGAAAAAGATCTATGAACAGAAATCGCATGTATGACGCAATCCTAGGTCATACGATCATAATATATAATCCTCAAATATATATAACCAGCAACATATAATAATGGCTAGGGTAAATATCTAACCCAAGTATAATCTCATGTACCCGTGTCAGTGCATCAGGTAGCAATGTATCATATGAATGATGTATGAATGCATGAAACAGAATGCATGTACTGAAGAAAATTGCTTTCATAAAATTGTGAGATTTCTGTATTTTTAAAATGAGATATCATAATGAAATCAGCATACAACAGTGCCTAGCATCGGCAAAAAACATAAATCTCAATATCTCGATATCTCTGTTTCATAATCTCTGTACCTCGATATCTCAAATCTCAATGTCTCAATCATAATATCCAGGGCGCCGTCAGTCCAGATCGGCCTCTACCATCCGTCTCATGACTACGACGGTATCTTCCGGATATCCGACGTGTCGGGTAATATCACCGGTCGGTAGTGCTCCCCTACCAGGCTCAACGCCATCTCCTGCGATCTTCTTGCCCCGGGGTACCGCACCGGGCCCACCATGTACCCGAAATGGTTCATCCGCCTCCTCGAATCGGGTCTCGAAATCCACCAGCAAAACTCATGGTGGACGACTCATACATCATGGGAAAACCGCATTTTTATTTAAAAAGAGTGAAAGCAGTTTACATATGTTTTGCAGTTTTCCTCCAAATCCAGGAAATATCATGGAAATCCGAATCATCAATAGCATGTAAACCATGAATATAAGCATGAGAATCCATGAATGCGCCATATAATGAATAACAGTATGTAAGAAGTGACAAGTAATAACTGCAATGTCAAGCTGGCATATATGGCAAGTACACTAATATCATGTCACTACTAGCTAACAAGCTAAATCAAGCAATAATATTCTCTAAGTGTGCGTGATATGGCAATTACCGATGAAGATGTGTGTGCGCCGGCAAATAAGTGTACGTGGTACATACGCATCATCGGTAATGGTGCTGGTTTCCTAACAGCATGATATCAATAATGGAATATGAATCATAATAAGTATGCGATGCAGGGTAACAACAATAATATGCGGGAGTTGAATGTGAAACACAAAGATAGCTAAACTGCATCTAATGTCATAAAAGTCATACAGTTTCGTCAACTATAAGGCTGAGCTAAGAAGCTAACTGCAGGCAAGGGAAACCACCTAACCTCTGAGTCGATATATGTGTATGTATATATAGTCGGTGATCCCGCCTCAATAATATCACATCCGATACCATATCTCTATAATCGGTTATTCCCAAGTCAAGAGGGCGGATCAAACATCAAAATATAGCTCGTACGTAAATCCGTCGTACGGCATCCCCAAATCTGGGTATGGGTCAATATCACATTCGCCATATCATTCATCTGGTATTCTCTTTATCAAATATCATAATCTGGGTACTGAGCTATGTCTAGTACAATGCTAACATCATCACTATAATCAAGATTTGACTACTGATTGACAGTCTCGTATAAATCGAAATCATCATCATATATCGTCAATATAATCATAATCCGGCTTCCGATTGACAGCATCTAGCAAAAACGATATCATCAGCACATATCATCTCAAGGAATAAACAACGCCCAAGGCGGCCTATCATAAATATCTTGTCATGTCATATCATATCATACCCTATCTCGTATCATAATCACATGTCGATCATTTACATATATATGTCACTATTCCTATGGCATCATCATCCCAAATCCGCTAAAGTATCAAGACGTATCCCAAATACGAATTTTACCATATCACCGATATCATAATCTTGGATCAAATATCATCGACTCATCTCAATCCCATGTCTCATCCTCAAGTCTGTATGTGAACACGTAGTCCCATACCTATGTGAACACATATCTATATAAAATCCTATAGGCACATATGGACAAGGATGTATGCAAGTATTTATGTGTGTATATGTATCTGTAGTGCACCCACTACCTAGGGTTCGCGACACTAAATCATCCAACACGCTAATGTCCATCCTAAACATCACCATTAATCCCGAATAACATATAATAATTATAGGTGTGTATACGCATCCGTATACATCACCACGGACTGCGGGGGTGTTATATGCCATCCACCCGACTTTTCCCCGTAGATATAAATCTACTCACCTTGTTTTATGTGTGCCGGTGCCGATGTCGCCATTGCATCTTCAACGCCTCGACGCCACGTGAGTACCTACAAGAATATCACACGCTAAAACACATGAAAACCATGTCGGAAACCAAAATGGTGCACGCTACGTCCATAGGTAAAACCTATGGCCTCGCGTGCAAACACAGCCAATATCCACTGTTGTTGACGTCCAAATGCCACCCGATAGAACGATTCATCGAATACCAAAAATCCCATTAGCAATTTTTAATCGTGGTTAACACCAAAATAGCATTTACGTAACCATAAAAGCTTAAAAATGATATATTTCCACCAAATACCCTATTTTAGAGTTTCCAAAATTTTCTCCGGAATTTTCACCGTTTATCGGTATTTAATTATACCGACTATTAAAATATTCATTAAAAATTAATATTAAATTATGAAAATTCCCAAAAATAATATATTTTTTTGAAATGTTACATTCTTCCCCTCTTAAAGAAATTCGGTTCCCGAATTTAAATTTAAACCCCCAAATTTTAAAACATTTCAATAAAATGTCCAAACTAACGGGGCTCCGGAATCATCAATACATAAAAGGCATCATAGCGCAATACATGCGCATGAGTAACGAGCAGATAACTCGAAAACAAAACTCCGTCAAGCATCTCGCAATCATCGGAGTCAGGGCGAAAATACGAATGCCAAATCCAAAGCAAAACCGATATGCTATAAATCGGAACTATGCATGTAAATATCAAATCTGTACATGTAAATATCTGAAAGAAATGCATGCCAAAATTCTTTAAAGTTGATGTACAATGCGCATAACACTGCTTCCTTCCTGCACCTGCATGCGCGCTTCTCCAGAAGGAGGCAAACATTGTAACAAGTGGCGGGCGTCTCTATAAGAAAATAGCCATATACGTATGTATTTTTTGTTTAATATGCACGATCCGCCATTTTAAAAACAATTTCAGAAGGGTTCCCTGGTTAAAACGTTTCGTGTCATATCGGACACGTATATAAATAATGAGACTATAGCTCGCTTTTGGAAATCCTTTTGAAATCTATCAGTGCATGCAAAATATATCCAGGCACTGTCCTCTGACTAGTCCTACTCAGTACGAAAACACATAGCAAATATCATAAAACGTACTGCTCCATAGAAATCAATCTAAAAGTGCATATGAAAACCCTGTGCGTCCGGTGCGCATGGAAATCAAAATCCAAACATGTGCAAAGCAGGTGCACAAAACGACATCAGGGTGCAACGGGTGTGCACGAAGCATCTGTCATGGGCCACGTGTGTGCCTGACAGCAAAATCAGGTGCATCTGACATGCACGAAAAATCCCGATTTAGTGCATCTGGTGTGCGCCAAATCGCATCTCATAACCTGCGCCCAATATGCGCTAAAAATCCAAATCCGGTGCATCCATCATGCACGAAATCATGAAATACAATATCAAGCGCCGAACATGCGCAAATCCAATCAGGTGCATAAAATGCACAAAACAAATATCGAGCATCACCATCAAAATCGAAGTCCAGTGCATCCAAGTGCACAAAATACATGTCACTGCACTGCAAGCATATATGAACTATACCGAGTGCAAAAACCAAATCGTGTGCGTGCATACGCACGAAATCAACTCACATGTATGAAACCCATGAAGTCATTAACATGTGAAACCAAGGCACGAAAACGATATCAAGTGCAATAACTGGGCAAAAATCGTAAATACTCAGTAAGTACAACCATGGTACATGAAAACACATATCATGAAACCCAATCATCAAAATCAGTCATGCGAATAGATCGTCAAAATACCGAAATTAAGTATGGCAGAATAGTTCCACTCAAGCGCATCCTCCAAGAATCTCTGGCCAATTGTCGTGATTACTCATAGAATATCTCGTCGACGATCCTGAACTATGGCCTACTGGTGTGCGTAACATGACCACTCCTGGGTCCAAGTCTTCTCTATGGATTACCAAGCTCACGATCCATCGGCTCATCGGCCCTGTCAGACGTGCTAACAGGGATGATTCCGTTCTGGCACTTCTCTGGTCATCTCTTGGTCAATCATCGCGACCACTCGTGAAGCAGCATGTCACTGGCGTCGGCCTCTGGCTCTCTGAATGTACGTGACACATCTGATCCTGGATGCAAGTATCACTGCAGCAGTGTCCTGGAAGGAATCCTGCTTAAAGTCTCTTCTGATCTCGCCTATGCCGAACTGTACGGAGGCTGGTACTCTTGCATAAACTCTTCTTGCTTAATGGACATCTGCGTCCTCAGCACCACATTCTCTCGGAAATTGGTCGCATCCCAATGCCTCTGTAAGCATATTAGGTCTCTGGTCTCGACGGGAAGTAATGACAACTCGTCAGCGTCTCACACGAACCTCTTGTCCCGCTTGTCTGTATCATCGTCCACTTCAACCTCACGTCTCTATCTGCGCACTGCAACGTTCTCGGCTACGATCAATCCGAAGTCTCTCTCAAATCTCTTTTCTGCCGAATTTCCCGGAAGCCATCATCCTTTACTGGAGCTAATTCTTGTTCCGGAACGGCTGCATACTCATCGCGACTCCTTCTGGAAGGTATATCCAGTACTATGCCTCGGCGTGCGCATCGCATCTCTGATGTCGGCGGAGTGGAACGTCATCTCATCCAGATCTGGTACGAACCTCTTACTCCACTTTTCTCTAATGCCGACTGCTTCGGACTCGTCTCGTCGCGGCTGCATGGACTGAGCTCCAACGGCTATCCTCGTATCTGGAGTCTCCCAAGAAATGCATCTCATTACCTAGCATCCGAATTAAGTCGAGCCATCCTATGGATTTGTCGAAACCTCATAATCCCCCAAGGGCTCAACATCTTGGGTACAGTATAATAGTATCGAGTACATACCCCAGTATCGGTGGTCCAGTCGTAGAAGGGCAAACCCAAGCCTCACTAATGGCGCCGCAGAACTGCCGCAAACCCTAAGGTTCAAAGGCTTTCATACGGTCATTATGTCGAGTTAGGGTTTCATTCTTCTAGAGGGACCATAGAATTGCCTGCATGTCTTTACGAATACTTTAAACTTGGAATAATAGGTTTCTGACATTCGACCGTCTCTGTCGACTCTCAACGTCTCCGCGTGAAGTCGTCTCTAGCTGGAATCAATCTATCTGATGACCTCGCATCGGGGTAGCGAACGATCCACATGTCCTAGTCATTCATCCTTGGTGACTAGCGATTTTCTATCATCTCTTAGTACAATCTCGTACTGCAATAGCTCCAACATCTAGGGCGATATCTCGTTGTTCGCAGCAATAGCTGGCTCACTCGTCTGCACACGCTGGACAGTGCCTCAATCCTCATGAATAAGCCATACGTCAACGGTCATCAAAATCTGGCTGGCCTCTGTCAGTGGCTCAATCCTCTGGTGCTGATTTGAACGTCCGAGTAATCTCATACAGCGATCCATCCAACGCTTGTGGCACGAAAACACAGTAAAAAGACACATCTCTACAATCGTGTGTCGCCGGAATCACGCCCTGGTCAGTCCTCGTTCGTGACGAGCTCATGCTGACCGCAACTCTAGCCGTAGCTCTCCCTGCCCGTAATCGTGGTAGCAAAACCATACTGGTACCGATGAGGCTAGATCAGGAATGAATATAATACTGAACAAAGAAATGTACATCCTAAGGCTTCTTAAGTGGAGTGGCGTATCGTAAATATGCCGCGGAATATACCAACGGTACGTCACTCTACTTTAGTCACCTATTCCATCAACCAAGGGTCATCTTACGCTCCGAAGGTAAAACCTAACGCTCTGATACCAACTTTGTCACGTCCCGAAAGTACGGAACATGATCGGCACTTAGGCTACGAACGTCTCAAGGCGTACGTGCTCTAAGTAAGCCGAGCCCAGAAATCCAAACCAAGAAGAGTAGTAGAGAGTAGGGAGAACCATATCAAAACAACCAGCTAGCAACAGAATATACAACGCCTAAAGGCAAGAATCACAACAGAAAGAAAACTCCAACAACAAGAAATCCACAGAATATAACGTGCGACCCTAAGGTCGAAAGAATAACAACACTGGTCTCTATCTCAAATTAATACATGTTTGGTTGATGGAACTTCTGGATACAACTGAATATAATATATAATGTATAATGATGGATACGATACAAATAACCCACCTACTAGCAAGTCACCTGAAAGAAGTTGTGCCGCAAAGCCGTAATAAAACCCGTACGGCAACACCTGCAAGAAACTGGGGCACAATGGGGGTGAGTTGCCAACTCGTGAGTAGAAAAAGATCTATGAACAGAAATCGCATGTATGACGCAATCCTAGGTCATACGATCATAATATATAATCCTCAAATATATATAACCAGCAACCTATAACAATGGTTAGGGTAAATATCTAACCCAAGTATAATCTCATGTACTCGTGTCAGTGCATCAGGTGGCAATGTATCATATGAATGATGTATGAATGCATGAAACAGAATGCATGTAGTGAAGAAAACTGCTTTAATAAAGTTGTGAGATTTCTGTATTTTTAAAATGAGGTATCATAATGAAATCAGCATACAACAGTGCCTAGCATCGGCACAAAACATAAATCTCAATATCTCGATATCACTGTATCATAATCTCTGTACCTCAATATCTCAAGTCTCAATGTCTCAATCATAATATACAGAACGCCGTCAGTCCAGATCGGCCCCTACCATCCGTCTCATGACTACGAAGGTATCCTTCGGATATCCGACGTGTCGGGTAATATTACCGGTCGGTAGTGCTTCCCTGCCAGGCTCAACGCCATCTCCTGTGATCTTCTTGCCCTGGGGTACCGCACCGGGCCCACCATGTACCCGAAACGGTTCATCCGCCTCCTCAAATCGGGTCTCCAAATCCATAAGCAAAACTCATGGTAGACGACTCATACATCATGGTAAAACCGCATTTTTATTTAAAAAGAGTGAAAGCAGTTTATATATGTTTTACGGTTTTCCTCCAAATCCAGGAAATATCAAGGAAATTCAAATCATCAATAGCATGTAAACCATGAATATAAGCATGGGAATCCATGAATGCGGCATATAATGAATAACAGTATGCAAGAAGTGACAAGTAATAACTGCAATGTCAAGCTGGCATATATAGCAAGTACACTAATATCATGTCACTACTAGCTAACAAGCTAAATCAAGCAATAATATTCTCTAAGTGTGCGTGACATGGCAATTACCGATGAAGATGTGTGTGCGCCGGCAAATAAGTGTACGTTGTACATACGCATCATCGGTAATGGTGCTGGTGTCCTAACAGCATGATATCAATAATGGAATATGAATCATAATAAGTATGCGATGCAGAGTAACAACAATAATATGCGGAAGCTGAATGCGAAACACAAAGATAGCTAAACTGCATCTAATGTCATAAAAGTCATACAGTTACGCCAACTATAAGGCTGAGCTAAGAAGCTAACTGCAGGTAAGGGAAACCACCTAACCTCTGAATCGATATATGTGTATGTATATATAGCCGGTGATCCCGCCTCAATAATATCACATTCGATACCATATCTCTATAATTGGTTATTCCGAAGTCAAGAGGGCGGATCAAACATCAAAATATAGCTCGTACGTAAATCCGTCGTACGGCATCCCCAAATCTGGGTACGGGTCAATATCACACTTGTCATATCATTCATCTGGTATTCTCTTTATCAATTATCATAATCTGGGTACTGACCTATGTCTAGTACAATGCTAACATCATCACTATAATCAAGATCTGACTACTGATCGACAGTCTCGTATAAATCAAAATCATCATCATATATCGTCAATATAATCATAATCCGGCTTCCGATTGACAGCCTCTAGCAAAAACGATATCATCAGCACATATCATCTCAAGGAATAAACAACGCCCAAGGCGGCCTATCATAAATATCTTGTCATGTCATATCATATCATACCCTATCTCGTATCATAATCACATGTCGATCATTTACATATATATGTCACTATTCCTATGGCATCATCATCCCAAATCCGCTAAAGTATCAAGACGTATCCCAAATACGAATTTTACCATATCACCGATATCATAATCTTGGATCAAATATCATTGACTCATCTCAATCCCATGTCTCATCCTCAAGTCTGTATGTGAACACGTAGTCCAATACCTATATGAACACATATCTATATAGAATCCCATAAGCACATATGGACAAGGATATATGCAAGTATGTATGTATGTATATGTATGTGCAGTGCACCCACTACCTAGGGTTCGCGACACTAAATTATCCAACACACTAATGTCCATCCTAAACATCACCATTAATCCCAAATAACATATAATAATTATAGGTGTGTATACGCATCCGTATACATCACCACGGACTGCGGGGGTGTTATACGCCATCCACCCGACTTCTCCCCGTAGATATAAATCTACTCACCTTGTTTTATGTGTGCCGGTGCCGACGTCGCCTTTGCATCTCCAACGCCTCGACTCCACGTGAGTACCTACAAGAATATCACACACTAAAACACATGAAAACCATGTCGGAAACCAAAATGGTGCATGCTACGCCCATAGGTAAAAACCTATGGCCTCGCGTGCAAACACAGCCAATATCCACTGTCGTTGACGTCCAAACGCCACCCGACAGAACGAATCATCGAATACCAAAAATCCAATTAGCCATTTTTAATCGTGGTTAACACCAAAATAGCATTTACGTAACCATAAAAGCTTAAAAATGATATATTACCACCAAATACCCTATTTTAGAGTTTCCAAAATTATCTCCGGAATTTTCACCGTTTATCGATATTTAATTATACCGACTGTTAAAATATTCATTAAAAATTAATATTAAATTATGAAAATTTCCAAAAATAATATTTTATTTTTTTTTGAAATGTTACAAGTAATGCTTATATTTCCCTGCTGGTATTTTAAAGTATTTTTAATGCAGAAAAAATCACATTTTAAAAAAATTTCCAGAGAGGGGGTCTTTTTCGATGTTTCGGGGTTCGATCGGAGTTTTAACTTCGTATACACGTCGCCTAAAGCTCTAGATTGGCTCTGATACCACTGTAGGGTTTCTAGGCACTCTTATAAAGGTCTATAAGGCATCAACCTTGCCCGAATAAAAATTTAGACGTGCCGAACAACCTAAAACCGGGATCTTTGCTAGATTATTAGGGTTTTACATGCAAGTAAATATCTTTACAACTAAGTGTGAGGGATTACAACATTTGTAGTCCGCTCCTTCACTTCATAAGCTTCGAGTAGAAGTCCCTTCGCCGCGATCCACGATCTCCTGGACTCAAGAGAGGCTCCATAACTCGAACAATCCATGCTAGCTTATAGTGTTCCTTTTCTCCGATGATCTATCTCGAAGTTTCTATAACTCAAGCTCTCTCACTCTAATAAGGTGAACACCATAATCTAATTGGTTAGATTATATGAGGATGATGGAGTAGTATTTATGCTTTCTTTTTATATCAAATTCTCACACTTAAACATCACAAAATAAAAACCTAGTAAGCTTTCTCAAAGCTCAAGGTTGAAGAAGAAGAAGAAATAGTGCAATAATCCTTTTGTGATGAATAATGAAATGATATATGATTAATAATGCAACCATGGTCAAGGATGACAAGGATAACTCGTGTAGAGAATTAACTAGGGCTAGGGTTTGGGTTGAGTTAAACAATGAGTCACTAGAAAATATCAACCATAGTATCTATGCTCATGACAAAAGAAATCTTTCTAGAAGCATCAAGAAAGAACTAACCCAAATCAAACCCTAACCTTATTTAATCTCCACTAAACAAGTTGCATTAGTAATCATATCATGTTACAATAATATATATCACATATATATATATTATATATTTGTAACAAAAGAAAATAATACAATTAACATATATCGCATATATATCAATGTATTACCCGGTGAGAAAATGAAATAATAAAGCGAGCCAATATTAGATAATGTAATGCAATATATCATATATATTATTATACATTAAATTATCGAATCAACACTTGATCCGACAATCCGGCTATATCGAATATAACCGACTAATATATCATGTAGCGATTCATCGAATCAACACTTGATCCGATAAGCCGGCTCATATCTAAATATCGAGAGAATATAATACGGTATCTCATATCGTATTATCCTCGGTCGTGCACATATCACATATGTGCCCCTACTCCGTTTTGCCTGAGTCAAGAAACCTCTATGTAGGACTCTAAAGAATCGTCAATACGCCGGTAGCAGGCGATGATCATATCAAACACCCACAAGCTGCAAGCGGTCAGCTAAACGTAACAACCACCCAGGTATTGAGCGATCAGAAGATCAACAAGCTAGCCTGTATATTCTCCTGTGAATCCAATCAGTAACACTCCCGTACAGTCCGGTCTCTTCGTCTGATATGTCGCATATCAAGTCTAGGGGTGGTATACGTCAGACCCCAGTAACCGATAAGTCGTGTCGATGTGAGGTTCATAACGGGTCAAGAAACTACTGGTAACACTTACCAGTAAATCTCTATATCAGCCCTGGCCAGGGACTTCCAGTTATAGCCAATCGAACACAGCACAACATCAATTCCCTATACCGGGAGAGACGGATTCCCTTCTATCGCTCGTTGCCTCCATGTGATTCGGGACTGCACCCAAAAGCCACTATTTTGCACGCCCTCTTAGACGTGGTAAGGTGGAAATCAAAGCACAGTGGGAATCACACAAGACTCTATGACGATCTCGGGTCTACAGACTACCATGTACCAGTGTCACCGGAGAACTGCCATCTGACGTGTGGTATATCACCATCTGGGAGTTCTCGGCGAGTCTGTCCAGTGTACCCAGTCTCCACTGAGCACCCGTACACCATCATTGATGTCAAACACCGATGGATATGGGATCATCCATCTCCTATCATATGGGTCAAGATGCGTATACGCTAGTCTACTCTGGTGTATCGATGCCCTGTCTCGACACACCCTCGACTAGGAACAATTATAGGATGTACTCATCGACTACCGTGGCCCCACTAGTATGATCTCATCATAGTCCTAGTAATCGAGTACAGATCCTAAGGGCTTTATCAACATGTGAGAGTAAGATAGTAAACCAATACAAGTCAACATGTTAAGATAAAGTGAAACCAATTAGCATACAATCATGACGAGCAAGAAAGTCTTCTATATATATCTAAGCATCCATTATAATATACATCATATGTACAACAATGGCCTCTAGGGCATATACATAACTAACAAAAAAGACATTTCTTCACCAAGAGAAGTTATCCGTAAAAAGTAATGAAATAGGAATAACCATTTCGTGCATCTTTAATATTGGACTATACACGTCGCTGTGTATGAGTCCTAAGAGCTCGCTCGCTTTTACTCTGTGTCCAGTGAACGGAGTTTTTGTCATCTTTCCTATGAGACAAGATTGACATGTTCCATAAGATTGATATTCGAATGGATCCAAATATCCCTCTCTATGTAACTTTGACAACCTGTTTCATTGATGTGACCCTGTAACATTTCAGAAATATAAAATATTTTCTTGGGAAATTTAATATTAAAATAATATATTTCGCGGAAACTATTCGATTTGCGAATAGGGATTTTTCGTAAAATAGTATAAGTATATACCAATATTTAGAAAATAATCGGAGATTAAAATGATTTATTTATTTTAATGATATTTATCGGATTTTTGGTCAAATCCGTATTTTTATATTTTTCCGTGACCAGTGCACCATGTCTTGTGTATGTTAAGTGTTGTGTTTGTGTTTGTGAGTAGTGTGTGGGACTTGTGAATTTGTGAGGAAGAGAAAAGGTAGATAAAGAAAAGAAAAGAGAGTTAAGAGTGTGAAACAAAAGTGAGTGTAACACAAAATTGATATTTTGAGAGAGAGTGAGGGTAAGAGAGAGTGAGCATAAGAGAGGGAGAGAGAGACTTGGCTGTCCTTTATCTTTTCCCTATTGTTTTCTTTATGATTTTCTTCATCTCCTTCATTCCCTCACAACCTCTATGCCTCAACTCCAAACACTTTCCAAAAACCTATGCCCCCTTCATTAAAAACTTGCACAAACCTATTCTAAACCCTTTGAACCATTCAAGTTTGGATTTTGTAGACTTTGGGCAACTCAAGAATTTTCTTTAGTTTTCAAATGAGGTAATCTCTTCACTTTTACATTAGTGTTTGTGTTTATATATCATAGTTTAGTTAGAAATCAATTTAGTTAGGTTTTGTGATCTTGGAAATTTGCTGTTATGTGGTAAATAGAGATGTAGTGAGTGTTTTCAAGACCTTAGAGATTGCTTTGCTGGACCAGAAAGGAGAATAGAACCTGAAACACGAAGTTAGAAATAGTCCCGTGTCGGTTTTGTGGAGTTTGTTAGCCTACAAGGTATCTGGAGCAACTTGGGCCATTTATGAGAAAATCAAACAAGTCCAGTGACCTGGATAAATGACCATAAGACCACCACCAAAATACAAGCCCATTTCCCCCTAACTAGGCCAGCGAGATCAGATTTGGTGGCATTGTCGCCGGATTTATGTTAGGGTCTGGTGTTGAGTTTTTGCATGTAGCTCACTTACCCTACAACCTATCCCCTGTACTTACTTGTTTAGTCCCAATTTACCTGAGCCAAAATCTGGGAAGTACTTAAGAGTGTTTTGGCTATGTTTTCCGATATGTGAATTATTGGTTTTTATATTTGGAATTTGTGGCTTTAGTATTTGGATTTGATTCTATCGTTGGACGTTTGTACGTCAACGGACCATAGTTGTTTGGTTGATCTTTCATGCGTAAGCTATAGGTTCTAACCTATAAGTAATCCGTGTGCTATATCGGTTTTCAGATATTGGTTTTAATAGAATTGCGATTGTATATTAATTGTAGGTACTTTCGCGTGGACTTCCGAGAAGACGAAGCACATCGACTTCGGCTAAGCGAGGAGTTTAACATGTGAGTAGATTTATATCTATGGGGGAAGTTGGGTGGATGGCGTATAGCACCCCCGCAACCATTGATATGGAAGATCGTTTTATAATTATATTTTGATAAAGGATATGCTACGAGCTTAAGATAACCTGATTAGAGGATTTAGTAAAGAGATGATATGATAAAAGTTGACACTAATGAATATGAATTGAAAGAGGACAAATATTAGTTGTTAATGGTATGATATGAGATCGAGATCGATAAGCACGATACGAGATTGAAATAGAGGTGTTGTGGAATTAATAAGATATGACGTTTATACAAATGTGATTTGAGATGTGTGTGTGTGTGTGTGTGTGTGTGTGTGTATTTATGAGTATAATGAGTGATATGCTGTACGAAACTGTAGATCCGTACCCTCATTATTATATAGGTCGATAGATTCCCTATTCTGTTTGATGACCCCGTACGATGGATTACCGTACGTGATGAGATGTACCGGAGATTGATTCGCGCTAGTGATTTGAGGATGATGATCGATGATTATTGTCATATCGGATGTTATGAGGCGGGATCGCCGATATAAAGATTGCCACATGAACCATACCTATTTCCAAAACTGACGAATCGTATGTATCTTTAAACGGAAACTTTATGGGACGCTATGGGTTTCCAAATGATGTCTTTTTCTGAAAACACCGTAGCACCCACTTTCAAAACTATGATTCGTATCTTTTAAAAAGTGACTGTATGATTCTTGTGTAGATAGATATACCCATTTATTGTTCATGTTATGTAGGATATTACCCCTCGTTATGTACATACCACGTGCCGGTATTTAATGCTATATGATATCATTTTCTAGTACACCTGCACAATTACCGTTGATGCGCATTTTGCACTTATACAGATTTGCCGGCTCACACACATTCTTCATCGGGAATTGCCATGCCACTTACACAGTAGAACTGCCGTATCATCATATTATTCTTAACTGTATAGTACATTCATTGTTCAGTACTATCACTTGACATACTTGCATGAAATACTCGATATGCTCATATTACTACTCTATATTGTATACATCGTACTTTATGGTTATATGCATTGAGATGCTGTTTTTATGAGATCTCTGGATTTAAGAACCGCAGTTATATTTTAAAGGGAATTATGTATTGATTTAAAACGCGGTTTCTCTTGATATGATATTTCGAGGTGTTCACCATGAGTTTTCTCGGTTCTGAGCAGTAAGTATACCCGATTCGAGGAGCGGGAGACACCGTTTGCGGGTACATGGTGGACCCGGTGAGGTACCCTGGGGCAAGAAGCTCGAGATATAGACGATAAGCCTGGCAGGAGAGCACTACCTACCGGTGATAGTTTTGGGCTCGGCGGTTATCTGGAGGATACCGACCGGAGTCATGAGATGATATGGGCCGATCCGGACTGACGGAGCCCGAGATAGTTTGGCACGGAGGATATCTGGAGGATACCAACCGTAGTCATGATATGGGCTGATCCGGACTGACGGAGCCCGAGATATGAGGATTTACGTGTCGATACTGGACACGAGTTTCATGATGTTTTGAGTGTCGGTGTTGGACACGCAGGTTCCATGATTTTGATGTGTCGTTGATGGACACACGTGCTTGATATCCTCATATATATATATACAGGCTTATATTTTCATGATGTTCGAGTGTCGGTGTGGGACACTCAGATTCCATGATATTGTTTGTGTCGTTGATGGACACGTGGATGATATCCATATGCATAGATGCATATGATGTCAGATGTTTATTTATATATCATTGTATTGAACGATTGTTGACATATATGCATATGTGGTCACTGTAGATATCATAGTATTACGTTCAGGATATAGTGACCTAGGAAATCATTGTTTTATTCGATTTCTACTTGATGATATTTTCTACTCATGAGTTGGCAACTCACCTTAGTTGTGCCACAGTTCTTGCAGGTTTGACTGCTTGGGATCAGTTGCGGTATCGCTGGCATACACCTTCTTCCAGGGTGTTTGCTTGATTGGTGGGACACATGATGGATCGTGCCCACTCTCATACCGTTATATTATATTGTATCTAGATGAACTCTATCATATCAAATCAGAGACTAGAATTGTATATTGGTAGACCTAGTCAGACTTAGGTTTTGTGCGAGACTTAGAGCGATGGGTTTTGATCGCTTTTCTTGAGTTTTGATGTCTTGCCTCTTTATTTATTCTTTTTAGGTTGTTTCTTCGTCGTTGGGCGTCGTATATATGTTATTGCGTGGTTGTGATTCCTCTAGTTGGCGAAGAGCTAACTCCCGCTTGGGGATGCCTATATATTATTATGTATATGTGTTTGGATCAAAATATACGAGGGAGGTGTTGCCCAAATTTCTAAAGACGAAACATGTTTTCAACTCCAGTATAATCCACTTGCATTTTCATGTTTCATTAGCTATGCATTAAAAGAAAACATGGTTCATTATACCTTTATTTCAAAACTGCACCCCCACTATTTTCCGCAAAAGGGTTTAGATTTTCTGGGCTTCAGCTTACTTGATTTACGTCACGCCTTTAGATGTTGCGTAATTTAAGTTCCGGTCACGTGCTAAATTACGGGTCGTGACATAGTTGGTAGCAAAGCGTTAAGTTTAACCTTAGTTTGAGTCTGGGTTTGACTCTGCGGAGTCTAGGGCGTTTATATTGTTAGTTATATGTATGCCCTAAAGGCCATGATTACTCCAAAAATTTGTATTTACCGCAATCAGAAACGGCGTCGCTTTGCAGCTAGCCGGTGAGTGCGGGTCGATCCACAGAGATGGGTAATTTCCTTAATGTGTTCTTACGAGTTGATTCCAAATGTTGTTTTGGTTGGTTTATTAAATCTATAAAAATCTAGATCTATCACTAAACTAAACTAATCTAATTTAAAATCTTGCTAGGGTTAGGTTTAGGGGAAGTTTGGAGATTAAAGGTTTCCTCACCGCTTTCATTGCCCTATTTTTGATCTATTAGATGTTGGTGTAATTATCAATAAAGTGGATTAGAATCTTTTGGGAAGATGTTTTTTCCTCTAGATTCTTATCCTTCCTTTATCGATACTTACCCTAACCTCCATGGAAAACACGCGCAACCGGGCCTTTATACTACGGTTCACCGTTACCTCGAAGGGTAGGGTGCCGTAGGGAGCAGTTGTGCATGTATGCATGGAGTTCTAATTCTTGTGAAGGGGCATGAAAGGGGTGAGAGATCTCATCTCTCAAACCTTTCCCTAAGGCTAACCCTAACAAGCGAGGAGATTACTCGCTCATTAGGGGATGATAAAACATACTAATTAAAAGAGAATTAAAGCACAGAAATAAAATTACTTACTAATTTGATGGCTCCCTCCAAGCAAGAATACAGAACAGATCTGGAATTTTTTATTGAAAAGAGGCATAGGGTTTTACAATTTTTGATTACAATTTATAAGTAAACAGGAGAAATTAGGGTTACGGGATTCGCATATGTGCAATTACAGATTTGCCCACGAAAAATCCAAACCCCCGCACCGACGCACCGACACGGGCACTAAGCGGCCACGGAACCGCGGCAAATGTAGGCCTTGGGCCGCGGTTCCGCGGCCCTTTGGTCAGATCACATGTTGAATTTTTATGGTTTTGTTGGCTTCTTGGGCTTTCTATTTTTCCACTTCCTTTCTCCATTTGACTTCTGGGTCTTCTCCAGTTGTTTCCGTGAAAACTTGTAGCGATCTTTTAACCGTTTGCCTTGACATTTTGGACCTTGCGTTGCCTTGTTGATTGTGAACTGTTCTTCGTCTTGGCTTGATAAGATCCTCCTATTTGTTGGTCAAAAGTCCTTCTTTGGTGTCGTCTTTTGTTTTTTTCACTGTTTTCGCTCCAAGAACCTGTAACCTGTAACATGTAGCAGACATGCGTCAAAAGCACCTGTTTATTTATAAAAAGAATAAGAATGGGGAATATAATAATGCAATATTATAGTATGAACAAATACCCCCAAACTTATTTTTTGCTCGTCCTCGAGCAAACTTATTTTTTATTCACTAAAATCCTAACCGCACTTTCGCAGGGAAACGCGATTGCACTGAGCATGTGCAACAAGCCGTTAAACCTCTAGGTGTCCCTAGTAGGAGGAGTGTTGTCTCCTGAGGGTTTTCAGCGGATTACACCCACAAAATCCTATCAACTCGGCCCATTTACTTTTGTTCTCCAATTAGGTTTTCTAACAAGGAATTCTATTATCTTTTGACTCGCAAATTATCCACTCACATTCTTCACACTTCCTTATTATTTAACTTAAGATTATATAGGTTATGTAGACCTACTTAGCTTTCGGCATCTCTTAAGTCTTTCTTCTAGGGTTTCATCTCCACTTAGGAATTTCTATCAACTCTATTAAAGATACAAGTTCTATTCTTCATCCCTTTCTCTCATCTAAACTCTAATCACATATCCCCACGTGTGTGTAACTATCACCCCTACACTTGGAAATTCAAATCAAGCAATCGTACTCTCGTCCATTGTCCAAAGAACTTATTAATTAGTGAATTTTTAAATGAAATTTGCTTACACATCCTTCATGCGACCGTTAATACTTCTTGAGGTACCAACAACCGATTACGAGATGCGTCATCACTTTAAACGTACTTCCTAGTTTTGCAACACCCAAGGCTTAGCAGTGACTCCCAAACCAGTTGGTCTAAGGCACTAGGTGATGAAGCACCCTCGCTAAATATTTTCTATTTTTGCAGCATTAAGTAATCACAAAAACCAGTGTCCATTTTTTTTATTCACAATTTTTTTCTTTTATTTTCATCATACTAAGGACTTTAGACAAGAGCATTTCAAGGTCTCTTCTACTATTCCAAGTTTCAAGGTGCGTGATTGTGCAATTTTGTAGGGTATACATTTTCAAAATCTAGACCTAAGCTAGGAACTATTTTTCAAACTTATACTCTAATAAGAACGTCAATACTCTTCCCTTGTTTCGACTTAGCCTAAGAAGTGAACCCAAAATTTGCCTATTTCTAAATAAACTACAAGGCATATACTTTCTACCGTTAAACTTTAAGGAAGGTTATTTTTAGGGTTTTTAATTACTAAGTCTAAGATCTAGTTGCTCCTAGCAAGTTAACCTATCTGTCAAACTCAAATCAAATATGGCCAAAATTGAATACAATATTTTTATAATTTTTTGAATTTTTTCAAATTTTTATGGGTTTTCAAATAAATATGCAAATGCAAAAATATGTACAAATGAATGCGAAGGAAGAAGACGTACCGAGCATACCCCCAAACTTGAACTTGACAGTGTCCTCACTGTCATGCTAAACCAAGAGGGTCAAAATACCGGCACTTCCTTGTTTATTTATTTATAATTTTTTTTATTTTTTTTTTATTGTTAAGGAAAACAAAAATATATACAGAAAGGCCCTTCCCCAAACTTCATTTAAACTATGTTAGATATTACTGCCAAACTTTTGCATAGACCAAAAGTCAACACCAACCGGTTGAAAAATTTATCAGTAAAGAGTATTGGTTGGTGGAAGAATAAGTTGTGGCGGTCCAAAAAGAATTGGGGAAGATAAAAGTGGTGGTATGGAAGGCATGGAGGTGAATAGACAGGAGGTGGTGATGAATCAAAACGAGAATGCGAATGATCAGCAATCAGTGGAATATTGGCATTCTCGTAGCTTATTAAAAGAAATGGAGGTGGTTCAACTTCTAAAAGAGGAGGTTGACTAACCACAATATCTCCAAAATGTTCCTGTGGGTCCTCTATTGACTTGGCATCATCCATCAATTTCATATGATATTCAATTATAAGGGAACTGATCTCCTCGATGTCCGCCACAGTCCAACCGAAAACTTGCCGCCTATCTTGTAAGACTTTTAAAATAGCGTTCTCTTGCTCGAAGGCTAGAGAGGCTGATATTATAATGGGAAAAGTCTCATTCTCACCTATATAAGCATATTTAAGGTGAGGCGGTAAGGACATGAGTTCGAGTTTCGGAAGCGAAAGAATCATTGCGGAATCTACCTCGAACTCAAAGGACTCCAACACAGGTTCGAAATCACTGCAAACAACCGATTCGGATGGTTCGACTAACTCATCAAAAAATTCAAAAGACTCATATTCGGGCTGTGAGTCGTCATCATCCGAAAAAGTGAAACATTCATAATCCATATCGGTTGTGTCAACGATGGTAGGCTCAAGGAGGGACGCACTAGTGGCGTCAAAACTGTCTTCATCAAATAAAAATCTTTCAAACTCGCAGTCCTCCTGCGTGATTTCGTGAACAGAGCAAACTTCTCGTGTGCTAGTTTTAGGCACGGGGGGCAGACTTCCCATCTTATAAATATTGAACTCACTAGACGTCTTCCAGAAGGATAGAGTCATGGAGCCATTGCGACAGTTTATCACAGCATTGGAAGTGGCCAAAAATGGTCGACCGAGGATTACCGGAATTTGGTTTCTTGGGTTAGCAACAGGTTGTGTATCCATAACAATAAAATCAACGGGGAATATGAACTCCCCAACTTTGATCAACACATCCTCTAGCTGACCCTTTGGATGGGTGATTGATCGATCAGCCATTTGGAGAGTACAACAAGTGGTTTTCAACTCTCCAACCCCTAATTGTTCGTACACGGAGTAGGGAATCGGGTTAACACTAGACCCAAGATCTAAAAGTGCTCGATTAATTTTCTTATCCCCAATTGTGATTGAAATCGTAGGACAGCCGGGGTCCTTTCGTTTTTGGGGTAAGGTTTGAGGGTGGTTAATAGTATTGCTCACTGCACTAGCCACTAGCACTTTCTTGGGTACTTGAGATGCCTTTCTCTTCGAGGTGCATAAGCCCTTTAAGATTTTCACGTATGAAGGGACTTGTTGGATAGCATCCAAGAGAGGTATATTTATGCTAACCTGCTTAAATATCTCCACAATCTTCTCCACTTGTGCAGTTGGTTTATTAGGACTCAACCTGTTTGGGAATGGAGCATTTTGAAAATTCGTTGAGTCAAATGTCTGTGGAGTAGAATGTGGAGTAGGAACGGATCCCGGTGTAGATGTGTTCATGTTGTGAGGAATGGGTCCGTTCGAGTTAGAAGAAGTAGAGCCATGTGAAGGGTGGAGAATAGGCTCTAAAGAAAAAGGTGAAGAAGAAAGTGAAGAAAATGAAGATGGGGAAGATGACGATGGAGAAAAAGAAGAAGAAGAAGAACCACCGGCGGGGATGTCATCACTAGTTTCCATATTATTCTGCAACAGTCTTCCGGATTTCAACGTGATCACCGCATTTACATTGTGATTGTGATATGCGTTTTGAGTGTGACCGGGATTTGGCAATGGTTGAGATGGAAGCTTTCCCTTTTCTCTCTCGCTCAACGCAGCAGTTAATTGTGTAATTTGTGCCTCAATATATTTGATACTTTGATCGTGTGAGGCATTGTTATGCATCAAAGACTGAACATAATTTTCAAATCTTGCTGCGGATTCTGTAGATTGCTTAAGAAATGCATCTAGACTTTTTTCGAGCGAGATAACCTTATCATCATTTGGTTGAACCAAATTGTTCGTTTGATTTGTATAAGGTTGTTGTTGGAAAGGTTGCTGGTTTTGAGTTTGTGAAGGTGCTTGTTGTTGTTGTGAAGGAGGAGGTCTTTGAAAATTGTTATTTCCTTGGACTTGTTGATTTTGGTTCCAAGCGAAATTTGGGTGACTCCTCCACCCCTGATTGTATGTCGAAGAGTACGGATCGTTTCTTTGTCGTTGCTGAAATGCAGCATTGACTTGATCCTATTTTTGAGTAGATGCATTATAAGGACACTCTTCGGTTAGATGCGATGGATCCGTACAACAAGCACAAACAGTTCGTGGAGGCATAACAGGGGCAGGAGAAGATGATGAGATTTTGGTCTCAATGGCTTCTAGCTTTTTCATAAGTGCGGCCATCTCGGCCTTCATAGCGATTGACATATCTACTTGATGTATGCCTGCCCTAGATTGACCAACAGAAGAAGATGATGTGGTCTTGGTACTCTCCCACTAAATTGTTTGTTCACTAAGATCCTCAAGAAATTGCCAAGCTTCGTCGCTAGATTTGGAGAGAAAATGACCTTGACATATAGTTTCTAGCAACTGCTTCGTTGCCGAGTTCAATCCCTCGTATAATGTTTGGCAAAGTTGCCAACTTTCGATCCCATGATGAGGGCATTGAACGAGTAGGTCCTTAAATCTCTCGAAGCACTTCCAAAAGGGTTCGGAAGAAAGTTGTGAGAATTGAATTATTTCATTGCGGATTCTGGCAGTTTTGTGATGAGGATAGAACTTTTTCAGAAAAGCTTTCACAAACTCATCCCAATTTCTAATGGAATGTGATGCGGTGCTGTATAGCCACTTCTCGGCTAGGTCACATAAGGTGAAAGGAATGACCCTTAGCCTTATAGCGTCATCACTTAATTGGGTTGTTTTCATCATAGCACACACATTTTGGAATTTATTGATAAAGATATATGCATCTTCAGATTCCAAACCATGAAATTTTGGCAGCATATTGATGAAATGTGGTTTTATTTCAAAATTGTCCCCATTTGCCGGTGGGGGTGAACGACATGTAGGTAAAGAAGTGCGGACGGGGTAGAAGAGATCCTGGAGCGCAACTCGTGCGGGCGCTACAACAGGCGGAAGATTCGGGTTATTCGCACCTAACAGAGGTGGAATCATTCCCGTCGGTAAGGTATCGTTGGGGTCGTGTCCCGACATACCTTCGAAAGAATTTGAAGATGGAGGTAAGGAAATGGAGGGAATTTCGACTTCGGTGTCGAAAGGTTCGTCGGTCGGTACCAACGAAACACGGACTAATCGGGCGTTAGTATCCCTAGTCCAAAGTGACATACACTAAAGGAGTAGTGTAGTCAGAAAAATAGAAAAACAGAATGTGGGGGTAACATAACGTCAATGGAGGGAAGTGGTGGAAGCGAGTTGCAAGTTTTCTTAGCGACAAGTTGCAAGTTTAGAAAAGATTTTTTTTCTTTTTTTTTATGTGAGAGTTTTGCAAAGAAGTTTTGAAAAGAGACTCGTGACACAAATGTATCAACCACACATGCACAATCAGGCCTAGATCTAGGGTCGCCAAAGTCTGCTAGACAGCTCCTAACTAGGGCTAGAAATAAAACCTCAAACCGCCTCTTCACCGACAAGTACGGCCAGGTAAGTGGGAAGGAACCACAGTAGTGGGCCTAATTAAAAACCACTAGCCTAGACACCGCAAAGCCAGTTAGGATAAACGGTCGATGCCTATACTAGTCCTTTTCCTATTGAGCTCGATGTCCTTAGGGCCGAGTCTAGTATTTTTTTAATTAATTGTGGTCAATGCAAAATGCTTTAAGGTGATTTCCGGGGTCCTGGGAAGGGTGATGAAATCCCCACCCAATCTGAGTTTGGTCAATTAGCCCCTTAAAGTCCGATTAAATTATGCAAAACAATAAAATTCACTTGCAATCAATTTTTTAGCGCGGCGCAAAGAATCCTGCAGAAAATTTATTATTTAGAAGGGGGAGAAAATATTTAGCGCAAAGAAACCCTGCAGAAAGTTTTCACAGAAAGATATATCGGGAGATTTCAGAGGGAAGAAAGAGGAAACAAACAGTGTAATTTCCACGAGATGATATCAGATTCCTGCTGCGTTTTCGCAGTCAAAGTGCTTTAATACCGTGTTTTCGCGGCTAACTAACCTGCATGATTCCCCAGAAAAAATTTCAGATGATGAAGACACCAGATCACCGCGCTTCCGCGGTCAAAGTGGGGTTTTAGCCGCGCTTTCGCGGTCAAACGGCAGGATCAAGTCTCCAAAAATCTTGTGTGGCTCTGTTGTGTCAATATACCTCTGTTCCGATATGCACTTTTCTGATTTGCCCTCTGTAAAATTCCAGATCCGAGACTCTTAGCTATTCCTGCAAAATTCAAAAAAAAAAAATACACCCTTCAAACAGATAAAATTTATTTATTTTTTTATTTTCAGATTTTTATAATTTTTAAAATTTATATCAACCCGAAATTACACAGAAAGAAATTTTACGCCATCGCCGGCAACGGCGCCATTTGATTAGTCCAAAAATTTGTATTTACCGCAATCAGAAACGGCGTCGCTTTGCAGCTAGCCGGTGAGTGCTGGTCGATCCACAGAGATGGGTAATTTCCTTAATGCGTTCTTACGAGTTGATTCCAAATGTTGTTTTGGTTGGTTTATTAAATCTATAAAAACCTAGATCTATCACTAAACTAAATTAATCTAATTTAAAGTCTTGCTAGGGTTAGGTTTAGGGGAAGTTTGGAGATTAAAGGTTTCCTCACCGCTTTCATTGCCCTATTTTTGATCTATTAGATGTTGTTGTAATTATCAATAAAGTGGATTAGAATCTTTTGGGAAGATGTTTCTTCCTCTAGATTCTTATCCTTCCTTTATCGATACTTACCCTAACCTCCATGGAAAACATACGCAACCGGGCCTTTATACTACGGTTCACCGTTACCTCGAGGGGTAGGGTGCCGTAGGGAGCGGTTGTGCGTGTATGCATGGAGTTCTAATTCTTTTGAAGGGGCATGAAAGGGGTGAGAGATCTCATCTCTCAAACCTTTCCCTAAGGCTAACCCTAACAAGCGAGGAGATTACTCGCTTATTAGGGGATGATAAAACATACTAATTAAAAGAGAATTAAAGCACAGAAATAAAATTACTTACTAATTTGATGTCTCCCACCAAGCAAGAATACAGAACAGATCTGGAATTTTTTTATTGAAAAGAGGCATAGGGTTTTACAATTTTTGATTACAATTTATAAGTAAACAGGAGAATTTTGGGTTACGGGATTCGCACATGTGCAATTACAGATTTGCCCACGAAAAATCCAAACCCCCGCACCGACGCAACGACACGGGAAAAATGCACCGACACGGGCACTAAGCGGCCGCGGAACCGCGGTAAATGTAGGCCTTGGGCCGCGGTTCCGCGGCCCTTTGGTCAGATCACATGTTGAATTTTTAGGGTTTTGTTCTTGGCTTCTTGGGCTTTCTATTTTTCCACTTCTTTTCTCCATTTGACTTTTGGGTCTTCTTCAGATGTTTCAGTGAAAACTTGTAGCGATCTTTTAACCGTTTGCCTTGACATTTTGGACCTTGCGTTTCCTTGTTGATTGTGAACTGTTCTTCGTCTTGGCTTGACTAAGATCCTCCTATTTGTTGGTCAAAAGTCCTTCTTTGGTGTCGTCTTTTATTTTTTTCACTGTTTTCGCTCCAAGAACCTGTAACCTGTAACATGTAGCAGACATGCGTCAAAAGCACCTGTTTATTTATAAAAAGAATAAGAATGGGGAATATAATAATGCAATATTATAGTATGAACAGGCCATTATTGTATATGTGATGTATATTATAGTGGATGCTTGGATATATATAGAGATGACTTTCTTGCTCGACATGATAGTATGCTATTTGGTTGCTTTTTGTCTTAACATGTTGACTTTTATAAGTGATGCTGTTTTGCTCTTACATGTTGATAAAGCCTTCAGGAAGTATCTTGACTACCAGGACTATGATGGAGATCATACTAGTGGGGCCAAGGGTAGTCCCCAAGTACACCCTATAATTGTTCCTAGTCGAAGGTGTATCGAGACAGGGCATCGATATTCCAGAGTAGACTAGCGTGTACGCATCTTGACCCATACGATGGGCGATGGATGATCCCACATCCATTGTTGTTTGACATCAAAGATGGTATACGGGTGCTCAGTGGAGACTGGTTACATTGAACAGACTCGCCGAGAACTCCTAGCTGATATTATGCCTATCGTCAGATAGCAGTTCTTTGGTGACACTGGTACATGATAGTTCGTAGACCCGAGATCATCATAGAGTTTTGTGTGATTCCCACTATGCTTTGATTTCCATCTTACCACGTTCAAGAGAACGTGCAAAACGGTGGCTTTTGGGTACAGTCCCGAATCACATTGAGGCAATGAGCGATAGGAGGGGATTCGTCTCTCCCGGTATTGGGGGTTGATGTCGCGCCGCGCTTGATTGGCCATAACAATAAGTCCCTGGACAGGGCTGCTATGGAGATTTACCGATAAGTGTTATCAGTAGTTTCTCTACCCGTTATGAGCCTCACATTGGCATGACTTATCTGTTACTGGGGACTGACGTTGACCACCCCTATACAAGATATGCGACATATCAGACAAAAAGACCGGACTGTACGGTAGTGCTACTGACATGCTTTACAGGAGTTGGAACAGGCTTGCTTGTTGATCTTCTGATCGCTCAATACCTGGGTAGCCGTTACGTCCATCTAGTACCGCTGACGGCTTGTGGGTGCTTGATATGATCATCACCTACTGCCGGCGTATTAACGAGTCTTTAGAGTCCTACACAGAGGTTTCACTGGCTTAGGCAAAACAAAGTAGGAGCACATATGTGATATGTGCGGGACCGAGATTAATACGAGTATGTGATACCGTATTTTATTCTCGCGATATAAGATATCTATCGGTTATATGAGATATAGCCGGGTTATCGAATCAAATGTTGATTCGATAAGTCGATATAGTATCGGTCTGTTGTATGAGATATATAACCGGGTTATCGAATCAAGTGTTGATTCGATAAGTTGATACAAATAATATTAATCAGTCATATGAGATATAACCGGATTATTAAATGAAGTGTTGATTTAATGATTTAATGTATAATTATATATTCAATATATTAATTTACATTAACTAATATTAGCTTACTTAAGCATTTCTTTTTCTCACATGAGCACACTTAATATATATGTGATATATGTTAATTGTGTTTTCTTTTTGTGTCATTCTTGATGCCACATGCAACATGGGTGTAATAGACTTACACCATGCTAATGATAATGAAGGGTTTATTTATTTAGAGTAAATCAATTATTAGTTGGAAATTGGTCACATGGCCTGAAGCGTGTAGAAGCTTGGGGATCCATTGACTTAGTCTACTAGTTTTGTCTTACACTAGATATTTATTAACCCAACTATTATTTAAACCCATGGTTAAATCTCTACATGAGTTATATTAGATATTTTCTCATCCATGGTTGCCATTCACTCTCTCATCCATTATTTGCTTCATCTTCCTCAAGCTCAAGAGAGAGCTCACTAGGTTTTTGAGAGGAGCATGAAATTAGTGATAAAAGTAATTATAAAGTGAGAAAAAATCCTACTTCATCATACTCTACAAGATTATCAATTTAGTTTAGGGTGTTAGCTTCACTAATCCCACATTAGTAATGAGGTAGCTTGGGTTAGTGTCTCCTCAACGTAGATCATTTTTGGCCTCGAAGACTTCATGCAAGCTCGTTGCTTTCTTCTTATGGAGCCATTCTAGAGTCCGCAAGATCACTACTTAGAGCGAAGGGACTTGTAACGCCTTAGATTTCGATTAGTGTTAGTTTAGACAATAGTGCGTGTTAGTTATGTGTATGCCCTAGAGGCCATTACTGTACATACGATGTATATTGTAATGGATGCTTGGACATATATAGGGAGGACTTTCTTGCTCGACATGATAGTATGCTATCTGGTTGTACTTTATCTTAACATGTACTCTGATTGTCTCTATATTATATGTTGATAAAGTCATTGGGATATGTACTCGACTACTGGGACTATGATGAGATCATACTAGTAGGGCCACGGTAGTCGACGAGTACATCTTATAACTGTTCCTAGTCGAGGGTGTATCGAGACAGGGCATCGATACACCAGAGTAGACTAGCGTATACGCATCTTGACCCATATGATGGGCGATGGATGATCCTATATCCATCGGTGTTTGACATCAAGGATGGTGTACGGGTGCTCAGTGGAGACTGGATACACTGGACGGACTCGCTGAGAACTCCCAGATGGTATTATACCTCACGTCAGATGGCAGTTCTCCGGTGACACTGGTACAGAGTAGTCTGTTGACCCGAGATCGTCATAGAGTCTTGTGTGATTCCCAATGTGCTTTGATTTCCATCATACCACGTCCAAGAGGGCGTGCAAAAAGATGGCTTTTGGGTACAGTCCCGAATCACATAGAGGAAATGAGCGTAGGAGGGGATTCATCTCTCCCAGTATAGGGAGTTGATGCTGTGCTGTGTTCGATTGGCTATAACTGGAAATCCCTGGCCAGGGTTGTTGAGATTTACTGGTAAGTGTTATCAGTAGTTTCTCGAACTGTTATAGACCTCATATCGACACGACTTATCGAGCTACTGGGGTCTGACGTTTACCAACCCTAGGCGAGATATGCGGCATATCAGACGATGAGACCGGATGTACGGGAGTGTTATTGATTGGATTCGCAGGAGAATGTACAGGCTTGCTTGTGTTGGTGATAGTGCCCTCAGAGTCAATTATTGGATCACAGGCACGTGATTGCAATGATTGAGGGAGGACCTATCCCGGTAGGACAGTCTTACTCGAGATGATAGTATGCTATCTAGTTTATCTTTATCATCGTGTACTGTTTTAGGTGACCTGACATGTCGCTATTACACGTTGATAGAGCCCTTAGGATTCTTGCTTGACCACCAGCAGTATGAGGGCGATCATATAAGTGGGAGCTGGGGTCTATAAGCACATCCTTAAAAGGTCCCTAGTCGTGAGAGTTTTGAAACATGGCATCGATACTCCAGAGTAGACTAGTGTATACAGTCGAGACCCCGACGAGGGGCGGTGGCCAGTCTCACAAGCCACTGGTGTCAGTAAGATCACCTAAGATGTATACAGGTGCTCATTGGGTTATGAGTACACCGGACAGGACTCGCCGGGAACATGCTAGTTGGTCTTATACCTGACGTCAGATAGCAGTTCCCTGGTGACATGTGTACAGGTTAGTTCATCGACCTGGGGATCGTCATTTGTCTCGTGTGAGTTCCCACTGTACTTTGATTACTACCCTACCACGCTCAAAGGAGACGTGCAAACAGGTTTTAGTTGGGTACAGTCCCGAGCCACATGGAGGCAGTGAGCGGATCTTCAGGGGTTCGTCTCTCCCGGTATTGAGGGTGAGGTCGTGCTGTGTCTAGGAGAGCCATTACACAAAGCCCACGGCCGAGGCAGGAGATTTACTGGTAGGTATTCCAGTAGTATCTCAGGGTGTTCTGGGCTACACTCCGACACGACTTGTACCGCTTTTGGGGGTCTGACTTTTACCAACCCCCTAGGCCCGCCATGCGATGCTCATAGACGAACGGACCGGACTGTACGGATATTGTCACCGACAGGCTCAGTAGGGTGTCAGGATGAGTTCGCTCATCGACGTCCCTTTTGGTCAATACCTGGTGGCCCGTTACGTATTGGCTTATACCTCTGACGTGCTAGTGGTTAAATCCACAACTATGGTGTTGACGAGTCTTTAGAGTCCCCCATATTCAGTTGCTCAAGTTTTCGGGTGAAACGCTGTAGAGGCCGTATGGAGATATGGCAGGGTTCGATCAGACACGTGCGGTATTGCACGGATCAGGATCGAACGGATAATACTAGCCGGTTTTGGTTTAAGCCGGATCCTAGTATAGTACAGTGTAGATTTTGTCTCATTGCATTTGTATTTCGGTCGGAATACAGATGCGGGTGTGTATACACAGTATCGGGGTTTTTCCTGTAATTTATTACAGGACCAGTTTTCTGGAGTTGCCAGTTTGCTTTCCGTTTCGGCCATTTTCGTTTGTATCTTTCATTGGCCGAAGATTGGTGGAGGAGGGCTTATTTGCATTTGTGCAAATAAGGATTTGTGGAGGGTGTTCTTTGCATTTTATTGTATCATGATTATTCTTCCACCATTTGACTTCTTCTTGTCATCATGGTTGCTTCATCATTGTGCACCATCCATTGACTTCATTTCATCATAGCTTGACTTTGGATGTGATGATGGGAGATGATATGGTTGTTGAGTGTTGGTGTTTCTTTGTGATCATTTTTCCATATGATAACCATTCCTCTCTCTCTTGCATTATTAGAGTGTGGCCCCCCCCATTTTTGATTCACTCTCATTCTCCCAAATGCCATGGCTGGCCAAGTGATGGGGGGCTGTCCAAATTCTTGTAGTGGGGATTTTTGTTCTCTAGATGCAAGAAAAATCCCCAAGTTCACCTAGAAAAAGTTCATGTATCATTTCCTCCACCAATGGCAGCCTCCACTACCCCAAAATGAGACACAAGTTCTACACACCATTCTACAGCAAATCTTGGGCACGTCGACTTGCCAGCTTCGTGCCCGAGTTGCCTCGGTATAGAGGCGGGAGCCCGTAAAAGAAGCCGGCGACGTGGTGCCCTTCCGGCGACGAGGTGGACACCGGAGATTCCGCGGGAGATCGGGACGACGACGAGAAGACCGGAGGACTCGGATCATTCGGTATATCTCTCTTCCCCATCTTGTAGTTAGCTAGGACTAGTTAATGGTTCGATCCGGGTTTTAGTGCGCGGTGGTGCCGGTTCAAGAAAAATAAAAGTAAACCATCGCTTCCGCATTTGGCCTCGGGATGGAGGCCGGGGCGCCGCCGTGCACTTACAGTGGTATCAGAGCCTCGCCATGAACATAGTCTAGCTTTGTCTAATGTGTTTTTCACTTCCGATCGAACAAATGTTCCAAAACCGTGTTTTTCAAAACAACAGTTTTCTGTCGAAATTTTTTTGTCTCTAAAAATTTTTCATGTAGTCTCAGAATACTGTACATGGAAGTATAAGCATACTGTAGAAATTTGGTGGCGGGATCTCATTATTAGACCGTGGAACCGTGGCCAAACCCCTGCTTGGGCCGCGGTTCCGCCGCTCTTTTGAGTGATCAGTGCACCAATTTTTTTACAGAGGCCTCCAGACGTGAAAATAGGGGTTTTGGAACATTCTTTTTGGGCCCAGAATTTCTTGATGTGCTACAGTAGTACTTGGGGGCCCACTTGGTAAATTTGATCGATCGGAAAATTTTAAACACATTATTTCACAGTATTTACATTATATCTGCGACCGTGAATGTCACTTGATCGGTAAATCCTGTCTGACTGCTATAGCCCGGTTAGACGGATTTGCGAACGTGACTTTCACGTTGATGTTCTGTGATTTTGCTGTGATGTTGCGGATCGGTCGTGGGGGATAGCCTGGATGCAATGCTAGTACAGTTTTGTTGTATTATGTACATTTGATATTGCGGGGCGAGCGTCCGACATGTGGACTGCCGTCACTGCCTGTTTGTATTATTATTTTGGGGCACGGCCAGGTTGCGGTCGATGTACCCGTTGTATGTATATTTTACTTTCTGTACTAGGATTGCCCCGCGGAGGGGTGCACGGGTAGCTGGGTTCTAGAGGACAACAAGCCCGTATCTCATGGCATTGAGACGGAGGGGGCTTCACTCTAGAATTGGCGGGCTATTCGCCGCACTCGTAGGGGGTACAGGTTGACCCAGGAGGGGTGCCCAAGTTACCGGATTCCGTGAAGTGCTGGGTAGTCCATTCACGTTGCTGAAGGGGGCTGCCTCGCTTCAGGTTTTGGCGGGTAACTTGCCGTGCCCGTAGGGGTCTAGGATTTCATTGCACAGGCTATCCACACGACCAGGGGAACGTCGGGTTTCAGTAGTGGCTCTGTGAAACCCGGGGATCCCAGATATCTGTATTGTTCTGTGATGCTGTACATTTCTGTGATGTTGCATTTTATCACGCCTTGATCGAATATAATATATTGGTATATATATTAGTAAATGTTGTATATGTTTTGCATCCGCGCTAGTCCAGTCCCCGCTCTGTCGTTAGTTGGCTAACCTAACGGGTAATGACGGGACCCAGTGGCGAACGCGGATGGCATATACGTACATCAGTATATTTTCGTTCTTTGTGGTGTGATCAATTGATGGGACTGCGTTGATTCGGATCAATGCAAGTTAAAAACAAACCTAATCTGATGTTGTTGGAACACTTTTCAAAAAGCTGTTATTGCAAGGACGTTCTCTTTTGTTTTGCACCGTGATATTCAGTTGGAATATCCTGCTCCTCAGTCGACGAGGCAAGGGCCGAGATCCCTTCACCGGGAGTGACCCCTTGGACAAAAAGTTTGCGTCAGGGCAATAACTTCACTATAGCCGATTACTTTTGCTTTACACCGTGGTATTCAGTTGGAATATCCTGCACCTCATTCTACGGGGAAAGAGCCGAGATCCCTTCACCGGGAGTGACCTCTTTAGCAACGATTTTCGTCACTATATTTTCAAAAAGCTATCCGGTTCCTTCAACGATATCAAGTTCTTTACGTTAAAGGTTTTCGCCAGAAACCATTCGTAGCCCTCCGTCGTTTCAGACGGGTAGCACGTAGTATTCATGCTATGTTTGTTGGCCTTCGTCAAGGCATAATGTATGGTAGCTGCTTGTTGCCTTTCTGCAGCATAGATAGATGCGTTGGTTTGGGACAGTCATATAGCCTTGTTGGCCTTCGTCAAGGGCTTGTGCGGGTGGGTTCAAATCAACCTAGAGAATGATGGGTAGAACTTGACATGTGACTTATGATTTGTTGGCTTTCGTCAAGGTCATAAGAGCATGGGGCAAAAATCACATAGGGAGTTTCAAAAGAACTGAAACTTGCCAGATATGCGCATACCTTTTGGAGTGTGATGACGTGAGCGGATTCCGTCACGTTATCATGCGGTGATAGTTGGATCCCGATTCCCACTGATGAGTTAGTTTACTCCTCTGGTGACCCCGACTAATTCTTCTTTCAGGTTTGGAGGATAATTTGAGGTGACAGTGGGAGGTTTCCAGATTAGATAAATTGGTAACCATTCTGATGTAGGTTAGAGTGCACGCTGAGTGTTTCTTTTCTCTCTCTCTTCGGCAGCGACCATTGACCCGACCCTAAGACTATGACTCAGTGACCAAGTTGACCGAACCTTCTTAACACTGGCTTTTGGATTGTCAGAGTTGCAAACCTCATTGCCACTCCTACTTTTACCCTTTTCTCCAGGACACCCCGTATTACTACGAACGTCCACTTCCATTGGACAAAACCATCGTATGGTTAGATACGAACTCGAAAAGATTTTTTCGAGGATGGTTTCAGGTTCTGGAGAAAACGGATATGACTATTCAGTTGTCTTTTCATTTTACCTTCTCTCAGGTTGCGAGTACTCCTTGGTTTAGGAGATAGTACACCTATTACGCAAATTGGATAGTCTTCTTCCAAACCATAGGCTGGTGCCGACCGGTGGGGAATGAAGAAAACCAATTAGCCTAACGATGGTGTACAGAAGGTATTATGTAAAGACAAAACAAGGGATTAGTAAGAGGGCAAAGTAAATTGCAACTGATATTCACGACCAAACCAGGTATTTCATTACCACTCCCAAAATCACCTTTGTATTTCACCAGGACACTCCGTATCACTACGAAGATCCACAGTTTATTGGATACTCCATCGTATGGTTATATACGAACTCGAAAGGAACTTGTTCCAGTTCGGGGATGGATTCTGGTCCAGGAGAAATAGGAATAAGGTTTATTCGGTTGTATTTTATCTTCACCTTCTCTCGCATTGCGAGTGTTCCTAGGATTAGGACAGTACACCCATTATGCTTATTGGATAGTCTTCTTCCTAACCATAGGCTGGTGCCGAACGGTAAGGAAGGAAGAAACCCATTTGGCCTAAAGGGGTGTGCAGAAGGTAATGACTAAAAACATATAAAGGGATTTGGAGAGGTGGCAAAGAATTATACGGTTACAGTCGTGAATCTGGAAAAGGCATTACTAGGAATACCGGGATACCCCATCGAAACATTTCAATGTTTCAGTTTCACCGTGTACTGTTAAAAGAAGACTGATTTCCCAATTAGACACTTGCTCCAGGGTATGTATTTGCCATGTATGATTCTCACATCTGTATGGTCTTACAGATGGTGAGTGGGAGTAAGTTATTGGGAATTAGGTGATCATCCTCATTATATCGGAATTCATTGTAATTGGTGATATTTGAGGAAATCACCTGGGCTGTTTGCCGGTCGGCAAATATTTGGTTTTGAATATCCGCTGTTATGCACCAATTTCAAATTGATATATCTGTACGTCTATTTTCATAGAGTGAGATATACCTTTCTGAAATTATGTCTATGACATTTACCTATATCAGTGGATGGTTAGGTAAGGAGCATTAAACAGCGGTGTAATTCTTCTTAACCATAAGTACAGTTTTCAACCTACGACATACAGTGAATGAGTTATCAGACTCAAGGGACTTATACAGAGTATTGTATGTTGTCCAGGGTCCATCAGGACAAAGGGGTTGGTCCTCGTACTATATTCGGTTTACTTATGACTTCTCTAGTTTTTAGACAGGTGTTTCGTGGAAACACAGGGTCCGAATTTTGAGAAGTTATAGGAATTTGAATAAAGTAGAGAACCAGGTATTGCAAGTATCGGGATTCTTCAAAGTGATTGAAGATGTAGATACTTGTGTATGGTATTCAGATGATAGTAATGATTAAGAGAACTAGCTTCTCTTTCAGGTTGCTCATAATTGGAAGCATTCCTAAGTTGAGTAACGCTGATCGGCCTCCTTCCATTTAGTTGACATGCACTGGAGACAGCTGCATGATTTGAATCTAGTTCAATTAAATTAGTGACTCTGGTTCTATATTGGATATAGAACAGTTCGTATCTTAACGATGATAAGGTACGGGGAGTTGTCCGGATTATGCTTAAAACCAGACTCTGGATAACTCAAGGCACGTTTCTGTAATGGCTGTTTGTGGGTTGACCCAGGATATGATGAGGGTTGACTTTTTACCATCTAGAAGATCAATAGTGATATTGGTCTAGACTCGCCACAGTTTTATTAAAAATGGATTTTTTCAGAAAACAGTAGTGGGAGTATGGTAGAACTGGAAGTGATTCCAGAACCACAAACGATTACTGAAGATTTGATAGGAACCTAAAGATTCAATCTGGTTTGACATTCCATTGGCCACTCCGCAGATACGGTGGGTAACTTCAGGCACCCGAGAGGTACTCCGGTAGCCTCAAGGACGGTGATAGGGAAGTTCTTGTTTACCCAGAATTGCCATTGCTGTTGTTCCAGACTGTGAGACCCGGCAGGAGGATGAGTATAGCGTCGTTCTAAACTTGCTTTAGAAGTGTACGTTTATATGACTCTGCCAGAGGGTTGTCGTAGTCAGTGGGAGCAGCAGAAGCATTGGTGGACAGGTGGCTTATGTCTATTTATAGACTAAAGCCGATATAGCGGAGATAGATCATCTATTTCTGATGTGATAGTCATAGGTTTGACTTCATCAGAATAGGGGATGGATCTGTTGAGGAGGTAGTAGGGTGTGATATCCTGGTATTTGGATGACATACACAGAGTAGGAAGTGATATTCCTATACTACGATCGGTTATACTTTGGTCGTCACACAGTGGTTTCTCCACATGGGACTTGGACATTATATCAGACATTCTGGTTACTAGATCTATGGTTTTAGATCTAGATTTGGGTAGTCTCCCAATCTGGGTACTTAGACAGCATTCTAAGAGTATTTAGAATGGACGACTCCTGGCACGGTAGTGTACCTGCAGGTAATGGAGTCACCCTCTCTAAAGGTGTCTTACAGACTAAAGGGGAGAGAGATGTGCATGATTGGCAGATCACTTGCTCAGGCAATTGAGTCAATCATGAGATGTCAAGTACCACACCAGATGTTGTTCTTGCACTAGATGCAATAAGTTGACATTGATCCTATCCTAGAGAAACAGTCGGAAGCAGTTTTAGAACATAAGTGAATGTTCTAGGGATATGATAACGACAGCCTCATTTGGAAGACAGTTATCATTCCAGGCTTCCAAGGTGACATGGACGACAAGGAGGTTGTCAGAGTTATAGTTTTTCCTTCTGATGAGGGGCAGTATTTTGGACAGGTGGTCCAAGGCAATACTGAGGGAGGCATGGCGCATGATACTGATTGATTTCAGTTGACGATACAGTCTAAGAAGTTTGGATTTGGAGTTCATTTATGAGCTAGGTCCCATCAGAAATCCAGACATTCTAAGACAGGTATTGCTCATTTCGGGAGATGGCTTTCTCCGTGAACTTGAGATATAGAGAGACATAGAAAGAAACATCAAAGCGGATCCACTCACTAAGGCTATTCCTCGAACGCAATAGTTTCGCAAACAGGCTTTGTGAGACTGACTAGTAGAGGAGTTGGGTGTTCGGTTTCACACGGGCTGTGAGTATGCGACATCTCAATAATTAACCTTGAGTGCAAGTGGGAGATTGTTGGTGATAGTGCCCTCAGAGTTAATTATTGGATCACAGGCACGTGATTGCAATGATTGAGGGAGGACCTATCCCGGTAGGACAGTCTTACTCGAGATGATAGTATGCTATCTGGTTTATCTTTATCATCGTGTACTGTTTTAGGTGACCTGACATGTCGCTATTACACGTTGATAGAGCCCCTAGGATTCTTGCTTGACCACCAGCAGTATGAGGGCGATCATATAAGTGGGAGCTGGGGTCTATAAGCACATCCTTAAAAGGTCCTTAGTCGTGGGAGTTTCGAGACAAGGCATCGATACTCCAGAGTAGACTAGTGTATACAGTCGAGACCCCGACGAGGGGCGGTGTCCGGTCTCACAAGCCACTGGTGTCAGTAGGATCACCTAAGATGTATACAGGTGCTCATTGGGTTATGAGTACACCGGACAGGACTCGCCGGGAACATGCTAGTTGGTCTTATACCTGACATCAGATAGCAGTTCCCTGGTGACATGTGTACAGGTTAGTTCATCGACCTGGGGATCGTCATTTGTCTCGTGTGAGTTCCCACTGTACTTTGATTACAACCCTACCACGCTCAAAGGAGACGTGCAAACAGGTTTTAGTTGGGTACAGTCCCGAGCCACATGGAGACAGTGAGCGGATCTTCAGGGGTTCGTCTCTCCCGGTATTGGGGGTGAGGTCGCGCTGTGTTTAGGAGAGCCATTACACAAAGCCGTCGGCCGAGGCAGGAGATTTACTGATAGGTATTCCAGTAGTATCTCAGGGTGTTCTGGGCTACACTCCGACACGACGTGTACCGCTTTTGGGGGTCTGACTTTTACCAACCCCCTAGGCCCGCCATGCGATGCTCATAGACGAACGGACCGGACTGTACGGATATTGTCACTGACAGGCTCAGTAGGGTGTCAGGATGAGTTCGCTCATCGACGTCCCTTTTGGTCAATACCTGGTAGCCCGTTACGTATTGGCTTATACCTCTGACGTGCTAGCGGTTAAATCCACAACCAAGGTGTTGACGAGTCTTTAGAGTCCCCCACATTCAGTTGCTCAAGTTTTCGGGCGAAACGCTGTAGAGGCCGTATAGAGATATGGCAGGGTTCGATCAGATACGTGCGGTATTGCATGGATCAGGATCGAACGGATAATACTAGCCGGTTTTGGTTTAAGCCGGATCCTAGTATAGTACAGTGTAGATTTTGTCTCATTACATTTGTATTTCGGTCGGAATACAGATGCGGGTGTGTATACACAGTATCGGGGTTTTTCCTGTAATTTATTACGGGACCAGTTTTCTGGAGTTACCAGTTTGCTTTCCGTTTCGGCCATTTTCGTTTGTATCTTTCATTGGCCGAAGATTGGTGGAGGAGGGCTTATTTGCATTTGTGCAAATAAGCATTTGTGGAGGGTGTTCTTTGCATTTTGTTGTATCATGATTATTCCTCCATCATTTGACTTCTTCTTGTCATCATGGTTGCTTCATCATTATGCACCATCCATTGACTTCATTTCATCATAGCTTGACTTTGGATGTGATGATGTGAGATGATATGGTTGTTGAGTGTTGGTGTTTCTTTGTGATCATTTTTCCATATGATAACCATTCCTCTCTCTCTTGCATGATTAGAGTGTGGCTCCCCCCATTTTTGATTCACTCTCATTCTCCTAAATGCCATGGCTGGCCAAGTGATGGGGGGCTGTCCAAATTCTTGTAGTGGGGATTTTTGTTCTCTAGATGCAAGAAAAATCCCGAAGTTCACCTAGAAAAAGTTCATGTATCATTTCCTCCACCAATGGCAACCTCCACTACCCTAAAATGAGACACAAGTTCTACACACCATTCTACAGCAAATCTTGGGCACGTCGACTCGCCAGCTTCGTGCCCGAGATGCCTCGGTATAGAGGCGGGAGCCCGTAAAAGAAGCCGGCGACGTAGTGCCCTTCCGGCGACGAGGTGGACACCGGAGATTCCGCGGGAGATCGGGACGACGACGAGAAGACCGGAGAACTCGGATCATTCGGTATATCTCTCTTCCCCATCTTGTAGTTAGCTAGGACTAGTTAATGGTTCGATCCGGGTTTTAGTGCGCGGTGGTGCCGGTTCAAGAAAAATAAAAGTAAACCATCGCTTCCGCATTTGTCCTCGGGATGGAGGCCGGGGCGCCGCTGTGCACTTACAGCTTATTGATCTTCTGGGCGCTCAATACCTGGGTGGCTGTTACGTTTTGCTGACCGCTTGCAGCTTGTGGGTATTTGATATGATCCTCACCTACTGCCGGCGTATTGATGATTCTTTAGAGTCCTACACAGAGGTTTCTTGGTTCAGGCAAAACGGAGTAGAGGAACGTATGTGATATGCTCAGGGCCGAGGATAATGCGATATGAGATACTGTATTCTATTCTTGCGATATTTGATATCAGCCGGATCATCGGATCAAGTGTTGATTCGATGAATCGGTAAATAATATATTAGTCGGTTATATGCGATATAGCCGGATTGTCGGATCAAGTTTTGATTCGATAATTTAATGTATAATAATATATATGATATATTGAATTACATTATCTAATATTAGCTCACTAAAAGATTCTTTTTCTCACTCGGGTAATACATTGATATATATGCGGTATATGTTAATTGTATTATTTTATTTTGTTACAATAAATATTATATATGTGATATATAATATTGTAACAAGTTATGATTACTAATGCAACATGTTTAGTGGAGATTAAACAGGGTTAGGGTTTGATTTGGGTTAGTTGTTTCTTGAACCTTCTAGAAGGTTTCCTTTTTGTTTTTGCAAAGATATTTTGCAAGATATTTACTTAGCCCAACTCACACCCTTTACTATGGTGAAATCTCTACAATGGTTAAGTCTTCTCTTGACTTAACCATGGTTGCTTTGGTAATGATATGATTACTTTCATTATTCATCACAAAAGGATTACTATTGTTCTTCTTCTTCCTTCTTCTTTCTTTGATGGAAAAGCTTACTAGCTTTTTCAAAGGTGATGAAAATGAGTGAGAAATAGAAAACAAAAGAGAGCTAAAATCCTACTTCATCATCCTAATCTATCGTAGCCATTTAGATTAGGGTGTTCACTTCATTTAGTGAGTGAGAGCTTGTGTTAATGAAACTTCAAGGTAGATCATTTTTGTTATTGAAGATCGGAAGCAAGTTTGCATCTTTCTCTTCGTGGAGCCTCTCGAGAGTCCGGAACTTGATGATCGCAGTGAAGGGACCATAATACGGAGCTTATGAAGTGAAGGACCGGATCTACAAAGGTTGCAATCCCTCTCACTTAGTGTTAAAGTGTTTAACATGCTTGCTTTCACCTAATCTCTAGTTTAAGATCTTGGTTTAGGGTTGTTCGGCACGGCTAAATTTTAAATCGGGCATGGCTGTTGCCTCCTAGACCCTTGTGCGTGTGCCCAGTGACCCTACAGTGGTATCAGTGCCAAACTAGAGTTTTAGGCGAAGTCTAGACGAAGTTTAATGTCCGATCGAACTCCGAATACCCGATATACCCTAGTTTCTGGAAATTTTTCAAATCTGTTGATTTTTTCATATTAAAAATATTCAGAAAATCATGCAGGGAAATATAGGAATTACTGTGAAGTACGGACTATTTATTCGGTCACGTGACCGCGGAACCGCGGCCTGATTGGTAGTGGTTCTGCGTGTTCAAGTTTAGTTAATTACCGCAATCAAGACGGTTTCGCTTGTAGCTAGCCAGTTGAGTACGGGTCGTCTGCAGGGAGATGGGAATCTTTTTCTATGTGCTTTAACGAGTTAAGTCCAGTTTTCCAGATTTGTTTGTGATTATCTAAGTGTTAAAATGATATGTAAAGAGAGGTTGTTAGGGTTAGGATTAGGTTAGTTTGAGTTAGGAGTCCCTCACTTCTTTCATTGCCACTCTTAATATCGGTGTTACGGTAATCGGCAACAACGGGGATTAGCACGACTAGGAAGGAACTTACGAGTATAAGCTAGGCTTTCCAACGCATAAGTTCTTCCTTTTGGTGCTTGTCCGTCCGTTCTTGGCTCTTAGCCATAACCTCCGGTTAATTCCACCACAACCGGTCTCACTACGGAATCACCGCTATCATGTAGGATAGGGTGCCGTAAGGAGCGGATTGTGGTTCAATTAACGGGAGTCGATTTAAGATGTTGGGCAAGGAAAGAGTGAGAGAGATTTCCTTCTCTCAAAATTCCCTTTTCCTACCCTAACAAGTATGAAAACTACTCACCCATAATACGGAAAAAGAAAACAAAAGAGGAAGATAGAAAGAAGGAGATTAGAAGATAACAACTAGCTATTTGCGACCTCACCTTGGCAAGGATCAAGCGTAAGCATCATGGTTGTTTTAAGGATAAAGAAAAAGAGAGAAGAAAGAAACAACAAGAAATAACAACAACTAAGTTAACAAATGAAAATTACTGTAGGGTTCCTAGGCACTCTCAAGAGGTCTCACAAGGCATCGATCATGCCAATTTCAAAAAATATGGTGCCTACAAACCCTAAACTACGGATCGATTGCTAGATGTCTAGGCGAACAACGAACTAGTTAACACTTAACTATTGGGAATACGGAAATACAACCTTTGTAGATCCGGTCCTCCACCTCCACGGCTCCGCAACGAGGTCGTCTCCGCTGTCCAAATCAAATCCGGGCTCTAGAGTCGGCTTCGTCGGAGAATGGGCAAGCTAGGTCGTCGATGTCCATGCCGAAGATGATCTACGTCGAGGCATCGCTAGATCAAGCTCACAACTTCACCAAGTCATGAAACTTGTGAAGTAAACACACTCTACTACTTGGCAAGAGGTAGAGGATGAAGAAATAGGAAGTGGGTAGACTTTAGAATTGGATTTCTCACTCATATGCATCAATCACCATTGATGGAGGTGAAGCTTTTCTTCTTGAAGTCAAGGAAGAAGAAGAAGAAGCTTATATGATAAGTTAATTAAAAAGAAAAAGTGAATCAATACTTATCATATATTCAACCTTAGTTAAGTGTAGAGAAAAGACCATGGTTAATGGAATGGTTAGGGTTAAGGATAAGAACAAAATGGTCACTAGGTCAAAGTCTTCAAGAAGCTTCAATATGAAACAAAATTAGCCACCATTTTCTCTTTATGCCTTTTAAAATTATTTCCAAAATGAATAAATAGATAAATAAATAAGAAAAGGAAATAAAACCCTAATCATATAAATAACCATGGTTTATTCTTAACATACACTTAAACAATCATGTATCATCAAACATGATACAAGTAAATGTACAAATGTATATCACATATACAATGTGCACAATACAAGTGAGAAAATCCATATAAAGTGAACCAATACTAGTTAACGCAAAGTAATATATCAAATATATAATTATGCATTAAATCATTAAATCAACACTTGATTTAACGATCCGGTCATATCGCATATAACCGACTAATATCAACAGTAACAACTTATCGAATCAACACTTGATCCGATAACCCGGCTACATCGCATATAACCGATCAATGTCACATCGCGAGAATCGAATACAGTATCACATACCGTATTATTCTCGGTCCCGCACATATCTCATATGCGCTCCTATTTCGTTTCGCTTGAGCCAGGAAACCTCTGTGTAGGACTCTAAAGACTCATCAATACGCCGGCAGCAGGTGATGATCATATCAAGCACCCACAAGCCGCAAGCGGTCTGCTAAACGTAACGGCCACCCGGGTATTGAGCGATCTGAAGATCGACGAGCAAGCCCGCTCACACTCCAGTGAATCCGACCAGTAACACTACCGTACAGTCCGGTCTGATCGTCTGATATGTCGCATATCTCGCCTAGGGGTGGTAAACGTCAGACCCCAATAGCTCGATAAGTCGTGTCGATATGAGGTCTATAACTGTTCGAGAAACTACTGGTAACACTTACCAGTAAATCTCAGCAACCCTGGCCAGGGATTTCCTGTTATAGCCAATCGAACACAGCGCAACATCAACCCCCTATACCGGGATAGACGAATCCCCTCCTATCGCTCATTGCCTCCATGTGACTCGGGACTGTACCCAAAAACCACCGTTTTGCATGCCCTCTTGGACGTGGTAAGATGGAAATCAAAGCACAGTGGGAACCACACAAGACTCTATGACGATCTCGGGTCAACAGACTACTCTGTACCAGTGTCACTAGAGAACTGCCATCTGACGTGAGGTATAATACCATCTGGGAGTTCTCGGCGAGTCCGTCCAGTGTACCCAGTCTCTACTGAGCACCCGTATATCTCCTCTGATGTCAAACACCGATGGATATGGGATCATCCATCGCCCATCTGTATGGGTCGAGAAGGTACACGCTAGTCTACTCTGGTATATCGATGCCCCGTCTCGATACACCCACGACTAGGGAGTTTGAAGGATGTACTTATGGACTACCATGTCCCCACTAGTATGATCCGCATCATAGTCCAGGTAGTCAAGTACAGATCCTAAGGGCTTTACCAACATGTAACAGAGAGACAATCAGCATACACGTTAAGGTAAAGGGTAACCAGATAGCATACTATCATGTCGAGCAAGAAAGTCCTCCCTATATATGTCCCAGCATCCACTACAATATACATCCCATGTACAGTAATGGCCTCTAGGGCATACATATAACTAACAATCTCCCACTTGCACTAGGGCCATCTGTAGCAGTGGTTGCAGTATCTCATACTCAACCATCCCATAAAAGCCTCTCTCTGGGAACAGGCCTTTGTGAGTGGATCCGCTGTGTTGTCCTCTGAGTCTACTCTCCTAACCCCGATCTCCCTGGAGATCAACCATCTCCATGATCAAGTGATACTGCCTTAGAATATGTCTGGATCACTGATGGGACCGGCGTTCCTTGGCATGAGCCACGACTCCATTGTCTCACAATGGTAGGAACGTAGTTCATCTCATGAACCAATATACACCCAAACAGCCTCTTTGGTAGCATCTTAAGTTGCGAAGTATCCTGCCTTTATCGTCTAGTATGCCACGGTATCTAGCTTGGAACTCTTCCAATATACCGTCTCTTTACTGAGGGTAAAGACAATGCCTGCGACTGACATTCAGTCATTTTTATCACCCTGGAACCCTTCCAGTGATTTTTCCTTGGATCGATTGATACCATCTCACTACTACTAGTGAGAATCCTAACATCCATTTAGATCTATCTCATAGATCCAAAATCCAGGAGTTAGTAGGTATCATTATGATCCTATATGGAGAATCATTGTGATAAACGGAGATTGACCGAGCGTAGCATAGGAAACTTCTTCCCTATCAAGAGTATGTCATCCACGTACTCTACGAGGATCGTCACCATACTCCCTACTACTTTTTTGTATATACAAGGTTCATCTCATTTTGATGATGTCAACTTCTTTGACTAATCCATCAAAACATATGTTCCATCTCCGCGATGCCTGCTTTATCCTATAAAGCATCTTGCACACGTTTCCGCTGCTCCCACTGTCTACGAAGCCCTCTGGCTGTGTACTTATAGACACACTATTCTAAAATATCATTTAGAAAAGCAGTCATGACACCCAACCACCAGATATCGTAGTCATGGTATGTAGCCGTGACAAGTAGGATCTGGATGGACTTAAGCATAGCTACTTGAAAAGGTTTCATCATTATCCACGCCTGGTCGATGACGAAAACCCTTAACAAGTCTAGCTTTGAAAGTCTCAACTTTTCCATGTACACCAAGTAATCTTCTCAAGATTTACTTGCTCCTGATGGGGATTTAACCCTTCAGATATAGCAACTAAAGTCCATACTTTGTCGGTGTATAAGGATTCCATCTCAGATCGATAAACATCCAGCCATTCTCACAGAGTCTCACTCCTAATGGCCAGCCCGAAACTAGTTGGGTCATCATCTCATGATGCAATCCTCGCTCCCACTGTCATAGAGAAACCGAAGTATCTCTCAGGTGGGTGAGGAACCCTACTAGATCGGCGGAGAGGCTGAGGTTCGTTGGTTGCTACTGAATCCTCTGGTTGTACCAAATCATCTGCTGTAGTTTGTATAGCTGGAACACTTCCAGTTCTACATAACAGACCTTGCCTCAAGCTTGTCCGGATTTTGCTTTTAGACATAGGCCGGACAACCCCAAATCTTAACTAGCTTAAGACATGGGCTCTTCCCTTTCCATATCATATATGAAGTGGTAGGCAACTGATTCGATTCGAACCCTATTCAATAGGTATGCAACTTCTCAAGTGCATAACTCCCTAAAGGAAATAGGCGACTCAGTAGTACTCATCATAGAGCACACCTTATCAAATAGGGTGTATCTGCTTCGCCCCGATATACCATCGTGCTATGGTGTATACGGAGGAGTAATGCTGAGAGAGAATATCATTCTCCTTTAGAATAGTCCAGGAATTCTGTGCTCAAGTATTCTCCTCCTTGATCTCATCAAAGGACATAATACTTTTACCCGTATTTTGGTTCTCTACTTCTAACTTATATTCTGTGAATATCTCAAAAGGTTCGGACTTATGTTTCAACAGGAACATATGTCTGAATCTAAAGAGATCATCAGAGAACGTAATGAACTATAAAGAACCAGTCTTGGTATGTGTAGACATGGGAGCTTACATACATCAACATGTATCATTTCCCAAGAGTTCATTAACTCTTTCTCTGTTTCCAGTAAACGGAGCTATGGTCATCTTATCTTTGTGACATGACTGGCGAGTTTCACAAGATGTAAATTCAAACTAATTTAAATATGCATCTTTATGTAACTCTAGCTAGTCGGGTCACATTGATTTGACCTAGTCTACAATACCTCAAGAAGAATTCGTTCATTTCTGAACTATTCCTCTCGTGTGTGTTCCGTATACTAAGAACTGTAGTTTGATTTAGAACATTAATGCTTTTAGATAACGTGCCTGATCCGATCAACTTTTGATATAGGAAATGTTCAAAACATTATCCATCAATACAAAATTATATCCTTTCTTTTCTAACAAAGAGAGTGATATGATTTGGTATATCAGGTTCGGTATCTAATAACATTCGTTCAGAATCAATGTATTGGTAATACAGGGTGACAGTGACCAACAGACTTGCCCGCAACTCTTGCCCGCAACTCTTGCCCCGTTTTCTGCCTCATGAAACTTATCACCCGTTCTCAGTTCTCTACCTATCTGTAGCCCTATGTAACAGATTACATATCTGGGATCCTGATCCGGTATCATATACCCAGGACGTAAAGGATACTGAGAAACAGTTCTGTATAACGAACACACCCGAAGATGATGCATCAGCATGCACTCTCTTCGTTTGGGCGGTACGGGAAATCTGGTATTCCCCAATTTCCTGCTCTGTTTTATAACAATTATAAGTTGGAGCGGGACCAACGTTCCCCAGCTTAGTATAACAAGCGGGTTCGGTCAATAATCCGTATTATTATCTTGATTAAGGCGTGATATGGTCGCTACCTGGAGAGAGAGAGAAGAAAACACTCAGCGTGCGCTCTGTCAAGAATAGATTGGTTTTTATTTTATCTAATCAAGATGGCTCCCACTGCTTTTTATCAAATCTTCCTTCAAACCCTAAAAGGAAAGACTAGCCGGGATTAATTACACACTACAAGTTCGCCAATCTTTCAGCCATGCCAGTGTCGGTACTTTGAGGGAGGTCCCCCGTGCTTTCGCACGAACCTAATTAATGTAAACCTCATTTTCCCAGAGGCGTAACCCCGTTGACACCTTTCTAGACACCTACTTGATCGGCTAATTGTAATGTATAAAACTCTCCCAGGAGTAACTCTTACTCGCAGCGGGTATCGGGATCCAACTATCTCATAGATGGTATGCAATCTCATTGCAAATTTCAACACTTGAAATTCTCGATAATATTTTGCCCCTAACGTGCTATGACCTTGACGAAAGCCAACAAACCATAGCCCGCTAGTCAAGTTCAACCCGTACATTTCTTGATCGAATTAAACCCACCCGCACGACCCTTGACGAAAGCCAACAAAGCCGCACGACTACCCTAATCCAATCGCATCGTATGCTAGCAGATAAGCAGCATATAGCTACCGCACACTGCACCTTGACGAAAGCCAACAAATGCAGCACGAATACTATATACAACTTATCTGAAATGACGGAGGGCTACGACAGGTTTTTCTGAAAACCTATTGCGTAATGAACTTGATATCGTTGTAGGATCGAATGAATTTTGAAATGGAGTGCTTTTGAGGCTTTTCTTGTTTTGCTAAAGGAGTCACTCCCGGTGAAGGGATCGTCGGTCCTTTCCTCGTCGAATGAGGTGCGGGATATATCACATATATCGCTGTGCAAAGCAAAAACTCTTAAAAGCAATCAAAAAACAAACCGAGTGTGTAGCATCTGCCAGTTATTGCTAAAGGAGTCACTCCCGGTGAAGGGATCTCGGTCCTTTCCTCATCGAATAAGGTGCAGGATATATCACATATACCGCTATGCAAAGCAAGAACTGTAGCTACCTGTTTTATTTTGAAATTCGATTCTACAACATATTAGGTTTCTTTTATTTCATTAATCACATTAATGAAGTCCCATCATTTATATACCTAAACATCACAGATAGATATGACATACACTTATGCCATCCGCATTCGCCTCGATGTCCCCTCGTGCACCGTTAGGTTAAGTAACTAACGACAGAGCAGGGCAGGGCTAGCGCGGGTGTAAAACATAAGTAACGTCTATATAATATATCGTATATACTATATACTATATCTATCATAGAACATCACATGATCACATCACAGATATCGCAGCAGAAGAATCATATGAAATATTGGATATACTAGGACGTCCGTGTTTTCAATACGAGCCAGTATAAAACACGGATTCCACGGTCGTGATGAATAGCCAAACCCACACCCCTAGACCCCTACGAGAGCGGCAAGCAACCCTACCAATTCTGGAGTTAGGAGACCCGGACTCGACTCCTTGAGTTGGTCTCCCACTGGACTCCAGAACCCGGTTACTTGTGCTCCCCTCCTTGGGTCTATCCTAGTGCGGAAAAGTAAATAATATACAACAGGTGACAACTTCCGCAACCTGGAAGCGCCCTAATAAAAGAATATTACATACAAGTTTTTACATGAATGAAAATGAAAAACACTCATCTCACATAAAAACCCCCGGCTATTCAAACACGACGATCCAATATAACATATCCAGCAACACATAACATCACATGTCATCAACGTAAGTAAATATGTCCATCCCAATTGTCGTTGACATATAGCAACGAAACCGGCGATATCACATATTACACTTACGGTCACAGAAAAGAAAGTGTAAAACTACAACAGTTGGAATCCGCAATCTGCATAGACATCGCATGCCTAATCAAATGAATACCTTAGACATCACATGCCTAACAATTATAAACCCCGCATTTTAGTCTCTTTATCGAAAACACTTTTCAATACTGAGTCGGGCAATTCATCAAGATTCCCGACATTCTGATCGAATGCTCGTCGCAAACTTCAGTAGACGGCTGCACCCCCGATACCGTCGACGAAGTGCACCAAGGCGGAACACCGCTACCGCGAGCACCCGAACGGATGCTTTCGGCGACGGGGTTCTCCTACAGTCACTTGGTCAGGGCTATGGAGTGAGGCTGTATATTAAGTTTACCCGGCGAGTATCCGCGTACGCTACGTGATTGCGACGGACTTTTGATCACATCAAAATTCCGTGGCAACCGATCAAGTGAGACTAAACCGCTAGATTTATAACATTCATTCAGTTATCACATAACTATTGTGAATTCCAATTATTGTATCCCATTCCAGATAAACAGAAAATGTTAAACTTTCCGATCGAACAATCGAACACCCAAGTTTTCCCAATATAGATCAACACATGAAACAAGTCTAACAACATTCAGTTCGTACCTCAGTACCAACGGTCCAGCCGTAGAAGGGTCAAGCCAACGCCTCACATGTGGCACGCCGTACTGCCCCAAACCCGAAGGTTCAAAGGGTAGTTCAAGACGGTCACATAATCGAGTTAAGGTTTGTTGTCTTCTAGAGGGACCATCGCGTTACTTGCACTACTTGGAACGTCGTTAAACTTCGGAAAAATCCAACACTTGGAAATTTCCCGACAGGGGAAAAATTGGGTATTTATATCCGGTCGAACTTTTTAACATATTCTAAAATTTATCTGGAAAGCCACACAGACAAAATTTGATACCCCGATCGAAATACCGAATCCCCAAATCAACTCAGAAAAATTCAACTCTTGAAAAAATATTAAAAATACCCAGGAAGACCAACACTGGAAACTAGGAGTTACTGTGTAAACTTCGTCTCACAAAACGACAAAACGGCCGCGTTTCCGCCGCACGAGCAGTGCTCGTGCCGCGGAAGCGCGGCTCTTTAAAGGAATTAGGGCTACGAATTGCACAGTTACTCTTATATTTTCCTGCATGTTTTTCTGGATATTTTTAATACTGAAAAATCCCTGTTTTTAAAAATTGGACAGAGAGTAATATTGGTTCGGGGTTTCGGGTTCGTTCGGACTTCAATTTCCGTCTGGACTTCGCCTAAGGCTCTAGCTAGTCTCTGATACCACTGTAGGGTTCCTAGGCACTCTCAAGAGGTCTCACAAGGTATCGATCATGCCAATTTCAAAAAATATGGTGCCTACAAACCCTAAACTACGGATCGATTGCTAGATGTCTAGGCGAACAACGAACTAGTTAACACTTAACTATTGGGAATACGGAAATACAACCCTTGTAGATCCGGTCCTCCACCTCCACGGCTCCGCAACGAGGTCGTCTCCGCTGTCCAAATCAAATCCGGGCTCTAGAGTCGGCTTCGTCGGAGAATGGGCAACCTAGGTCGTCGATGTCCATGCCGAAGATGATCTACGTCGAGGCATCGCTAGATCAAGCTCACAACTTCACCAAGTCATGAAACTTGTGAAGTAAACACACTCTACTACTTGGCAAGAGGTAGAGGATGAAGAAATAGGAAGTGGGTAGACTTTAGAATTGGATTTCTCACTCATATGCATCAATCACCATTGATGGAGGTGAAGCTTTTCTTCTTGAAGTCAAGGAAGAAGAAGAAGAAGCTTATATGATAAGTTAATTAAAAAGAAAAAGTAAATCAATACTTATCATATATTCAACCTTAGTTAAGTGTAGAGAAAAGACCATGGTTAATGGAATGGTTAGGGTTAAGGATAAGAACAAAATGGTCACTAGGTCAAAGTCTTCAAGAAGCTTCAATATGAAACAAAATTAGCCACCATTTTCTCTTTATGCCTTTTCTAATTATTTCCAAAATGAATAAATAGATAAATAAATAAGAAAAGGAAATAAAACCCTAATCATATAAATTACCATGGTTTATTCTTAACATACACTTAAACAATCATGTATCATCAAACATGATACAAGTAAATGTACAAATGTATATCACATATACAATGTGCACAATACAAGTGAGAAAATCCATATAAAGTGAACCAATACTAGTTAACGCAAAGTAATATATCAAATATATAATTATGCATTAAATCATTAAATCAACACTTGATTTAACGATCCGGTCATATCGCATATAACCGACTAATATCAACAGTAACAACTTATCGAATCAACACTTGATCCGATAACCCGGCTACATCGCATATAACCGATCAATGTCACATCGCGAGAATCGAATACAGTATCACATACCGTATTATTCTCGGTCCCGCACATATCTCATATGCGCTCCTATTTCGTTTCGCTTGAGCCAGGAAACCTCTGTGTAGGACTCTAAAGACTCGTCAATACGCCGGCAGCAGGTGATGATCATATCAAGCACCCACAAGCCGCAAGCGGTCTGCTAAACGTAACGGCCACCCGGGTATTGAGCGATCTGAAGATCGACGAGCAAGCCCGCTCACACTCCAGTGAATCCGACCAGTAACACTACCGTACAGTCCGGTCTGATCGTCTGATATGTCGCATATCTCGCCTAGGGGTGGTAAACGTCAGACCCCAATAGCTCGATAAGTCGTGTCGATATGAGGTCTATAACTGTTCGAGAAACTACTGGTAACACTTACCAGTAAATCTCAGCAACCCTGGCCAGGGATTTCCTGTTATAGCCAATCGAACACAGCGCAACATCAACCCCTATACCGGGAGAGACGAATCCCCTCCTATCGCTTATTGCCTCCATGTGACTCGGGACTGTACCCAAAAACCACCATTTTGCACGCCCGCTTGGACGTGGTAAGATGGAAATCAAAGCACAGTGGGAACCACACAAGACTCTATGACGATCTCGGGTCAACAGACTACTCTGTACCAGTGTCACCAAAGAACTGCCATCTGACGTGAGGTATAATACCATCTGGGAGTTCTCGGCGAGTCCGTCCAGTGTACCCAGTCTCTACTGAGCACCCGTATATCTCCTCTGATGTCAAACACCGATGGATATGGGATCATCCATCGCCCATCTGTATGGGTCGAGAAGGTACACGCTAGTCTACTCTGGTATATCGATGCCCCGTCTCGATAGACCCACGACTAGGGAGTTTGAAGGATGTACTTATGGACTACCATGTCCCCACTAGTATGATCCGCATCATAGTCCAGGTAGTCAAGTACAGATCCTAAGGGCTTTACCAACATGTAACAGAGAGACAATCAGCATACACGTTAAGGTAAAGGGTAACCAGATAGCATACTATCATGTCGAGCAAGAAAGTCCTCCCTATATATGTCCCAGCATCCACTACAATATACATCCCATGTACAGTAATGGCCTCTAGGGCATACATATAACTAAGTATGCTTAGGCCGCGGAACCGCGGCCATATAGAGGACTTAGGTCTTGAGTTTTTGTGGATTTTCCTGGTTCTGTTGGCCCTTTATTCTGGTATATATCTTTTCTCAGGTTTTCCTAACGATTTTTCCAGAATTTCTGTTGAGCAAAAGTTGTTTTGATGTGATCTTTTTGTCATGATTTCCTCGAGCTCCGTGTAGATTTCTTGGATCTTGTGTTGCCATTGAGCCTTGTGCATGAAAAGGACATTGATTTGCCATTTTGTCTCTTAAACTGGTGTGTGGCAACATACGGATAAAGAGCGGAGATCCGTGTTTTATCTGTGGTTGGCAGGAACCCGGGTTTTGTCGTGTTTTTCCATGAATTTCACCGTTTGGAGCCGAGAACCTATATCCTGCAATTGACTAGCAAACACGGTCAAGAGTATCTACCGATATGCAAAGTGATAAAAATTGGGTGGTATGAAAATGCAAAAATCTGATATGAACAAATACCCCCAAACTTATCATTTGCTCGTCCCAAGCAAAGCCAATTTATTCACAAAAAATTTCCTAACCTCACTTTCGCTGGGAACGCGATTGCACTGAGCATGTGCAACAAGCCGTTAAACCTCTAGGTGTCCGTAGTAGGAGGAGTGTTGTCTCTTGAGGGTTTTCAGCGGATACTACCCACAAAATCCGGTCAAGCTAGTTTTTTAAAATAACTAAGATTCAAACCCTTAAGTTTTGTTTCAGAAAATAACAATTCTATGATCCCAAGTCTAGACTATCAAACCCTTATTTTTCACACCTCGCTTCTTATTTAACTACAGATTTTATATGTCTTTACGTGCAGTGCAAATAGTGTCGTTAAGTTTCCAGAAGGATCGATTTACGTCGTCATGTCACACAATAAAGCTCAGATAAAAATTTTGAAAGGATCACATAAGTTTTATAAAGAGTTAAGCATTTTTCAAGTTTCGTTTTCCAGTAAGGTTTCAACTTCAGAATTTCTATCTTCCTTGACAGGAAACTAGGTTTTATTTTTCACTCCACCTTTTTCTTGTTTTCATTTCATACACACCTCTATGAACGTGCAATAGTCTTTATCATAGAATAAAACCTTCATATCTCCGCTAAAATTTTTATAAAAGCCTGTCTTTTATCAAGATTATTCTCACACAAAGAACCGTTAGGAATTTTAACCCGGAGAGAACACTTGCTTGACTTTGTTTTAAACTGGACTTTCTAGGTTTCTTAGCGAGTTTTGGGCCAATGCACCCAAACCAGTTGGCTTTAGGGCATTAGGTGTAGAAACACCCCAGCGGACTTAATTACTCAAGTTACCTAGGTCCACAAACAAAAGACAGTTGGGCGTGAAAATCAATACGAACGGAGATATAGCCGGCAGTTCAATTATTTTTTTTTTGGATAAAAGACGTGTTTAGTGGGTTTTGGTGTGTAATCATTCCAATCAAGTTCCAGATGGGTTATTTTTCAGACTTAGTTCCAATTAAGGCATCAATAACATTCCTTCATATTCACTCACTTCATAAACTATTCTTGATATTACTTATTTCCAAACAAACCTATTTGATCCTCAGAAAATCATTTATCCGTTTAAAAGTTTTTAGACATAAAAAGACTTGTCATCTAATTTCCAAAAAAACTCACGACACGTGTAGTGTGATGTAAAGACGTATATCAGCTATAGTTAACTTCAAAGAAGGGTTATCTTTCAGGTTTTCAAAATCTAAACATAAGATTTAGTTATTCTTATTTTATCAAACAAAACCGTCGAAATGTTGAATCAGAGTCCTCCCACTAGCTAACTTGACAGAAAAGTTTTTATGTTTTTATAAAATTTTCAGATTTTTATGGATTTTATGGATTTAAATATGCAGATGCAAAATATACATATGAATCCGAAGGTAAGAAATGCGTACCGAGCGTACCCCCAAACTTAAACTGGACAGTGTCCTCACTGTCATTGCATGAAGATATCATTTGAAGGGTCAAAATTGTCGGTTAGCGATACACAAATTTTTTTTTGTTGTAAGAAAAAGAAAAAGAAAAAGAATATCCACAAAAAATATACAAAATGGTATATACATACCCCCAAACTTATTTGGAACAGTGTCCACTTGTTCTTGGCTGGATAACCGAAGTTTGGAGGTAGGCAGAGGAAGATCATGCAGGGTAAACCGGCTCCTGTAAGAACAGGAGCTCCTCTGTTGGTTCAGCGCTAAGGTACGGTTTAAGTCGGTGTCCGTTCACTTTGAAAAATGAACCGTCCTTTGGATTTTCCAAATCCACAGCGCCATGCGGATACATATTCCGCACAAAATACGGCCCTTTCCAGCGAGATCTGAGCTTTCCTGGATGGAAGTGAAGTCGGGTGTCGTAAAGCAGTACCTGCTGACCAGGTACGAAAGTTTTGCGCAAAAGGTGTTTATCGTGAAACACCTTCGTTCGGTTCTTAACGACAACCGCGTTATCGTAAGCCTCATCCCTAAGCTCGCTTAATTCGTTCAACTGCAGCTTCCGATGGCTGCCCGCATCCTCGAGAGACAGATTCAACTCCTTTATCGCCCAAAATGCGCGATGCTCTATTTCGTCAAGTAGGTGGCAGGCTTTTCCATACACAAGCTGATAGGGAGACATGCCAAGGTCGGTCTTATAAGCGGAGTTTCAGCGACCAATCCTTACGGTTCTTGGAAACTGTCTTCTCCAGTATCTGCTTGATTTGCCGATTTGAAACTTCGGCCTGTCCGCAGGTTTGGGGGTGCTAGGGCGTAGAGAGCTTATGATTAATGGAATATTTTCGCATCAAGGCCTCGAAAGTCTTGTTGCAGAAATGACTTCCATTGTCGCTAATGATCGCTCGGGGGTGCCCAAAATGGGAGAAAATGTTTTCTTTAAGAAACCTAACGACAACCTTGTTGTCGTTAGTCCGGCTGGGCACAGCCTCGACCCATTTAGAGACGTAATCAACAGCGAGAAGGATGTACAAGTTCCGAAAAGAGCTGGGAAACGGCCCCATGAAATCTATCCCCCAAACATCGAAAATCTCCACAACCAAGATCGGTTGGAGCGGCATCTCGTTCCTCCGGGATATCCGGCCCAAGTGTTGGCACCGGGAGCAAGTCTTGCAATAGTCATGAGCGTCTTTAAAGAGTTGTGGCCAGTAGAAACCACATTGCAAGATCTTCTCAGCTGTCTTTCTGGGGCCAAAATGCCCGTGACACGCTTGATCGTGGCAAAATGACAGCACACTCTTGAATTCCTCATCAGGGACACACCGACGAATAATCTGGTCGGGACAGTACTTGAACAGATAGGGTTCGTCCCAGTAAAAGTGTTTTACTTGGGATAAGAAGCGAAGTCTGTCCTGACTTGACCATTCAGTCGGTAGTAATCCCGTGGCCAAATAGTTCACAATATCTGCGAACCAGGGTTCGCAAGATACTGTCAAGAGCTGTTCATCCGGGAAAACGTCGTTGATCGGAATTGGAAGCGAAGGCGAAGAAGGAAGTCGTGAGAGATGGTCGGCAACTACGTTTTCACATCCTCGTTTGTCCTTAATGACAAGGTCAAACTCTTGAAGCAAGAGGATCCAACGGATTAACCGAGATTTTGCATCTTTCTTCGCAAAAAGATGGCGCAGAGCAGAATGGTCGGTGTAGACAATGACTGGAGAGCCGATGAGGTAGGGCCTGAACTTCTCTAAAGCAAATACAACAGCTAAGAATTCCTTCTCAGTTGTTGTATAATTGAGTTGGGCGTCGTTCAGGGTTCAGCTCGAATAATAGATTACGTGCGGCATCTTGTTTATGTGTTGTCCAAGGACAGCACCAATGGAAAAGTCGGATGCATCGCACATAATCTCAAATGGGTGCGTCCAGTCAGGTGAAGAAAGAACTGGAGCAGAAGTGAGTGAGCTTTTCAATGACTCGAATGCAGTCACACAGCTCGAGTTGAAGTCGAATGGCGTATCCTTGGCCAGTAAAAGAGTCAAGGGCCTAGCAATCTTGCTAAAGTCCTTGATGAACCGTCTATAGAAACCGGCATGGCCAAGGAAGGCTCGGATATCTCTGACGCATCGGGGAGGAGGTAGATTGGAAATGACCTCAATCTTTGCATTGTCCACCTCTATTCCATTTTGCGAGATGATATGTCCTAAGACAATACTTTCGCGCACCATGAAGTGGCACTTCTCCCAATTCAAAGTGAGATTCTTGTCCTTACATCGGGTAAGGACAGCGTCAAGATGCAGCAAACACTCGTTGAAGGAATCGCCGAAGATAGAGAAATCATCCATGAAAATCTCCAGAAATTTTTCCACCATGTCTGAGAAGATTCCCATCATACACCGCTGGAAGGTAGCGGGCGCATTGCATAACCCAAAGGGCATGCGTCGATATGCAAACGAGCCGAAAGGACAAGTGAAAGTGGTCTTGTCCTGGTCTTTTTCGGCGATGGGAATTTGATTATAGCCGGAGTAGCCATCAAGAAAGCAGTAGTACTCATGTCCGGCCAATCGTTCGAGCATTTGGTCAATGAAAGGTAGCGGAAAGTGGTCTTTCCGCGTTGCGGCGTTGAGTTTTCTGTAATCGATGCATACTCGCCACCCAGTTTGGGTGCGAGTAGGGATTAACTCGTTCGCCTCGTTGGTTATGACTGTGATGCCCGACTTCTTGGGGACAACATGAATGGGGCTAAACCACTGGCTATCAGAGATAGGGTAAATGATACCACTATCTAGACATTTTACGATCTCCTTCTTCACAGCCTCTTTCATGACTGGATTGAGACGTCTTTGTGGATCCCGGGCTGGTTTGGCATCATCAATCAGATGAATGTGATGCTCAACGATCAGGGGACTAATCCTCTTGATGTCCGCCATGGACCAGCCAAAAGCTTGCCTGTTGCTGTGCAAGACCGCGAGAAGGGCTTTCTCTTGCTCGGGAGCTAGAGAAGCCGAGATGATGACAGGTAGGGTCTCGTTCTCACCCAAGTAAGCGTACTTAAGGTGAGACGGCAAAGGCTTGAGTTCGAGCGTGGGAGGAGAAACAATTGAAGGCAAGATTGGTGAAACGGTCTCGAACTCAAAAGATTCCAGCAAAGGTTCAATACGAGTGTAAGCGACTTAGTCGGATGGTTCAGGTAACTCATCCGGAAATTCGAAGGATTCAAACTCGGGTTGCGAGCGGCTAAGATCGTTCAAGAACGTGAAACACTCGTAGTCGTTGTCAGGCGCAGAAACAGCAGCAGGTTCGAGGAGGAACGCACTAGTGGCGTCAAGATTATCGTGATCAAACAGAAACTCCTCGAATTCACATTCTTCTGGGGTGATCTCCTGGATCGAGCAGACATCCAGTATATGAGCATTAGGTTCGGCGGGCTGATTCCCCAACCTAAAAATCTTGAGTTCAATCGTCATATTTCCAAAAGATAGGTTCATCGAACCATTGCGACAATTGATCACAGCATTTGAGGTTGCAAGGAATGGGCGACCGAGTATCACCGGAATTTGATTCCGGGGGTTAGCTACAGGCTGTGTGTCTAATACAATGAAGTCAACGGGGAATATGAAGTCCCCGACTTTGATTAACACATCCTCTAGCTCACCCCTAGGATGGGTGATCGATCGGTCGGCCATTTGGAGGGTGCAGTGCGTGGGTTTCAGCTCTCCTACGCCTAATTGCTCGTATACTGAGTACGGAAGCAGGTTAACACTGGCACCAAGATCTAATAGTGCGCGGTTGATGTTCTTATCCCCAATGGTAACAGAAATCATAGGACAGCCAGGGTCCTTCTGTTTTTGTGGTAAAGATTGGGTAAGGGCATCACTCACAGCACTAGCCAAGAAAACTTTCTTTGGTACCTGAGACTTCTTCTTTTTCGTGCACAAGTCCTTTAAGATTTTCGCGTAGGATGGGACTTATTGGACAGCATCTAAAAGAGGAATGTTAATGTTAACCTGTTTAAATAACTCCAGAATCTTCTCCATTTGAGGATTTTGTTTATTAGACCTCAACCGGTTTGGAAATGGGACGTTTTTAAAATTGGTTGAGTCTAATGCTTGTGGAGGAGATTGTGGAGTTGGAACGGATCCCAGAACAGGTGTTTTCGTGGAGTGAGAAGCGGGTCCATTCAAAGCAGAAGAAGAGGAAGGAGAGCCTTATGAAGAACGGAGAATAGGCTCAGAAGACGAAGAAGCAGGAGACGAAGAAGAAGAAGAAGTAGAAGAAGAAGCGGCCGGGGTGTCATCATTGATCCGTGTGTCGATGTTGTTTTGCAGCATCCTTCCCGATCTCAATGTGGTCACGGCACTCACATTATGATTTTGTTGTTCAAGAGCAACATGTACATTCTGTGGTTGACCGGGATTTGGGAGTGGCTGGGATGGGGGCTTCCCCTTTTCTCGCTCGCTCAAGGCCGCATTCAGTTGTGCAATCTGGGTCTCGATGGTGTTGATGCTTTGCCCGTGAGCGGCAGTGTGTTGCACTAAGGACTGAATGGAAGACTGGATATTTGCGGTGGATTGAGTCGATTGTTTGACGAACGCCTCCAGACTTCGTTCGAGCGAGGAAACCTTATCGTTGTTTGTCGGAACAAAGTTGTTTGGTGGAAAAGAATTGTTGGGTGCAAAGTTGTTCGTCTGATTTTGGAAAAGTTGGGGTTGGAAGGGTTGCTGAAACTGCTGTTGAGCTTGTTGTTGCGCTTGTTGTTGCGGCGGAGGGGCCCTTTGGAAATTGTTGCCTTGGAATTGATTCTGATTCTGATTCCAGGCGAAATTGGGGTGGTTCCTCTAACCGGGATTGTAGGTGGAAGAGTATGGATCATTCCTCGGTCTTTGCTGGAATGCAGCATTAACCTGATCCTGTCCTTGCGATGGTGGATTGTAAGGACACTCTTCGGTCAAGTGAGAAGGATCGGAACAACAAGCGCAAATGGTACGAAGGGGAAGAACAGGGGTAGGAGTAGGAGAAGAGAATTTGCTCTCTATCGCTTCAAGCTTTCTCGTTATTGCAGCCATTTCAGCTTTCATCGCAATGTTGGAGATAGTGCCCTCAGAGTCAATTATTAGGTCACAGGTACGTGATTGTAATGATTGAGCGAGGACCTATCCCGGTAGGACAGTCTTACTCGAGATGATAGTATGCTATCTGGTTTACCTTTATCATCGTGTACTGCTTTAGGTGACATGACAGGTCGCTATTACACGTTGATAGAGCCCCTAGGATTCTTGCTTGACCACCAGCAGTATGAGGGCGATCATATAAGTGGGAGCTGGGGGTCTACAAGCATATCCTTAAAAGGTCCCTAGTCGTGGGAGTTTCGAGACCGGACATCGATACTCCATTAGTAGACTAGTGTATACAGTCGAGACCCCGACGAGGGGCGGTGGCCGGTCTCACAAGCCACTGGTGTCAGTTGGATCACCTAAGATGTATACAGGTGCTCATTGGGTTATGAGTACACTGGACAGGACTCGCCGGGAACATGCTAGTTGGTCATATACCAGACGTCAGATGGCAGTTCCCTGGTGACATGTGTGCAGGTTAGTTCATCGACCTGGGGATCGTCATTTGTCTCGTGTGAGTTCCCACTGTACTTTGATTACTACCCTACCACGGCTCAAAGGAGTCGTGCAAACAGGTTTTAGTTGGGTACAGTCCCGAGCCACATGGAGGCAGTGAGCGTATCTTCAGGGGTTCGTCTCTCCCGGTATTGGGGGTGAGGTCGTGCTGTGTCTAGGAGAGCCATTACACAAAGTCCTTGGCCAAGGCAAGGAGATTTACTGGTAGGTATTCCAGTAGTATCTCAGGGTGTTCTGGGCTACACTCCGACACGACTTGTACCGCTTTTGGGGGTCTGACTTTTACCAACCCCCTAGGCCCGCCATACGATACTCATAGACGAACGGACCGGACTGCACGGATATTGTCACTGACAGGCTCAGTAGGGTGTCAGGATGAGTTCGCTCATCGACGTCCCTTTTAGTCAATAGCTGGTGGCCCGTTACGTATTGGCTTATACCTCTGACGTGCTAGTGGTTAAATCCACAGCCATAGTATTGACGAGTCTTTAGAGTCTACCACACTTTCAGTTACTCAGGTTTCGGGCGAAACGCTGTAGAGGCCGTATGGAGATATGGCAGGGTCCGATCAGATACGTGCGGTATTGCACGGATCAGGATCGGACGTTTTGTACTAGTAGCCGTATAGGTATATGGCAGGGTTCGATCAGATACGTGCGGTATTGCACGGATCAGGATCGAACGGATATTACTAGCCGGCTTTGGTTTAAGCCGGTCCTAGTTTAGTACAGTGTAGATTTTGTCTCATTGCATTTGTATCCGGTCGGAATACAGATGCGGGTGTGTATGCACAGTGTCGGGGTTTTCCTGTAATTTATTACGGGACCAGTTTTCTAGAGTTGCCAGTTTGCATTCCGTTCCGGCCGGTTTTCCTTTGTTCTTTCCCGGCCGGACTTTTTCGATGGAGGGGGTTATTTGCAATTGTGCAAATAATCTTTGTGGAGGGGGTTTCTTGCAAAACCATTGATTATGATAGTTTTCATTATCTTTTGCACCATGCTTGCATTTATGTTGATTTGATGAAGGTATGGGTGGGTTTAATGTGTAGCATGCTTGTTTGTTTCTATGTCCCTTGATGTGGTCACCCCTTCTTCACTCCTACACTCACCTCCCTTCATCATATATATCCATTCTTTTCCCTCCACCATTCCTAGTTGCAATGGCCGGCCACTTCATGATGAGGAGAGAAAAATGAGAGATTCATTTTGTGCTTCATTTTGTTCATCTCATTTGGCTTGCAAAAATGGTTGCTTCATTTCCCTCCAAAGTTCAATCTTCATTCCTCCATCCAAAGGCAACAAACCCCAAAGAGACAAGTAGCCTCTACACTACACTTCCTACAGCAAATCTTGGACGCGTCGATTCGCCAGCTTCGCGCCCGAGTTGCCTCGGTATTGAGGTGGGAGCCCGTAAAAGCTACAGGCGATGTGGTGCCCTTTCCGACGAGGAGGAGACGGACGGAGATCCCGCGAGGAGATCGGAGTGGAGATGAAGACCGGAGGACTTGGATCGTCGGTATACATCTCTAACCCGTATTCTAGTTAGCTTAGACTTGTTAATGGTTACGATCCGGAGTTTAGTGCGCGGTGGTGCCGGTTTGCAAAGTCCGCAAAATTTAAGTTTATCACCGCTTCCGCTTTCCGGCGTCGGATTGACGGCCGGGGCGCCGCCGTGCACTTACAGTGGTATCAGAGCCTCGCCATTAACTTAGTCTAGCTTTGTGTAATGTGTTTGCATTTCCGATCGACCAAAATTTCCAAAAACCGTATTTTTTGTTCACATCAGTTTCTGTTGAAATATTTTGGTCTCGAAAAATTTTTCAGGTTGTAAAATATTGATGTACTGGAAAATATAAGAGCTCTGTAAAAATTCGATGAAGTAACTCCACAGTTGGAGCGCGGAACCGCCGCGAAAACCCCATTTGTGCGGCCCTTCCGCCGCGCACTATTCACATCACTTCACCAATTTTTTACAGAGGCCTTCTGGGCTTAAAATATGGGCTTTGGAATATTAAAGTTGGGCCAATTGTTTCTGTGAGTGCTACAGTTTTCTTTGGGGCCAACTTGTTAATTGTTTGATCAATCGGAAATTTTTTAAACACATTTTTCACAGTATTTACATTATATCTGCGACCGTGAATGTCACTCGATCGGTAAATCCGGTCTAACTGCTATAGCCCGGTTAGACGGATTTGCGAACGTGACTTTCACGTTGATGTTCTATGTATTTGCTGTGATGTTGCGGATCGGTCGTGGGGGATAGCCTGGATGCAATGCTAGTACAGTGTTGTTGTATTATGTACATTTGATATTGCGGGGCGAGCGTCCGACATGTGGACTGCCGTCACTGCCTGATTGTATTATTCTTTTGGGGCACGACCTGGTTGCGGTCGATGTACCCGGTGTATGTATATTTTACTTTCTGTACTAGGGTTACCCCACGGAGGGGTGCACGGATAGCCGGGTTCTGGAGGGCAACGGGCCCGCATCTCAGGGCATTGAGACGGAGGGGCTTCAGTCTGGAATTGGCGGGCTATTCGCCGCACTCGTAGGGGGTACAGGTTGACCCAGGAGGGGTGCCCAAGTTACCGGATTCCGTGAAGTGCTGGGTGGTCCATTCACGGTGCTGAAGGGGGCTGCCTCGCTTCAGGTTTTGGCGGGTGACTTGCCGCGCCCGTAGGGGTCTAGGATTCTCATTGCACAGGCTATCCACACGACCAGGGGAACGTCGGGTTTCAGTAGTGGCTCTGTGAAACCCGGGGATCCCAGATATCTGTATTGTTTCTGTTATGCTGTTCATTCTCTGTGATGTTGCATTTCTTTCACGCCTTGAGCGAAATATAATATATTGGTATATATATTAGTAGATGTTGTATATGTTTTACATCCGCGCTAGTCCAGTCCCCGCTCTGTCGTTAGTTAGCTAACCTAACGGGTAATGACGGGACCCAGTGGCGAATGCGGATGGCATATACGTACATCAGTATATTTTCGTTCTTTGTGGTGTGATCAATTGATGGGACTGCATTGATTCGGATCAATGCAAAGTTAAAAACAAACCTAATCTGATGTTGTTGGAACACTTTTCAAAAAGCTGTTATTGCAAGGACGTTCACTTTTGTTTTGCATCGCGGTATTCATTTAGAATATCCTGCTCCTCAGTCGACGAGGCAAGGGCCGAGATCCCTTCACCGGGAGTGACCCCTTGGACAATAAGTTTGCGTCAGGGCATTAACTTCACTATAGCCGATTACTTTTGCTTTGCACCGTGGTATTCAGTTGGAATATCCTGCACCTCATTCTACGGGGAAAGAGCCGAGATCCCTTCACCGGGAGTGACCTCTTTAGCAACGGTTTTCGTCACTATATTTTCAAAAAGCTATCCGTTCCTTCGACGATATCAAGTTCATTACGTTAAAGGTTTTCGCCAGAAACCATTCGTAGCCCTCCGTCATTTCAGTTAAATATTCGGTAGTATTCAAGCTATGTATTTTGACCTCACGCCAAGGCATAGTGATTGGTAGCTGCCGGGTATTTATCTGTTGCATAGATAGATGCGTTGGTTTGGGACAGTCGTACTACTATTTTGGCCTACGTCAAGGGTATGTACGGGTGGGTTCAGATTAACCTGGATAATGACGGGCAGAACTTGACATGTGACTTATGATATTTTGACCTCACGCCAAGGTCATAAGAGCATGGGGCAGAAATTACATCGGGAGTTTCAAAAGTACTGAAACTTGCCAGATATGCGCATACCTTCTGGAGTGTGATACCGTGAGCGGATTCCGTCACGTTATCATGCGATGAGAGTTGGATCCCGATTCCCACTGATGAGTTAGTTTACTCCTCGGGTGACCCCGACTAATTCTTCTTTCAGGTTTGGAGGAGAATTTGAGGTACAGTGGGAGGTTTCCAGATTAGATAAATTGGTAACCATTCTGATCTAGGTTAGAGTGCACGCTGAGTGTTTCTTTTCTCTCTCTCTTTGGCAGCGACGATTGACCCGACCCTAAGACTTTGACTCAGTGACCAAGTTGACCGAAGCTTCTTAACACAGGCTTTTGGATTGTCAGAATTGCAGACCTCATTGCCACTCCTACTTTTACCCTTTTCTCCAGGACACCCCGTATTACTGCGAACGTCCACTTCCATTGGACAAAACCATCGTATGGTTAGATACGAACTCGAAGGAATTCGAGGATGGTTTCTGGTTCTGGAGAAAACGGATAGGATTATTCAGTTGTCTTTTCCTTTTACCCTCTCTCAGGTTACGAGTACTCCTTGGTTTAGGGGTAGTACACCTATTACGCAAATTGGATTGTCTTCTTCCAAACCTTAGGCTGGTGCCGACCGGTAGGGAATGAAGAAAACCAATTAGCATAACGATGGTGTGCAGAAGGTATTAAGTTCAGACAAAGCAAGGGATTAGTAAGAGGGCAAAGTAAATTACAACAGATATTCACGACCAAACCAAATATTTCGTTACCACTCCCACATCACCTTTGTATTTCTCCAGGACACTCCGTATCACTACGAAGATCCACAGTTTATTTGGATACTCCATCGTATGGTTATATACGAACTCGAATGGAACTTGTTCCAGTTCGGGGATGGATTCTGGTCCAGGAGAAATAGGAATAAAGTACATTCAGGTGTCTTTTATCTTCACCTTCTCTCGCGTTGCGAGTGCTCCTAGGATTAGGACAGTACACCCTTTATGCTTATTGGATAGTCTTCTTCCAAACCATAGGCTGGTGCCGAACGGTAGGGAAGGAAGAAAACCAATTGGCCTAAAGGGGTGTGCGGAAGGTAATGACTAAAGACATATGAAGGGATTTGGAGAGGTGGCAAAGAATTATACGGTTATAGTTGTGAATCTGGATAATGGAAGAGGCATTACTAAGAATACCGGGATACCCCACCGAAACATTTCAATGTTTCAGTTTCACTGTGTACTGTTAAAAGAAAACTGATTTCCCGATTAGATACTTACTCCAGGGTATGTATTTACCAGGTATGATTCTCACATCCGTATGGTTTTACAGATGATGAGTGGGAGTAGGTTATTGGGAATTGGGTGATCATCCTCATTATATCGGGATTCGTTGTAATCGGTGATATTTGAGGAAATCACCTGGGCTGTTTGCCGGTCGGCAAATATTTGGTTTTGAATATCCGCAGTTATGCACCAATTTCAAATTGATATATCTGTACGTCTATTTTCATAGAGTGAGATATACCTTTCTGAAATTATGTCTACGACATTTACCTATATCAGTGGATGGTTAGGTAAGGAGCATTAAACAGCGGTGTAATTCTTCATAACCATAAGTACAGTTTTCAACCTACGACACACAGTGAAAGAGTTGTTAGACTCAGCGGACTTATACAGAGTATTGTATGTTGTCCAGTGTCCATTAGGACAGAGGGGTTGGTCCTCATACTATATTCTGTTTACTTTTAACTTCTCTAGTTCTTAGACATGTGCTTCGTGGAAACACAGGGTCTAAGTTTTGAGGAGTTATAGGTATTTGAATAGAGTAGAGAACCAGGTATAGCAAGTATCGGGATTCTTCAAAGTGATCGAAGATGTAGATACTTGTGCATGGTATTCAGTTGATAGTAATGATAAAGAGAAATTGCTTCTCTTTCAGGTTACTCATAATTGGAAGCATTCCTAAGTTAAGTAACGCTGATTAGCCTCTCTCCATTTTGTTGACATGCACTGGAGACAGCTGCATGATTTGAATCTGGTTCAATTAAATCAGTGCCTCTGGTTCTATATTGGATGCAGAACAGTTCATATCTTAACGATGTTAAGGTACGGGGAGTTGTCCGGTTTATGATTAAAACCAGACACTGGATAACTAAAGGCACGTTTCTGTAATGGCTGTTTGTGGGTTGACCCAGGCTATGACGCGGGTTGATTTTCTACCATAAGAAAGATCAATAGTGATATTGTTCTTGACTCGCCACAGTTTTAAAAAGAAATGGTTATTTTTCAGAAAACAGTAGTGGGAGTATGGTAGAACTGGAAGCGATTCCAGAACCGCAAACGATTACTGGAGATTTGATAAGGAACCTAAAGATTCAATCTGATTTGACATTCCATTGGCCACTCCGCAGATAAGGTGGGTAACTTCAGGCACCCGAGAGGTGCTCCGGTAGCCTCAAGGACGGTGACAGGGAAGTTCTTGTTTACCCACACTTGCCATTGTTGTTGTTCCAGGCTGCGAGACCCGGCAGGAGGATGGGTATAGCGTCGTTCTAAACTAGCTTTAGAAGTGCACGTCTATATGACTCTGCCAGAGGGTTGTCGTAGTCAGTGGGAGCAGCGGAAGCATTGGTGGACATCAGGCTTATGTCTGTTTATAGACTAAAGCAGATATAGCGGAGATAGATCATCTAATTCTGATGTGACAGTCATGGGTTTGACGTCATCAGAATAGGGGATGGATCTGTTGAGAAGGTAGTAGGGTGTGATATCCGGGTTTTGGATGACATACACAAAGTAGGAAAAGAAACTCCTATACTACAATCGGTTATTCTTTGGTCGTCACACAGTGGTTTCTCCACAAAGGACATGGATTTTATATCAGACATACTGGTTACTAGATCTATGGTTTTAGATCTAGATTTGGGTGGTTTCCCAATCAGGGTACTTGACAGCATTCTAAGAGTATTTAGGATGGACGACTCCTGGCACGGTAGTGTACCTGCAGGTAATGGAGTCACCCTCTCTAAAGGTGTCTTACAGACTAAAGGGGAGAGGGACGTGCATGATTGGCAGATCACTTGCTTAGGCAATTGAGTCAATCATGAGATGTCAAGTACCACACTAGATGTTGTTCTTGCACTAGATGCAATAAGTTAACATTAATCCAATCCTGGAGAAACAGTCGGAAGCAGTTTTAGAACATAAGTGGATGTTCTAGGGATATGATAACGACAGCCTCATTCAGGAGACGGTTATCATTCCAGGCTTCCAAGGTGACATGGACGACAAGGAGGTTGTCAGAGTTATAGTTTTCCCTCTGACGAGGGGCAGTATTTTGGACAGGTGGTCCAAGGCAATACTGAGGGAGGCATGGCGCAGGATACTGATTAAGTTCAGTTGACGATACAGTCTAAGAAGTTTGGATTTGGAGTTCATTTATGAGCTGAGTCCCATCAGACATCCAGACACTCTAAGACAGGTATTGCTCATTTCGGGAGATGGCATTCTCCGCGAACTTGAGATATAGAGAGATATAGAAAGAAACTTCAGAGCGGATCCACTCACTGAGGCTATTCCTCGAACGCAATAGTTCCGCAAACGAGCTTTGTGAGACTGACTAGTAGAGGAGTTGGATGTTCGGTATCACACGGGCTGTGAGTATGCGACATCGCAATAATTTGCCTTGAGTGCAAGTGGGAGATTGTTGGAGATAGTGCCCTCAGAGTCAATTATTAGGTCACAGGTACGTGATTGTAATGATTGAGCGAGGACCTATCCCGGTAGGACAGTCTTACTCGAGATGATAGTATGCTATCTGGTTTACCTTTATCATCGTGTACTGCTTTAGGTGACATGACAGGTCGCTATTACACGTTGATAGAGCCCCTAGGATTCTTGCTTGACCACCAGCAGTATGAGGGCGATCATATAAGTGGGAGCTGGGGGTCTACAAGCATATCCTTAAAAGGTCCCTAGTCGTGGGAGTTTCGAGACCGGACATCGATACTCCATTAGTAGACTAGTGTATACAGTCGAGACCCCGACGAGGGGCGGTGGCCGGTCTCACAAGCCACTGGTGTCAGTTGGATCACCTAAGATGTATACAGGTGCTCATTGGGTTATGAGTACACTGGACAGGACTCGCCGGGAACATGCTAGTTGGTCATATACCAGACGTCAGATGGCAGTTCCCTGGTGACATGTGTGCAGGTTAGTTCATCGACCTGGGGATCGTCATTTGTCTCGTGTGAGTTCCCACTGTACTTTGATTACTACCCTACCACGGCTCAAAGGAGTCGTGCAAACAGGTTTTAGTTGGGTACAGTCCCGAGCCACATGGAGGCAGTGAGCGTATCTTCAGGGGTTCGTCTCTCCCGGTATTGGGGGTGAGGTCGTGCTGTGTCTAGGAGAGCCATTACACAAAGTCCTTGGCCAAGGCAAGGAGATTTACTGGTAGGTATTCCAGTAGTATCTCAGGGTGTTCTGGGCTACACTCCGACACGACTTGTACCGCTTTTGGGGGTCTGACTTTTACCAACCCCCTAGGCCCGCCATACGATACTCATAGACGAACGGACCGGACTGCACGGATATTGTCACTGACAGGCTCAGTAGGGTGTCAGGATGAGTTCGCTCATCGACGAACCTTTTAGTCAATAGCTGGTGGCCCGTTACGTATTGGCTTATACCTCTGACGTGCTAGTGGTTAAATCCACAGCCATAGTATTGACGAGTCTTTAGAGTCTACCACACTTTCAGTTACTCAGGTTTCGGGCGAAACGCTGTAGAGGCCGTATGGAGATATGGCAGGGTCCGATCAGATACGTGCGGTATTGCACGGATCAGGATCGGACGTTTTGTACTAGTAGCCGTATAGGTATATGGCAGGGTTCGATCAGATACGTGCGGTATTGCACGGATCAGGATCGAACGGATATTACTAGCCGGCTTTGGTTTAAGCCGGTCCTAGTTTAGTACAGTGTAGATTTTGTCTCATTGCATTTGTATCCGGTCGGAATACAGATGCGGGTGTGTATGCACTGTGTCGGGGTTTTCCTGTAATTTATTACGGGACCAGTTTTCTGGAGTTGCCAGTTTGCATTCCGTTCCGGCCGGTTTTCCTTTGTTCTTTCCCGGCCGGACTTTTTCGATGGAGGGGGTTATTTGCAATTGTGCAAATAATCTTTGTGGAGGGGGTTTCTTGCAAAACCATTGATTATGATAGTTTTCATTATCTTTTGCACCATGCTTGCATTTATGTTGATTTGATGAAGGTATGGGTGGGTTTAATGTGTAGCATGCTTGTTTGTTTCTATGTCCCTTGATGTGGTCACCCCTTCTTCACTCCTACACTCACCTCCCTTCATCATATATATCCATTCTTTTCCCTCCACCATTCCTAGTTGCAATGGCCGGCCACTTCATGATGAGGAGAGAAAAATGAGAGATTCATTTTGTGCTTCATTTTGTTCATCTCATTTGGCTTGCAAAAATGGTTGCTTCATTTCCCTCCAAAGTTCAATCTTCATTCCTCCATCCAAAGGCAACAAACCCCAAAGAGACAAGTAGCCTCTACACTACACTTCCTACAGCAAATCTTGGACGCGTCGATTCGCCAGCTTCGCGCCCGAGTTGCCTCGGTATTGAGGTGGGAGCCCGTAAAAGCTACAGGCGATGTGGTGCCCTTTCCGACGAGGAGGAGACGGACGGAGATCCCGCGAGGAGATCGGAGTGGAGATGAAGACCGGAGGACTTGGATCGTCGGTATACATCTCTAACCCGTATTCTAGTTAGCTTAGACTTGTTAATGGTTACGATCCGGAGTTTAGTGCGCGGTGGTGCCGGTTTGCAAAGTCCGCAAAATTTAAGTTTATCACCGCTTCCGCTTTCCGGCGTCGGATTGACGGCCGGGGCGCCGCCGTGCACTTACACGCAATAGAGACGTCAAGTTGGTGAATTCCTACCCTAGACTGACCGGTAGAAGTGGAGGTAGAAGAAGAAGAAGTCGGTCTGGTGCTCTCCCATTGTAGCGTTTGTTCCGCAAGGTCGTCAAAGAATTGCCACGCTTCCTCGTCAGATTTGGATAGGAAGTGGCCCTGACAGATGGTTTCCAACAACTACTTCGTTGCTGGGTTCAGGCCCTCGTATAAGGTTTGGCAAAGTTGCCATTTCTCTATACCGTGGTGAAGACACTGAACAAGAAGGTCTTTGTACCGGTCAAAGCACTTCCAGAAGGGTTCAGAAGGAAGCTGAGAGAATTGGTTGATTTCATTGCGAATCCTTACGGTTTTATGATTCGGATAAAATTTCTTTAGAAACGCTTTTACAAACTCGTCCCAACTGGTTATGGAATGGGAAGCGGTGCTATACAGCCTTTTTTCAGCAAGATCGCATAAAGTGAACGGAATGACCCGTAGGCGTATAGCATCGTCCGACAGTTGGGTGGTTTTCATCATGGCACAAATGTTTTGAAATTTATTGATGAAGATATAGGCATCTTCAGATTCAAGCCCATGAAATCGTGGAAGCATGTTGATGAAGTGGGGCTTAATTTCAAAGTTATCCCCATTGGCCGGTGGAAGAGAAAGGCAGGTGGGAAGTGCAGAACGGGTGGGATAGAAACGATCCTGGAGCGCGATTCGCTGCGGCGCTACAACAGGCGGTGGTGGTGGGTTATTGGTCTCCGTAGGAGGTGGAGCCAATCCAGGGGTAGTCAAAGAGATGTTCGGATTAAATCCTGACATCGCGGAAGAAGAGGTTGGTGATGGTGAAGGTGAAGATGTATGAACAGAATTCCGGTCAACGTCAGAGTTGGCCGGCAAAGGTAAAGGTGAAAGAGGAGTGGACGGAGTTTCGACGTCTGAGTCGATCGCGTAGTCGGTAGCGACTAACGTAACGCGGACTAGGCGGGCGCTAGTGTCCCGAGTCCAAGCGGACATACACTAAACGAGTTTAGTATAGTCAAAGCGGAGAAGGTGAGGGTAAGAAAATGTCAATGGAGAAAGGCGATGGGTGGTGGGTGAAAAATGGATTTTGGCGACAAAGGGCAAGTTTTTATAAAAATTTTTGATTTTATTTTTTAGAAAGAGCTTTACAGAAATATGTACGGACTTACGGCTTTAAGCAATCACAAACAAGATATGCACAATCACACCTAGATCTAGTGGTCACCTAGTTCAACTAGACAGCTCCTAACTGTTCCAAAGAACTAGAAACAGAACCTCAAACCGCCTCTTCTCCGCCAATTGCGGCCAGATAAGTGCCAGGTAAGTGGGAGGTTGTCCAACGCTTTCGCGAAGTTCCTTAATTAAATAACCACTTGCCTTCGTCACACTTGCCTAGACACCGCAAAGTCAGGATAGGATAAACGACCGATGCCTGTAATTAGTCCTCTGTCCTAATGAGCGCGAAGTCCTTAGGGCTGAGTCTAGTATTTTTTAATTTAACAATGGTCAATGCATATGCTTTTTGTGATTTCTGGGGTCTTGGGAAGGGTGATGAAATCCCCACCCAATCTGAATTGGTTTCAAGCCCCTTAAGTACGTATTAATGAATGCAAAGCGATAACAAATCAACTGCAAACAATTTTTATTTTGAGCAAGGCGCAAAGAATCCTGCACAAGAACAGTTTATTGGAAGGGGAAAGAGAATTTGCGCAAAGAATGCTGCAGAAAACACAGTTTATTGGAGTCCAGAGGAGTGGGAGGGAAGAGAGAAACACTTACAGGGATTTTAAGATGAAGAGGGCACCAAGTGGCCGCGGTTCCGCGGCCTAAGCCTTCTTATGCCGCGGTTCCGCGGCGGGAACAGGGAATTGGGCCTTCAATTTTTGCGTGGGTGCTGGTCTGGGTCTCCTCTGCTTGTCTGGAGCTACTGAAATTGGATTTGCTCACTGGAACTTCTCCAGAATCTTACAGTAGACCTTTTGCTTCGTTTCAATCCGTCGCGGTGTAGCCGCGAGATGTGGGTCTATCTTCCCACGTCTTTGGCACTGTACTTGAACTCCGTATATCCCACTTCTTTGGTACTGAACTCTAAACTTCGTATTATCCTGCACACTTACACAAAAACTAATAAAAAATAACAAGATGGTTTTTCTTTACAAAGTATATTTTTTTTTGTTTTGGTTATATTTATATTCACAAGTTAACCCGAAATTACACAAGGAAATAAACTATGGTCTCCGCGGCAACGGCGCCATTTGATTGGTAGTGGTTCTGCGTGTTCAAGTTTAGTTAATTACCGCAATCAAGACGGTTTCTCTTGTAGCTAGCCGGTTGAGTACGGGTCGTCCGCAGAGAGATGGGAATTTTTTTCTATGCGCTTTAACGAGTTAAGTCCAGTTTTCCAGATTTGTTTGTGATTATCTAAGTGTTAAAATGATATGTAAAGAGAGGTTGTTAGGGTTAGGATTAGGTTAGTTTGAGTTAGGAGTCCCTCACTTCTTTCATTGCCACTCTTAATATCTGTGTTACGGTAATCGGCAACAACGGGGATTAGCACGACTAGGAAGGAACTTGCGAGTATAAGCCAGGCTTTCCAACGCATAAGTTCTTCCTTTTGGTGCTTGTCCGTCCGTTCTTGGCTCTTAGCCATAACCTCCGGTTAATTCCACCACAACCGGTCTCACTACGGAATCACCGCTATCATGTAGGATAGGGTGCCGTAAGGAGCGGATTGTGGTTCAATTAACGGGAGTCGATTTAAGATGTTGGGCAAGGAAAGAGTGAGAGAGATTTCCTTCTCTCAAACTTCCCTTATCCTACCCTAACAAGTATGGAAACTACTCACCCATAATACGGAAAAAGAAAACAAAAGAGGAAGATAGAAAGAAGGAGATTAGAAGATAACAACTAGCTATTTGCGACCTCACCTTGGCAAGGATCAAGCGTAAGCATCATGGTTGTTTTAAGGATAAAGAAAAAGAGAGAAGAAAGAAACAACAAGAAATAACAACAACTAAGTTAACAAATGAAAATTACAACAATTAACAAGTTAACTAAAGAACAAGACAAGCATGATAAGTAAACGGTTCTTCTTTATTCATCATTCTTCACTCACAAAAGCTCACTACAAGATTTTCAATGGAGAAGAGATGAGAAGAGGAAGAAGAAACAAGTATTCTAAACCCAGAAAAATACAAGATTATGCACCCTTGGCTTCACAAGGTTCTGGGGTATTTATAGGCTGGAAAATGAAAACCTAGGGCAACATTCAGAACAAATATGAAAAGACCAAAACACCCCTGGAAAATCTTCATCTACGACGCCAGTAAGGCCGCGGAACTGCGGCCTAAGCATGCTTAGGCCGTGGAACCGCGGCCATATAGAGGACTTAGGTCTTGAGTTTTTGTGGATTTTCCTGGTTCTGTGGGCCCTTTATTCTAGTATATATCTTTTCTCAGATTTTCCTCACGATTTTTCCAGAATTTCTGTTGAGAAAAAGGTGTTTTGATGTGATCTTTTTGTCATGATTTCCTCGAGCTCCGTGTAGATTTCTTGGATCTTGTGTTGCCATTGAGCCTTGTGCATGAAAACGACATTGATTTGCCATTTTGTCTCTTAAACTGGTGTGTGGCAACAGACGGATAAAGAGCGAAGATCCGTGTTTTATCTGTGGTTGGCAGGAACCCGGATTTTGTCGTGTTTTTCCATGAATTTCACCGTTTGGAGCCGAGAACCTGTATCCTGCAATTGACTAGCAAACACGGCTCAAGAGTATCTACCGATATGCAAAGTGATAAAAATTGGGTGGTATGAAAATGCAAAAATCTGATATGAACACGGCCCAACCACGCACGTGGCCGCGGTTCCGCGGTGGAATAGTAATATTGGAGCCTACTACTTCACAGTATCATTCTTGGTTTCTTTTGCACTATTCTGGGAATTTTTAATTCCACTCAAGAGTTGAGTTTTCTGGGTTGTATTGGGGACTCGTTGATTCGATCGGATAATATAATTTCGTTTAAGTTTTTTTCCGGATAATTTTAGAAACTGTTAAAAAGTTCGAACGGATATCAATAACTCACTTTTTCCCCTGTCGGAAATTTTTTCAAAAGTTGGATTTTTTCCGTAGTTTAAGAACGTTCTAAGTCGTGCAAGTAATGCGGTGGACCCTCTAAAAGACAACAAACCTTAACTCGATTATGTGACCGTCTTGAACTGCCTTTGAACCTTAGGGTTTGGGGCAGTACGGCGTGCCACATGTGAGGCGTTGGCTTGACCCTTCTACGGCTGGACCATTGCTACTGTGGCATGTGATGGATGTTTTTAAACTAATTTCAAGTGTTGAGAACTATTTGGGAAAACTTGGGTGTTTGATTATTCGATCGGAAACTTTAACATTGTCTATTTATCTGGAATGTGATACAATATTTGGAATCCATAAGTAGTTATGAGATAATTAATTTGAATGTTATAAATCTAGCAGTTTAGTCTCAGATGATCGGTTGCCATTGGATTTTGATGCGATCAAAAGTCCGTCGCAACCACGTAGCGTACGTGGATACTCGCCGGGTAAACTTAATAGACAACCATGCCCCATAGCCCCGACCAAGTAACTATAGGAGAACCCCGTCACCAAAAGCATCCGTTCGGGTGCTCGCGGCAGCGGTGTTCCGCTTTAGTGCACTTCATGGACGGCATCCGAGGGTGCGGCCGTCTACTAAAGTTTGCGACTTGATATTGAAAAGAGTTTTCGATAATGAAACTAAAATGCGGGGTTTATAATTGTTAGGCATGCGATGTCTAAGGAATTCATTTGGTTGGGCATGCGATGTCTAAGGAGGTTGCGGATTCCAACTGTTGTAGTTTTACACTTTCTTTTCTGTGACCGTAAGCGTAGTATGTGGAGTATCGCCAGCTTCGTTGCTATACATCAACGACAATCGGGATACGCATACTTGCTTACGTTGATGATATGAGATATTATGTGTTGCTGTGATATGTTATATTGGATCGTCGCGTTTTGAATAGCCGGGGGTTTTATGTGAGATGAGAGTTTTTCTTTTTCATTCATGTAAAATTCATTTGTATGTAATATTCTTTTATTGGGGCACTTCTGGGATGAGGATGATGTCACCGTTGTATGTTATTTACTTTTTCGTATTAGCTAGATCCAAGGCGGGGAGCACAAGTAACCGGGTTCTAGGGTCCAGTGGGAGACCATCTCGAGGAGTCGAGACCGGGTCTCCTAACCCTGGAATTGGCAGAGTTGCTTGCCGCTCTCGTAGGGGTCTAGGGATGTGGGTTTGGCTATTCATCGCAACCGTGGAATCCGTGTTTTATACAGGCTCGTATTAAAACACGGACGTCCTAGTATATCCAATATTTCATATATGTTCTTCTGCTGTAATATTCTGTGATGAGATCATATTACTGCCTGAGACGAATGTTTATATTATATATATAAGATATATATTATATATTGTTGATTTCATTTCATATCTGATGCTTTTGAAGAATAATAAAATGGGACTTCATTAATGAGATTAATGAAATAAAAGAAACCTAAGATGTTGTAGAATCTTGTTTAAAAACTGGTAGCTCTAGTTCTTTCTTTGCATAGCGGTGTTCCTTGTAGAACATCTAGCACCTTATTCGATAAGGAAAGAGCCGAGATCCCTTCACCGGGAGTGACCTCTTTAGTGAAACTAGCAGATACTACAAACTCGGTTTGTATTTTGATTACTTCTATAGTTCTTGCATTGCCTAGTGGTATTTGTGAAATATCCTGCACCTTATTCGATGAGGAAAGAGCCGACGATCCCTTCACCTGGAGTGACCTCTTTAGCAAAACTAGAAAAGGCCTCAGAAACATTCCATTTAAAAATCACTCGATTCTACAACGATATCAAGTTCATTACGCAAAGGGTTTTCTTAAAAACCTGTCGTAGCCCTCCGTCATTTCAGATAAGTACTAGTTAGTATTCGTGCTGCGGTAGTTTGGCCTTCGTCAAGGCGTAGTGTACGGTAGCTAACTAATGCTTATCTGCTAGCATACGATGCGATTGGATTAGGGTATTCGTATGGCGTAGTTTGGCATTCGTCAAGGATCGTGTGGGTTGGTTTAATTCAATCAAGAAATGAACGGGTTGAACTTGACTAGTGGACTATGGGTAGTTTGGCCTTCGTCAAGGTCATAGGACGCTAGGGGTAAAATATTATTGGGAATTTCAAGTGTTGAAATTTGCAATGAGATTGCATAGCTTCTATGAGATAGTTCGATCCCAATACCCGCTGCGAGTAAGAGTTACTACTGGGAGAGTTTTACACATTACAATTAGCCGATCATGTAGGTGTCTACAAAGGTGTCAAAGGGGTTACGCCCCTGGGAAAATGAGGTTTACTTTAATTAGGTTCGTGCGAAAGCACGGGGAACCTCCCTCAAAGTACCGACACTGGCCTGGCTGAAAGATTGGCGAACTTGTAGCGTGTAATTAATCCCGGCTAGTCTTTCCTTTTAGGGTTTGAAGGAAGATTTGACTAAAACAGTGGGAGACATCCTGATTAGATAAATTGATAACCAATCTAATCTTGTAAATCCTAGGCACCCTAATGAGGTCTCACAAGGCATCAACCATGCCAATTTCAAAAAATCTAGGTGCCGAGAAACCCTAATACGGACCGTTGGCTAAAGTTTAGGCGAAACTAGAAACTAGTTAACAACTTAACTATAAAGAATACGGAAATACAACCTTTGTAGATCCGGTGCTCCACCTCCATAGCTCCACAACGAAGTCCCCTCGCTGTCCAAATGAGTTCCCGGGCTCTAGCATCGGCTTCGTCGGAGAATGGGCAAGCTAGGTCGTCGATGTCCATGCCGAAGATGATCTACGTCGAGGCATCGCAAGATCAAGCTCCAAACTTCACCAAGTCATGAAAACTTGTGAAGGAAACACACTCTACTACTTGGCAAGAGGTAGAGGATGAAGAAATAGGAAGTGGGTTCAATTTAGAATTGGATTTCTCACTTGTTTTCATCAATCACCATTGATGAAGTAAGCTTCTTCATGTGAAGAAGATGAAGAAGAAGAAGATAATTGTTATGATAAGAATAAGAATAGAAAAGAAAAATGAATTCTTATCATAATTGTAACCATGGTAAAGTGTAGAGAGCTAACTATAGTTTAATGAATGGTTAGGGTTAATGAGATGAGGACAAAAGGCTTCTTTGGTCAAAGCTTCATGAAGCTTCAACAAGCTTCATGAAGAAAAGCAACCTTTTGTTTTCTTTATCTCTTATCTTTTTAATACAAATTAAAAGATAAAAGAATTAATAAATATATCAAAACCCTAACCATTTACTTAACTAAGGTTTAACTCTTTACACAAACCCTAGCTATCATACATCATCAAACATGATACAATCAAGTGCACAAAACTATATCGAATATACAATGTGCACATCCGAGCGAGAAAATCCATTTTAAGTGAACCGACACTAGTTAATGCAAAGTGATATATCAAATATATAATTATACATTAAATCATTAAATCAACACTTGATTTAACGATCCGGTCATATCGCATATAACCGACTAATATCCAATGTATCGATTTATCGAGTCAATCCTTGATTCGATAACTAGGTTATATCGCATACAACCATTCGATAAATTCATCGCGAGAATAGAATATGGTATCACATACACGCATTATTCTCGGTCCTGCATATATCTTATATGCGCTCCTATTTCGTTTCGCTTGAGCCAGGAAACCTCTGTGTAGGACTCTAAAGACTCGTCAATACGCCGACAGCAGATGATGATCATATCAAACACCCACAAGCCGCAAGCGGTCTGCTAAACGTAACGGCCACCCGGGTATTGAGCAATCTGAAGATCGACGAGCAAGCCTGCTCACACTCCAGTGAATCCAACCAGTAACACTACCGTAAAGTCCGGTCTGATCGTCTGATATGTCGCATATCTCGCCTAGGGGTGGTAAACGTCAGACTCCAATAGCTCGATAAGTCATGTCGATATGAGGTCTATAACAATTCGAGAAACTACTGGTAACACTTACCAGTAAATCTCAGCAACCCTGGCCAGGGATTTCCTGTTATAGCCAATCGAACACAGCGCAACATCAACCCCTATACCGGGAGAGACGAATCCCCTCCTATCGCTCATTGCCTCCATGTGACTCGGGACTGTACCCAAAAACCACCGTTTTGCACGCCCTCTTGGACGTGGTAAGATGGAAATCAAAGCACAGTGGGAACCACACAAGACTCTATGACAATCTCGGGTCAACAGACTACTCTGTACCAGTGTCACCAGAGAACTGCCATCTGACGTGAGGTATAATACCATCTGGGAGTTCTCGGCGAGTCAGTCCAGTGTACCTAGTCTCCACTGAGCACCCGTATATCATCTCCGATGTCAAACACCAATGGATATGGGATCATCCATCGCCCATCTGTATGGGTCGAGAAGTTATACGCTAGTCTACTCTGGTATATCGATGCCCCGTCTCGATACACCCACGACTAGGGACTTTGAAGGATGTACTTATGGACTACCAGGTCCCCACTAGTATGATCCGCATCATAGTCCAGGTAGTCAAGTACACATCCTAAGGGCTTTACCAACATGTAACAGAGAGACAATCAGTGTACACGTTAAGGTAAAGAGCAACCAGATAGCATACTATCATGTCGAGCAAGAAAGTCCTCCCTATATATGTCCCAGCATCCACTACAATATACATCCAATGTACAGTAATGGCCTCTAGGGCATACATATAACTAACAATCTCCCACTTGCACTAGGGCCATCTGTAGCAGTGGTTGCAGTATCTCATACTCAACCATCCAATAAAAGTCTCTCTCTGGGAACAGGCCTTTGTGAGTGGATCCGCTGTGTTGTCCTCTGAGTCTACTCTCCTAACCTCGATCTTCCTGGAGATCAACTATCTCCATGATCAGGTGATACTGCCTTAGAATATGTCTGGATCACTGATGGGACCTGCGTTCCTTGGCATAAGCCACAACTCCATTGTCACACAATGGGAGGAACATAGTTCATCTTATGAACCAATATACACCCAAACAGCCTCTATGGTAGCATCTTAAGTAGCGATGTATCCAGCCTTTATCGTCTAGTATGTCACGGTATCTAGCTTGGAAGTCTTCCAACATACCGTCCGTATACTGAGGGTAAAGACAATGCCTGTGACTGACACTCAGTCGTCTTTATCACCCTGGAACATTTCCAGCGATTCTCCCCAGGGTCGATTGATACCTTCTCACTACAACTAGTGAGAATCCTAACATCCATTCAGATCTATCTCATAGGTCCAAAACCCAGGATTTAGTAGGTATCACTTTGATCCTATGTAGAGAATCATTGTGATAGGCGGAGATTGATCGAGCGTAGCATAGGAAACTCTTCCCCTATCAAGAGTATGTCATCCACGTACTCTACGAGGATCATCACCATACTCCCTACTACCTTTTTGTATATACAAGGTTCATCTACCATTCTGATGATGTCAACTTCTTTGACTAATCCATCAAAACAGATGTTCCAACTCCGCGATGTCTGCTTTATCCTATAAAGCATCTTGCACACGTTTCCGCTGCTCCCACTGTCTACGAAGCCCTCTGGCTATGTACTTATAGACGCTCTCTTCTAAAACATCATTTTAGAAAAGCAGTCATGGCACCCAACCGCCAGATATCGTAGTCATGGTATGTAGCCATGGCAAGTAGGATCTGGATGGACTTAAGCATAGCTACTTGAAAAAGTTTCATCATTATCCACGCCTGGTCGATGACGAAAAGCTTGAACAAGTCTAGCTTTGAAAGTCTCAACTTTTCCATCTACACCAAGTAATCTTCTCAAGATATACTTGCTCCTGATGGGGATTTAACCCTTTAGATATAGCAACCAAAGTCCATACTTCGCTGGTGCATAAGGATTCCATCTCAGATCGCTAAGTATCCAGCCATTCTTATAGAGTCTTACTCCTGATGGCCAGCTCGAAACTAGTTGAGTCATCATCTCATGATGCAATCCTCGCTCCCACTGTCATAGAGAAACAGAAGTATCTCTCAGGTGGGTGAGGAACCCTACTAGATCGGCGGAGAGACTGAGGTTCGTTGGTAACTATTGAATCCTTTGGTTCTTTCAAATCATCAGCTGCAGTTTGTATAGCTGGAACATTTTCAGTTCTACATAACAGATCTTGCCTCGAGCTTGTCCGGATTTTGCTTTTAGACATAGGCCGGTCAACCCCAAATCTTAACTAGCTTAAGACATGGGCTCTTCCCTTTCCATATCACATATGAAGTGGTAGGCAACTGATTTGATTCGAACCCTATTCAATAGGTATGCAGCTTCATAAGTGCATAACTCCCAAAAAGGAAATAGGTAACTCAATAGTACTCATCATAGAGCACACCTTATCATATAGGGTGTGATTGCTCCACCCCGATATACCATCGTGCTATAGTGTATACGGAGGAGTAATTCTGAGAGAGAATCTCATTCTCCTTTAGAACGGTCCAGGATTTCCGTGTTCAAGTATTCTCCTCCTTGATCACATCAAAGGACATAATACTTATACCCGTATTCTGGTTCTATACTTCTAACTTATATTCTGTGAATATCTCAAAAGGTTGGGACTTGTGTTTCAACAGGAACATAGGTCTGAAACTCGAAAGAGATCATCAGAGAATGTAATGAAGTACAAAGAACCGATCTTGGCATGTGTAGACAGGGGAGCTTACATACATCAACATGTATCATATCCCAAGAGTTCACTAACTCTTTCTCTGTTTCCAATAAACAGGGCTATGGTCATCTTATATTTGTGACATGACTGGCAAGTTTCATAAGATGTAAATTCAAACTGATTTAAATATGCATCTAATATGTAACTTCAGCCAGTCGGATCGCATTGATATGACCTAGTCTACAATGCCTGAAGAAGGATCCGTTCATTTCTGAACTCTTCCTCTTCTGTGTGTTCCGTATACAAAGAACTGTAGTTTGATTTAGAACATTAATGCTTTTAAATAACGCGCCTGAACCGATCAACTTTTGATATAGGAAATGTTCAAAACATTATCCATCAATACAAAATTTTATCGTTTCTTTACTAATAAAGAGACAGATTTGATTTTGTATATCAGGTTCGGTATCTAATAACATTCGTTCAGAATCAATGTATTGGTAATACAGGGTGACAGTGACCAACAGACCTGGCTGCAACTCTTGCCCCGTTTTCTGCCTCATGAAACTTATCACCCGTTCTCAGTCCTCTACGTTTCTGTAGCCCTATGTAACAGATTACATATCTGGGATCCTGATCTGGTATCACATACCCAGGACGTAGAGGATACTGAGAAACAGTTCTGTATAATGAACATACCCGAAGATGATGCATCAGCATGCACTCTCTTTGTTTGGGCGGCACGGGAATTCTGGTAATCCTCAATTTCCTGCTCTGTCTTATAACAATTATAAGTTGGAGCGGGACCAACGTTCTCCAGCTCAGTATAACAAGCGGGTTCGGTCAATATTTCCGTATTATTATCTTGATTAAGGCGTGATATGGTCGCTACCTGGAGAGAGAGAGAAGAAAACACTCAGCGTGCGCTCTGCAAGAATAGATTGGTTATTATTTTATCTAATCAGGATGGCTCCCACTGCTTTTTATCAAATCTTCCTTCAAACCCTAAAAGGAAAGACTAGCCGGGATTAATTACACACTACAAGTTCGCCAATCTTTCAGCCAGGCCAGTGTCGGTACTTTGAGGGAGGTCCCCCGAGCTTTCGCACGAACCTAATTAATGTAAACCTCGTTTTCCCAGAGGCGTAACCTCGTTAACACCTTTCTAGACACCTACTTGATCGGCTAATTGTAATGTATAAAACTCTCCCAAGAGTAACTCTTACTCGCAGCGGGTATCGGGATCCAACTATCTCATAGAAGGTATCCAATCTCATTGCAAATTTCAACACTTGAAATTCCCGATAATATTTTGCCCCAAGCGATCTATGACCTTGACTGAGTTAACAAATCATAGACCACAAGTAAATTTCAACCCGTCATTTCTCGGTTGAATTAAACCCACCCGCACGACCCTTGACTTAGTCAACAAGGCCGCACGACTACCCTAATCCAATCGCATCATATACTTTGCAGATAAGCAATAATCAGCTACCGCACACTACGCCTTGACTGAGTCAACAAACGCAGCACGAATACTAACTATTACCTATCTGAAATGACGGAGGGCTACGACAGGTTTTTAAGAAAACCTTTTGCGTAATGAACTTTATATCGTTGTAGAATCAAATGATTTTAAAAATGGAGTGTTTTTGAGGCTTTTCTAGTTTTGCTAAAGGAGTTACTCCCGGTGAAGGGATCGTCGGTCCTTTCCTCGTCGAATGAGGTGCTGGATATATCACATATATCACTGTGCAAAGCAAAAACACTTAAAAGCAATCAAAAGACAAACCGAGTGTGTAGCATCTGCCAGTTATTGCTAAAGAAGTCACTCCCAGTGAAGGGATCTCGGTCCTTTCCTCATCGAATAAGGTGCAGGATATATCACATATACCTCCGTGCAAAGCAAGAACTGTAGCTACCTGTTTTATTTTTGAAATTCGATTCTACAACATCTTAGGTTTCTTTCATTTCATTAATCACATTAATGATGTCCCATCATTTAATTACCTAAACATCACAGATAAATACGACGTACACTTATGCCATCCGCATTCGCCTCGATGTCCCTTCATGCACCGTTAGGTTAGATAACAAACGGCAGAGCAGGGCAGGGCTAGCGCGGGTGTAAAACATAAGTAACGCCTATATAATATATCATATATACTATATACTGTATCTATCACAGAACATCACATGATCACATCACAGATATCGCAGCAGAAGAATCATATGAAATATTGGATATACTAGGACGTCCGTGTTTTCAATACGAGCCAGTATAAAACACGGATTCCACGGTCGCGATGAATAGCCAAACCCACACCCCTAGACCCCTACGAGAGCGGCAAGCAACCCTACCAATTCTAGGGTTAGGAGACCCGGACTCGACTCCTCGAGATGGTCTCCCACTGGACCCCAGAACCCGGTTACTTGTGCTCCCCTCCTTGGGTCTATCCTAGTGCGGAAAAGTAAATAATATACATCAACGGTGACAACTTCCACAACCTGGAAGCGCCCCAATAAAAGAATATTACATACAAGTTTTTACATGAATGAAAATGAAAAACACTCATCTCAAATAAAAACCCCCCGGCTATTCAAACACGACGATCCAATATAACATATCCAGCAACACATAACATCACATATCATCAACGTAAGTAAATATGCGCATCCCAATTGTCGTTGACATATAGCAACGAAACCGGCGATGTCACATATTACACTTACGGTCACAGTAAAGAAAGTGTAAAACTACAACAGTTGGAATCCGCAACATCCTCAGACATCGCATGCCTGACCAAATGAATTACTTAGACATCGCATGCCTAACAATCAAAAACCCCGCATTTTAGTCTCAAAATTGAAAACACTTTTCAATATCAAGTCGGGCAATTCAACAAGATTCCCGACATCCTGATCGAATGCTCGTCGCAAACTTTAGTAGGCGGCCGCACCCCTAATACCGGCGACGAAGTGCACCAAGGCGGAACACCGCTACCGTGAGCACCCGAACGGATGCTTTCGGCGACGGGGTTCTCCTACAGTCACTCGGTCGGGGCTATGGAGTGAGGCTGTCTATTAAGTTTACCGGCGAGTATCCGCGTACGCTACGTGATTGCGACGGACTTTTGATCACATCAAAATTCCGTGGCAACCGATCAAGTGAGACTAAATTGCTAGATTTATAACATTCATTCAGTTATCTCATAACTTCTTATGAATTCCAATTATTGTATCCCATTCCAGATAAAATAGAAAATGTTTAACTTTTCAATCGAACATTCGAACACCCAAGTTTTCCCGAAACAGCTCAACACATGAAATAAGTCTAACAACATTCAGTTCGTGCCTCAGTACCAACGGTCCAGCCGTAGAAGGGTCAAGCCAACGCCTCACATGTGGCACGCCGTACTGCCCCAAACCCGAAGGTTCAAAGGGCAGTTCAAGACGGTCACATAATCGAGTTAAGGTTTGTTGTCTTCTAGAGGGTCCATCGAGTTACTTGCACTACTTAGAATGTCGTTAAACTACGGAAAAATCCAACACTTGGAAATTTCCCGACAGGGGAAAAATTGGGTATTTATATCCGGTCGAACTTTTTAACATATTCTAAAATTTATCCGGAAAGCCACATAGACAAAATCTGATAATCCGATCGAACATTCGAATCCCCAAAGCAACCCAGAAAATTCAACTCTTGAATTAATATTAAAAATTCCCAGAAAATCCAGTATAATTTAATAAGAGTTACTGTGCAAACAGTGGAGGATTACGTCATCAATAGGCCGCGGAACCGCCGCATAATCCATGCTTATGCCGCGGTTCCGCCGCCGACTATACTGTTCATTGGAAACTTTTTACGCCGTAATTCTTATATTTCCCTGCTGAATTTTTTAGCAATTTTTAATTTGAAAAAATCCCAGTTTTTGAAAAAAGGACAGAGAGCTATTTTTGAGTTGGGTTTCGGGTTCGTTCGGGTTTCAAATTCCGTCTAGACTTCGCCTAAGGCTCTAGCTAGGCTCTGATACCACTGTAGGGTTCCTAGGCACCCTAATGAGGTCTCACAAGGCATCAACCATGCCAATTTCAAAAAATCTAGGTGCCGAGAAACCCTAATACGGACCGTTGGCTAAAGTTTAGGCAAAACTAGAAACTAGTTAACAACTTAACTATAAAGAATACGGAAATACAACCTTTTTAGATCCGGTGCTCCACCTCCATAGCTCCGCAATGAAGTCCCCTCGCTGTCCAAATGAGTTCCCGGGCTCTAGCGTCGGCTTCGTCGGAGAATGGGCAAGCTAGGTCGTCGATGTCCATGCCGAAGATGATCTACGTCGAGGCATCGCAAGATCAAGCTCCAAACTTCACCAAGTCATGAAAACTTGTGAAGGAAACACACTCTACTACTTGGCAAGAGGTAGAGGATGAAGAAATAGGAAGTGGGTTCAATTTAGAATTAGATTTCTCACTTGTTTTCATCAATCACCATTGATGAAGTAAGCTTCTTCATGTGAAGAAGATGAAGAAGAAGAAGATAATTGTTATGATAAGAATAAGAATAGAAAAGAAAAATGAATTCTTATCATAATTGTAACCATGGTAAAGTGTAGAGAGCTAACTATAGTTTAATGAATGGTTAGGGTTAATGAGATAAGGACAAAAGGCTTCTTTGGTCAAAGCTTCATGAAGCTTCAACAAGCTTCATGAAGAAAAGCAACCTTTTGTTTTCTTTATCTCTTATCTTTTTAATACAAATTAAAAGATAAAAGAATTAATAAATATATCAAAACCCTAACCGTTTACTTAACTAAGGTTTAACTCTTTACACAAACCCTAGCTATCATACATCATCAAACATGATACAATCAAGTGCACAAAACTATATCGAATATACAATGTGCACATCCGAGCGAGAAAATCCATTTTAAGTGAACCGATACTAGTTAATGCAAAGTGATATATCAAATATATAATTATACATTAAATCATTAAATCAACACTTGATTTAACGATCCGGTCATATCGCATATAACCGACTAATATCCAATGTATCGATTTATCGAATCAATCCTTAATTCGATAACTAGGTTATATCGCATACAACCATTCGATAAATTCATCGCGAGAATAGAATACGGTATCACATACACGCATTATTCTCGGTCCTGCACATATGTTATATGCGCTCCTATTTCGTTTCGCTTGAGCCAGGAAACCTCTGTGTAGGACTCTAAAGACTCGTCAATACGCCGGCAGCATATGATGATCATATCAAACACCCACAAGCCGCAAGCGGTCTGCTAAACGTAACGGCCACCCGGGTATTGAGTGATCTGAAGATCGACGAGCAAGCAAGCTCACTCTCCAGTGAATCCAACCAGTAACACTACCGTACGGTCCGGTCTGATCGTCTGATATGTCGCATATCTCGCCTAGGGGTGGTAAACGTCAGACCCCAATAGCTCGATAAGTCGTGTCGATATGAGGTCTATAACAATTCGAGAAACTACTGGTAACACTTACCAGTAAATCTCAGCAACCCTGGCCAGGGATTTCCTGTTATAGCCAATCGAACACAGCGCAACATCAACCCCCTATACCGGGAGAGACGAATCCCCTCCTATCGCTCATTGCCTCCATGTGACTCGGGACTGTACCCAAAAACCACCGTTTTGCACGCCGTCTTGGACGTGGTAAGATGGAAATCAAAGCACAGTGGGAACCACACAAGACTCTATGACGATCTCGGGTCAACAGACTACTCTGTACCAGTGTCACCAGAGAACTGCCATCTGACGTGAGGTATAATACCATCTGGGAGTTCTCGGCGAGTCCGTCCAGTGTACCCAGTCTCCACTGAGCACCCGTATATCATCTCCGATGTCAAACACCAATGGATATGGGATCATCCATCGCCCATCTGTATGGGTCGAGAAGGTATACGCTAGTCTACTCTGGTATATCGATGCCCCGTCTCGATACACCCACGACTAGGGACTTTGAAGGATGTACTTATGGACTACCAGGTCCCCACTAGTATGATCCGCATCATAGTCCAAGTAGTCAAGTACACATCCTAAGGGCTTTACCAACTTGTAACAGAGAGACAATCAGTGTACACGTTAAGGTAAAGAGCAACCAGATAGCATACTATCATGTCGAGCAAGAAAGTCCTCCCTATATATGTCCCAGCATCCACTACAATATACATCCAATGTACAGTAATGGCCTCTAGGGCATACATATAACTAACAGTAAAAGCGCACGCTGAGTGTTTTCTTCTCTCTCTCTCCTGGTTACGACTATGTCACGCCTTAATCAAGATAATAATTCAGATGTATTGACTGAACCCGCTTGTTATACTGCGCTAGGGAAAGTTGGTCCCGCTCCAACTTATAATTGTTATAAGACAGAGCGGGAAATAGGGGATTACCAGAATTCCCGTGCCACCCAAACGAAGAAAGTACATGTTGATGCATCTTTTTCAGGTGTGTTCATTACACAGAACTGTTTCTCAGTATCCTTTACGTCCTGGGTATGTGATACCGGATCAGGATCCCGCATATGTAATATGTTACATGGGCTACAGATAGGTAGAGAATTGAGAACGGGTGATAAATTTCATGAGATGGAAACGGTGTAAGTGCTGCAGCCAAGTTTGTTGGTAGTTATCACCCTGTATTACCAAAATACATTGATTCTGAACGAATGTTATTAGATACCGAACCTGATATTCAACATCATATCATTCTCTTTATAAGTAAAGGAAGGATATAATTTTGTATTTTTGGATAATGTTTTGAACATTTCCTATATCAAGAGTTGATCGGTTCAGGTGCGTTATCTAAAAGCATTGACGTTCTAAATCAAACCACAGTTCTTAACATACAGAACACACACAAGAGGAAGAGTTCAGAAATGAACGAATCCTTCTTGAGGCATTATAGACTAGGTCATATCAATGCGACCCGACTAGCTAAGTTACATTTAGATCTTGTGAAACTTGCCGGTCATGTCACAAAGATAAGATGACCACAGTTCTGTTTATTGGAAACAGAGAAAGAGTTAGTGAACTCTTGGGATTGATACATGCTGATGTATGATGGTCCCCTGTCTATATATGCCAAGACCGGTTCTTTGTACTTCATTACATTCTCTGATGATCTCTTAAGATTCAGACATGTGTTCCTGTTGAAACACAAGTCCGAAGCTTTTGAGATATTCACAGAATATAAGTTAGAAGTAGAGAATCAAAAATGGGTATAAGTATTATGTCCTTTGATGAGATCAGGGAGGAGAATACTTGAGCATGGGATTCCTGGACTATTCTAAAGGAGAATGTGATTCTCTATCAGCATTACACCTCCGTATACAACACAGCACATCGGTGTATCGGGGCGGAGCAATCACACCCTATATGATATGGTGCACTCTATGATGAGTAATACTGAGTTTCCTATTTCCTTTTGGGAGTTATGCACTTGAGAAGCTGCATACCTATTGAATAGGGTTCAAATCAAATCAGTTGCCTACCACTTCATATGTGATATGGAAAGGGAAGAGCCCATATCTTAAGTTTGTTAAGATTTGGGGTTGTCCGGTCTATGTCTAAAAAGCAAAATTCGGACAAGCTCGAGGCAAAGTCAGATCTATGGAAGTTTGTTGGATAACCCAAGCATAAGCAAGGGAATATCTTCTACCTAACCGAGGAACAAAAATGTTTTGTTTCTCAACATGCCACCTTTGTGAATGGGAATTTCTTGTGAAGAAATTATTGGTCATGATGTAGAACTGGAAAGAGTTCCAGCTATACAAAACTGCAGCTGATGATTTGGTTGAACCAAAGAATTCAGTAGTTTCCAACGAAACTCAGCCTCTCCGCCGATCTAGTAGGGTTCCTCACCAACCTGAGAGATACTTCGGTTTCTTTATAACAGTGGGACCAAGGATTGCATCATGAGATGATGATCCAACTAGTTTCGAGCTGGCCATCAGGAGTGGGACTCTGTAAGAATGGCTGGATGATTATCGATCTGAGATGGAATCCTTATACATCAACAAAGTATGGATTTTGGTTGCTTTATCTGAAGGGTTAAATCCCCATTAGGAGCAAGTATATCTTGAGAAGATTACTTGGTGTACATGGAAAAGTCGAGACTTTCAAAGCTTTGCTTAAGTCCGTCCAGAACCTACTTGCCACTGCTACTTACCATGACTACGATATCTGGTGGTTGAGTGTCATGACTGCTTTTCTAAATAATGTTTTAGAAGAGAGCGTCTATAAGTACACAGTCAGAGGGCTTCGTAGACAGTGGGAGCAGCGGAAACGTGTGCAAGATGTTTTATGTGATAAAGCAGGCATCGTGGAGTTGGAATGTCTGTTTTGATATGGTAGTGAAAGAGTTTGACTTCATCAAAATGGTAGATGAACCTTTTATATACAAAAAGGTAGTAGGGAGTATGGCAGTGATCCTCGTAGAGTACGTGGATGAAATACTCTTGATAGGGAAGGAGTTTCCTATGCTACGCTCGGTCAATCTCCGCTTATCACAAGGAATCTCCATATAGTATCAAAGTGATACCTCCTAAATCCTGGGTTTTGGATCTATGAGATAGATCTAATTGGATGTTAGGATACTCACTAGTTGTAGTGAGATGGTATCAATCGATCTTGGGGAGAATCACTGGAAAGGTTCCAGGGTGATAAGGACGACTGAATGTCAGTCGCAGGCATTGTCTTTACCCTCAGTGGAGGGACGGTATGTTGGAAGAGTTCCAAACTAGATACCGTGACATACTAGACAATTAAAGGCAAGATACGTCGTTACCAATGATGCTACCAAAGAGGCAGTCTGGATATATATATATATATATATATATATATATATATATATATATATATAAGTTCATATGATGAACTTCGTTCCTACCATTGTGTGACAATGGAGTTGTGGCTTTAGCCAAGGAACTACCTTCCCATCAGAAATCCAGATATAATTCTTAGGCAGTATCACCTGATCATGGAGATGGTTGATCTCCAGAGAGATCGAGGTTAGGAAAGTAGACACAAAGGACAACAGCGCGGATCCACTCACAAAAGACTTTTTCCCAGTAGAGACTTTTATGAGATGATTGAGTATGAGACACTTCAACCACAGCTAATTGTTGGGTATGCGATACTACAACAGATGGCCCTAGAGCAAGTGGGAGATTGATAGTTATATGTATTCCCTAGAGGCCATTACTGTACATACGATATATATTGTAATGGATACTTGGACATATATAGGGGGACTTTCTTGCTCAACATGATAGTATGCTATCTGGTTGTACTTTATCTTAACATGTATTCTGATTGTCTCTATATTATATGTTGATAAAGTCCTTGGGATATGTACTCGACTACTGGGACTATGATGAGATCATACTAGTGGGGCCACGGTAGTCGACGAGTACATCCTATAACTGTTCCTAGTCGAGGGTGTATCGAGACAGGGCATCGATACACCAGAGTAGACTAGCGTATACGCATCTTGACCCATATGATGGGCAATGGATGATCCCATATCCATCAGTGTTTGACATCAAGGATGGTGTACGGGTGCTCAGTGGAAACTGGGTACACTGGACGGGCTCGCCGAGAACTCCCAGATGGTATTATACCTCACGTCAGATGGCAGTTCTTTGGTGACACTGGTACAGAGTAGTCTGTTGACCCGAGATCATCATAGAGTCTTGTGTGATTCCCACTGTGCTTTGATTTCCATCATACCACGTCCAAGAGGGCTTGCAAAAAGGTGGCTTTTGGGTACAGTCCTGAATCACATGGAGGCAATGAGCGATAGGAGGGGATTCGTCTTTCCCCGTATAGGGAGTTGATGTTGTGTTGTGTTCGATTGGCTATAACTGGAAATCTCTGGTCAGGGTTGTTGAAATTTACTGGTAAGTGTTATCAGTAGTTTCTCAAACTGTTATAGACTTCATATCGACACGACTTATCGAGTTACTGGGGTCTGACGTTTACCACCCCTAGCCGAGATATGCGACATATCAGACGATGAGACCGGACTGTACGGGAGTGTTACTGATTGGATTCGCAGGAGAATGTACAGGCTTGCTTGTTGATCTTCTGAGCGCTCAATACCTGGGTGGATGTTACGTTTAGCTGACCTCTTGCAGCTTGTGGGTGTTTGATTTGATCATCACCTACTGCCGGCGTATTGACGATTCTTTAGAGTCCTACACAGAGGTTTCTTGGTTCAGGCAAAACGGAGTAGGGGCACATATGTGATATGTGTAGAACCGAGGATAATGCGATATGAGATAACGTATTCTATTCTCGCGATATTTGATATCAGCCGGGTCATCGGATCAAGTGTTGATTTGATTAATCTGTAAATAATATATTAGTCGGTTATATGCGATATAGCCGGATTGTCGGATCAAGTGTTGATTCGATAATTTAATATATAATAATATATATGATATATTGAATTACATTATCTAATATTATCTCACTAAAAGATTCTTTTTCTCACTCGAGTAATACATTGATATATATGCTGTATATGTTAATTGTATTTTTTTATTTTGTTACAATAAATATTATATATGTGATATATAATATTGTAACAAGTTATGATTACTAATGCAACATGTTTAGTGGAGATTAAACAAGGTTAGGGTTTGATTTGGGTTAGTTGTTTCTTGAACCTTCTAGAAGGTTTCCTTTTTGTTTTTGCAAAGATATTTTGCAAGATATTTACTTAGCCCAACCCACACCTTTTACTATGGTGAGGTCTCTACAATGGTTAAGTCTTCTCTTGACTTAACCATCGTTTCTTTGGTAATGATATGATTTCTTTCATTATTCATCACAAAAGAATTACTATTGTTCTTCTTCTTCCTTCTTCTTTCTTTGATGGAAAAGCTTACTAGCTTTTTCAAAGGTGATGAAAATGAGTGAGAAATAGAAAACAAAAGAGAGCTAAAATCCTACTTCATCATCCTAATCTATCGTAGCTATTTAGATTAGGGTGTTCACTTCATTTAGTGAGTGAGAGCTTGTGTTAATGAAACTTCAAGGTAGATCATCTTTGTTATCGAAGATCGGAAGCAAACTTGCATCTTTCTCTTCGTGGAGCCTCTCGAGAGTCCGGAACTTGATGATCGCAGCGAAGGGACTACAACACGGAGCTTATGAAGTGAAGGACCGGATCTAAAAAGGTTGTAATCCCTCTCACTTAGTGTTAAAGTGTTTAACATGCTTGCTTTCTCCTAATCTCTAGTTTAAGATCTTGGTTTAGGGTTGTTCGACACGGCTAAATTTTAAATTGGGCATAGTTGATGCCTCGTAAACCCTTATGCGTGTGCCCAGCAACCCAACAGTGCTGGTTTTTGGTAAAAAGTTTACCAATTTGGGTTTCTCACATTTTATAACATTTAATTAATAATTTATTATTATTTGTTATGGTATGCACACACTTGTGCATGTTTATGTGAGGGTGTGTTTGTGTAATCTAGATTAGTGACCATGACAACTTAACCCTAATCCTAATCATTGCTTTAATCCTTAACCCTAATCCAAGATATTTGTTGTGAGAAGGGAGATATTTCCTTTGCTTGTTTTGTTTGTGGGGAGATGGCATGGTGACTAATGGTGTGCATTAATGGCTTGCATTAATGTGTGATTTAATGCAAAGGGTACACCCACCTCACTCTCATACTACACTCACCTCCCTCTCTCATTATCCTCACACTCTCTCATTTTCTCTATCTCTTTTCATTTTCTCTTCATCTCCCTCAACTCAAACTGAACACTTGTCTTCCCATCACCAATTCTTCACAAAACTTCATAAATCTCACCAAAATCACATATTTGGACTAGTTTTGCCTCTTGGATGCCTTGGAGCTTGGAAAGCCAGGATCTTTGAGTTCTTTTGGATATGTAATAATCTCTTTCTGTTAGTTAAGTATTTATTGTGTAGCGTAGCTTCTTAGTTTCAGTTTAGAACGCGTATAGTTTCGTTTCGGGTAAATATTGTATTTTTAGTGTAGTTTTGGGGTCTCGGATGATCTGCTATCAAACCAGGTATTTGTTGCAAAAGTTCCCATCACAGTGACCTATTGTAGTGACGTAGAACGTACCCTCAAAATACAAGCCCATTCCCTCATGTTCAGGCCGCAAATTTATTGCTTCTGGCCGCGAATTGCGGCCAGAGTGGGGTGGTTGGTGGTGAGTTTTGGTATAGGGGTCTCTAGGGTTATATGTGGTCTCATGGTACTTGCAATTTTTACAGATTGTTGGTATAGCAAAATCTGGGATCACTTGCTTGTTTTCTTGCATTTCGTTTCACACGTTACGTTATCCGATACGGTTCGTGTTCTGTGTTGCTGTTGCTCTGAGTTGGTTTCATTGTGTTGCTATGCACGTTAGCCACAATACGAACACTTGAGAGTTTGTTTGGTGTTGTCGCATCGGTCAAACGTAGTTTGTACGTGTTTTGGGTATATTTCTAATATATAATTGCTTTATTGTGTTATGTTTTAGGTTCGCAGGCGGGGACTTCGGACGCTGTGAAGAAAGGAAAATAGGTGGTAGGCTTTACTTAGCCAGGAGCGTTGGTGAGTAGATTTAACATTTACAGGGGAATCGCCCGCATGGCATTATGCGTCTGGGCTAGAGATGTTATGATATTAGTCGCATATTCTATTGCATATATAGAGTTTGCATATACACCTCATTGCTTATTTACTTGTTGTGCTTGGACATGTACCCTTAGGACACTGCACTATTATTGACGGCCTATGTTGCACGAGCACTGATTGTCTGCCACACACACCGTCAATAATTGCCATGACACGCACACACATACATATATGATATTGTTGTTTAGGGACATTGAGATATGATCCTTATTTCCTTTTGTGCATATGTCATATAGCATACCTGTATACCTACTTACTTACACATATGTCTTGACATGCTTACATGCTACTTACCCATAAACCTATATGGTATTGTACCATTAGTGATAGGTATATACACATATGAGACATAGCTAGATGTACATCTTGCATGCTTACTTACACTTATACCTGGAGGGTATTACATCATTACTGATAGGGAGATACATATACCTTGCTATACCTACATGTTTACACATATATCTGGCTATAGCTACATGTTCACCTTTATATGATGTTATATGGATTTGGAGAATTTAGGAACCGCATAATATATTTTATAACTTGTTGCATTTAAATAGCGATTTTTCCTTATATGCTCATATTACTGTTTCATGTTGCATGTATTATATTCATGGATTTCCCATTGAGATATAGTTTTCATATGATGTTTTCTGGATTGTTTTACTCCTGCGTATATATACCAGTGGTATGGAACGCTGATATACATATGTATACCCATCGTATATATATATATCAGTGGTATGGGACGCTGTTATATATATACACCCACATCATATATCATCATAATGATATATGCAAATATACTTATTCATTATACGAGTGGGGCCTATATGGTCGATGTGAGGGGCCTATATGGTCGATGTGAGGGGCCTATGTGCTCATACGAGTGGGGCCTATATGGTCGATGTGAGGGGCCTATGTGCTCGATACGAGTGAGGCCTATAAGGTCGATGTGAGGGGCCTATATGGACGATGTGAGGGGCCTATGTGCTCGATACGAGTGAGGCCTATATGGTCGATGTGAGGGGCCTATATGGTCGATGTGAGGATGACATATTTTGTTCCGTACTTCGCATTTATTTTGATATTTATCGCTTCATATATTAGTAGTACCTGATAGCATACCTGATACAGGATATATGAGATTGACTTGATATTGGATACAGGATATTTATGAGATTGACTTGATATTGGATACAGGATATATATGAGATTGACTTGATATTGGATACATGACATATGAGATTGACTTGATATTGTACATTCAGGATATATGAGATTTACTTGATATTGTACATTCAGGATATATGAGACTTACATAATATGAGAGCCAATTTGGGGGCTGATTTGAGGAAATTAGGATTTGGATTGTCTTGATGGACTTTGGTCCTACCATGAGGTCAGGATTCCGTGGGAATGACATATTTTATCCCATACTCCGCATTTATTGCTTATGCACTGCTTCATGTATTAGTAGTACCTGATAGAGTACCTTCCATGATTGTTGCATTTACATACTTTTATTTTATATGCATTGCTTCATTTATTAGTTGTACCTGCTAGAGTACCTTTCATAACTGTTGCATATATACATTGTCATATCATTGCTTCATGTATTAGTAGTACCTGATAGAGTACCTTTCATGACTGTTGCACATATATTGGCATTTATTGCTATCAGCTTGCATGCATTAGATTCGCGCTGTACGTGCATACTTGTGATTACCTGCATATGTTATTTACTATTCACGAGTTGGCAACTTACCCCCGTTGTGCCACAGTGTTTTGCAGGTTGTTCCCTAGAGCAGTTGAGACAGGCTATTCATCTATCATATCATCTTTTGTAGCGGATACCGCTTCGGCTCACAGTGTGCAGTTTTGCTTAGGTGGGTTTTGCGGTTATCCGATGTTGTTTATTGTATCTTGTTGTACCATGTACTCTCCATCTACCACTTTCTTGTATGACTTAGAGACTTGATGTGATGACGATATTGTATATTATTTTGTGACTTGGATGTCTTTTATCCACTTTTATTTATATCGTCTTTTATTTCTTCATTACGGCGTCGTATATCTGTGGTGGTGGTTGTTTTCCTCCTTTGGGCGTGTATTTGCTCCCGTTTGGGGATGTCTTACTTATATATTTGTTGTACCCATTTTTGGGGTTAGTTTTTACAAAGGAGGTGCTATCAAAATTTTAAGGAAAAAGTTGGAATTTTAAAGAATTTTGGTTGAGATTTCAAAAGTTTTAAAAATGTTATTTTCACTTACTACTTTTGATGGTTTAGACTGCTGGGTTTTCGGCTTACTTAAAATGTGTTACGCCTGTAGACGTTGCGTAGTTTAAGGGCCGTCACATGCCAATTTCGGGTCGTGACAAGGTTGGTATCAGAGCGCTAAGTTTTACCTTTCAGAGTGTAGGACGACCTTAGTATGATGGAGTAGGTAGCTTAAGCAGAGTAGCGTAGTGTGTGTATGTCCGCGGTATACTCACGACACGGTACTCCGCCTAAAGTGACCTAAGTACTAATTGCTTGAAATTCCTTCCTTGATGATACTTATCCTTGTGATTCAATTTCTGTGTTCTTATCGAATCCTATTTCCATTTATAGCCTTTGCCGCCGATGACTATAAGGACTCAGAGTGATGCAGCGAGAGCCGAGGTCAGAGTTGACTCGTGTGGGACGAGGATTGACCAGGATGGTACGCTCTCTATACAGGAGCAGATGGATCCGCCTTCAACAGATCGTATCGCTAGACTTGAGGCTGAGATGCAAGACTTGCGCCAGACGATGAGCTCTTTGGTTGAGGCCAGTAGAGCGCAGCGACAGGAGGTTGCTACCCCTGTTACCCATTTTTTCCTTGCGATCAGTATACAGCATTTCGTCACTTACACAGCACCAGTGGATGCAGCCCTAGTTGACGAGGCACGTCTTCCAGAGACTTTGGGAGTTCAAGGACCGAGGATGGCTAGTACAGGTGTGTTAGCCCTGAGACAGAGGTTCAGTCACCGAGACAGATTTCGTGACTGTCGCGGGAGTAGCAGAGGCTTAGGACGAGGACAATCGTTCAGCTCTCATCCCCAGGAGGGTCAGCAGTCATCGCGAGGATGCTATCGGTGCGGGGGCCCTTATCACTACATCAGGAGTTGTTCTATAACACCGCGTCAGGGTCGTATTCTGAGAGGTCGTGGACGTGGAGGGTTCACTCAGAGGGGACAGGTTGGCAGAGGAGGAGTTCAGCCAGTTTCGGGTAGGGGCATACACGAGAGTTTGCTTCTACTCATCAGGACACGCGGGCGTCCAATGCAGAGTTTTCAGGTATTCTTAATTCGTATGTTCTTTTGATGCACTTATTTGTTTTACACACTTTGTGTCGTGGTTAGGCCGAGAGTCGTGTTGGCTAGATCAGCCGTTTGTTGTGTTAACTTCTGTCAGCGATTTTTTTATTGCGCGACACGTATTTCGGTCGTGTGCCAATTGAATAGGAGATAGAGATTCGTCCGTCGTTGTGATTCTTCTAGAGATGTTGGATTTGACGTTCTCCTGAGCACGGAATGGTTAGCTACGTGCTAGGCGTCTGTGGACTGCCGCGAGGAAACAGTCAGGTTTTGTTTTCCCGACAAGTCAGTTCTTGTTGTGCAGGGGGACAGTGGTGCCGCCTCTCACAGCTTGAATTCAGCCTTTTTCGCTAGTCGGCTTTGAGGAGAGGATGTCGAGGATTCTTGGCTTTCATTCATGATACCGTAGCTACAGTGGGTTTGCTAGACCGGGTTCCTTTCGTGCGAGAGTTTTCCGACGTTGTTCCAGATGAGCCGGTAGAGCTTAGGGAGCTTAAGGATCAGCTGCAAAGTTGCTTGTAGAGGGCTTGTGCGTCTGAGTGTTTCCCTTTGGGGAGCTCCTATTTTGTTCGTCATGAGAAGGAAGGAAGTTGAGGTTGTGTATAGATAGATCGTCAATTGAATCGAGTTACGGTACGGATAGGTATCATTTACCTCGGCTTGACGATTTCTTCGATCAGCTCCAGAGTGCGAGACATTTTCTAAGTTTGTTTGGGATCAGGTCATCATTGGTTGCGGGTTCGGAGTGATGACATTCTGAAGACTGCTTTTGTGCGCTCTACGGGCAGTATAAGTTTTAGTGGTGTCGTTGGACTCACCAGTGCCCTATCAGCATTCGTGGATATGATGAACCAGATTTCTTCAGGCCGTTCCTCGACCAGTTTATTGTTGTGTCATTGATGATTGTTGGAGATAGTGCCCTCAGAGTCAATTATTGGATCACAGGCACGTGATTTTAATGATTGAGGGAGGACCTATACCGGTAGGACAGTCTTACTCAAGTTGATAGTATGCTATCTGGTTTATCTTTATCATCGTGTACTGCTTTAGGTGACCTTACAGGTCACTATTGCACGTTGACAGAGCCCTTAGGATTCTTGCTTGACTACCAGCAGTATGAGGGCGATCATATACGTGGGAGCTGGGGTCTATAAGCACATCCTTAAAAGGTCCCTAGTCGTGGGAGTTTCGAGACTGGGCATCGATACTCCATTAGTAGACTAGTGTATACAGTCGAGACCCCGACGAGGGGCGGTGGCCGGTCTCACAAGCCATTGGTGTCAGTTGGTTCACCTAAGATGTATACAGGTGCTCATTGGGTTATGAGTACACCGAACAGGACTCGCCGGGAACATGCTAGTTGGTATTATACCTGACGTCAGATAGCAGTTCCCTGGTGACATGTGTACAGGTTAGTTCATCGACCTGAGATCGTCATTTGTCTCGTGTGAGTTCCCACTGTGCTTTGATTACTACCCTACCATGGCTCAAAGGAGTCGTGCAAACAGGTTTTAGTTGGGTACAGTCCCGAGCCACATGGAGGCAGTGAGCAGATCTGCAGGGGTTCGTCTCTCCCGGTATTGGGGGTGAGGTCGCGTTGTGTCTAGGAGAGCCATTACACAAAGCCCTCGGCCGAGGCAGGAGATTTACTGGTAGGTATTCCAGTAGTATCTCAGGGTGTTCTGGGCTACACTCCGACACGACTTGTACCGCTTTTGGGGGCCTGACTTTTACCAACCCCCTAGGCCCGCCATGCGATACTCATAGACGAACGGACCGGACTGTACGGATATTGTCACTGACAGGCTCAGTAGGGTGTCAGGATGAGTTCGCTCATCGACGTCCTTTTTGGTCAATACCTGGTAGCCCGTTACGTATTGGCTAATACCTCTGACGTGCTAGTGGTTAAATCCACAACCAAAGTATTGACGAGTCTTTAGAGTCCCCCACAGACCAGTTTCTCAAGTTTCGGGCGAAACGCTGTAGAGGCCGTATGGTGATATGGCAGGGTTCGATCAGATACGTGCGGTATTGCACGGATCATGATCGGACGGATAATACTAGCGGGCTTTGGTTTAAGCCGGATCATAGTATTGTACAACGTAGATTTTGTCTCTTTGCATTTGTATTCAGTGGGAATACAAATGCGAGCATGTATATGTAGTCACGGGGTTTTCCTGTAATTTATTACGGGATCAATTTTCTGAAGTTGCCAGTTTGCATTCCGTTCTGACCAGTTTTCCTTTGTTCCTTCTGGGCCGAACTTTTCCGATGGAGGAGGTTATTTGCAGTTGTGCAAATTATCTTTGTGGAGGGTGTTATTTACATTTGTGGCTTCATGATGAGATTCTTTTTCCATCCACTCACTTGCATTAAATGAGATTAGAAAGGATTGGAAATTGATATGATATTGTTACCATCACTTTTGGATGTGGTCACCCTTTGCTTTTTACCACTCTCACCTCCCTTCATGTTTTGATTCCCTCCACCATTTTGATGATAAAGGGGTCGGCCACAATTTGGGTGAGAGTGGGGGTTCATTTTTGATGAGGGAAATTTGGTCATCTCATTTTTGCATGCTACACAAATTCATCAACCTCACTCAAAAGTCCATTGCTCATTCCTCCATCATGGCAACTTCTATAACCCCAAGAAACAACTATTCTACACTTGCCTACAGCATTCCTTGGGCATGCCGGCTCGTCAACATCGTGCCCGAGTTACCTCGGTCCAGTGGTGGGAGCCCGTAAAAGAACCCGCCGATGTGGTGCCCGTTTCGACGAGGAGGCGACGACCGGAGATTCCGCGAGGAGATCGGAGTGGAGACGAAGACCGAAGGACACGGATCGCTTAGTGTAGCATTCTATCCCATCTCTAGTTAGCTAGGTTTAGGCGAATGGTTACGATCCGGGGTTTTAGGATGCGGTAGTGCCGGTTTCAAGTCAAGAAAATTTTTCGTTTTCGCATTTTGGCCTCGGAAAGACGGCAGGGGCGCTACCTTTGTCCTACATGGTATCAGAGCCACGCCATTAACCTAGTCTAGCTTGCTTTAGTATGTTTAGAACTCGATCGAACAAAAATCCCCAAAACCATATTTTCTAGTGCATCAGGTTTCTGTCGAAATTTTTTTAGCTCGAAAATTTTTTTAGGTTGTTTCAGAAACACATGCAGGCAATTATAAGCATACTGTGAAAATTTGGTAGTGTGACGTCATCTTTCCACCGTGGAACCGCGGCCAAACTCATGCTTGGGCCGCGGTTCCGCCGCCACTTTGACTGTTCACTGTGCCAAATTTTTACAGAGGGCTTTTGACTAGGAAATGGGGGTTTTGGAATATTCTTTTTGGGCCAAGATTTTCTGTGAGTGCTACAGTAGTGCTTGGGGCCCCCTTCGGAAAATTTGATCGATCGAGAATTTTAAACATGTTAGTTCACAGTATTTACATTATTTCTGCGACCGTGAATGTCATTTGAACGGTAAATCCTGTCTAACTGCTATAGCCCTTTTAGACGGATTTGCGAACGTGACATTCACGTTGATGTTCTGTATTGTGCTGTGATATTGCGGATTGGTCGTGGGGGATAGCCTGGATGCAATGTTAGTACAGTTTTGTTTTATATGTACATTTGATATTGCGAGGCGAGCGTCCGACATGTGGACTGCTGTTACTGCCTGTTTGTATATTATTCTTTTGGGGTACGACCGGGTCGAGGTCGATGTACCCGTTGTATGTATATTTTACTTTCTGTACTAGGATTACCCCAAGGTGGGGTGCACGGATAGCCGGGTTCTAGAGGGCAACGGGCCCGCATCTCATGGCTTTGAGACGGAGGGGGCTTTACTCTAGAATTGGCGGGCTATTCGCCGCACTCATAGGGGGTACAGGTTGACCCAAGCGGGGTGCCCAAGTTACCGGATTCCGTGAAGTGCTGGTTGGTCCATTCACGTTGCTGAAGGGGGCTGCCTCGCTTCAGGTTTTGGCGGATAACTTGCCGCGCCCGTAGGGGTCTAGGATTTCATTGCACAGGCTATCCACACGACCAGGGGAACGTCGGGTTTCAGTAGCGGCTCTATGAAACCCGGGGATCCCAGATATCTGTATTGTTCTGTGATGCTTATTACATTTCTGTGATGTTGCATTTTATCACGTCTTGAGCGAATATTATATATTGATATATATACTAGTAGATGTTGTATATGTTTTGCATCCGCGCTAGTCCAGTCCCCGCTCTGTCATTAGTTAAGTAACCTAACGGGTGATGACGGGACCCAGTGGCGAATGCGGATGGCATATACGTACATCATTATTTTCGTTCTTTATTGGTGTGATTAATTGATGGGACTGCGTTGATTCGGATCAATGCAAGCTAAACAAACCTATTCTGATGTTGTTGGAACAATTTTTCAAAAAGCTGTTATTGCAAGGACGTTCTCTTTTGTTTTGCACAGTGGTATTCGGTTATGAATATCCAGCACCTCAGTCGACGAGGCAAGGGCCGAGATCCTTTCACCGGGAGTGACCCCTTGGACAGAAGTTTGCGTCAGGGCAATAACTTCGTTATAGCCGATTTCCTTTTTCTTTGCATCGTGGTATTCATTTGGAATATCCTGCACCTCATTCTACGGGGAAAGAGCCGAGATCCCTTCACCGGAAGTGACCCCTTGGACAGAAGTTTGCGTCAGGGCAATAACTTCGTTATAGCCGATTTACTTTTGCTTTGCATCGTGGTATTCATTTGGAATATCCTGCACCTCATTCTACGGGGAAAGAGCCGAGATCCCTTCACCGGGAGTGACCTCTTTAGCAAAGGTTTTCGCCACTATATTTTTTATAAAAAGTTATGCAGTTCCTTCAACGATATCAAGTTCATTACGTTAAAGGTTTTTCGCCAAAAACCAGCCGTAGCCCTCCGTCATTTCATACGGGTATTATTTAGTATTCGTGCTACGTTTGTTGACCTAGTCAAGACGTAGTGTTCGGTAGCTAAATGGTGCTTGTTTGTTGCATAAATAGGATTGGTTAAGACAGTCGTGCGGCCTTGTTGACCTAGTCAATGGCACGCACGGGTGGGTTTAATGCAATCCAGAATAATGACGGGTTGAACTTGACTGGCGGTTTATGGTTTGTTGACCTAGTCAAGGTCATAAACCGCTTTTGGTAAAAATCACATCGGGAGTTTCTAAAGAAACTGAAACTTACCAGGCATGCGCATACCTTCTGGAGTGTGATAATGTGAGTGGATTCCATCACGTTATCATGCGATGATAGTTGGATCCCGATTCCCACTGATGAGTTGCTCTACTCCTCGGGTGATCCCGACTAATTCTTCTTTCAGCTTTGGAGGAGAATTTGACGGTACAGTGGGAGGTTTCCTGATTAGATAAATTGATAACCATTCTGATCTAGGTTAGAGTGCACGCTGAGTGTTTCTTTTCTCTTTCTTTTTGGCAGCGACCATGACCCGACCCTTCACTATGACTCTGTTTACCCCAATCAGAGCAAAGCTCTATTCAAATTCCGAGGCGGGAGATGAAGCAACTCTTCATCTTCCCCCAATCAGAAACAAATCTTTGCTTTGAAAATTTAAACTTTAATAAATGAAGCAACGCTTCGGATCCTTTACACTGCACGCGACGCGCCACATGTCTGGCGCAGATGCATTAGCGCAGCGTCTAAAAAGACGCGCCCAATTAGAGAAAAGCTCTGTTAAAGGAAACGCTGCGCTGCGCTCTGCGCTGTGCGACACGTGGCAGCGCAGATGCGCTAGCGCAGTTGCGCTGCGCTGTGCGCTGCGCGACACGTGGCAGCGCAGATGCGCTAGTGCAGATGCACCGTTTCAAAAAAAAGGGGGCTAAGTGCCAAAGGCAATTTATCCATGCAAAATTACATGCACTTGATAATAACAAATTAAAATCATACGATGCACAAGCACAACAGAGAACTAAAATAAAAGAACCCTTAACAGACAACGAAGTACTTGATTAAAAAGAAAAATACTTATTCATTATTATTGTTATTACATTTAAAAAAGATCACCGAATACGGGATCAGAAAGACAAGGGTTCACAAAAAGAAAAAGAAGATTATTCAGCTCCCTCTTCGTCTTCTCCATCATATCGAAACGGCGATCCTCCCGAGGGGTAGCCATCCAACGGTCGACGCCACACTCCTCAGAAAAAGTGGCGATGGCGACCCGACGAGGCCGTATCTGGCTCAGCAAGTGGAAAGAGCAGTCCCTCAGGACTTTGGTGATCAAGCGCGCTTCGAGAAAGCACTCAATCTTATCCTCGGCGGCATCCAGCATTGCTGAGGACATCTCTGCTGGAGGAGGGGGAATGTCGGGGAGCACCGAGGCAAGGATCATCCGAAGCCAAATGGAATGCGGAGGGAGAGGAGACCCCACACGAGTCAAAAGCTCATGCATTGCAGCGTCACATTGCTCGTCCGAGAAAGAAGGGTCCACCAGACGCGCAGCAAAACGGGGAACGATGTCCCGAATCGGCACCTCCCATGGTTGTCGGCGAGCATGAGGGCGGTTGCAAGCCATGATCGAAGAAATTCTCTGAGAATGAAGAAAAGGCTCAGCCTTGAATTATATATATATAGACCCAAGCACAGAAAATTTTGTGCACAATGAAATCATTTCCAAGGCCCGGGAAATCAGAATTTTGGAAATACAAGTTTGACTTGAAAAAAGGAGATGAAAAGATATCTCATGCCGAGACGACGCTTCTGATTTTCCCAAAATCTAAGTTTTAATAAATGAAGCAACGCATCAAAATCCCATACGCTGCACACAACGCGCCACGTGTCAAAAGATGATACGGCAGCGCAGCGCCCAAGGCAGTGCGCCCAATCAGAGCAAAGCTCTATCTTAAGCAAAATTAAAGGAAGCAACGCTTCAGTTGCACTGTGCTGCGCGCTGCGCGACACGTGTCTGCGCAGATACGCTAGCACGGTTGCGCTGCGCTGTGTGCTGCGCAACACGTGTCACGCGCTGGGCATTTGCGCCAAACAGAATTAAAATTTCTGAGAAATCTTTCTGTTCTTGTTAAAACAAGAAGATTTTCTTCTATAAACAGAAGCCCTTGGATCAAAAATCCAACGGTGGGGAAAATTCCCTAAATCACTCAGAGAAAGATCTCTTTAACAAATTTAACTAATTTATGGTCACAATAAAAAGGACCATAGGCCTCAATTCAAAGGCATCAACATTTTAAAAAAAAAAATAGAGAAAGAGAACTCTGAAGAACTCCTCAAGAACAAAAAAGGTAAAAACCTTTAGAGAAAGAGAAAGTTCTCTTATGAACAGATCATAGATCTAAAAACAAGATCAATGATCTTTTAAAAAAAATAAAATAAAATAGTGCTTTGCACTTTTTTACGAACCTTTGGTTCTCCGAGATAAGAAAAACAAGAAAAACTTATTTTTCTTTGATCTAAATTAGATCAAGAAATCAAATAGTGCTTTGCACTTCTGTTCTTGAATCTAAAAGATTCTTAGTGCTTTGCACTTGCAAACTGCGCTGTTGCGCTCTTGGGAGAGGGCCACGTGTCAGCATCTGAACCACTTGCGCCATGCGCTTTAAGATAGAGCTTTGCTCTCTGTGATTGGCGCAACTCACCAGAGTGCGCCACGTGTCAGAAGCGCAAGCGCAGCGCAATAGCACAGCGCAATAGCGCCGCGCACTGCGCTTGCGCGACACGTATCGTCATCATAAGGGCTTGCGCTCTCTGATTGGCGCAAAGCGCCTGACAAATGCAATGCATCTACAGAAGGGCCAAGCCCAATTAAAAAGGTCCTAACTGGCCAAATTAAATGCAATGCATTATTTAAAAAAAAAGGGCAGAGCCCAAATAAAAACAGATGCTGTGCATCATTTATAAAAGGGCAGAGCCCAAATAAAGGTATAATAGACCAAACAAAAATGCCCTGCATTATTAAACAGGAGCAGAGCCCCAGTAAAAGGTCTAATAGACCAAAAATAATTAAAATGTTGAACATTTTCAACTGGACTTAGCCCAATTCTGGCCCTAAGTCCTTAAATTAAATTGACTGAGCAAGATTGCTCTCTTAAATCAATTTACATCCGGTTCGGGGGTACATCTTCAAACTCCTCTGACAATTATCGTTGTAATCCTTCAACGACGTCAGAGAGGTGACGGGTCCCAACGACCATACATGAATATGGACTGCGGGGTCCTTAAACTCGTGGACCGAAACGTCCTTAAACTAATATTGGACCGAAACGTCCTTAAACTAATGTCGGACCACTACGTCCCTAAACTGGAACATAGACCACCACGTCCCTAAACTGGAATACGGACCACTACGTCCCTAAACTGGAACATAGACCACCATGTCCCTAAACTGGAAGACGGACCACCATGTCCCTAAACTGGAGAATGGACCACTATGTCCCTAAACTGGAACAATAGGGCCTCCAAACGCTCTTTTGCCGGATCTAAACGGTCCCGTTTAAGTTGATCTTAGCCCCAAACACGGCTAACGTATCCTTAAACATTCAATTAGACTATAAAACTCTAAATCAACTTTGGTTCAAGGGTACATCTCTGAACTCCTCTGACACTTATCGTTGTAATCCTTCAACGACGTTAGAGAGGTGATGAGTCCTGACGGCTATATATTAAATGGATCCAGACGATACCGTTAAGTTGATCATAGTCTTAAATCAGACTAACGTATCCTTAACGAACGTTTAAGTTGATCTTAGTCTCAAATGCGACTAATGCATCCTTAAACTAAAAACACCAAACCCAAATCTAAGTAAATACGGATTTGGACTAATCCACGTCCTACGGGCGACGGCATTATTCAGTCTCCGTATACAATCCACGGGCAACCACAAACAAGACAAACACACACGACACGAAGTGAAATTCTGGAGAAGGAGAAAGTTGTTACCGCGATGCGGTAGCGTAATTAACTGCAGGGCTTGCGCCTGCAGGGAAGAGCGTCCCCACAATCAAAAACCCCTCAAGCGAAGGGGAATCTGGCAAAGTCTGTTATATCGGCCGCATCCGTCTAAACCTCTGATACACGGTGCCATAAATCAACTTGGCATCTTCGGAGAGGTGGACGAATAAAACCAAATAGCAGCTGCCCCGAATCTCAGCGCCAGGACATCGCAGTCTTGTGCGCCGTCCTTCGGAGGGGAACAGATTCTGGCACGTCCGGTGGGACCTTTTCCTCTTTCCACTCCACACTTCGTGTGTCGTCTTCGCGAACCAATCGCGGTTTGTTAACGGTTGCCTTTGGATTTTAAGTTATTAAGATTTGGTCTTTTTCCTGGCGCAGAACTCAAGATTCAATGGCATCTAACTTCACCAACTGCTCAAAATGTCACTGCAACGGACGCTCCACCTCCCCCGGAGGTATGGCATATGGACCCCAAGCGGCTTCCTTCCTCGCTCTGCCGGTAGAACAGGTGACCCAGGCCACCACCGGCCTATTTTTCGGGACCATGATCCCGCCTACAAGCTTCCCTATGCCAATACCTGCACCGAAAGTGAACAAGAAGTCGGTCTTCGACCGGCTCACTGCTACGACGACCCCTGTCAACGGGTCGCCCACTACCAAACTGACAGCCTTTGTTTTCACCAGGCTAAATCAGAACTCTAAATTGGCTGTCCCAAAGAAGGCAATAACTGCTGCTCCAGAAGTCGTCAAGGCGGCTTCCCTTGTGTCCCTGCCCGAGGATCTTTCTTCGACAGGTTGAATATCATCCCTCAAAAGACAACCTCAGTCTTTAAGAGGTTAACACCAGCGGCGCCTCATTCAGACAGGGGCCAAAAAGAAGATGTCTCAATCTCCGAGCTAGTCCCAACGGCTCATCATGCTCGACGTCGCCATTGGCAACGAGTGAGGAAGGCAGGGGGCAATTCCCCCTCCAGGCTAACTCCACCGGCTCTAGTGGTGGAAGTCAACGCTGCTGTTCCAACGGGGAACAGCTTTGAACTGCTGAGGAGGGTACAGAAGAATTCTCCAACCGCTACACTGAAAAGATCTCCTCCGCCTGTGGAGAGAGTTCCAGAAACAAAGCAAGAACAGCCCCCTCAACGGCTGTCCTCAAGAATTTATAAAGTTTGGAGGAGGGTTCAAGACTCCATGATCGAGATGGATCACTCCCGTCAACGAAAGAAGATGAAGGTGCAAAAAGAAAAGGACCGTCCTATTAAACAGCATAGGACAACGATCACCAAGATGCCCACTGCAACGGCCCCCTCCACTTCAACGGCCCACAAAAGAAGAAGGCCGGAGAAAACTCCCGCGCCCGCGGCAAATGCCAAAGGTGGTAAGGCTAAACGCCCTAAGTCCGGGAGCATGATAGTTCATACAGTTTATGTGGCATCGGGAAAGGAGGATAGCCGCATATCAACAGGTCATAAACCGCACACGAGTTCAGTACCAAGGCTCAGGAGCAGCAGCAGAAGCTCCAAGAAATGATGAACGCTATGGCCGCACTTACAGGGCCAAAAGAAAACCCTGAAACGTCCTCGGTTGAACGCCAAGAGGAAGAAACCGACGCCGAATTACTTCGTCGGATATTGGAGAAGAAGGACAAAGAAGCTGCTGAACAAGCAGCCAACATAGAGCGTATGGGCCTCCTCTTCCAAGATATGATAGGGATGATGATACAACAAGATCCTCCGGCTGATGAGCCCCCGATCGTCCTTGGAGATGATAGGGGAGAGACATCAAATCCTCCACCAGCTCTGTCGACGGCTAAAGAGGATACAATCTCCAAAGCTGATTTGGACGAGTACATCGCCCAACAAATACGGGTTCATCATGCGACCGAAGCAGCTGGCCAGGTCATAAAAACAGGATGGCCATATCCAAGTTGGTACGATCAAATCAAGTACCCACCCGGTTACACAATTCCCAAGTTCCATGTCTACAAAGGGACAGGCAATCCTCACCAGCATGTTGCCCAGTTCAGGACACTCTGCGGCAACACCGGTGGTGATGACAAGCTTTTACTTCGCCAGTTTGTTGGAAGTTTATCGGATACGGCATTCGAGTGGTATTCTGAGCTCCCGAACGACTCTATCAAAACCTTCGTGGAAATGGAGCTATTGTTTACTCAGCGTTTTGCAAGCGCCAGTGAACGTACCCCGATGACAGCACTGATTAACGCCAGGGTAAAGCCAGGCGAGATGTGGGTTCAGTACGCTATACGATGGCGAAACTTATGGTCGAAGTGCGAGCAGCGCATTGAAGAAGCTCCCGCGGTGGGTATGTTTGTCGGAACCCTTGATCCATAAGCAACCATCTCGCAATTTATGATGTTTTTCAAGCCGACTACCTTCCAGGATTTGATTGACAAGCTAGCGCAGATGGATCAGATGGGCCATAAACCCCCTCTTCCAAAGCCGGACTCTTGAAACGACAAAGGGAAGGGAAAAGCGATTGTCGTCGCTAATGCTCAACAACAACCGAGCAACTCGAAGCCGGTTGTGCGTCAAAATAATATGCGTCCGTACGTAGACCTTGAGGAGAGACTAGGGCGTCCTTACTCGTTTCCCAGCGATAAAACAAGAAGGTTATTCGAGCTGGCATTACGCAACAGACTCATAAATCTGCCGGATCCAAAACGTCCGTTGCAACCAAGTGACGTCAACGAGCCCAACTACTGTCCTTATCATTGAGTACTAGGCCATCCGATCGAAAATTGCTACGTTTTCAAAAATTGGCTTGAAAACCAGTACCGACAGGGCAAGTTCGCGTTATCTGACAAATGGAAGGTGAATCCCCCGCAGCCCCACACCTCTAAGGGGACGAATACGCCGGGGGCAACATGCTCCGTCGTTGAAGAAGCTCCTTGGGAGGTTGTATTATCAGCCAAGACAAAGAGGATGCTGAACGACCTTCAGACATGTCCAGCGATTAGGTGGAAGAACCTGTTGGAACCGCAGGTCATTGAGGGGATGTTGAAGCCACGTCCAACTCCAAAGACCGATGGTGGTGGCTCAAGCACTCGCAACCAGCCGTCAAAATTCTCGAAGAAGAAGAAAAAGAAGTCAAAGAAGCCCGTGAAGCCTGGCGACAAGCGCACGGACCTGCAAAAACAAATTGACGCGCTGGAGGAATACAACCAGAAGGCACAGACTCCCATTACATTCCAAGAGTTTCTCAACCACATCTTTCAAGAGGAAGGTGAGGGAGAAAGTTCGTCAGATGAATCTGAAGAATGCGTGGCGAGCTGTCATATGATTTCCCATTCGTTTACGAACGATGAGGAGACTTCTTGTACTGAAACGCTGGGGGCAGACCCTAAATCAAAAATTCTGGGGCCATCAGATGAGGAAATTGACGCATTCCTCAACGAAGCTCGATTGAGAAGTAAAGCTGATCGAGAACGCGAGACGGCTATATTGGAAAGGGCCAAGCGCCAGCGACTTGATGAAAGAGCTGAGATGATCCCGTTGGGGCAAAACACCTCCGCTGCCGATAAAAGCCAATTCAAGATGAGGAAAAAGTTTGCTAAGGCCATATCAATGGGCATGAAGCTACCATCCTCTGAAGAAAACATCACCTGTGAAGTGGAAACGCACCCCTCCTATTGCTTATATCATCAAAAGATTTCGCACCACACACAAGAGTGCAAAGCTTTCGATAGATGGTGGCAAGGATACGTTACTCATCGACAACGCTTTAAGCGGGAAAAGCGTAAAACTCGTCGAGAGCAAAGAAATACGACCGAAGGGATTAAAAGAATTACCGGCGATTGTCGCGTAGTTAACACCGGCGGGTCACAAGTGCCTACATTCAGGAGCGATTCTGATGAGGAGCTGGAACTTGCCCCTCTCTTTAAAGAATCCACTTCGGGAAAGGAAGAAGAGCCGAAGGTCTGCGAAAATATCCGGCTGCGGAATCGGACGCTGCCTGTAAAGAACCTCGGACCCTTAAATAGGAAAGATAAAGGAAAAGAAAAGGTCTCTGAAGATATCGTCTTAGATGACCAAGTGGTGGAAGAGCTAGCCGCCAAGGACCCGCCGAAGAAGAATAAGGTGGATTACAACGTCTTAGCACATCTGAGGAAGCTACCCTCACAGCTCAGCATTCTTGATGCTCTTTTGCTATCAAAGGAGGCAAGAGATTCGTTAATTAAGGCACTCCAAGATCCGGAACAATTCCAAGCTCTCCTGGCCAAGGAAAAGATGAAGGATGAATTAGAGGAAGTGTACACTGCCGATGTCACTTTCGGCGATGAGGACCTTCTCCTTAGGACGTGCGAGCACAATCGCCCCCTTTATGTCTCAGGATACTGTCACGACATAAAGATAGGCAAAATCCTGATCGACAATGGATCCTCCGTTAATCTCCTCTATGTGCGGGTGTTAAAAGAAATCTGCATGAGCGTCCAGCACCTTGCTCGTGACAAGATCACCATCTCCGGGTTCGACTCCCAATCATCAAAGACTCTTGGATCTGTGATACTGATGCTACGCTTCGGGCTGCTCGTCACAGACATTAAATTCCACGTCATAGATGCCAAGACATGATACAACGCTTTGCTCGGCCGACCATGGTTACACGAGTACAACATCATCCCTTCTACACAGCATCAGTGTATGAAATATTTTAGGGATGGTCTCGAGTATACCGTAACGGGAGAAATGAATCCGTTCTCCATGAATGAAGTTCGCAAATATGAAGATGCCAAATACTTCTTGCCGAATTTTGAAGACACGGAAAGGTGTCGCAAGCCGGAGAATGAAACTAACACTACCATCCCTGTTTTCGGCAGTGATACCGAGGAGGAAGAAGAGATAGTTTATTCAGGCCCGCCCCAATACACTAAGCCGGGACCACCTGCGCCTACATTGATCTTTGGCAGTGATTCAGAGGATGAAGTCCACGCTGTATTCTCTGCTCAACCTTCAATACAAACGTCCGCTGACGAAGAGCAAAGTCTACAAGTCGCCATGGTGCCGCCTAAACATCATAAAGAACTGGATGCACTTAATATCTACAGTGTAGAAAAGCTGCGGACATTCTATATCCCTCCCAGGCCAGAAGGCGAGAAGGCAATTCTATTCTACCGCTCTGAAGAAAACAAATTGGAGAAAGAAATCTGGCACGGGGCGGATCCTATGCTGGACGGACTTTAACCCATCCGTCTACCCAGATATTATACAGAAGGCTTGAAAAAGCTGCTGAAACGCCAGGGGATATCCTTCAAGCAGACCGTTCGAAAATCCAAGTTCTATGACAAAGTCTGGAACGTTCCCGGGACTCAACGCAAACTGCCTAATGGGAGAATGGAGACAAAAGGACTTGGATACATCCTGTCAAAGAAACGAGAGCTACTAAACAACTGCTATGTCATGTATGATTTCGATGAAGAAGCGGATGCTCAATGGGAGGACGCTAATCCTGAGACAGTAAAAGTTCCAAATGCAAAAGAGTCCAGTCCGTCGTTCGAAGAACGAATGGACAAGCTTATAAGGGAAGCAGGTCAAAAAGTCCGGGACGACCATGACCGCGAACTGGCCATCTACGAGAAAGCGAGAACGCAACGCCTCCTTCAACAGGCCGTCAAAAATGAAAGTGTCGCTCCTTATCAACCTGTTATAAAGAAGGCTCGGTGCAAAAGCAGAAATAAGTCGAAAGGCCAAATAGGCGTTCAACAGCAACAAAGCAGGGCTAAGAAGCCACGCAAACGGGAGTCGAGCGTTATTGATCTATCCCTCATGAAGAAAATGGGTCGAGCATACTCGTTTCCGCGGGACAAAACGAAGAAAATACTTGACCTCGCTCTGAAACATCAGATGCTTACACTGCCGGAGTCTAAACACCCCGAACAAGCAAGCGAAGTCTTTGACCCAAAATATTGCTCTTACCATCGAGTAATAGGGCACCCGCTCGAAGATTGCTTCACCTTTAAGAATTGGGTCGAAGATCAGTACCAGCTCGGCAAGTTCGCTCTATCTGACAACTGGAAGGTAACGCCGCCACAGAAGCACGAGCCCAAGGCCATGAAAGAAGAACCGGTTCTACATTAGGATTGGAAGCGAATTCGCACATGTCACATGATTACAATATTAAAAGAAGAGCCCGAGAACATGGACAACCATCCCTGGTGCTTCGAAAACAGCATCGACGAGGTAATCTCAGAATTCCCACCAGTGCCGAAAGAGCTGGAAGATGGAATCCATACCACTGCAGATAACCTTAAGAAAATTGAGTTGGGAACGGCGAATGACCCCCGACCGACGTTCATTAGTGAGCTGCTGTCTGAAGAAAAGGTGGCCTCATTAAAAGACCTGCTTATGCAGCACAAAGATTGCTTCGCATGGAACTATTCCGAAATGCCGGGACTAGATCCAGAAACTGCTGTGCATAGATTGGCGATATCTCCGGACGTCAAGCCAGTCAAACAGGTGCCGAGAAGAATGCGGCTTGAGCTTGAGATGAGCATCAATGCTGAGGTCAAGAAGCTGATCGACTCTGGCTTCATCCAGGAAGTTCAATACCCTGAAAGGATCGCTAACATCGTCCCGGTAATGAAGAAAAACGGGACAGCGCGCATATGCGTAGACTTCCAGGATCTTAATAAAGCTTGCCCGAAGGACGATTTTCCAGTGCCAGTCACCGAACTGATGATAGACAATACGTCCACTCATGAAGTTTTCTCCTTCATGGACGGCTCATCGGGGTATAACCAGATAAAGATGCATCCCGAAGACCAGAAGCACACCGCCTTCAGGACCCCTCTAGGAATATTTTGTTACAAGGTGATGCCCTTCGGTTTAAAGAACGCCGGTGCTACTTACCAGAGGGCCATGACGAAGATCTTCGATGACATTATACACGAAATCGTCGAATGCTATATTGACGATCTCGTGGTTAAAAGCAAATCATATGAGGAACATCTCGAGCATTTGAAGACCGTATTTCAATGCCTTCGGCAATACAACTTGAAGATGAACCCTCTCAAATGTGCATTCAGAGTTTCCTCGGGCAAATTCCTGGGATTCATCGTCCGACACCGAGGTATCGAAATAGATCCGTCTAAAATCAAGGCGATCATGGAAATGCCTCTGCTAAGGACTCTCAAAAAGTTGCAGTCTCTCCAAGGAAAGCTCGCGTATATACGGCGATTTATTGCCAACCTCTCTGGCAAGTGCCGCCCTTACAGTCACCTGATGAAGAAGGGAACTCCATTCGTCTGGGATCAAAAATGCCAGGGCGCGCTGGACGAAATTAAACAGTACCTGCAGAACCCGCCAGTGTTGGCTGCTCCGGTTAAGGGAAAACCTCTCATTCTTTATACAAACGCCCTCGAAGGTTCCTTAGGCGCATTATGGGCACAAGAGAACGATCAAGGGAAAGAAAGAGCACTCTGTTACTTAAGTCGAGTTCTGCTGGGGGCGGAAAGCAACTACTCCCCCATTGAAAAACACTGCCTGGCGTTGATCTTCGCGATAACAAAGCTCAGGAACTATGCGTTGGTGCATGAGGTCCGTCTCATTTCGAAGGTGGACCCTCTTAAGTATTTAATGTCAAAGGCCATACTGACAGGTCGACTCGCTAAATGGGCCCTGCTCTTGATGGAGTTCTCAATAACATATTAACCTCTCAAGGCAGTGAAAGGTCAGGCCATCGCCGACTTCCTCGCTGAGCACCCGATACCTGCCGATTCTCTTCTGAATTATGATTTGCCAGACGAACATGCATTTGACTCTATCGACGGTAGTGATACCCAATGGGAACTTTATTTCGATGGAGCATCTTCCATGAAAAAACGCAAACAAAGTACCCCTATAATCAAATCGGGGGTAGGCCTCATCTTCGTGACTCCACAAGGAGAGATAATGCGTTTCGCTTTCTCCTTAACAGAGTCGAGGACGAATAACGAAGCCGAATATGAAGCCTTGATAGCAGGTCTTGAGATCGCCATCGACATAGAAATTGAAAACCTCCTTATATACGGAGATTCTCAACTGGTCGTTAGTCAAGTAAACGGCGACTACCAAACGTGCAAGCCAGAACTGGTGAAGTACGGCGAAAAAGTGCAACAACTGTTGACCCAAATTCCCTCCTATACTTTGGAGAACATACCGCGCGCGGAAAACAGAAAAGCAGACGCGTTGGCCAAACTTGCTAAAGAGCTGGCTGACGAGAACCTCGATGACGTCAGAATCATGGTACAAAGCCGTGGGCTGCTTGCCCCAGCAGAAATATCTCCTGAATCATCCGAAGAAAAAGGAGCGAGCGAGCAGACTACCCTGCAAGTAAAAGATTGGGAAAATACCGTAGATTGGAGAGAAGTCTTCATAGATTACTTTAAATCCCACCGAATGCCTGAAGAAGCGTCCACAAGACATCAGCTTATGAAACGAGCTCTGTCTTTCGCCTTCGTCAATGATACCCTGTACAAGAGGTCGTTTGATTCTCTGTGGCTGAGATGCTTAGGACCCGACGAAGCGAAAAGAGTCATCCAGGAAGTTCACGACAGACTCTGCGGTTCTTACCAAGCGGGCCCAAAGATGAAGTTGAAAATCAAACGGATGGGCTACTACTAGACCACGATGATTCAGGACTGCCTCGAATATGCGAAGCAGTGCCACTCATGTCAAATTCATGGGGATTTCATCCATCAGCATCCAAATCCATTACATCCAACGGTGGCTAGCTGGCCATTCGAAATGTGGGGGACTGATATAGTCGGCCCCGTCGAACAAGTATCGTCTAGAGGACATCGTTTCATCCTAGCGACGACTGACTACTTTTCTAAGTGGGCAGAAGTGGTACCGCTGAGGGAAGTAAAGACGGAGAATATCCTCCATTTCTTCAAGACGCATGTCATATATCGGTTTGGAACGCCAAGACGAATCATCTCCGATAACGGGCCAGCCTACAGAAGCCACAAAATCAGTCGCTTCGCGCAACAGCATAATATAGACTGGAGATATTCCTCAGTTTATAATCCGCGAGCTAACGGTCTAGCTGAGGCCTTCAACAAGACCTTGACGAAGATCATGAAGAAAACGGTGTCACGAAATAAGAAAGACTGGCACGAAAGACTACAAGAAGCTCTCTGGGCGTATCGAACTACGTTTAAAACGGCCACAAACACAACGCCATACGCGTTGGTATTTTGGACGGAAGCAGTACTCCCCCTCGAGATAGAGTTACCCTCTCTACGAGTGGCAGTCCACTACGAGCTGACGGACGAAGAAAATGCTCACCTTCGGCTTGAGGAGCTTGACGCCCTTGATGAAACCCGGCTCATAGCGCAAAAAAATCTGGAGGCCTATAAAGCAAAGATGACGCGCTCATATGAAAGACTGACCCGGCCGAGGACATTTCGCCAAGGCGAACTCGTGCTAGTGGTCAAAAGGCCTATGATTCCCAGTCGCGCCAAGCGAGGAAAATTCGAGCAAAACTATGAAGGCCCATACATCATAGATAAGGTCTACCATGGTGGGGCCTATCTACTCATGGACATGCACGGTGAAAGGCCTTTCAGGCCAATAAACGGTCGCTTCCTAAAGAAATACTACGCTTAATGAGCCACGGCCTAGGTCAATGATAGATGACGACGACTATGTCCGCTCGCTATCTTCCTAAGCTCAAGCTTTATAAGCAGTAGCCGACCTTCTCCATGACGGACCGAAACGTCCTTAAACTAATAGCAGACCGAAACGTCTTTAAACTACTACCGCAGCATCTTTAGGTTGACGAGATATAAAAAAAACATATAAAAAAACAAAAAAAAACGGTATGTCCATAAGTAAAAAGGGCACGGATGAAAACCCGAGAGGGCTCCGTGAGTAAAAACAGCAGGGCTACCGGCGAGTGTTCGTGAAAACTCGAAAGGGCGCGACCTCGTAAAAAAATATAAAAATAAAAAGAATTAAAAAAAACGGTATGTCCATAAGCAAAATGGGCACGGATGAAAATCCGAAAGGGCTCCGTGAGTAAAAACAGCAGGACTACCGACGAGAAAACCTGAAAGGGAGCAACCTCGTTAAAGGACACTTATAGGGTCCTCTCGACCTTGTAAGGAGAAACCACCCGCGTGAGTTCCTTACGACTCACAAGGGAGCAACACACTTAGGGATCCCCACGATTCCTAAGGAGAAAATTTACTTGCAGATCCTCACGACTCGTAAGGAGAACTCTCTTATGGGACCCTCATGGCTCATAAGAGTTGAAAGTCTTAAGTTACAGAGACCTAAACCTGTGCTTAAGCAACTCCCACAACTTCCGATATTGCCCTACAAGTGGCTCAATACTGACCCTTGTATACAATCCACGGGCGCGAATAAACATTTCCCTAACCAAGTCTCATCCGTGACTGGGGATATGTTCGCATGGTGAACAACCCTTGTAAATCCTCTCGATTTATGAGGAGAAAACCCTCCTGTAGGATCCTTACGACTTACAAAGGAAACGAACACTTAGGAATCCTCATGATTCCTAAGGAGAAAATACACCTACAAGATCCTCACGACTTGTAGGAAGAAATACCTTTGTGAGACCCTTACGGCTCATGAAGTCAAAAGCCTTAGCCGACAGGACCCTAACCCTGGTCGCTAAGCCACCTTTGTTCGACATCGACGGAGGCAAATGATGATTCGCTCCTGGCAATATCCCAGTTGTAGCGGTGCTGATGCCGAAATCGGTGTCTAATTCCAGGTTTATGGCGGAAAGCCAGTAAGCCGCACATGCATACGGAATAGCCGAAATGATTGGGCAACTTGCAATAAAAAGCAGCAAGTAAAAATGTATGCATGCAAAATAGCTGAAATAATTGGGCAACTCGCAATAAAAAGCAGCGAGTAAAAATAAAATAAATAGCAAAAATGATTGGGCACCGCGAAAAATAGCCGAAATGATTGGGCAATCGTGAACTTCGCGATATAGAAGCTGAAATGATAGAGCATCGCGGAGATAAAAAAATGATGATAAAACTTTGGCCCTACAGTTAAGATCACATCGATCCCTGTATACAATCCAAGGGTGTAAACAAAGAGGGAACCATACTTTCCCAACAGGCTCCGCCAGAAGACGAAGCCAAATCTCGACGGTTCAGTCCAACTCCGAAGAAACCAATGTCTTCAGCAGATACCTCGACTCACGGATACAAACACTCCTTGACGAGAGCCTCCTGATCCGCGTCGACTCGCAGAGCCACCAGTGCCTCCGTGGAAAATCCTCGACTCGTTTCAAACCCTAAGGAAACAAATAATCCTTGGTGCTTGGGAAGCAAATAATCCCTAGCAAACTCCTCGACTCACGGATACAAACACTCCTTGATGAGAGCCTCCTGATCCGCATTGACTCGCACAGCCACCAGTGCCTCCATGGGAAATCCTCGACTCGTTTCAAACCCCAAGGAAACAAATAATCCTTGGAGCTTGGGAAGCAAATAATCCCTAGCAAACTCCTCGACTCACGGATACAAACACTCCTTGACGAGAGCCTCCTGATCCGTGTCGACTCGCAGAGCCACCAGTGCCTCCGTGGGAAATCCTCGACTCGTTTCAAACCCCAAGGAAACAAATAATCCTTGGCGCTTGGGAAACAAATAATCCCTAGCAAACTCCTCGACTCACGGATACAAACACTCCTTGACGAGAGCCTCCTGATCCGCGTCGACTCGCAGAGCCACCAGTGCCTCCGTGGGAAATCCTCGAATCATTTCAAACCCCAAGGAAACAAATAATCCTTGGCGCTTGGGAAACAAATAATCCCTAGCAAACTCCTCGATTCACGGATACAAACACTCCTTGACGAGAGCCTCCTGATCCACGTCGACTCACAGAGCCACCAGTGCCTCCGTGGGAAATCCTCGACTCGTTTCAAACCCCAAGGAAACAAATAATCCGTAGCAAACTCCTCGACTCACGGATACAAACACTCCTTGACGAGAGCCACCTGATCCGCGTCGACTCGCAGAGCCACCAGTGCCTCCGTGGGAAATCCTCGACTCGTTTCAAACCCCAAGGAAACAAATAATCCTTGGCGCTTGGGAAACAAATAATCCCTAGCAAACTCCTCGACTCACGGATACAAACACTCCTTAACGAGAGCCTCCTGATCCGCATCGACTCGCAGAGCCACCAGTGCCTCCGTGGGAAATCCTCGACTCGTTTCAAACCCCAAGGAAACAAATAATCCCTAGCAAATTCCTCGACTCATGGATACAAACACTCCTTGACGAGAGCCTCTTGATTCGCGTCGGCTCGTAGAGAAACCAGTGTCTCCGCGGGAAAAATCCCGATTCATCTCAAATTGCAAGATGAAGCCTCAGGCAGCAGGGATTAAAAAACTTGCTTCCTGAACAATGGGACCCTGCAAGTCGATCTAGACGGTCTCTTGCATACTATTCACGGGTCTCACTCTTCAAAATCGAATTTCGACGAGGAGGGAAACAACCGCCTACGAGTCCTCTCGACTCGTAAGAGGGAAAAATTCTCGTATAGGATCCTTACTACTTATAAGAGAAAATCACACTTAGGAATCCTCACGATTCCTAAGGAGAAAAACCCACCTACGAGATCCTCTCGATCCGTAGGGAGAAAAATTTCTACGAGACCCTCACGGCTCAAGGAGTTGAAAAGTCTTAGGCAGCAGATCTGAACCTGCGGCCTAAGCCATCGCTATTTCTTAAGAAAGTCAAGATGCGTGCTCTATTATCTGTTGACCATGTTTACTAAGCTGGCATGCCGAGAATAAAAGAAAGAAGAAAGTGACGGAAAGAGCATCTGATCTACATTTGATTAAGCGTTTGAAACACATTCATTCATGCAAAAGATTCAGAACAAAAGATAAGACAAGCTGAAATAAAATGTTTCCATTCATATTGCCAAAAATTCTTACAATCATAAAAAGCAATGAACGAAAAATATTATTATAATGGAATGACTTCAGATCCAAGGCACGGATTGAGAAAGTCAAAAGTAAGGCCATCTAGAGTTCTTCTGGCCTTTCTGATTATTCTTATGCGCAGCCTCTCGCACTCCTGTGTGTCAAGATCCAAGGCAAGCCCTCCCGGCCTTCGATAAGCAGCAACTATCATCGTCTGCTGGAAGATTTGATGTAGGATGTCAATAAGGCTGTCCCGCCGTTTCTTCGAGATCAGCCCCGTCAGGTACACTGAATGCACCTTGTCTTCGGCATCATCCAACACGTTGAGCGGTAGGGCTTCGTGAAACCCCGGAAGTGCTCTCCATATTGCTCCCAGCACGACCTTTAAGAGAGCCGAACGACGAGGAAGCAGCCAACCACCGCTCGCGTTGAGGCGACCCATGACCTCCGCACATTGGGCGTCTGTAAACTCTTGGTTTTGTTGACGGCCCCGCATACAGATATCCTCGTAGGTGATGAATTCGTGCAGACTGTATAAATGAACAGCCATAATGCCTGAAGGAAACATCAATGCAAGATTAGCGACAAAAAAATGTATATATACATATACAAATAAATAAAAAAAGGAGGGATACAAAAAGTTGAAACTCCTCGGGAGCAATGCTCTGCAGACAGGAGTGATACCTGTCAAAATCGGTCATGAGGAGAATTTAAAAAAAAAATCCCCTAAGAACATTAAGAGCTTTGCTCTGAAAAGATGATATAATAATAATGGTAATATAAAATGCCATCTTTAGCTTCCAAGACCCATGAATAACTCTTAAGAGTTCTTCTATATGGTTTGGAAGGAGCAAATCTCCATTAAGGAACTAAGGAAATACCAGATGATTCTGTTAGAGAGTAGAGCTCTATTATTGGAACCCTAGTAGGGTCCCCTTTAGTCCTCATTAGATCCTTTTAGATCTATAGAGCAAAGCTCTGCTAAGTAAAACCCTAAATGGGTTTTCTTCAGATCAGGGATTTATTGAGAGCAAAGCTCTGTTAACAAAAGTTAACCTGATTTAATTCAATTTAAATTAAAATTTTGTACCTCAAAGGTTTTAAGAAATTTTAACTCTGAGAGTTCTTTAAGACAAGAGCAAAGCTCTGAAGTTTCTGAAAATGAGGATTTTAAAGATGACAATCATCTGTGTAGGACCAAAGGTCCTATTTATAGGCATCAAGTGCCCTTTCAACTTCCAAAGTTGCCACAACGGTTGGAATTTCACCACCGTTGCACTCACGTTTAGGGCCACGTAAGCGCAACGGTGGGGGGGGGCATTTGTTTACCCCAATCAGAGCAAAGCTCTGTTCAAATTCCGAGGCGGGAGATGAAGCAATGCTTCATCTTCCCCCAATCAGAAACAAAGCTCTGCTTTGAAAATTTAAACTTTAATAAATGAAGCAACGTTTCGGATCCTTTGCACAGCGCGCGACGCGCCGCGTGTCTGGCGCAGATGCATTAGCGCAGCGTCCAAGAAGGCGCGCCCAATTAGAGTAAAGCTCTGTTAAAGGAAGCGCCGCGCTGCGCTCTGCGACACGTGGCAACGCAGATGCGCTGCGCTGTGCGCTGCGCGACACGTGTCAGCGCATATGCGCTAGCGCAGATGCACCGTTTCATAAAAAAAAGGGGGCTAAGTGCCAAAGGCAATTTATCCATGCAAAATTACATGCACTTGATAATAACAAATTAAAATCATACGATGCACAAGCACAACAGAGAACTTAAATAAAAGAACCCTTAACAGAAAATGAAGTACTTGATTAAAAAGAAAAATACTTATTCATTATTATTGTTATTACATTTAAAAAGGATCACCGAATACGGGATCAGAAAGACAAGGGTTCACAAAAAGAAAAAGAAGATTATTCAGCTCTCTCTCCGTCTTCTCCATCATATCAAAACGGCGATCCTCCCGAGGGGTAACCATCCAACGGTCGACGCCACACTCCTCGGAAAAAGTGGCGATGACGACCCGACGAGCCCGTATCTGGCTCAGCAAGTGGAAAGAGCAGTCCCTCAGGACTTTGGTGATCAAGTGCGCTTCGAGAAAGCACTCAATCTTATCCTCGGCGGCATCCAGCATTGCTGAGGACATCTCTGCTGGAGGAGGGGGAATGTCGGCGAGCACCGAGGCAAGGATCATCCGAAGCCAAATGGAATGCAGAGGGAGAGGAGACCCCATACGAGTCAAAAGCTCGTGCATTGCAGTGTCACATTGCTCGTCCGAGAAAGCAGGGTCCACCAGACGCGCAGCAAAATGGGGAACGATGTCCCGAATATGCACCTCTCATGGTTGTCGGCGAGCATGAGGGCGGTTGCAAGCCATGATCGAAGAAATTCTCTGAAAATGAAGAAAAGGCTCAGCCTTGAATTATATATATATATATAGACCCAAGCACAGAAAATTTTGTGCACAATGAAATCATTTCCAAGGCTCGGGAAATCAGAATTTTGGAAATACAAGTTTGACTTGAAAAAAGGAGATGGAAAGATATCTCAGGCCGAGGCGACGCTTCTGATTTTCCTAAAATCTAAGTTTCAATAAATGAAGCAACGCTTCAAAATCCCATGCGCTGCGCACAACGCGCCACGTGTCAAAAGCTGATACGGCAGCGCAGCGCCCAAGGCAGTGCGCCCAATCAGAGCAAAGCTCTATTTTAAGCAAAATTAAAGGAAGCAACGCTTCAGTTGCGCTGCGCTGCGCACTGCGCGACACGTGTCAGCACAGATGCGCTAGCGCGGTTGCGCTGTGCTGTGCGCTGCGCGACATGTGTCAGCGCAGATACGCTAGCGCGGTTGCCCTACGCTGTGCGCTGCGTGACACGTGTCACGCGCTGGGGCATTTGCGCCAAACAGAATTAAAATTTCTAAGAAATCTTTCTGTTCTTGTTAAAACAAGAAGATTTTCTACTGTAAAACAGAAGCCCTTGGATCAAAAATCCAACGGTGGGGAAAATTCCCTAAATCACTCAGAGAAAGATTTCTTTAACAAATTTAACTAATTTATGGGCACTATAAAAAGGATCCTAGGCCTCAATTCAAAGGCATCAACATTTAAAAAAAAATAATAGAGAAAGAGAACTCTGAAGAACTCCTCAAGAACAAAAAAGGTAAAACCTTTAGAGAAAGAGAAAGTTCTGTTATAAACAGATCATAGATCTAAAAACAAGATCAATGATCTTTTAAAAAAATAAAATAAAATAAAATAGTGCTTTGCACTTTTTTACGAACCTTTGGTTCTCCGAGATAAGAAAAACAAGAAAAACTTATTTTTCTTTGATCTAAATTAGATCAAGAAATCAAATAGTGCTTTGCACTTCTGTTCTTGAATCTAAAAGATTCTTAGTACTTTGCATTTGCAAACTGCGCTGTTGCGCTCTTGGGAGAGGGCCACGTGTCAGCATCTGAACCACTTGCGCCATACGCTTTAAGATATATCTTTGCACTCTGTGATTGACGCAACTCACCAGAGTGCGCCACGTGTCAGCAGCGCAAGCGCAGCGCACTAGCACAGCGCACTAGCGCAGCGCACTGCGCTTGCGTGACACGTGTCATCATCACAAGCGCTTGCGCTCTCTGATTGGCGCAAAGCTCCTGACAAATGCAATGCATCTACAGAAGGGCCTAGCCCAATTAAAAAGGGCCTAACAGGCCAAATTAAATGCAATGCATTATTTTTAAAAAAAAGGGCAGAGCCCAAATAAAAACAGATGCTGTGCATCATTTATAAAACGGCAGAGCCCAAATAAAGGTCTAATAGACCAAACAAAAATGCCCTGCATTATTAAACAGGAGCAGAGCCCCAGTAAAAGGTCTAATAGACCAAAAATAAATAAAATGTTGAACATTTTCAACTGGACTTAGCCCAATTCTGGCCGTAAGTCCTTAAATTAAATTGACTGAGCAAGATTGCTCTCTTAAATCAATTTACATCCAGCTCGAGGGTACATCTCCGAACTCCTCTGACAGTTATCGTTGTAATCCTTCAACGACGTCAGAGAGGTGACGGGTCCCAACGACCACACATGAATATGGACTGCGGGGTCCTTAAACTCGTGGACCGAAACGTCCTTAAACTAATATTGGACCGAAACGTCCTTAAACTAATATTAGACCGAAACGTCCTTAAACTAATGTCGGACCACTACGTCCCTAAACTGGAATATAGACCACCACGTCCCTAAACTGTAATATGGACCACTACGTCCCTAAACTGGAACATAGACCACCATGTCCCTAAACTGGAATACGGACCACCATGTCCTTAAACTGGAAAATGGACCACTACGTCCCTAAACTGGAACAATAGGGCCTCCAAACGCTCTTTTACCGGATCTAAACGGTCCCGTTTAAGTTGATCTTAGCCCCAAACACGGCTAACGTATCCTTAAACATTCAAATGGACTATAAAACTCTAAATCAACTTTGGTTCAAGGGTACATCTCTGAACTCCTTTGACACTTATCGTTGTAATCCTTCAACGACATCAGAGAGGTGATGAGTCCTGACGGCCATATATTAAATGGATCCAGACGATCCCGTTAAGTTGATCTTAGTCTCAAATCAGACTAGCGTATCCTTAACGAACGTTTAAGTTGATCTTAGTCTCAAACGTAACTAATGCATCCTTAAACTAAAAACACCAAACCCAAATCTAAGTAAATACGGATTTGGACTAATCCACGTCCTACGGGCGACGACATTATTAAGTCTCCGTATACAATCCACGGGCAACCACAAACAAGACAAGCACATATGACACGAAGTGAAATTCTGGAGAAGGAGAAAGTTGTTATCGCGATGCGGTAGCGTAATTAATTGCAGGGGCTTGCACCTGCAGGGAAGAGCGTCCCCATAATCAAAAACCCCTCAAGCGAGGGGGAATCTGACAAAGTCTGCTATATCGGCCGCATCCGTCTAAACCTCCGATACACGGTGCCATAAATCAGCTTGGTATCTTCAGAGAGGTGGACGAATAAAACCAAATAGCATCTGCCCCGAATATCAGCGCCAGGACATCGCAGTCTTGTGCGCCGTCCTTCGGAGGGGAACAGACTCAATGACCAAGATTAACCGAACCTTCTTAAAACACTGGCTTTTGGATTGCCAGAGTTGCATACCTCATTGCCACTCCCACTTTTACCCTTTTCTCCAGGATAGCCCGTATTACTACAAACGTCCACTTCCATTGGATAAAACCATCGTATTGTTATATACGAACTCGAAGGAATTTATTCGAGGATGGTTTCCGGTTCTGAAGAAAACGGATAAGACAATTCAGTTGTCTTTTCCTTTTACCTTCTCTCACGTTGCGAATGCTCCTTGGATTAAGGGACAGTACACCTATTACGTAAATTGGATAGTCTTCTTCCAAACCATAGGCAGGTGCCGACCGGTAGGGAATGAAGAAAACCAATTAGCCTAACAATGGTGTGCAGAAGGTTTTAAGTTAAGACAAATAAAGGGATTAGAAGAAGGGCGAAGTAAATTGCGACTGCTATTCACGACCAAACCAAGTATTTCATTACCACTCCCACTTCACCTTTGTATTTCTCCAGAACACTCCATATCACTACGAAGATCCACAGTTATTTGGATACTCCATCGTATGGTTATATACGAACTCGAAAGGAACTTGTTCCAGTTCGGGGATGGATTCTGGTTCGGGAGAAATAGGAATAAGGTTTATTCGGTTGTCTTTTATCTTCACATTCTCTCGCATTGCGAGTGCTCCTAGGATTAGGACAGTACACCCATTATGCTTATTGGATAGTCTTCTTCAAAACCATAGGCTGATGCCGAAAGGTGGGGAAGGAAGAAAACCATTTAGCCTAAGAGGGTGTACAGAAGGTAATGACTAAAGATATATGAAGGGATTTGGAGAGATGGCAAAGAATTATACGGTTACAGTTATGAATCTGGATAATGGAAGAGGCATTACTAAGAATACCCGGATACCCCATCGAAACATTTACATGTTTCAGTTTCATTGTGTACTGTTAAAAGAAAACTGATTTCCTAATTAGACACTTGCTCCAGGGTATGTATTTACCAAATATGATTCTCACATCTGTATGGTTTTACAGATGATGAGTGGGAGTAAGTTATTGGGAATTAGGTGATTGTCCTCATTATATCGGGATTCGTTGTAAATGGTGATATTTGAGGAAATCACCTAGGTTGTTTGCCGGACGGCAAATATTTGGTTTTGAATATCCGTCGTTGTGCATCAATTTCAAATTGATATATCTGTACGTCTATTTTGATAGAGTGAGATATACCTTTTTAAAATTATGTCCATGACATTTACTTATATCAGTGGATGGTTAGGTAAGGAGCATTAAACAGCGGTGTAATTCTTCTTAACCATAAGTATAGTTTTTAACCTACGACACACAGCGATTGAGTTATTAGACTCAAGGGACTTATACAGAGTATTGTATGTTCTCCAGTGTCCATTAGGATAGAGGAGTTGGTCCTCGTACTATATTCGGTTTACTTGTGACTTCTCTAGTTCTTAGACATTGTTTCGTATAAATGCAAGGTCCAAGTTTTGAGAAGTTATAGGTATAAGGATAGAGTAGAGAACCAGGTGTTGCAAGTATCGGGATTCTTCAAGGTGATCGAAGATGTAGATACTTGTGAATGGTATTCAGTTGATAGTAATGATTAAGAGAACTTACTTCTCTTTCAGGTTACTCATAATTTGAAGCACTCCTAAGTTGAGTAATGCTGATTGGCCTCTCTCTATTTAGTTGACATGCACTGGAGACAGCTGCATGATTTGAATCTGGTTCCAATTAAATATGTGCCTCTGTTTCTATATTGGATATAGAACAGTTCATATCTTAACAATGTTAAGGTACGGGGAGTTGTCCGGCTTATGCTTAAAACCAGACTCCGGATAACTCAAGGCACGTTTCTGTAATGGCTGTTTGTGGGTTGACCAGGGCTATGACGAGGGTTGACTTTCTACCATCTGGAAGATCAATAGCGATATTGTTCTTGACGCGCCACAGTTTTCATAAAAATGGATTTTTTCAGAAAACAGTAGTGGGAGTATGGTAGAACTGGATATGATTCCAGAACCGCAAACGATTACTAAAAATTTGATAAGGACCTAAAGATTCAATCTGGATTGACATTTCATTGGCCACTCCGCAGATATGGTGGGTAACCTCAGGCACTCGAGAGGTACTTTGGTATGCTCAAGGACGGTGACAGGGAGGTTCTTGTTTACCTAGACTTTCCATTGCCGTTGTTCCAGACTGTGAGACCCGGCAGGAGGATGAGTATAGCGTCATTCTAAACTAGCTTTAGAAGTGAACGTCTATATGACTTTGCCAGAGGGTTGTCGTAGTCAGTAGGAGCAGCGGAAACATGGTGGACACATGGCTTATGTCTATTTATAGACTAAAGCAGATACATCGGAGATAAATCATCTATTTCTGATGTGACAGTCATAGATTTGACTTCATCAGAATAGGGGATAGATCTGTTAAGAAGGTAGTAGGGTGTGATGTCCTGGTATTTGGATGACATACACAGAGTAGGAAGTGAAATTCCTATACTACGGTCGGTTATACTTTGGTTGTCACATAGTGGTTTCTCCACATAGGATATTAATCCAGTCCTGGAGAAACGATCGGAAGAAGTTTTAGAACATAAGTGGATGTTCTAGGGATATGATAACGGCATCCTCCTTCGGGAGACAGTTATCACTCCAGGCTTCCAAGGGGACCTAGATGGCAGAGTGACTGTCAGAGTTATAGTTTTCCCTCTGACGAGGGGCAGTACTATGGACAGGTGGTCCAGGCGGATATTGAGGGAGGCATGGTGCAGGATACTGATTAAGTTCAGTTGACGATACAGTCTAAGAAGTTTGGATTTGGAGTTCACTTATGAACTAGGTCCCATCAGACATCCAAACATATTCTAAGATAAGTATTGCTCATTTCGGGAGATGGTTTTCTCCACGAGCTTGAGATAAAGAGAGACATAAAAAGAAACATCACAGCGGATCCACTCACTGAGGCTATTCCTCGAACGCAACAGTTTCGCAAACGAGTTTTGTGAGACTGACTAGCAGAGGAGTTGGGTGTTCGGTATCACACGGGCTGTGAGTATGCGACATCGCAATAATTAGCCTTGAGTGCAAGTGGGAGATTGTTGGAGATAGTGCCCTCAGAGTCAATTATTGGATCACAGGCACGTGATTGCAATGATTGAGGGAGGAACTATACCGGTAGGACAATCTTACTCAAGATGATAGTATGCTATCTGGTTTATCTTTATCATCGTGTACTGTTTTAGGTGACCTTACTGGTCACTATTGCATGTTGATAGAGCCCTTAGGATTCTTGCTTGACTACCAGCAGTATGAGGGCGATCATATACGTGGGAGCTGGGGTCTATAAGCACATCCTTAAAAGGTCCCTAGTCGTGGGAGTTTCGAGACTGGGCATCGATATTCCATTAGTAGACTAGTGTATACAGTCGAGACCCCGACGAGGGGCGGTGGCCGGTCTCACAAGCCATTGGTGTCAGTTGGTTCACCTAAGATGTATACAGGTGCTCATTGGGTGATGAGTACACCGGACAGGACTCGCCGGGAACATGCTAGTTGGTATTATACCTGACGTCAGATAGCAGTTCCCTGGTGACATGTGTACAGGTTAGTTCATCGATCTGAGATCGTCATTTGTCTCGTGTGAGTTCCCACTGTTCTTTGATTACTACCCTACCACGGCTCAAAGGAGTCGTGCAAACAGGTTTTAGTTGGGTACAGTCCCAAGCCATATGGAGGCAGTGAGCGGATCTGCAGGGGTTCGTCTCTCTCGGTATTGGGGGTGAGGTCACGCTGTGTCTAGGAGAGCCATTACACAAAGCTCTCGGCCGAGGCAGGAGATTTACTGGTAGGTATTCCAGTAGTATCTCAGGGTGTTCTGGGCTACACTCCGACACGACTTGTACCGCTTTTGGAGGTCTGACTTTTACCAACCTCCTAGGCCCACCATGCGATACTCATAGACGAACGGAACGGACTGTACGGATATTATCACTGACAGGCTCAGTAGGGTGTCAGGATGAGTTCGCTCATCGACGTCCCTTTTGGTCAATACCTAGTAGCCCATTACGTATTGGCTAATACCTCTGACGTGCTAGTGGTTAAATCCACAACCAAAGTATTGACGAGTCTTTAGAGTCCCCCACAGACCAGTTTCTCAAGTTTCGGGCGAAACGCTGTAGAGGCCGTATGGAGATATGGCAGGGTTCGATCAGATACGTGCGGTATTGCACGGATCATGATCGGACGGATAATACAAGCGGGCTTTGGTTTAAGCCGGATCATAGTATTGTACAGTGTACATTTTGTCTCTTTGCATTTGTATTCAGTGGGAATACAAATGCGGGCATGTATATGCTGTCGCGGGGTTTTCCTGTAATTTATTACGGGATCAGTTTTCTGAAGTTGCCAGTTTGCATTCCGTTCTGGCCAGTTTTCCTTTGTTCCTTCTTGGCCGGACTTTTCCGATGGAGGGGGTTATTTGCAGTTGTGCAAATTATCTTTGTGGAGGGTGTTATTTGCATTTATGGCTTCATGTTGAGATTCTTTTTCCATCCACTCACTTGCATTAAATGAGATTAGAAAGGATTAGAAATTGATATGATATTGTTATCATCACTTTTGGATGTGGTCACCCTTTGCTTTTTACTACTCTCACCTCCCTTCATGTTTTGATTCCCTCTACCATTTTGATGATAAAGGGGCCGGCCACAATTTGGGTGAGAGAGGGGGTTCATTTTTGATGAGGGAAATTTGGTCATCTCATTTTTGCATGCTACACAAATTCATCAACCTCATTCCAAAGTCCATTTCTCATTCCTCCATCATGGCAACTTCTGTAACCCCAAGAGACAACCATTCTACACTTGCCTACAGCATTCCTCGGGCACGTCGGCTCGCCAACTTCGTGCCCGAGTTGCCTCGGTCCAGAGGTGGGAGCCCATAAAAGAACCCGGCGATGTGGTGCCCGTTTAGATGAAGTGGCGACGACCGGAGATTCCGCGAGGAGATCGGAGTGGAGACGAAGACCGAAGGACACGGATCGCTTGGTATAGCATTCTATCCCATCTCTAGTTAGCTAGGTTTAGGTTAATGGTTACGATCCGGGGTTTTAGGATGCGGTAGTGCCGGTTTCAAGTCAAGAAAAATTTTCGTTTCCGCATTTTGGCCTCGGAAAGACGGCCGGGGCGCTACCGTAGTCCTACAATAACATTTTGGTCTATTCCAAGAGTCGTGAGGAACGTGAGAAGCACTTGAGAATTTGTTTTGCAGATACTAGGAGAGCACCAGCTCTTTGCTAAATTCTCGGAGTGTTCCTTCAGGCTTGATTGTGTTGACTCCTAGGTCTTGTTGTTACGGGAGACTGTTTTCGTATGGTCCCGAAGAAAATCGAGACCGTACAGCTTTTGTAATACCCCATGTATTATCCAGTATACCCATATATACCAGATAAGCATGGGACTCACTATAAAACAATGGGGAATCTTCGGAATACATTCCGAAAGAGAACAGATCTGTACTATAAATAGAATGATACCACTCTTCAATACAGAGGCGCCTTTTAAGTGAACCGGCACTACAGGAGCTTGAGCACTCCGTAGTTAAGCGTGCTCGAGCCAAGGAAGTTTTGGGATGGATGACCTCCTGGGAAGTGGCCCCTGGTCGGGTCCGGTTCGCCCCGAAGGACAAAACCGTGCGACTTCGTTCAGAGCAGACAATATTCTCTGTATTGGGGGTGGGTCGTGACAGAATGGTATCAGAGCTGGTTCCTCAATAGTAGGTCTGTGGTTCGAGGACGAACCATTGTTCTAAGTGGGGGAGAATGTAATACCCCATGTATTATCCGGTATACCCTTATATACCAGATAAGCATGGGGACCTACTATAAAACAATAGGGAATCTTCGGAATACATTCTGAAAGAGGACTGATTAGTCGAAAATATTGCATATTTTAGCTGGCAATTTCCTCATCATTTGCATTCATATAGAAGTGTTCGGTATTCATATTTCACATGTTAGCAAAACTGTCGCAAAATATCAGATTGCATGTATTAGACTCTAAAACCGACACTATAAAGGAAATTGACTGCATTTCATGGCATCGCATCATTCCTATATTGCGCAACACTTGTTTTAAGATCTGTGCAGGAAAATCCAGAAGAAAGGCTACAATCTATACGGTACCGATCAAATATTACGCCAACTCATGGATTTCAATTCTGGTATCAATCCAAAGAGACAAACTAAAATCAACATATCAAAGAAAGCTCCAAATATTAGCCCAAGACCACAGAAGAAGCCCCAAGCCCCAAGCCTCCTACATGGCCGCGGAACCGCGGCCAGAGCCTGCTTGAGCCGCGGTTCCGCGGCCGTCTTGCCACGTCAGCCCTAAATCTTTGGTGCACAATGCTTCACCCAGGGCCCACATTCAGCTCATATACTTCAAATTCCAGAAGACTCCAGAGACTTCTGCCAGATCAGCAAGCTTTGGGACCAACACTAAACTAGCCTTGTATTCTAGAAACTTCTCCCTAAACCCTAGCTTAAACCCTAAGCTAAGCCTAACAAACTACTTCTAGAAGTCTTTCAACAAACTTTTGGAGGGAACTTCACAAAGGCTTAGGGTTTGGGAGATCTATAAATAAGACCCTAGGCTCACTTGTATGAGAATCTCTAATCTTGGAAAAATCCCTCCATTAGTTCATCTTTAGCCATTCACTCTCTTCATCTTCTTCCACAAGTCTAGTAAGAGGACTTGTGTGAAACCCTAACCCTAATTCCAATCAAAAGCCAAGATCCCGAGTACCCATCAAGCAAGAAGCCTTGCAACCTTTTATGAGCCGAGCCGATCTTCAACGGAGCAAGTGGTCCAAGCCGATCCGCGACTCAAGGAGCCGAGCGACGCCAATTCAACAATTTAGTTCTTCCTCTTGTAGTTCTTGAGCGACTGTAATCAAATTGTTGATATAAATAAAAGGTGATATTCTTTTATCTTAGTTTCTTTAAATTCTCGCATCATGATATCTTTTCAATTCTTGAATACTTTCTGTGTGATGATGTTTGAGTAATACTCCGCTCGTCGAGGAGTCGAGACGATCAATAGAATGATGATGTAATATATCTTAAATCGATTCTTGAATCCTACGAGTTTTGTAAACCCTAGCAAGTTCAAGAATCGACGACCCAATTCGTTGCGATGCTTTCTTGATTGATATCGCTCGAGATTGGGGAGTTACGATCGTTTCTTGAAATTGTTATAGGCTAGAATATGAATGATATCGATGAAAGAACAAGGGTTAACTGATGAAACCCTAGTTTCATCAAGAAAGCCCTAACTCTCATCGATCATCATTGATCTAGTATCAATCCTTCGAAGGACAAGAACACGAAATCTTGAGATTACATCACGTCTATAGATCCGATCGATTCCTACGAGCCTCATTTAGATTCTTGACATTTGGTTGGAAATATCATCGAAACACCGATTCTTGATTTGTTTATCAGTTTCTTGATTCTTGATTAAACATCGTGACACCTGAAACAATCGATAAATTCTTGAATCATGTTTTCTTTTCTTTTCGATTAACTTTTCGATTCAAACAAATTAAACATAGAAACGAATCGCACAATCCCTGTGGACGATCCGCACTCGCTTACGATCTACAATCGACACAGTAATTGAAACTCATTGATTGTGAATTTTATTCAATATTACCGACACATTGAAACTCATTCGCTTTATTCAATTTACACAAACAAGAAATCATTTCAATCAAGGACAGATCTGTACTATAAATGGAATGATACCACTCTTCAATACAGAGGCGCCTTTTAAGTGAACCGGCACTGCAGGAGCTTGAGAACTCCGTAGTTAAGTGTATTCGAGCCAGGGAAGTTCTGGGATGGGTGACCTCCTGGGAAGTGGCCCCCGGTCGGGTCCGGTTCGTCCCGAAGGACAAAACCGTGCGACTACGGTCAGAGCTGACAATACTCTCTGTATTAGGGGTGGGTCATGACAGCTTTGGCCCAGACTTGTGTACGAGATGGAGGTCTACAGATCCATGGGCTTAGCAGGTTTTTACCCCCATTTCGTGCAGGATTTCTAGTGTTTCGATGCACCGTTGACTTAACTGACCAGAAAGGAGGTTCTTTTTCTTTGGACTGAGGCATGCGTGCGGAGTTTTCAGCAGTTGAAGACTCAGTTGACAACTACACCAGTTCTTTCTTTGCTTTCTGGTTTGGGCGACTTTGTTGTTTAACTGTGATATTTCGCGAGTGGGGCTCGATTTTGTGTTGATATGGCATTATAGAGTTATCGGTTTTGCTTCGCGACAGTTGGAGGAAGTACGAGCAAGATATCCCACCCATGATCTGGAGATGGCCACGGTGGTCGTGCGTTGAAGATTTGGAACACTACTTATGTGAATGGTCGTGTCAGATTTTCACGGACCACCAGAGCTTAATGTACATCTTCCTGCAGCGGGTTTTGATTGTTGAGACAGCACCGTTGGATGGATCTTGTGAAGGATTGTGTTTCTGAGATCCTCGTTACCCATAGCAAGGCGATTGTGGTAGCTGATGCTTTGAGTCGTAGGCCCGTGGTTAGCTTGTTCCAGTTGTGTGCAGTTCTGAGGCAGTCTTCAGCAGATTTATAGTTCTTGTGTGATCGTGGAGTACAGCTAAGTTTGCCTTTATTAAGGGGACAACTTGCTCATGTCCGCGCCCGTCCATTTTTCCTTAATCGTTTTCACGAGGCACAGCCCGCCGATGCTCGTTTGTCAGATATTGATCAGTCGAAAATAATGTATTTTTAACACGGCAATTTCCCTATCTTTTGCACTCATTTAGAAGTGTACGGTATTCATATTTCACATATTAGAAAATCAGTCCTAAAATATCAGATTTCATGTATTAGACTTTTAAACCGGCACTTTAAGGGAAATTGACCGCATTTCATGGCATCGCATCATTCCTGTATTGCGCAACACTTGTGTCGAGATTTGTGCAGGAAATTGCAGGAGCAAAGCCAAAAGAGCTGATGAAAACTACGCCAACTCAATGATTTCAGATCTGGTAGCAATTCAGAAGGAATTATACAAATCAATATATCCTAAAAAGGCCCAATAATCAGCCCAAGCTTGTACCAGAAAGCCCAATCCCCAAGGCTCATAAACCGCCGCGGATCCGCGGCGGCAGCCTGCTTGCGCCGCCGATCCGCCGCATTCTTGCCACGTCACCAGTTTATTTTTAGGGCATAATTCCTCTCTCAGTCCCAGAAGCTCAGAAAGACACGTCAAATTCCAGAATTATCTCGAAGCTTCTACCGGATCAGCAAAGAAGATTAAGCAAGGCTAATCTTAATTAAGCTCCTAACAAACTATTTCTAGAAGCTCCCTCCTAACTAATCACATCTAGAAGCTTCTCCTCTAACTAAATTTTGGAGGGAAATTCAAATTTCCTCAACAAACTTTTGGAGGGAAACTTAAAATTCAAATCCTAGATCTAGGGTTTTGAGATCTATAAATAGGAGCCTAGATCTAAGGGTTGTTTTTTGTTCATTCTTACACCATTTTCTTCCACAAGTCTAGTGACAAGACTTGTGCGAAACCCTAACCCTAATTCCACTCCAAATTCAAGATCCCGATTACCAATCAAGCAAGAAGCCTTCAACCTTTTAGGAGCCGAGCCGATCTTCAATCGGGTAAGTGATCCAAGCCGATCCGCGACTCACGGAGACGAGCGAAGCCAAATCGACGATCGAGTTCTTCCTCTTGTAGTTCTTGAGCGATTGTAACGAAATTGTTGATATAAATAAAAGGTGAAATTCTGTAATCTTGTTTTCTTTAAATTCTTGCATCATGATTAGATCTCAATTTGTGATTGTGGTTCTTGTTGTGATGTTCGAGTAAAACTCCACTCGTTAAGGAGTCGAGACGATCAATAGAATGATGATGTAACAAATCTTAATACGATTCTTGAGTCCTACGAGCTTTGTAAACCCTAGCAAGTTCAAGAATCGATGACCTAGTTTCATTGCGATGCTTTCTTGATTGTGATCGCTCGAAATTAGGGATCTACGATCGTTTCTTGAATTTACTAGAGGCTAGAATGTGAATGATATCGACAAAAGAACAAGGGATAAGATGAAACCCTAGTTTCATAAGAAACCCCTAATTCTTGATCGATCATCATCGATCTAGTATCAATTCATCGAAGGATGAGAATACGTCATTGTAAGATTACATCACATCTATAGATCCAATCGATTCCTACGAGCCTCATTTAGATTCTTGATATTTGGTTTGGAAAAACCATCAAACTATCAATTCTTGATTCTATCTTTTTCTTGTTATTAGATCTATATTTTCTAATTCTTGAACTTCAAATATAAATCATGAATTGCTTTGTTTACTTTTCTTTTCCTTAAAGTTTCAACTCACCTAATTCGAAACACGAACGATTACACTTTTCCTGTGGACGATCCGCACTTACTAACGCGCTACAATCGATACCATTATTGATTGCGGTCAAAATAATTTTGGTTGTGATTTCTATTCTATTTTCTCAAATGACACAACAGAAATTATTTCAATCAAATGGCGCCGTTGCCGGGGATCATTTGAATTGATACTTTTACATCCAATCAAGAAAATATTACAATCAAATGGCGCCGTTGCCGGGAATAGTGCGCTAATTGTTCGTATTTTGAAATTTGAGTTAAAAAATTTATTCCATTATAATTTTTAGATCTAAATTCGTGCAAACACTAATACGTGTGTTGTGATTTGATTGCGAGGAAATCTGGAATCACTGGAGCTTGGATAAAATTTTTGTGAATATTCTAGAGAGCTGAGAAATTGTACAGAAGCTTGCTGAAGATTTTTTGTGCAGAGAACTGCCTAGGTGACCGCGATTCCGCGGTAGATACCCACCAATTGCGGCGGTTACGCGGCAATCTTTCTTCTTCACTGTACCAATTTTTCTCTGTAAGTCTCTCACTTTCTTATCTCCCCTATCTGCTCCAACTAATATTTTGTGCAGGTTTCTTTGCAAATAATCGCAGCGCCGCACAAAAAAGCAAAATAAAAATTTGTGCGTGTTTTGATTTTTGGTTGTTTGCATAATTAATACGGAAAATTAAGGGGCACGACCAAATCCAGATTAGGTGGGGATTTCATTACCCTTCCTAAGCCCCAAAAATCACAAACTTGCATCCGCATTTACCCTCATTAACTAAAAAATATCTAGAGATGACTCTAGGGACCGTCGCACTCAATTAGGACAGAAGAAGGCCGTGGGTAATTCATTGCTTATCCGCGTTTTCTTGTGGTGTCTAAGGCGAGTGTGTCTAAGGCTAGTGGTTTTTAATTAGGCCCACCACTTACGTAGTGGAGTACCTTCCCACTTACCTGGCATTTATCCGGCCACAGGGGGACAAAGAGGCAGTGGAGGATTCTATCCTGCGACTTGTCTTTTGGCAGTTAGGAACGGTCTAGAGCCGGACCTAGGTGACCACTAGATTCTAGGGTTTTGTGTGTTGCATTTGTTGTGTCGCATCATTTTTTTCAAAAATCCGTCCCTTTTTCAAAGCAAACACCGCATTCATTCTCTCCCCTAATTATAAATTCACGCTGCCACTTGTACTAATCCTTTTTAGTACAAGATAAGCTGGACAAGGGATTCTAGTGCCTGTTCAGTCCGCGTCCCCCGATTGACCGAAAAGTCGGTATTTCTACACTTACCTTTTCTTTACCCACCACCACGCCCACATCGATGGATCCACCTCCATCGAACTTCTTTACCACTACCCTGCCGCCGTCCGTTGGTGTGCAGAATCCACCTCGCATTTCTCTCCAAGAGAGATACTATCCTACACGAGGCCCACTTTCCACCTGTCTTTCCATTCCACCAGCCAACGGGGAAAATTTTCAAATAAAACCCCAATACATCAACCTTCTACCAAAATTTCACGGTCTTGAGTCTGAAGACGCATACGTGTTTATCACGAAATTTGAAAATGTATGAGCAATGATGGGTACTTCACAGCTTTCTGTGGATGCTTTACGTCTTCGTCTTCTCCCATTCACCTTGTGCGATTTAGCCGAGAAATGGCTATATAACACTACCGCACATTCCATTTCAAATTGGGACGAATTCGTCAAAGCATTCCTTAAGAAATTCTACCCACATCAAAAGACAGCTCGAATCCGTAGCGAAATCTATCAATTCACCCAGCTTCCAAATGAAACATTTTCAAAATGTCTTGAACGCTTCAAGGATCTGTTAGTCTAATGTCCACATCACGGCATCCCGAGATGGGAACTGTGCCGAATCATTTATGAGGGCATTACTCCTTACACAAGACAGACCTTTGAATCCATGTGTCAAGGCAATTTTATGACCAAAGATGATGGGGAAGCCTGGAAATTTTTAGAAGATTTCGATGAAAAATCTTTACAGTGGGAGGGTATGAGTCAATCGTCTAAGGATGGCAATGATATTTCCATAGGAATTAGAGCTGAAATTTCAGCTTTACACAAGAAATTTGACGCTATGGAAAACAAATTTTTAGCAGCCCCCCTAAGTCAAATGTCACTCTCCAAAACTGTATGTGGCTGCTGTTCTGATCCGTCTCACTTGACGGAAGAATGTCCGTTTCAAGGTCATGAGCATACCAATGCAGCATTTCAAAGACCTAGAAACGATCCATCTTCCTCCACATATGATCAGGGTTAGAGGAATCACCCTAACTTTGCTTGGAACCAATCCCAATCTCAAAACACGGTTCCAAACACGAATCATTTCCAAAGGGTCCCTCCACCACAACAGCAGCCACCACTTCAATTGAGTCAGCACCCCTTCCAATCACAGAACTTCCAAAATCCGGCCAATACTTTTGCACCGTCTAGTCCTTTGCAATTGACCGGTACAAATAATACCTCTGCTCTAGCACAAACCTTGGATACTTTCATGAAACAATCCATCCAAGGGACGGCAAGTTTGCAATCTTCCATCGAGAATGTGATGAAGATCATTGTCTCTCAAAATGATATTATCAAATCGATGGAAGCACAAATTGCACAACTAAAAGCCGAGATGAGTGCAAGAGAGAAAGGGAAACTTCCAGCTCAACCTTTACCCAATCCGGGCTATTCACATCCTATGGATGCAATCATGTTGAGATCTGGAAGAGTGCTTGACACTCACGTTGGGGAAGAGTTTGATGATACAGAAAAATCAATCAATAATACCCCGGCTGAGACCTTTTCTCACACACACACTTCTAATTCTGACCCCAGTTCTTCTACCCCACCACCTTCTTCTGAGCCTATTCTTCGTTTCCCAAAAGGTTCGCCACTTCAGCCCACCTCTTTTACCCCTCCACGGACGATCCCCACTTCTATTTTGGGATCGGTTCCACACACACTTCCTTCTGCTATGATGGACCCAGCACTTATTGCTAAAGCACCTTATCCGAATCGGTTAAGGGCTAACACACCGAGTCCACATATGGAGAAGATCATGAACATGTTTAAGCAAGTTAACATCAACATCCCTCTCCTAGATGCCATCCAACAAGTTCCGTCTTATGCGAAAACTCTTAAGAACTTGTGCACTAGGAAGAAGAAGACTCAAGTGCCCAAGAAGATATTCATGACAAAAATAGTAGACACGGCCTTCCCCCAGCAATTACCAAGGAAACGTAAGGACCCTGGCTGTCCTACTATTTCCATTTCTATCGGGGGAAAACACATCAACCGTGCTCTACTAGACCTTGGCGCTAGTGTTAACTTGCTTCCATATTCGGTTTACGAGCAACTAGGTATCGGAGTGTTAAAGCCCTCGAGCATAACTCTCCAGATGGCTGACCGATCAATCAGCAAACCTAGGGGTGAACTGGAGGATATGTTAATAAAAATCGGGGAATTTATCTTCCCTGTGGATGTTATTGTACTTGATACACAGCCTGTAGCGAACCCACAGAATCAAATTCCGGTGATTTTAGGTCGACCCTTTTTGGCCACTTCCAATGCTATCATAAACTGTCGTAATGGTTCTATGACCCTATCTTTCCGGAATAGGTCAATAGAGCTGAACATTTACAAGTTGGGAAGTGTATCCTCTGAACCTACTGCTCAGGTCTGTTCTGTCGACTTAATGGATGTCGACAGCAACGAATTTGATGATCCTCCTGATATCGATCTTGACTCTTTTCATACGTTATTGTTTGACCCAACTATGTATCATACACATACGGACTCTTCCACTGAGATGTTCGGGTCAACAACTAACACTGATTATGAATTGCTTTTAGAGTCTGAAGATCACCCCGCACTTTGTGATGACATTATTCATCGGGGTATTGATGGAACTTTTGAGGAGATCTTCGCTGATGAACTCGCATTTTTGAATGACACGGGTGTTTAGATGAATCATGTCCCACTCAATGAAATTGAACTTCCACCCCTTCCTCTGAACTGTAAAAAGAATGCGAGTAATCCATCACATTCACTGCATTGTCTCTCCAATACGAGACGCACCCATATTCTATTCCACCACTTAACCTTTCCCCATTTTTTCTTCCACCAACCAGAGCACTGCATTGATAAATTTTTTGAATGGTTGGTGTTAACATTCGGTCTTTGCAAAGCTTGGCATCGACCATTGATTTTTGACCCCCTCATGTGATTTTCAAAGATTAATATTGCATAACTCAAATTTGGGGGGGGGTATTTAATCGGGCTCCTGAAAAGAAAATTTTACAAAATTTTGAGCCAAAAATAAGTTTGGGGGAGGATCTTCACTTATATATTTTGCCCCCACTAATAAATTCCTCCCAAGCTTACAGGTTTTTCAAGATTTAGTAGATGGCAACAGTGAGGACACTATTGAAAACAAGTTTGGGGGAGGTTTGTGCTTATTTTCGTATCATTTCCATATCATTTGTATAAGCACAAAACATTTTTTGAAAACCTATAAAAATTTAAAAATTTTCAAAAATAAAAATATTTTTTGTACATAAATAAGATAATAAAAGATTAGATAGTGAAAAATTGCATCCATGAGATTAGAAAAATTTAAGAAAACTAAGAAAATTAGAAGTTTTCTTATACGAACTAGTAATAAGTAGTTATGAGCCGTTGTCCCAAGGGTTAATAAGATGAAGGTAGTCACTAATCTGAGGATAAAAATAAGTCTGAAAAATAGTTCCTATTCTGGAAGCCAAACATTTTGAACGTTGATACCCTGCTATTCGCACTTACAAACGTCTTGAAGCCTGGGATAGTAGAGGATACCTTGAAATGCTCGTCTTAAAGCCAAAAGTATGAAGGAAATAAAAAGAAAAAGTGAATAAAAAAATATAAAGTGGTGAGAAAAATGAACACCGGCTTTGTTATCACCGAGGGCAATACAAAATATATAGCGAGGGTGCCTTTTCACCTAGTGCCCTAAGGCCAACTGGTCTGGGAGTCACTGCTATGCCTGAGGTGGTGCAAGACGAGGAAAATACACCAAATAAGCAAGCACATGAGTAATCGGTCGGTTAGTACCTCAAGAAGTATTAACGGTCGCATGAAAGTGTGTGAGCACATCTAAATATCCATTAATTAAAAAGTACTGAGGCTGATGGGCAAGAGTATGATAGCTTGAATTGAATTCTCCGGGTGTAGGGATGTCCTTTACACACACGCAGGGTGATATGATCGATGTTTGGAAGAAAAATAGGAATGAAGAATAAGATGATGTTTTATTGAGAGAGGACGTGATTTCTGACATCTTTTCATGACTATTAAGATAGGGCTCATGACAACCGAAAAGCTAGCTTAGTTGGAAACCCTAATTTTCAAGGCTTTTCTTTTACAATTCTTTTCTTTAAATGTAATATTCATGATCTTTCTTTTATTATTGGATTTTGTGGGTGCAATCCGCTGAAAACCCTTAGGAGACAACACTCCTCCTACTAGGGACACCTAGAGGTTTAAAGGCTTGTTGCACGTGCTCAGTGCAATCGTGTTTCCTACGAAAGTGAGCTAGTTAGTTTTTCTCTTTCTTTATTTTCTCCTTCTCTTTTTAATAAAACATTCGCTCGAGACGATCGAAATTAAGTTTGGGGGTATTTGATCAGTCGAAAATAATGTATTTTTAACACGGCAATTTCCTTATCTTTTGCACTGATTTAGAAGTGTACGGTATTCATATTTCACATATTAGCAAATCAGTCGTAAAATATCAGATTTCATGTATTAGAATTTTAAACCGGCACTTTAAGGGAAATTGACCGCATTTCATGGCATCGCATCATTCCTGTATTGCGCAACACTGTAGGGTTCCTAGGCACTCCCAAGAAGTCTCACAAGGCATCAACCATGCCAATTTCAAAATTTATACGTACCGAGAAACCCTAATACGGATCGTTGGCTAGAAGTTTAGGCGAAAAAGAAACTAGTTAACTACTTTAACTAAGAGTACGGAAATACAACCTTTGTAGATCCGTTCCTCCACCTCCACGGCTCCGTGATGAAGTCCTCTCCGCTGTCCAAATGCAATCCCGGGCTCTAGCGTCGGCTTCATCGGAGAAGAAGCGGGCTAGGTCATCGACGACGATGCCGAAGATGATCTACGTCGAGGCATCGCTAGATCAAGCTCCAACTTCACCAAGTCAAGAAAACTTGTGAAGGAAACATACTCTACTACTTGGCAAGAGGTAGAGGATGAAGAAATAGGAAGTGGGTTCACTTTAGAATTGGATTTCTCACTCTTTTTCATCAATCACCATTGATGGAATCTAGTTTTTCTTCTTGAAGAAGAAGAAGAAGAAGATAATATGATTAGTATTATAATAAGAATAATAAAATCATTCTTATCATAATCATGAACCATGGTCAAGTGTAGAGAACTAACTAAGGTTTAAGTGAATGGTTAGGGTTAAGCATGAGACAAAATGGTCACTTTAGTCAAAGCTTCATGAAGCTTCAAAGATAAAACAAAACTAGCAACCATTTTCCCTTTTTCTTTCCAAAATAAATAAATAAATAAATAATAAAGAAAAGCAAAACCCTAATCATTAACTTAACCATGGTTTAATCTTTACACTTAACCAAGTTAACATGTATCATCAAACATGATACAATCAAGTGCACAAAAGCATATCACATATACAACTTGTGAACTTCTAGTGAGAAAATCCATTTAAGTGAACCTATATTTGTTAATGTAAAGTGATATATCAAATATATAATTATACATTAAATCATTAAATCAACACTTGATTTAACGACCCGGTCATATCGCATATAACCGACTAATATCAATAGTAACAACTTATCGAATCAACACTTGATCCGATAACCCGGCTATATCGCATATAACCGATCAATGTCACAAATCGCGAGAATCGAATACAGTATCACATACTGGTATCGTTCTCGGTCCCGCACATATCTCATATGCGCTCCTATTTCGTTTCGCTTGAGCCAGGAAATCTCTGTGTAGGACTCTAAAGACTCGTCAATACGCCGCAACAGATGATGATCATATCAAACACCCACAAGCCGCAAGCGGTCTGCTAAACGTAACGGCCACCCGGGTATTGAGCGATGAGAAGATCGACGAGCAAGCCCGCTCACACTTGTTCTTATAAGATTTTTGCATTTTTCATACCGCCCAATTTTTATCACATTGCATATCCGTCGATACTCTTGAGCCGTGTTTGCTAGTCAATTGCAGGATACAGGCTCTCGGTTCTAAAACGATGAAATTCATGGAAAATACGGAAAAATCCGGGTTCCTGCCAAACACAGATAAAACACGGCCTCCGCCCTTCATCCGTATGTTGCCAGATACCAGTAGGAAGACAAAATGTCAAATCAATGCACAAGGCTCAATGGTAGCACAAGATCCAAGAAATCTACGCGGAGCTCGAGGCAATCATGACAAAATCTTGACAAAAAGTCCACCTTTCCCTCAACAGAAATTCTGGAAAAATCGTGGATCCAAATTGATAAAATACATATGCCAGAATAATGTACACAGCAAACCAGGAAAGCCCAAAAAAAAGCAGAAGCCCCAATTCCTCCAAAGGGCCGCGGATCCGCGGCCAAAGGGGGGTCTAGGCCGCGGATCCGCGGCCGTACTAGCGCCGCATGCGCAGGGTTTTGTGGGGTATTTTGGTCATTGTACAGGTGTTCTGGTGGTTGCCCTAGGTTTTCATTTTTTGGCCTATAAATAGCCCAGAACTTTGTGAAGGAAAGGGTCCATTCTTGTATTTTCATCTTGCTAAGTTTAGTTGTGTTTCTTCTTCCTCTTCTCACCTCTTCTCCATTAAACTTGTAGTGAGCTTGTGAGTGAAGAGTGATGAATAAAGAAGAACCATTTATTATCATGCTTGTCTCTTTATTTTGTTAAATGTTGTAACCTTAATTCGTTAAGTAGTTGTTGTTATTTCCTTGTTGTTTCTTTCTTCTCTCTTTTTCTTTATCCTTACATACGACAATGACGCTTACGCTCGATCCTCGCCAAGGTGAGGTCGCAAATAGCTAGTCGTATTCTTCTAATCTCTTTCTTTCTATCTTCCTCTTTTGTTTTGTTTTATTTTTCCGTATTATGATGTGTGAGTAGTTCATTCTTGTTAGGGTAGGATAAGGGAAGTTTGAGAGAAGGAAATCTCTCTCACTCTTTCCTTGCCCAACAGCTTAAATCAACTCCCGTTAATTGAACCACAATCCGCTCCTTGCGGCACCCTATCCTACATGATAGCGGTGATTCCGTAGTGAGACCGGTTGTGGTTGAATTAACCGGAGGTTATGGCTAAGAGCCAAGAACGGACGGACAAGCACCAAAAGGAAGGACTTATGCGTTGGAAAGCCTAGCTTATACTCGCAAGTTCCTTCCTAGTCGTGCTAATCCCCGTTGTTGCCGATTACCGTAACACCGATATTAAGAGGGGCAACGAAAGATGTGGAGACTCCTAACTCAAACTAACCTAATCCTAACCCTAACAAGCTCGCTTTAAATATCAACTTAACACTTAGATAATCACAAACAAAAATCTGAACAACCGGACTTAACTCGTTAAAACACATTGAAAAAGACTCCCATCTCCCTGCGGACGACCCGTACTCAACCGGCTAGCTACAAGCGAAACCGTCTTGATTTCGGTATTTAAAACTAAACTTGAACACGAACATACTCTGTCAATCAAATGGCGCCGTTGCCGGGGAGACGGTAGTTTATTTCTTTGTGTAATTTCGGGTTAATTTGTAAGTATAAAAAAAACGAAAAAAATATACTTTGTAAAAAATCATCTTGTTATTTTTGATTAGCTTTTGTGCAAGTGTGCAGTAAAATACAAGGTTTGAGTTCAGTGGCCAAGACGTTGAAAATACGGAGTTCAAGTACAGTGCCAAAGACGTGGGAAGATAGACCCACAGTTCGCGGCTACACCGCGATGGACAAAAACGAAGCATCCGGTCTACTGTAAAAATCTGGAGCATATACAGTGAGCATATCAGAATTCCACACATCCAGACAGGCAGAAGACACCAACAGGAGGTCACCACAGAAAAACGAAGCCCCAACTCTCTGTTCCTGCCGTGGATCCGCGGCAATAGAGGGCTCAGGCCGCGGATCCGCGGCCATTTGGTGGCCTTGGGCTGCCATCTTTTCTCTGTAAGTCTCTCTGCTCCTTTCCACTCCCCTGGACTCCACTGAATTGTGTTTTCTACAGCTTTCTTTGCGCAAATTCTTCTCCCCCTTCCAATAAACTGTTCTTGTGCAGGATTCTTTGCGCCGCAAAAATAAAAATTGTTTGTAGTTGATTTGTTACTGCTTTGCATTTCTTTAATACGGACTTAAGGGGCTTGAAACCAATCTAGATTGGGTGGGGATTTCATCACCCTTCCCAGGACCCCAAAAATCACTAAAGCATATGCATTGTCCATTGTAAATTAAAAAAATACTAGACTTCAGCCCTAAGGACTTCGCGCTCATTAGGAGAAGATAAACCGTGTTTAGAACCTCGCTTAACCGTATATTGTTTACGGGGTGTCTAGGAAAGTGTTAAAGGCGCAACCGCCTAAAGAGAAAGGGTTATTTAATTAAGGAACTTCGCGAAAGCGTTGGACAACCTCCGCTTATCTCTGCACTTACCTGGCCTCGTGATCAGTGTATTTTTAAGCCCGTTTCTCGACACTGTTTAACTTCGACAATCAAGTTCAGGAACAGGTCTAGTAGACCTAGGTTACCCTAGATCTAGGTGTGATTGTGCATATCTTGTTTGTGATTGCTTAAGCCGTATTTCCGTACATATTTCTGTAAATCTCTTTCTAAAAAAAAAAAAGAAAAGAAAAAAAATCAAAAACTTTTATAAAAACTTGCCCTTTTGTCGCCAAATCCATTTTCACCCACCACCCATCGCCTTTCTCCATTGACGTTTTCTTACCCTCACCTTCTTCGCTTTGACTATACTAAACTCGTTTAGTGTATGTCCGCTTGGACTCGGGACACTAGCGCCCGTCTAGTCCGCGTTACGTTAGTCGCGACCGACTACGCGATCGACTCCGAAGTCGATACTCCGTCCACTCCTCTTTCACCCCTTCCTTTGCCGGCCAACTCCGACGTTGACCGGAATTCTGTTCATACATCTTCACCTTCACCTTCACCAACCTCTTCTTCCGCGATGTCGGGATTTAATCCGAACATCTCTTTGACCACCGCTGGATTGGCTCCACCTCCTACGGAGACCAATCTTCCACCACCTCCGCCTGTTGTAGCGCAGCAGCGAATTGCGCTCCAGGATCGTTTCTACCCCACCCGTTCTGCACTTCCCACCTGCCTTTCTCTTCCTCCGGCCAATGGGGACAACTTTGAAATTAAGCCCCATTTCATCAACATGCTTCCACGTTTTCATGGGCTTGAATCTGAAGATGCCTATATCTTCATCAATAAATTTTAAAACGTCTGTGCCATGATGAAAACAACCCAGCTGTCGGACGATGCTATACGTCTATGGCTCATTCCGTTCACTTTATGCGATCTCGCTGAAAAATGGCTGTATAGCACCGCTTCCCATTCAATCACCAGCTGGGACGAGTTTGTTAAAGCGTTTCTGAAAAAATTCTATCCAAATCATAAGACCGCAAGAATTCGAAATGAAATCAACCAATTCTCCCAGCTTCCTTCTGAACCCTTCTGGAAGTGCTTTGACCGGTACAAAGACCTTCTTGTTCAGTGTCCTCACCACGGTATAGAAAAATGGCAGCTCTGCCAAACCTTATACGAGGGACTGAACCCAGCAACGAAGCAGTTGCTGGAAACCATCTGTCAGGGCCACTTCCTATCGAAATCTGACGCGGAAGCGTGGCAGTTCTTTGACGATCTTGCGGAGCAAACGCTACAGTGGGAGAGCACCAGACCGACTTCTTCTTCTTCTACCTCCACTTCTACCGGTCAGTCTAGGGTAGGAATCCACCAACTTGACGTCTCTATTGCGATGAAAGCTGAAATGGCTGCTATAACAAGAAAGCTTGAAGCAATAGAGAGCAAATTTTCTGCTCCTGCTCCTGCTCCTGCCCCTGTTCTCCCCCTTCGTACCATCTGCGCTTGTTGTTCCGATCCTTCCCACTTGACCGGAGAGTGTCCTTACAATCCACCCCCGCAAGGACAGGATCAGGTTAATGCTGCCTTCCAGCAAAGACCGAGAAATGATCCATAATCTTCCACCTATAATCCCGGTTGGAGGAACCACCCCAATTTCGCCTGGAATCAGAATCAGAATCAATTCCAGGGCAACAATTTCCAAAGGGCCCCTCCGTCGCAACAACAAGCGCAGCAACAAACTCAACACCAATATCAGCAGCCCTTCCAACCCCAGCCTTTCCAAAACCAGATGAACAACTTTGCACCCAACAACTCTTTTCCACCAAACAACTTTGTTCCGTCAAAAAACGATAAGGTTTCCTCGCTCGAGCGAAGTCTGGAGGCGTTTGTTAAACAATCGACTCAATCCACCGCCAACATCCAGTCTTCGATTCAATCTTTAGTGCAACACACTGCCGCACACGGGCAAAGCATCAAGACCATCGAGGCCCAGATTGCACAGCTGAACGCGGCCTTGAGCGAGCGAGAGAAGGGGAAGCTCCCGTCCCAGCCACTTCCAAATCCCGGTCACCCACATAATGCACATGTTGCTCTTGAACAACAAAACCATAATGTGAGTGCCGTGACTACACTGAGATCGGGAAGGATGCTGCAAAACAACATTGGCAAACGGATCAACGATGACACCCCGGCCACCGCTTCTTCTTCTTCTCCTTCTTCTTCATCTTCTCCTTCATGTTCTTCTCTGAACGGACCCACTTCTCACTCCACGAAAACACCTATTCTAGGATCCGTTCCAACTCCACAATCTCCTCCTCCAGCATTAGACTCAACCAATTTTCAAAATGTCCCATTTCCAAACCGGTTGAGATCTAATAAACAAAATCCTCAAATGGATAAGATTCTGGAGTTATTTAAGTAAGTTAACATTAACATTCCTCTTTTAGATGCTGTCCAACAAGTCCCGTCTTATGCGACAATCTTAAAGGACTTGTGCACGAAAAAGAGGAAGTCTCAGGTACCCAAGAAAGTTTTCTTGGCTAGTGCTGTGAGTGATGCCCTTACCCAATCTTTACCACAAAAACGGAAGGACCCTGGCTGTCCTACGATTTCAATTACCATTGGGGATAAGAACATCAACCGCACACTATTAGATCTTGGTGCCAGTGTTAACTTGCTTCCGTATTCAGTATACGAGCAATTAGGCGTCGGAGAGCTGAAGCCCACGCACTGCACTCTCCAAATGGCCGAGGATGTGTTGATAAGAGTCAGGGACTTCATATTCCCCGTTGACTTCATTGTATTAGATACACAGCCTTTAGCTAACCCCCGGAATCAAATTCCGGTGATACTCGGTCGCCCATTTCTCGCAACCTCAAATGCTGTGATCAATTGTCGCAATGGTTCGATGAACCTCTCTTTTGGAAATATGACAATTGAACTCAACATTTTTAGGTTGGGGAATCAGCCCGCCGAACCTAATGCTCATATACTGGACGTCTGCTCGATCCAGGAGATCACCCCCGAAGAGTGTGAATTCGAGGAGTTTCCATTTGATCACGATAATATTGACGCCACTAGTGCGTTTCTCTTCGAACCTGCTGCTGTTTCTGCGCCCGACAATGACTACGAGTGTTTCACATTCACGAACGATCTTAGCCGCGCACAACCCGAGTTTGAATCTTTCGACTTTCCGGATGAGTTGCCTGAACCATCCAACTCGGTTGCTTACACTCGCTTTGAACCTTTGCTGGAGTCCTTTGAGTTCGAGACCTTTGCACCAATCTTGCCTTCCATCGTTTCACCTCCAACGCTCGAACTCAAGCCTTTGCCGTCTCACCTTAAGTACGCTTACTTAGGTGAGAACGAGACCCTACCTTTCATCATCTCGGCTTCTCTAGCTCCCGAGCAAGAGAAAGCCCTTCTCGCGGTCTTGCACAGCAACAGGCAAGCTTTTGGCTGGTCCATGGCGGACATCAAGGGGATTAGTCCCCTCATCGTTGAGCATCACATTCATCTGATGGATGATGCCAAACCAGCCCGGGATCCACAAAGACGTCTTAATCCAGTCATGAAGGAGGCTGTGAAGAAGGAGATCGTCAAATGTCTAGATAGTGGTATCATTTACCCTATCTCTGATAGCCAGTGGGTTAGCCCCATCCACGTTGTCCCCAAGAAGTCGGGCATCACGGTCATAACCAACGAGGCGAACGAGTTAATCCCTACTCGCACCCAAACTGGGTGGCGAGTTTGCATTGATTACAGAAAACTCAACGCCGCAACGCGGAAAGACCACTTTCCGCTACCCTTCATTGACCAGATGCTTGAACGATTGGCCGGACACGAGTACTACTGCTTTCTTGATGGCTACTCCGGCTATAATCAAATTCCCATCGCCGAAAAAGACCAGGACTAGACCACTTTCACTTTTCCTTTCGGCACGTTTACATATCGACGCATGCCCTTTGGGTTATGCAATGCGCCCGCTACCTTACAGCGGTGTATGATGGGAATTTTTTCGGACATGGTGGAAAATGTTTTGGAGATTTTCATGGATGACTTCTCCATCTTCGGCGACTCCTTCAACGAGTGTTTGCTGCATCTTGACGCTGTCCTTACCCGATGTAAGGACAAGAATCTCACTTTGAACTGGGAGAAATGCCACTTCATGGTGTGCGAAGGTATTGTCTTAGGACATATCATCTCGCAAAATGGCATAGAGGTTGACAAAGCAAAGATTGAGGTCATTTCCAATCTGCCTCCTCCCCGATGCGTCAGAGATATCTGAGCCTTCCTTGGCCATGCCGGTTTCTATAGACGGTTTATCAAGGACTTTAGCAAGATTGCTAGGCCCTTGACTCTTTTGCTGGCCAAGGATACGCCTTTCGACTTCAACTCGAGCTGTGTGACTGCCTTCGAGTCACTGAAACGCTCACTCACTTCTGCTCCCGTTCTTTCTTCTCCTGACTGGACGCACCCATTCGAGATTATGTGTGATGCATCCGACTTTGCCATCGGTGCTGTCCTTGGACAGCACATCAACAAGATGCCGTACGTAATCTATTATGTGAGCCGAACCCTGAACGACGCCCAACTCAACTATACAACAACTGAGAAGGAATTCTTAGCTGTTGTATTTGCTTTAGAAAAGTTCAGGCCCTACCTCATCGGCTCCCCAGTCATTGTCTACACAGACCATTCAGCTCTGCGCCATCTTTTTGCGAAGAAAGATGCAAAATCTCGGTTAATACGTTGGATCCTCTTGCTTCAAGAGTTTGACCTTGTCATTAAGGACAAACGAGGATGTGAAAACGTAGTTGCCGACCATCTCTCACGACTTCCTTCTTCGCCTTCGCTTCCAATTCTAATTAACGACGTTTTCCCGGATGAACAACTCTTGACAGTATCGTGCGAACCCTGGTTCGCAGATATTGTGAACTATTTGGCCACGGGATTACTACCAACCGAATGGTCAGGTCTGGACAGACTTCGCTTCTTATCCCAAGTAAAACACTTTTACTGGGACGAACCCTACTTGTTCAAGTACTGTCCCGACCAGATTATTCGTCGGTGTGTCCCTGATGAGGAATTCAAGAGTGTGCTGTCATTTTGCCACGATCAAGCGTGTGGCGGGCATTTTGGGCCCAGAAAGACAGCTGAGAAGATCTTGCAATGTGCTTTCTACTGGCCACAACTCTTCAAAGACGCTCATGACTATTGCAAGACTTGCTCCCGGTGCCAACACATGGGCCGGATATCCCGGAGGAACGAGATGCCGCTCCAACCAATCTTGGTTGTGGAGATTTTCGATGTTTGGGGGATAGATTTCATGGGGCCGTTTCCCAGCTCTTTCGGGAACTTGTACATCCTTCTAGCTGTTGATTACATCTAAATGGGTCGAGGCTGTGCCCAGCTGAACTAACGACAACAAGGTTGTCGTTAGGTTCCTTAAAGAAAACATTTTCTCCCGGTTTGGGCACCCCCGAGCGATCATTAGCGACAATGGAAGTCATTTCTGCAATAGGACTTTCGAGGCCTTGATGCGGAAATACTCCATTAATCATAAGCTCTCTACGCCCTACCACCCCCAAACCTGCGGGCTGGCCGAAGTTTCAAATCGGCAAATCAAGCAGATACTGGAGAAGACGGTTTCCAAGAATCGTAAGGATTGGTCTCTGAAACTCACTGATGCCCTTTGGGCATTTAGAACCGCTTATAAGACCGACCTTGGCATGTCTCCCTATCGGCTTGTGTACGGAAAAGCCTGCCACCTTCCTGTCGAAATCGAGCATCGCGCATTTTGGGCGATAAAGGAGCTGAATCTGACTCTTGAGGATGCGGGCAGCCATCGGAAGCTGCAGTTGAACGAACTGAACGAGCTTAGGGATGAGGCTTACGATAACGCGGTTGTTGTTAAGAACCGAACGAAGGTGTTTCACGATAAACACCTTTTGCGCAAAACCTTCGTACCTGGTCAGCAGGTATTGCTTTACGACACCCGACTTCACTTCCATCCTGGAAAGCTCAGATCTTGCTGGAAAGGGCCGTATTTTGTGCGGAATGTGTATCCGCAGGGCGCTGTGGATTTGGAAAATCCAAAGGACGGTTCACTTTTCAAAGTAAACGGACACCGATGCAAACCGTACCTTAGCACCGAACCAACAGAGGAGCTCCTGTTCCTACAGGAGCCGGTTTACCCTGAATGATCTTCCTCTGCCTACCTCCAAACTTCGGTTATCCAGCCTAGAACAGCGGACACTGTTCCAAATAAGTTTGGGGGTATGTACAAACCATTTTGTATATATTTGTGTATATTCTTTTTCTTTTCTTTAAAAACATAAACAAATAAATTTTTTTTTATATCGCTAACCGACAATTTTGACCCTTCAAATACTCTCTTCATGCAATGACAGTGAGGACACTGTCCAGTTTAAGTTTGGGGGTACGCTCGGCACGCATTTCTTCCTTTCGCATTCATATGTATATTTTTGCATCTGCATATTAAAATCCATAAAATCCATAAAAATTTGAAAATTTTCTAAAATCATAAAAACTTTTCTGTCAAGTTAGCTTGTGAAAGAACTCTGATTCAACATTTCGACGGTTTTTGTTTGAAAAAATAGGAATAACTAAATCTTATGTTTAGATTTTGAAAACCTGAAAGATAACTCTCCTTTAATGTTAACTATAGCTGATATACGTCTTTACATCACACTACACATGTCATGAATTTTGGGAATTAGATGACAATTCTTTCATGTTTAAACTTTTAAACAGATAAATGATTTTCTGAGGATCAAATAGGTTTGTTCTGAAATAAGTAATGTCAAGAATAGTTTATGAAGTAAAGCGAATATGAAGGAATGTTATTGATACCGTAATTGGAGCTAAGTCTGAAAAATAACCCATCTAAAACTTGATTGGAATGATTACACACCAAACCCACTAAACACGTCTTTTATCCAAAAAAATATTTGAACTGCCGGTTATATCTCCGTTCGTATTAAATCATCTGATTTTCACGACAAACTGTCTTTTGTTTTTGGACCTAGGTAACTTGAGTAATTAAGTCCGCTGGGGTGTTTCTACACCTAATGTCCTAAAACCAACTGGTTTGGGTGCATTGGCCCAAAGCTCGCTAAGAAGCCTAGAAAGTCCAGTTTAAAACAAAGTCAAGCAAGTGTTCTCTCCGAGTTAAAATTCCTAACGGTTCTTTGTGTGAGAATAATCTTGATAAAAGACAGGCTTTAAAAAAAAATTTTTTTTTAACGGAGATATGAAGGTTTTACTCTTTGATAAAGACTATTGCACGTTCACAGAGGTGTGTATGAAATGAAAACAAGAAAAAGGTGGAGTGAAAAATACGATTTAGTTTCCTGTTAAGGAAGATAGAAATTCTGAAGTTGAAACCTTACTGGAAAACGAAACTTGAAAAGTGCTTAACTTTTTATAAAACTTATGTGATCCTTTTAAAATTGTTATCTGGGCTTTATTGTGCGACATGATGACTTTAATCGATCCTTCTGGAACTTAACGACACTATTTGCACTGCACATAAAGACATATAAAATCTGTAGTTAAATAAGAAGCGAGGTGTGAAAAATAAAGGTTCGATAGTCTAGACTTAGGATTATAGAATTGTTATTTTCTAAAACAAAACTTTAGGGTTTGAATCTTAGTCATTTTACAAACCAACTTGACCGGATTTTGTGGGTAGTATCCGCTGAAAACCCTCAGGAGACAGCACTCCTCCTACTAGGGACACCTAGAGGTTTAACGGCTTGTTGCACATGCTCAGTGCAATCGCGTTCCCTGCGAAAGTGAGGTTAGGAAATTTTTTGTGAATAAATGGGCTTTGCTCGGCACGAGCAAATGATAAGTTTGGGGGTGTTTGTTCATATCAGATTTTTGCATTTTTCATACCGCCCAATTTTTATCACATTGCATATCCGTAGATACTCTTGAGCCGTGTTTGCTAGTCAATTGCAGGATACAGGTTCTCGGTTCTAAAACGATGAAATTCATGGAAAACACGGAAAAATCCGGGTTCCTTCCAACCACAGATAAAACACGGTCTCCGCCCTTCATCCGTATGTTGCCAGATACCAGTAGGAAGACAAAATGTCAAATCAATGCACAAGGCTCAATGGTAGCACAAGATCCAAGAAATCTACACGGAGCTCGAGGCAATCATGACAAAATCTTGACAAAAAGTCTACCTTTCCCGCAACAGAAATTCTGGAAAAATCGTGGAGCCAAATTGATAAAATACATATGCCAGAATAATGTACACAGCAAACCAGGAAAGCCCAAAAAATAGCAGAAGCCCCAATTCCTCCAAAGGGCCGCGGATCCGCGGCCAAAGGGGGGTCTAGGCCGCGGATCCGCGGCCGTACTGGCGCCGCATGCTCAGGGTTTTGGGGGGTATTTTGGTCATTGTACAGGTGTTCTGGTGGTTGCCCTAGGTTTTCATTTTTTGGCCTATAAATAGCCCAGAACTTTGTGAAGGAAAGGGTCCATTCTTGTATTTTCATTTTGCTAAGTTTAGTTGTGTTTCTTCTTCCTCTTCTCACCTCTTCTCCATTAAACTTGTAGTGAGCTTGTGAGTGAAGAGTGATGAATAAAGAAGAACCATTTATTATCATGCTTGTCTCTTTATTTTGTTAGATGTTGTAACTTTAATTCGTTAAGTAGTTGTTGTTATTTCCTTGTTGTTTCTTTCTTCTCTCTTTTTCTTTATCCTTACATACGACAATGACGCTTACGCTCGATCCTCGCCAAGGTGAGGTCGCAAATAGCTAGTCGTATTCTTCTAATCTCCTTCTTTCTATCTTCCTCTTTTGTTTTGTTTTATTTTTCCGTATTATGATGTGTGAGTAGTTCATTCTTGTTAGGGTAGGATAAGGGAAGTTTGAGAGAAGGAAATCTCTCTCACTCTTTCCTTGCCCAACAGCTTAAATCAACTCCCGTTAATTGAACCACAATCCGCTCCTTGCAGCACCCTATCCTACATGATAGCGGTGATTCCGTAGTGAGACCGGTTGTGGTTGAATTAACCGGAGGTTATGGCTAAGAGCCAAGAACGGACGGACAAGCACCAAAAGGAAGGACTTATGCATTGGAAAGCCTAGCTTATACTCGCAAGTTCCTTCCTAGTCGTGCTAATCCCCGTTGTTGCCGATTACCGTAACACCGATATTAAGAGGGGCAACGAAAGATGTGGAGACTCCTACCACAATCTAACCTAATCCTAACCCAAACAAGCTCGCTTTAAATATCAACTCAACACTTAGATAATCACAAACAAAAATCTGAACAACCGGACTTAACTCGTTAAAACATATTGAAAAAGACTCCCATCTCCCTGCGGACGACCCGTACTCAACCGGCTAGCTACAAGCGAAACCGTCTTGATTGCGGTATTTAAAACTAAATTTGAACACGAACATACTCTGTCAATCAACACTCCAGTGAATCCAACCAGTAACACTACCGTACAGTCCGGTCTGATCGTCTGATATGTCGCATATCTCGCGTAGGGATGGTAAACGTCAGACCCCAATAGCTCGATAAGTCGTGTCGATATGAGGTCTATAACAATTTGAGAAACTACAGGTAACACTTACCAGTAAATCTCAGCAACCCTGGCCAGGGATTTCCGGTTATAGCCAATCGAACACAGCGCAACATCAACCCTCTATACCGGGAGAGACGAATCCCCTCCTATCGCTTATTGCCTCCATGTGACTCGAGACTGTACCCAAAAACCACCGTTTTGCACGCCCTCTTGGACGTGGTAAGATGGAAATCAAAGCACAGTGGGAACCACAGAAGACTCTATGACGATCTCGGGTCAACAGACTACTCTGTACCAGAGTCACCAGAGAACTGCCATCTGATGTAAGGTATAATACCATCTGGGAGTTCTCGACGAGTCCGTCCAGTATACCCAGTCTCCACTGAGCACCCGTATATCATCTCTGATGTCAAACACCAATGGATATGGGATCATCCATCGCCCATCTGTATGGGTCGAGAAGGTGTACGCTAGTCTACTCTGGTATATCGATGCCCCGTCTCGATATACCTACGACTAGGGACCTTGAAGGATGTACTTATGGACTACCATGTCCCCACTAGCATGATCCGCATCATAGTCCAGGTAATCAAGTACACATCCTAAGGGCTTTACCAACACGTAACAGAGAGACAATCAGTATACACGTTAAGGTAAAGATCAACCAGATAGCATACTATCATGTCGAGCAAGAAAGTCCTCCCTATATATGTCCAAGCATCCACTACAATATACATCCTATGTATAGTAATGGCCTCTAGGGCATACATATAACTAACAATCTCCCACTTGCACTAGGGCCATCTGATAGCAGTGGTTGTAGTATCTCATACTCAACCATCCCATAAAAGTCTCTCTCTGGGAAAAGGCCTTTGTGAGTGGATCCGCCGTGTTGTCCTCTGAGTCTACTCTCCTAACCTTGATCACCCTGGAGATCAACCATCTCCATGATCAGGTGACACTGCCTTAAAACATGTCTGGATCATTGATGGGACCGGCGTTCCTTGGCATAAGCCACAACTCTATTGTCTCACAATGGTTGGAACGTGGTTCATCTCATGAACCAATATACAACCAAACAGCCTCTTCGGTAGCATCTTAAGTAGCGATGTATCCTGCCTTTATCGTCTAGTATGTCACGGTATCTAGCTTGGAACTCTTCCAACATACCGTCCCTTCACTGAGGGTAAAGACAATGCCTGTGACTGACATTCAGTCGTCTTTATCATCCTGGAACCCTTCCAGTGATTTTCCCCAGGATCGATTGATACCATCTCACTACAACTAGTGAGAATCCTAACATCCAATTAGATCTATCTCATAGATCCAAACCCAAGATTTAGGAAGTATCACTTTGATCCTTTATGGAGAATCATTGTGATAAGCGGAGATTGATCGAGCGTAGCATAGGAAACTCCTTCCCTATCAAGAGTATGTCATCCACGTACTCTACGAGGATCGCCACCATACTCCCTACTACCTTTTTATTTATACAAGGTTCATCTACCATTTTGATGATGTCAAACTGTTTGACTAATACATCAAAACAGATGTTCTAACTCCGCGATGCCTGTTTTATCACATAAAACATCTTGCACACGTTTCCGCTGCTCCCACTGTCTACGAGGCCCTCTGGCTATGTACTTATAGACGCTCTCTTCTAAAACATTATTTAGAAAAGCTGTCATGACACCCATCCACCAGATATCGTAGTCATGGTATGTAGCCATGGCAAGTAGGATCTGGATGGACTTAAGCATAGCCATTGGAAAAAGGTTTCATCATTATCCACGCCTGGTCAATGATGAAAACCTTTAACATGTCTAGCTTTGAAAGTCTCAACTTTTCCAACTACACCAAGTAATCTTCTCAAGATATACTTGCTCCTGATGGGGATTTAACCCTTCAGATATAGCAACCAAAGTCCATACTTTGTTGGTGTACATGGATTCCATCTCAGATCGCTAAGCATCCAGCCATTCTTACAGAGTCCCACTCCTGATGGCCAGCTCGAAACTAGTTGGGTCATCATCTTATGATGCAATCCTCGCTCCCACTGTCATAGAGAAACCGAAGTATCTCTCAGGTGGGTGAGGAACCCTACTAGATCGGCGGAGAGGCTGAGGTTCGTTGGTTACTATTGAATCCTTCGGTTCTACCAAATCATTTGCTGTAGTTTGTATAGCTGAAATACTTCCAGTTCTACATAACTGACCTTGCATCGAGCTTGTCCGGATTTTTCTTTGTAGACATAGGCCGGACAACCCCAAATCTTAACTAGCTTAAGACATGGGCTCTTCCCTTTCCATATCACATATGAAGCGGTAGGCTACTGATTTGATTTGAACCTAATTCAATAGGTATGCAGCTTCTCAAGTGCATAACCCCCTAAAAGGAAATAGGTAACTCAGTATTACTCATCATAGAGCACACCTTATCATATAGGGTGTGATTGCTCCGCCCCGATATACCATCGTGCTATGGTGTATACGGAGGAGTAATGCTGAGAGAGAATCTCATTCTCCTTTAGAATAGTCCAGGAATTCTGTGCTCAAGTATTCTTCTCCCTGATCACATCAAAGGACATAATACTTATACCCGTATTCTGGTTCTCTACTTCTCACTTATATTCTGTGAATATCTCAAAAGGTTCGGACTTGTGTTTCAACAGGAACATAGGTCTGAATCTCGAAAGATCATCAGAGAATGTAATGAAGTAAAAAGAACCATTCTTGGCATGTGTAGACAGGAGACCTACATACATCAACATGTATCATCCCAAGAGTTCACTAACTCTTTCTCTGTTTCCAATAAACAGAGCTGGTGTCATTATATCTTTGTGAAATGACTGGCAAGTTTCACAAGATGTAAATTCAAACTGATTTAAATATGCATCTAAATGTAACTTTAGCTAGTCGGGTCGCATTGATATGACCTAGTCTACAATGCCTCAAGAAGGATCCGTTCATTTCTGAACTCTTCCTCTTGTATGTGTTCAGTATACTAAAGAACTGTAGTTTGATTTAGAACATCAATGCTTTTAGATAACGTGCCTGAACCGATCAACTTTTGATATAGGAAATGTTCAAAACATTATCCAACAGTACAAAATTATATCCTTTCTTTACTAATAAAGAGACTGATATGATTTTGTATATCAGGTTCGGTATCTAATAACATTTGTTCAGAATCAATGTATTGGTAATACAGGGTGACAGTGACCGACAGACTTGGCTGCAACACTTGCCCCGTTTTCTGCCTCATGAAACTTATCACCCGTTCTCAGTTCTCTACCTATCTATAGCCCTATGTAACAAATTACATATCTGGGATCCTGATCCGGTATCACATACTCAGGATGCAGAGGATACTGAGAAACAGTTCTTTGTAACGAACACACCCGAAGATGATGCATCAGCATGCACTCTCTTCGTTTGGGCGGCACGGGAAATCTGGTATTCCCCAATTTCCTGCTCTGCCTTATAACAATTATAAGTTGGAGCGGGACCAACGTTCCCGAGCTCAGTATAACAAGCGGGTTCGGTCAATAATCCGTATTATTATCTTGATTAAGGCATGATATGGTCGCTACCTGGAGAGAGAGAGAAGAAAACACTCGGCATGCGCTCTTGCAAGAATAGATTGGTTATTATTTTATCTAATCAGGATGGCTCCCACTGCTTTTTATCAAATCTTCCTTCAAACCCTAAAAGGAAAGACTAGCCGGGATTAATTACACACTACAAATTCGCCAATCTTTCAGCCAGGCCAGTGTCGGTATTTTGAGGGAGGTCCCCCGTGCTTTCGCACGAACCTAATTAATGTAAACCTCGTTTTCCGAGAGGCGTAACCTCGTTGACACCTTTCTAGACACCTACTTGATCAGCTAATTGCAATGTGTAAAACTCTCCCAGGAGTAACTCTTACTCGCAGCGGGTATCGGGATCCAACTATCTCATAGAAGGTATGCAATCTCATTGCAAATTTCAACACTTGAAATTCCCGATAATATTTTGCCCCGAACGATCTATGACCTTGACAAGGTCAACAAACCATAGACCGCAAGTCAAGTTCAACCCGTCATTTCTCGATTGAATCAAACCCATCTGCACGACCCTTGACAAGGTCAACAAGGCCGCACGACTACCCTAACCCAATCTGCATCATATGGATAAGCAGATAATGTTGGATATATGTATGCCCTAGAGGCCATTATATGATAGTGGATGTATTTATACATGTATATATATTCAATATGCATTCTTGCTCGACATGATAGTATGCTATCTGGTTATTCTTTATCTGACATGTTGATTTGATCATGCTTTTATTCATTCATACATGCTGATAAAGCCCTGAGGATATCTGCTTGACTACTCTGATTATGATAGAGATCATACTAGTGGGACATTTGTAGTCTATAAGTATATCCTGAAATGTCCCTAGTCGGAGGTGTATCGAGACGGGGCATCGATATACCAGAGTAGACTAGCGTATATGATACTAGACCCATGTGATGGGCGATGGATGTTCCCACATTCATCGATGTTTGACATCAAGATGATATACGGGTGCTCAGTGCTGACTGGGTACACTGGACGGACTCACCGAGAACTCCTACATGGAATTATATCTATCGTTGGATAGCAGTTCTCAGGTGACACAGGTACAGGTTAGTCTGTAGACCCGAGATCGTCATGGAGTCTTGTGTGTTCTCCCACTGTACTTTGATTGCCACCCTACCACGGCTCTACTGAGTCGTGCAAACAGGTGGCCGTTGGGTACAGTCCCGAGACACACGATGGCAATGAGCGATAGGAGGGGTTTCGTCTCACCCGGTATTGGGAGTTGATGCTGTGCTGTGCCCGACTGGTTATAACAGCAAGTCCCTGGCCAGGGCTGCTGAGATTTGCTGATAAGTGTTATCAGTAGTTTCTCGATCTGTTATAGACCATTCACCGGCACGACTTATTGAGTTATTGGGGTCGACGTGACCATCCCTAGGCTCGATATGCAGCATATCTGACGAAGAGACCGGACTGTACGGTAGTGTTGCCGGATGGCTCGACGGGAGTTGTAGCAGGTTCGCTTGTTTTCTTCTGATCGCTCAATACCCGGGTAGCCGTTACGTTTAGCTGACCGCTTGCGGCTTGGGGGACTTGATATGATCATTACCCTCTGCCGGCGTATTGACTAGTCTTAGAGTCCCACAAAGGAGTTACCCAGTCCAGGCGAAACGTTGTGGTGCGCATATGCGATATGCGCATGCACCCGATTAAAATATGCGTATATGATACCGAACATTGATCGGGTGGCCTGCTTTTGGTGGGGTCGTATGAGATATGACCGGATTGATAAATTAAGTGTTGATTTATCATCTAACCATTAGTTTTCTCACTTGAAACCTTTCTAGGGTTTGATGGATGTATGCATGCATGCATGTGTTTCTTTCTTCCATTCTAGTTTCATGCACATGTGGATGTGCATACATGCATACATACATACACCCATCCATCATGGTTGTTAGCATATGGAAATGGTGGCAATATAAGACTCACACCATAGTTAAATAATGGATTATTATTTAATTTTGGTTTTAAAGCAAAATGAAAAAGAAAAGGATAATCATTCTTGATTCTACACTCTTCTTCTAACCTAACCTATCTCAACTACCACTAACCTATGGTTATCCTTCTCTTTATCATTTAAAACCCAAGTTAAACTAACTATCCATCATTTAATCATGGTTGAAGTTAAGAAGGAAATAAATATGTATAGTGATATATATTTCATTTTCTTCTTAACTCAAGGTTATCTTTTTACACCTCTTGCTAAAATTAGCCACCATCTTCATCCTCCTTCATCTTTTCCTCTCTAGTTTCTTCTAGTGAGTTAAACACCATTAAAGAAAGGTTTTTGAAGAGAGATCCTAAGCCACAACCTCATTCTACTCAAGTCTAGCCAACTTGATTAGAGTGTTTCCTTCGGTTTTCCAAAGTAGCGAGCTTGGACGGAGAACTCCGTGGTGGATCGTCGTGGACGCAAGGGGACTTCAAGAGGACCTTGATTCAACAACCCAAGACACCAAGGAGTCTAGCAAAGGGGAGCTACAAAGGTTGTAGCCTTCAAACCCTAATCTTTACTAGCTTAAAGTTTCATAACCCTAATTTTCTAGGATCGATTCCTTTGCGTGTTTGTTTAGCACCATAAAAATTTAAACTTTCGGACATGTGATGCTTCAAAACTCTTCATAGGGTGCTAGACTAATCTTACATTGGTATCAGAGCCGACCTAGAACATTAGGCGACGCTTTTGCGGAGTAAAAATCCCGACCGGACAAAAAATACGATTTTTTAGACCCTCTCTGGACATTTTTTAAAACCTGACATTTTTCAGAATTAAAAATACTTAAAAAATACAGCAGGGAAAACTAAGAATAATGCTGAAACACGATGAAGTGTACTGTTCATATGACCGCGGAACCGCGGCAATTCCTTGCTTAGGCCGCGGATCCGCGGCCATACAGTGACGTCATGCTATGAAATTTGCACCATAATTCCTAGGTCTGCTAGTATACTGTTTTAGGTATGTTTAATCTGAATATAGTTCTGTATCTTCTGGAGATGGTTTTGGACATATAGATTCGATCGGTATTTTCATTTCGTTACTTTTCCGGGTAAATTAGAAAGTATTGAAGTGTTTGAACGAGTATCATTTGCGCATTATTCACGGGGTTTAAATACTTTGGAGATACGTGCAAGTCTTTTTGTGGTGGTCCCTCTAGAAGACAACAAACCTTAACTCGATTATATGACCGTCCTGAACTGCCCTTTGAACCTTAGGGTTTGGGGCAGTACGGCGTGCCACATGTGAGGCGTTGGCTTGACCCTTCTACGGCTGGACCGCTACTACTGTGTCACACTCCAGATGTTTGAACTCTGCTCAAGTGTTGGGCTTTAGTGAATCCTGGGTATTTGATGGTTCGTTCAAAAACTTCGATACTGTCTGTTTGTCCGGAATGTGATGCAATGTGTGGAATTCATATTACTAGACATGAAATACGGAATATGTGATATTTTGCATTTGTGATGTCTAAAGAGAATGTGGATTCCAGATATTGCAGTTTTACACTTTCTTTTCTGTGACCGTAAGTGTAGTATGTACGATATCGCCGGTTTCGTTGCTATACATCAACGACAATTGGGGTATGCATACTTACTTACGTTGATGATATGAGATATTATGTGTTGCTGAGATATGATGTGCAGGATTGTCGCGATCGAATAGCCGGGGTTTTTGTGAGATGAGAGTTTTATATTTTCATTCATGTAAATTCAAATGTAATGTAATATTCTTTTATTTGGGGCACTTCCGGGTTGAGGTTGTGTCGCCAGTGTTGTATATTATTTACTTTTCCGCATTAGGATGGACCCAAGGAGGGGAGCACAGGTGACCGGGTTCTGGGGTTCAGTGGGAGGCCATCTCGAGGAGTCGAGACCGGGTCTCCTAAACTCCAGGATTGGTAGGGTCACTTGCTGCTCTCGTAGGGGTCCAGGGTGTGGGCTTGGCTATTCATCGCGACTGTGGAATCCGTATTTTCTATTCTGGCTAAATACTAAATACGGACGTCCTAGGATATCCCACGTTATATCTATGTTTCTGCTGCCTGTGTTCTGTGATATCTGAGACGAATGACATATTATATATATGATATATAGTAGACGTTGCTTATGTTTTACACCCGCGCTAGTCCCGTCCCGGTATGCCGTTAGTTAAGTAACCTAACGGTGCATAACGGAACATTGCGGCGAATGCGGATGGCATAAGCGTACGTGTTATTTTCGTTTCTTTTCTGTGACTGGCTTAAGGACTTAAATGATGGGATTACATTAATATGATTAATGTAAAGAAAATAAACCTAAAAAGATGTTGTAGAATCGGATTTGAAAACGACTCGGCTATTTATGAAAAAGCTATATTTCAAAACTGCGGAGCTTAAGCCACTCCTTTTGAAAACCATTTGATTCTATAACGATATCAAGTTCAAAGCGTTAAAGATTTTCTTAAAAATCATTCGCAACCCTCCGTCATTTTAGGAAGTAGAGTACTTAGTATTCGTGCTACGTTTGTTGACCTTAGCCAAGGCGTAGTGTACGGTAGCTAAGTGATGTCTTCCTACAAACGCATATGATGCAGATTAATTAGGACGGGCATATGACTTTGTTGACCTTAGCCAAGGGTCAAGTGAACGGGTCTAAATTAATCAAGAAATGACGGGTTGAGCTTGACTAGTGCTTGTGATTTGTTGACCTTAGCCAAGGTCATGGGTATTAGGGGTAAAAACCACATCGGGAATTTCAATAGTTTAAATTTGCAATGAGATTTCATACCTTCCATATGATGGTTGGATCCCGATCCCACTGTGGGCAATAGTTGCTCCTAGGAGAGTTTTACAGTTTACAATTAGCTAACTCATTAGGTGTCTAGAAAGGTGTTAACGGGGCTCCGCCTCTGCGAAAACGAGGTTTACTCTAATTAGGTCCGTGCAAAAGCACGGGGAACCTCCCTCAAGTACCGACACTGGCCTGGCTGAACGGTTAGCGAAGTTGTAGACTGTAATTAATCTTGGCTAGTTTTTCTTTTTAAGGTTTGAAAGAAAAACTCGATAAAAGCAGTGGGAAACATCGATTAGACAAAATAATAAACCAATCTAATCTATGCAAGAGTTTTCGCTGAGTGTATTCTTTTCTCTCTCTTAATGGAAGATACCAATGACTGGAGTTAAGCTTCTACTAGATAAAAACAAACTGAATGGGACCAACTATAAAGACTGGCTGAGGAATCTAAAAATCGCCTTGACTTATGATAAAGTATCATATGTCCTCACGGCTTCAGCCCCGCCCGTCCCTGGTCCAAAATCCTCAGTTGCGGACATTGAAGTCCGCAAGACATGGGACGCTGACTGTGCCATGGCCACATGCCTCGCGCTTGCATCGATGGATAACACACATCAAAAGCAGCACGAGGACATGGACATTCATGGTATATTGCTCCATACAAAGGAGTTGTATGGGGAGCAATCCCGCGTATTACGATACGAAGCATCAAAGAAATTGTTTCAGATGCGAATGGCCCCTGGCACACCAGTAGGAGACCATGTTCTGAAGATGATTGCTCTTATAGAAGAGCTTGAGGACCTTGGATGGACAATGGACAATGAACAATATATAGATATTATTCTGCAGTCCCTCCCCTCCACCTTTGCTCAGTTCATAGTGAACTTCAACATGCATGGCATGGAGGACCTCCCTGAACTCCTTAATATGTTAAGGAGTGCAGAGAGCACTATGAAGTTAGCAAAAACTCCCGTTATGACTATTGGACAGTCTTCTTCTTCTCGCCCGAAAGCCAAGGCCAAGGGAAAGAAAAAGAAGAAACCCACTAATCCTAAGGGCGGAGTTAAAAAGGTAAAGGGAAAGGGAAAGTCCAAGGCTGGAGACTCGGGGAAAGGCGAATGTTTTCATTGCCACAAGATAGGACATTGGAAGCGCAATTGCACGGAGTACTTAAGTCTCAAGAAAAAGCATGGTGATGCTTCTGCTTCAGGTGCGTTTGTGACTGAAAACTGTTTTTCTATAAACTCTGCTTCCTGGGTATTGGATACCGGTTCAGGTTCTCACATTTGCAATTCTATGCAGGGGCTGAGAAATGGCAAGGTTTTGAAGACAGGTGACCATACTCTCCGCGTTGGAAATGGTTCCAATGTACATACAGTCGCAGTGGGAGAGTATCACTTGGGGTTGCCATCTGGATGTATTTTGATTTTGAATCCATGTTATTTTGTACCAAGTATGCTATGTAATATAATATCCGTTTCTTTATTGGACAATGAAGGATATAATTTTATGTTGCAGAACAATGTTATGAACATTCACCTGAATCAAATGTTGGTTGGGTATGGTACGCTTAATAATGGAATATATATCCTAAATCAACACACAGTTTTCAGTATACAACACACTAATAAAAGAAAACTTTCAGAGTTAAATGAAGCTTTTCTTTGGCATTGTAGACTTGGTCATATTAACGAAACAAGACTAAACAAGTTACATAAAGATGGATATTTAAACTCTTTTGAATATAAATCTTATGCGACTTGCCAGTCTTGTATCAAGGGTAAAATGACCAAAACTCCGTTTACCGGACACGGAGAAAGAGCTACTCAGCTCCTTGGCCTCATACATAGTGATGTATGTGGGCCAATGTCTACACAGGCTAGAGGCGGTTTTTCATACTTCATTACATTCACTGACGATTTCTCAAGATTCGGTCATGTATTTTTATTAAAACACAAGTCCGAAGCTTTCGAGAAATTCATTGAATATAAACAAGAGGTAGAAAAACAAACCGGCTTGAGTATCAAGATGCTTCGATCAGATCGAGGTGGTGAGTATCTCAGTGCAAAATTTGCAAACTTCTTAAAAGAGAATGGGATTCTCTCTCAGCTTACTCCTCCTTATACACCACAGCACAATGGTGTGTCAGAACGACGGAATAGGACCCTATTAGATATGGTCCGATCCATGATGAGTGACGCTGAGTTACTAGTCTGGTTTTGGGGGCATGCATTGGAGACTGCAGCGTTTCTGCTAAACAGGGTTCCAACCAAAGCCGTGTCTACCACGCCATATGATATATGGCATGGGAAGAGACCATCTCTTAAGAGAATTAAGATTTGGGGTTGCCCGGCCTATGTTAAAAAGCAGAATCCGGACAAACTCGAGACACGGTCAGTCATGTGTAACTTTGTAGGATATCCAAAGAATTCTTATGGATATCTATTCTACCACAAAGAGGAACAAAAAGTGTTTGTTTCTCAACATGCCACATTCTTGGAAAAAGAGTTTTTCACAGATAAAGATGATGGCAAAGTGGTGGATCTAGAAGAGGTTCTAGAGACACAAACTACAAATGACGATTTGGTTGAACCGGCTGTTGCAACAGAAACTGAAGAACCTCGGCCACTCCGTAGGTCTGGTAGGACTTCTCGCCCACCGGAGAGGTACTACGGTTTCCTCATTGATGGTGACAGAGAAGACTGTATCATGGATGATGATGATCCTACCAGTTTTCAGCAAGCTATCACGAGTAGAGACTCTGTGAAGTGGCTGGATGCCATGAGATCTGAAATGGAGTCTATGTACACCAACAAAGTATGGACTTTGGACGTTGTACCCCCTGGGGTAAAACCTGTGGGGTGCAAATGGATCTTTTAAAGAAAGATTGGTGTAGATGGGCAGGTAGAGACCTATAAGGCAAGACTTGTGGCGAAAGGCTTTCGTCAAAGACCAGGTTTGGACTATGACGAAACTTTTTCACCCGTAGCCATGCTTAAATCCATTCGGATCCTACTTGCTATTGCTGCACACTATGACTATGAAATCTGGCAGATGGACGTTAAAACAGCATTTCTAAATAGAGATTTAGAAGAATGCGTTTATATGGATCAGCCAGAGGGCTTCATTGACAGTGGGAGCAGCGGGAAAGCATGTAAATTGCTTAAATCCATATATGGGTTAAAGCAGGCATCTCGGAGTTGGAACATCTGTTTCGATGATGTCACCAAAGAGTTTGATTTCATCAAAAATCCAGATGAACCTTTTGTTTATAAGAAGGCTGTAGGGAGAGCTGTCACATTCCTCGTATTGTACGTGGACGACATTCTTCTGATAGGAAATGATATTCCTATGCTACAGTCGGTCAAATCTTTCTTATCACTGAGGTTCTCCATGAAGGACCTGGGTGATACCACATACATTCTGGGCATAAGGATCTATAGGTATAGATCTAAAAGGTTGTTGGGATTGTCCCAAACCAGGTACATTGACACCATCCTAAAAAGGTTAAATATGGAAGACTCCAAGCGGGGTGCCTTACCCGCTTGCCATGGGGTCACTCTCTCCAAGGATTCTTGTCCAAAGACCGATGAAGAGAGAGCTCGCATGAGTATTATACCCTATGCTTCGGCAGTAGGATCTATAATGTATGCGATGTTATGCACATGCCCAGATGTAGCTTACGCACTTAATGTTGTAAGCAGGTATCAATCTAACCCAGGGGAGAATCACTGGACAGCTGTGAAGAACATTCTTAAGTACTTACGAAGGACTAAAGAATTGTTCTTGGTGTATGGTAATGGAGATCTCCGAATGGAGGCCTTTACCGATTCGAGCTTCCAGAGCGATAAGGACGACAGTAAATCTATCTCTGGGTTTGTATTTACCCTTAATGGAGGGGCGGTGGGTTGGAAGAGTTCCAAACAGGATACCGTTGCAGACTCTACGATGGAAGCTGAGTACATTGCTGCAAATGATGCCGCCAAGGAAGCCGTCTGGATGAAGAAGTTCGTCTCGGAGCTAGGAGTAGTTCCAACCATTATTGATCCAATACCTTTGTATTGTGACAATAATGGGGCTATGGCGTTAGCCAAGGAGCCCAGATCCCATCAGCGGTCCAGACACATCCTGAGGCGTTTTCATTTGATCCGGGAGATTGTAGATCGCCGCGAGATCGAGATTAAGAGAGTAGACACAAAAAACAACGCCGCGGATCCATTCACCAAGGCCCTCCCTCAGCCGCACCATGAGCGACTTTTTGAGCTGTTGGGTATGAGATACGCCAATAACTGGCCTTAGTGCAAGTGGGAGATTGTTGGATATATGTATGCCCTAGAGGACACTATATGATAGTGGATGTATTTATACATGTATATATATTCAGTATGCATTCTTGCTCGACATGATAGTATGCTATCTGGTTATTCGTTATCTGACATGTTGATTTGATCATGCTTTTATTCATTCATACATGCTGATAAAGCCCTGAGGATATCTGCTTGACTACTCTGATTATGATAGAGATCATACTAGTGGGACATTTGTAGTCTATAAGCATATCCTGAAATGTCCCTAGTAGGAGGTGTATCGAGACGGGGCATCGATATACCAGAGTAGACTAGCGTATATGATACTAGACCCATGTGATGGGCGATGGATGTTCCCACACTCATCGATGTTTGACATCAAGATGATATACGGGTGCTCAGTGCTGACTGGGTACACTGGACGGACTCACCGAGAACTCCTACATGGAATTATATCTATCGTCGGATAGCAGTTCTCAGGTGACACTGGTACAGGTTAGTCTGTAGACCCGAGGTCGTCATGGAGTTTTGTGTGTTCTCCCACTGTACTTTGATTGCCACCCTACCACGGCTCTACTGAGTCGTGCAAACAGGTGGCCGTTGGGTACAGTCCCGAGACACAGAAGGCAATGAGCGATAGGAGGGGTTTCGTCTCTCCCGGTATTGGGAGTTGATGCTGTGCTGTGCCCGACTGGTTATCCCTGGCCAGGGCTGCTGAGATTTGCTGATAAGTGTTATCAGTAGTTTCTCGATTTGTTATAGACCATTCACCGGCACGACTTATTGAGTTATTGGGGTCGACGTGACCATCCCTAGGCTCGATATGCAGCATATCTGACGAAGAGACCGGACTGTACGGTAGTGTTGCCGGATGGCTCGACGGGAGTTGTAGCAGGTTCGCTTGTTTTCTTCTGATCGCTCAATACCCGGGTAGCCGTTACGTTTAGCTGACCGCTTGCGGCTTGGGGGACTTGATATGATCATTACCCTCTGCCGGCGTATTGACGAGTCTTAAAGTCCCACAAAGGAGTTACCCAGTCCAGGCGAAATGTTGTGGTGCGCATATGCGATATGCGCATGCACCCGATTAAAATGTGCGTATATGATACCGAACATTGATCGGGTGGCCTGCTTTTGGTGGGGTCGTATGAGATATGACCGGATTGATAAATTAAGTGTTGATTTATCATCTAACCATTAGTTTTCTCACTTGAAACCTTTCTAGGTTTGATGGATGTATGCATGCATGCATGTGTTTCTTTCTTCCATTCTAGTTTCATGCACATGTGGATGTGCATACATGCATACATACATACACCCATCCATCATGGTTGTTAGCATATGGAAATGGTTGCAATATAAGACTCACACCATAGATTAAATAATGGATTATTATTTAATTTTGGTTTTAAAGCAAAATGAAAAAGAAAAGGATAATCATTCTTGATTCTACACTCTTCTTCTAACCTAACCTATCTCAACTACCACTAACCCATGGTTATCCTTCTCTTTATCATTTAAAACCCAAGTTAAACTAACTATCCATCATTTAATCATGGTTGAAGTTAAGAAGGAAATACATATATATAGTGATATATAATTCATTTTCTTCTAAACTCAAGGTTATCTTTTTACACCTCTTGCTAAAATTAGCCACCACCTTCATCCTCCTTCATCTTTTCCTCTCTAGTTTCTTCTAGTGAGTTAAACACCATTAAAGAAAGGTTTTTGAAGAGAGATCCTAAGCCATAACCTCATTCTACTCAAGTCTAGCCAACTTGATTAGAGTGTTTCCTTCGGTTTTCCAAAGTAGCGAGCTTGGACGGAGAACTCCGAGGTGGATCGTCGTGGACGCAAGGGGACTTCAAGAGGACCTTGATTCAACAACCCAAGACACCAAGGAGTCTAGCAAAGGGGAGCTACAAAGGTTGTAGCCTTCAAACCCTAATCTTTACTAGCTTAAAGTTTCATAACCCTAATTTTCTAGGATCGATTCCTTTGCGTGTTTGTTTAGCACCATAAAAATTTAAACTTTCGGACATGTGATGCTTCAAAACTCTTCATAGGGTGCTAGAATAACCTTACAGATAAATACTGGTTAGCTACCGCACACTGCGCCTTGACAAGGTCAACAAACGTAGCACGAATACTAAACAGGACTTATCTGAAATGACGGAGGGCTACGAAAGGTTTTTCTGAAAACCTATTGTGTAATGAACTTGATATCGTTGTAGAATCAAATGATTTTAAAATGGAGTGTTTTTGAGGCTTTTCTAGTTTTGCTAAAGAAGTCACTCCCGGTGAAGGGATCGTCGGTCCTTTCCTCGTCGAATGAGGTGCGGGATATATCATATATATCACTGTGCAAAGCAGAAACTTTTAAAAGCAATCAAAAGACAAACCGAGTGTGTAGCATCTGCCAGTTATTGCTAAAGGGGTCACTCCCGGTGAAGGGATCGTCGGCCCTTTCCTCATCGAATAAGGTGCAGGATATATCATATATACCACTGTGTAAAGCAAGAACTGTAGCTACCTGTTTTATTTTGAAATTCGATTCCACAACATGTTTAGGTTTCTTTTATTTCATTAATCTCATTAATGAATTCCCATCATTTAAATACCTAAACATCACAGATAAATACGACGTACACTTATGCCATCCGCATTCGCCTCGATGTCCCCTCGTGCACCGTTAGGTTAGGTAACTAACGGCAGAGCGGGGCAGGGCTAGCGCGGGTGTAAAACATAAGTAACGTCTATATAATATATCATATATACTATATACAGTATCTATCACAGAACATATCACATGATCACATCACAGATATCGCAGCAGAAGATTCATATGAAATATTGGATATACTAGGACGTCCGTGTTTTCAATACGAGCCAGTATAAAACACGGATTCCACGGTCTTGATGAATAGCCAAACCCACACCCCTAGACCCCTACGAGAGCGGCAAGCAACCCCACCAATTCTAGGGTTAGGAGACCCGGACTCGACTCTTCGAGACGGTCTCCCACTGGACCCTAGAACCCGGTTACTTGTGCTCCCCTCTTTGGGTCATCCTAATGCGGAAAAGTAAATAATATACAAACGGTGACATCTTCCGCAACCTGGAAGTGCCCCAATAAAAGAATATTACATACAACTTTTTACATGAATGAAAATGAAAAACACTCATCTCACATAAAAACCCCCGGCTATTCAAACACGACGATCCAATATAACATATCCAGCAACACATAACATCACATGTCATCAACGTAAGTAAACATGCGTATCCCAATTGTCGTTGGCATATAGCAACGAAACCGGCGATATCACATATTACACTTACGGTCACAGAAAAGAAAGTGTAAAACTACAACAGTTGGAATCCGCTACCTCCTTAGACATCACATGCATAATCAAATGAAATACTTAGACATCACATGCCTAACAATTATAAACCCCGCATTTTAGTCTCAAAATCTAAAACACTTTTCAATACCAAGTCGGGCAATTCAGCAAGATTCCCGACATCCTGATCGAATGGTCGTCGCAAACTTTAGTAGGCGGCCGCACCCCCGACGCCGTCGACGAAGTGCACCAAGGCGGAACACCGCCACCGCGAGCACCCGAACGGATGCTTTCGGCGATGGGGTTCTCCTACGGTCACTTGGTCGGGGCTATGGAGTGAGGCTGTCTATTAAGTTTACCCGGCGAGTATCCGCGTACGCTACGTGATTGCGACGGACTTTTGATCACATCAAAATTCCGTGGCAACCGATCAATTGAGACTAAACTGCTATGTTTATAACATTCATTGAGTTATCTCATAACTACTTGTGAATTCCAATTATTGTATCACATTCGAGATAATTAGAAAATTTTAAACTTTCCGATCGAATATTCAAACACCCAAGTTTTCCCGATACTGATCAACACATGAAACAAGTCTAAAAACATTCAGTTCGTGCCTCAGTACCAACGGTCCAGCCGTAGAAGGGTCAAGCCAACGCCTCACATGAGGCACGCCGTACTGTCCCAAACCCGAAGGTTCAAAGGGCAGTTCAAGACGGTCACATAATCGAGTTAATTTTGTTGTCTTCTAGAGGGTCCATCGAGTTACTTGCACTACTTAGAACGTCATTAAACTACGGAAAAATCCAACACTTGGAAATTTCCCGACAGGGGAAAAATTGGGTATTTATATCCGGTCGAACTTTTTTAACATATTCTAAAATTATCCGGAAAGCCACACAGACAAAATTTGATAATCCGATCGAACATTCGAATCCCCAAAACAACCCCAGAAAATTCAACTCTTGAATAAATATTAAAAATTCCCATAAAACTCAGCACCAGAAAAGAGGAATTACTGTGCAAAAAATATTGCGCATTGTGAACAGTAGGCGGCGGAACCGCGGTAGAAGCCATGCTTCTGCCGCGTTTCCGCGGCGGTTTAGACGCATCATGAGCTCGTTTTGTACCATAATTCTTATATCTTCCTGCTGATATTTTTAAGAATTTTTAATCTGGAAAAATCCCAGTTTTTAGAAAATGTCCAGAGAGCATGGATTGTGTTAGGGTTTCGGTTCGTTCGGGTTTCAAACTTCGTCTACGCTTCGCCTAAGGCTCTAGCTAGTCTCTGATACCACTGTAGGGTTCCTAGGCACTCCTAAGAGGTCTCACAAGGCATCAACCATGCCAATTTCAAAATTTATAGGTGCCGAGAAACCCTAATACGGATCGTTTGCTAGAAGTTTAGGCGAAAAAGAAACTAGTTAACTACTTTAACTAAGAGTACGGAAATACAACCTTTGTAGATCCGTTCCTCCACCTCCACGGCTCCGTGATGAAGTCCTCTCCGCTGTCCAAATGCAATCCCGGGCTCTAGCGTCGGCTTCATCGGAGAAGAAGCGGGCTAGGTCGTCGACGACGATGCCGAAGATGATCTACGTCGAGGCATCGTTAGATCAAGCTCCAACTTCACCAAGTCAAGAAAACTTGTGAAGGAAACACACTCTACTACTTGGCAAGAGGTAGAGGATGAAGAAATAGGAAGTGGGTTCACTTTAGAATTGGATTTCTCACTCTTTTTCATCAATCACCATTGATGGAATCTAGTTTTTCTTCTTGAAGAAGAAGAAGAAGAAGATAATATGATTAGTATTATAATAAGAATAATAAAATCATTCTTATCATAATCATGAACCATGGTCAAGTGTAGAGAACTAACTAAGGTTTAAGTGAATGGTTAGGGTTAAGCATGAGACAAAATGGTCACTTTAGTCAAAGCTTCATGAAGCTTCAAAGATAAAACAAAACTAGCAACCATTTTCCCTTTTTCTTTCCAAAATAAATAAATAAATAAATAATAAAGAAAAGCAAAACCCTAATCATTAACTTAACCATGGTTTAATCTTTACACTTAACCAAGTCAACATGTATCATCAAACATGATACAATCAAGTGCACAAAAGTATATCACATATACAACTTGTGAACTTCTAGTGAGAAAATCCATTTAAGTGAACCTATATTAGTTAATGTAAAGTGATATATCAAATATATAATTATACATTAAATCATTAAATCAACACTTGATTTAACGACCCGGTCATATCGCATATAACCGACTAATATCAATAGTAACAACTTATCGAATCAACACTTGATCCGATAACCCGGCTATATCGCATATAACCGATCAATGTCACAAATCGCGAGAATCGAATACAGTATCACATACTGGTATCATTCTCGGTCCCACACATATCTCATATGCGCTCCTATTTCGTTTCTCTTGAGCCAGGAAACCTCTGTGTAGGACTCTAAAGACTCGTCAAAACGCCGGCAGCAGATGATGATCATATCAAACACCAACAAGCCGCAAGCGGTCTGCTAAACGTAACGGCCACCCGGGTATTGAGCGATGAGAAGATCGACTAGCAAGCCCGCTCACACTCCAGTGAATCCAACCAGTAACACTACCGTACAGTCCGGTCTGATCGTCTGATATGTCGCATATCTCGCCTAGGGGTGGTAAACGTCAGACCCCAATAGCTCGATAAGTCGTGTCGATATAAGGTCTATAACAATTTGAGAAACTACAGGTAACACTTACCAGTAAATCTCAGCAACCCTGGCCAGGGATTTCCGGTTATAGCCAATCGAACACAGCGCAACATCAACCCCCTATACCGGGAGAGACGAATCCCCTCCTATCGCTCATTGCCTCCATGTGACTCGGGACTGTACCCAAAAACCACCATTTTGCACGCCCTCTTGGACGTGGTAAGATGGAAATCAAAGCACAGTGGGAACCACACAAGACTCTATGACGATCTCGGGTCAACAGACTACTCTGTACCACTGTCACCAGAGAACCGCCATCTGACATAAGGTATAATACCATCTGGGAGTTCTCGGCGAGTCCGTCCAGTGTACCCAGTCTCCACTGAGCACCCGTATATCATCTCTGATGTCAAATACCATTGGATATGGGATCATCCATCGCCCATCTGTATGGGTCGAGAAGGTATACGCTAGTCTACTCTGGTATATCGATGCCCCGTCTCGATATACCCACGACTAGGGACCTTGAAGGATGTACTTATGGACTACCATGTCCCCACTAGCATGATCCGCATCATAGTCCAGGTAGTCAAGTACACATCCTAAGGGCTTTACCAACACGTAACAGAGAGACAATCAGTATACACGTTAAGGTAAGGATCAACCAGATAGCATACTATCATGTCGAGCAAGAAAGTCCTCCCTATATATGTCCTAGCATCCACTACAATATACATCTTATGTATAGTAATGGCCTCTAGGGCATACATATAACTAACAAACACTTGTGTCGAGATTTGTGCAGGAAATTGCAGGTGCAAAGCCAAAAGAGCTGATAAAAAATACGCCAACTCAATGATTTCAGATCTGGTAGTAATTCAGAAGGAACTATACAAATCAATATACCCTAAAAAGTCCCAAGAATCAGCCCAAGCCTGTACCAGAAAGCCCAATCCCCAAGGCTCATAAACCGCCGCGGATCCGCGGCGGGAGCCTGCTTGCGCCGCGGATCCGCCGCATTCTTGCCACGTCAGCAGTTTATTTTTAGGGCATAATTCCTCTCTCAGTCCCAGAAGCTCAGAAAGACACGTCAAATTCCAGAATTATCTCGAAGCTTCTACCGGATCAGCAAAGAAGATTAAGCAAGGCTAATCTTAATTAAGCTCCTAACAAACTATTTCTAGAAGCTCCCTCCTAACTAATCACATCTAGAAGCTTCTCCTCTAACTAACTTTTGGAGGGAAATTCAAATTTCCTCAACAAACTTTTGGAGGGAAACTTAAAATTCAAATCCTAGATCTAGGGTTTTGAGATCTATAAATAGGAGCCTAGATCTAAGGGTTGTTTTTTGTTCATTCTTACACCATTTTCTTCCACAAGTATAGTGACAAGACTTGTGCGAAACCCTAACCCTAATTTCACTCCAAATTCAAGATCCCGAGTACCAATTAAGCAAGAAGCCTTCAACCTTTTAGGAGCCGAGCCGATCTTCAATCGGGCAAGTGATCTAAGCCGATCCGCGACTCACGGAGACGAGCGAAGCCAAATCGACGATCGAGTTCTTCCTCTTGTAGTTCTTGAGCGATTGTAACGAAATTGTTGATATAAATAAAAGGTGAAATTCTTTAATCTAGTTTTCTTTAAATTCTTGCATCATAATTAGATCTCAATTTATGATTGTGGTTCTTGTTGTGATGTTCGAGTAAAACTCCGCTCGTTAAGGAGTCGAGACGATCAATAGAATGATGATGTAACAAATCTTAATACGATTCTTGAGTCCTACGAGCTTTGTAAACCCTAGCAAGTTCAAGAATCGATGACCTAGTTTCGTTGCGATGCTTTCTTGATTGTGATCGCTCGAAATTAGGGATCAACGATCGTTTCTTGAATTTACTAGAGGCTAGAATGTGAATGATATCGACAAAAGAACAAGGGATAAGATGAAACCCTAGTTTCATAAGAAACCCCTAATTCTTGATCGATCATCATCGATCTAGTATCAATTCATCGAAGGATAAGAATACGTCATTGTAAGATTACATCACATCTATAGATCCGATCGATTCCTACGAGCCTCGTTTAGATTCTTGATATTTGGTTTGGAAAAATCATCAAACTATCAATTCTTGATTCTATCTTTTTCTTGTTATTAGATCTATATTTTCTAATTCTTGAACTTCAAATATAAATCATGAATTGCTTTGTTTTCTTTTCTTTTCCTTAAAGTTTCAACTCACCTAATTCGAAACACGAACGATTACACTTTCCCTGTGGAAGATCCGCACTTACTAACGCGCTACAATCGACACCGTTGTTGATTACGGTCAAAATATTTTTGGTTGTGATTTCTATTCTATTTTCTCAAACGACACAACAGAAATTAATTCAATCAAATGGCGCCGTTGCCGGGGATCATTTGAATTGATACTTTTACATCCAATCAAGAAAATATTACAATCAGATATTCTTGAGCATACTCGGCTGTGTAAAGATTCAGAGTCTTTAATTTGTGACCAGGGTGTGCTACGTTTAGGGACATGTTGTGTGTACCTGTTACTGATGGGTAGAAACACGAAGTCCAAGAGCAGGAACATTAGTCAGCTTTCTTTGTTCATTCAAGTTCCACCAATTTGCGACGTGACTTGTGAGATAGTTAAGGGTGGGAAGAGTGAAGTTTTGGATTTTGTTTCAAGGTGTCTGTCTTGTTGTGAGCTAAGGTTGAGCATTTGAGACCGGCTGGAGGGTTGCAACCGTTAACCGTTCCGGAGTGGGAATGGGAGTAGATCTCCATGAATTTTTTGTGATGTCTTCCCAGTTCTAGGCAGGGTGTGACTCCATTTGGGTGTTTGTTGTCCGGTTATTCTCAGTTTGCTCAGTTGTTCTTCGTTAAGTTTGTGCGTTGCACGAAATTCCTTCATGTGTTGTATCCAATAGAGGCACCCTGTTCGCTTGCCGTCTTTGGCAGAAGCTTCAGGAAGCCTTGGGTATTGGTTGAGCTTTAGCTCCGCTTTTCCATCAGCAGGACGAGGGTTTGTGAGAGCGGGCTATACAGATTCTGGAGGATATGCTTGTGCGTATGTACTAATTGTTGTTGGCAGTTGGGATCGTCACTTGCCATTATTAGGGTTCTCCTTCGATAGCTGCTATCAGGAGACATTCCAATTGGCAACTTTTAGGTTTTGTTTGGTAGGCCGTGTCGATCGCCATTCTGTTTTTCTGACTCCGCGTGAGTAGGATTTTTGGACCCCGGCTAGTCTAGAGATTTCGGAGATGATCCAGTTGGTTCAGATCAGGATAAGGACAACCCAGTGTAGACAGAGGTCTTATGCTGACCGTGGTGGTCGCGGACTTGAGTTCGCGGCGGGAGATCATGTATTCCCATGGACTTTTCGATGAAGGACGTGTTGAGTTTTAGGAAGCTTTTGCCAGGATTATAGGTCCTTTTGAGATCCTTAAAGCGAGTTAGTTCTGTTGCCTATAGTTTGGCACTTCCGCCGAGATTATTGAGTATTCATCCTGTATTCCTTGTGTCGATACTTCGCAAATACCTTCGTGACCTTTCCCACCTGATTCAACACCTGACCATTTAGCTTGGACGCGATCTTTTCATTCACCGGCATCCAATTGTGTTAGTGGTTCGGCAGGTGGAGAATCTTCGGTCAAGGGCTTGCCATCTGTGGAGGGTTTTCAAGGGCATAGCCGTATAGTAAGGTGATCACTTGGAAAGCTGCAAGCGAGATTTGGGAGTTTTGTACTCATCTCCTTGAAGGTACGCTTAGTGATAATTTTAAATTCGGGGACGAATTTTTATAAGGGGGGAGATTGTAACGCCTTAGATTTCAATTAGTGTTAGTTTAGACGATAGTGCGGGTTTTTGGTAAAAAGTTTACCAATTTGGGTTTCTCACATTTTATATCATTTAATTAATAATTTATTATTATTTGTTATGGTATGCACACAATTGTGCATGTTTATGTGAGGGTGTGTTTGTGTAATCTAGATTAGTTATCATGACAACTTAACCCTAATCCTAATCCTTGCTTTAATCCTTAACCCTAATCCTAGATATTTGTTGTGAGAAGGGAGATATTTCCTTTGCTTGTTTTGTTTGTAGGGAGGTGGCATGGTGACTAATGGTGTCATTAATGGCTTGCATTAATGTGTGATTTAATGCAAAGGGTACACTCACCTCACTCTCACCCTACACTCACCTCCCTCTCTCATTATCCTCACACTCTCTCATTTTCTCTATCTCTTTTCATTTTCTCTTCATCTCCCTCAATTCAAACTGAACACTTGTCTCCCCATCACCAATTCTTCACAAAACCTTTATAAATCTCACCAAAATCACATCTTTGGACTAGTTTTGCCTTGGAGCTTGGAAAGCTAGGATCTTTGAGTTCTTTTGGATAGGTAATGATCTCTTTCTGTTAGTTAAGTGCTTATTGTGCAGCATAGCTTCTTAGTTTCAGTTTAGAACACGTATAGTTTCGTTTCGGGTAAATATCGTATTTTTAGTGTAGTCTTGGGATCTCGGATGATCTGCTATCAAACCAGGTATTTGTTGCAAAAGTTCCCATCACAGTGACCTAGTATAGTGACCTAGAACCTACCCTTAAAATACAAGCCCATTCCCTCATGTTCAGGTGGCAAATTTATTGCTTCTTGCCGCAAATTGTGGCCAGAGTGGGGTGGTTGGTGGTGAGTTTTGGTGTAGGGGTCTCTAGGGTTGTATGTGGTCTCATGGTACTTGCAACTTTTACAGATTGTTGGTATAGAAAAATCTGGGATCACTTACTTGTTTTCTTGCGTTTCGTTTCACGCGTTACGTTATCCGGTATGGTTCGTGTTCTGTGTTGCTGTTGCTCTGAGTTGGTTCGGTGTGTCGCTATTCACGTTAGCCACAATACGAACACTTGAGAGTTTGTTTGGTGTTGTCGTGTCCGTCAAACGTAGTTTGTACGTGTTTTGTGTCTATTTCTAATATATAATTGCTTTATTGTGTTATGTTTTAGGTTCGCAGGCGGGGACTTCGGACGCTGCGAAGAAAGGAAAACATGTGGTAGGCTTTACTTAGCCAGGAGCGTTGGTGAGTAGATTTAACATCTACAGGGGAATCGCCCGCATGACATTATGCGTCTGGGCTAGAGATGTTATGATATTAGTCGCATATTCTATTGTATATATAGAGTTTGCGCATACACCACATTGCTTATTTACTTGTTGTGCTTGGACTTGTACCCTTAGGACACTGCACTATTAGTGATAGCTCATGTTGCACGAGCACTGATTATATGCCACACACACCGTCAATAATTGCCATGACACGCACATACATACATATATGCTATTGTTGTTTAGGGATATTGAGACATGATCCTTATTTCCTTTTGTATATATGACATATAGCATACCTGTATACCTATATGCTTACACATATGCCTTGGCATGTTTACATGCTAGTTACCCATATACCTATATGGTATTGTACCATTAGTGATAGGTATATACACATATGAGACATAGCTACATGTACATCTTGCATACATATTTACACTTATACCTGGAGGGTATTACATCATTACTGATAGGTAGATACATATACCTTGCTATACCTACATGTTTACACATATATCTGGCTATAGCTACATATTCACCTTTATATGATATTGTATATATTTGGAGAATTTAGGAATCGCATAATATATTTTATAACTTATTGCAGTTAAATAGCGATTTTTCCTTATATGCTCATATTACTGTTTCATGTTGCAAATATTATATTTATGGATTTCGCATTGAGATATGGTTTTCATATGATGTTTTCTGGATTGTTTTACTCCTGCGTATATATACCAGTGGTATAGGACGCTGATATATATATATATATATATATATATATATATATATATATATATACTCATCGTGTATATATATGTGTGTGTGTGTGTGTGTGTGGTAGGGGATGCTGTTATATACATACACCCACATCATATATCATCATAATGATATATGCAAATATACATATTCATTATACGAGTGGGGCCTATATGGTCGATGTGAGGGGCCTATGTGCTCGATACGAGTGGGGCCTATATGGTCGATGTGAGGGGCCTAGGTGCTCGATGTGAGGATGGCATGTTTTATTCCGTGCTCCGCATTTATTTTGATATTTATCGCTTCATATATTAGTAGTACCTGATAGTGTACCTGATACAGGATATATGAGATTGACTTGATATTGGATACAAGATATTTATGAGATTGACTCGATATTGGATACAGGATATATATGAGATTGACTTGATATTGGATACAGGATATATGAGATTGACTTGATATTGTACATTTAGGAAATATGAGATTTACTTGATATTGTACATTCAGGATATATGAGATTTACTTGATATTGTACATTCAGGATATATGAGACTTACATGATATAAGAGCCAATTTGGGGGCTGATTTGAGGAAATTGGGATTTGGATTGTCTTGATGGACTTTGGTCCTACCACGAGGTCAGGATTCAGTAGGAATGACATGTTTTATCCCATACTCCACATTTAATTTTTGTACACTGCTTCATGTATTAGTAGTACCTGATAGAGTACCTTCCATGACTGTTGCATTTACATACTTTTATTTTATATGCATTGCTTTATGTATTAGTTGTACCTGTTAGAGTACCTTTCATGACTGTTGCATATATACATTGTCATATCATTACTTCATGTATTAGTAGTACCTGATAGAGTACCTTTCATGACCGTTGCACATATATTGGCATTTATTGCTATCAGCTTGCATGCATTAGATTCGCGCTGTACGTGCATACTTGCGATTACCTGAATATGTTATTTACCATTCACGAGTTGGCAACTCACCTCCGTTGTACCACAGTGTTTTGCTGGTTGTTCCCCAGAGTAGTCGAGGCAGGCTATTCATCTATCATATCATCTTTTGCAGCGGATACCGCTTCGGCTCATAGCGTGCAGTTTTACTTAGGTAGGTTTTGCGGTTATCCGATATTGTTTATTGTATCTTGTTGTACCATGTACTCTCCATCTACCACTTTCTTGTATGACTTAGAGACTTGATGTGAGGACGATATTATATATTATTTTATGACTTGGATGTCTTTTATGCATTTTTATTTATATCATCTTTCATTTCTTCGCTACGGTGTCGTATATCTGTGGTGGTGGTTGTTTTCCGCCTTTGGGCGTGTATTTGCTCCCGTTTGGGGATGCTTTACTTATATCTTTGTTGTATCCATTTTTGAGGTTAGTTTTTTCAAAGGAGGTGCTGCCAAAATTTTAAGGAAATTAAGTTGGAACTTTAAAGAATTTGGGTTGAGATTTCAAAAGTTTTAAAAATGTTATTTTCACTTACTACTTTTAATGGTTTAGATTGTTGGGTTTTCGGCTTACTTAAATTGCGTTACGCCTGTAGACGTTGCGTAATTTAAGGGTTGTCACGTGCCAATTTCGGGTCGTGATAGGACTACTACATGGAGCTATTGAAGTGAAGGACCGGTCTACAAAGGTTGTATTCCTAGTTCACTTAATTGTAAGTAGTTTACACTTTGTTTCGTCTTAATCTCTAGTTAAGATTCTAGGGTTAGGATTGTTTAGCATGACAAAATTTTGAAAATAGCATGGACGATACCTCCCGAAACCTTGTTATCATGCCAAGCAATCCTATAATGGTATCAGAGCCAAGCTAGAGATTTAGACGATATTTGTAGAATTCCGAAACCGAAACAACTCTGAAACGATCAAAACTAAAAACCCAGTTTCTGTCAATTTTTAAAGCCGTCGAAAATTTTTTTTAAGCAAATGTAGAATGTTATATGAGATGTGACATGAACACTGAACAAATACGAACTCAATTGGGCAGATTTGACCCGAGCACATCCCCCTAAATACCGAGAAGGCCGGCCTTTTCATGAGTTCTGGGCTTCGTATTTGTCTAGTGTTCTGGTCTTTGGGTTTTGGTGTTTCAGGTGTTACTTGTTTTTGCTAAATTTGCATGTGATGTTATCTTTTTGCAAAGGCAATTCGGAGTGTTTCGTAGTCGTAATTCTAACTATATTTCAGGCTATTTAGACGGTGTTAAAAAGTTCAAACGGATATCAAATACCCACTTTAACCCTTGCCGGAAAATTTTCCAAGAGTTGGATTTTTTCCAAGTTAAAGTACATTCAAATATCATACAAGTGATGCTATGGACCCTCTAGAAGAACAAAACCCTAACTCAATTCTATGACCGTAAGAATCGCCGCCAAACCCTAGGATTTACGGTAGTTCCGTAGAGCCATAGATGAGGCAAGGGTTGACCCTTTTACGGTTGGTCCATAGGTACTGTGGCATGTAATGAGTATTTTTAAACTGCGCTCAAGTGTTGAGCTTTTTTTTTGGGAAATTTTGGGTGTTTGTTGATTCGATCGGAATGTTTAACGTCGTCTAGCTATTTGTGGAATGTGATACAATATGTGGAATCCATATAGTTAGGCATGAAATCCGAAGTATGTGATATTTCGGGTTTATGATGTCTAAGGTGATTGTGGATTCCAAATGTTGTAGTTTGACATTTTCTTTTCTATGATAGTAAGTGTAATATGTGGTGTATCACCGTTTTCGTTGCTATATGTCAACGACAATTGTGATACGCATATTTACTTACGTTGATAACATGTGATGTTATGTGTTGCTGTGATATGTTATATTCGATCGCCGTGTTTTGAATAGCCGGGGGTTTTATGTGAGATGAGAGTTTTTATTTCCATTCATGCAAAATTCATTGTATGTAATATTCTTTTATTGGGGAACTTCCGGGTTGAGGATGATGTCACTATTGTTGTATATTATTTACTTTTCCGCATTAGGATAGACCCAAGGAGGGGAGCACAAGTAACCGGGTTCTAGAGTCCAGTAAGAGACCATCTCGAGGAGTCGAGTCCGGGTCTTCTAACTCTAGAATTGGTAGGGTTGCTTGCCACTCTCGTAGGGGTCTAGGGATGTGAGTTTGGCTATTCATCGCGACCGTGGAATCCGTGTATTATACTGGCTTAATTTAAAACACAAAATTCCTAGTATATCCAATATTTCATATGCTATCTTCTGCTGCTGATATTCTGTGATGTGATCACTTTATATGCCTGAGACGAATGCTTTATTATTGTATATATGATATATAATAAACGTTACTTATGTTTTGCACCCGCGCTAGTCCCGCCCCGCTATGCCGTTAGTTAAGTAACCTAACAGTGCATACGGGACACTGTGGCGAATGCGGATGACATAAGCATGCGTTTTATTTTCATTTCTTCTGTGATGCTTTGGAAGCATAAATGATGGGATTTCATTAATGAGATTAATGAAAAAGGAAAAGAAACCTAAAAGGTGCTGTAGAATCAAATTTTCAAAAAGGGTAGCTCTGGTTTTTGCTTTGCATAGCGGTATTCCTTGTAAAATATCCAGCACCTCATTCGATAAGGAAAGAGCCGAGATCCCTTCACCGGTAGTGACCTCTTTAGCGAAACTAGCAGATGCTACAACCCACTCGGTTTTGTCTTTTGATTGCTTCTTTTAGTTCTTGCTTTGCATAGCGGTATTTGTGAAATATCCTGCACCTTATTTGATAAGGAAAGAGCCGAGATCCCTTCACCGGGAGTGACCTCTTTAGAAAAACTAGTAAAAAGCCTAAAAAACATTCCTTTTCAAAAATCACTTGTTTCTACAACGATATCAAGTTCATTACGCAAAAGGTTTTTCTTAAAAACCTGACGTAGCCCTCCGTTATTTCAGATAAGTATTACTTAGTATTCGTGCTATGTTTGTTGACTATGTTAAGGCGTAGTGTGCGGTAGCTAATTAGTGCTTATCTGCTAAAGCATAAGATGCGATTGGATTCGGGTAGTCGTACGACTTTGTTGACTATGTTAAGGGTCATGCGCAATCAGGAAATGACAAATTGAACTTGGCTAGCATTTGTGATTTGTTGACTGTGTTAAGGTCATAAGTTGCTAGGGGCAAAATATTATCGGGAATTTCAAGTGTTGAAATTTGCAATGAGATTGCATACCTTCTATGAGATAGTTAGATCCCGATACCCACTGCGAGTAACCGTTACTCCTGAGAGAGTTTTACATATCACAATTAGCCAATCAAGTAGGTGTCTAGAAAGGTGTTAACGGGGTTACGCCCCTTGGAAAACGAGGTTTATTTTAATTAGGTCCGTGCGAAAGCACGGAGAACCTCCCTCAAAGTACCAACATTGGCCTGGCCGGAAGATTAGCAAACTTGTAAGGTGTAATTAATCCCGATCAGTCTTACCTTTTAGGGTTTGAAGGAATATTTGATAAAAAAAGTGGGAGCCATCCTGATTAGATAAGATAATAACCAATCTAATCTTGCAAGAGCATACGCTAAGCGTTTTCTTCTCTCTCTCTCCAGGTAGCGACCTCTTAATCAAGATAATAATATGGACGTATTGACTGAACCCGCTTGTTATGGTGAGCAGGGGAACGTTGGTTCCGCTCTAACTTACAATTTTTATAAGTCCGAGCAGGAAATAGGAAAATATCCGGATTTCCACACCACCCAAAAGAAGAATGAGCATGTTGATGCATCTTGTTCGGGTGTGTTAGTCACCAAGAGCTGTTTCTCAGTACACTCCACGTGTTGCGTATTAGATACTGGATCAGGATCCCACATATGTAGTATGTTGCATGGGCTAAAGAAAGGTAGAGAACTGGGAATAGGTGATCATTCCATACTAGTAGGGAATGGTGCAAATGTTGCAGCTGAACCAGTTGGCGATGTATTACCAAAAGGTAATACATTGATTCTGAATGAATGCTATTACATACCGACCCTGGTATGCAATATTATATCAGTTTCTTTATTAAGTAAAGATGGATATAATTTTGCAGTACAAAATAATGTTATGAACATCTTCCTGAATCAAAAGTTGATTGGATCAGACTCGTTAAATAATGGTATATACATTCTAAATCAAACCACGGTTCTTAACGTACAAAACATACACAAGAGAAAGAGTTCAGAAATGAATGAATCCTTCTAGTGGCATTGTAGATTAGGTCATATCAATGCGACATGACTAGCTAAGTTATATAAGGATGGATATTTGAATCTGTTCGAATTATCATCTTATGAAACTTGCTAGTCATGTCTCAAAGGCAAGATGACCAAAACTCCGTTTACTGGAAACGGAGAAAGAGTTACGGAACCCTTGGGACTGATATATAGTGATGTATGCTGTCCCATATCTACACATGCCAGGAATGGTTCCTCATACTTCATAACATTCACCGACGATCTCTCAAGATACGGACATGTGTTCCTGATGAAACACAAGTTTGATGCTTTTGAGAAATTCAAAGAATATAAGCATGAAGTTGAGAACCAGACGGGTAAAAGTATTAAAATCTTTCGATCTGATCGGGGAGGAGAATACTTGAGCACGGAATTTCGTGACTATCTAAATGAGAATGGGATTCTCTCTCACGTTACTCCACCGTATACACCACAGCACAACGGTGTATCGGAACGGAGGAACCGCACCCTATTGGATATGGCTTGCTCTATGATGAGCACCGCTGAGTTGCTTATTTCCTTTTGGGGTTATGCTCTTGAGACAGCAGCATACCTATTGAATCAAGTTCCATCTAAATCTGTACCTACCACACCATATGAGATATGGAGTGGGAAAAGACCATATTTTAAACGAGTTAAGATATGGGGTTGTCCGGCCTATGTCAAAAGGCAAAATCCGGACAAACTCTAGGCACGATCAGTTTTTTGCAAGTTTGTGGGATATCCAAAGAATTCTCAAGGATATATTTTCTACCACGTTGAGGAACAAAAGATGTTTGTTTCTCAATATGCCACCTTTTTAGAAAAGGAATTTCTTGTGAAAGAAATTAGTGGCAAAGAGGTACAGCTGGAAGAAGTTCCAGCAGCACAAACTGCAACTAAAGAATTAGTAGAACCAGAGGATTTGATAGTTCCCAATGAAGCTCAGCCTCTCCGCCGATCTAGTAGGGTTCCTCATCCACCTGAGAGATACTACAGGTTTCTCATTGACGATGGGAGCGAGGATTGCATCATGGTAGATGATGACCTAACTAGCTTCGAGTAGGCCATCACGAGTGGGGACTCTGTGAAATGACTGGATGCAATACGATCTGAGATGGAATTCTTGTACACCAAAAAAGTATGGACTTTGGAAGTTGCTCCTGAAGGGGTAAAACCCATCGAGAGCAAATGGATCTTTAAGAAGAAACTTGGTGTAGATGGAAAAGTTGAGACTTTCAAAGCTAGACTTGTTGCAAAAGGTTTTCGTCAACGAACAGGTGTGGACTATGATGAAACCTTTTCTCCAGTGGCTATGCTTAAGTCCATCCGGATCCTACTTGCCATTGCTGCATACCATGACTACGAAATATGGAAAATGGATGTTAAGACCACCTTTCCAAATGGTGATTTAGAAGAGTGCGTGTGCATGACTCAGCCAGAGGGCTTCGTAGACAGTAGGAGCAGCGGAAAGGTGTGCAAGCTGCTTAAATATATCTACGGGTTAAAGCAAGTATCGCGGAGTTGGAACATTTGTTTTGATATGGTAGTCAAACAGTTTGATTTCATCAAAAACGTAGATGAACCTTGTATATACAAGAAGGTGGCAGAGAGTAAGGCTGTTTTCCTCGTATTGTACATGGATGACATCAAAAACGTAGATGAACCTTGTATATACAAGAAGGTGGCAGAGAGTAAGGCTGTTTTCCTCGTATTGTACATGGATGACATACTCTTGATAGGAAATGATGTTCCTATGTTGCACTCGGTCAAGCTCTTCTTATCACAAAGATTCTCAGTGAAAGATCTAGGTGATGCCTCCTACATCTTGGGGATTAAGATCTATAGAGATAGATTTAAACGGATACTGGGATTGTCCCAATCCAGGTACATTGACACCATACTAAAGAAGTTTAGTATGGAAGAATCCAAGCGTGGGAATTCACCCACGATTACAGGACTCACTCTCTGCAAAGAGATGTCTCCCAAGACTGATTTGGAGAGAGCTCGCATGCAAGAGATATCCTATGTTTCGGCAGTAGACTTATCATGTATGCGATGCTATGTACCAGACCCGATGTAGCATACTCACTAAGTGTAGTGAGTAGGTATCAAGCAGATCCAGGAGAGAATCACTGGACAGCTGTGAAGAACATTCTCAAGTACTTGAGAAGGACTAAAGTGATGTTCTTGGTGTATGGTAACGGAGAACTCCAAGTGGAGTCCTTTACCGATTTGAGCTTCCAGAGTGATAAGGACGACTTTAAGTCAGCCTCGGGATTTGTCTTTACCCTCAATGGAGGGGTGATTTGTTGGAAGAGTTCCAAGCAGGAAACCGTGGCAGACTCGACGATGGAGGCTGGGTACATTGCTGCCAATGATGCTGCCAAAGAGGCTGTCTGGATGAAGAAGTTCATAACTGAACTTGGAGTGGTTCCATACATTGAGCATCCAATACCTTTGTATTGCGATAAAAATGGAGCAGTGGCGTTGGGCAAGGAACCCAGGTCCCATCAACGATCCAGACATATTTTGAGGCGGTATCACCTAATTCGGGAGATAGTTGATCGCAGGGAGATCGAGGTCAGGAGAGTTGATATGAAGGACAACACGGTGGATCCACTCACAGAGGCCATACCCCAGATACAATTTGAGAGACTCTTCGGGATGTTGGGTATGAGATACTATAACAACTGTCCTTAGTGCAAATGGGAGATTATTAGTTATATGTATGTCCTAGAGGCTATTATTGTACATGTGATGTATATTATAGTGGATGCTTGGACATATATAGGGAGGACTTTCTTGCTCGACATGATAGTATGCTATCTGGTTGCTTTTTGTCTTAACATGCTGAGTTGTATAAGTGAAGTTGTTTTGCTCTCACATGTTGATAAAGCCCTTAGGAAGTGTACTTGACTACCAGGATTATGATGGAGATCATACTAGTGGGGCCAAGGGAAGTCCATAAGTACACCCTATAATTGTTCCTAGTCGAAAGTGTATCGAGACAGGGAATCGATATTTCAGAGTAAACTAGCGTATACGCATCTTGACCCATATGATTGGCGATGGATGATCCCACATCCATTGGTGTTTGACGTCAAAGATGGTATATGGGTGCTCAGTGGAGACTGGTTACATTGAACGGACTCGCCGAGAACTCCTAGCTGGTATTATACCTATTTTCAGATAGCAGTTCTCTGGTGACACTGGTACAGGTTAGTCTGTAGACCCGAGATCTTCATAGAGTCTTGTGTGATTTCCACTGTGATTTGATTTCCACCTTACCACGTTCAAGAGAACGTGCAAAACAGTGGCTTTTGGGTACAGTCCCGAATCACATGGAGGCAATGAGCGATAAGAGGGGATTCGTCTCTCTCGGTATTGGGGGTTGATGTTGCGTTGTGCTCGATTGGCCATAACGATAAGTCCTTGGCCAAGGCTGCTACGGAGATTTGCTGATAAGTGTTATCAGTAGTTTCTCAACCCGTTAGGAGCCTCACATCAGCACGACTTATCAGTTACTAGGGTCTGACGTTGACCACCCTTATACTAGATATGCGACATATCAGACGTAAAGACCGGACTGTACGGTAGTGTTACGAACAGGCTTTACAAGAGTTGGAACAGGCTTGCTTGTTGATCTTCTAATCGCTCAATACCCGGGTAGCCATTACGTCCAGCTAGTACCGCTGACGGCTTGTGGGTGCTTGATATGATCATCACCTACTGCCGACGTATTGACGAGTCTTTAGAGTCCTACACAGAGGTTTCATTAGCTCAGGCAAAACGAAGTAGGAACACATAGGTGATATGTGCGGGATAGAGATTAATACGAGTATGTGATACCGTATTCTATTCTCACGATATAAGGTATCGATCGGTTATATGAGATATAGCCGGGTTATCGAATCAAATGTTGATTCGATAACTTGATACAGTATCGGTCGGTTATATGAGATATATAACCGGGTTATCGAATCAAGTTTTGATTCGATAAGTTGATACAAATAATATTAGTCGGTCATATGAGATATAACCGGATTATTAAATCAAGTGTTGATTTAATGATTTAATTTATAATTATATATTCGATATATTAATTTACATTAACTAATATTAGCTCACTTAAGCATTTCTTTTTTTCACAAGAGCACACTTAATATATATGTGATATATGTTAATTGTGTTTTCTTTTTATATCATGCTTGATGCCACATGCAACATGGGTGTATGAGACTTACACCATGCTAATGATAATGAAGGGTTTATTTATTTAGAGTAAATTAATTATTAGTTGGAAATTGGTCACATGGCATGAAGCTTGTAGAACCTTGGAGATCCATTAACTTAGTCCACTAGTTTTGTCTTACACTAGATATTTATTAACCCAATCATTATCTAAACTCATGGTTAAGTCTCTACATGAGTTATATTAGATATTTTCTCACCCATGGTTGCTATTACTCTCTCATCCATTATTTGCTTCATCTTCCTCAAGCTCAAAAGAGAGCTCTCTAGGTTTTTGAGAGGAGCATAAAATTAGTGAGAAAAGTAATTCTAAAGTGAGCAAAAATTCTACTTCATCATCCTCTACTAGATTTGCAATTTAGTTTAGGGTGTTAGCTTCACTAACCCCACATTAGTGAAGAGATAGCTTGGGTTAGTGTCTCTTCGACATAGATCATCTTCGGCCTCGAAGACCTCGTGCAAGCTCGTTGTTTTCTTCTTGTGGAGCCACTCTAGAGTTCGCAAGATCACTACTTGGAGCCAAGGGATTACTACACGGAGCTATTGAAGTGAAGGACCGGTCTACAAAGGTTGTATTCCTAGTTCACTTAGTTGTAAAGTAGTTTACACTTGTTTCGTCTAAATCTCTAGTAAACATTATAGGGTTAGGATTGTTTAGCATGGCGAAATTTTGAAAATGGCATGGACGATACCTCCCGAAACCTTGCTGTCATGCCAAGCAATCCTACATATATTTCGGAACCTAGGCTTGACCTTACGAAACTTAGACTTGACGGGAGGGGGGGTTTAGACCCGAACTTTCGTTTCATAGGTTGACCTTGATTGATGGAGTAGGTAGCTTGAGTAGAGTGACGTACCGTACTCATGTTCCGCGGCATATTTACGATACGATATTCCACTTAAGAAACCTTAGGATGTACATATCTTGAGATCTTTGATACTATTCGTTCCTATGATCATATATCCATTTGGGATCTGTTGAATTCTTTCATTCATTGGTCTATCTACTTCGATACCCGCTTGAGATTCCTGTCATCATAGTTTGAGCACAAATTGAGCTGCTGCTAGTGTTTCGGTCAAGGCGAGGACTGGCCATTGTTGTTTTCTGGTGATATAGGGACGTGTAGGTATAGTGTTGTGTTGTGATCTCTCGTTTGAGGCGAATGTTCAGTTTTGCACCGGATGATCGGGCTATTGATACGTGCTGCCGGATTGATAGGACTGTTGATGTACAGCCTACCTCAGAAATTGTGATGTTGTCTACCGTGCAGACAGATGACCCAGCTGTTGCTGAGATTGATGGGATGTTGTTTCCAGAGTTTATGAGCTGAAACCTCCAGAGCTTTCAGGCAGAGATATGACAGGAGGTAGCTAGTCTATCTCGAGTGGAGCGACGGATATGATTCGTCAGATTTGATACGCCGATGCAGGCTCAGTTGAGTTGAAGAATTCCAATTGAAGGATCTTACTTGGATCTAGAGTAGATCGATCAAGAGAGGACGTTGTTCGTCGGATACTTCGATGTGAGATCAGTAAGTTGACCAGTTTCAGATAGAAGGACCTCACCCAGATGAGTTGTGAGTTGATCGAGAACGGACGAATAAAGTGTATTCTTCCGATGATTTGGACAAGTTCCCGAGGATGTGTTCGGCTAGATATCTTATACTTTGTTATGAAGATACTGAGTTCGTGATTTTGAGTTCGTGTGAGAGACTCCAGATTGACCGTAGCCGAGAATGAATTGCAATATGCAGACATCAAGAGATGACGTCGAAGTGGACGATAATAAAGACGAGTGGAACAAGAGGTTCGTGCGAGATGTTAATAAGCGGTTGTTACGCTCCGTTGATGCCAGAGGATTGATATGTGTGCAGAGGCGTTAGATACAGCCAAATTCCAGATGGAAGCCAAGCTAAGGACACAGCTGTCCGGTTATAAGAAAAGAGTAAAGCAAGAGTGCCAACCATCATATAGTTCGGCATAGGGGAGAGCGGAAGAAGCCGTGAGCAGGTTCTTTCCAGGACACTGCATCAATAGAGATTTGCACCCAGGATCAGTTTTATCGTGCGTATTCAGAGGGCCATATGTCGCCGTCAGTAATGTGTCGTTTTAGAGTGGTCATGTTGATTGGCCAAACGGTGATCAGAGGAGTTCTAGAGCGGGACTGTTCAGTTAGTACACCTGACCGGGCCGATGAGCCGGAGGATCGTGAGATTTGTAATCCACAGAGAAAATGAGGACCTGAGACTAAAGATGCCAGACTGTGAGCAAAAAGCAAGTAGATGATCTTGCTATGCTAGTTTGGGCGCACCGGCATATTTTTCGACATTATAGGAGGTGTATCTCAATGTCAGTTATTGCGATTTGTGTTTTGTGATCCGAGTATCACACATTTATCGTTTGGACTTGAGTTTCGATGATTGGGTTTCGTGATTATGTTTTTGTGCACCATGGCTGCATCTATTGGAGATTTATATTTTGTGCATAGTTATTGCACTTGATTTATGTTATATACACCGCTACATTGGTTTATGATTTTTGCATATCAATTGCACCTGGTATCGATTTGTGCCTTCGTAGCACGTATTTATGGTTTCGTGGATTCTATACTGTCGATTTGATTTCGTGTATTTGTTGCACCCGATTTATGTTTTCGTAAGCGTCTACACTTGATGTTCGTTATCGTGCATACTATTGCACTGGATGTTTTATACGGACTGGACGCACCTGATTGGATTTTCGCGCACATTAGGCACATGATATGAGATTTTGTGCACACCAGGTGCACTCGATTGAGATTTATATTCGTGCATTTTGGATGCACTTGATTGAGATTTTCTTTCGTGCATGTTAGTTGCACTGGATTGGGGTTGTCGTGTACATCCGTTGCACTGGACAGATGTTTTCATGCACTATAGATGCATTTGATGTTGTTGTCATGCACATCCGTTGCACTGGAAAGATGCTTTCGTGCACACCTGTTGCACTTAGTTTTGCTTTTGTGCAAATTGTGGCACTTGTATTGGATTCAGTTTTCCGTGCGCACCCGACGCATGTGATGTTGGATACGCCTGTTGAGGCTAATTTTATATATGAGTATTGCATTTTGATGATGGATACTATATTGTATAGTAGCCGAGCAGGGCTGGTCTGAGGACAGTGCTTGAGTACTTTTGCATGCATCAAAAGTTACGAAAGGTTTTCAAGAAAGGGGCTATAGTCTCGCTATTTCCTACGTGTCCGCGAGTGACACGAAATTTTATAAGGAGAACCTTCTGGGATATTTCAAAAAGGCGGGACGTATAATTTGAGCAAAACATATATAAGTATATATTTACTACTTTACAAATGATCGTCCGCCACTTATACCGTGAGCTACGCATAGCGCGGTATTTGGAAAAGATTTGGCATGAGTTATTCAGTCTTTTAAAATGGTTTTATAAAGATGCGTACTATATACGTATTATGATTTGACTATAGTGCATTTGAATTCCAGTAGTGGAATTCGAGAATCGTATTTCCATTTTTAACTCCGATGATTGCGTGATGCTCGACGGAGTTTGATTTTGAGTTTTGCACTATTTTTCAGGCGTGCATGATGCGCTGTGGCATTTCTATGACTTCCGTGATGTCGGAACCCCGTTGATTTGAGTTGATTATTGAAATATTTTAATATTTGGGGAGTTAAATTTTTAAATTCGGGGACCGAATTTATTTAAGGGGGAAGATTGTAACATTTCAGAAATATAAAATATTAGTTTTGGAAATTTAATATAAAAATAATATATTTCGCGAAAACTATTCGATTTGCGAATAGGGATTTTTTCGTAAAATGGCATAAGTATATATCAATATTTGGAAAATAATCAGAGATTAAAATGATTTATTTATTTTAATGATAATTATCGGATTTTTGGCCAAATCCGTATTTTTACATTTTTCCGTGACTAGTACACCATGTCTTGTGCATGTTAAGTGTTGTGTTTGTGTTTGTGAGTTGTGTGTGGGACTTGTGAATTTGTGAGGAAGAGAAAAGGAAAAGAAGAAAAGAAAAGAGAAGAGTGTTAAGAGTGTGAAACAAAAGTGAGTGTAAAAAAAATTGATATTTTGAGAGAGAGTGAGGGTAAGAGAGAGTGAGCATAAGAGAGGGAGAGAGAGACTTGGCTGCCCTTTATCTTTTCCCCATTGTTTTCTTCATGATTTTCTTCATCTCCTTCATTCCCTCACTACCTCCTTGCCTCATCTCTAAACACTTTCCAAAACCCTATGCCCCTTCATTAAAAACATGCACAAACCTATTCTAAACCTTTTGAACCGTTCAAGTTTGGATTTTGTAGACTTTGGGCAACTCAAATTTTTTTTTAAGTTTCCAAATAAGGTAATCTCTTCACTTTTACATTAGTGTTTGTGTTTATATATCATAGTTTAGTTAGAAATCAATATAGTTAGGTTTTGTGATCTTGGAAATTCCAAGTTGCTGTTATGTGGTAAATAGAGGTGTAGTGAATGTTTTCAAGACCTTAGAGATTGCTTTGCTAGACCAGAAAAGAGAATAGAATCCGAAACACGAAGTTAGAAATAGTCCTGTGTCGGTTTTATTGAGTTTGTTAGCCTACAGGGTATCTGGAGCAACTCGGGCCATTTATGAGAAAATCAAACAAGTCAAGTGAACTAGATAAATGACCAGAAGACCACCACCAAAATACGAGCCCATTTCCCCCTAACTAGGCCGGCGAGATCGGATTTGGTGGCTTTGTCGCCGGATTTATGTTGGGGTCTGGTGTTGAGTTTTTGCCTGTAGCTCACTTACCATACAACCTATCCCCTGCATTTGCTTGTTTAGTCCCAATTTACCAGAGCTAAAATCTGGGAAGTACTTGAGAGTGTTTTGGTTATGTTTTCCGATATGTGAATTATTGGTTTTTATATTTGGAATTTTTGGTTTTGGTATTGGACGTTTGTACGTTGATTGATTGATTTTTGATGTGTTGAAAAGTGTTATTACAATCAAATAATTTATAGCCGCAATAAATAACAGTGTCGATGTAGTTCGTTAATGAATACGGGTAGTCCACTGAGATTCGTGTATTTATTTGTTCTAGCTTTAGCTGAGTCGAAAGAAAATAGTAAAGAAAATGCAAGAAGATGAATCAAGATTTATTAGATGAAATATTTTCAAGAAATATCAAGAAAGAGTTCAAGAATTAGTAAAATCAAGAAAGCATCCAAAATCAATTTTAGTTATCAAGAAAATGATGAATAACTTGTTAGATTCGATAGGAATTAGTAGCAATGATGAGTACTAGAAATGACTCATCTTATCTATTGATGAATTATAGCTAGAACGATGGCGATGAATGAAGATTATGGATCTATTAAAGAAATTAGGGTTTCTCCTTTACTATCCCTTATCTTTTCATTGATCATCATTCAAATCCAGCCTTTAACAAAGAGAATCATCAATTATTTAATCCCAAATTGCAATGAAATTATCAAGAATGGTGATCTCATTCCAATTTTGGTCATTGACAATTCTTTTTCCTAAAGTTCATAATTCTCATAAGACTTAAGAAGCGTATAGGATTTCATCACCATTTGATCTTCCGAATCCCTTCGAATCCTTAACAAGCGGAGATTTCACTCACGCATCATGAAAATAAAAGAATCAAGAATTAGAAATTTCATAATGCAAGAATTTAAAGAAAGCGAGAATGAACAATTTATCACCTTTATTAATCATCTTCTAATTACACTTTCCTTCAATCCGAGCTTACAAGAATTGCTCTCGATCGCTCCCTTGAAGAGGTAACTATTCCATCGAATTTCGCTTTGGTCGATCTTTGTAAGACTTGTACCTGTCGAGGATCTCGCGCTCGTGATGACGATCGGCTTCACGTAAAGAATCTTGAATGTCGTCGCTTGATATTGTTCTCAACGATTCTTGATTTGGATATTGAATTGGAATTGGATCTCAAGTTGTGTCACTCAACTTGTATATTGAATTGTGTATTAATTTTTTCGCTAAAAATTGTGTAATCGTCAGCATGAAGGCTTAGGTCCTTTATATAGCCCTTCACCTATCTTCCACTAGAAGTTAGGCTAATCTTCCCGAAGAAGCTAGGTAGTTGTAGGGAAACTTCTTGAATAAGATAGTTATCAAGATTCCTCAAGAAGCTAGGTTGTTGTAGGAAAGTTTCCAAAATAAGTTTGTTATAATGGAGTGTCTTCAACAAGCTATAACATTGCAATGAAGCTTCTGGAAAAGTGTCGTCACCAGAGCCGCCAACTCGGCCTTGGATCCGCGGTGGATCGGCCTGACTCGGCTGCGGATCCGCGGCCATTTGGTGATATCACTGCTTCATATTTTCTGTGTATTCTGGTGTTGGCCAATTGGTGTTCAGGTGATATCTGGAATCTTTTTATCTCTTCTGAATCTATGCCAGATTTTAACTCTTTGATTCTCTGTATTTTGTCGGCGAATTTGTGATTCCGATATCTGTCCAGAAATAATTTTCTGTAAAAAATCTCAATGAAGATTGTTGAGATATACAATATCATGCATGAAATGATAAACACACAATTTCCTTCCAAAATGTTGATTATAATGTATAACACGTGGTAATTGATATTTTTCAGACGAACTTGTAATATGTGTTATATTTATAACAAACATCCTTAGATGATTAGAAAAGTGAAGAAATTGTTATGTTAAAAATTACAATATTTTCAACTGAACAAATTCCCCCAAACTTGCCTTTGATCGTCCCGAGCAAACTTCTTTTATTCAAGAGAAGGAGAAAATAGAAAGAAAGAGAAAAACTAGCTAGCACACTTTCTGTCATGACCCGAAATGGCACGTGACTGGTACTTAAATCATATGAAGTCTATACGACCCCATCTAATTCATGTAAGCCAAAATCCCAGAAATGTAAACCATTTTAAAGGAGAAAGAAGGAAAAGTTTAGTTTTAAAGCGAGTAGTTTAACAACATAAGCCGAAGTATTGCATTTTTAAAATCTCAAGTTTTTTCTGAAAATTTCGGTAGAGTTTCTTTTGTAAAATACTAGCCCCAAACGGTTACAAACATGTATAATTTGAATAAAGGCATCCCCGCCAATTGGCGGTTACAACCATGCAAGCAATATAATATACAACACCGAAAGGCGAGGATCAAAAACTCAAAAGGAAACTCAATAACATCAAGAAAACCTTAATAATACAGCGCACGACTCTAAGGTCGAAAGAATATACAACTGGTCTTCTAAGTTTATAAATATACAAGTCTGGTTGATGGAGTTTCTAGGTACAACTGAATATAAATAAAATACAATGGTGGTCACGATGCAAGTGAACCCACCCACCAAAGCAATCACCCGAAAAAGAGCAGCGTGCCAGCAAAGCCGCAACGAAACCGGTACGGAAAAACCAGCAAGAAACTGCGGCACAACGGGGTTGAGTTGCCAACTCGTGAGTAGAAAATATCAGAGCAGAAATCGCATTTATGACTCAATTCTAGGTCATACGATCAGTAAAATCCTTAAATAATATGGCCTGGAGCATGATAAAATGGCAAGGGTAAATATCTATACATAAGTGTAATACCAAGTGCTCGTGTCAGTGCCTCAGGTAGCAACATATCATATATATATGATGTATGAATGAATGAAAGAAGAATGCATCTAAATGAGAAAACTGTTTTCTTATCTCAGTGAGATTTATGTATAAAAATCGCAGTATCATCAATGAAATCAACAAAAATCAGTGTCTAACATCGACACAAAATATATATATCTCACTGTCTCAATATCTCAGGCTCCGGCAATCCGGACTGCCCCGTATCCTCAAATCTTAATATCTAGGGCTCCGGCTATCCGGACTGGCCCATATCATCAAATCTCAAAACCTCAGGCTCCGGCAATCTGGACTGGCCTATACTCCGATCGGTATCCTCTGGATATCCGTCGAGTCACAATAAAATCACCGGTCGGTAGTGCTCCCCTGCCAGGCTCAAATCCATCATCTACGACCATCTTGTCCTGGGGTACCGCACCAGGTCCACCATGCACCCACAGACGGTTCTTCCTCCTCCTCGAATCGGGTGTATGATATCGCTCAAGAGCCGAGAAAACTCATGGCAGACTCCTCTCAAATCATATCATGAGAAAACCACAATTTTCTATCTTTTAAAATGGTAATAAGTTTATAAAATCCTTGCGGTTTCTCCAAATCCAGAAATCTCATGGAAATCCGAAATCCTCAATCTCAAGGGTAAATAAACAATGAAATACCGGTAATAAGTTCCATAATATTGCATGAAAATAAATAAATGGATGCATAGGATATCAAGCAAGGAATGCAATAAATAAACTAGCATATGGAAGTAATAACATATTGGAACTATCAGCTAACAAGCTATGTCAATGGATTAATATTCTCTAAAGTGTACGTGACATAGCAATTACCGATGATGATGTGTCTGAGCCGGCAAGCAGGTGTACGTGGAGCATATGCATCATCGGTAATGGTGCTGGTGTCCTGACAGCATGATTTTAATAATAACTAATGAAAACACACATATGCATGCAATGCGATGCGAACAGCAAGAATATGCGGAACATGAATAATAACGCAACATATAAGAATATACATTTATATATGAGTCATACAGTTTTGATATTTAAAATAACACGAATCGTGGTGTTTAGAAAATGGGGACTACGGTGTTTTTAAGAAAAGGTACGTTCTTTGAAATATCCATTGAATCCCTTGTCCGGTCTTTAAATACTCACGATTCATTAGTTTTGAAATAAGTATGACTCGAGTCCAGTCTAACATTTACAAGTAACTACAGGACTAAACTAACAGACTTATCGAAAGGGATAAAGAAAACCACCTAAATCTGAGTCGATAAATATATCTAATAGTCGGTGATCCCGCCTCAATAGTATCACGTACGATACAATATATACTATGACATCCTCGAGTCAAGAGTGCAGATCTATCATCATAATTATAGCTCGTACGGTAAATCTATCTTACGGCATCCCAAATCTGAGTACGAGTCAACAATCATATTTATCTCATTATTTACCTGGTATCATCATCATATCCGAAATTAGGGTACTGATCTAAAGTCTAGAACATACTGATACCATCAATATATATATCTGGGGTTTTTTTTGAAATATTATAATTTTAAAATTAAATTATAAAAATAGGGCGAGGGGAATTTTATTTATGGGAATAGGGTGGTTTCAAACCACCCCCCTGGCCCACCCCCATCCCCAGTATAGGGGGCGGGTTCCCAGAACCCGCCCCCTATACAATTGTATAGGGGGCGGGTTCCCAGAACCCGCCCTCTATAAAAAACTATAGAGGGCGGGTTCTGGGAACCCGCCCCCTATACATTTGTATAGGGGGCGGGTCCCCAGAACCCGCCCCTTTTTTTTTAATTAAATTAATTTTTAATTTTAATTATTAGCGTTTATAATTATAATATTATTATTATTATAATTATAATTATAATTATAATTATAATTCTTAAAAATAAAATAAAATTAAAGAGACAAAAAAAAATATTTAAATTAAATAATAAAATTTCACTATATCAGATTTTTTTTTACAGAATGAATCCGTTAAAATTTATAATGCCAAAAAATCCTATCTATTTGTAAAATGTATATGCTATTTTTTTCCTTTCCCTTTTTCTTTATGAAATCCGAGAAGGCTTGACATAAGCCTATGCCTCCTGGGATGACTGGAGGAACCACCTGTTTCTTGGATAGATGGCGGTGGCGGCGTCGGCGTCTGCTCTGCTGCTTCGGGTTCGGGTTCTGTTTCAGCTTCGTCTTCAGCAACGTCTTGGACAGGCTGTTGATCCACAAATCCTGAACCTGAATGTGGGACAGGTGTCGGATATGTGTTGCTTCCCAACAAATTTGCGTAGGACGCTAAATCCGAAGCCCAACTGGGCAGTTGTAGCGAAGAACTTGTCCCGGTTTCATGCGGCTGATTTTGCACAAAACCTTGGCCCCATAGCTGCGCAAATCCTGACCCCCAAGGGTGCTGTTGTTGCGCTAAACCTAACCCCCAAGACGGCTGTTCTGCAAAACCTGATCCCCAAGACTGTTGTTGTTGCGCCTGTCCGGTATGCCAGGGTTGCTGTTGACGGTATGGTGATCCAAACCACCGATCCTGCTGCGCTGGATCTCCTTGATGCTGCGGCTCTGGTGCCGGGTCATACTGCGGCTGCGGTGCCGGGTCATACTGCGGCTGCGGTGCCGGTTCATACTGCGGCTCCGGTGCCGGCTGATACTGCGGCTCCGGTGCCGGCGATAAATGTTGAGAAATACCATATGAACCAAGTACACCACCAATAAATTGGTCGAGATTTGAAAATTGAGCCTGAGATGCCGGACCAGCATCAGTCGGGTATGGTTCCTGCACTATTGTTTGTACGAGATGCAACCCACGAGCCTGTCGTTACATTAGAAATAAGAAATAAGTATTGACTCATATCGCCGGATGTTAAAAAGTAATATGATATAAAGAGGGCGGCTTACCAAATCTCGTTCCATGTGGCCTCTAGGCTCGTACCGCGAGATGTTTGGGAAGTTTTTGGGAGGAGCAGAAAGATATCTTATGGTTACACGCTTATACCACTGTAGATATACTTTGGTAGCGTCGGTAGTTGTGTGGTCACCTATTTTCTGTAAGGCAATACTATGCTGCCTATCCTCCCATCTCAGCAAATACTGATGATGATGCTCCCTCCAATCACGCTCCGTATTTCCTCCTCGCATGTCTCCCTCTATTGTCATAGGCGAAGGCGGCGGGACAGGAATATGTTGCAATCTATCAAATTGCCGCAATACCCTATCTGGGAGGTGCATAACAACGACATTGATGCAGAGGAGTGGGCATCGAGCCCGCCAAACCGGCTCTCTTTCGAGACAGATGCCGGGTAAGTTTTCTAGACGATCTGCTGTATAAGGCGTCCACAGAAACTGCGCAAATAACATAGTAAAAAAATTGTGATTTAGGTATTTTCAAAATTGTAAAACAAATTAAATTACCCAAATTATGATTACCTGAGTCGCCTCCATACGATCCAACTCATCTCTTTAGTACCTAAGCACTCGACGAGGAGCCTTATACGCTTTCTTCCCATTCCACCAGCAGGCTTTCCGGGGTTATCCAAGCCAGTTATTTTAATATTCTCTGGTCTTCCTATATACATATGCTCCCACGACCAGATCTAGAAATAAAGTTTTAGATTATAAGAGAGAAAACCAATATTGCAAAATTCTAGCTGTGAAAAATAAAGAATTTACCTGAAGTAATGTACTGCATCCACAAATTTTATTCTTCGTAGGAGCACATGCTTTATCGAGTTCCTTATAAAGAAAGTCCAGGACCCCTGCTCCCCAAGCATATTGGCCACAGACATCAAAATCCGCTAGGAAGCCAAGGTATAACGGATGGACATGCGTTGCTGATTGGTCCGGCATCAACCAAGAACCGATCATGTACAGAATGTAGGCACGTGCATGTCTATCCAAAACTTCATCGGTAGCTTCATCAGGGATATTACTAAATGTATTTCTTAACCAGTTCAAATTGATTTTATACCCCTTACTGTGGCCTCCTGGTGCCTGATATTAGCATTTTTTTAAATATTAAAGCTAGAAATAATGTAAAACATAAAATTGGTACACTAAATAGGGAAAGCAGAATGAAATTGTTTACCTGTCCGAGAGCAGACTCGGCATATGTATCCCAGTATGGGTGGTCGGTATCTGGACCGACAATTTTTCCTCCGACCAACCCAAGCCCATTGACCCGTAAACCGAGTGAGAGGCCAATATCCTGGAGTGTGATTGTGGCCTCACCCCATCTTAGATGAAAGGTATGGGTCTCTTTTCTCCAACGTTCGACCAGAGAGGTGACGAGGGCGTGGTCGATTTGGATATGCCGAATCAACGACGCTTCATAAAATCCGGCCCCTCTAAGCCGATGGTTTATTCGTTGGTCGCTAACTACCCATTTGTCTGAGCTATGCGTGACGACGGTGAGATTATCTCCATCCTGCAAAATTAAATAATGTTATTTTCAACTATTATAATAAAATGAAAGGTGTAATTAAAAAAAATTAAATAAGTTTAGAATATTTCCTCCTCGTGTAATATATTGAACGATCTGTGTTCGTGTTGATGCACACGCAGAGATTTGTCGAGTGGTTGATTCTCCATTGAAATGTACTGGAGCAGAGATTTGTCGAGAGTTTTATGAAAGTTAGAAAGTGTGAAAGAAAGTGGGGTTGATGAAAGTATGGATGCGGCTTTTATAGAGGGTGAACGGGTTCGAGGAACCCGCTACAGTCTTTGTTCTCAAAGAGGGCGGGTTCCAGGAATCCGCCCACTTCAATAATTCGTCAAATCAATTACTAATTAATGAAGAGGGCGGGATCCTGGAACCCGTCCTCTTCATTAATTACAGAGAGCGTTCTTATTCACAAAGAAGAGGGCGGGTTCTAGGAACCCGCCCTCTTCATTAATTAGTGAGATGTCACATCAGTACTATTTAAGTACTATTTGTAACTTTTCACAACGTTGAACTTTGTCACTTTTGATTTGAATTAGTATTTATAAATTATAAATAATATTCATATGTTGTCACATCAATAATATTCTGATGTGACATCAATTTCAGAAAGTAAGAGGGCGGGTTCCTGAAACCCACCCTCTTCATTAATTTTGTTTGTTTATATTGTCTTGTCAAATCAATATAGGTGTAAGTAAGTGTGCAGAAGTAACGTGTGTGCAGAAGTAACGTTGAGGGCGGGTTCCAGGAACCCGCCCTCTTCATTAATTTTGTTTTTTTATATTGTCTTATCAAATCTGCAGAACTTCATATTGAAGAGGGCGGGTTCTTGGAACCCGCTCTCTTCAATATCTTGCCGCTATAAATATGTCTCCGCACTACCCATTTCATTTCATCTCTGTCAAATTTTCATCCTACACCGCTCACTATCCATTTACTTTTTGCAATTCTTCTCCACTATCAATTTTGTGTAAGTGTGGAGTTTTAGAAGAAGGTGAAGTTCCAGGAACCATATTCTGCGAGTAAGCAATCTTCGAGCAGTAGAACAGTTCATAAAGTATTGGAAGTAAGCAATCTTCGAGTTTGAAAGTTTTTTGCAATTTCAACACAACATAAAAAATATAACTGTTTTTTGTGCAGGATTATAGCCTCCCCAAGTATATTTGTTGTATGTAAATACGATGGCCAGGTTATCACAAGTGCACAAGGTCCCGAGTATATGGGCGGGTCTGCACGAATCATGCGATTGGAAGCATCAATGACTTATGATGAACTAGAGGCTAAAGTGTTCAAAATTACGAAATACGATCCCCGTGAATGTAGAGTTAAGTTAAGTTGTATATGGCCTATGTTCAGTGGAAATGCATTGGTTGAAATTATAGACGATGCATCAATATCTTCGATGATAGATTTCGGTCTTTCGAGCACCCAGCATTCTTTCGAACTTTTGGTTCAGAAGGACCAATTGGAAGTATCAGATGTACCTCCAACGGGTAATTTTGATGGTAATGCTGGAGATAGTTCCTGGGGGTACGGTCACATGGTCAACGATGATGCCGTCAGTGCCGGTGGATATGACTATACACAACATTATTCAAATCTTCAAGCACATGGGTAAACATTTTATAAACCCATATTTAAACATTTTAGTAATACCTATATACTAATATTCAAACATTTAATAAAATGCATAAATCCAGGTTTCCCCAGTCGACTGCTGCAGTTACATGCACCCCAGAAGAACAGCAAGAATTACCATACACAGCCTTCCACAGGTAAATAAATTTGAAACAAGTGATGATTTAGTTACGAAAATATTAAGGAATAATATTATAATTACAATTTATATACTAAACGCAGATTTCCCCATACCTCCGCATCATTCCAACACGATCCAAGCAGCGCATTCCAAGCATGTCCGTCCACATTTTTCCGGTCTTCTCACCCCGAACCATCCACATTACACCGACCACAACCATCATATATTGCACCCGAGCCTTATGTTGCTACGGGTGATATTGATATGTGTGGCAGTGATGATGATGAAACCGGTGAAGATCATCAGGGGGAGGATAGCGTGGAATATGCTGCTGGATTGAATGAGGTAGCATTCTTTGATGGTATGATTGCGAATAACGATTTTGTCGAACTAGAAGATCGCGGCCTCGATCCGCTGGAAGATGATGGTTGGGTAGACTTAGCCGTTGCAGAAGTAAATACGGCACCCTATTTGGACGCGACAGCAGCAAGCGAAGATTGCATCAGCGTCGGGGATTTATTTCAGGAAAAAGGAGATCTTATTTGTAAGCTGAAGTCGTGGTCCATTCAGCAAAACGTTACATTTAAAACCGAAGAGTCAAATAAGACGTACTATACTGTGGTATGTACGAAAGCTCCTGAATGTCAGTGGAGATTGCATGCATGTTGTTCCAAAAGAGCCAAGGCTTGGAAGGTCACGAAATACAACCAAGAACACACTTGCATCAATTCTATCATGTTACAGGATCACCGGAATTGCACTTCATCTTACATTTGTTCGCTAATCATGCCCCTGATCCGTACAGATGCGGCGATGACTCCCCGAGAGATACGGCTCTTGGTTAGCGGAGAGCATAAAATTCAGATTTCGTATGTGAAGGCATGGGATGCTCGTAGAAAGGCTTTGTGCAAGATATTCGGGGACTGGGAAAGCTCGTACAACTCACTAGTCCCTTTTATGGAAGCCATGAAAGCATCAAATCCGGGGACCGTATACCGGTTAAAAACCACAGAAACAGACGTCGAGGGCTCTGTCAGGTTTCAAAGAATTTTCTGGTGCTTTGGTCCATGTGCGGCTGGTTTCACACACTGTCGGCCGGTATTGTGCGTTGATGGTACGTATCTATACGGTAAGTACAGATGCTGCATGTTAATTGCTACAGGTGTTGATGCTAATAACGGTATATTTCCGTTGGGATTTGCTATTGTCGAGGGTGAAAATACATCATCCTGGTCATGGTTTTTCCGCAACCTCAAAAATATCCCATCCGTTCTTCATAGAACGGATTTATGCATCATATCTGATAGACATCTGGGAATACTAGCTGCAATGAGATCTGTATTTCCGACGACCCCACATAGGTTTTGCCTACGACACTTCAGGCAAAATTTTGATCGAAAATTTAAAAATTCGGATCTACATAAACTTATGTACAGAGCCGGTGAAACGCCTGACCCTAATGTTCACGACATATACATGACGAAAATTGGGGAGATGAGTCAAGCCGCGAAAGCGTGGTTAGATGAGTATCCAGTACGCATGTGGTCACAAGCACATGATGATGGGTGCAGATATCTCCTAATGACGACTAATATGTCTGAAATCTTCAACGGGGTCCTTAAAGGGGTTAGAGGCTTACCGATACAGGGGTTGATTGTTCGAACATTTTTCCGGATGAATACTTATTTTGTGCACAGAAGAGAAAAGTCCTTGGCGATGGACACTCCGCTCACCGCGTATTACGAAGATATCTTTCGGAAAAGAGAGCGCAGAGCACAATACTACAGATCCGAAAGGTTTGACACGGCGGAGTTTCAGGTGACGGGCGGTAATGGGAATCAATATACCATGAACTTTAAAGATGAAGGGCTCTCTTCGTGTACATGCGGTCTTTTCCAGCAACAACATTTACCTTGTGCCCACGCAATTGCTGCTGCGAGCAGTATGCATACCTCACATTACAGTTTTGCTTCCCATTACTATACAGTTTCTAATTACCAAGATGCATACGATCAAAATTTCATCCTATACCGGACAGTCGCTATTGGCACTATTATACTGGCAACAGACAAACACCGACTGTATTACCGCCGGAAAAAAATATAAGGCCCGGAAGACCTAAGGTACGTCGAGATCGAATGACAATGGATGCTGATCCTCAGCAAAGGCAATCCAGATGTAGCCTATGCAAACAACCAGGCCATTATAGGACCAGATGTCCAGGATATGTATCAGGGGCGGGACCTTCAGGATCGTGACAAGTGCACTCAGATTTTTTTGTATTATAAATTTGACGGATTCATTTTGTTATTATAAATTCGACCGTCGATATAGCATTTACATTTTACAAATAGATAGGATTTTTTGGCATTATAAATTTTGACGGATTCATTCTGTAAAAAAAATTTGATATAGTGAAATTTTATTATTTAATTTAAATATTTTTTTGTCTGTTTAATTTTATTTCATTTTTAAGAATTATAATTATAATTATAATTATAATTATTATTATAATAATAATAATATTATAATTATAAATGTTAATAATTGAAATTAAAAATTAATTTAATTAAAAAAAAGGGGCGGGTTCTGGGAACTCGCCCCCTATACAAATGTATAGGGGGCGGGTTCTGGGAACCCGCCCTCTATAGTTTTCTATAGAGGGCGGGTTCTGGGAACCCGCCCCTATACATTTGTATAGGGGGCGGGTTCCCAGAACCCGCCCCCTATACTTGGTGTGGGGGTGGGCCAGGGGGGTGGTTTGAAACCACCCTATTCCCATAAATAAAATTCCCCCCGCCCTATTTTTATAATTTAATTTTAAAATTATAATATTTCAAAAAAAACCCTATATATCTGTGTGTGTATGAAAACACATCGCTAAATGATCCGCTAAAATATCATGTCGTATCTCATAATATGAACCAAGTCACATCACCGATCTCGTGGCATCATGCCCAATCACATCGTCTCATCTCCAAGTACCATGTACTATCCTCTTTATCCATGTATATGTATATATATATATATATATACATACTCATAAACACACACACACATATATATATATATATCCCCATATACGCACAAGAAAGTAAAATGTACGCGAGTGTGCGTGTGCGTGTACCTTATTCTAGGGTTTCGCGACTAAAAACTAGTTAACGACACTATCATCCAATTACAGTAAAATTTATCTATGAACACCTAAAGTCTATCTAGATAATCATTTAGTCTTACAAACACCATTTATATAATATATATAGGTATTCGTATACTACACTACGAAATTGCGGGGGTGCTATACGCCATCCACCTGACATCTCCCGTAAATATATATCTACTCACCTTGATCATTGCTTGCCGAAGTTGATATCGCCAAGCTCATCCTTATTGCTCCAAGTCCACATGGGGGTACCTACATATCATACGTAGTATCGTAAACCTAAATCGCATACGAAAACCAAAACGGCGCGCGTATTACACATAGGTTAAAACCTATGGTCTACACATGCAAGAATAACCAACAACTCTCGACGATTGACGTACAAACGTGAATCGACCGATAAAAACACGAATATCACATCTCAAGTTATAAAAACCTCAAAACGAAAACAACAACTTGGGAAAACTCTTCCAGATTTGCTTCAAGTGACAATTGGGATATTTTGCATACAGAGAAGGTCTAATTAACTGATATAAGAGCCATAAACGAAGCACGAACCCAAAATGGGGTACCCAGGCCGCAAATTGTGGCCCAGGGGATTAAATTTGCGGCCATGTGAGGGAGTTGGGGTTTCAGGTCTTGGGGTTAGCTCCTATGTTGCCTGCTTGTCTCACTGTGTTTGCTAAATATTTTTTAGGTCACCTGGGTTATAGCAGTTCTCCAAAACACATCACAATTTCGGATTTCTAAGTTTGGGGTTTGGGGTTCTAGTCTCTGTTTGATCCAGTATTCTAGCATTAGGGGGTTTGTAGTCACTACTAAACCTTAATTGCACCTTCCCATATCATAAAAACTTCTAACCCTCATCTAGGAATTTTCTAAGTTTAGTAAACCAAACCAAAACACTTCTAAACATGCATGGAAGGTAAAGTGAATGAAATAATACACTAATGGTGTAAGAATTACCTCATTTGGCAATTCAAGAATTTTCTTGAGTTGCCCCAAGTCTTCAAAATCCGATTTTTCTTTGTCCAAAGTGCTTGTAGTGAGCTTGTGCGTGTTTTTAATGAAGTGGAGATGGAGTTTTGATGAGGGATTGAGGGTGTTTGTGTGGGTTTTTGAGGAGGTGGAGATGAGGGCAGCCATGGTGAGAGGAGAGTAGAGAATGATGAAGGAAAACAATGAGGAAACAAATGGGACTTTGGTCAATTGACCCCCTTACCTCTCTCTCTTCTCTCTCATACCCATACCTCTTTCTTTAATCCCTTTTTCTTTTTCTTTTCTTTTCTTTTCTTTTCTTTTCATTTCCTTTATAAAACAAAGCCATGCATAATACAAGAAAAGACCATAGTAGGAAAATGTAATATGTGAAAAATGATTTGGTGCAGGTCACATGCACAAAACAAGCTTAATGCACGAATAGGGATATTTAATTGCGATTAGCATTAAAAAGGAATATAGTTAATCATAAAGAATTTATAATTTGCTTAAATCATATAAAGCACCCTCATTTCAGTAATTCCTATAATTTTCCAAATATTTTCCACTTTATCGGTATTTAATTATACCACATTATTAAAATATTCATAATCTTTATCATTTAATTAAAAAAATTCTCAAAAATAATATTTTATTTTTCTGAAATGTTACACTTTCGTAGGCAACACGATTGCACTGAGCACGTGCAACAAGCCTTAAAATCTCTAGGTGTCCCTAATAGGAGGAGTGTTGTCTCCTGAGGGTTTTCAGCAGATTGCACCCACAAAATCCTATAATAAAAGGAAGACTGTGAAAGTTACATATAAAATTAAGAACTGTAAAAGAAAGAACTTTGAAAATCAGAGTTTCCAACTACACTAGCTTTTCGTTTGTTATGAGCCCTATCTTAATGGTCATGAAAAGATGTCAGAAATCATATTATCCCTCAATAAAACATCGCCTTTATTCTTCATCCCTACCTTTCTTTGAAACACCGATCATATACCCCTACGTGTGTGTAAAGGACATCCCTACACTCGGAGAATTCAATTCAAGCTATCATACTCTTGTCCATCTACCTCAGCACTTTTTAGTCGGTGAATATTTTAGATGGAATTGCTCACACATTTTTCATGCGACCGTTAATACTTCTTGAGGTACTAACCGACCGATTACTAAATGTGCTCATATATTAGCCGTAATTAGCAATTTCCTCATCTTGCAACACCTAAGGCTTAGCAGTGACTCCCAAACCAGTTGGTCTAAGGCACCAGGTGATGAAGCACCCTCGCTATATTTTTTTAAGCTGCCTTGGTGATTACAAAACCAGTGTTCATTTTTTTCACCATTTATACTTTTATTTCATTTATATTTATTTTCTTCATACTTTGGCTTCTAGACAAGAGCATTTCAAGGTATCCTCTACTATCCCGAGTTTCAAGACGTGTGTAAGTGCGTATTAGGATATCAACGTTCAAATGTTTGGCTTCCAGAATAGGAACTACTTTTCAGACTTATTTTTATTCTCAGATTAGTGACTTCTTTTTCTTACTAACCCTTGGGACAACGGCTCATAACTACTTATTATTAGTTTCGTTTAAGAAAACATCTAACTTTCTTGGTTTTCTTAAACTTTTCCAATCTTTTAAATGTACTTTTTCACTTTCTAATCATTTATTATAAAAGAATTTTTTATATATGTTTTGTGGTTATGCAAAGTGTAATGCAAAGTGATGCGTAAATAAGCACAAACCTCCCCCAAACCTGTTTACAGCAGTGTCCTCACTGTTGTCTCTTTTAAATCTCAAAAACTTGTAGGCTTGGGAGGAAAAGTTATTAATGGGGACAAGAATAAATGGACATGAAAATCTCCCCCAAACTTATTTTCGGATCACAATTTTGGGGACAACTTTTATTTTCAGGAGCCAAAAACATATCCCCCCAAACTTGAGTTAAACGATATAAAGCTTTTAAAATCATAAGAGGGAGGGGGGGGTAAAGTTATTGGTGAATGCCCAGCTTTGCAAAGACCGAAAGTCAACACCAACCATTTGAAGATTTTATCGATGAAACGCACTGGTTGGTGGAAGAGCATGTTATATAGAGCCAGGAAGAAGTGGGGAAGAGATAAGTGGTGTAATAGAAAATGTTTGCTTCTTGATTTGGAGAGATGACATAATGATTGTGATGATGGATTACTCGCATTCTCATGATTGTCAAAAAGAAGGGGTGGTGGTTTAACTTCTTTAGGTAGAGGTTGATTAATCGTAAAATCCGTGTCAGCTAAGAAAACGAGTTCATCAGTGAAGCTTTCATCGATATCCTGAAGAATAATGTCATCGGAAAGAATGGGATGATGCTCAGACTCTATGAAAGGTTCAGAATAAGTGTTAGATGTTGGCCCGGACAGATCGATAGAAGGGTTCGTATGTGTATAAGTCATAGTGGAGTCAAGCAACAACGTACAAAAGGAGTCTAGATCAGTATCGTGAAGCTGTTCAGATTCGCTGCTGTCATCATCCATCATGTTGAAAGAACATACATGAGCATAGGGTTCGGAGGGTTCACTTCCCAACTTGTAAATGTTAAGTTCAACTGACCTATTCCTGAAAGATAGGGTCATAGAACCATTTCGACAATTGATTACAGTGTTGGAAGTCGCAAGAAAAGGTCGACTTAGAATCACCGGAATTTGGTTTCGTGGGTTTGCTACAGGTTGTGTATCTAGAAGAATAAAGTCCACAGGGAAGATAAACTCCCCGACTTTTATCAACACATCCTCTAACATACCCCATGGTTGGATGATAGATCGATCTTCTATCTGTAAAGTGCATTGCGATGGTTTTAATTCTCCGATACCCAATTGCTCATACGCACAGTATGGAAGCAGGTTAACACTATCACCTAAATCGAGTAGAGCACGATTGATATTTTTACCCCCAATAGTAATGGATATTGTAGGACACCTGGGTCCTTATGCTTCTTGCGTAATTGCTGTGTAAACTTACATTACTCGATATGAACACCTATTTGGGCACTTGAGTTTTTCTCTTCCTAGTGCACAGGTTCTTAAGTATTTTCGCATAAGCCGGAACTTGTTGAATCGCATCTAGGAGAGGGATGTTTACGTTAACCTGCTTAAACATATCCACAATCTTCTCCATTTGTGCGTTAGGTTTGTTGGCCCTCAATCTTTTTGGAAATGGAGCTTTATCAATAAGGGTGAGGTCCAACATATGTGGAGAAGTTTGTGGGGGTGGAACGGATGAAGTGGGTGGAGGGTTCGAGCCTAGGGGAAAACGGAGAATAGGCTCGGAAGAAGAAGGTAGATTAGACGGAATAGGATAAGAAGAAGAAGAAGCTGGGGATTCCTCAATATCAATATCAGTATCAACCTGTTCACCGACTTGGTTATTCAGCACTCTTCAAGATCTCAACGTGGTAAGTGCATTCACATTGTACTGTGAGTACCCTGGATTCAGTAAGGGTTGAGCTGGAAGTTTCCTTTTCTCTCTAGTACTCATTGCTGCAGTCAGTTCTGCAATTTGTGTTTCTATCGATTTAATACTCTCACCGTGGGAGGCAGTATTTTGCACTAACTTTTGGATAGAAGACGTTAAAATATCATTCGTTTGCATGGAATGTGCAATGAACATGTCGAGTGTAGTGGGTTTATCGGTCCCAGCAGAAGAAGGATCAAAGTTGTTGGCCAAGTTTTGTAAATGTTGCGATTGAAAAGGGTGCTGACTCAGTTGTGGTGGTTGCTGTTGCTGCGGAGGAAGTCTTGGATAAGTGTTTTGGAACTGGTTTTGATTTTAGGTTTGGTTTTGATTCCAAGCAAAATGAGGATGATTCCTCCATCCCTGATTATATGTGGAAGAAGAATGATCGTTTCTAGGTTGTTGCTGAAAAGCAGCATTAGTGAGTTATTGACCTTGAAACGGAGAATTCAAGGACATTCTTCTGTCAAATGTTATGGGTTGGAATAGCAACCACACACGGTTTTGGAGAGTGTGTACTAGTTTAGGGAGGCTGAAGAAATTCTGTTTTCTAAAGCGTCGAGTTTCCTTTGTATTGCAGCCATTTCGGCTTTCATTGCGATGGAAATATCGAGCTGATTGATACCTTCCCTAGTCGATGGGTGACTAACACTCTCCCACTGCATAGTATTTTCAGCGAAATTTTCTAGGAATTTCCAAGCTTCTCCATCGTCTTTAGACAGGAACTTGCCTTGACACATGATTTCAAGCATCTGCTTTTTTGTTGGATTAATGCCCTCATATATAATATGGCAAAGATCCCATCTACTTATTCCGTGATGAGGACATTGGATAAGCAGATCCTTAAATCGTTCAAAGCATTTCCAAAATGGTTTATTGGGAAGTTGGGTAAATTGGAAGATCTCGCTCCTAACACGGGCAGTCTTATGATTGGGATAAAATTTCTTAAGGAATGCTACAACGAATTCGTCCCATTTAGAAATAGAATGTGCTGCAGTATTATAAAGCCACTTCTTGGCTAAATCGCACAAAGTCAAAGGGAGAAGACGTAAATGCACAGCATCCACAGAAAGTTGTGAAGTGCCAATCATTGCACATACGTTTTCGAATTTGTTTATAAAAACGTATGTATCCTCGGACTCAAGTCCCTGAAATTTGGGTAACAGTTTGATAAATTGGGGTTTGATTTCAAAATTAACCCCATTGGCTGGTGGAATAGAAAGACAGGTAGGAAGGGGACCACGTGTAGGGTAGCACTCTCTTGGAGAGAAATGCGCGGAGGATTCTGCGCACTTGCGGGCGGTGGCAGAGTGGTATTATTGAAATTTGATGGATATCCGTCCATCTCGGTCGTAGTGGAGGGGAAAAAGAAAATGAAGAATTACCGACTTTGGAGTCGATAGGAGGAACACGGACAAGGCGGGCACTACAATCCCGTGTCCAGTCGAGCATGCACTAACGGTTTAGCACAAGTGGCAGCGTTTGTGATAATTAGAGAAAGTGGTTTGTTTTGAAAAAGACGGATTTTAGAAAAAATCACAAATCAAAATTCACAGTCAACCCTAAATCTATGGTCACCTAGGTCAAGTCACTAGACCGCTTCTAGACTTCCAGAAAAAAAATCGCAGGATAAATCCTCTACTACCACTTTATCCCTCCTGTGGCCAGGTAAGTGCCAGGTAAGTCAGAGGTATCCGCTACGTAAGTAGCGGGCCTAATTAAGTAACCACTTTCCTTAGACACACTTGCCTGGACACCACAAAAGAAATGCGGATAAGCAGTAGATTACCCACGACCTTTCTCTATCTTAATTGAGCGCGATGGTCCTTAGAGTCTTGTCTAGATATTTTTTAGTTAATGAAGGGTGATGCGGATGCTAGTTTTGTGACTTTTGGGGCTTAGGAAGGATAATGAAATCCCCACCTAATCTGAATTTATTCTTTCCCCCTTAATTTCCGTATTAAAATATGGACGAACAACCAATATCAAAACACACAACAAATTTTTTTTAAGCGCAGCGAATTTTTGCAAAGAATCCTGCAAAAAGGTGTGATTGGACAAGATCAGAGAAGAGAGAAGAGAGTACAATTTATACCACAGAAATTTTTGGCACTGAATCACCTAAACGGCGGCGGAACTGTCGCAAAAACAACCAACCCGCCGCGGAACCGTGGTGCAATGGAAGAGATAGGTGATGTAATTTTTATTGTAGCTTCCTTTGCTCCTATGGAATCTTCAGAAAGTCTCTGAATCTTGGTCTCCCTTCTATAGTGATGCCAGATTCCCTCACAAAAATTCAAACACTAATCGTTAAGCACACGATGCGGTTTTGATTTAAATTGTGATGGAATAATAATATTTCAACTCAAATAGGAAGAACGAACAAATTACGCACGTATCCCCGGCAACAGCGCCATTTGATTGATCCATTTTTGATGTGTTGAAAAGTGTTATCACAATCAAAGAATTTATAGCCACAATCAATAACGGTGTCTATGCAGTTCGTTAATGAATACGGGTCGTCCACTGAGATTCGTGTATTTATTTGTTTTAGCTTTAGTTGAATCAAAAGAAAATAGTAAAGAAAATTCAAGAAGATGAATCAAGATTTATTAGATGAAATATTTTCAAGAAATATCAAGAAAGAGTTCAAGAATTAGTAAAATCAGGAAAGTGTCCAAAATCAATTTTAATTATCAAGAAAATGAAGAATAGCTTGTAGGATTTGATAAGAATTAGTAGCAATGATGAATACTAGAAATGACTCATCTTATCTATTGATGAATTATAGCTAGAACGATGGCGATGAATGAAGATTAGGGATCTATTGAAAAAACTTGGGTTTCTCTTTCACTATCCCTTATCTTTTCATTGATCATCATTCAAATCTAGCCTTTAACAAAGAGAATCATCAATCATTTAATCCCAAATTGCAACGAAATTATTATGAACGGTGATCTCGTTCTAATTTTGGTCATTAACAATTCTTTTTCCTAAAGTTCATAATTCTCATAAGACTTAAGAAGCGTATAGGATTTCATCACCATTTGATCTCCCGAATTCCATCGAATCCTTAACAAGCGGAGATTTCACTCACGCATCATGAAAATAAAAGAATCAAGAATTAGAAATTTCATAATGCAAGAATTTAAAGAAAGCGAGAACGAACAATTTATCACCTTTATTAATCAACTTCTAATTACACTTTCCTTCAATTCGAGGTTACAAGAATTGCTCTCGATCGCTCCCTTGAAAAGGTAACTATTCCGTCGAATTTCGCTTTGCTCGTTTTTCATGAGACTTGGACCTGTCGAGGATCTCGCGCTCGTGATGACGATCGGCTTCGCGTAGAGGATCTTGAATGTCGTCCCTTGATGTTGTTCTCAACGATTCTTGAATTGGAATTGGACCTCAAGTTGTGTCACTCAACTTGTATATTGAATTGTGTATTAATATTTTCACTAAAAATTGTGTAACCGTCAACATGAAGGATTAGGTCCTTTATATAGCCCTTCACCAATCTTCCACTAGAAGCTAGGCTAATCTTCTCCAAGAAGCTAGGTAGTTGTAGGGAAACTTCTAGAATAAGGTAGTTATCAAGCTTTCTCAAGAAGCTAGGTTGTTGTAGGGAAGTTTCCAGAACAAGTTTGTTACAATGGAGAGTTTTCAACAAGCTATAACATTGCAATGAAGCTTCTGGAAAAGTGTCATCACCGGATCCCCCAACTCGGCCGTGGATCCACGGCGGATCGGCCTGACTCGGCCGCGGATCCGCGGCCGTTTGGTGATATCACTGCTTCATATTTTCTGTGTATTCTGGTGTTGGTCAATTGGTGTTCAGGTGATATCTGGAATCTTTTTATCTCTTCTGAATCTCTGCCAGATTTTAACTCTTTGATTCCCTTTAATTTATCGGTGAATTTGTGATTCCGATATCTGTCCTGAAATAATTTTCTGCACAAAATCTCAATGAAGATTGTTGAGATATACAATATCATACATGAAATGATAAATACACAATTTCCTTCCAAAATGTTGATTATAATGTATAACACGTGGTAATTGATATTTTCCAGACAAACTTGTAATATGTGTTTTATTTATAACAAACATTCTTAGATGATTAGAAAAGTGAGAAAATTTTTCTGTTAAAGATTGCAATATTTTTGACTGAACATACGTTAACGGACGAGGGTTGTTTGGTTGATCTTTCATGCGTAAGCTATAGTTCTAACCTATAAGCAATCTGTGTGCCGTATCGGTTTTCGGATATTAGTTTTAATAGAATTGCAATTGTGTATTGATTGTAGGTACTTTCGCATGGACTTCCGAGACGACGAAGCATATCGACTTCGGCTAAGCGAGGAGTTTAACAGGTGAGTAGATTTATATCTATGGGGAAGTCGGGTGGATGGCATATAGCACCCCCGCAACCATTGATATGGAAGATTGTTTTATAATTATATTTTGATAAAAGATATGCTACGAGCTTAAGATAACCTGATTAGAGGATTTAGTAAAGAGGTGATATGATAAAAGTTGACACTAATGAATATGAATTGAAAGAGGACAAGTATGAGTTGTTAATGGTATGATATGAGATCGAGATCGATAAGCACGATACGAGATTGAGATAGAGGTGTTGTGGAATTAATAAGATATGACGTTTATACAAATGTGATTTGAGATATATGTGTGTGTGTGTGTATATATTTATGAGTATAATAAGTGATATGTCGTACGAAACTTTAGATCCGTTCCCTCATTATTGTATAGGTCGATAGATTCCCTATTCTGTTTTATGACCCCGTACGATAGATTACCAAACTTGATGAGATGTACCGTATGATTGATCCACGCATGTGATTTGAGAATGATGATCGATGATTATTGTCATATCGGATGTTTGAGGCGGGATCGCCGATATAAAGATTTCTATCTGAACCATACCTGTTTCTAAAACTGACGAATTGTATGCATCTTTAAACGGAAACTTTATAGGACGCTACGGGTTTCCAAATGATGTCTTTTTCTAAAAACACCGTAGCACCCACTTTCAAAATAACGATTTGTATCTTTTAAAGAGTGACCGAATGATTCTTGTGTAGATAGATATACCCATTTATTGTTCATGTTATATAGGATATTACCCCACGTGATGTACATACCACGTGCCGGTATTTAATGCTATATGATATCATTTGCTAGTACACTTGCACAATTACCATTGATGCGCATGTTACACTTACACAGATTTGTCGGCTCACTCACATTCATCATCGGGAATTGCCATGCCACTTACACAGTAGAACTGCCGTATCATCATATTATTCTTAACTATATAGTACATTCATTGTTCAGTACTATCACTTGACATGCTTGCATGATATACTCGATATGCTCATATTACTACTCTATGTTGCATACAACATACTTTATGGTTATATACATTGAGATGTTGTTTTTATGAGATGTCTGGATTTGAGAACCACAGTTATATTTTAAAAGGAATTATGTATTGCTTTAAAATGCGGTTTCTTTTGATATGATATTTCGAGGTGTCCACCATGAGTTTTCTCGGTTCTGAGCAGTGAGTATACCCGATTCGAGGAGCGGGAGGCAGCGTCTGCGGGTACATGGTGGACCCGATGAGGTACCCCGAGGCAAGAAGCTCGAGATGTAGATGATGAGCCTGGCAGGGGAGCACTACCTACCGGTGATAGTTTTGGGCTCGGCGGTTATCTGGAGGATACCGACTGGAGTCGTGAGATGATATGGGCCGATCCGGACTGACGAAGCCCGAGATAGTTTGGCACGGCGGATATTTAGAGGATACCGACCGCGGTCGTGATATGGGCTGATCCGGACTGACGGAGCCCGAGATATGAGGATTTACGTTTCGATGCTGGACACGGGTTTCATGATGTTTCGAGTGTCGGTGTTGGACAGTCAGGTTCCATGATTTTGATGTGTCGTTGATGGACACACATGCTTGATATCCTCATATATATATATATACAGGCTTATGTTTTCATGATGTTCGAGTGTCGGTGTGGGACACTCAGGTTCCATGATATTGTTTGTGTCGTTGATGGACACGTGGATGATATCCACATGCATACAGGTATATGATGTCAGATCTTTATTTATATGTCATTGTATTCATCGATTGTTGACATATATGCATATGTGGTCACTCTAGATATCATAGTATTACCTTCAGGATATAGTGACCTAGGAAATCATTGTTTTATTTGATTTCTACTTTATGATGTTTTCTACTCACGAGTTGGCAACTCAACTCCGTTGTGCCACAGTTCTTGCAGGTTTGACCGCTTGGGATCAGTTGCGGTATCGCTGGCACACAGCTTCTTCCAGGGTGTTTGCTTGGGAGGTAGGACAGATGTTGGATCGTGCCCACTCTCGTACTGTTATATTCTATTTTATCTAGATAAACTCCATCACATCAAATCAGAGACTAGAATTGTATATTGGTAGACCTAATCAGACTTGGGTTTTGTGCGAGACTTAGAGCGATAGGTTTTGATTAGTTTTCTTGAGTTTTGATGTCTAGCCTCGTTATTTGTTCATTCTGGGTTATTTCTTCGCCGTTGGGTGTCGTATATATGTTATTGCATGGTTGTGATTATGCCAGTTGACGGAGAGCTAGCTCCCTCTTGGGGATGCCTATATATTATTGTGTATATGTGTATGGATCAAAATATACAAGGGAGGTGCTGCCAAAATTTTTAAGGACGAAACATGTTTTCAAATCTAGTATAATCCACTTTCATTTTCATGTTTCATTAGCTATGCATTTAAAGAAAACATGATTCATTATATCTTTATTTCAAAACTGCACTCCCACTATTTTCCGTAAAAAGGTTTAGATTTTCTGGACTTCGGCTTACTTGATTTACGTCATGCCTTTAGATGTTGCGTAATTTAAGTGCCGGTCATGTGCTAAATTATGGGTCGTGACAGACCCAGTTTATAATGCTTCAAGAAAGCCATATTTAATTCTGGAGACTTTCTTTTAAGTGTGTTCTGGATGTTGAAAACCTGAGCTTGATTTAATACGTATATACTGTCCTCTAGTATACCTGACCCAATCAAACTTTGATTTAGGTAGATGTGGACCACATCGCTTACAATCTAGACTAGGTACACACAAACAGTTATGTAGAATCAATATCTGTCCACTTGTCAATCCTAGGTGATATTCCCCTACGGATATAGCATCCACGTTCATTCTGTTAGTAACCCTAAGAGTTATATCACCTGCCCTGATAACTCAACGATTTCTCAACGCCTGTAATGAATTACAGATATGAGATCCTGATCCGGTATCTTGTACCCAGGAAGTAGAGTTAATTTACAGACCGCTTTCAATCACAAATACATCCAATGTCAAAGCCACAACATGCTTCGGATCTTGGATTCTATCTTTCCAAGCCATGCATCCCTTTTGCTAATGTCCTTTCTAGTGAAAATAGGAATATCCCTCCTTACCTACTGTTGGCCCTGAAACTTTTTCGCTGCCCTTCCCTTCTACCTTACTGACACCGTCTATCTGCTTTATGGAGGTCTTCTTCTACTCGCCCTTGGCTTTCGCCTTGGATCCAGAAGAGGAAGATTCCCCAATGAGCAGAGCGGGTGTTTCCCTGGTTTCCTTCAGTGTGTCCTCAACTGGAAGTATAACTTTCTTCCCCTGAGCGTAAGTAGAAAGTTGGGACTGTAGAATTAAGTCAGTACATGGCTCGTTCTCCATCGTGGTCTCCAGGTCCGTGAGCTCATCAATATAGCTAATAATTGTAGGGACATGGTCCCCTACAGATGACCCGACAGCCAACCTCGCATGAAGAAATTCCTTCGAGGTCTCATATCTTGCGATACGAGATTGCTCCCCATATAAAACTTTATTATGGAGGAAGATAGAAACTAAGTCCATCTTCTCGTGTTGCCTCTGGTATACACCATCACCTGAAGCCAACACGAGGCACTTGGCATTTGCACTGTCTTTTTCCATTGTCTGACGGATATCAACATCCGTGACGGTGGGAACTGGACCTGGGACGACGGGGGCTTGAGTAGTAATGAGTTGGTCAAGCTTGTCATAGGTAATGGACATCTGGACAAACCTTTTCCAGTCAATATAGTATAACTCAGTCATTTTATTATCTAACTGTAACCTAATGTGGTCACCTGGTCGCTGCAATTAGGAGAGAGAGAAGAATACACTCAGCATGATTCTCTTGCAAGTTTAGATCGGTTTTTAATTTATCTAAACAAGGATGGCTCCCACTGTTTCTCGAATCCTTCCTCAAACCATAAAAGAAGAATTAGTCAGGATTAATCTCGCCGTACAATACTTGCTTAACCTTTCAGCCAGGCTAGAGTCGGTACTTCGAGGGAGGTTTTCTGACACTTTCGCGAGGTTCCTTAATTAAATAACCTCTTTTCACTGGAGGCGTAGCCTCGCTAACACCTTTCTAGACACCTACTTGGTTTATAGCATTGATTGTTAAGTGAAAAAAATCTCCCGAGGAGTAGCATATACTCATAATAGGATCGGGATCCAAATATCATTGTGTGATAAAGTGGAAGGAATCCTACCAAAATTATCACTCTCCAAATGGTATGCAACACTAGCAAGTTTCAGTTCTTTAGAAACTCCCGATGTATATTTTTGCCCCATGCTCTTATGACCTTGACGAAGGCCAACATATCAAAAGTCACATGTTAAGTTCTACCCATCATTGTCCAGGTTAATTTGAACCCACCCGTACATACCATTGATGAAGGCCAAAATAGTAGTACGACTGTCCCAAACCAACACATCTATCTATACTACAGATGAATATTCAGCAGCTACCAATCACTATGCCTTGGCGAAGGTCAAAATACATAGCATGAATACTACTGAATACCCAACTGAAACGACGGAGGGATACAAATGGTTTTGGCGAAACCGTGAATGTAGTGAACTTGGTATAATCGAAGGAACCTGATAGCTTTTAAAAGGAGTGGTTTAAGCTCCGCATTTTTAAAAGTTTGATGTTTTGAAAAACCGAGTGGTTTTATAATTTGTTCCAATGATTCAACTTTGGCTTATTTGCTTTACATTAATAATGCAGTCCCATCATTTACACCTATCATCATAGAAAGAAACGAATATATGATGTATGCTTATGCCATCCGCATTCGCCACTAGGCCTCGTCTTACACCGTTAGGTTACTTAACTAATGCCAGAGCTGGGGGTTGGATTAGCGCGGATGCAAAACATAAGCAACGTCAATTATATAATATATATATATATAATAATAATAATAATAATAACCATTCGTCTCACGCAATAATAGGCATTCCAGATCACAGATGAACATATTGGATATGCTAGGAATTCCGCGTTTCGTTTAAGCCTGTAAGGAAAGACGGATTCCACGGTCGTGATGATAGCCAAACCCCACCCCAGACCCCTACGGGTGCGGCAAACAACCCGCCAAATACTCGAAGTGAAGCAACCTCTATCAGTAAAATGATTAGGCCACTCAGCACTTCAAAGTACCCGGTAGTTTGTGCACCCCACCTTGGGTCTATCCTAAGAGAAGAAAACAATAAAAGAAAATAATACAACGGTGCCTACAACCTCAACCCGAATGTGCCCCGCAAAATAATATTACATCACTTTACAATTTACGTCAAATGAAAGAATGAAAAACCCTCATCTCACATCCCCCGGCTATTCATCCACGACGATCCAACAAGTTCATATATACAAACCAACATCACAGATCATAGATATGTACAACCCCCACTAATCGAGATATAGCAATTAGTGGACGTTCAGCATATATATCACAACACAGATAAAGCCCAATTAGCAAATAACTTAGAATTTCGATCGAAACTATTTTCCGTGTCTACCCCTAGTACAAACCAGCACTCAGAAACATACTGGATAGAAACCAAATATACCAGAGAACAAAACACCAAAACATAAGAATTACAGAAGAAAAATGAGCCGACTTGGCCATGCCTCGGCTGCGGAACGGCGGCGAATCGCATCGATTCGCCTCGGTTCCACGATGGTCTTGGCAAGTCAGTGAATCATTTTTCTTCCTTGTTCTTAAAATACCCTGCACTGAATTTTAAAGCCTCTGAAATATTTTTTATGACAGTTTTAAAAATCGACAGCAAGCAAGGGTCTGGGTGTTTTGTTCTCGTGATTTTCCGACGATCGAAGTTCTAATAACTTGCTAAAAAGCTAGTAAAGGTTTAACCTGGCTTTGATACCACTGTAAGTCGATGTTGCGCAACCCGTGGGTCCACAGGGAGGCGGAATGTTCAAAAATGATTTTTCAAAGCTCGCAACACCGACTTGAACACCAGGATTGATGCTAAACCTTAATTAATTAAACTTGCTAAGTGGTTAACTACCGGGAAAGAAGTTTATACCTCACGTTACAATTCCTTCGGGTCTTCATCGCTGTCCTCCTCCTCGTCACAAGCTCCGAGAATCGAAACGGATCGGGCAACCTCCACAGCCTCCTCGAGTCAAAGACGATCCACCCGAGAGTCTATAATCCGAGCTCCTACGTCAAATCCAAGGTAACTACAGCTTCTAGTTCGCTACTAGAAGTCCTAGGTGGTGTAGAGAGTGTAGATGGATTAAAGTGTCTCTATTTTCTTTAGGTTTCTCAACACATGAGACAAACGGGCAAGATGAAGAAGATGGAGAAGCTTGAGGAAAAGCTAGTGAAGAAAAGTGAGCATGTGAAGTGAGAATGGCTCAAGTCTTCATTCGTGATGAATAATACCTCTAATTAAAATATCTAGCACCCTTGATAAAAATATCTAGCATACTTGATAAAAATATCTAGCAAACATAATCATCATAAAATGAGTCATGTCATGAGTCACACCAAAGAGCCATGCTAGCCTCCACCTCATTTCATCCACCTAATAATGTTTTAATCAAAAGATTAAAACCCTAATTAGGTGTCTCCTTCTAGAAACAATCCCGAGTAAATTACGAGAATTCCCCTCATCCATATATACATACCCGCATCCGCATTCTGAAGAATACGAATGCAAAGAGACGAAAATAATCCATCAATATAATACTAGGATCCGGCTTAAATCAAAGCCCACTAGTATAATCCCCCCGATCATCATATGTGCAAAAGTACACGTAAGTGATCGAAGCCCTGTCGTAAAACCATACGGCCTCTACACCTTTTGCCTGGTGCATGGAAACTCTTTATGTGGGACTCTAAAGACTCGACACTACGCTGGCAGTGGGTTTAACCACAAGCCGCAAGTGGTACTAGCTGCACGTAACGGCTACCCAGGTATGTGTCGATAAGATGGCCGTTGAGCTAACTCATCCGAACTCCTACTGAGCCTGTATGTGACAATCTCCGTACATTCCGGTCTGTTCGTCTAAGAGTATAGCATATCGGGGCTAGGGGCGTTAATCGTCAGACCCCTAATAACGCAATAAGTCGTGTTGGAGTATAGCCCAAAACACCCTGAGAAACTACTGGAGTACCTACCAGTAAATCTCGCTTGCCTTGGCCAAGGACTTTGTGTAGTAGCCTTCCGAACATAGGGCAATATCAACCCCCAATACCGGGAGAGACGAATCCTATCTAACCTCTACTGCCTCCAAGTGCTTCAGGACTGTACCCAACTACTACCTGTTTGTACAACTCCTTTAAGCTGTTGTAGGGTAGTAATCAAAGTACAGTGGGAACACACTCAAGGCGAAGTAGAAGTGTCAAGTCGATGGACTAAGCTGTACTCATATCACCTGGGAACTGCTACCCGACGATAGGTATAATACCCACCAACAGTTCCCGACTGTACTAAAAAACCTAATGAGCACCTGCATACTATCTTCAGTACGACGTACTAATGGATGTGGGACAGAACATTTCCCCTGCCGGGATGAGAAGCGTATACACTAGTCTACTCTGGAGTGTCGATGCCCCGTCTCGATAATCCTACGACTAGTGACCTATATAGGATGTGCTTATAGATTACCCAGCCCCCACTAGTGTGACTGCCATTACAACGCTGGTAATCAATCAAAGATCATAAGGGCCCCACTAATATGTATAAGCGATATGCTAAGAAACACATGCACATATTGAGGTAGAAACAAACCAGGTAGCATACTATCATTTCAAGCAAGACTGTTACTATATCCGTGTATATCCTAAGCTTCCATTAAGTAATATACAAACCAGTATGATACAATAATGGCCTCTAGGGCATATATCACTAACAATATGGTTATATGTGTAGGGTTCCGGTCATATACGTGTACTTGCTCTATGGATTTATGTTCGGACGGTTAATACTAGCGGGCTTAGGATTAAGCCACATTATTGAATCCAGTATTGATTTAATAATGATCTAGTATTATATTATTGGATTATTTTATCTCTACGTATTCGTATTTTTTGTCGTATAAATACTGGTATGTATATACGGTTTATGTATTCTTATATTTATATAAGAATGTTTCTAGAAGAGGACATCTCATTATGTGCTTTTTTATTTATTACAAATAGAAAATAAGGTGGAGGGGTGAGGTGGTTTCGAGCATGATGGGTTATTTTTATTTGAAAATGAAAATTCTAGATAGTTTTTTCCTTAGCTATTCTTCTCTCATTCTTACCTTAGCCTTCTCTCTTCTCTCTTGAGCTCTATCTTCTTCCTCAACCCTAACCTCTCTCATGAGTTGTGAACCATAGGGTTTTAGAGATAGAAAAATCCAATTAACACTCTCTACATCATCTAAGCACTCTAGATTAGTATACTAGAGTCTTTAGTTAATTCTGTTAGAAGTTGAAGCTTAAACCACAAACTCTCGGGTGGATTGTCTTTGACACAACGAGATCGGCCTCAAGCTCGATCTAGGACTGCGAGAAGCTTATGAAGTGGATTAAGAAGACCCGAAGGACTCGAACTCATAGGTGTAACCTCTATCCGAGTAGAATAGAACTTATGAAGTTTTTTCTTGTTAGGGCTTATGGTAATTCTTAGGTAGATAGTCAATGTTGCATGCCTAAAACTCATTTTTCGTATATTCCGCCTTTCTACAAACCACGTACAGTGTGCAACATCGACATACAAGGTATCAGAGCCACTCCATAACTCTTTACTAGCTCGTAACGACATTCGAATTCAGCCATTTTTGTCGCGCAAAAACTGCCGACAAAAACAATCCCAAAATTTAATGTTTTAACTTGTTTGTACTCCCCACGGGCATACGATTTGAACTGAGAAACCGCGGGGTGATGCGTGGGTACCTCAGGGAAACCCAAGGGGGACCAAAGGTCGGACCTACTGTAACATTTCAGAAAAATAAAATATTATTTTTGGGAATTTATATAATTAAAATAATTATTATTATGAATATTTTAATGATGTGGTATAATTATATACCGATAGTTTGAAAAATATTAGTGAATTAAATTGAATGGTGATTTTTGAAGGGGTTTATGTGATTTAGGCAAATTATAAATTTTTTTAATTTGTTATAAACAAGTTATCCTAAACTTGATTAATAACCATTAATTTGGCATTAAGCTTGATTATGCATATAACTTTAAAAACACTTGTTACATTTTTATGAAACTTGATTTCAAGTCTTCATTGTGCATGGTTTCATTTTGGTTTTTCAATTGTTTTATAAAATAGAACCATGAGGAAAGAAATAGATAAATGAAGGAAAAAGAAAAGAAAAGAAAAAGAAAAGAAATAAAGAAAGAAGTATGGGCATGAGATAGAAGAGAGAGAGGTGAGGGGTCAAATTGACCATGGCCATTTCTTTTCCCTCCATTATCTTCATCATTTTTCTTCTCCTCTCTCCCTTCATGGCTGCCCTCTCCCTCCACCACCTCCACCATCTCACCTCACCCCCAAAACTATATTAAAACCACTCATTCCCTTCACAAAAAATATGCACAAGCTCACTACAAGCATGTGAGATCAAGAAAAATTGGATTTTGAGCACTTGGGGTAACTCAAGAAAATTCTTGAGTTGCCAAATGAGATTTTCCCTTCACCATTAGTGTTGTAATCCATTTCCTTTACCATTATATATGTTTAGAAGTGTTTTAATGGGGTTTAGTGATCTTGGAAAATTCCAAGATGTGGGTTAGGGAATTTTATGAGATGTGAAGTATAAATTGAGCTTAGTAGAGGCCATACAACCCTTCTAGTGCTAGAATTCTAGACAAAACCTGAGACTAAACCCAAATATGTGAACTTAAACTTTCCCGATACCGGAAGTTGTCGTATTTGTGATGTGTTATAGAGATCTGCTATGACCCGGGGACTTGAAAATTATTTACCGATTACTGTGAGTCGTGCAGGAAACCTGGAAGCTACCATAGAGACCCGAGCCCCAACCCCTTCATCTTGGCCTCAAATATATCCCTTATGGCCGCAATTTACGGCCTGGGTGCTTCAGAATAGGTTCGTGTTTGGTTCATGGCTCCATTTTTAGTAAACTAGACCCTCCACATATGCAAAATTGGCTAATTTCACCAAGGGTAAAATATGGAAGTGTTTTACACCGTTTCTGATTTCGGTTTTGCGAATTCTGTAACTTGAACTTGGGTATTTTGTGTTGTCTCGATTGATTGGCGTTTGTACGTCGATGTTGTGGGTTATTAGTTCTTCTTGCATGCGTAGACCATAGGTTTTAACTTATGGGCGTTTCGGGTGCCGTTTTAGTTTTTAAACCAGATTTTAATGCGATACGATATGTTATGACATGTAGGTACCTCTGCATGAACTTCGCGACGACAAGCAAGAGCATGGCGATATCGACTTCGGCAAGTAAGGGTCAAGATAAGTAGATAAATATCTACGGGGGAAGTCGGGTGGATGGCGTATAGCACCCCCGCAGTTTTGTAGTGTAGTAAGGATATGTTATATTATATATGTATTGTGAGACGTGAAATATTAGCAAGATAGGCTTTAGGAAATCATGGGTTGGTGTAGTGTAATTGAAAGTAAGTGTCTTAGTTTAGTTTCTTAGTCGTGAAACCCTAGAGTAAAGATTGGCACACACGCACACACATACGCATACATTTGATTTTCTTGTGCGTATATGGGGATATATATACACACACACACACACATATATGCATGTGAGTATGTGTGTGTGTGTATATATATATATATGTATACGTATACATGGATGATGAGGATAGTATATGATACTTGGAGATGAGTCGATGTGATTGGGCACGATGCCGTAAGATCGGTGATGTGAATTAGGTCGTGTTATGATATACGACATATTATATTAGCGAATTGATGGGCGATGTGTTTTCATACACACACGGATATATGTTGATGGTATCGGTATGTACTAGACTTAGATCAGTACCCTGTTCATGATATTATGATAATGATACCATATGGATATTGAAGTATATGTGATAGGCGACTTGTACCCCGATTTTAGGATGCCGTACGATGGATTTACCGTACGAGATATAATTATGATAATAGATCTACACTCTTGACTCGAGAATGTCATATTATATATTTTATCGTATGTGACGCTATTGAGGCCGGATCACCGACTACTAGATATATATATCGACTCAGACTTAGATCGATTTTCTTACCCTTTGGTTAATCTCTTAGCTTGTCCTGTAGTTTACTTAGTAGGTGTTAGAGTTGGGCGTGAGTCATAGTTATTTCCAAAACTAATGAATCGTGAGTATTTTAAAGATAGGCCAAGGGAAACTATGGATATTTCAAAGGACGTACCTTTTCTTAAAAACACCGTAGCCCCTATTTTCTAAACACCACGATTCGTGCGATTTTAGTCAACAAAAACTGGATGACTCATATATAGAAATGTATATTCTTTATTGTTGTGTTTACTATTCATTCTCCATTTATTCATATTGTTATCATCGCATTACATGCTTAATGTGTACTTTAGTCATTATGAAACCTGCTGTCAGGACACCGCACCATTACCGATGATGCGTATGCTCCACGTACACTTGCTTTCCCGCTCACACACATCATCATCGGTAACTGCCATATCACGTACACATTAGATAATATTACTTCATTGTACAAATTGCTAGCGGTAGTCTTATTATAGTACTCGTGCGTTTGCTTTCTTATGCTAGTTTAGATATTGCATTTGTTTCTGAGATATCTCATGCATTTATACGTATATTATGTTATGCGATATTATGGGGCTTTATGCCGGTAATTTATTGTTTATTGACTCTCGATAATGGGATTTCAGATTTTCCATAAGATTTCTGGATTTGGAGAACCCGTAAGGATTTTATAAACTCATTTTCATTTCAAAAGATAAAAGTTGCGGTTTTCTCGTGATATGATTTGAGAGGTGTCCACCATGAGTTTTCTCGGCTCTTGAGCAATATCATATACCCGATTCGAGGAGGAGGATGAACCGTCTGCGGGTTCATGGTGGACCTGGTGCGGTACCCTGGGGCAAGATGGTCGCAGATGATGGAGTTGAGCCTGGCAGGGGAGCACTACCGACCGGTTATTTGTGACATGGCGGATATCCGGAGGATACTGACGTAGTCGTGAGATTTGATGTTTTCGGCTAGTCCGGATTGCTGGAGCCCAGTGGCCAGTGCGGATTGCCGGAGCCCGAGATATTGAGACTTTAAGGTATTGATATTATATGATATGGGCCAGTCCGGATTGCCGGAGCCCAAGATATTGGATATTGGGATTTTTGTTTTGTGTCGATGCTTGACACGGATTCTATGTTGATTTCATTGATGATACCTGGATTTTTATATACAGAAATCTTACTAAATTAAGAAAACAGTTTTCTTATTCATGATATATCCTGTTTTCATTTGTAATGCATTCATACATCATATATATGATATGTTGCTACCTGAGGCACTGACACGAGCACTTGGTATTACACTTATGTATAGAGGTTCACCCTTGCCATTATATTATGCTTCAGGTTATATTATTTTGAGGATATTACTATCGTATGACCTAGGATTGAGTCATACATGCGATTTCTGCTCGGTGATGTTTTCTACTCACGAGTTGGCAACTCAACCCCGTTGTGCCACAGTTTCTTGCAGGTTTTGCCGTACAGGTTTTCTTTGTGGCTTTACCGGCATACTGCTCTTTTCCGGGTGATTGCTTTGTTAGGTGGGTTCACTCGCATTGTGACTACCATTGTATTTTATTTATATTCAGTTGTATCTAGTAAACTCTATCAACTAGACCTATATATTTGATTAACTTAGAAGACCTGTTGTATATTCTTTCGACCTTAGAGTCGCACGCTGTATTATTATGGTTTTCTGGTGGATATTGGTTTTCTTCTGAGTTTTTATCCTCGCCCTTCGGCGTTGTATATTATATTGCTTGCGTGGTTGTGTCCGCCAATTGGCGAAGAGCTAGCTCCCGTTTGGGGATGCCTTTATTCATTATGTATATTATTCATGTTTGTACCAATTTGGGGACAATATTTACAAAGGAAACTCTGCCGAAATTTTCGAAAAAGATTTAACGTTTTAAAAAGGCTTACTACGAATTTCAAAGTAAATTTATATGTTAACTTTTAAATGAACTTTTCCTTCACTCTCTTTTAAATAGTTTAGATTTCTGGGCTTTTGGCTTACTTGAATTACATGGGGTCCTGTAGACTTCATATGATTCAAGTGCCAGTCACGTGCCATTTCGGGTCGTGACAAAGTTGGTATCAGAGCGCTAGGTTTATATTTGGTTCGAGTCTAGCTTTGACTATGCGGAGTCTAGGACGAATATATATATTCGGAACTTATGCTTGACCTTACGGAACTTAGACTTGGTCGAGGGGGTATTAGACCTGAACTTTCGTCGCATAGGTTAACCTTGGTTGATGGAGTCGGTGATTTAAATAGAGTGATGTACTGTGTGTATGTTCTGCGGCATACTTACCATACACTACTCCGCTTAAGAAGCCTTAGGATTTACATTTCCTTGCACCGTATTATATTCATTTCTATGATCTATCCTCATAGATATCGGTTAGTGGTTTTGTTACCACGATTGCATAGGCAGAGAGAGTTGCGGCTAGAGTTGAGGTCAGCATAAGCTCGTCTTGGACGAGGACTGACTAGGGCGTAATTCCGGTGACACATGATTGCATAGATGTGTCGTTTTATTGTGTTTTTCATGCCATGAGCGTTTGATGGATTGCTTTTACTAGAATTTCTCGAACGTTCAGATCCGCACCAGAGGATTGGGCCACTGATAGAGGCCGGCTAGAATGTGATGATCGTTAATGCGCCGATTATTCTTGATGATTGAGGCACTGTTCAGCTTGCGGACGAATGACCCAGTTGTTGCTGCGAATGACAAGATATTGCCCCAGATGTTTGAAGCTATTGCAGCACGAGTTGTACTTAAGGATTTGATTGAAGATCTCTAGTCACCCAGGGATAACGACTAGGATATATGGTTCGTTGCATACCCCGATGCGAGGTCATCAGATTGATTGATTCCAGCTAGAGAAGACTTCACGTAGGTACGTTGAGAGTCGATAGAACAAACGAATGTCAAAAACCCATTTTCCAAGTTTAAGGTATTCGGAAAAACATGCAAGTAATTCTGTGGACCCTCTAGAAGAATGAAACCCTAACTCGACATAATGACCATGGAAACACCCTTGAACCTTAGGGTTTGCGGCAGTTCCGCGGTGCCATTAATGAGGCTTAGATTTGCCCTTCTACGGCTGGTCCATAGGTACTGTGGCATATACTGGATATTATTAAACTGTGCACGAGTGTTGCTCGGGGAATTATGGGACTTTGATGAATCGATCGAAAATTTCGACATCGTCCGGATATCATGTGATATGATACATTACTTCGGAGACTCTAGATATGAGTATAGCCGTTGTAGCGCAGTACATACAGCTACGAAGAGACGAGTCCGAATCAGTCTACATTAGAGAAAAGTGGAGTAAGAGGTTCGTACAAGATCTTGACGAGATGACGTTCCACTCCGTTGATATCAGAGATGTGATACACATGCAGAGGTGTTGGATATGGATATGTCTTCCAGAAGGAGTCGTGATGAGTATGCAGCCGTTCCGGAAAAAGAAATAGATTTAGTAAAGGGTGATAACTTCCGGGCAGTTTGGCAGAAACGAAATTCGGGAGAGACCCTGACAGGATCTTTCTGGAAATACTAACGATGAGACTTGGACCCAGGATCGGTCATATTACGTACACCCAGTAGGTCAGAGTTCGGCATCGTCGACGAGACATGTTACGAGTGACCATGATAGTTGGCCAGGGACCTTTAGAGGATGTTCCAGAGCGGGACTGTTTCCATCATCGTTCCATATTAGGCCGTTGAGCCGAGGAGTTATGTAACTGGCAATCTGCAGTGAGAGATGAGAGCCTAAGGGCATAAGGCGCCAGACCAGGGACATGAGGCAAGTAGATATTTGCTCTGCTAGTTTTGGATGCACCAACACTTCTCGAATTTGAAGGAAGGACATATCGACGATAGTGTTTACGATTTACGATTTGAAGATTCGATTATCACGTGTTCGCCATTTTGGATTTCGGTATTTTGGGCAATTTATTTGCATGATTGAGATTTTAAACACCACAGTTGCACTCAACTTTGATTTGATGTCATTTGAGATGTTGACTTTGATTTCATGCCTATATTATGTATGTGATTTGACTTGTGCCTTCGGTGTAGTTTCCATGCACTTTTAGTATTTTGATTCGATTTTGTGCATACTGATGCACGTGGTTGTGATATTATATACCACGGTATACCTGATTTGGATTAAGGTTTGTTGTATACCGTCGATTTCGATTGTGATATTCGGTATTTGTTTTGTGCACCTTGTGCACTTAATTTGGGTTCTTGCGCATACTTGGCGCGCTTGAGGCCATTTTGGTGCACGCCAGATGCACTAAATCGGGATTCTTCGTGCATATCTGATGCACCTGATACTGCTGTCAGGCACACTCGTTTCCCTTGATAGGTATTTTCGTGCACACCCGTTGCACTTAGATTTGGTTTCTGTGCACATGTACAACACATTCGTTGATTTCGATTTCTATGCGCACCAGACGCATGTGGCATTGTTACATGTATTATTGAGTATGATTTCTCTTGAGAGTACGTTTTTATGATATTTACTATTTGGTTTAGTAGTCGAGCAGGACTAGTCAGAGGACAGTACGTGAATATATTTTTGCATGCATCGATAGTTTTCGGAGAGATTTCCAAAAAAAAGGGAGCTACAGTCTTAATATTTTTCCTATGTGTCTGAGATGACATGAAATAGTTTACAAAGGAAACCCTTCTAAATTGTTTTCAAAACGGTGTGATGTGTATGTTAAATAAAGGATATATATATATTTATATATATATAGTTATTTTCTTACAATAGACGTCCGCCACTGCGCTGTGATACGCGCATAACACAGCGACTTGAAAAAGGGTTTGGCATGTATTTCTGTTCTGATGTTTTACGAGTTTACAACGATGCGTACTATGTGCATGTTATAGTTTTGATGTATAGCATGTTCATTTTCGTATTGGACTTTGACATTGGTATTTTCACCGTGACTCCGATGATTGCGTGATGCTTGACGGAGTTTGACTTTGAGTTATATGCTCGTTTTTCATACGCATGTATTGCGCTACGATATGTTTTATGTATGTATGATTTCGGAGCCCCGACGACTTGATCATTTTACTAAAATATTTTAGTATTTGAGGGTTTTAAATTTAAATTCGGGGACCGAATTTATTTAAGGGGGGAAGACTGTAACATTTCAGAAAAATAAAATATTATTTTTGGAAATTATAATTAAAATAATTAATATTATGAATATTTTAATGATGTGGTATAATTATATACCGATAGTTTGGAAAATATTGGAGAATTAAATTGAATGGTGATTTTTGGAGGGACTTATGTGATTTAGGCAAATTATAAATTTTTATAATTTGTTATAGTTATCCTAAACTTGATTAATAAGCACTAATTTGGCATTATGCTTGATTATGCACATGACTTTAAAAACACTTGTTACATTTTTATGAAACTTGATTTCAAGTCTTCATTGTGCATGGTTTCATTTTAGTTTTTCAATTGTTTTTTAAAACAGAACCATGAGAAAAGAAATAGATAAATGAAGAAAAAGAAAAGAAAAGAAAAAGAAAAGGAATAATGAAAGAAGTATGAGCATGAGAGAGAAGAGAGAGAGGTAAGGGATCAAATTGACGATGACCATTTCTTTTCCTTCCATTATCTTCATCATTTTTCTTCTCCTTCTCCCCTCATGGCTGCCCTCTCCCTCCACCACCTCCACCATCTCACCTCACCCCCAAAACTACATTAAAACCATTCATCCCCTTCATGAAAAATGTGCACAAGCTCACTGCAAGCATGAGAGATCAAGAAAAATTGGATTTTGAGCACTTGGGGCAACTCAAGAAAATTCTGGAGTTGCCAAATGAGCTTTTCCCTTCACCATTAGTGTAGTAATCCATTTCCTTTACCATATATATATATATATATATATATATATATATATATATGTTTAGAATTGTTTTAATGGGGTTTAGTGATCTTGGAAAATTCCAAGATGAGGGTTAGGGAATTTTATGAGATGTGAAGTGTAAATTGTGGTTAGTAAAGGCCATACAACCCTTCTAGTGCTTGAATTCAGGACAAAACCTGAGACCAAACCCTAATATGTAAACTTAAACTTTCCCGATATCGGAAGTTGTCGTATTTTTGATGTGTTATAGAGATCTGCTATGACCCGGGTGTAAGTCCACGTTACCCACCCCGGTGCTTACGGGGAGGCGGAATAGGTAAAAAACGGTTTTTTTAACACAAGGTAACATGGACTAGAAATAGAGGATCTTTGCTAAACAAAAACTAACAAACAAGCTAAAAGATTTAGCTACTCGGTTAGAAGGTTATACATAAGTCTTGAACTCCTTCTTTTCTTGCTCCTTGGAGTGGTTTGAACGGCTCCTCCTCGTCGCCTTCTCTTTGCCGAAGAAAGATCCACCCGAAGGCCTCTACCTTGACTCCTACGTCAACCTAGAGGTAACTAAAGTGCTTGGCTTGCTAAACCTAGAACCCTAGAATGAGTAGAGAGGAGTTTTGGTGGTTTTATCTCAAGAGCTAATGGTTCTCAACACATGAGAGATGAGAACTTTGAGAGAGAAGAAGAGAATGAGCTTAACCTATGAGAGAGAAAGAGTAAGAAAGAATGAGGATATATTTGCAACCATACTCTCATATAAGTGAATTATGAAAAATAATAATAATCAAAGAAATTGTGATGGTTCATTTGGAATGACCATTATCATTTCACACTAAATGAATTTTGCAAGAATCAAAGAGCATCTTTCATTTGAAATGATGATGGTCAATATGTCAACATAGGTCAACAAGTCAACCAAAGTCAAATGGTCAACAACCCTAACCATGGCACAATTATCCTTAATTAATACCGTTAATCATATTTCTCATTCTCATTAGGCTTTAGAAAAAGTCAACGTTCAACAATCTTAATGAGAATCCTCTGCCTCTGTCAACTGTGCATACACACTCGCATCCGTGTTCCGAGGAACACAAATACACTGAGACAAAACCAATCCCAAAACAAATACTAGGATATGGATTAAACCAAAGCCCGCCAGTAATAACTGCTCGGACACCAAACGTGCACAAGTGCGCGGATATGAACGAACCCCGTCGCAAAACCTTGCAACCTCTACTCTGTTTTGCCCAAAGGCGAATAACCCTCTGCGTGGGACTCTAAAGACTCGACATTATGCTGGCAGTGGGTTTAACCACAGGCCGCAAGCGGTACCAGCTGTACGTAACGGTCCCCAGGTAGATGCCGATAAAAAGACTGATGAGGTGAACCCATCCGAACTCCTACTGAGCCTGAATGTGACAATCTCCGTACAGTCCGATCTGTTCGTCTAAGAGTTTCGCATGGCTGGCCTAGGGGGGCGGTAAACGTCAGTCCCCTAATAGCGGTACATGTCGTGTCGGAGTGTAGCCCAGAACACCCATAGATAACACTGGAAACGCTACCTGTATATCTCACTTGCCCTGGCCAGGGACTTTGTGTAATGGCTCTCCTAGACACAGCGCGATATCAACCCCCAATACCGGGAGAGACGAATCCTGTCTAACCGTCACTGCCTCTAAGTGCTTCGGGACTGCACCCAACTGCTACCTGTTTGCATGACTCATTTGAGCCGTGGTAGGGTAGCAATCTAAGAACAGTGGGAACACACTCGAGGCGAAGTACAGTGTCAAGTCAACGAACTAAGCTATACTCATGTCACCTGGGAACTGATAACTGACGATAGGTATAGTATCAACCAATAGTTCCCGACGAGTCCTGCTAGTGTACTCGTAACCTAACGAGCACCCGCATACTATCTCAAGTACGACGTACTAATGGCTGTGGGACAGACGATCTCCCCTGCTGGGATAAGAAGCGCATACGCTAGTCTATTCTAGAGTATCGATGCTCCGTCTCGATAATCCTACGACTAGGGACCTGTATAAGGATGTGCTTGTAGATTACCCAGCCCCCACTAGTGTGACTGCCATCACAACGCTGGTAATCAAGCAATGATCCTAAGGCCTCCACTAATGTGTCTAGGCGATATGCTAAAAGAAATACATGCATACATTAAAGTAGAAACAAACCAAGTAGCATACTACTATTTTGAGCAAGATTGTCTATACAACTGTGAATATCCCAAGTTTCCATTAAGTAATATACAAACTAGTATGATACAGTAATGACCTCTAGGGCATATACACTAACAATCTCCCACTTGCACTAAGGCCATATACTGGCGTATCGAAGACCTATCATCTCGATCAGCCGCTCGAACTGAGTCTGGGGTATAGCCTTCATGAATGGAACTGCAGTGTTATCTTCTGTAGCAACCCTTCGAACCTCGATCTCCCGGCGATCCACGATCTCCCTGATCAGGTGATACCGCCTCAAGATGTGTCTGGACTTCTGATGGGACCTGGGTTCCTTCGTTAAAGCTAAAGCCCCGTTGTTGTCACAATACAGAGGTACTAGATCAATAATGGACGGAACCACCTGAAGTTTTGTCAAGAACTTTCTCATCCAGACGGCTTCTTTTGCGGCATCAGATGCAGCGATATATTCCGCTTCCATCGTCGAGTCAGCAACGGTTTCCTGTTTGGAACTCTTCCAACACACCGCCACTCCATTGAGGGTAAAAACATAACCCGACATGGATTTGGAGTCATCCTTGTCATTCTGGAAGATGGAGTCAGCAAAGGCCTCCATCTGGAGGGCTTTTCTGCCGTAAACCAAAAACATATCCTTAGTCATTCTCAGGTACTTCAGAATGTTCTTTACCTCTATCCAGTACTTCTCCCCAGGGTTTGACTGATACCGGCTTACCACACTCAGTGCATAAGCTACATCTGTTCTGGTACACAACATCGCATACATTATAAAGCCTACCGCAGAGGCGTAGGGTATAATAGGCATGCGATCCCTTTTTAAATTAGTCTTGGGAGACATCTCTTTGGAGAGGGTGATCCCGTGACAAGCCGGTAAATTACCGTTGTTGGAATCTTCCATACTGAATCTTTTCAGTATGGTGTCGATGTACCTGGACTGTGAAAGTCTTAATATCCTCTTGGACCTATCACGATGGATCCGGATCCCCAGAATGTAAAAGGCATTACCCAGGTCTTTCATGGAGAACCTGTGTGACAAGAACCCTTTGACAGACTGTAGCATAGGAATGTCATTTCCTATCAAGAGAATATCATCCACGTATAAAACGAGGAATACGACACTTCGTGCTACAATTTTACTATAGATGCATGGTTCATCTGGATTTTTGATAAAGCCAAATTCTTTGACCGTCTCTTCAAAACAGATGTTCCAACTCCGCGATGCCTGCTTCAGTCCACAAATGGACTTAAGCAACTTGCACACCTTCCCGCTGCTTCCACTCTGAATGAAACCCTCTAGCTGGTCCATATAGACACACTCTTCTAAATTTCCATTTAGAAAAGCGGTCTTTACGTCCATCTGCCAAATCTCATAATCGTGGAAGGCAGCAATGGCAAGAAGTATCCGAATGGATTTGACCATATCCACTGGAGAAAAGGTTTTGTCATAGTCCAAACCAGGTCTTTGACGGAAACCCTTTGCAACAAGTCTAGCCTTATAGGTCTCAACTTGTCCATCTACACCAATCTTCCTTTTGAAGATCCATTTGTAGCCTACGGGTTTTACGCCTTCTGGAGCAACGTCCAAAGTCCATACTTTGTTGGTGTACATGGACTCCATTTCGGTCCGAATTGCATCCAGCCATTTTACCGAGTCAGTGCTCTGAATGGCCTGCTGGAAGCTAGTCGGCTCATCATTATCAATGATGCAATCCTCTTTATCCCCGTCTATGAGAAAACCGTAGTATCTCTCGGGCGGATGAGACTGCCTACTACTCCTGCGGAGCGGCGCAGGAATGTCGTGTTCATTCGAACCTTCTGGTTCTACTAAGATTTTAGTAATAGCTTGTGGTTCTGGAATTTCTTTCATTTCTATTGCGCTCCCACTTATCTGATTTTCCAACAATTCAGTTTCCAAGAAGCAGGCATGACGAGAAACAAAAACCTTTTGTTCCTCTGCGTAATAGAAGAAATAACCCTTGGAGTTCTTTGGATATCCCACAAACTTGCACTGTACTGAGCGTGCCTCGAGTTTGTCCGCATGCAGCTTTTTGACAAAAGCTGGACATCCCCAGGTCTTAATGTGCTTAAGATAGGGTCTCTTGCCACTCCACATCTGATATGGTGTGGTAGGCACTGTCTTAGTTGGAACTCGGTCCAAAAGATATGCAGCTGATTCTAGTGCATATCCCCAGAATGAACGCGGCAACTCAGCATTACTCATCATGGAACGTACCATATCCAATAGGGTTCGGTTCCTTCTCTCCGATACACCATTATGTTGTGGGGTGTATGGAGGAGTAAGTTGAGAGAGAATTCCATTCTCTTTTAGGTAACCCAGGAACTCGGCACTCAAGTATTCACCACCTCGATCAGATCTCAGTGTCTTGATACTTTTGCCTGTTTGTTTTTCTACTTCATTCTTGTATTCCTAGAATTTTTCAAAGGCTTCTGATTTATGCTTCATTAAGAAGACATATCCGTACCTTGAAAAATCATCCGTAAATGTAATGAAGTAAGAATAACCACTTCGCGCATGTGTAGACATTGGACCGCATACATCGTTGTGTATGAGTCCCAAGAGCTCGCCCGCTCTTACTCCGTGTCCAGTGAATGGAGTCTTTGTCATCTTTCCTTTGAGACATGATTGACAAGTAGCATATGATTGATATTCGAACGGATCCAAATATCCTTCTTAATGAAACTTAGTTAAACTTGTCTCATTTATGTGACCCAGTCTACAATACCATAAGAAAGCATGATTTATTTCTGGAGACTTTCTTTTGTGTGTATTCTGGACATTGAAAATCTGCGGTTGGTTCAATACGTATATTCCGTTGTTTAATGTACCCGACCCAATCAGAACATGATTAAGGTGAATGTTTACAACATTACTTACAAATGCAAAATCATAACCTTTTTTAGATATTAAAGATACAGATATGATATTACAAGTCGAACTGGGTACAAAATAACAATCACGCAAAACAAAAACATGTCCATCTGACAATCCCAAGTGATAGTCCCCCACGGACTCAGCATCCATGCGAGCTCCGTTTGCAACTCTGAGGGTCATATCACCTGCCTTCAAAACCCTACGCTTTCTCAGTGCCTGCAAAGAATTACAGATATGAGATCCTGATCCTGTATCCAATACTCAGGAAGTAGAGTTTATTGATAAACAGTTTTCAATAACATACACACCTGAAGCCGAAGCCACAACTTGCTTCGGGTCCTGGTTCTTGGCCTTCCAAGCCCTGCAATTTTTCTTCCAGTGTCCATTCTTGTGACAATAAAAGCACTCTTCCTTTCCCACAAGCTTTCCCGCTACCTTTTCTACCTTTGCCTTTCCCTTGGCTTCTACTTTACTAACACCACCGCTTGGTTTGGTGGGGGCCTTCTTCTTCTTTCCTTTGGCTTTCGCCTTGGACCTAGAAGAGGAAGCTCCTCCAACAAACAAAGTGGATGTTTCCCTTACCTTTTGTAGGGTGCCCTCTGCACTCCTCAACATGTTTACGAGTTCCGAAAGTTCAACTTCCTTTCCTTGCATGTTGAAGTTCAGGATAAACTGGGCGTAAGTGGAAGGAAGGGACTTGAGAATCAAGTCATTGTAGAGCTCGTTCTCTAACGTGGTCCCTAGGTCCGCGAGCTCTTCAATGTAGCCAATCATCTTAAGCACGTGTTCCGCTACGGATGATCCGAAGGCCAATCTCGCCGAAAACAACTTTTTCGAGACTTCGTATCTGGCGATACGGGATTGCTCTCCATACCGATCCTTAGTATGGAGAAATATGGATTCAAGGTCCATATTCTCGTGCCTCCTCTGATGTTCATTGTCCATAGAGGCAAGCACGAGGCACTTGGCATTCGGGCAATCAATCTCCCAGGTTTTACGGATTTCCTTATCCGTGACGCTGGATTGAGGACCAGGGACAGGGGAAGCTTTGGTGGTAAGGAGATACCCCAACTTGTCATAAGTGATTGCCATTTTGACATTCCTGAGCCAATCTTTGTAGTTTGGCCCTGTCAGTAGATTTTTATCTAGTAGTAACTTAAGGCTGGTCATGTTGTTTGGTTGCTGCAATTAGGAGAGAGAAAATAAACACTTTAGCATGATGCTCTTGCAAGGTTAGAGTGGTTTATAGTTTGTCTAAACAGGACGACTCCCACTGTTTCTCGAATCCTTCCTCAAACCAAAAAAGAAGAATTAGTCGGGATCAATCTCACCGTACAATACTTACTTAACCGTTCAGCCAAGCCAGTGTTGGTACTTCGAGGGAGGTTTTACGACGCTTTCGCGAAGTTCCTTAATTAAATAACTTCTTTTCCCTGTGGGCGTAGCCCCGCTAACACCTTTCTAGACACCTACTTGGTTTATAACATTGATTGTTAAGTGAGAAAGTTTCCCAAGGAGTAGCATATACTCACAGTAGGATCGGGATCCAAATATCATCGTATGATAAAACTGAAGGAATCCTACCAGAATCATCACTCCAAATGGTATGCAGCACTAGCAATTTTCAGTTTCTTTAGAAACCCCCGATGTGGATTTTTGCCCCATGCTCTTATAACCTTGACTTTGGCCAACAAATCATAAGTCGCATGTCAAGTTCTACCCGTCATTTTCCAGGTTAATTTGAACCCACCCGTACCCACCCTTGACTTTGGCGAACAAGGCAGTACAACTGTCCTAAACCAACGCATCTATCTATGCTACATATGAATATCCAATAGCTACCAATCACTATGCCTTGAGTTTGGCCAACAAACACAGCTTGAATACTATTGACTATCCATATGAAATGACGGAGGGCTACGAATGGTTTTGGCGAAACCGTGAACGTAGTGAACTTGATATAATCGAAGGAACATGATAGCTTTTAAAGGGAGTGGTTCAAGCTCCGCGTTTTAAAAGTTTTCTGTTTTTTGAAAGAAACCGAGTAGTTTTGAAATTTTTCCAACGATTTAACTTTTGTTTATTTTCTTGCATTAATTTAATGCGTCCCATCAATTAATCCTACCATTGCAGAAAAAACGAAAATAAGACGTACGCTTATGCCATCCGCATTCGCCACGGGGCCCCGTCACCACCCGTTAGGTTACTTAACTAACGACAGAGCGGGGGCTGGACTAGCATGGATGCAAAACATAAGCAACGCCTACTAGATATCATATATAGATATATACATTCGTCAGATGCAATGATAGCCATTCTAGATCGCAGATGAACACATTGGATATATTAGGAATCCGCGTTTCGTTCGAGCTTGCAACGAAAGACGGATTACACGGTCGCGATGAATAGCCAAACCCCACCCCAGACCCCTACGGGTGCGGCAAACTACCCGCCAAGTATCCGAAGTGAAGCAACCTCCCTCAACAACGTGAGTAGGCCACTCGGCACTTCAAAGTACCCGGTAGTTTGTGCACCCCACCTTGGGTCTATCTTAGGAGAAAAAACAGTAAAAGAAATAATATACAATAGCGGCTACAACCTCATCCCGGATGTGCGGCCATAAAAATAATATTACATCAATTTACATATTACATCAAATGAAAGATAAAGAAACTCTCATCACACAAAACACCGGCTATTTATCCGCGACAATCCAACGAGTTCATATACAAAATCCAACAACATTACAGATCACAAATATGCACAACCCCCACTAATCGATGTATAGCGATTACTCGACGTTCAGTGAATATATCACATCATAGATATAACCATTGAGCAAAAGTTTGTAGAACATCGATCAAAACACCAATTTGTAACTACCACAAACACAACATTGTTCTCTGGATAATTTAGGCAGAAACAAAATATCTTAAAAAACCCAAAACAATACACTAAACAAACTGCAGGAAATCCGAGCCGCGGCCGAGTCAACTCGGCCGCGGATCCGTGGCGAAACGCGTTGTTTTGCCGCGCTTCCGCGGCGCGTTGACCGAGTCGTGGGCTCGTTTTTCTTGTATGTTCCTAAAAAACCCTGCACCGATTTTTAAGGTATGTGGAATTATTTTTAGAGCAGTTTTAAAAATCGGCAGAAAGTATATGTTTTAGACATATTTCGCGATTTTTGTAAATCCCCGCTTCCATCTTAATAAAAGTTTTCTATTTTCTAAATTCCAGTGATTTCCTTTCTTTTTCCCCTCATATTTTAATTGGTTGCTTAAGCTTAATATTTAAACTTTATTTTCCAGCCCTTTTAAAAATCATAGTCCCAAACCAAAAGCTAAAATATACAAATATATATACGCAACCCTAAAAACCAAAACCCAAGATTTAAAATCAAAGCTAGATTAAACTAAAACCAAAATTTTACTAATAAAATCGTAACCCAAACTATACTAAACCCTCAGCCCATTTAAAATCTATTTTTTCCATTTAAATTAACCCAGACCGTCCCCCTTCCTCAGCCCACTCACTTTTTTTTAAATAAAATCTCTATTTCAATCCCCCGGCCCACTCTCCCCCTCAGCCCACAAAATTTTTAAAGGAATTTTTTTTAAATTCCTCAGCCCAGCCCACTCCCTCCATCCCACACCTAACTGACCCGACCCGCTCCTGTTCATCTCCTTTTTTCCTCCAACGGTAACCTTCCTCCATTCCCGCTCGCGACCCGCCTCCTCCGCTGTAGCTCGTGCCCATGCCCACACCCGATATTGCAACGTTACACCCACGACTTCAACCCTCATTCACTTCCTCACACCCTCACCTCGCTCTTCTCTTTCATTTTCAAAAATTTCCTCACTTCTCTCCATTCACGAAAACCCACCGAGCACCCAATAGCCCTCACTCCAACGCCGACGGCGACGTCGACAACCCCTCGGCAACCTTTCGGTCACTCCTCCTCCACCAACAGAACCCCTCACCACTATCCTCCAGCAACCCGAGCACCCCTGCCGAGCACCCCTGCACACCCAATCCCCTCGCCACCGAGCCCGACCACCACCGACGCCCGACGTCGGCGATCCCCCACTGCTCTGAACCGCCCCAGTAGACACCTCTGCACCCTCTACATCTTCATCACTTTCTCCTATACCCACACCCGAGCCCCACCATTTCTCTCTCTTTCAAACTTCGTGCAAACCTCACACTCTCTGCGGCCCATCGCCGGAGCGACATCGTTGACCGCCGGCAACCCCGGCACTTCTCAGGCAAACCACAGAGCACCTCCTCCGCTTCCAGCGAGTACAAGAAGTCTCCGGACAACTCCGACGCAAATTCCGTATCGCGAGCCAAGCCGCGCAAATCGTTTCACGACGTACACCGCGCGTTCGTGACGCCGCTGCTGCCGTGCAACCCTGAGACATTTCCAGGCAAGTGTTTTACTTGCTACATGCTAATATAATTGTGATACAAACTTAAATCATATAGTTTATAATTTACCGATTCTCGATATATTTTGCGACCTATGTGTTCGATACTAGACCCCAATGAAAATACTTGGTTAAATTGATGGAAATAGAAGTTTTCTGTTGGCCCATATAATGACGAATATCGTGTATAAATCTCACTGGAAAATACGATTGTTAGTGACTAAAATTGATACCCCCAAATATACCGATAAAACTAGAAATTTCCTGTATCTGCAAATGGTTAAAATCACTGTAAATGATGTACATACTGGAATGATGCGTTCGAGGGATTAAATCGAAGCCGACTCGACGAACTTGAACTCTATGTAAACTTATAATGTTTCTGTACAGTAACTGAGACGAAATTTGGATCGGAGTGCGACTCTGGACTGCAGTCCAGAGCGACTCTGATTACTGTGTACTGTCCCAAAATGTGTGTCGTTTTGTTTCCTGAGTTCGTATGTTACGGAACTCTACAGTGGATTAAAGATGGATCTGTTAGATAAACAAAACAAGTGGTTTCATTCCGTTTCATTGCCGTTTGCTATTTAAATTGTAAATAAAAGGGCAAAACGTAAAACTGTCCAGAACAGATTCAGAAGTGACATACTGATGTTAAACTATGTATAACTTTCGACGTACAGATGCGATTGAGGATCCATCTATTGTATTGAATACTCTATTGAAAACCCTAGATTTTATTCAACTGTAGTATCGCTAAATTCTGAACCCAACTGGGTGCAATTCGTGTCGCGAAACGGACGTTCAGTTCTGAAGCTGAATTTTCAGCCGCGAGCACTTAAAATGAAACAGCTGTATCTTGAATACTGGAAACCCGATTGAACTAAAACTAATTTTGACGAATTTCTGACTGAGTGTTCTATTTATCGTACTTGTATCATTTTGTTGAATTCTAAACAGATGAATTTATGTAATTTTTGTAAGTCAATGACATGCATATGGATTCATAACATAGTTAGCTTATTGATGGCATACATACATATATCATACCCCATTTGCCATATACTTAGTGTTAGTGCGTGTTAGAGTCAGTGGACATTGCATTATCGTGCGTGATTGATGTTGGTTTAGAAGTGACAAGTACACCAATGGGAAGTGAATATTCGTGACAGTGATTGATACAGTGAACAGTGATAAAACCGTGCCATTGGTATACTTGTACACGACTAAATCAAGATCATATATATAGTGTAAACTTGGGGATAAAGGCGAAATCGAAGTGGAAAGAGAATCGTATTTAGTGGGACTGTGTTTTAGAGGATGATCATTCGAGCAGCGATATATATATTAGGTAGGATCTAGCGATCCGGCTGACAGGGTTATGTCCCGGGCATGTGGGCCGTTGTCTCGGGTATGTACGAGACTCCTGTTAAAGAAGATGCTCCTTCCACTATGCAATTTCAAACATGGCCTAGAGACCGATTGGGACACAGATCATTTTCTGCATCATATAGTGACATAGTGATTACTCGCATTGTTCTTACACTAGTATTACCTCTTTTACCTGTTTCATCTTATTATAATAATATTGTTATTGTGTCGCTCTGACGACCTGAGTATGCATGCTCAGATTCCGTGGAAGGACCAGCACAGGAGACGGATCTACCTTTCGAGTTCACGGAGATATAGTCTGGTGTACTTTCTATCATTACTGCTTTCCATAAAAGTGATCGTGAGATTGAACTTGGTTACTAACTGCTCTTGTTATTTGTAAAATTGTGAAAAATGTATTTTAATGTAATAAATTAGTGATGTGATTCCTTTACTACCGTGCTTTATTTACTGATTACCATGTAATGCTAGAAGCCGAAGTGTGACTACGGCGGGATGATTCCTTGACCGTAGGAGCATGGCTGGCCTAGTCATCCCTCGTTTTCCATATTTTGGGAAGCGGGACGTGACATGGTTTAGTTGGTATCAGAGCCAGGTTTAGTATCAAGGGATAACATTATCTATACTGTATTACGTGTTTCTTGTTTCACTACTCTTGATTTTCATCCTTGAATCTGATCTTATCCTTTGAATCTTCCAGTGATATGACGTCCCCGAACGACCCCTCCTCGGACTCCAGCACTCAGGACCGCACGAAAAGAATACTTAGTGCACTGACCTCTCTCGCGGAAGCTCAGGAAAGGAAGACAGATTTACTCGCTGAGGGACTCAGGGCGATTACCGCTGCAGGAGGACCCTCCGCACTCATTACTGCCTCCGAGGGCGCTACTCCACCAGCTTATCATGCTAGGGCTGGTACCGTATCCGACTTCCGACGGTTACATCCAGCTGCATTCACAGGGCTAGCTGAACCCCTTGAGGCCGAGCAATGGCTGGTGAACATGGAGAACTTGCTGACAGCCGCCAGGGTTCCAGAGGAAGATAGGGTGGACATGATAAAGATACAATTGGAAGATGAAACCCGTACATGGTGGTCGGTGGAAGAAAGCATGCTAGACAGGCCGATTGAATGGGGCAAATTTAAGGAATGTTTCCTAGATCATTATTTTCCTTCCACAGCCAAGGCAGAAATGGAGGAATGATTTATTCTTTTGAAGCAGAATGGATGCCCAGTGGACGTATATGCGGTAGAGTTCAACCGTCTGAGCCGTTTTGCTCCATACATGGTTGTCTCAGAGGCCACCAGGGCCAGACGCTTTCTTCAAGGGTTAGATTTCGAGTTGCAGCAGTTGATTGCATCGTTGGATTTGCAGACTTTCGCACAGGTACTCAACGCGGCGAGAGTTCAGAAGAAATTGATTAACAAGTTCAGGAGACCTTCAGTCGTTCCAGCACGTACCCACACGCCTTCTCGAGGAGCCATACCGGTTCACAGGCCAGGAACGACACAAATGAAGCGCCCGTTCGTACCACAGCATCGCCCCTAGAGACAGGGCGTAGTTTGCGGCTATTGCGGTAGAGGTGGGCATACCCAGAAGGACTGTCGCCGTGCCAAAGGATAGTGCTTGATTTGCGGATCCAGTCAGCACAAGATTAACAGTTGCCCTGAGCGAGCAGAGATACAGGGAGGTTCTGGACCGCCACAGCAGAGGCCACAGGAGCAAAGGCAGCCCTTTACAGGTCGCGGTCAGGGACGGGCTTTCACTTTGACCGCCGAGCAGGCAGAGGCATCAGGAGACGTGGTTACAGGTACTCTACTCGTGCATTCCTCGCCAGCTAGAGTACTATTTGATTCTGGAGCATCGCATTGTTTCTTGTCTGAGCATTTCACTAATACATACTCCATACCACATGAACCACTAACCAAGGGATGGGACATACATACGGGTAATGGCATTATAATATCTAGTCGAGAATGTAGATCATGCCCAGTTGTAGTGTGTGGCAGGGAATTCTATGCGAATTTCCTTCTGATTGGGACAGGCAGTTACGACGTAATTCTCGGGATGGATTGGATGAGCACTTTCCATGCAGTTATCGATTATCGTGCAAGGAATGTGATTTTCCGCATTCCCAATCACCCAGAGTTTATTTTCGAGGGCGGAAGCGAATCTTTGGAGCCAGCTAAGTACAGAGCAAAGCCTAATCAGCTGACAGCTATGGAGATTGATAAGAGCCCAATCCCAGAAATTGTTCGGGACTTTCTGGACGTATTTCCTAAAGATCTACCTGGTCTACCACCTCCTCGAATCTTGGAGTTCTCAATCGATTTGACTCCAGGTACAGCCCCAGTATCCAGAGCCCCATACAGAATGGCACCAGTTGAGTTGGCGGAATTGAAGAAGCAGGTTGAAGAACTATTGGATAAGGGATTTATTCGGCCAAGCGCTTCACCGTGGGGTGCATCAGTTCTGTTAGTAAAGAAGAAGGATGGATCACTGCGAATGTGTATAGATTATCGGGAGCTGAACAAAGTCACAATAAAGAACAAGTACCTAATCCCGCGAATTGACGACTTATTCGATCAGCTAAGTGGAGCCAAGGTATTCTCGAAGTTGGACCTCCGTTCTGGATATCATCAAATCAGAGTAGCAGCCGAGGATGTATGCAAGACGGCTTTCAGGACCCGATACGGACATTACGATTCCTTGTGATGCCGTTCGATGTTACCAATGCCCACGCAATATTCATGGACTTAATGAACAGGGTGTTCACAAAGTACTTGGACACGTTTGTCGTTGTGTTTATCGACGACATACTTGACTACTCGAAGACCTGGGAAGAGCACGCTGAACATTTACGCACGGTCCTACAAATTCTTCGGGAAGAGAAGTTGTATGCGAAGCTAAGCAAGTATGAATTCTGGCTTGACAAGGTTCAGTTTTTGGGACATATTGTTTCGAGCGAAGGCATCTCAGTAGACCCGGCAAAGATAGAATTTGTCAGAGATTGGCCAACGCCGATGTCAGTGGCCGAGATGGCCGAGATCAGGAGTTTTTTGGGATTGGCAGGTTATTATCGGAGATTCGTCCAAGATTTCTCAAGAATCGCTGAACCATTGACGAGGCTGACACGGAAGGACGTACCGTTTACGTGGACAGAGGAGTGCACTCAGGCATTTAACACATTAAAGTAGGAGTTAACCACGACGCCTATTCTTACAGTACCAGATGATTCCGGTGGTTGGGTGATACATAGTGATGCCTCAGGGAAAGGTTTAGGCTGTGTTCTAATGCAGCACGGCCGAGTAGTTGTTTACGCCTCTTGACAACTAAGAAACAACGAGAAGAACTACCCTACGCATGACTTGGAGTTAGCTGCGGTAGTCTTTGCGTTGAAGATTTGGAGGCACTATCTATTGGGTGAGAAAGTGGAGGTGTACACAGACCACAAAAGTTTGAAGTATGTTTTCACTCAGAAAGAACTAAACATGAGGCAGCGCCGATGGCTAGAGATGATGGCAGATTATGACTTGGACCTTCAGTATCACCCGGCGAAGGTGAATGTTATACCAGATGCACTCAGTCGCAAGCCAGCGGTCATGATGTTGACTGATTAGAGGAGCATTATTAAGGACTTTCAGTGACTCGAACTTGAAGTCGTTACGCCGAACGCACTCGGTCTGTAAGTGCACGGCGGCGCCCCGGTCGTCAATCCGACGGCCAAATGCGGAAACGGTGATAAACTTTAATTTTGCGAACTTAGCAAACCGGCACCACCGCGCACTAAACCCCGGATCGGGCCATTAAACTTGTCCTAGCTAACTAACAAGATAGGGAAGAGATATACCGAATGATCCGAGTCCTCCGGTCTTCTCGTCATCGTCCCGATCTCCCGCGGAAACTCCGGTCGTCGCCTCCTTGCCGGAAGGGCACCACATCGCTTGCATCTTTTACGGGCTCCCGCCTCTATACCGAGGCAACTCGGGCATGAAGCTGGCAAGTCGACATGCCCAAGACTTGCTGTAGAATGTGTAGAGTCTATGTCTCACTTTGAGGTATTGGTTGCCATTTGATGTGGAGGGAAGAATGAACCTTTTTAGGGAAATGATGCTATCAATTTTGCAAGGAAATGAGATGAACAAATGATACACCAAAAATGAACCTCTCATTTTCTCTCATCAAAATGTGTGGCCGGCCAAGTCCTTGTGGGAAATGGTGGAGGGAAACAAAATATATTACAAGAGGGAGGTGATGGTAGGAGCTAGAAAATGGTGACCATAAACAAACATCAACCATGCTTACACCTTAACCTTTCAAATCTCATTAAATGCAAGTGATGGAAGAAAGATATCATAATCAATACAATTGCAAGAAACCCCCTCCACAAATGTTATTTGCACAATTGCAAATAACCCCCTCCATCGGAAAAGTCCGGCCGGGAAAGAACAAACGAAAACCGGCCGGAACGGAATGCAAACTGGCAACTCCAGAAAACTGGTCCCGTAATAAATTACAGGAAAACCCCGATACTGTGCATACACACCCGCATCTGTATTCCGTCCGGATACAAATGCAATGAGACAAAATCTACACTGTACTAAACTAGGATCCAGCTTAAACCAAAGCCGGCTAGTAATATCCGTTCGATCGTGATCCGTGCAATACCGCACGTATCTGATCGAACCCTGTCATATATCCATACGGCCTCTAGTACAAACCATCCGATCCTGATCCGTGCAATACCGCACGTATCTGATCGGACCCTGCCATATCTCCATACGGCCTCTACAGCGTTTCGCCCGAAAGCTGAGTAACTGAAAGTGTGGTGGACTCTAAAGACTCGTCAATACTATGGCTGTGGATTTAACCACTAGCACGTCAGAGGTATAAGCCAATACGTAACGGGCCACCAGCTATTGACCAAAAGGGACGTCGATGAGCGAGCTCATCCTGACACCCTACTGAGCCTGTCAGTGACAATATCCGTACAGTCCGGTCCGTTCGTCTATGAGCATCGCATGTCGGGCCTAGGGGGTTGGTAAAAGTCAGACACCCAAAAGCGGTACAAGTCGTGCCGGAGTGTAGCCCAGAACACCCTGAGATACTACTGGAATACCTACCAGTAAATCTCCTGCCTTGGCCAAGGACTCGTGTAATGGCTCTCCTAGACACAGCGCGACCTCACCCCCAATACCGGGAGAGACGAACCCCTGAAGATCCGCTCACTGCCTCCATGTGGCTCGGGACTGTACCCAACTAAAACCTGTTTGCACGACTCTTTTGAGCCGTGGTAGGGTAGTAATCAAAGCACAGTGGGAACTCACACGAGACAAATGACGATCCCCAGGTCGATGAACTAACCTGTACATATGTCACCTGGGAACTGCTATCTGACGTCAGGTATAAGACCAACTAGCATGTTCCTGGCGAGTCCTGTCCGGTGTACTCATAACCCAATGAGCACCTGTATACATCTTAGGTGAACCAACTGACACCAGTGGCCTGTGAGACCGGCCACCGCCCCTCGTCGGGGTCTCGACTGTATACACTAGTCTACTCTGGAGAATCGATGCCCTGTCTCGAAACTCCTACGACTAGGGACCTTTTAAGGATGTGCTTATAGACTCCAGCTCTCACTTATATGATCGCCCTCATACTGCTGGCAGCCGAGCAAGAATCCTAGGGGCTCTATCAACGTGCAATAGTGACCTGTCAGGTCACCTAAAGCAGTACACGATGATAAAGGTAAACCAGATAGCATACTATCATCTCGAGTAAGACTGTCTTACCGGGATAGGTCCTCCCTCAATCATCGCAATCACGTGCCTGTGATCCAATAATTGACTCTGAGGGCAATATCTCCAACAATCTCCCACTAGCACTCAAGGCTAATTATTGCGATGTCGCATACTCACATCCCGTGTGATACCGAACACCCAACTCCTCTACTAGTCAGTCGCACAAAGCATGTTTGCGAAACTATTGCGTTCGAGGAATAGCCTCAGTGAGTGGATCCGCTCAGTTGTTTCTTTCTATGTCTCTCTATATCTCAAGTTCGCAGAGAAAGCCATCTCCCGAAATGAGCAATACCTATCTTAGAATGTCTGGATGTCTGATGGGACCGAGTTCATAAATGAACTCCAAATCCAAACTTCTTAGACTGTATCGTCAACTGAACTTAATCAGTATCCTGCGCCATGCCTCCCTCAGTATTGCCTTGGACCACCTGTCCAAAATACTGCCCCTCGTCAGAGGGAAAACTATAACTCTGACAACCTCCTTGTCGTCCATGTCACCTTGGAAGCCTAGAATGATAACAGTTTCCTGAATGAGGATGTCGTTATCATTTCCCTAGAACATCAACTTATGTTCAAAAACTGCTTCCGATTGTTTCTCCAGGATTGGATCAATATCAACTTATTGCATCTAGTGCAAGAACAACATCTGGTGTGGTACTTGACATCTCATGATTGACTCAATTGCCTAAGCAAGTGATCTGCCAATCATGCACATCCCTCTCTATTTTAGTCTATAAGACACCTTTAGAGAGGGTGACTCCATTACCTGCAGGTACACTACCGTGTCAGGAGTCGCTCATTCTAAATACTCTTAGAATGTTGTCAAAGTACCCTGATTGGGAAACCACCCAAATCTATATCTAAAAACCATAGATCCAGTAACCAGTTTGTCTGATATAATGTCCAAGTCCTTTGTGGAGAAACTACTGTGTGACGACCAAAGTATAACCGATCGTAGTATAGGAATATCACTTCCTACTATGTGTATGTCATCCAAAACCCGGATATCACACCCTACTACCTTCTCAACAGATCCATCCCTTATTCTGATAACGTCAAACCCATGACTGTCACATCAGAAATAGATGATCTATCTCCGCTACATCTGCTTTAGTCTATAAATAGACATAAGCCTGATGTCCACCAATGCTTCCGCTGCTCCCATTGACTACGACAACCCTCTGGCAGAGTCATATAGACGTGCACTTCTAAAGCTAGTTTAGAACGACGCTATACTCATCCTCCCACCGGGTCTCGCAGCCTGGAACAACAGCAATGGCAAGTGTGGGTAAACAAGAACTTCCCTGTCACCGTCCTTGAGGCTACCGGAGTACCTCTCGGGTGCCTGAAGTTACCCACCTTATCTGCGGAGTGGCCAATGGAATGTCAAATCAGATTGAATCTTTAGGTTCCTTATCAAATCTTCAGTAATCGTTTGCGGTTCTGGAATCACTTCCAGTTCTACCATACTCCCACTACTGTTTTTGAAAAAAAAACATTTTTATTAAAACTGTGGCGAGTCAAGAACAATATCACTATTGATCTTTCTTATGGTAGAAAGTCAACCCTCGTCATAGCCTGGGTCAACCCACAAACAGCCATTACAGAAACGTGCCTTGAGTTATCCAGAGTCTGGTTTTAATCATAAGCCGGACAACTCCCCGTACCTTAACAATGTTAAGATATGAACTGTACTATATCCAATATAGAATCAGAGGCACTGATTTAATTGAACCAGATTCAAATCATGCAGCTGTCTCCAGTGCATGTCAACTAAATGGAGAGAGGCCGATCAGCGTTACTCAACTTAGGAACGCTTCCAATTATGAGTAACCTGAAAGAGAAGCAATTTCTCTTAATCATTACTATCAACTGAATACCATACACAAGTATCTATATCTTCGATTACTTTGAAGAATCCCGATACTTGCTATACCTGGTTCTCTACTCTATTCAAATACCTATAACTCCTCAAAACTTAGAGCCTGTGTTTCTACGAAACACATGTCTAAGAACTAGAGAAGTTAAAAGTAAACAGAATATAGTATGAGGACCAACCCCTCTATCCTAATGGACACTGGACAACATACAAAACTCTGTATAAGTCCGCTGAGTCTAACAACTCTTTCACTGTATGTCGTAGGTTGAAAACTGTACTTATGGTTAAGAAGAATTACACCGCTGTTTAATGCTCCTTACCAACCATCCACTGATATAGGTAAATGTCATCGACATAATATCAAAAGGTATATCTCACTCTATGAAAATAGACGTACAGATATATCAATTTGAAATTGGTGCACAACAGCGGATATTCAAAACAAAATATTTGCCGACCGGCAAACAGCCCAGATGATCTCTTCAAATATCACCGATTACAACGAATCCCGATATAATGAGGATGATCACCCTATTCCCAATAACTTACTCCCACTCATCATCTGTAAAGCCATACAGATGTGAGAATCAAACCTGGTAAATACATACCCTGGAGCAAGTGTCTAATCAGGAAATCAGTTTTCTTTTAACAGTACAAAGTTGAACAGAAACATTGAAATGTTTCGATGGGGTATCCTGGTATTCCTAGTAATGCCTCTACCATTATCCAGATTCACAACTATAACCATATAATTCTTTGCCACCTCTCCAAATCCCTTTATATGTCTTTAGTCATTACCTTCTGCACACCCCTTAGGCCAAATGGTTTTCTTCCTTTCCTACCGTTCGGCACCAGCCTATGGTTTGGAAGAAGACTATCCAATAAGCATAATGGGTGTACTGTCCTAGTCCTAGGAGCACTCGCAATGCGAGAGAAGGTGAAGATAAAAGACAACCGAATAAACCTTATTCCTATTTCTCCTGAACCAGAATCCATCCCCGAACTGGAACAAGTTCCTTTCGAGTTCGTATATAACTATACGATGGAGTATCCAAATAAACTGTGGATCTTCGTAGTGATACGGAGTGTCCTGGAGAAATACAAAGGTGATTTAGGATTGGCGAAGGAATACTTGGTTTGGTCGTGACTAGCAGTCGCAATTTACTTTTGCCCTCTTACTAATCCCTTGCTTTGTCTTAATCTTAATACCTTCTGCACACCATCGTTATGCTAATTGGTTTTCTTCATTCCCTACTGTTCGGCACCAGCCTAAAGTTTGGAAGAATACTATCCAATTTGCGTAATAGGTGTACTATCTCCTAAACTAAGGAGTACTCGTAACTTGAGAGAAGGCAAAAAGGGAAAAACAACTGAATAATCCTATCCGTTTTCTCCAAAACCGGAAACCATCCTCGAATTCCTTCGAGTTTGTATCTAACCATACGATGGTTTTGTCCAATGGAAGTGGACGTTCGTAGTAATACGGGGTGTCTTGGAGAAAAGGGTAAAAGTAGGAGTGGCAATGAGGTCTGCAACTCTGACAATCCAAAAGCCAGTGTTAAGAAGGTTCGGTCAACTTGGTCTCTGAGTCGTAGTCTTAGGGTCGGGTCAATGGTCGCTGCCAAAGAGAGAGAGAAAAGAAACACTCAGCGTGCACTCTAACCAAGATCAGAATGGTTACCAATTTATCTAATCTGGAAACCTCCCACTGTACCTCAAACTCTCCTCCAAACCTGAAAGAAGAATTAGTCGGGGTCACCCGAGGAGTAAACTAACTCATCAGTGGGAATCGGGATCCAACTATCATCGCATGATAACGTGACGGAATCCGCTCACGGTATCACACTCCAGAAGATATGCGCATATCTGGCAAGTTTCAGTTCTTTTGAAACTCCTGATGTGATTTCTACCCCATGCTCTTATGACCTTGACTAAGGCAAACAAATCATAAGTCACATGTCAAGTTCTACCCGTCGCTGTCCAGGTTGATTTGAACCCACCCGTACAAGCCCTTGACTAGGGCCAACAAGGCTATACGACTGTCCCAAACCAACGCATCTATCAATGCAGCATATGAATACCCAATAGCTACCAAACACTGTGCCTTGACTATGGCCAACAAACACAGCTTGAATACTATTGACTACCCATATGAAACGACGGAGGGCTACGAATGGTTTCTGGCGAAAACCTTTAACGTAATGAACTTGATATCGTTGAAGGAACGGATAGCTTTTTAGAAAATATAGTGACGAAAACCTTTACTAAAGAGGTCACTCCCGGTAAAGGGATCTCGGCTCTTTCCCCGTAGAATGGGGTGCAGGATATTCCAAATGAATACCATGATGCAAAGCAAAAGTAATCGGCTATAGTGAAGTTAATGCCCTGACGCAAACTTCTGTCCAAGGGGTCACTCCCGGTGAAGGGATCTCGGTCCTTGCCTCGTCGACTGAGGAGCAGGATATTCTAAATGAATACCACGATGCAAAACAAAAGTGAACGTCCTTGCAATAACAGCTTTTTGAAAAGTGTTCCAACAACATCAGAATAGGTTTGTTTTAACTTGCATTGATCCGAATCAATGCAGTCCCATCAATTGATCACACCACAAAGAACGAAAATATACTGACGTACGTATATGCCATCCGCATTCGCCACTGGGTCCCGTCATCACCCGTTAGGTTAGCTAACTAACGACAGAGCGGGGACTGGACTAGCGCGGATGAAAAACATATACAACATCTACTAATATATATACTAATATATTATATTTCGCTCAAGGCGTGATAAAAATGCAACATCACAGAAATGTACAGCATCACAGAACAATACAGATATCTGGGATCCCCGGGTTTCACAGAGCCACTACTGAAACCCGACGTTCCCCTGGTCGTGTGGATAGCCTGTGCAATGAAATCCTAGACCCCTACGGGCGCGGCAAGTCACCCGCCAAAACCTGAAGCGAGGCAGCCCCCTTCAGCACCGTGAATGGACCACCCAGCACTTCACGGAATCTGGTAACTTGGGCACCCCTCCTGGGTCAACCTGTACCCCCTATGAGTGCGGCGAATAGCCCGCCAATTCCAGACTGAAGCCCCCTCCGTCTCAATGCCCTGAGATGCGTGCCCGTTGCCCTCTAGAACCCGGCTATCCGTGCACCCCTCCGTGGGGTAACCCTAGTATAGAAAGTAAAATATACATACAACGGGTACATCGACCGCAACCAGGTCGTGCCCCAAAAGAATAATACAATCAGGCAGTAACGGCAGTCCACATGTCGGACGCTCACCCCGCAATAACAAATATACATAATACAACAACACAGTACTAGCATTGCATCCAGGCTATCCCCCACGACCGATCCGCAACATCACAGCAAAACACAGAACATCAACGTGAAAGTCACGTTCGCAAATCCGTCTAACCGGGCTATAGCAGTTAGACCGGATTTACCGATCGAATGACATTCACGATCGCAGATATAATGTAAAATACTGTAAAATAATGTGTTTAAAATATCCGATCGATCAAAAATTAACAAGTGGGCCCCCAAGCAATACTGTAGCACTCACAGAAAATCTGGGCCCAAGTTTAATATTCCAAAACCCCTATTTTAAGCCCAGAAGCCCACTGGGAAAAAACGATGAGATGATCCATCATTACTGCGGCGGATCCGCGGCCTAAGAAAGGTTAATGGCCACGGATCCGCGCTCTTAATGAATGATCATGTTGTCGAATTTTTCCAGTGTTCTTAGAACTCTCTACACATCATTCTGAGACAACCTGAAAAATTTTTCGAGACCAAAAAATTTCAACAGAAAACTGATGTGTACAAAAATGCAAGTTTTGGAATTTTGGTCGATCGGAAATGCAAAACACATCAAACGAAGCTAGACGAAGTTAATGGCGTGGCTCTGATACCACTGTAAGTGCACGGCGGCGCCCCGGTCGTCAATCCGACGGCCAAATGCGGAAACGGTGATAAACTTTAATTTTGCGAACTTAGTAAACCGGCACCACCGCGCACTAAACCCCAGATCGGGCCATTAAACTTGTCCTAGCTAACTAACAAGATAGGGAAGAGATATACCGAATGATCCGAGTCCTCCGGTCTTCTCGTCATCGTCCCGATCTCCCGCGGAAACTCCGGTCGTCGCCTCCTTGCTGGAAGGGCACCACATCGCCTGCATCTTTTACGGGCTCCCGCCTCTATACCGAGGCAACTCGGGCATGAAGCTGGCAAGTCGACATGCCCAAGACTTGCTGTAGAATGTGTAGAGTCTATGTCTCACTTTGGGGTATTGGTTGCCATTTGATGTGGAGGGAAGAATGAACCTTTCTAGGGAAATGATGCTATCAATTTTGCAAGGAAATGAGATGAACAAATGATACACCAAAAATGAACCTCTCATTTTCTCTCATCAAAATGTGTGGCCGGCCAAGTCCTTGTGGGAAATGGTGGAGGGAAACAAAATATATCACAAGAGGGAGGTGATGGTAGGAGATAGAAAATGGTGACCATAAACAAACATCAACCATGCTTACACCTTAACCTTTCAAATCTCATTAAATGCAAGTGATGGAAGAAAGATATCATAATCAATACAATTGCAAGAAACCCCCTCCACAAATGTTATTTGCACAATTGCAAATAACCCCCTCCATCGGAAAAGTCCGGCCGGGAAAGAACAAACGAAAACCGGCCGGAACGGAATGCAAACTGGCAATTCCAGAAAATTGGTCCCGTAATAAATTACAGGAAAACCCCGATACTGTGCATATACACCCGCATCTGTATTCCGTCCGGATACAAATGCAATGAGACAAAATCTACACTGTACTAAACTAGGATCCGGCTTAAACCAAAGCCGGCTAGTAATATCCGTTCGATCCTGATCCATGCAATACCGCACGTATCTGATCGAACCCTGCCATATATCCATACGGCCTCTAGTACAAACCGTCCGATCCTGATCCGTGCAATACCGCACGTATCTGATCGGACCCTGCCATATCTCCATACGGCCTCTACAGCGTTTCGCCCGAAAGCTGAGTAACTGAAAGTGTGGTGGACTCTAAAGACTCGTCAATACTATGGCTGTGGATTTAACCACTAGCACGTCAGAGGTATAAGCCAATACGTAACGGGCCACCAGCTATTGACCAAAAGGGACGTCGATGAGTGAGCTCATCCTGACACCCTACTTAGCCTGTCAGTGACAATATCCGTACAGTCCGGTCCGTTCGTCTATGAGCATCGCATGTCGGGCCTAGGGGGTTGGTAAAAGTTAGACCCCCAAAAGCGGTACAAGTCGTGTCGGAGTGTAGCCCAGAACACCCTGAGATACTACTGGAATACCTACCAGTAAATCTCCTGTCTTGGCCAAGGACTTCGTGTAATGGCTCTCCTAGACACAGCGCGACCTCACCCCCAATACCGGGAGAGACGAACCCCTGAATATCCGCTCACTGCCTCCATGTGGCTCGGGACTGTACCCAACTAAAACCTGTTTGCACGACTCCTTTGAGCCGTGGTAGGGTAGTAATCAAAGCACAGTGGGAACTCACACGAGACAAATGACGATCCCCAGGTCGATGAACTAACCTGTACACATGTCACCTGGGAACTGCTATCTGACGTCAGGTATAAGGCCAACTAGCATGTTCCCGGCGAGTCCTGTCCGGTGTACTCATAACCCAATGAGCACCTGTATACATCTTAGGTAAACCAACTGACACCAGTGGCCTGTGAGACCGGCCACCGCCCCTCGTCGGGGTCTCGACTGTATACACTAGTCTACTCTGGAGAATCGATGCCCTGTCTCGAAACTCCCACGACTAGGGACCTTTTAAGGATGTGCTTATAGACTCCAGCTCTCACTTATATGATCGCCCTCATACTGCTGGCAGCCGAGCAAGAATCCTAAGGGCTCTATCAGCGTGCAATAGTGACCTGTCAGGTCACCTAAAGCAGTACACGATGATAAAGGTAAACCAGATAGCATACTAAGACTGTCTTACCGGGATAGGTCCTCCCTCAATCATCGCAATCACGTGCCTGTGATCCAATAATTGACTCTGAGGGCAATATCTCCAACACGGTCAACTTTGGCAACTACAAGTGCAGTCTTCCCTGGTGGATCGCATCAAGATTGCACAAGCGGATGATCCTGTCACGACCCGAAAGAGCACGTGACTGGTCCTTGAACCATATGAAGTCTATAGGACCCCATCTGATCCAAGTAAGCCAAAAGCCCAGAAATCTAAAACCATTTAAAGAGTAAATAAGGAAAACTGGTTTAAGAAGTAAAGAAATCATGTTTTGAAAGTCAAAGTTTTTAAATAACTAAGCCGAATATGCATTTTTAAAATGTGCAACCTTTTCTGAAAATTTCGGCAGAGTTTCCTTTGTAAAAGTTGGCCCCGAACGGGGTACAACAAGAATAATATATATGAAATGAAAAAGGCATCCCCAAGCGGGAGCTAGCTCTTCGTCAATCGACGGTCACCACCACGCAAGCAATATAATATACAACGCCAAATGGCGAGGATCAAAACTCAAAAAGAAACTCAAAACAGCCAGAAAACCATAATACTACAAGCGCGACTCTAAGGTCTGTTAGTTATATGTATGCCCTAGAAGCCATTGCTATACATAGGATGTATATTGTAGTGGATGCTGGGACATATATAGGGAGGACTTTCTTGCTCGACATGATAGTATGCTATCTGGTTACACTTTACCTTAACGTGTATACTGATTGTCTCTCTTTTACATGTTGGTAAAGCCCCTAGGATGTGTACTTGACTACCTGGACTATGATGCAGATCATACTAGTGGGGACATGGTAGTCCATAAGTACATCCTTCAAGGTCCCTAGTCGTCGGTGTATCGAGACGGGGCATCGATATACCAGAGTAGACTAGCGTATACCTTCTCGACCCATACAGATGGGCGATCGATGATCCCATATCCATTGGTGTTTGACATCAGAGATGATATACGGGTGCTCAGTGGAGACTGGGTACACTGGACGGACTCGCCGAGAACTCCCAGATGGTATTATACCTTACGTCAGAAGGCCGTTCTCTGGTGACACTGGTACAGAGTAGTCTGTTGACCCGAGATCGTCATAGAGTCTTGTGTGGTTCCCACTGTGCTTTGATTTCCACCTTACCACATCCAAGAGGACGTGCAAAACGGTGGTTTTTGGGTACAGTCCCGAATCACATGGAGGCAATGAGCGATAGGAGGGGATTCGTCTATCCCGGTATAGGGAGTTGATGTTGCGCTGTGTTCGATTGGCTATAACCGGAAATCCCTGGCCAGGGTTGCTGAGATTTACTGGTAAGTGTTACCAGTAGTTTCTCGAATTGTTATAGACCTCATATCGACACGACTTATCGAGCTATTGGGGTCTGACATTTACCACCCCTAGGCGAGATATACGACATATCAGACGACGAGACCGGACTGTACGGTAAGTGTTACTGGTTGGATTCACAGGAGTGTGAGCGGGCTTGCTCGTCGATCTTCTGATCGCTCAATACCCGGATGGCCGTTACGTTTAGCAGAACGCTTGCGGCTTGTGGGTGTTTGATATGATCATCATCTACTGCCGGCGTATTGACGAGTCTTTAGAGTCCTACACAGAGGTTTCCTGGCTCAAGCGAAACGAAATAGGAGCGCATATGAGATATGTGCGGGACCGAGAATAATGCGTGTATGTGATACCGTATTCCATTCTCGCGATGAATGTATCGATTGGTTGTATGCGATATAACCTAGTTATCGAATCAAAGATTGATTCGATAAGCCGATACATTGGACACTAGTCGGTTATATGCGACATGACCGGATCATTAAATCAAGTGTTGGTTTAATGATTTAATGTATAATTATATATTTGATATATTACTTTGCATTAACTAGTATTGGTTCACTTTAAATGGATTTTCTCACTTGTAATGCACATTGTATATGTGATATACTTTTGTGCACTTGTTTGTATCATGTTTGATGATACAAGCTCACTTAGGTTTGTGTAAAGAATTAAACCATGGTTATATGAATGGTTACGGTTTTGATTATTTACTTACTTATTTATTTATTTATTTATTTTGGAAAAGAAAATGATATGGTGGCTTTCTTTGTTTGCTTGTTGAAGCTTCATGAAGGTTTGAACAAGTCCACCATATTTGTCTCCTGCTTAACCCTAACCATTCCCACTAACCATAGTCTATTCTCTACACCTAATCATGGTTTCCATATGATAAGTATTGAAATTACTTTCTATTTTGAAAATAACTTATCATATATTATTATCATTATCATCTTCTTCTTCTTCAAGAAGAAAGCTTACCACCATCAATGGCAACTTGAGAAAAAGAGTGAGAAATCCAAATCTAAAGTGAACCCACTTCCTATTTCTTCATCCTCTACCACTTGCCAAGTAGTATAGGGTGTTTTCTTCACAAGTTTCTTGGCTTGGTGAAGTTGGAGCTTGATCTAGTGTTGCCTCGACGTAGATCATCTTCGGCATCAAAGCCGACGACCAAGCCCGCCCATTTCTCCGATGAAGCCGACGCTAGAGCCCGGGATTCGATTTGGACAGCAAGGAGACTTCATTATGGAGCTATGGAGGTGGAGGACCGGATCTACAAAGGTTGTATTTCCGTTCACTTAGTTAAGTTGTTAACAAGTTGCATGTTTCGCCTAAAATTCTAGTTAACGATCCGTATTAGGGTTTCTCGGCACATGAAAAATTTGAAATTGGCATGGTTGATGCCTTGTGAGACCTCATTAGCATGCCTAGGAACCCTACAGTGGTATCAGAGCTACTAGGCATTAGATGTCGACCTATGGGGGGTTCTCACTGTGTGACGGTGTGGCGAAGCATAGGCTCTTACCTCCAGGGTGTCCCAAGACCGGAAGGTGTTCCGGCGGGTTGTTGTCCTCGCGAGGGGGCATGCGTAAAAAGTAGCCGCTGAGGGACCCGTTGGTGCCACGGTGACCCCATTGGATGGGATGGCTGTCTGACCAACAATGGTATCAGAGCCTAGCTAGAGCCTTAGGCGATGCGTAGACGGAGTTTGAAGTCCGATCGAACCGAAACCCCAATTCCAAAATGCTCTCTGGATTTTTTTCAAAAACTGGGTTTTTTCCAGATTAAAAATTCTTAAAAAATTCAGCAGGAGATTCTAAGAATTACGGTGCAAAATTGACCAACTGATTCGTCTAAAGAGCGGCGGAACCACGGCACAAGCATGGCTTGTGCGGCGGTTCCGCGGCAAAGTTGTCACATCACTCCTTGAATTTTGCACAGTAATTTCTAACTTTTAGTGCTGTATTTTCTCGGATTTTTTAATATTTATTCAAGAGTTGAATATTCTGGGTTGTATTGGGAGTTCGTAGATTCGATCGGATTATCAAACTTGGTCTAGGTGTTTTCCGGATAATTTTTGAATATGTTAAAAAGTTCGACCGGATACAAATACCCAATTTTTCCCCTGTAGGGAAATTTCCAAGTGCTGGATTTTTCCGTGGTTTAAAAACGTTCTAAGTAGTGCAAGTAACGCGATGGACCCTCTAGAAGACAACAAACCTTAACTCGATTATGTGACCGTCTTGAACTGCCCTTTGAACCTTAGGGTTTGGGGCAGTACGGCGTGCCACATGTGAGGCGTTGGCTTGACCCATCTACGGCTGGACCGTTGGTACTGAGGCATGAACTGGATGTTTTTAAACTTATTTCATGTGTTGAGAGGTTTCGGGAAAACTTAGGTGTTTGACTGTTCGATCGGAAAGTTTAAAATTTTCTGTTTATCTGGAATGTGATACAATACTTGGAATCCACAAGTAGTTATGAGATAACTGAATGAATGTTATAAACATAGCACTTTAGTCTCGCTTGATCGGTTGCCACAGAATTTTGATGTGATCAAAAGTCCGTCGCAATCACGTAGCGTACGCGGATACTCGCCGGATAAACTTAATAGTCTGCTACACCCCATAGCCCCGACCAAGTGACTGTAGGAAAACCCCGTCGCCAAAAGCATCCGTTCGAGTGCTCGCGGCAGCGGTGTTCCGCCTTGGTGCACTTCGTCGACGGCGTCGGGGGTGCGGCCGCCTACTAAAGTTTGCGACGAGTATTCGATCAGAATGTCGGGAATCTTGTTGAATTGCCCGACTTGATATTGAAAAGAGTTTTCGATTTTGAGACTAAAATGCGGGGTTTATAATTGTTAGGCATGCGATATCTAAGTAATTCATTTGATTAGGCATGTGATGTCTAAAGAGATTGCGGATTCCAACTGTTGTAGTTTTACACTTTCTTTTCTGTTACCGTAAGTGTAATATGTGATATCGCCGGTTTCGTTGCTATATGTCAACGACAATTGGGATGCGCATATTTACTTACGTTGATGACATGTGATGTTATGTGTTGCTGGATATGTTATATTGGATCGTCGTGTTTGAATAGCCGGGTTTTTTTTATGTGAGATGAGTGTTTTTCATTTTCATTCATGTAAAAACTTGTATGTAATATTCTTTTATTGGGGCACTTCCAGGTTGCGGAAGATGTCACCTTTTGTATATTATTTACTTTTCCGCACTAGGATAGACCTAAGGAGGAGAGCACAAGTAACCGGGTTCTGGAGTCCAGCGGGAGACCAACTCGAGGAGTCGAGTCCGGGTCTCCTAACTCCAGAATTGGTAGGGTTGCTTGCCACTCTCATAGGGGTCTAGGGGTGTGGGTTTGGCTATTCATCGCGACCGTGGAATCCGTGTTTTATATTGGCTTGTATTGAAAACACGGACGTCCTAGTATATCCAGTATTTCATATGTTTCTTCTGCTGCGATATCTGTGATGTGATCATGTGATGTTCTGTGATAAATACTGTATATAGTATATATGATATATTATATAGACGTTACTTATGTTTTACACCCGCGCTAGCCCTGCCCCGCTCTGCTGTTAGTTACCTAACCTAACGGTGCACGAGGGGACATCGAGGCGAATGCGGATGGCATAAGTGTACGTCGTATTTATGTGTGATGTTTAGGTTACTTAAATGATGGGACTTCATTAATATGATTAATGAAAGAAAAGAAACCTAAGATGTTGTGGAATCGAATTTCAAAATAAAACAGGTAGCTACAGTTCTTGCTTTGCACAGCGGTATATATGATATATCCTGCACCTTATTCGATAAGGAAAGGACCGAGATCCCTTCACCGGGAGTGACTCCTTTAGCAATAACTGGCTGATGCTACACACTCGGTTTGTCTTTTGATTACTTTTAAGAGTTTTTGCTTTGCAAAGTGATATATATGATATATCCCGCACCTCATTCGAAGAGGAAAGGACCGACGATCCCTTCACCGGGAGTGACTCCTTTAGCAAAACTAGAAAAGCCTCAAAAACACTTCATTTCAAAATCATTTGATTCTACAACGATATCAAGTTCATTACGCAATAGGTTTTCAGAAAAACCTGTCGTAGCCCTCCGTCATTTCAGATAAGTTGTATATAGTATTCATGCTACATTTGTTGGCTTTCGTCAAGGTGTAGTGTGCGGTAGCTATATGCTGCTTATCTGCTGCATACGATGCGATTGGATTAGGGTAGTCGTGCGGCTTTGTTGGCTTTCGTCAAGGGTCGTGCGGGTGGGTTTAATTCAATCAAGAAATGTACGGGTTGAACTTGACTAGCGCGCTATGGTTTGTTGGCTTTCGTCAAGGTCATAGCACGTTAGGGGCAAAACATTATCGGGAATTTCAAGTGTTGAAATTTGCAATGAGATTGCATACCTTCTATGAGATAGTTGGATCCCGATACCCGCTGCGAGTAAGAGTTACTCCTGGGAGAGTTTTACACATTACAATTAGCCGATCAAGTAGGTGACCAGAAAGGTGTCAACAGGGTTACGTCTCTGGGAAAACGAGGTTTACATTAATTAGGTTCGTGCGAAAGCACGGGGGACCTCCCTCAAAGTACCGACACTGGCCTGGCTGAAAGATTGGCGAACTTGTAGTGTGTAATTAATCCCGGCTAGTCTTTCCTTTTAGGGTTTGAAGGAAGATTTGATAAAAACAGTGGGATCCATCCTGGTTAGATAAAATAATAACCAATCTATTCTTGAAGGAGCGCACGCTGAGTGTTTTCTTCTCTCTCTCTCCAGGTAGCGACCATGTCACGCCTTAATCAAGATAATAATACGGAATATTGACCGAACCCGCTTGTTATACTGAGCTGGGGAACGTTGGTCCCGCTCCAACTTATAATTGTTATAAGACCGAGCAGGAAATTGGGGAATACCAGATTTCCCGTGCCGCCCAAACGAAGAAAGTGCATATGATGCATCTCCTTCGGGTGTGTTCATTACAAAGAACTGTTTCTCAAATGTCCTCTATGTCCTGGGTATTTGATACCGGATCAGGATCCCAGATATGTAATCTGTTACATAGGGCTACAGATAGGTAGAGAACTGAGAACGGGTAATAAGTTTCATGAGACAGAAAACGGGGCAAGTGTTGCAGCCAAGTCTGTTGGTCACTGTCACCCTGTATCCCAAATACATTGATTCTGAACAAATGCTATTAGATACCGAACCTGATATACAAAATCATATCAGTCTCTTTATTAGTAAAGAAATGATAAAATTTTGTATTGTTGGATAATGTTTTGAACATTTCCTATATCAAAAGTTGATCGGTTCAGGCACGTCATCTAAAAGGATTGATGTTCTAAATCAAACTACAGTTCTTAGTATACAGAACATACACAAGAGGAAGAGTTCCGAAATGAACGAATCCTTCTTGAGGCATTGTAGACTAGGTCATATCAATGCGACCCGACTGGCTGAAGTTACATTTAGATGCATATTTAAATTAGTTTGAATTTACATCTTGTGAAACTTGCCGGTCATGTCACAAAGATACGATGACACCAGCTTTGTTTATTGGAAACAGAGAAAGAGTTAGTGAACTCCTGGGATGATACATGTTGATGTATAAAGGTCCCCTGTCTACACATACCAAGACCGGTTCTTTGTACTTCATTACATTCTCTGATGATCTCTCAAGATTCAGACATATGTTCCTGTTGAAACACAAGTCCGAACCTTTTGAGATATTCACGGAATAAAAGTTAGAAGTAGAGAACCAAAATACGGGTATAAGTATTATGTCCTTTGATGTGATCGAGGAGGATAATACTTGAGCACGGAAATCCTGGACTATTCTAAAGGAGAATGAGATTCTCTCTCAGCATTACTCCTCCGTGTACACCATGGCATGATGGTATATCGGGGCGGAGCAATCATACCCTATATGATAAGGTGTGCTCTATGATAAGTACTACTGAGTTACCTATTTCCTTTTAGGGTTGTGCACTTGAGAAGATGCATACCTATTGAAATTAGGTTCGAATCAGATCACAGCCTACCACTCCATATAAGATATGGAAAGGGAAGAGCCCATATCTTAAGTTAGTTAAGATTTGGGGTTGTCCAGCCTATGTCTGAAGAGCGAAATCCGGACAAACTCGAGGCAAGATCTGTTATGTAGAACTGGAAATGTTCCAGCTATACAAACTGCAGCTCATGATTTGGTTGAACCGAAGGATTCAATAGTTACCAACGAACCTTAGCCTCTCCGCTGATCTAGTAGGGTTCCTCACCCACCTGAGAGATACTTCTGTTTCTCTATGACAGTGGGAGCGAGGATTGCATCATGAGATGATGACCCAACTAGTTTCGAGCTGGCCATCAGGAGTGAGACTCTGTAAGAATGGCTGGATGTTTAGCGATCTGAGATAGAATCCTTATACACAAACAAAGTATGGACTTTAGTTGCTATATCTGAAGGGTCAAATCCTCATCAGGAGCAAGTATATCTTGAGAAGATTACTTGGTGTAGATGGAAAAGTTGAGACTTTCAAAGCTAGACTTATTAAAGGTTTTCGTCATCGACCAGGCGTGGCTAATGATGAAACCTTTTCCAGTGCCTATGCTTAAATCCATCCGGATCCTACTTGCCACGGCTACATACCATGACTACGATATCTGGCGGTTGGGTGTCATGACTGCTTTTCTAAAATGATGTTTTAGAAGAGTGCGTCTGTAAGTACATAGCCAGAGGGCTTCGTAGACAGTGGGAGCAGCGGAAACGTGTGCAAGATGTTTTATGTGATAAAACAGGCATCGCGGAGTTGGAACATCTGTTTTGATGATTTAGTCAAAGAGTTTGACATCATCAAAATGGTAGATGAACCTTGTATAAACAAAAAGGTAGTACGGAGTATGGAGGTGATCCTCGTAGAGTACGTGGATGACATACTCTTGATAGGGAAGGAGTTTCCTATGCTAGGCTCGATCAATCTCCGCTTATCACAATGATTCTCCACATAGGATCAAAGTGATACCTACTAAATCCTGGGTTTTGGATCTATGAGATAGATCTAAATGGATGTTAGGATACTCACTAGTTGTAGTGAGATGGTATCAATCGATCCTGGGGAGAATCACTGGAAGTGTTCCAGGGTGATAAGGACGACTGAATGTCAGTCACAGGCATTGTCTTTACCCTTAGTAAAGGGACGGTATGTTGGAAGAGTTCCAAGCTAGATACCGTGACATACTAGACGATAAAGGCAGGATACATCGCTACTTAAGATGCTACCAAAGAGGCTGTTTGGGTGTATATCGGTTCATGAGATGAACTACGTTCCTACCATTGTGAGATAATAGAGTTGTGGCTTATGCCAAGGAACACCCATCCCATCAGTGATCCAGATATATTCTAAGGCAGTATCACCTGATCATGGAGATGGTTGATCTCCAGTGTGATCAAGGTTAGGAGAACAGACTCAGAGGACAACACGGCGGATCCACTCACAAAGGCCTTTTCCCAGAGAGAGACTTTTATGGGATGGTTGAGTATGAGATACTTCAACCACTGCTATCAGATGGCCCTAGTGCACGTGGGAGATTGTTAGTTATATGTATGCCCTAGAAGCCATTGCTATACATAGGATGTATATTGTAGTGGATGCTGGGACATATATAGGGAGGACTTTCTTGCTCGACATGATAGTATGCTATCTGGTTACACTTTACCTTAACGTGTATGCTGATTGTCTCTCTGTTACATGTTGGTAAAGCCCCTAGGAAGTATACGTGACTACCTGGACTATGATGCGGATCATACTAGTGGGGACATGGTAGTCCATAAGTACATCCTTCAAGGTCCCTAGTCGTGGGTGTATCGAGACGGGGCATCGATATACCATACTAGACTAGCGTATACCTTCTCGACCCATACAGATGGGCGATGGATGATCCCATATCCATTGGTGTTTGACATCAGAGATGATATACGGGTGCTCAGTGGAGACTGGGTACACTGGACGGACTCGTCGAGAACTCCCAGATGGTATTATACCTTACGTCAGATGGCCGTTCTCTGGTGACACTGGTACAGAGCAGTCTGTTGACCCGAGATCGTCATAGAGTCTTGTGTGGTTCCCACTGTGCTTTGATTTCCACCTTACCACGTCCAAGAGGGCGCGCAAAACGGTGGTTTTTGGGTACAGTCCCGAATCACAAGGAGGCAATGAGCGATAGGACGGGATTCGTCTCTCCCAGTATAGGGAGTTGATGTTGCGCTGTGTTCGATTGGCTATAACCGGAAATCCCTGGCCAGGGTTGCTGAGATTTACTGGTAAGTGTTACCAGTAGTTTCTCGAATTGTTATAGACCTCATATCGACACGACTTATCGAGCTATTAGGGTCTGACGTTTACCACCCCTAGACGAGATATGCGACATATCAGACGACGAGACCGGACTGTATGGTAAGTGTTACTGGTTGGATTCACAGGAGTGTGAGCGGGCTTGCTCGTCGATCTTCTGATCGCTCAATACCCGAGTGGCCATTACGTTTAGCAGACCGCTTGCGTCTTGTGGGTGTTTGATAAGATCATCATCTGCTGCCGGCGTATTGACGAGTCTTTAGAGTCCTACACAGAGGTTTCCTGGCTCAACCGAAACGAAATAGGAGCGCATATGAGATATGTGCGGGACCGAGAATAATGCGTGTATGTGATACCGTATTCCATTCTCGCGATGAATGTATCGATTGGTTGTATGCGATATAACCTAGTTATCGAATCAAAGATTGATTCGATAAGCCGATACATTGGACACTAGTCGGTTATATGCGACATGACCGGATCATTGAATCAAGTGTTGATTTAATGATTTAATGTAAAATTATATATTTGATATATTACTTTGCATTAACTAGTATTGGTTCACTTTAAATGGATTTTCTCACTTGAAATGCACATTGTATATGTGATATACTTTTGTGCACTTGTTTGTATCATGTTTGATGATACAAGCTCACTTGGGTTTGTGTAAAGAATTAAACCATCGTTATATGAATGGTTAGGGTTTTGATTATTTACTTATTTATTTATTTATTTATTTATTTTCGAAAAGAAAATGATATGGTGGCTTTCTTTGTTTGCTTGTTGAAGCTTTATCAAGCTTTGAACAAGTCCACCATATTTGTCTCATGCTTAACCCTAACCATTCCTACTAACCATAGTCTATTCTCTACACCTAATCATGGTTGCCATATGATAAGTATTGATATTATTTTCTATTTTGAAAATAACTTATCATATATTTTTATCATCATCTTCTTCTTCTTCTTCTTCAAGAAGAAAGCTTGCCACCATCAATGGCAACTTGAGAAAAAGAGTGAGAAATCCAAATCTAAAGTGAACCCACTTCCTATTTCTTCATCCTCTACCACTTGCCAAGTAGTATAGGGTATTTTCTTCACAAGTTTCATGGATTGGTGAAGTTGGAGCTTGATCTAGTGTTGCCTCGACGTAGATCATCTTCGGCATCGAAGCCGACGACCAAGCCCGCCCATTTCTCCGATGAAGCCGACGCTAGATCCCGGGATTCGATTTGGAAAGCAAGGAGACTTCATTATGGAGCTATGGAGGTGGAGGACCGGATCTACAAAGGTTGTATTTCCGTTCACTTAGTTAAGTTGTTAACTAGTTGCATGTTTCGCCTAAAATTCTAGTTAACGATCCGTATTAGGGTTTCTCGGCACATGAAAAATTTGAAATTGGCATGGTTGATGCCTTGTGAGACCTCATTAGCGTGCGTAGGAACCCTACAAGTTCGAAATAATACATAACTGATTTCTAAGTCTGAAACAATATACAAGTTTTGGTTGATGGAATGACTAGATACAACTGAAAGTACCTGTACAAGGGTGGTTCTGATGCAAAAGAACCCACCTACCAACGCAAGTCACCCATATGGAAGCAGTGTGCCAGAAATGCCGCTATGGAATCTGTACGGCAAAACCTGCAAGGGCTGCGGCACAACGGGGGTGAGTTGCCAACTCGTGAACAGAAAATATCTACAAGCAGAGATCGAATGTATGACCCATCCTAGGTCAATACGATCAGATATATATATAAACCTCAATATGAACAAATCTGAAGCATGCTAAACTGGCAATGTAATCTCTATACATGAGTGTAGTGCTAAGTGCTCGTGCCAGTGCCTCAGGTAATAGCATATCATAAATGTGAGGTATGATCAATGAAATCAATCTTCATGTACGTGGATCCCGTCCACTCGTCATTCAATGACAATAACCATCATGCATGCAAATATCATAAAGAATGTGCATGGGAAAAATATGAGGATATAATTCATCTGTGTCCCTCGCGACACGTCAAAATCATGGAACCGGAGTGCCCAGCATCGACACTCGAAAACATCATGAAAACTGTGCCCAGCATCGGCACGTAAATCCTCATATATCGGGCTCCGTCAGTCCGGATTGGCCCACGGGCTCTGTCTGCGGTATCGGCCCTCGGCCCCGGCAGTACGCCCATATCCATCTATCGACTCTGGTCAGTATCCTCCGGATAACCGCCAGGTCCAACCAATCACCGTAGGTACTCGCCACCCTGCAAGGCTCATCGTCTACTCCACGAAAAACATTTCTTGCCCCGGAGAACCATACTGGGTCTACCATGTACCCGCAATTGGCCTCATCCGCCTCCTCGAATCGGGTTTCACATGTCGCTCTCAGCACCGAGAAAACACATGGTGGACGCACTGAAATATCATATCAAGGGTAACCGGGTTTTAAAACAATTACATATTCTCTTTTTGAAACACCCACGGTTCCCAAAAACCAGAAATATCATGTAAACAACATATTTCAATGCGTATAATCAGAAAGCATGATGTATGCGACATGTAAAGAAATGTAAGCAACATACACTGAATGCAACAGTACTACAGTGTAATGACATGGCAATTATCGATGATGAAGTGTGTAAGCCGGCAAACAAGTGTACGTAGAATATACGCATCATCGATAATGGTGCTGGTGTCCTAGTAGCATGACTGAAATATATCAACAATACAAGCGATGCAATGGAAATAGCATGAATATGCGGAATTGAATAATCAATGCAACAGTAAAAAACCTGCCTCAATAAATAGATCATGCAGCCTTGCCGTTTGAAATAAGACGAATCGGGGTTTTTGGTAAAATAAGGGCTACGGGGTTGGGGTATGGAAACCACCTAAATCTGAGTCGATATACATATAAATATGTTCAATAGTCAGTGATCTCGCCTCAATAGTATCACGTACGCTACGGTATATCATATAACATCCTCGAGTCATGAGTGCGGATCTAACATCAATATAAAGCTCGTACAGTAAATCGTCGTACGGCATCCCAATAGCTGGGTACAGTCAATATCATAATCAGCTCATCAATTATCAGGTATCCTCATCGTCATATCACATAATCTGGGGTATTGATCTAAGTCTAGTACAACTGATACCATCAATATGACTGCGTGTGTAAGCACACGTCCAAAGGCCCGCTAGAGATCACATGTCGTATCCCACGTACGAATCATATCAAATCACCGATCTCGCGGCACAAAGCCCAACATCATCGACTCATCTCCAAAGTCATCCAATATCATCAAACACAGTGCAAGAAAAATGAATATGCAAGGATGTGTGTGTAGGTGTAAATCTATGCTAGGGTTCGCAACTAGGAAAATACATTAGTTCACTTCTAACACTAAATATCCATAATACACCTAACCATTTATGATCTCCATGTCACTCAATAAGCTATCATATATTGTATATATAGTATACTAGACATTGAAATGCGGGGGTGCTATACGCCATCCACTCGATTTCCCCCGTAGATATAATCTACTCACCTGGTCTTCGCTTGCCGAAATCGATGACACCATGATCCTTCGCCTCGGAATCCTTGCGAGGGTACCTAGAATAATAAACAGTCGCAATATGTATTAAAATCGAGGAAGAAAACCGATATAGCGCACAGTGTGCTCATAGGTTGGAACCTATGGCCTAAACGTGCAAATCAATCAAACAATCCCTGTTGTCGATGTACAAACACCCGACAACCAAATACAAATCCAAATATCAAGAAGTGCATTTTAAAATACAGAAAACATAGCCTAAAACACACCAAAATGCTTCCAGATTTTCCCCAGGTGACAATTAGCCAAAACTGCATATAGGATGGGTCTAATTTAGTGCAAAATGAGCCCTAGAACAAAAATGAACCCATTCCCCTCTACTCTAGCCGCAAATTGCGGCCAGAATGATTAAATCTACGGCCATGGGTTTGAATTAGGGGCTCGGGTCTTGGTGGTAGCTTCCTAGGTGCCTGCACGACTCACTGTCAGCTCAATTTTATTTTAGGGGTCTCGGGGTGATAGCAGATTCCTAAAACCTTCACAGATTTCATAATATCTCCGATATCGGTTTTCTAAATCCGTATTCCGGGTTTCAAATCTTAGGTTTAGGTCTCAATTCCATCACTAGGGTGTTCTTGCAGCCTCCCCTAAGCTCAATTTCACACTACAACTCACAATTTTCTCAAACCCTAACTAGGTTCTCCTTAAGTCCACAACATCACCCGATATCGATTCAATTTTAACATAGGGGTATAAGTAATGCAAAAACTAATCTAATGGTTCAGTAAATACCTCATTTGGCAACTCAAGAATTTTCTTGAGTTGCCCCTAGTGGCCAAAATCCTTGCTTTCTTGGTCTAATGTGTAGATCTCGAGCTCGTGCACACTTTTAATGAAAGGAGAGTGATGTTTTGGTGATGTTTGTGAGATGATTTAGGGCTTCAAGAGGGGAGGGAGAAGAGGGAGAAGGAGCAGCAGCAGCAATGAAGGAGAGGGAGAGAGAAATGTGATGAAGAAATGAGGGGGAAAAGGCTAAGTCAACACCCTCACCTACCCTTTCTCTCACCATACCTATTTTCTTTTCTTTTTCTTATTTATTTTCTTCACTAAATGCTTTCTCACTCAAATAGTAAACCCAAACAACATGGTAGAAAATAAAACACAAGTGTAGAAAAAGATAGGTGCATGTTTTGCACTAAATTGCCAAAAAACCGATTAGCGATTTTTAATCGCGATTAGCGCTAAATTAGCATATAATTGATCACAAACACTTAAAAATGGCATAATTCCAATAAATACCCCATTTTAGAATTTTCCATAATTTTCCATAATTTTTCTCTATTTATTTGTATTTAATTATGCCAGAATATTAAAATATTCAATAAAATAATATTAAATTATAAAAATTCACAAAAGTAATATTTTATTATTTTGAAACGTTACAATCTACCCCTTTAAAGAAATTCGGTCCCCGAATTTAAATTTAAATCCCCAAATTCTAAAATATTTCGATATAAAGTCCAAGTCTTCGGGGTTTCGAAATCATCAATACATAAAACACATCATAGCGTAATGTATGCGCATGAATAATGAGCAGATATCTCAAAAGAAAAACTCCGTCAAGCTTCTGCAATCATCGGAGTTACAGTAAAGTTAAATGTCAGATCCAATACAAAACCAATACGATATAAATCAGAACTATACATGTAAATATCGAATCTATACATGTAATTAGCTGAAGTAAATGCATGCCAAATCTTTTTGAGTCGCTGTGCGATGTGCGTAACACTGCACAGTGGCGGACGTTTTTCATAAGAAAATAACTATATACGTATATATATATATATATATATACATATATATATATATACATATATATATATATCCTTTGTTTAATAGGTACGTTCCGCCGTTTTGAGAACAATTTAGAAGGGTTTCCTTGTTTTTAAATGTTTCGTGTCATATCGGACACGTAGGTATATATATATCGAGACCATAGCTCGCTCTTTGGAAATCCCTTCGAACTATCAATGCATGCAAAATATATCCAGGTACTGTCCTCTGACTAGTCCTGCTCAGTATGAAAACAAATATCCAATATCATAAAAATGTACTGCTCCAAAAGGAATAAATCCCAAAAATGCACATAACACCACCCTGTGCGTCTGGTGCGAACGGAAATCAAAATCCATATATGTGCCATACAGGTGCACAAAACAACATCTAGGTGCAACGGGTGTGCACGAAGCATCTGTCATAGGCAACGTGTGTGCCTGACAGCCAAAAATCCGGTGCATCTGACATGCACGAAGAATCTCGATTTAGTGCATCGGGTGTACACCAAAATCGTATCTCAAAACTTGCACCCAACATGCGCGAAAATCCAAATCGGTGTATCCTTCGTGCACGAATAAAAGCTAAATCCTATGCGCTCAACATGCACGGAATCACGAAATCCAATAGCAACGCTGAACATGCGTAAGTCCAATCAGATGCACGGAGTGCAAGTATCAATCATCAATATCACGGTCAGAAATCGACGACATAATGCGGCTCAATCAAAATCAGGTGTACCGCGGTGGAAAATCTCACAACCGTGTGCATCAGCGTGCACAAATCAAATCCAAACACTAAAGTGCATGAAAACTATGCTGGAAGCGTAAATCAAATCGCCGGCATAAAATAGGCACGAAATCACAATCAATACCTCAAGAATAATAACTATGCGCAAGGTATAAATACCCTGTAGGTGCAACCATGATGCACGGAAACAGAAATCATAGAACTCAGCCATCAAAACCAAATCATGTAAATAGATCACCAATATACCGAAATCCAAAGTGACGGATACGTGATAGTCGAATCACAAAATCACAAATCATAAATACTGTCGTCGGTATATCCACTTTCAAAGTCGAGAAGGTGTCGGTGCATCCAATGCTAGCAGCGCAGGATATCTACTTTCCTCTTACTCACGGTCTGGAGTCCTCTGCCTCTGGGTCTTTATCTTCTCTGTGGATTACCAATCTCACAATCAATCGGCTCATCGGCCCTGTCAGGTGTGCTAATGGGGATGATTCCGTTCTGGCACTTCTTTGGTCATCTCTCGGCCAATCCTCATGACCGCTCGTAAAGCATCACATCTCTGGCGCCGACCTCTGGTCCTCTGAATGCACATCACACATCTTCTCCTTGTGCAAATCTTATTGCAGCAGTGTACTGGAAGGAATCCTGCTCAAGGTCTCCTCTGATCTCGCCGAAGCCAAACTGTAAGGAGGCTGGTACTCTGGCATAATTTTTCCTCCCTCTCTGGACATCTGCGCCCTTAGTACAGCATCTACTCGAAGGCTGGTCGCATCCCTGCGCCTCTGTATGCATATTCGACCTTTAATCTTAACGGGATGTAATAACAGCTCGTCTGCATCTCGCACGAACATCTTGTCTCGCTTGTCTGTATCATCATCCATTTCGACGTCACGTCTCTATCTGCACACTGCAATGTCCTCGGCTACGGTCCATCCGAAGTCTCTCACACGGACTCGAAATCATGAACTCGGTATCTTCATCACTCAGTAGAAGATATCTAGCCGAACACGTCCTCAGCGTGCATATCACATCTCTGATGTCAGCGGAGTGGAACGTCATCTCGTCGAAATCTCATGCGAACTCTTTACTCCACTCTGCTCCAATATCGACTGAGCTGGACTCATCTCCTCGTGGCTACACAGACTGCGCTCCAACGGCTATACTCGTATCTGGAGTCTCCCAAGCAGTGTGTCCCATCACAATATCCGAAAGATGTCGAACCATCCGATCGACTCGTCAGAACCTCATAATCCCCCAAGAGCTCAACACCTTGGGTACAGTTTAATAGTATCAAATACATACCACAGCATCGGTGGTCCAGCCATAGAAGGGCAAACCCAAGCCTCACTAATGGCACCGCGGAACTGCCGCAAACCTTAAGGTTCAAAGGCTTTCACACGGTCATTAAGTCGAGTTAGGGTTTCATTCATCTAGAGGGTCTATAGAATGGCTTGCATGTCTTTCCGAATACTTTAAACTTGGAAAATGGGTTCCTGACATTCGATCGTCTCAATCGACTCTCAACGAATCTGCGAGAAGTCGCCTCTAGCTGGAATCAATCTGCCTGATGACCTCGCATCGGGGTAAGCGAACCACATGTCCTAGTCATTCATCCTCGGTGACTAGCGACTCACCATCATATCTCGAAGTATATGCTCATGCCGTAGTAGCTCCAATCATCTGGGCGATATCTCATCATTCGCAGCTGCAACTGGCTCATCCGTCCGTACGCTGAACAGCGCCTCATTCACCATGAATAAGCGATATATCAACGGTCATCACATCCTGGCTGGCCTCTATCAGTGGCTCAATCCTCTGGTGCCGATCAGCACATCCGAGAAATCTCGTAAAAGTGATCAATCCAACGCTCATGGCGCGAAAACACAATAAGACGACGCCTCAATATGCAATCGTATGTATCTGGGATCGCGCCCTGGTCAGTCCTCGTCCACGACGAGCTCATGCTGACGCAACTCGAGCCGTAGCTCACTCTGCCCGTGCAATCGCGGCAGCAAAACAATAACCAGTATCGATGAGGATAGATCATAGGAAGGAATATAATACGGTGCAAGGAAATGTATAACCTAAGGTTTCTTAAGCGGAGTGGCGTGTCGTAAGTATGCCGCGGAACATACCCACGGTACGTCACTCTACTTTAGTCACCTATTCCATCAACCAAGGGTCATCCTACACGGCGAAAGTTCGGGTCTAATACCCCCTCGACTAAGTCTAAGTTCCATAAGGTCAAGCCTAAGTTCCGTATATAGTCAAACCTAGACTCGAACCAAGGTCAACCTAGCGCTCTGATACCAACTTTGTCACGACCCGAAAGAGCACGTGACTGGCCCTTGAACCATATGAAGTCTATAGGACCCCATCTGATCCAGGTAAGCCAAAAGCCCAGAAATCTAAAACCATTTAAAGAGTAAATAAGGAAAACTGGTTTATGAAGTAAAGAAATCATGTTTTGAAAATCAAAGTTTTTAAATAACTAAGCCGAATATGCATTTTTAAAATGTGCAACCTTTTCTGAAAATTTCGGCAGAGTTTCCTTTGTAAAAACTGGCCCCGAACGGGGTACAACAAGAATAATATATATGAAATGAAAAAGGCATCCCCAAGCGGGAGCTAGCTCTTCGTCAATCGACGGTCACCACCACGCAAGCAATATAATATACAACGCCAAATGGCGAGGATCAAAACTCAAAAAGAAACTCAAAACAGCCAGAAAACCATAATACTACAATCGCGACTCTAAGGTCGAAATAATACATAACTGATTTCTAAGTCTGAAACAATATACAAGTTTTGGTTGATGGAATGACTAGATACAACTGAAAGTACATGTACAAGGGTGGTTCTGATGCAAAAGAACCCACCTACCAACGCAAGTCACCCATATGGAAGCAGTGTACCAGAAATGCCGCTATGAAATCTGTACGGCAAAACCTGCAATGACTGTGGCACAACGGGGGTAAGTTGCCAACTCGTGAATAGAAAATATCTACAAGCAGAGATCGAATGTATGACCCATCCTAGGACAATACGTTCAGATATATATATATAAACCTCAATATGAACAAGTCTGAAGCATGCTAAACTGGTAATGTAATCTCTATACATGAGTGTAGTGCTAAGTGCTCGTGCCAGTGCCTCAGGTAATAGCATATTATAAATATGAGGTATGATCAATGAAATCAATCTGCATGTACGTGGATCCCGTCCACTCGTCATCCAATGACAATAACCATCATGCATGCAAATATCATAAAGCATGTGCATGGGAAAAATATGAGGATATAAACCATCTGTGTCCCTCACGACACGTCAAAATCATGGAACCGGAGTGCCCAGCATCGACACTCGAAAACATCATGAAAACTGTGCCCAGCATCGGCACGTAAATCCTCATATATCGGGCTCCGTCAGTCCGGATCGGCCCAGGGGCTCTGTCTGCGGTATCGGCCCTCGGCCCCGGCAGTACGCCCATATCCATCTATCGACTCTGGTCAGTATCCTCTGGATAACCGCCAGGTCCAACCAATCACCGGTAGGTACTCGCCACCCTGCCAGGCTCATCGTCTACTCCACGAAAAACATTTCTTGCCCCGGGGAACCATACCGGGTCCACCATGTACCCGCAATCGGCCTCATCCGCCTCCTCGAATCGGGTTTCACATGTCGCTCTCAGTACCGAGAAAACACATGGTGGACGCACTGAAATATCATATCAAGGGTAACCGGGTTTTAAAACAATTACATATTCTCTTTTTGAAACACCCACGGTTCCCAAAAACCAGAAATATCATGTAAACAACATATCTCAATGCGTATAATCAGAAAGCATGATGTATGCGACATGTAAAGAAATGTAAGCAACATACATTGAATGCAACAGTACTACAGTGTAATGACATGGCAATTATCGATGATGAAGTGTGTGAGCCGGCAAACAAGTGTACGTGGAACATACGCATCATCGATAATGGTGCTGGTGTCCTAGCAGCATGACTAAAATATATCAACAATACAAGCGATGCAATGCAAATAGCATGAATATGCGGAATCGAATAATCAACGCAACAGTAAAGAACCTGCCTCAATAAATAGATCATGCAGCCTTGCCTTTTGAAATAAGACGAATCGGGGTTTTTGGTAAAATAAGGGCTACGGGGTTGGGGTATGGAAACCATCTAAATCTGAGTCGATATACATATAAGTATGTTCAATAGTCGGTGATCTTGCCTCAATAGTATCACGTACGCTACGGTATATCATATAACTTCCTCGAGTCATGAGTGCAGATCTAACATCAATATAAGGCTCGTACAGTAAATCGTCGTACGACATCCCAATAGCTGGGTACGGTCAATATCATAATCAGCTCATCAATTATCAGGTATCCTCATCATCATATCACATAATCTGGGGTACTGATCTAAGTCTAGTACAACTGATACCATCAATATGACTGCGTGTGTAAGCACACGTCCAAAGGCCCGCTAGAGATCACATGTCGTATCCCACGTACGAATCATATCAAATCACCGATCTCGCGGCACAAAGCCCAACATCATCGACTCATCTCCAAAGTCATCCAATATCATCAAACACAGTGCAAGAAAAATGAATATACAAGGGTGTGTATGTAGGTGTAAATCTATGCTAGGGTTCACAACTAGGAAAATACATTAGTTCACTTCTAACACTAAATATCCATAGTACACCTAACACATCTTTGATCTCCATGTCACTCAATAAGCTATCATATATAGTATATATAGTATACTAGACATCGAAATGCGGGGGTGCTATACGCCATCCACCCGATTTCCCCCGTAGATATAATCTACTCACCTGGTCTTCGCTTGCCGAAATCGATGACACCAAGATCCTTCGCCTCGGAATCCTTGCGAGGGTACCTAGAATAATAAACAGTCGCGATACGTATTAAAATCGAGGCAGAAAACCGATACAGCGCACAATGTGCTCATAGGTTGGAACCTATGGCCTAAACGTGCAAATCAATCAAACAATCCCTGTTGTCGATGTACGAACACCCGACAACCAAATACAAATCCAAATATCAAGAAGTGCATTTTTAAATACGGAAAACATTGCCTAAAACACACAAAAATGCTTCCAGATTTTCCCCAGGGGACAATTAGCCAAAACTGCATATAGGAGGGGTCTAATTTAGTGCAAAATGAGCCCTAGAGCAAAAATGAACCCATTCCCCTCTACTCTGGCCGCAAATTGCGGCCAGAATGATTAAATATGCGGCCATGGGTTTTAATTAGGGGCTCGGGTCTTGGTGGTAGCTTCCTAGGTGCCTGCACGACTCACTGTCAGCTCAATTTTATTTTAGGGGTCTCGGGATGATAGCAGATTCCTAAAAGCTTCACAGATTTCACAATATCTCCGATATCGGTTTTCTAAATCCGTATTCCGGGTTTCAAATATCAGGTTTGGGTCTCAATTCCATCACTAGGGTGTTTGTGCAGCCTCCCCTAAGCTCAATTTCACACTACAACTCACAATTTCCTCAAACCCTAACTAGGTTCTCCTTAAGTCCACAACATCACCCGATATCGATTCAATTTTAACATAGGGGTATAAGTAATGCAAAAACTAATCTAATGGTTCAGTAAATACCTCATTTGGGAACTCAAGAATTTTCTTGAGTTGCCCATAGTGGCCAAAATCCTTGCTTCCTTGGTCTAATGTGTAGATCTCGAGCTCGTGCACACTTTTAATGGAAGGAGTGTGGTGTTTTGGTGATGTTTGTGAGATGATTTAGGGCTTGAAGAGGGGAGGGAGAAGAGGGAGACGGAGCAGCAGCAGCTGTTGGATATATGTATGCCCTAGAGGCCCTAATATGATAGTGGATGTATCTATACATGTATATATATATTCAGTGTGCATTCTTGCTCGACATGATAGTATGCTATCTGGTTATTCTTTATCTGACATGTTGATTTGATCATGCTTTTATTCATTCATACATGCTGATAAAGCCCTGAGGATATCGGCTTGACTACTCTGATTATGATAGAGATCATACTAGTGGGACATCTGTAGTCTATAAGCATATCCTGGAACGTCCCTAGTCGTTGGTATATCGAGACGGGGCATTGATATACCAGAGTAGACTAGCGTATATGATACTAGACCCATACGATGGGCGATGAATGTTCCCACATTCATCGATGTTTGACATCAAGATCATATACGGGCGCTCAGTGGTGACTGGGTACACTGGACGGACTCACCGAGAACTCCTATATGGAATAATATCTATCGTCGGATAGCAGTTCTCATGTGACACTGGTACAGGTTAGTCTGTAGACCCGAGATCGTCATGGAGTCTTGTGTGTGCTCCCACTGTACTTTGATTGCCACCCTACCACGGCTCTACTGAGTCGTGCAAACAGGTGGCCGTTGGGTACAGTCCCGAGACACACGAAGACGATGAGCGATGGAGGGGTTTCGTCTCTCCCGGTATTGGGTGTTGATGTTGTGCTGTGCCTGACTGGTTATAACAGCAAGTCCCTGGCCAGGGCTGCTGAGATTTGCTGATAAGTGTTATCAGTAGTTTCTCGATCTGTTATAGACCATTCACCAACACGACTTATTGAGTTATTGGGGTCGCCGTGACCATCCCTAGGCTCGATATGCAGCATATCTGACGAAGAGACCGGACTGTACGGTAGTGTTGCCGGATGGCTCGATGGGAGTTGTAGCAGGTTCGCTTGTTGTCTTCTAATCGCTCAATACCCGGATGGCCATTACGTTTAGCTGACCGCTTGCGGCTTGAGGGTACCTGATATGATCATCACCCTCTGCCGGCATATTGACAAGTCTTAGAGTCCCACAAAGGAGTTACCCAGTCCAGGCGAAACGTTGTGGTGCGCGTATGCGATATGCGCATGCACCCGATTGAAATATGCGTATATGATACCGAACATTGATCGGGCGGCTTGCTTTTGGTGGGGTCATATGTGATATGGCCGGATTGATGAATCAAGTGTTGATTTATCATTTAACCATTAGTTTTCTCACTTGAAACCTTTCTAGTATGTGATGGATGTATGTAAGCATGCATGTGTTTTTTTCTTTCATTCTAGTTTCATGCACATGTGGATGTGCATACATGCATACATACATACACCCATCCATCATGGTTGTTAGCATATGGAAATGGTGGCAATATAAGACTCACACCATGGATTAAATAATGGATTATTATTTGATTTTGGATTTAAAAGAAAATGAAAAGGAAAGGATAATCATTCTAGCTTTTACATTCTTCCTTTGACCTAACCATGCTCAACTACCACTAACCTAGGGTTATCCTTCTCTTTATCATTTAAAACCCAAGTTAAATTAACTATCCATCATTTAATCATGGTTGAAATCAAGAAGGAATAAAATATAAAAGGTTATATTTCATTTCTTTGCACTATGGGTTATTTTTTACCTCTAGTTGAAAATAGCCACCATCTTCATCCTCCTTCATCTTTTTCTCTCTAGTTTTTTCTAGTGAGTCAAACACAAATAAAGAAAGGTTTTTTAAGTGAGATCCTTAGCCACAACATCATTCTACTCAAGTCTAGCCAACTTGATTAGAGTGTTCTCATTGCTTTTCCAAAGTTGCAAGCTTGGACGGGAAATTTCGGGTGGATCGTCGTGGACGAAAGAGGACTACAAGTGGACCTTCTTCCAACACCCTAGAGACTAAGGAGTCAAGCAAAAGGGGAGCTACAAAGGTTGTAGCCTTCAAACCCTAATTTTTATTAGCTTAATGTTTCGAAACCCTAATTTTCTAGGATCGATTCCTTTGCATGTTCGTTTAGCACCATAAAAATGCATACTTTGTGACATGTGATGCTTCAAAACTCTTCATAGGGTGCTAGACAAACCATTCATTGGTATCAGAGCCGACATAGAACATTAGGCGACCTTTTTACGAAGTTAAAACTCCGATCGAACCGAAATACGGCTTTTTAGGGTGCTCTCTGGAAATTTTCTAAAATTTGACATTTTTCAGAATTAAAAATATGTAAAAATTACAGGTGGAAAAAATAAGGATTACGGTACAAAAATTATTCAATGAACAGTGATTCTTGCCGTGGAAACGCGGCCTAAGCTTGCTTAGGCCGCGGTTCCGCGGCCGTATATATTAATTGATGGATAATTTTTTTACAGTAATTCATGAATCGGCTTGTATATTTTTTTGGATATTTTTAATCTGTATTTAGTTTTGAAAAATTCTGGAGATGGTTTTGGACTCGTAAATTCGATCGGGATTTTCATTTCGTAGCTTTTCCGGGTAGATTAGAAAGTATTGAAGTGTTTGAATGAATATCATTTGCTCACTATTCACGGGGTTTAAATACTTTGGAGATACTTGCAAGTCTTTTTGCGGTGGTCCCTCTAGAAGACAACAAACCTTAACTCGATTATGTGACCGTCTCGAACTGCCCTTTGAACCTTAGGGTTTGGGGCAGTACGGCGTGCCACATGTGAGGCGTTGGCTTGACCCTTCTACGGCTGGACCGCTATTACTGTGTCACACTCCGGATTTTTGAACCCTGCTCAAGTGTTGAGCTTTAGTGAATCTTGGGTACTTGATCGTTCGTTCGAAAACTTTAATACTGTCTGTTTGTCTGGAATGTGATACAATATGTGGAATTCATATAGTTTAGGCATGAAATACGAAATATGTGATATCTCGCATTTATGATGTCTAAAGAGAATGTGGATTCCAAATATTGTAGTTTAACACTTTCTTTTCTGTGACCGTAAGTGTAGTATGTTCGATATCGCCGGTTTCGTTGCTATACGTCAACGACAATTGGGGTATGCATACTTACTTACATTGATGATATGAGATATTATGTGTTGCTGAGATATGATGTGCAGGATTGTCGCGATTGAATAGCCGGGGGGTTTTATGTGAGATGAGAGTTTTATATTTTCATTCATGTAAATTCAAATGTAATGTAATATTCTTTTATTTGGGGCACTTCCGGGTTGAGGTTGTGTTACCAGTGTTGTATATTATTTACTTTTCCGCATTAGGATGGACCCAAGGAGGGGAGCACAGGTGACCGGGTTCTGGGGTTCAGTGGGAGGCCATCTCGAGGAGTCGAGACCGGGTCTCCTAAACTCCAGAATTGGTAGGGTCACTTGCCGCTCTCGTAGGGGTCCAGGGTGTGGGCTTGGCTATTCATCGCGACTGTGGAATCCGTATTTTCTATTCTGGCTAAATACTAAATACGGACGTCCTAGGATATCCCACGCTATATCTATGTTTCTGCTGCCTGTGTTCTGTGATATCTGAGACGAATGACATATTATATATATGATATATAGTAGACGTTGCTTATGTTTTACACCCGCGCTAGTCCCGTCCCGGTATGCCGTTAGTTAAGTAACCTAACGGTGCATAACGGAACATTGCGGCGAATGCGGATGGCATAAGCGTACGTGTTATTTTCGTTTCTTTTCTGTGATTGGCTTAAGGACTTAAATGATGGGATTACATTAATGTAATTAATGTAAAGAAAATAAACCTAAAAAGATGTTGTAGAATCTGATTTGAAAACTACTCGGCTATTTATGAAAAAGCTACATTTCAAAACTGCGGAGCTTAAGCCACTCCTTTTGAAAACTGTTTGATTCTACAACGATATCAAGTTCAAAGCGTTAAAGATTTTCTTAAAAATCATTCGCAACCCTCCATCATTTTAGGAAGTAGAGTACTTAGTATTCGTGCTACGTTTGTTGAGTTTAGTTAAGGCGTAGTGTACGGTAGCTAAGTGATGTCTTCCTACACTGCATATGATGCAGATTAATTAGGACATTCATGCGACTTTGTTGACCATAGTTAAGGGTCATATGGGTGGGTCTAATTGATCAAGAAATGACGGGTAGAACTTGACTGGTACTTATGATTTGTTGACCATAGTTAAGGTCATAAGTACTAGGGGTAAAAATTACATCGGGAATTTCAAGTGTTGAAATTTGCAATGAGATTGCATACCTTCCATGTGATGGTTGGATCCCGATCCCACTGTGGGCAATAGTTGCTCCTAGGAGAGTTTTACAGTTTACAATTAGCTAACTCATTAGGTGTCTAGAAAGGTGTTAACGGGGCTCCGCCTCTGGGAAAACGAGGTTTACTCTAATTAGGTCCGTGCGAAAGCACGGGGAATCTCCCTCAAAGTACCGACACTGGCCTGGCTGAACGGTTAGCGAAGTTGTAGACTGTAATTAATCCTGGCTAGTTTTTCTTTTTAAGGTTTGAAAGAAAAACTCGATAAAAGCAGTGGGAAACATCGATTAGACAAGATAATAAACCAATCTAATCTCTGCAAGAGCTTTCGCTGAGTGTATTCTTTTCTCTCTCTTAATGGCAGATACCCATGACTGGACTCAAGCTTTTACTAGATAAAAACAACTGAATGGGACCAATTATAAAGACTGGCTGAGGAATCTGAAAATCGCCTTGACTTATGATAAAGTATCATATGTCCTCACGGCTTCAGCCCCGCCCGTCCCTGGTCCAAAATCCTCATTTGCGGACATTGAAGTCCGCAAGAGATGGGACGCTGACTGTGCCACGGCCACATGCCTCGCGCTTGCATCGATGGATAACACACATCAAAAGCAGCACGAGGACATGGACATTCACGGTATATTGCTCCATACAAAGGAGTTGTATGGGGAGCAATCACGCGTATTACGTACAAAGCATCAAAGAAATTATTTCAGATGCGAATGACCCCTGGCACACCAGTAGGAGACCATGTTCTGAAGATGATAGATCTTATAGAAGAGCTTGAGGACCTTGGATGGATGATGGACAATGAACAATATATAGATATTATTCTGCAGTCCCTCCCCTCCACCTATGCTCAGTTCATAGTGAACTTCAACATGCATGGCATGGAGAAGGACCTCCCTGAACTCCTTAATATGTTAAGGAGTGCAGAGAGCACTATGAAGTTAGCAATAACTCCCGTTATGACTATTGGACAGTCTTCTTCTTCTCGCCCGAAAGCTAAGGCCAAGGGAAAGAAAAAGAAGAAACCCACTAATCCTAAGGGCGGAGTTAAAAAGGTGAAGGGAAAGGGAAAGTCCAAGGCTGGAGACTCGGGGAAGGGCGAATGTTTTCATTGCCATAAGACAGGATATTGGAAGCGCAATTGAACGGAGTACTTAAGTCTCAAGAAGAAGCATGGTGATGCTTCTGCTTCAGGTGCGTTTGTGACTGAAAACTGTTTTTCTATAAACTCTGCTTCCTGGGTATTAGATACCGGTTCAGGTTCTCACATTTGCAATTCTATGCAGGGGCTGAGAAATAGAAAGGTTTTGAAGACAGGTGACCATACTCTCCGCGTTGGAAATGGTTCCAATGTACATACAGTCGCAGTGTAAGAGTATCACTTGGGGTTGCCGTCTGGATGTATTTTGATTTTTAATCCATGTTATTTTGTACCAAGTATGCTATGTAATATAATATTCGTTTCTTTGTTGGACAATGAAGGATATAATTTTGTGTTGCAGAACAATGTTATGAACATTCACCTGAATTAAATGTTGGTTGGGTATGGTACGCTTAATAACAGAATATATGTCCTAAATCATCACATAGTTTTCAGTATACAACACACTAATAAAAGAAAACTTTCAGAATTATATGAAGCGTTTCTTTGGCATTGTAGACTTGGTCATATTAACGAAACAAGACTAAACAGGTTACACAAAGATGGATATTTAAACTCTTTTGAATATAAATCTTATGCGACTTGCCAGTCTTGTATCAAGGGTAAAATGACCAAAACTCCGTTTACCGGACACGGAGAAAGAGCTACTCAGCTCCTTGGCCTCTTACATAGTGATGTATGTGGGCCAATGTCTACACAGGCTAGAGGCGGTTTTTCATACTTCATTACATTCACCGACGATTTCTCAAGATTCGGTCATGTATTTTTATTAAAACACAAGTCCGAAGCTTTCGAGAAATTCATTGAATATAAACAAGAAGTAGAAAAACAAACCGGCTTGAGTATTAAGATGCTTCGATCAGATCGAGGTGGTGAGTATCTCAGTACAGAATTTGCAGACTTCCTAAAAGAGAATGTGATTCTCTCTCAGCTCACTCCTCCTTACACACCATAGCACAACGGTGTGTCAGAACGACGGAATAGGACCCTATTAGTTATGGTCCGGTCCATGATGAGTGACGCTGAGTTACCAGTCTCGTTTTGGGGGCATGCATTGGACACTGCTGCGTTTCTGCTAAACAGGGTTCCAACCAAAGCCGTGTCTACCACTCCATATGAGATATGGAATGGGAAGAGACCATCTCTTAAAAGAATTAAGATTTGGGGTTGCCCGGCCTATGTTAAAAAGCAGAATCCGGACAAACTCGAGACACGGTCAGTCATGTGTAACTTTGTGAGATATCCAAAGAATTCTTATGGATATCTGTTCTACCACAAAGAGGAACAAAAAGTGTTTGTTTCTCAGTATGCCACATTCTTGGAAAAAGAGTTTTTCACAGATAAAGATGATGGCAAGGTGGTAGATCTAGAAGAGGTTCTGGAGACACAAACTACAAATGACGATTTGGTTGAACCGGCTGTTGCAACAGAAACTGAAGAACCTCGACCACTCCGTAGGTCTGGTAGGACTTCTCGCCCACCGGAGAGATGCTACGGTTTCCTCATTGATGGTGACGGAGAAGATTGCATCATGGATGATGATGATCCTACCAGTTTTCAGCAAGCTATCATGAGTGGTGACTCTGTGAAGTGGCTGGATGCCATGAGATCCGAAATGGAGTCTATGTACACCAACAAAGTATGGACTTTGGATGTTGTACCCCCTGGGGTAAAACCTGTAGGGTGAAAATGGATCTTTAAAAGAAAGATTGGTGTGGATGGGCAGGTAGAGACCTATAAGGCAAGACTTGTGGCGAAAGGTTTTCGTCAAAGACCAGATTTGGACTATGACGAAACTTTTTCGCCCGTAGCCATGCTTAAATCTATTCGGATCCTACTTGCTATTGCTGCTCACTACGACTATGAAATCTGGCAGATGGACGTTAAAACAGCATTTCTAAATGGAGATTTAGAAGAATGCGTTTATATGGATCAGCCAGAGGGCTTCATTGACAGTGGGAGCAGCGAGAAAGTATGTAGATTGCTTAAATCCATATATGGGTTAAAGAAGGCATCTCGGAGTTGGAACATCTGTTTCGATGATGTTATCAAAGAGTTTGATTTCATCAAAAATCCAGATGAACCTTGTGATTATAAGAAGGCTGTAGGAAGAGCTGTCACATTCCTCGTATTGTACGTGGATGACATTCTTCTGATAGGAAATGATATTCCTATACTACAGTCGGTCAAATCATTCTTATCACTAAGGTTCTCCATGAAGGACGTGGGTGATGCCACATACATCCTGGGCATAAGGATCTATAGGGATAGATCCAAAAAGTTATTGGGATTGTCCCAAACCAGGTACATCAACAACATCCTAAAGAGGTTTAGTATGGAAGACTCCAAGCGGGGTGCCTTACCCGCATGCCATGGAGTCACTCTCTCCAAGGATTCTTGTCTAAAGACCGATGAAGAGAGAGCTCGCATGAGCATTATACCTTATGCTTCGGCAGTAGGATCTATAATGTATGCGATGTTATGTACACGCCCAGATGTAGCTTATGCACTTAGTGTTGTAAGCAGGTATCAATCCAACCCAGGGGAGAATCACTGGACAGCTGTGAAGAACATTCTTAAGTACTTACGAATGACTAAAGAATTGTTCTTGGTGTATGGTAATACAGATTTCCAAATGGAGGCCTTTACCGATTCAAGCTTCCAGAGCGATAAGGATGACAGCAAATCTATCTCAGGGTTTGTATTTACCCTCAATGGAGGGGCGGTAAGTTGGAAGAGTTCTAAACAGGATACCGTTGCAGACTCTACGATGGAGGCTGAGTACATTGCTGCAAATGATGCCGCCAAGAAAGCCGTCTGGATGAAGAAGTTCGTCTCGGAGCTAGGAGTAGTTCCAACAATTATTGATCCAATACCCTTGTATTATGATAATAATGGGGCTATGGCATTAGCCAAGGAGCCCAGATCCCATCAGCGGTCCCGACATATCCTGAGGCATTTTCATTTGATCTGGGAGATTGTAGATCGCCGCGAGATCGAGATTAAGAGAGTAGACACAAAGAACAACGCCGCGGATCCACTCACCAAGGCCCTCCCTCAGCCACAGCATGAGCGACTTTTTGAGATGTTGGGTATGAGATACTCCAATAACTGGCCTTAGTGCAAGTGGGAGATTGTTGGATATATGTATGCCCTAGAGGCCATTATATGATAGTGGATGTATCTATACATGTATATATATATTCAGTGTGCATTCTTGCTCGACATGATAGTATGCTATCTGGTTATTCTTTATCTGACATCTTGATTTGATCATGCTTTTATTCATTCATACATGCTGATAAAGCCCTGAGGATATCGGCTTGACTACTCTGATTATGATGGAGATCTACTAGTGGGACATCTGTAGTCTATAAGCATATCCTGGAACGTCCCTAGTCATAGGTATATCGAGACGGGGCATTGATATACCAGAGTAGACTAGCGTATATGATACTAGACCCATACGATGGGCGATGAATGTTCCCACATTCATCGATGTTTGACATCAAGATCATATACGGTGGCTCAGTGGTGACTGGGTACACTGGACGGACACACCGAGAACTCCTATATGGAATAATATCTATCGTCGGATAGCAGTTCTCAGGTGACATTGGTACAGGTTAGTCTGTAGACCCGAGTGCTCCCACTGTACTTTGATTGCCACCCTACCACGGCTCTACTGAGTCGTGCAAACAGGTGGCCGTTGGGTACAGTCCCGAGACACACGAAGACGATGAGCGATAGGAGGGGTTTTGTCTCTCCCGGTATTGGGAGTTGATGCTGTGCTGTGCCCGACTGGTTATAACAGCAAGTCCCTGGCCAGGGCTGCTGAGATTTGCTGATAAGTTTTATCAGTAGTTTCTCGATCTGTTATAGACCATTCACCGGCACGACTTATTGAGTTATTGGGGTCAACGTGACCATCCCTAGGCTCGATATACAGCATATCTGACGAAGAGACCGGACTGTACGGTAGTGTTGCCGGATGGCTCGACGGGAGTTGTAGCAGGTTCGCTTGTTGTCTTCTGATCGCTCAATACCCGGGTGGCCGTTACGTTTAGCTGACCGCTTGCGGCTTGAGGGTACCTGATATGATCATCACCCTCTGCCGGCGTATTGACCAGTCTTAGAGTCCCATAAAGGAGTTACCCAGTCCAGGCGAAACGTTGTGGTGCGCGTATACGATATGCGCATGCACCCGATTGAAATGTGCGTATATGATACCGAACATTGATCGGGCGGCTTGCTTTTGGTGGGGTCATATGTGATATGGCCGGATTGATGAATCAAGTGTTGATTTATCATTTAACCATTAGTTTTCTTACTTGAAACCTTTCTAGTATGTGATGGATGTATGTAAGCATGCATGTGTTTCTTTCTTTCATTCTAGTTTCATGCACATGTGGATGTGCATACATGCATACATACATACACCCATCCATCATGGTTGTTAGCATATGGAAATGGTGACAATATAAGACTCACACCATGGATTAAATAATGGATTATTATTTGATTTTGGATTTAAAAGAAAATAAAAAGGAAAGGATAATCATTCTAGCTTCTACATTCTTCCTTTGACCTAACCATGCTCAACTACCACTAACCTAGGGTTATCCTTCTCTTTATCATTTAAAACCCAAGTTAAATTAACTATCCATCATTTAATCATGGTTGAAATCAAGAAGGAATAAAATATAAAAGGTTATATTTCATTTCTTTGCACTATGGGTTATTTTTTACCTCTAGTTGAAAATAGCCACCATCTTCATCCTCCTTCATCTTTTTCTCTCTAGTTTTTTCTAGTGAGTCAAACACAAATAAAGAAAGGTTTTTGAAGTGAGATCCTTAGCCACAACATCATTCTACTCAAGTTTAGCCAACTTGATTAGAGTGTTCTCATTGCTTTTCCAAAGTTGCAAGCTTGGACGGGAAACTTCGGGTGGATCGTCGTGGACGAAAGAGGACTACAAGTGGACCTTCTTCCAACACCCTAGAGACTTAGGAGTCAAGCAAAAGGGGAGCTACATAGGTTGTAGCCTTCAAACCCTAATTTTTATCAGCTTAATGTTTCGAAACCCTAATTTTCTAGGATCGATTCCTTTGCATGTTCGTTTAGCACCATAAAAATGCATACTTTGTGACATGTGGTGCTTCAAAACTCTTCATAGGGTGCTAGAAAAACCTTTCAGCAGCAATGAAGGAGAGGGAGAGAGAAATGTGATGAAGAAATGAGGGGGAAAAGGCTAAGTCAACACCCTCACCTACCCTTTCTCTCACCATACCTATTTTCTTTTCTTTTTCTTATTTATTTTCTTCACTAAATGATTTCTCACTCAAATAGTAAACCCAAACAACATGGTAGAAAATAAAACACAAGCGTAGAAAAAGATAGGTGCATGCTTTGCACAAAATTGCCAAAAAACCGATTAGCGATTTTTAATCGCGATTAGCGCTAAATTAGCATATAATTGATCACAAACACTTAAAAATGGCATAATTCCAATAAATACCCTATTTTAGAATTTTCCATAATTTTCCATAATTTTTCTCCATTTATTTGTATTTAATTATGCCAGAATATTAAAATATTCAATAAAATAATATTAAATTATAAAAATTCACAAAAGTAATATTTTATTATTTTGAAACGTTACAGATCCCCGATTGCAAAATTTCAGAGAGCAAGTGGAAGCCGGACTAAGAACGGATTTGATTATACATGAAGATGGCTCTCTGAGATTCGGTAGCAGACTCTGCGTACCCAAGGGAGATGTTCGAGAAGAAGTATTGGCTGAAGCACACAGTTCCGCTTATTCTGTGCATCCGGTAGGTACAAAAATGTATCAGGACCTAAAGCAACATTTTTGGTGGAACGGGATGAAGCGGGAAATTGCGAGGTTCGTATCCAGGTGTTTGGTATGTCAGCAGGTGAAGGCGGAGAATTAGAGGACAGCTGGATTGTTACAACCACTGCCTATACCTGAATGGAAGTGGGAGCACATTACCATGGATTTTATGATGGCCTTACCACGGAGCCCTAGGGGCAATAACGCCATTTGGGTTATAGTCGATCGCCTCACAAAAGCTGCACACTTCCTACCTTTCCGAGTGGGACAGTCAACAGAATCACTGGCAGAAAGATATATGCTGGAGATTGTATGACTTCACGGTGTTCCAGTCAGCATTGTGTCAGACCGGGACACCAGATTCTTGTCACACTTTTGGAAGAGCCTACAAGAGAGTTTGGGAACCCGCCTTAAATTCAGCACAGCGTATCACCCGCAGACGGATGGACAATCCGAGCGTACGATTCAGACACTCGAGTATATGTTGAGAGCCTGTATGTTGGACTTTCAGGGTTCCTGGGAGGACCATATGCATCTAGTCGAGTTCTCTTATAACAATAGTTATCAGGCTAGTATTCAGATGGCTCCTTTTGAAGCACTATACGGGCGGAAGTGCCGATCCCCAATATGTTGGGATGATGTGGGAGAACGAAGATTACTGGGCCCCGAACTCATTGTCCAGAAAGTCGACAAGGTCCAAATGATCAGGCAGTGCATTAAGACAGCACAAGATCGACAGAAGAGTTGGGCAGATACCAGCAGGAGGGCACTAGAATTCGAAGTCGGAGATCACGTGTTCTTGAAGATTTCCCCTATCCATAGAGTTATCAGGTTCGGAGGCCGGGGAAAGCTCAGTCCCCGTTTTATCGAACCTTTTGAGTTACTAGAGCGAGTAGGAGAGGTGGCCTATCGACTTGCCTTGCCTCCATCGCTAGCTAGTGTGCACAATACCTTCCATGTGTCACAGTTGCGACGTTATGTTCGGGATGAGAGCCATATCCTGGACCATTCGGAGCTAGTTTTGGGTACCGATCTATCGTACGAGGAGCAGCCCACTACCATCCTCGACCGCAGAGAGAAAGTGCTGAAGAATAAGATCATTCCTTTAGTCCGAGTGTCTTGGGGCGGTCGTTCCCCAGGAGAATCCACCTAGGAGCGGAAGGAAGATATCCGTGATCGTTATCCACATCTCTTTGTTTAGTACATTGTTTCCTTGTATCCTTGATAAATTTCGAGGACGAAATTTTTGTTAAGGGGGGTATGATGTAAATCCCCGCTTCCATCTTAATAAAAGTTTCCTATTTTCTAAATTCCAGTGATTTCCTTCGTTTTTCCCCTTGTATTTTAATTGGCTGCTTAAGCTTAATATTTAAACTTTATTTTCCAGCCCTTTTAAAAATCATAGTCCAAAACCAAAAGCTAAAATATACAAATATATATACACAACCCTAAAAGCCAAAACCCAAGATTTAAAATCAAAGCTAGATTAAACTAAAACCAAGATTTTATTAATAAAATCCTAACCCAAACTATACTAAACCCTCAGCCCATTTAAAATCTATTTTTTCCATTTAAATTAACCCAGCCTGTCCCCCTTCCTCAGCCCACTCACTTTTTTTTTAAATAAAATCTTTATTTCAATCCCCCGGCCCACTCTCCCCCTCAGCCCACAAAATTTTTAAAGGGATTTTTTTTAAACTCCTCAGCCCAGCCCACTCCTTCCATCCCACACCTAACTGACCCAACCCGCTCCTGTTCATCTCCCTTTTTCCTCCAACGGTAAGCTTCCTCCATTCCCGCTCGCGACCCGCCTCCTCCGCCGCAGCTCGCGCCCATGCCCACGCCCGATATTGCGACGTTACACCCGCGACTTCAACCCTCATTCACTTCCTCACACCCTCACCTCTCTCTTCTCATTCATTTTCAAAAATTTCCTCACTTCTCTCCATTCACGAAAACCCACCGAGCACCCAATAGCCTTCACTCCACCACCGACGGCGATGTCGACAACCCCTCGGCAACCCCTCGGTCACTCCTCCTCCACAAACAGAACCCCTCACCACTACCCTCTAGCAACCCGAGCACCCCTGCCGAGCACCCCTGCACACCCAATCCCCTCGCCACCGAGCTCGACCACCACCGACGCCCGACGCCGGTGATCCCCCACTGCCCTGAACCGCCCCAGTCGACACCTCTGCACCCTCTACATCTTCATCTCTTCCTCCTATACCTACACCCGAGCCCCACCATTTATCTCTCTTTCAAACTTCGCGCAAACCTCACACTCTCTGTGGCCCATCGCCGGAGCGGCGTCGTAGACCGCCGGCAACCCCAGCACTTCTCAGGCAAACCACAGAGCACCCCCTCCGCTTCCAGCGAGTACAAGAAGTCTCCGGACAACTCCGACACAAATTCCGTATCGCGAGCCAAGCTGGCGCAAATTGTTTCACGACGTACACCGCGGGTTCGTGACGCCGCTGCTGCCGTGCAACCCCGAGACGTTTCCAGGCAAGTGTTTTACTTGCTACATGCTAATATAATTGTGATACAAACTTAAATCATATAGTTTATAATTTACCGATTCTCGATATATTTTGCGACCTATGTGTTCGATGCTAGACCCCAATGAAAATACTTGCTTAAATTGACGGAAATTGATGTTTTCTGTTGGCCCATATAATGAAGAATATCGTGTATAAATCTCACTGGAAAATACGATTGTTAGTGACTAAAATTGATACCCCCAAATATACCGATAAAACTAGAAATTTCCTGTATCTGAAAATGGTTAAAATCACTGTAAATGATGTACATACTGGAATGATGCGTTCGAGGGATTAAATTGAAGCCGACTCAACGAAATTTAACTCTATGTAAACTTATAATGTTTCTGTACAGTAACTGAGACGATATTTGGAACGGAGTGTGACTCTGGAAAGTAGTCCAGAGCGACTCTGATTACTGTGTACTGTCCCAAAATGTGTGTCGTTTTGTTTCCTGATTTCTTTTGTTACGGAACTCTGCAGTGGATTAAAGATGGATCTGTTAGCTAAACAAAACAAGTGGTTTCATTCCTTTTCATTGCCGTTTTCTATTTAAATTGTAAATAAAAGGGCAGAACGTATAACTGTCCAGAACAGATTCAGAAGTGACATACTGATGTTAAACTATGTAAAACTTTTGACGTACAGACGCGATTGAGGATCGGTATGTTGCGTTAAATACTCTATTGAAAACCCTAGATTTTATTCAACTGTAGCATCACTAAATTCTGAACTCAACTGAGTGCAATTCGTGTCGCGAAACGGACGTTCAGTTCTGAAGCTGAATTTTCAGCCGCGAGCACTTAAAATGAAACAGCTGTATCTTGAATACTGGAAACCCGATTGAACTGAAACGAATTTTTACGAATTTCTGACTGAGTGTTCTATTTATTGTACTTGTATCATTTCGTTGAATTCGAAACAGATGAATTTATGCAATTTTTGTAAGTCAATGACATGCATATGGATTCATAACATACTTAGCTTATTGATTGCAGACATACATATATCATACCCCATTTGCCATATACTTAGTGTTAATGCGTGTTAGAGTCAGTGGACATTGCATTATCGTGCGTGATTGATATTGGTTTAGAAGTGACAAGTACACCAATGGGAAGTGAATATTCGTGACAGTGATTGATACAGTGAACAGTGATAAAACCGTGCCATTGGTATACTTGTACACGACTAAATCAAGATCATATATATAGTGTAAACCTGGGGATAAAGGGAAAATCGAAGTGGAAAGAGAATCGTATTTAGCGGGACTGTGTTTTAGAGGATGATCATTCGAACAGCGATATATATATTAGGTAGGATCTAGCGATCCGGCTGACAGGGTTATGTCCCGGCCATGTGGGCCGTTGTCTCGGGTATGTACGAGACTCCTGTTAAAAATGATCCTCCTTCCACTATTCAATTTCAAACATGACCTAGAGACTGATAGGGACACAGATCATTTTCTGCATCATATAGTGACATAGTGATTACTCGCATTGTTCTTACACTAGTATTACCTCTTTTACCTGTTTCATCTTATTATAATAATATTGTTATTGTGTCGCTTTGACGACCTGAGGATGCATGCTCAGATTCCGTGGAAGGACCAGCACAGGAGACGGATCTACCTTTCGAGTTCACGGAGATATAGTCTGGTGTACTTTCTCTCTTTACTGCTTTCCATAAAAGTGATCGTGAGATTGAACTTGGTTAGTAACTGTTCTTGTTATTTGTAAAATTGTGAACAATGGATTTTAATATAATAAATTACTGATGTGATTCCTTTACTACTGTGCTTTATTTACTGATTACCATGTAATGCTAGAAGCTGAAGTTTGACTACGGCGGGATGATTCCTTGACCGTAGGAGCATGGCTGGCCTAGTCAACCCTCGTTTTCCGTATTTTGGAAAGCGGGGCGTGACAATTTTTTTTCGGATCGAAGTTCTAATCACTTTGCTAACATGCTAGTTGTTTTTTAGCTAGGCTTTGATACCACAGTAAGTCCATGTTACCCACCCGGTGCTTACGGGGAGGCGGAATAGGTAAAAAATGGTTTTTTCAACAGAAGGTAACATAGACTATGTAAGTCTACGGTAGTGCCCCGGCCATCTACAGACGCCAAATGCGGAACAAAAACTTTTTAACTGGCGCTATCATATACTTTAACCCGGATCTGCCATTATTGCTAAACTAACAAACTGTAAAGAGTGTAGAAAGGTTATACCGAACGATCCGAGTCCTTCGTTCTTTAACCATCATCCCACGCTCCGTTGCGGCTGCTCCGATCTCTTCGATCTCCCATCTGCTCGTTCAGGTGGCACCACGTCGACGATTCTTTAAACGGGCTCCCGCCTCTGACTCGAGACAACTCGGTCGTCAAGTTTGCTAAAAGAGACGACCAAGAATGATGTAGAGAATGAGTAGATGACTTTGTCTCACTTCGTCCAAAGCCGTGGACGATCGGTTAATGAAGTTGCCAATGGAAATGAAATGGAACAAGAAATGAACTATGAAATTTTCATGGATCCAAAACTTTAGTCTTTTCTTTTAACAACCATAATTTTCTCAAGAGAGTCAGTGGAGGAGGAGAGAGGGCCGGCCACTTTTATCAAGAGGGGGTGAGTATAGGAGGGAGGAGGTGACCACAAGAAGAAAAGATCAAGAAGAAAAGATCAAGAGAAAAAATCTATGGCAAAAAAAAACACATTAATGAAATGAATGACTCACTAAACCTAGTCATCCATTCATTAATGCAAACTTAAGGTTCATGAACCTAGTCACCATCCTAGTCACCTCTTCTAGAAACTTCTAGAAGCATCTACACTCATCTCAAGAAAAGATAAATCCGTCTTTAACCGAATGTTAAAAGACGGCTGATAGAAAACTGGAAACTGGCAACTTCCAAAAGTGATCCTGAAACGACTTTCAGAATAACCCCGTAACTGTATAAATATACCCGCGTTTGTATTACGACCGAATACAAATGCAACTGAGGCAAAGATATTATATCTACTCAATATAATACTCGGATCCGGCTTAAACCAAAGCCGACCAGTATCATCTGCCCGAAAACTGACACGTGCGTAAACGCACGTGCATTTTCCGAACCCTGCCATAAAACCATACGGCCTCTACAATATTTCGCCCGAATTTGGGAAACTGTCTGTGGGGGACTCTAATGACTCGTCAGTACCCTGGCAGTGGGTTTAACCACAAACCGTCAGCGGCACTAGCAATGCGTAACGGCTGCCTATGGACCGACCTCAAGGGAGGCCGATGAGCGAACTCATCCGGAAACCCTACTGAGCCTAACAGTGACAATGTATATACAGTCCGGTCCGTTCGTTTATGAGTATCGCATATCTGCCGAGGGGGCTAGTAACGTCAGACCCCCAATAGCAGTATAAGTCGTGTCGGAGTGTAGCCCAATAACACCCTGAGATACTACTGGAGTACCTACCTGTAAATCTCCTGCCACGGCCGTGGGCTATGTGTAATGGCTCTCCTAGACACAGCACGATCTCGCCCCCAATACCGGGAGAGACGAATCCCCTGCCGATCCGCTCACGTGCCTCCATATGGCTCGGGACTGTACCCAAAAGCTACCTGTTTGCACGACTCCTTTGAGCCGTGGTAGGGTAGAAATCAAAGCACAGTGGGAACTCACACGAGACAAATGACGACCTCAGGTCGATGAACTAACCTTTACACATGTCACCAAGGAACTGCTATCTGACGATATGTATAATACCAACTAGCAGGTTCCCGGCGAGTCTTGTCCAGTGTACTCATAACCCAATGAGCACCTGTATACATCTTAGGTGATCCAACTGTCACTAGTGGCTTGTGAGACCGGCCACCGCCCCTCGTCGGGGTCTTGACTGTATACACTAGTCTACTCCGGAGTATCGATGCCCTGTCTTGAAACTCCCATGACTAGGGACCACAATTAAGGATATGCGTATAAACCACCCAACTCTCACGTATATGATCGCCATCATACTGTTGGTGGTAAAGCAAGATCCTAAGGGCTCTATCAAAGTGTAACATGTAATCAGTCACCTGAACATGTACACGACTGATAAAGGCAAACCAGATAGCATACTATCATCTCGAGTAAGACTGTCCTACCGGTATAGGTCCTCCGTAATTATTGCAATCACGTACCTGCGATCCAATAATTGACTCTGATGGCACTATCTCCAACAATCTCCCACTTGCACTTAAGGCTAATTATTGCGATGTCGAGTACTCACAGCCCGTGTGAAACCGAACATCCAACTCCTCTACTAATCAGTTTCACAAAGCCCGTTTGTAAAACTATTGTGCTCGAGAAATAGCCTCAGTGAGTGGATCCGCCTAGATGTTTCTTTCTATATCTCTCTTAATCTCAAGTTCGCGGAGAAAGCCATCTCCCGAATTGAGTAATACCTGTCTTAGAATATGTTTGGATATCTTATGGGACCTAGTTCATAAATGAACTTCAAATCCAAACTTCTTAGACTGTATCGATCACTGAACCTAATCAGTATCCAGCACCAAGCCTCCCACAGTATCCTCTTGGACCACCTGTCCACAATACTGTCCCTCGTCAGAGGAAAAACTATAACTCTGACAATCTCTCTGTCAACTATGTCACTTTTGAAGCTTGGAATGATAATCGTCTCCCGAAGGAGGCTGCCGCCATCAAATCCGTAGAACATGTACTTATGTTCTAAAACTGCTTTCTTATGTTTCTCCAGGATTGGATTAATACAAAGTTATTGCATCTAGTGCAAAAACAACATTTGGTGTGGTACTTGACATTTCATGATTGACTCAATTGCCTAAGCAAGTGATCTGCCAATCATGCACATCCCTCTCCCCTTCAGTCTGTAAGACACCTTTAGAGAGGGTGACTCCATTACCTACAGGTACACCACCATGCCAGGAGTTATCTATTCTAAAAACCATTAGAATACTGTTAAGGTACCCACATTGGGAAACTACCCAAATCCATATCTAAAACCATAGATCTAGAAACCAGAATGTCAAATAGTATATCCATATCCTGTCTGGAGAAACAACTGTGTGACGACCACAGTACAACCGATCGTAGTATAGGAATTTTACTTCCTACTCTGTGTATGTCATCCAGATACCATGACATCACACCCTACTACCTTCTTAACAGATCCATCCCCTATCCTGATTGAAGTCAAACCCATGACTGTCACATCAAAATTAGATGATCTATCTCCGATATAACCGCTCAAGTCTATAAATAGACATAAGCTACTTGCCCACTATGTTTTCGCAGCTCCCACTGACTACGACAACCCTCCTACCAGGTCTCATAGCCTGGAACATCAGTAGTGTCAAGTCTGGGTAGATAAGAACCTCCCTGTCACCGTCCTTGAGGCTACCAAAGTACCTCTCGGGTGTCTGAGGTTACCCACCATATCTGCGGAGTGGCTATTGTAATGTCAAACCTGATTGAATATATAGGTCCTATTAAATTTTCTGTAATCGTTTGAGGTTCTAGAATCGCTTCCAGTTCTACCATACTCCCACTACTGTTTTCTGAAAAAGTCCATTTTACTAAAACTGTGGCGAGTCAAGAACAATATCACTATTGATCTTCCAAATGATAGAATATCAACCCTCGTCATAACCAGGGTCAACCCACAAACAGCCATTACAGAAACGTATCCTGAGTTGTCCAGAGTCTGGTTTTAAGCATAAGCTGGACAACTTCCCGTACCTTAACATCTTTTAAGGTACGAACTATTCTATATCCAATATAGAAACTTTGGCACTTTTTTTAATTGGAACCAGATTCAAATCATGCAGCTGTCTCCGGTGCATATCACCTTAATGGAAAGAGGCTAATCAGCCTTACTCAACTAAGGAATCCTTCCAACTATGAGTAACCTGAAAGAGAAATAAGTTTCTCAAAATCATTACTATCATCTGAATACCAATCACAAGAATCTACATCTCTGATCTCTTTGAAGAATCCCGATACTTGTGACACCTGGTTCTCTACTTTATTCTTATACCCACAACTTCTCAAAACTTAGACCTTGTATTTCTACGAAACACTTGTCTAAATAGAGAAGTCATAAGTAAACAGAACATAGTACGAGGACCTACTCCTTTGTCCTGATGGACACTTGGACAACATACAATACTCTGTATAAGTCCGCTGAGTTAAACAACTCAAAACCTGTGCGTCGTAGGTTGAAAACTGTACCCTGGCGATTTTCTCAATTATCACCAATTACAATGAATTCTGATATAATGAGGATAATCACCTAATTCCCAATAACTTACTCCCACTCATCATCTGTAAAACCATACAGATATGAGAATGAAACCTGGTAAATACATACCCTTGGAGTAAGTATCTAATCGGGAAAACTGTTTTCCTTTAACAATGCACTGAAACATGAAAATGTTTCGTAGGGGTATCCTGGTATTCATAGTAATGACTCTTCCATAATCCAATTCATGATTTTAACCGTATATTTCTTTGCCATCTCTCCAAATCTCTTTATTTGTCTTTAGTCGTTACCTTCTGTACACCATCGTTAGGCTAAATGGTTTTCTTCCTTCCCTATCCTTCGGCACCAGCCTATGGTTTGGAAGAAGACTATCCAGTAAGCATAATAGGTGTACTTTCTAAAACCAAGGAGTACTCGTATCTCGAGAGAAGGTGATGATAAAAGACAACTGAATAATACCTTATTCTGTTAAAGGTGAATTAGGAGTGGCGATGAAGTACGCGGTTTGGTCGTGAATGATATCAGTTGCAATTTACTTTTCCCTCTTTCTAATCCCTTTATTTTGTCTTTACATATTACCTTCTGCACACCCTACTTAGGCTAATTGGTTTTCTTCATTCTCTACCTTTCAGCACCTGCCTACGGTTTGGAATAAGACTATCCAATAAGCGTAATAGGTGTACTCTCCTAAACCAAGGAGCCCTCGCAACCTGAGAGAAGGTGATAATAAAAGACAACTGAATAATCCAATTCTATTTCTCCTGAACCTAGATCCATCCTCGAAGAAGTCCCTTCGAGTTCATATATAACCATATGATGGATCTATCCAATGGAAGTGGATGTCCGTAGTAATACGGGTGTTCTGAGAAATGCAGAGGGTAAAAGAAAGAGTGGCAATGACTTATGCAACATAGACAATACAAAAGCCAGTATTTTAAGAAGGTTCGGTCAACTTGGTCACTGAGTCATAGTCTAGGGTCGGTCAAAGGTCGCTACCAAAGAGAGAGAAAAGAAACACTCTGCGTGCACTCTAACCTAGATCAGAATGGTTATCACTTTATCTAATCCGGAAACCTCCCACTGTCCTGTCAAATTCTCCTCCAAACCTGAAAGAAGAATCAATCGGGATCACCCGAAGAGTAAACCAACTCATCAGTGGGAATCAGGATCCAACTCTCATCGCATGATAACGTGATGGAATGCATCCACGTTACTCATACTCCAGAAGGTATGCGCATACTTGGCAAGTTTCAGTTTCTTTAGAAACTCCCGATATTATTTTTTCCCCATGCTCTTATAACCTTGGCGTTGGTCAAAATGTCATAAGTCACATGCCAAGTTCTACCCGTCACTATCTTGTCAATTTGAACCCATCCGCACATGCCCTTGACGTTGGCCAAAATGGCAGAACGACTGTCCCAAACCAACTCATCTATCTATGCAATAATTGAATACCCAGCAGCTACCAAACACTATGCCTTGGCGTTGGTCAAAATACATAGCTTGAATACTACTGAATACCCAAAAGAAGTGACGGAGGGCTACGGCTGGTTTTTGGCGAAAAACCTTTAACGTAATGAACTTGATCTCGTTGAAGGAACCTGATAGCTTTTTAAAATATAGTGGCGAAAACCTTTTGCTAAAGAGGTCATTCCCGGTGAAGGGATCTCGGCTCTTTCCTCGTGGAATGAGGTGCAAGATATTCCACTGAATACCGCGATCCAGAGCAACATGTAATCGACTATAGTGAAGTTATTACCCTGACGCAAACTTCTGCCCAAGGGGTCAGTCCCGGTGAAGGGATATCGGCCCTTGCCCCGTCGAATGAGGTGCAGGATATTCCACTGAATACCGCTATGCATAACAAAAGGAAACGTCTTTGCAATAACACTTTTTAAATTTGTTCCAACAACTGTAAACAGGTTTGTTTTCCTTTGCATTGATTAGAATCAATGCAATCCCATCAATCAATCAGACCAGAAAAGAACGAAAATAAAATGTACGTATATGCCATCCGCATTCGTCACTGGGTCCCGTCATCACCCGTTAGGTTGCTTAACTAACGACAGAGCGGGGACTGGACTAGCGCGGGTGTAAAACATATACAACATCTAATAGTATATAAACCAATATAAAATAATCGCTCCAGGCGTGATAATATGTAACATTACAGAAAAGTAATAAGCATCACAGAACAATACAGATAATCTGGGATCCCCGAGTTTCACAGAGCCGCTGCTGAAACCCGACGTTCCCCTGTCGTGTGGATAGCCTGTGCAATGAAACCTAGACCCCTACGGGTGCGGCAAGTTACCCGCCAAAACCTGAAGCGAGGCAGCCCCTTACAGCAAAGTGAATGGACCACCCAGCACTTCACGGAATCCGGTAATCTTGGGCACCCCTCCTTGGGTCAACCTGTACCCCCTACGAGTGCGGCGAATAGTCTGCCAATTCTAGAGTGAGGCCCCTCTGCCTCTCAATGCCATGAGATGCGGACCCGTTGCCCTCCAGAACCCGGCTATCCGTGCACTCCGTCGTGGGGCAAAACCTAGTACAGTAATGAAAAATAGTACAACAGGTACATCGACCGCAACCTGGTCGTGCCCCAAAAGAATATTATACAACAGGCAGGGACGGTAGTCCACATGTTGGACGCTCGCCCCGCAATATCAAATATACAAATAAATCCAAACTGCACTACCATTGCACACTGCTATCCACCACGACAAATCCGCAACATCACAGCACAACACAAAACATCAACGCGAATGTCACGTTCGCAAACCCGTCTAAAAGAACTATAGCAATCAGACGCGGTTTACCAATCAAATGACATTCCCGGTCGGAGATATAATGCAAGTACTGTAAACTAACAAGTTTAAATTTCGATCAACTAAATATCACAAAGTGGGCCCCACGAACAACTGGTGAACAGTAACAAAATCTGGGCCCAAAAGATATATACCAAAAACCCCAATTTCCAGAGAAGAATACACTGTGCAAGTTTGGGGGCATGATCACTCAGAACGCCCGCGGATGCGCGGCCAAACCATGGGTTTGGCCGCGATTCCGCGGCAGTCTTGTCGATTCATGAGCCTAAATTTGTACGGTGTTCTTATAAAACCCTGCACAGTTTTCTGAGATATGTAGAATAATTTTAGGACATCATTTAAAAACGACAGAAACTGTGAAGCTTGAAAATTGTGTTTTTCGATATCCGGTTCGATCGATATTTTAAACGCGTTAGCACAAATTACTATAGCAAAATGGTGAGTCTCTGATACCACTGTAAGTCTACGGTAGCGCCCCGGCCGTATATAGACGCCAAATGCGGAACAAAAAATTTTTAACTGGCGCTATCGTATACTTTAACCCGGATCTGCCATTATTGCTAAACTAACAAACTGTAAAGAGTGTACAAAGGTTATACCGAACGATCCGAGTCCTTCGTTCTTTAACCATCATCCCATGCTCCGTTGCGGCTGCTCCGATCTCTTCGGTCTCCGATCTGCTCGTCCAGGTGGCACCACGTCGACGATTCTTTAAACGGGCTCCCGCCTCTGACTCGAGGCAACTCGGTCGTCAAGTTTGCTAAAAGAGACGACCAAGAATGATGTAGAGAATGAATAGATGACTTTGTCTCACTTCGTCCAAAGCCGTGGACGATCGGTTAATGAAGTTGCCAATGGAAATGAAATGGAACAAGAAATGAACTATGAAATTTCCATGTATCCAAAACTTTAGTCTTTTCTTTTAACAACTATAATTTTCTCAAGTGAGTCAGTGGAGGAGGAGAGAGGGCCGGCCACTTTTATCAAGAAGGGGTGAGTGTAGGAGGGAGGAGGTGACCACAAGAAGAAAAGATCAAGAGAAAAAATCTATGGCAAAACAAAACACATTAATGAAATGAATGACTCACTAAACCTAGTCATCCATTCATTAATGCAAACTTAAGGTTCATGAACCTAGTCACCATCCTAGTCACCTCTTCTAGAAACTTCTAGAAGCATCTACACTCATCTCAAGAAAAGATAAATCTATCTTTAACCGAATGTTAAAAGACGGCTGATAGAAAACTGGAAACTGGCAACTTCCAAAAGTGATCCTGAAACGACTTTCAGGATAACCCCGTAACTGTATAAATATATCCGTATTTGTATTACGAACGAATACAAATGCAACTGAGACAAAGATATTATATCTACTCAATATAATACTCGGATCCGGCTTAAACCAAAGCCGACCAGTATCAACTGCCCGAAAACTGACACGTGCGTAAACGAACGTGCATTTTCCGAACCCTGCCATAAAACCATACGGCCTCTACAACGTTTCGTCCGAACTTGGGAAACTGTCTGTGGGGGACTCTAATGACTCGTCAGTACCCTGGCAGTGGGTTTAACCACAAACCCTTAGCGGCACTAGAAATGCGTAACGGCTGCCCATGGACTGACCTCAAGGGAGGCCGATGAGCGAACTCATCCGGAAACCCTACTGAGCCTAACAGTGACAATGTATATACAGTCCAGTCCGTTCGTCTATGAGTATTGCATATCTTCCTAGGGGGCTAGTAACGTCAGACCCCCAATAGCAGTATAAGTCGTGTCGGAGTGTAGCCCAATAACACCCTGAGATACTACTGGAGTACCTACCAGTAAATCTCCTGCAACGGCCGTGGGCTATGTGTAATGGCTCTCCTAGACACAGCACGATCTCGCCCCCAATACCGGGAGAGACGAATCTCCTGCCGATCCGCTCACGTGCCTCCATATGGCTCGGGACTGTACCCAAAAGCTACCTGTTTGCACGACTCCTTTGAGCCGTGGTAGGGTAGAAATCAAAGCACAGTGGGAACTCACACGAGACAAATGACGACCTCAGGTCGATGAACTAACCTGTACACATGTCACCAGGGAACTGCTATCTGACGATATGTATAATACCAACTAGCAAGTTCCCGGCGAGTCCTGTCCGGTGTACTCATAACCCAATGAGCACCTGTATACATCTTAGATGATCCAACTGACACCAGTGGCTTGTGAGACCGGCCACCGCCCCTCGTCGGGGTCTCGACTGTATACACTAGTCTACTCCGGAGTATCGATGCCCTGTCTCGAAACTCCCACGACTAGGGACCACAATTAAGGATATGCGTATAAACCACCCAACTCTCACGTATATGATCGCCATCATACTGTTGGTGGTAAAGCAAGATCCTAAGGGCTCTATCAAAGTGTAACATGTAATCAGTCACCTGAACATGTACACGAATGATAAAGGAAAACCAGATAGCATTCTATCATCTCGAGTAAGACTGTCCTACCGGTATAGGTCCTCCGCAATCATTGCAATCACGTACCTGCGTTCCAATAATTGACTCTGAGGGCACTATCTCTAACAGACTAGAAATGGAAGATCTTTGCTAAACAAAAACTAACAAACAAGCTAAAAGATTTAGCTACTCAGTTAGAAGGTTATACCTAGGTCTTGAACTCCTTCTCTTCTTGCTCCTTGGAGTGGTTTGAACGGCTCCTCCTCGTCGCCTTCTCTTTGCCGAAGAAAGATTCACCCGAAGGCCTCTACCTTGAGCTCCTACCTCGACCTAGAGGTAACTAATGTGCTTGTCTTGCTAAACCTAGAACCCTAGAATGAGTAGAGAGGAGTTTTGGTGGTTTTATCTCAAGAGCTAATGGTTCTTAACACATGAGAGATGAGAGTTTTGAGAGAGAGAAAGAGGTTGAGCTAAACCTATGAGAGAGAAAGAGCAAGAAAGAATGAGGATATATTTGCAACCATACTCTCATATAAGTGAATAATGAAAAATAATAATAATCAAAGAAATTGTGATGGTTCATTTGGAATGACCATTATCATTTCACATTAAATGAATTTTGCAAGAATCAAAGAGCATCTTTCATGTGAAATGATGATGGTCAATATGTCAACATAGGTCAACAAGTCAACTAAAGTCAAATGGTCAACAACCCTAACCATGGCACAATTATCCTTAATTAATACCATTAATCATATTTCTCATTCTCATTAGGCTTTAGATAAAGTCAACGTTCAACAATCCTAATGAGAATCCTCTTCCTCTGTCAACTGTGCATACACACCCGCATCCGTGTTCCGAGGAACACGAATACACTGAGACAAAACCAATCCCAAAACAAATACTAGGATATGGCTTAAACCAAAGCCTGCTAGTAATAACTGCTCGGACACCAAATATGCACAAGTGCGCGGATGTGAACGAACCCCGTCGCAAAACCATGCGACCTCTACTCTGTTTTGCCCAAAGGCGAATTACCCTTTGTGTGGGACTCTAAAGACTCGACACTATACTGGCAGTGGGTTTAACCACAGGCCGCAAGCGGTACTAGCTGTACGTAACGGTCCCCAGGTAGATGCCGATAAGAAGACTAATGAGGTGAACCCATCCGAACTCCTACTGAGCCTGAATGTGACAATCTCCGTACAGTCCGGTCTGTTCGTCTAAGAGTATCGCATGGCGGGCCTAGGGGGGCGGTAAACGTCAGTCCCCTAATAGCGGTACAAGTCGTGTCGGAATGTTGCCCAGAACAGCCTGAGATAACACTGGAAACGCTACCAGTATATCTCACTTGCCCTGGTCAGGGACTTTGTGTAATGGCTCTCCTAGACACAGCACGATATCAACCCCCAATACCGGGAGAGACGAATTCTGTCTAACCGTCACCGCCTCCAAGTGCTTTAGGACTGCACCCAACTGCTACCTGTTTGCACGCCTCATTTGAGCCGTGGTAGGGTAGCAATCTAAGAACAGTGGGAACACACTCGAGGCGAAGTGACAGTGTCAAGTCAACGGACTAAGCTATACTCATGTTACCTGGGAACTGATAACTGACAATAGGTATAGTACCAACCAACAGTTCCCGACGAGTCCTGTCTAGTGTACTCGTAACCTAACGAGCACCCGCATGCTATCTCAAGTACGACGTACTAATAGTTGTGGGACAGACCATCTCCCCTGCTGGGATGAGAAGCGCATACGCTAGTCTACTCCGGAGTATCGATGCCCCGTCTCGATAATCCTATGACTAGGGACCTGTATAAGAATGTGCTTATAGATTACCCAGCCCCCACTAGTGTGACTGCTATCACAACGCTGGTAATCAAGCAAAGATCCTAAGGGATCCACTAATGTGTATATGTGATATGCTAAAAGAAACACATGCACACATTAAAGTAGAAACAAACCAAGTAGCATGCTACTATTTTGAGCAAGATTGTCTATACAACTGTGAATATTCCAAGCTTCCATTAAGTAATATACAAACTAGTATGATACATTAATGGCCTCTAGGGCATATACACTAACACCGGGGGACCTGAAAATTATTTAGCGATTACTGTGAGTCGTGCAAGCGACCTGGAAGCTACCATAGAGACTCGAGCCCCAACCCCTTCATCTTGGCCGCAAATATATCCCTTATGGCCGTAATTTGCGGCCTGAGTGCTCCAGAATAGGTTCGTGTTTGGTTCATGGCTCCATTTTCAGTAAACTAGACCCTTCACATATGCAAAATTGGCTAATTTCACCTAGGGTAAAATCTGGAAGTGTTTTACATCGTTTCTGATTTCGGTTTTGCGAATACTGTAACATGAACTTGGGTATTTTGTGGTGTCTCAATTGATTGGCATTTGTATGTCGATGTCGAGGGTTATTGGTTCTACTTGCATGCGTAAACCATAGGTTTTAACCTATGTGCGTTTCGGGTGTCGTTTTGGTTTTTAAACCGGATTTTAATGCGATACGATATGTTTTGACATGTAGGTACCTCCGCGTGAACTTCGGGATGACAAGCAAGAGCATGGAGACATAGACTTCGGCAAGTAAGGATCAAGGTGAGTAGATATATATCTACAGGGGAAGTCGAGTGGATGGCGTATAGCACGCCCGCAGTTTCGTAGTGTAGCAAAGATATGTTATATTATATGTGTATTGTGAGATGTGAAATATTAGCAAGATAGGCTTTAGGAAATTGTGGGTTGGTGTAGCGTAATTGAAAGTTAGTGTTTTAGTTTAGTTTCTTAGTCGCGAAACCCTAGAGTAAAGATTGATACACATGCACACACACGCATACATTTGATTTTCTTGTGCGTATATGGAGATATATATATATATATATATATATATATATATATATATACACATATATGTATGTGAGTATGTATATATATATATGTATACGTATACACGGATGATGAGGATAATATATGATACTTAGAGATGAGTCGATGTGATTGGGCACGATGTCGTGAAATCGATGGTGTGAATTGGGTCTGTTATGATATACGACATATTATATTAGCGGATTTATGGGCGATGTGTTTTCATACACACGCGGATATATGTTGATGGTATCGGTATGTACTAAACTTAGATCATTACCATGTTCATGATATTATGATAACGGTATAATATGGATATTGAAATATATGTGATAGGGGACCCGTACCCCGATTTTGGGATGCCGTACGATGGATTTACCATACGAGATATAATTATGATAATAGATCCGCACTCTTGACTTGAGGATGTTGTATTATATATTTTATCGTATGTGACACTATTGAGGCGGGATCACCGACTACTAAATATATATATCGATTCAGACTTAGGTGGATTTCCTTACCCTTTGGTTAGTCTCTTAGCTTGTCCTGTAGTTTACTTAGTAGGTGTTAGAGTTGGGGCACGAGTCATACTTATTTTCAAAACCAACGAATCGTGAGTATTTTAAAGACAGGCCAAGGGATACTATGGATATTTCAAAGTACGTGCCTTTTCTTAAAAACACCGTAGCCCCTATTTTCTAAACACCACGATTCGTGCGATTTCAGACAAAAAAAACTGTATGACTCGTATATAGAAATGTACATTCTTTATTGTTGTGTTTACTATTCATTCTCTGTTTATTCATATTGTTATCATCGCATTGCATGCTTAATGTGTACTTTAGTGATTATGAAACCCTGCTGTCAGGACTCCAGCACCATTACCGATGATGCGTATGCTCTACATACAATTACTTGCCGGCTCACACACATCATCATCGGTAACTGATATATCACGTACACATTAGATAATATTACTTCATTGTACAAATTGCTAGCGGAATCTTAATATAGTACTAGTGCGTTTGCTTTCATATGCTAGTATAGATATTGCATTTTTTTCTGAGATATCTCATGCATTTATACGTTTATTCTGTTATGCGATATTATGGGGCTTTATGCCGGTAATTTATTGCTTATTGACTCTCGATATTGGGATTTTGGATTTTCCATGAGATTTCTGGATTTGGAGAAACCGCAAGGATTTTATAAACTCATTTTCATTTCAAAAGATTGAAGTTGCTGTTTTCTCGTGATATGATTTGAGAGGTGTCCACCATGAGTTTTCTCGGCTCTTGAGCGATATCATATATCCGATTCGAGGAGGAGGAGGAACCGTCTGCGGGTGCATGGTGGACCCGGTGCGGTACCCCGGGGCAAGATGGTCGCAGATGATGGCATTGAGCCTGGCAGGGGAGCACCACCGACCGGTTATTTGTGACGCGGCGGATATCCGGATGATACCAACGTAGTCGTGAGATTTGATGTTTTGGGCCAGTCTGGATTGCCGGAGCTCAGGGGCCAGTCCGGATTGCCGGAGCCCGAGATATTGAGACTTTGAGGTATTGGTATTATATGATATGGTCCAGTCCGGATTGCCGGAGCCCGAGATATTGGATATTGGGATTTATGTTTTGTGTCGATGCTTGACATGGATTCTATGTTGATTTCATTAATGCTTCCTCGATTTTTATATATAGAAATCTCACTAAATTAAGAAAACAGTGTTCTCATTCATGATATATCCTATTTTCATTTGTAATGCATTCATACATCATATATATGATATGTTGCTATCTGAAGCACTGACACGAGCACTTGGTATTACGCTTATGTATAGAGGTTTATCCTTTCCATTATATTATGCTTCAGGCTATATTATTTTGAGGATATTACTATTGTATGACCTAGGATTGAGTCATACATGCGATTTCTGCTCGGTGATGTTTTCTACTCACGAGTTGTCAACTCAACCCCGTTGTGCCACGGTTTCTTGCAGGTTTTGCCGTACAGGTTTTCTTGGCGGCTTTGCTGGCACACTGCTCCTTTCCGGGTGATTGCTTTGGTAGGTTGGTTCACTCACATCGTGACCCCCATTGTACTTTATTTACATTCAGTTGTATCTAGTAAACTCTATCAACCAGACCTGTATATTTGATAGACTTAGAAGACCTGTTGTATAATCTTTCGACCTTAGAGTCGTGCGCTGTATTATTATGGTTTTCTGGTGGATATTGTTTTCTTCTGAGTTTTTATCATCACCTTTTGGCATTGTATCTTATATTGCTTACGTGGTTGTGTCCGCCAATTGGCGAAGAGCTAGCTCCCGCTTGGGGATGCCTTTATTCATTATGTATATTATTCATGTTTGTTCCCGTTTGGGACCAGTATTTACAAAGGAAACTCTGTCGAAATTTTCGGAAAAGATTTGATGTTTTAAAAAGGCTTACTATGTCTTTCAAAGTAAATTTATATGTTAACTTTTAAATGAACTTTTCCTTCACTCTCATTTAAATGATTTAGATTTCTGGGCTTTTTGCTTTCTTGAATTAGATGGGGTCCTATAGACTTTATATGATTCAAGTGCCAGCCACGTGCTATTTTGGGTCGTGACACCTACTGAAAGTGTATGTTAGCACCACCACTGGGTTTTACTAGTACCAAGCATGCCTTTTTAAAAATTTTGGGGTGCTAATTAACACTTACCAAGATCTTAAACTAGATGATTAGTGGTTTTAAGGATGATATCAAAAACTACACTAAGAGAACGAAACTACAACCTGTGTAGATCGTGTCCTTCTTTTCTCAAGCTCCGGGTTGTAGTCCCTACGACTCTTCGTAGCTCCACTTGATATTTGAACGAGCCTCCTCCGTGATCTTTGTGCCGAAGATGATCCACTCGAAACTTCTTAAATCCAATCTAACTCTTCGCTAAAATCTCATTAGTGAAGGAAACACACTAGTTTAAATTGCTAATCTAAACTAGGATGATGAAGTAGGGTTTCTAAGCTCACTAGGATTTATACAAAACCCTATGATTCACATCACATGTGAGGGTTAGGGTTTTGTGTAGGAGGTAGAAGAAGATGGTGAGAGCTCAAGAGAAAATAAAAAATGATCAAGTGAAGAATAGCTAAGTCTCTCCCTCACTTATTGAACCATCCAATAATTTATCAAATAAAATAGCACCATGCTTCAATAGTGAGTCAAGACCAATATAAAAATGAGCAAAGCCATGCTTCACCCATGCCCTCAAAAGGCTCCCCATTTTTCTTTTCATTTTCTATTATCAAAAAATAGAAAATAATATGCCATGCTTCATTTTAATATATATATATATATATATAAATATATATATATTAAGGAATAATAAGTGAGCTAATAATATTAGTTAATATATAATTATATCAAATATAATATATATCAAATTATTAAATCAACACTTGATTTAATAATCCGGTTATATCACATATAACCGACTAATATCATTTATCTGTATATCACATTATCAAATCAACACTTGATTCAATAAACCGGTTATATCACATATAACCTAACCAATAACAAATAACCGCCAGATTAGAATACGGTATAACATACTCGTATTTAATCAGGCCCCTGCATATATCAACATATGTGCCCTACTTCGTTTCGCTTGAACCAGGAAGCTTCTATATGGGACTTTAAAGACCCATCAATACACCAGCAGTAGATGATGATCACATCAGTCACCCATAAGCCGTCAGCGGTACTAGCTGGACGTAACGGCTACCCAAGTATTGAGCGAATAGAAGATCAACAAGCAAGCTTGTCCAAACTCCTATGAAGCCTATAAGAGACACTTACCGTACAGTCCGGTCTCTTCGTCTGATATGTCGCATATCGAGTCTGGGGATGGAATATTTAGACCCCAATAACTTGATAAGTCATGCCGATGTGTGGCCTATAACGGTACGAGAAACTACTAATAACACATACCAGTAAATCTCATCAACTGCCCTAGCCAACGACTTCCTGTTATAGCCAATCGAGCATAGAGTAACATCAACTCCCTATATCGGAAGAGACGAAACCCCTCTTATCGCTCATTGCTTCCATGTGACTCGGGACTGTACCCAAAATCCACCTGTTTGCACGACTCCTTTTAGCCGTGGTAGGGAGGAAATTAAAGCACAGTGGGAACCACACAAGACTCTGTGACGATCTCGGGTCTATAGACTAACCTGTACCAGTGTCACCAGAGAACTGCTATCTGACGATAGGTATAGTATCATCTAAGAGTTCTCGGCGAGTCCTGTTCGGTGTACCCATTATCTAATGAGCACCTGTGTACAATCTTTGATGTCAAACACTAATGGATATGAGATCAACTATCTCCCCCATGTAGGGTCAAGAAACATATACACTAGTCTACTCTGGAATATCGATGCCCTGTCTCGATATTCCCTCGACTAGAAGCAATTGAAGGATGTGTTTATGGACTACCCAGGTCCCAGTAGTATGATCCGTATCATAGTCTTGGTAGTCAAGCCTACATCCTAAGGGCTTTATCAACATGTATATGAGAGACATTATAGTAATACCAGTGAACATGTTAAGATAAAGGCAATCAGATAGCATACTATCATGTCGAGCAAGAAATTCCTCTAAATATATGTCTAAGCATCCACTATAACATACATCAATGTATAATATGAAAGGTTACGCTAACGCCCTGGCCATCATCCGTGGCCGATTGCGGAACAAAATTTTTTCTAACGATGTAAACTTGGCGCAACAATAACCCTAAGCCGGATCTACCATAAACCTAACTAGCAACTAAAGAAGCTATCTGCTATGAAAAGAGTTTATACCAAGAAGCTTAAGTCATTTGGGTCTTCACTCCTCTCCTTTGGCATGCTCCTAGTGGCCTCCATGACCGAGTTTGATTGACGGCTTTCTCACGTAAAAGATGATCCACCCGAGAGTGTCTACTTTGAGCTCCTACCTTTAAACTAAGGTAACTAGGTTACTTAGTATGCTAATCTACGTATCCTAGAGATTGTAGAGAGTGATGATGGATTGTTTTGTCTCAAGAACTCTAGGTTTCTCAACACATGAGACTAGGGTTTGAGGTAGAAGAAGAGAAGCTTGGAGGAGATGAGTGTGTTGTAGAGAGCAACATAAGAATTGAATGAAGAATGGTTAAATCTTGTGACTAATAAAGCAAGAATCCTAAAAAAAGTAAAAAATTATCTCCACCACAAAATATCTAGATATTTTCCATAAAATATCTAGATGCCACCTTACCTCAATAGTAAATCATGACTCACTAAGTGAGTCACCAAGTAGCCATGCTTCATTCAATGAATGATAACACCTCACCCTCCACCTCATTAACCGTTTAACTAAATGGTTAAAACAAATAATGAGGTGTCTTCTTCTAGAAGCACTCTTGTAACAAATTACAAGAATACCCCTCACCGTATATACATACTCGTATTCGTATTCCGAAAAATAAAAATACAAAAGAGACGAAAATAATCTAACAATATAATACTAGGATCCGGCTTAAACCAAAGCTCGCTAGTATTATCCGTCCGAAGATCATACATGTATAAGTACACGTATGTGATCGAACCTTGCCGTTAAACTATACGGCCTCTACATCGTTTCGCCCGAAGTAGAGAAATTCTCTGTGTGGGACTCTAAAGACTCGACAGTACGCCGGCAGTGTGTTAATGGATAAATCCATAACCACAAGCATGTCATCGGCACTAGCTGTACGTAATGGCTACCCGGGTACCTGTCAAAAAGGAAAGACGGCGAGAAAACTCATTCGGATCCCTACTGAGCCTATCCGTGACAATATCCGTACAATCTGGTCTCTTTTTCTAAGAGTATCACATACCGGATTTACGGGTGGTAAGCGTCAGACCTTAATAACCCGATAATTCATGCTGATTCGGCTCAGGACCAATCTGGGAAACTACCTATCAACCTATCAGTAAATCCCAACTGCCTTGGCCAAGATCTGATGGTCCTGACCAATTGAACATAGTGCGATATCAGCCCCCAATATCTTGAGAGACGAATCCCTAACAATCACTCATTGCCTCCATATGGCTCGGGACTGTACCCAACCAAAACCTGTTTACACGACTCAGTAGAGCCGTGGTAGGGTAGTGATCAAAGCACAGTGGGAACTCATACGAGACAAATGATGATCTCAGGTCCAAAGACTAACCTGTACACATGCTATAAGAGAACCGCTATCTAACGATAGGTATTGTTGGCTATAGTGCCCTCAAGTCAATTATTGGATCGCAGGCACGCGATTGCGATGATTGAGGGATGACCTATACGGGTAGAACAGTCTTACTCGAGATGATAGTATGCTTTCTGGTTTGTCTTTACCATCATGTTCATGCTTCAGGTGGCATTAAAGATCACTATTATATATTGATAGAGCCCATATGATTCTTGCTTGACTACCAGCAGTATGATGACGATCATATACATGGGAGCTGGGTAGTCTATAAACATATCCTTAAAAGTCTCTAGTCGTGGGAGTTTCGAGACTGGGCATCGATACTCCAGAGTAGACTAGTGTATACTGATCGAGACCCCGAGGAGTGGCGGTAGTCGGTATCACAAGCCATTGGTGTCAGTTTGTTCACCTAAGATGTATACAGGTGCTCATTGGGTTATGAGTACACCGGACGGACTCACCGGGAATATGCTAGTTTGTATTATACCTAATGTTAGATAGAAATTCCCAGGTGACATCTGTACAGGTTAGTTTATCGACCTGAGATCATCATTTGTCTCGTATGAGTTCTCACTGTGCTTTGATTACTACCCTACCACGACTCAAAGGAGTCATGCAAACAGGTTTTAGTTAGGTACAGTCCCGAGCCGCATGGAGGCGGTGAGCGGATTGTCAGGGGATTCGTCTCTCCCGGTATTGGGGGTTGATGTCGCGTTGTGCACGGGCAGCCATCACCAGAAATCCTTGGCCAAGGTACTCGAGAATTACTGATCTACGATCGGTAGTTTCTCAGGTGGTGATAGGTTTCATACGACACTAAATGTCGCGTTATTAGGAGTATGACTTTATCCACCCCTAGACTCGATTTGCTATACTTATAGACGAACGGACCGGACTGTACGGATATTGTCACTTCAGGCTCAGGGGGTTTCAGGATGAGTTTTCTCGTCATCCTCCCTTTCGCTCAATACCTGGGTAGCCGTTATGTACAGGTAGTGCCGCTGACGTGTTTATGGTTAAACCCACTACCAGCATAATGACGAGTCTTTAGAGTCCCACACAGAGGGTTTCCCTGTTGCGGGCGAAACGATATAGAGGCCGTATGGTTTTACGGCAGGGTTCGATCATATACGTGCACTTGTGCGCGGATCATGATTCGGACGGATAATACTAGTAGGCTTTGGTTTATCCTAGTATTATATTGTTGGATTATTTTCATCTCATTTTATTCGTATTCTATCGGAATACGGATGCAGGTATATATATACGGATGATGGGTATTCTTATAATTCCTTACAAGATTGCTTCTAGAAGTTTCTATTTCTTTTTGTATTAAACATTTAGGTTTTAATGTTTAATGAAGTAGAGGATGAGATTTGATTTAGCATTAATTCAAGCATGACTCATGGTGGTGAGTCATGGCATGACTCATGGTGGCATGCTTGGATTTTTGTTTGTTGTGTGAGATATTTGTTGTGAGACATGAGATATTTATTCTTGTGTTGTTTTCTTGAGTTGCTAGCATGCTTGATTAAAGCTCATAGCAAATAGCTCACAAAACACTTAAGCCATTTTCTTCACTTGATTTTTCTTGGCCTCACACTCTCATCCTCTCATGGCTTCATCTACCTCCACCCTACATGTCTCATGTGTTGAGAAACCTAGGGTGTATTGAGATAAACTAATCTTACACACTCTCTACTTCATCTTGGCTATCTAGTGTACCGAACTAGGTACTCGAATTGCCTCGGATATGGGGTTAGAGCTCGATGCAAAGACTTTTGGGTGGATCATCTTCGATGGGGGGAGACCAGAGATCAAACTTGATCAAGGAAGCCGCAAGGATCTTGGGATAAAGGTTAAAGACCGAAGGACACAGATCATTCGGTATAACTTTCTAAACTCCTTAACTTATTGCTAGATTAGGGTTAATGGTCGATCCGTAGAATCGGGTTCCATTAGCACCGGTTTATAAAATTTTTGTTCCGCATTTGGCCACGGTTTGATGGCTGGGGCACTGGCGTAATTCAATATGGTATCAGAGCCAACCCATTAACCCCATACTAACAGTTTTAGATGATGCTAAAGTATCGAAGCTGAAACAACTCCGAAACAATACTCGATGTATTCCAGTTTCTATCAATATTTTCCGAGTCTTCTAAAATTTTTTTAAGCAATTGCAGAAGACTACTTGTGAGACAACAAGAACACACTCAAAACACGAGCTCCAAAATAAAAAATTGGTCTGGTGAGATCAAGGGAAAAACCGGTGTGGCCAGTCTAGGTTTTGAAATAGGACTTGGAATTTTTAATGTGTTTTGGTCTCTGGAAATTATGGTTTTTAGTATTGTTAGTTTTGCCCAGTTTTGGATATAGTATTATCATTAGTTCAGGGGCATTTCGGGGTGTTTCGAAGTCGATATTTCTAACACTGTTTAAATGATTTCAGTGCATATATTACTATCTGCGACCGTGAATGTCATTAGAGTGGTACAACTCGTTTAATTGCTATATGTCTCTTAGACGGGTTTGCGAACATGACATTCACGTTGATGTTCTGTGTTGTGCTGTGGTTGTGGCTGGATCATCGTGGTGGATAGCTTGGGTACAATGGTAGTACAATTTAGTTTCATTGATACATTTGATATCGCGGGGAGAGCATCCGATATGTGGACTGCCATTTCTGCCAGCTTGTATATTATTTGTTTGGGGCACGACCGGATTGAGGTTGATGTCACCCTTGTACTTATTTTCTTTTCTGTACTAGGATTATCTCACGGTGGAGTGCACGAATAGCCAGGTTCTAGAGGGCAATGGGTCCGCTTCTTATGGCGTTGAGAAGGAGGGGACTTTACTCTAGTATTGGCGGGCTATTCGCCGCACTCGTATGGGGTACAGATTGACCCATGGAGGGGTGCATAGGTTACCGGATTCCGTGAAGTGCTGGGTGGCCCATTCACGTTGTTGATTGGGGTTGCCTCGCTTCTGCGATTGGCAGGTAACTTGCCGCACTCGTAGGGGTCTAGGTTTTCATTGTACAGGCTATCCACATGACAGGGAACGTCGGGTTTCACTTGCGGCTCAAATGAAACCCGAGGCTCCACGATTATCCACCACTCTGTATTGCTTGGCTGAGATTCTATGATGTTTTTTTTATCATGCCTGGGACGATTGTTATATATATATATACACATATACTAGTAGATGTTGTATATGTTTTGCACCTACGCTAGTCCAGCCCCCGCTCTGCCGTTAGTTAAGTAACCTAACGGGTGATGACGGGGCCCAGTGGCGAATGCGGGTGGCATATACGTACATTATATTTTTCGTTATTTTCTAGTGTGATTAATTGATGGGACTGCGTTGATTCTGATCAATCCAAGGATAAAACAAACCTATTTGATGTTGTTGTAACCAAGTTTGTTGAAAACAAATATTACAGACGTTCTCTTTTGCTTTGCACAGTGGTATTCAGTTTGGAATATTCCGCACCTCATTCGATGAGGCAAGTGCCGAGATCCCTTCAACGGGACTGACCCCTTTAGCAGAAGTTTATGTCAACGTAATAACTTTACTATAGTCGATTATTTTTTTACTTTGCATCGTGGTATTCAATTTGGAATATCCTGCACCTCATTCGACGAGGAAAGAGCCGAGATCACTTCACCGGGAGTGACCTCTTTAGCAAAAGTTTTCGCCACTATATATTTATAAAACCACTTGGATTCCTTCAATGACATCAAGTTCATTACGTTAAAGGTTTTTCGCCAGAAAACCCTCTATCATTTTAGATTAGTATTACTTAGTATTCGTGCTACGTTTGTCGTTGCTATTCGCAGAAACGTAGTGTGTGGTGGCTCTGTAATGCTTTTCTGTCGCATGGACATATGGATTGGTTAGGACAGTCGTACGACTTTGTTGATTATTCGTCAAGGGTCGTGCGGGTGGGTTTAACGCAATCAAGATAATGACGGGTTGAACTTGACTAGGACCTTTTGATTTGTTGATTATTCGTCAAGGTCACTTGGGTCCTTGGGGTAAAAATCACATCGGGAGTTTCAAACATACAAGAAACTTTCCAGGCATGCACATACTTTCTGGAGTGTGGTGACTTGAGTAGATTCCATCAAGTTATCATGCGATGATTGTTGGATCCCGATTCCTACTGATGAGTTGGTTTACTCCTCGGGTGATTTTAGATGATCCCGACTAATTCTTCTTTTGGGTTTGGAGGAGAATTCGAGAAAACAGTGGGAGACATCCTGATTAGATAAAGTGATTAACCATTCTGATCTAGGTTAGAGTGCATGCTGAGTGTTTCTTTTCTCTCTCTCTCTCTCTCTCTCTGTGGCAGCAACCATGACCCGACCCTAGACGATAACTTATGAACCAAGTTAACCGAACCTTCTTAAAACACTTTGGCATTTGGATTGTTATAGTTGGATATATTATTGCCACTCCTACTTTTACCCTTTGCATTTCTCCGGAACATTCCGTATCACTACGAAAATCCACATTTATTGGATATGACCATCTGTCACGACCCGAAATGGCACGCGACTGGCCCTTGAATCATATGAAGTCTATAGGACCCCATCTAATTCAAGTAAGCCAAAATCCCAGAAATCTAAACCATTTTTAAAGAAAGTGTTATGTTAAAATAAGCCAAATATGCGTTTTTAAAACATCAAATCTTTTCTGAAAATTTCGGCAGAGTTTCCATTATAAATACTGGCCCCAAACGAGTACAACATGCATAATCTATAAAAAAGCATCCCAAGCGGGAGCTAGCTCTTCGTCAATTGACGGTCACAACCACGCAAGCAATATAATATACAACGCCAAAGGTCGAGGATCAAAACTCAAAAGGAAACTCAAAATCAACAAGAAAACCATAATAATACAACGTGCGACTCTAAGGTCGAAAGAATATACACTGGTCTCTAAGTCAAATAAATAATACAGTCCGGTTGATGGAGTTTACTAGATACAACTGAAATATAAATAAAGGTACAATGGTGGTCACGATGTGAGTGAACCCACCTAACAAAGCAATCACCCGAAATGAAGTAGTGTGCCAGCAAAGCCGCCAAGGAAAACCTGTATGGAAAAACCTGCAAGAAACTGTGGCACAACGGGGATGAGTTGCCAACTCGTGAGTAGAAAACATCACAGAGCAGAAATCGTATGTATGACGCAATCCTAGGTCATACGATCAGTAATATCCTCAAATGATAAAGCCTAAAGCATAAAAATAATGGCCTGGGTAAATATCTAAACATGAGTGTAATACCAAGTGCTCGTCTCAGTGCCTCAGGTAGCAACATATCAAAACTATGAGGTATGGATGCATGAAAAGAGAATACATATAAATGAGAAAACTTTTTTCATTAATTGGTGAGATTTCTGTATATATAAATCGAGGTATCATCAATAAAATCAATATAAAATCCGTGTCAAGCATCGACACAAAACATGTATCCAAATATCTGATATCTCGGGCTCCGGCTATCCGGACTGGCCCATATCATAAATCTCAATACCTCAAATCATAATATCCTAGGTTCCGGCTATCCGGACTGGCCCCTGGGATCCGGCTATCCAGACTGGACTAACTCCGATCGGTATCCTCCGGATATCCGTTGAGTTACAATACAATCACCGGTCAGTAGTGCTCCCATGTCACAGACTCAACGCCATCATCTGCAACCTTCTCGCCCTGGGGTACCGCACCGGTTCCACCATACACCCACGGACTGTTCCTCCTCCTGCTCGAATCGGGTGTATGATATCTCTCAAGAGCTGAGAAAACTCATGGTGGAATATCTCAAATCACATCAGGAGAAAACCGCATTTGCTATCTTTTAAAAAGATGATAAGTTTATAAAATCTTTGCGGTTTCTCTAAATCCAGAAATCTCAGGGAAATCCAAAATCATAAATCACGATATAAATAGATAATGAATAAACAATGAATTTCATAATATTGGGCTCCGGCAATCCGGACTGGCCCAATAATAATGCAAGAAAATGAACGTATAAATATGTATGACAATCACAGTAATAAATGCAATGTCTAAGCTATCAGCTAACAAGTGATATCGGTGAAATAATATTCTCTACAGTGTACGTAGCATGGAAATTACCGATGATGATGTGTGTGAGCCGACAAGCAGGTGTACGTGGAACATACGCATCATCGGTAATGGTGCTGGTGTCCTGACAACATGATTTCAATAATAGCATATGAAAACCCAATATAAGTATCCAATGCGATGCGAACAGCAAGAATAGGCGGGAGCTGAATAATAAACACAACAATAAATAATCTACATTAATATATATATATATATATATATATATATATATATATATGGGTTATACAGTTTGCCGTTTGAAATAACATGAATCGTGGTGTTAAGAAAATAAGGCTACGGTGTTTTTAAGAAAAGGTACGTCCTTTGAAATATCCGTAGAATCCCGTAGCCTGTATTTAAAAATAATCACGATTCATTAGTTTTGAAATAGGTATGACCCGAGTCAAGTCTAATATCTACAATTAAACTACTGGACTAAACTAACAGACTGATCAAAAGGGTAAGGAACACCACCTAAGTCTGAATCGATATATAATATCTATCTATCTATCTATATATATAAATATATATAATAGTCAATGATCCCGCCTCAATAGTATCACATGCGATACATTATATATAATATGACATCCTCAAGTCAAAAGTGCAGATCTATCATCAATATAGCTCGTACGGTAAATCCATCGTACGGCATCCCAATCTGGGTATGGGTCGAATATCACATTTATCTCATTATTCATCTGGTATCGTTATCATCATATCCTGTATTAGGGGTACTGATCTAAGTCTAGTACATACTGATACCATCTACATATATATATGCGTGTGTATGAAAACACGTCGCCTAAAGGACCCGCTATAACATCATGTAGTATCTCATAATATGACCCAATACACATCATCGATCTCATAGCATCATGCCCAATCTCATCGACTCATCTCCAAATACCATATACTATCTTCATCATCCATATATATGTATACGTACATATATATATATATGTACGTATACATATATCCCCATATATGCACAAGTAATAAAAAGTATGCAAGTGTGTATGCGTGTATGTAAACCTTATTCTAGGGTTCGCGACTAGGAAATCAACTAACAACACTATAATCAAAAATCTACTAAAGCAATTAGCTAAGTATACACATCATATAATATCATTTAAGTATATATATCTATATATAACATAACGCATTTGCGTTCTATACTACGAACTGCGGGGGTGCTATACGCCTTCCACCCGACTTCCCCCGTAGATATATATCTACTCACATTGCTCTTACTTACCGATGTCAATATCGCCATCCTCTTCTCGTCGTATCGAAGTCCACATGGGGTACCTATATATTTACACAATTGCAAATGCGTATTAGAATCAAGTCGGAAAACCAAAACGGCACACGTTTCGCTCATAGGTAAAAACCTATAGCATCGCACGCAAAACACGACCAGTAACCCTAGTCGTTGACGTTCAAACGCCACACGACAGAATACAATATCAAATACCAAAACTCAAGTTAAAACAAAGTCGTAAAACAACGCAGCAACTCAAGAAAATGGTCCCAGATTTTACCTTAGGCAAAATTAGCCAATTTTGCATATCGGAAGGGTCTATTTAACCGATATAGGAGCTACAGAAAAAGCACTGTTAGTTATATGTAAGCCCTTGAAGCCATTGTTGTACATACGATGTATATTGTAATGGATGCTTGGACATATATATGTAGGACTTTCTTGCTCGACATGATAGTATGCTATCTGGTTGCTCTTTATCTTAACATATACTCTGATTGTCTCTATGTTACATGTTGATAAAACTCTTAGGATGAGTACTTGACTATCAGGATTATGATGCAGATCATACTAGTGGGGACAGTGTAGTCGCTAAGTACATCCTTCAAATGTTCCTAGTCGTAGGTGTATCGAGACAGGGCATCGATATACTAGAGTAGACTAGCGTATAGCTTCTCGACCCATGTAGATGGGCGATGGATGATCCCATATCCATTGATGTTTGACTTCAGAGATAGTATACGGGTGCTCAGTGGAGACTGGGTACACTGGACGGACTCGCCGAGAACTTCCAGATGGTATTATACCTAACGTCAGATGGCAGTTCTCTGGTGACACTGGTACATGTTAGTCTGTAGACCCGAGATCATCATAGAGTCTTGTATGATTCCTACTGTGCTTTGATTTCCACCTTACCACGTTCAAGAGAACGTGCAAAACGGAGGCTTTTGAGTACAGTCCCTAGTCACATGGAAGAAATGAGCGATAGGAGGGGTTTCGTCTCTCACGGTATAGGGAGTTGATGTTGCGTTGTGCTCGATTGGCTATAACAGAAAGTCTTTGGCCAAGGCTGCTTCAGAGATATACTGGTAAGTGTTATCAGTAGTTTCTCGACCCGTTATGAGCCTCATATCGACGCGACTTATCGAGTTACTGGGGTCTGACATTTACCACCCCTAGACGAGATATGGGATATATCAGACGAAGAGACCTGACTGTATGGTAGTGTTACTGATTGGATTCATAGGAGTGTGAGCAGGCTTGCTTGTTTATCTTTTGATCGCTCAATACCCGGGTCGCCGTTACGTTTAGCAGACCGCTTGCAGCTTGTGGGTGTTTGATATGATCATCATCTACTGCCGGCATATTGACGAGTCTTTAGAGTCCTACACAAGGGTTTCTTGGATCAAGCGAAACAGAGTAGGAGAACATATGCGATATGTGCGGGGCCGAGATTAATACGATATGTGATACGGTATTCTATTCTCACGATTTGTGATATTGGTCTTCTATATGCGATAAAGGCGGGTTATCGGATCAAGTGTTGATTCGATAAGTTGTTATACATGATATTAGTCGGTTATAGCCGGATTATTAAATCAAGAGTTAATTTAATAATTTAATGTATAATTATATATTTGATAAATTACATTACATTAACTATATTAGCTCACTTATGATTTCTTTTCTCACAAGATTGTGCACTTTGTATATATGTGATATATGCAAGTGTACAAGTTTGTGTCATGCTTGATGATACAAACAAGATGGGTGTATGAGACTTAAACCATATTAAGGTTAAATTATGGTTTATTTATTTCTTAAAGAATAACAAAAGAGAGGTGACTTAGTCAAAGTTCTCAAGCTTGCTTGAACCTTGTAGAAACATTGACAAAGTCAACTCTTTTGTCATTCCTTATGATATTTCTTAACCCAACCCTTAACCTTACACCTTGGTTAATTCTCTACATGAGTTAAGCATGATGACTTAACTCACCCATGGTTACATAATTCATTTGGATGAATTATTGACTTGAGTTCATCTTCTCCTTCTTCTTCCTCCTCAAAAGCTTTCTAGCTCTAATGAAGCTATGAGAAAAGGTGTGAGAAAATCAATTCTAAAGTGAGCCCACTTTCTACTTCATCATCCTCTACTACTTGCCATTTAGTATAGGGTGTTCTCTTTACAAAGTTCTTGACCTATTGAAGAAATATCTTGTGTTAGCGTCTCCTCGACGTAGATCATCTTCGGCCTCGAAGTCATCGAAGCAAGCATGTTCGTTTCTTCGTGGAGCCTCTCTTGAGTCCGGAGTTTACGATTGCAGTGATGGGGACTTCTACACGGAGCTATTGAAGTGAAGGACCGGTCTACAAAGGTTGTATTCCTTGCTCTCTTTACTTATTACAAAGTGTTTGCATTTGATTCCGTTTATTTCTAGTTTACGATTCTAGTTAGGGTTAACTAAAATGGCAAATTTTTTATTTTGGCATGGAAGATACCTCCCGAAACCTTGCTTCCATCGTAGGTAACCCTGCAGTGGTATTAGAGCCATTCTAGAAATTAATACGGACTTCGTTAGAATTACGAAAACAAAACTACCGCGTAACTTGAAACACGAAACTATACTTTCTGTCGATTTTAAAAAGCTTTCAGAAAATTTTTCAAACAAGTGCAGAATGGTATTTGGGAGGTTACAAGAACATGGAAAAAATTTGGGACCCTGTGCTCGGTTTTTGGTCGAGCACATTGGGGAAAAATCCGAGGTGGCCGGCCCCATGAAGGAATTTTGGTCTCAATTTTTTTTCATGTTCTGTGATCTTGGTTTTGGTGTTTTAGGTGTTGTTTATTATTGCTAATTTTACATGTGATGTAATCTTACACTATAAGAAATTCGAAGTGTTTCGTATTCGTAGTTTTAACATTGTTTCGGATTATTCATGTATTGTCTAGGCGAAGTTAAAAAGTTCGATCGGATGTCAAAAAACCATTTTTCCAAGTTTAACGTATTCGGAAAAATATGCAAGTGATTCTGTGGACCCTCTAGAAGAACATAAACCTTAATTCGATTATGTGGCCATCAAAACCGCCACTTGAACCCTAAGGTTTGTGGTAGTTTAGCATTGTCACATGTGAGGCATTGGTTTGACCCTTCTACGGCTGGTTCATAGGTACTGTGGTATCTTCTGGGTATTACTAAAACTGTGCTCAAGTGTTGAGCTGTCGGGAAATTGTGGGACTTTGATGAATCGATCGAAGAGTTTAACGTTCGTCCAGATATTATGTGATGGGATACAATATTTGGAATCTACAAGTAGTTATGAGATAACTAGAATGAATGTTATAAATCAAGCAGTTTAGTCTCAAATGATTGGTTGCCATGGGATTTTGATGTGATCAAAATTCCGTCGCAATCACGTAGTGTACGCGGATACTCGCCGGTTAAACTTAATAGATAGCCACGCCCCATAGCTCTGACCAAGTGACTGTAGGAGAACCATGTCGCCAAAAGCATCCGTTTAGGTGCTCGCGGCAGCGGTGTTTCGCCGTAGTGCACTTCGTCGACGGTATCGGGGGGTGCGGCCATCTACTATAGTTTCCGACGAGCATTCGATCAGGATGTCAGGAATCTTGTTGAATTGCTCGACTTGATATTGAAATGTGTTTTCGAGATCGAGACTAAAATGCGGGGTTTATAATTGTTAGGCATGTGATGTCTAAAGAATTCATTTGGTTAGGCATGTCATGTCTAAGGTGGTTGCGGATTCCAACTGTTGCAGTTTTCCACTTTCTTTTCTGCGACCGTAAGTGTAATATGTGGTGTATCGCCGGTTTCGTTGCTATATGTCAACGACAGTTGGGATACGCATATTTACTTACGTCGATGACATGTAATGTTATGTGTTGCTATGATATGTTATATTGGATCGTCGTGTTTGAATAGCCGGGGGTTTTATGTGAGATGGTTTTTTTTCATTTTCATTCATGTAAAATTCATTGTATGTAATATTCTTTTATTGGGGCACTTCCGGGTGGAGGATGATGTCACCATTGTATATTATTTACTTTTCCGCATTAGGACAGATCCAAGGCGGGGAGCACAAGTAACCGGGTTCTAGGGTCCAGAGGGAGACCATCTCAAGGAGTCGAGACCGGGTCTCCTAACTCTAGAATTGGTAGGGTTGCTTGACGCTTTCGTAGTGGTCTAGGGGTGTGGGATTGGCTATTCATCGCGACCGTGGAATCCGTGTTTTATACAGGATTAAAATAAAACACTGAAATCCTAGTATATCCAATATTTCATATGTTGTTTTCTGTTACGATATCTCTGATTTGATCATTTGATATATTGATGAGATGAATACAAGATATAGTATAAATGATATATTATATAGACGTTGCTTATGTTTTACACCCACGCTAGCACTGCCCCGCTCTGCCGTTAGTTACCTAACCTAACGGTGCACGAGGGGACATCGAGGCGAATGCGGATGGCATAAGCGTAAGTTGTATTTTTCTGTGATGTTTAGGCAACTTAAAATGATGGGACTTCATTAATGAGATTAATGAAATAAAAGAAGCCTAAAGATGTTGTAGAAACTTGTCTTGAAAACTGGTAGCTCTAGTTCTTGCTTTGCATAGAGGTGTTCCTTGTAGAATATCCAGCACCTTATTCGATAAGGAAAGATCCGAGATCCCTTCACCGGGAGTGACCTCTTTAGAGAAACTAGCAGATGCTACAAACTCGGTTTGTCTTTAGATTGCTTTTATAGTTTTTGCTTTGCATAGTGGTATTTGTGAAATATCCTGCACCTTATTCGATAAGGAAAGAGCTGAGATCCGTTTACCGGGAGTGACCTCTTTAGCGAAACTAGTAAAAGCCTAAAAAACACTCCTTTACAAAATCACTCGATTCTACAACGATATCAAGTTCATTATGCAAAGGGTTTTCTTAAAAAGCTGTCGTAGCCCTCCGTCATTTCAGATAAGTAACAGTTAGTATTCGTGCTGCGTCTGTTGACCTTGTCAAGGCGTAGTGTGCGGTAGCTGATTTGTGCTTATCTGCATAAGCATATGATGCGATTGGATTAGGGTAGTCGTGCGACTTTGTTGACCTTGTCAAGGGTCGTGCGGGTGGGTTTAATTCAATCAGGAAATGGCTGGTTGAACTTGACTTGCGGTCTATGGTTTGTTGACCTTGTCAAGGTCATAGATCGCTCGAGGAAAAAATTATCGGGAATTTCAAGTATTGAAATTTGCAATGAGATTACATACCTTCTGTGAGATAGTTGGATCCGGATACCCACTGTGAGTAAGAGTTACTCCTGGGAGAGTTTTACATATTACAATTAGCTGATCAAGTAGGTGTCTTGAAAGGTGTTAACGGGGTTACGACCCTGGGAAAACGAGGTTTATTTTAATTAGGTCTGTGCAAAAGCACAGGGAACCTCCCTCAAAGTACCGGCACTGGCCTGGCTGAAAGATTGGAGAACTTGTAGGGTGTAATTAATCCCGGCTAGTCTTTCCTTTTAGGGTTTGAAGGAAGATTTGACTAAAATAGTGGGAGTCATCCTGATTAGATAAATTAATAACCAATCTAATCTTGCAAGAGCATACGTTGAGTGTTTTCTTCTCTCTCTTTCCCGATAGCGACCATATCATGCCTTAATCAAAGAAAATAATACGGATGTATTGACCGAACCCTCTTGTTATACTGCGCTAGGGAACGTTGGTCCCTCTCCAACTTATAATTTTTATAAGACCGAGAAGGAAATAGGGGATTACCAGGATTCCCGTATCGCCTAAATGAAGAAAGTGTATGATGATGCATCTTCTTCGAGTGTGTTCATTACCGAGAACTTTTTTTCAGTATCTTTTACATCCTGGGTATGAGATACCGGATCAGGATCCCACATATTTAATATGTTACATGGGCTACAGATAGGTAGAGAACTGAGAATGGGTGATAAGTTTCAAGAGTTGGAAATGGTGCAAGTGTTGCAGCCAAATTTGTTGGCAGTTATCACCCTGTATTACCAAATACATAGATTTTGAACGAATGTTATTAGATACCGAACCTGATATACAACTTCATATCAGTCTCTTTATTTAGTAAAGAAGGATATAATTTTGTATTGTTGGATTATGTTTTGAACATTTATTATATCAAGAGTTGATCGGTTCAGGTACGTTATCTAAAAGAATATACGTTCTAAATCAAACCACAGTTCTTAACGTACACAACACACACAAGAGGAAGAGTTCAGAAATGAACGATTCCTTCTTGAGGCATTGTAGACTAGGTCATATCAATGCGACCTGACTAGCTGAAGTTACATTTAAATGCATATTTAAATCTGGTTGAATTTACATCTTATGAAACATGCCAGTCGTGTCACAAAGATAAGATGACCATAGCTCCGTCTATTGGAAACAGAGAAAGAGTTAGTGAACTCTTGGGATTGATACATGATGATGTATGTAGGTCCCCTGTCTACACATGCCAGGACTGGTTCTTTGTACTTCATTACATTCACTGATGATCTCTCAAGATTCGCACATGTGTTCCTGTTGAAACATAAGTCTGAAACTTTTGAGAAATTCAAAGAATATAAGTTAGAAGTAGAGAACCACAATGGGTATAAGTATTATGTCCTTTGATGAGATCAGGGAGGAGAATACTTGAGCACGGAATTCCTGGACTATTCTAAAGGAGAATGAGATTCTCTCTCAGCATTACTCCTCCACATACACCACAGCACGTTGGTATATCGGGGCGGAGCAATCGCACCCTATGTGATATGGTGTGCTATATGATGAGTACTACTGAACTGCCTATTTCCTTTTGGGGATTATGCACTTGTGAAGCTGCATACCTATTGAATAGGGTTCCAGCCAAATCAGGTGCCTACCATTCCATATGTGATATAGTATCGGAAAAGCCCATCTCTTAAGGATGTTAAGATTTGGGGTTGTCCGGCCTATGTCTAAAAGCAAAATCCGTACAAGCTTGAGGCAAGATCAGATCTGTGGAAGTTTGATGGATATCCTAAGCATTCGCAAAGGAATATCTTCTACCACACTGAGGAGAAAAAGGTGTTTTGTTCCTCAGCATACCACCTTTTTTAGAAAGGGAATTTCTTGTGAAGAAATTAGTGGTCATGAGGTAGAACTTGAAGGAGTTCCAGCTATACAAACTGCAGGTGATGATTTGGTAAAACCGGAGGATTCAATAGTACCCAACGAAGCTCAGCCTCTCCGCCGATCTAGTAGGGTTCCTCACCCACCTGAGAGATACTTCGGTTTCTCTATGACAGTGGGAGCGAGAATTGCATCATGAGATGATGACCCAATTAGTTTCGAGCAAGCCATCTGGAGTGGGGACTCTGTAAGAATGGCTGGATGGTAAGCGATCTGAGATGGAATCCATATACATCAACAAAGTATGGACTTTGGTTTCTTTATCTGAAGGGTTAAATCCCCATCAGGAGCAAGTATATCTTGAGAAGATTACTTGGTGTACATGGAAGAATTGAGACTTTCAATGCTAAGACTTGATGCAAAAGGTACTCGTCATAGACCTGGTGTGTATAATAATGAAACTTTTTCTAGTGCCTATACTTAAGTCCATCCAGATCCTACTTGCCATTGCTACATAACATGACTATGATATCTGGCGGTTGGGTGTCATGACTGCTTTTCTAAATAGTGATTTAGAAGAGAGCATCTATAAGTACACAGCCAGAGGACTTCGTAGACAATGGGAGCAGCGGAAACGTGTGCAAGTTGCTTTATGGGATAAAACAGGCATCACGGAGTTGGAACATCTGTTTTGATATGGTAGTCAAAGAGTTTGACTTCATCAAAATAGTAGATGACCCTTGTATATACAAAAAGGTAGTAGGGAGTATGATGATGATCCTCGTATTATACGTGGATGCCATACTCTTGATAGGGAAGCAGTTTCCTATGCTACGCTTGGTCAATCTCCTCTTATCACATGGATTCTCCATATAGCATCAAGGTGATACCTCCTAAATCCTGGGTTTTGGATCAATGAGATAGATCTAAATGGATGTTAGGATTCTCACTAGGTGTAGTGAGATGGTATCAATCAATCCTGGGGAGAATCACTAGATAGCTTCCAGGGTGGTAAGGTCGACTGAATGTCAGTCACATACATTGTCTTTACCCTCAGTGGAGGGACGGTATGTTGGAAGAGTTCCAAGCTAGATACCGTGGCATACTAGACAATAAAGGCTGGATACATTGCTACCAAGCATGCTACCAAAGAGGTTGTCTGGATATATATTAGTTCATGAGATGAACTTCGTTCCTACCATTGTGAGACAATGGAGTTATGGCTTTGGCCTAGGAACCCTCGTCCCATCAGTGATCCAGACATATTCTTAGGCAGTATCACCTGATCATGGAGATGGTTGATCTCCAGGGAGATCGAGGTTAGGAGAGTAGAAACAGAGGAGAACAGGGCAGATCCACTCACAAAGGCCTATTCCCAGGAGAGACTTTTATAGGATGGTTGAGTATGGGATACTTCAACCACTGCTGATTGTTTGTTATGGGATCTTACAATAGATGGCCCTAGCGCAAGAGGGAGATTGTTAGTTATATGTATGCCCTAGAGGCCATTGCTGTAGATACGATGTATATTGTAGTGGATACTCGGACATATATAGGGAGGACTTTCTTGCTCGACATGATAGTATGCTATCTGGTTGCTCTTTATCTTAACATGTACTTTGATTGTCTCTATGTTACTAAAGCCCTTAGGATGAGTACTTGACTACCAGGATTATGATGCAGATCATACTAGTGGGGATAGTGTAGTCGCTAAGTACATCCTTCAAATGTTCCCAGTCGTAGGTGTATCGAGACAGGGCATCGATATACTAGAGTAGACTAGCGTATAGCTTCTCGACCCATGTCGATGGGCGATGGATGATCCCATATCCATTGGTGTTTGACATCAGAGATAGTATACGGGTGCTCAGTGGAGACTGGGTATACTGGACGGAATCGCCGAGAACTCCCAGATGGTATTATACCTAACGTCAGATGGCAGTTCACTGGTGACACTGATACAAGTTAGTCTGTAGACCCGAGATCGTCATAGAGTCTTATGTGATTCCCTCTGGGCTTTGATTTTCACCTTACCTCGTTCAAGAGAACGTGCAAAACAGTGGGTTTTGGGTACAGTCCCGAGTCATATGGAGGCAATGAGCGATAGGAAGGGTTTCGTCTCTCCCGGTATAACGAGTTGATATTGCGCTGTGCTCGATTTTCTATAGAAGGAAGTACTTGGCCAAGACTGCTTCAGAGATATACCGGTAAGTATCAGTAATTTCTAGACCCGTTATGAGCCTCATATTGACACAACTTATCGAGTTACTGGGGTCTGACGTTTACCACCCCTAGACGAGATATGGGACATATCAGATGAAGAGACCGGACTATACGGTAGTGTTGCTGATTGGATTCACAGGAGTGTGAGAAGGCTTGCTTGTTGATATTCTGATCGATCAATACCCGGGTGGCTGTTACGTTTTGCAGACCGCTTGCAGCTTGTGGGTGTTTGATATGATCATCACCCACTGCCGGCGTATTGACAAGTCTTTAGAGTCCTACACAGAGGTTTTCTGGCTCAAGAGAAACGGAGTAGGAGCACATATGTGATATGTGCAGGACCGAGATTAATACGATATGCGATACCGTATTCTATTCTCGCGATTTATGACATTGGTCGGTTATATGCGATATAACCGGGTCATCGGATCAAGTGTTGATTTGATAAGTTGTTACACAAGATATTAGTCGGTTATAGCCGGATTATTAAATCAAGAGTTGATTTAATAATTTAATATATAATTATATATTTGATATATTACATTACATTAACTAGTATTATCTCACTTATGATTTCTTTTCTCACAAGATTGTGCACTTTGTATATATGTGATATATGCAAGTGTACAAGTTTATGTCATGTTTGATGATACAAACAGGATGGGGGTATGAGACATAAACCATATTAAGGTTAAATTAGGGTTTATTTATTTCTTAAAGAATAACAAAAGAGAGGTGACTTAGTCAAAGTTCTCAAGCTTGCTTGAAGCTTGTAGAAACATTGACAAAGTCAACTCTTTTGTCATTCCTTAGGATATTTCTTATCCCAACCCTTAACCTTACACCTTGGTTAATTCTCTACATGAGTTAAGCATGATGACTTAACTCACCTATGGTTGCATAATTCATTTGGATGAATTATTGATTTGAGTTCATCTTCTTCTTCTTCTTCCTCCTCAAAAGCTTTCTAGCTCTAATGGAATTATGAGAAAAAGTGTGAGAAAATCAATTCTAAAGTGAGCCCACTTCGTACTTCATCATCCTCTACTACTTGCCATTTAGTATAGGATGTTCTCTTTCCAAAGTTCTTGACCTAGTGAAGAAATATCTTGGGTTAGTGTCTCCTCGACGTAGATCATCTTCGGCCTCGAAGTCATCGAAGCAAGCATGTTCGTTTCTTCGTGGAGCCTCTCTTGAGTCCGGAGTTTACGATCGCAGCGAAGGGGACTTCTACATGGAGCTATTGAAGTAAAGGACCGGTCTATAAAGGTTGTATTCCTTCCCCTCTTTACTTATTGCAAAGTATTTGCATTTGATTCCGTATATTTCTAGTTTACGATTCTAGTTAGGGTTAGCTAAAACGGCAAATTTTTGAATTTGGCATGGACGATGCCTCCCGAAACCTTGCTGCCATCGTAGGTAACCCTGCAAGCACGAGCCAATTTGCTCGCACCAAGACCGCAAATTGCGGCCAAAAAAAGTAAATTTGCGGCCAGGAAAAGTCCAGGTTTCAGTGGTATGCCACAACCCGAAATAGTACGTGACTGGCACATGAATCATATGAAGTCTATATGACCGCATCTAATTCAAGTAAGCCAAAAGTGCAAAAATCTAAAACCATTTTAATAATAAATGATGGAAAACTTGTTTTAAAGAAGTGGTTTTAATAGCATAAGCCGAATTATGCGTTTTTAAAATATCATGTCTTTTTTGAAAATTTCGGCAGAGTTTTCTTTGTAAATACTGGCCCCGAATGGGGTACAGCATGATAAATATATACATGAATGATAAATGGCATCCCCAAGCGGGAGCTAGCTCTTCATCAATCGACGGTCACAACCACGTAAGCAATATAATATACAACACCGAAGGGAGAGGATCAAAACTGAAATGGAAACTCAAATCAACATAAAATCCATAATGATACAACGCGTGACTCTAAGGTCAAAAGAATATACAACACTGGTCATCTATGTCTGAAATAAATATACAAGTTTAGTTTATGGAGTTACTAGATACAACTGAAATAAAGAAAAGGTACAATAGTGGTCACGATGCAAGTGAACCCACATACAAAGCAAATCACCTGGAATGAAAGCTGTGTGCCAGCAAAGCCGCATGAAACCTGTACGGCAAAACCTGCAAGAAATTGTAGCACAACGGGGGTGAGTTGCCAAGTCGTCAGTAGAAAACATCACTGAGCAGAAATCGTATGTACGACTCAATCCTAGGTCAATACGATCAATAATATATAACCTCAAATTGATAAAGTTTGAAGAATGAAAATGTGGCAAGGGTAAATAGCTATACAAAAGTGTAATGTCATGTGCTCGTGTCAGTGCCTCAGGTAGCAATATATCATGTGTATGGGGTATGAATGTGATAATATGAAAACAGAATGCATCATGTATGAGGAAACTATTTTTTTAATTTAGTCAGATTTCTGTATATTTAAAATGAGGTGTCGTCTATAACAATCGATATAAATCAGTGTCTAGCATCGACACAAAACATAAATCCCAATATCCAATATGTCGGGCCCGGCTATCCGGACTGGCCCATATCATAATATCTTAAATACCACAAGTATCAATATCTGTGGCCCCGGCTATCCTGAGTGGCCCCTAGGCTCCGGCTATCCGGACTGGCCCGAGTCCGATCGGTATCCTCTGGATATCCGTCGAGTCATAAAACAATCACCGGTCAGCAATGCTCCCCTGTCACAGGCTCAACGTTGTTCATATCATAATATTGCATTATTATATTCCCCGGTCCTAGTTATTTTACAAATAAACAGGTGCTTTTGACCTATGTCTGCTACTTAGTTAAAGCTTACAGGTACTCGGAGCTAAAACGGTGAAATCGATGGAAAAGTCGATACGAAAGTGAGACTTCGACCAACAAACAGAGAATCTTGATAAAGCCTACACGAAGATCAGTTCACAAAGTATAAGGCAGTGCAAGGTTCAAGACTTCGTCACGAAGCAACGGCAAAAGTCCACTACAATGTTCACTGGAAAGATCTTGAAGAAACCTAGAAGCCAACCTGAGAAAAGAACCAAAGAAATAAGAAGAAAAAAACACCAGGAACAAAGCCAGAAAATTTGAGAACATAAGCTCCTACTTTGGCCGCGGAACCGCGGCCAAAGCATGCTTTTGGCCGCGGATCCGCGGCCATTAAGAGCCCTTGTCGGTGGATTTCTCTGGCGGTGCGCAGAGCGTTGAATAGGTCTTATTCTTAGGGGGTATTTTTGTAAAAGCAGATATGCGAATCAATTGTAACCCTAGGGTTCCTATCCTCTATAAATAGGAACTCTAAATCTTGTATTAGGCTATGCCTCCTTTCATTAATAAAATTCAGATTTCTTTTGGAGAGCATCGGTGCCTCTTTTTATATCATCTATTCAGATCTGACAACCCTGTGTAAATGTTTGGAGAGAGCCATTTGTAAGTAGTTTTATTTAATTGGTCTAGTTTAGATTTAATTCCTTGCCCTAGATAAATGTTCTTCAATTCCCTAATGAGCGAGTGGTCTCCTCGCTTGTTAGGGTTAGCTTTGGGGAAGGCTTTTTGAGAGATGAGATCTCTCATCTCTTTCTTGCCCATCATACTTTTTCATAGGACTTTATACATACATGCACACACCGCTCCCTACCGCACCCTATCCCATGAGGTAGCAGTGATACCGTAGTACAAAGGCCCGGTTGCGCGGGTTTGTAAGTCCATGTCACGCAACCCACGAACTTGCGGGGAGGCGGAATATATGAAAAACGATTATCAAAGCTTCGTAACACAGACTTGAGCGCATGAATCTTTATCTAAACCATTGCTAACTATCAACTAGAGGTTTAACTACTCGGATTCGAAGTTATACCTCACGTTACATGTCCTTGGGGTCTTCATCGCTGTCCTCCACTCCTCGTAAGCTCCTTGGAACATCGGCACCTCAACGGCCTCCTCGAATCAAAGACGATCCACCTGAAAGCTCCTACGCCAAGCTTAATCTCAAACTTGAGATAACTAGGTTGCTTAAAGTGCTAATCTAAGCTACCTAGGGGATATAGAGTGAGGTTATGTATGTATTAGTCTAGCTAACCCTTGATCTCAACTCATGAGAGGTTAGGGTTAGGGTTTGAAGAATGAGAGAGCTTGAGGAGAGAGAAGGTGAAGATGATAATGAAATGAGATAATGATCTATCATAATATATATGAAGCATTATTTATTTATCCGAAAATGAAATAATAGAATTAACAACCATGCTTTATAAATATCTATGAGTGATTCATCTCCATGAGTCATTAAGCATTTTTGATGCATTAATGACATGGATGAATCACACAAATGAGTCACTAATCTCATTTAATGCAATGCCACCTTACCCCCCAAGTCACCACTCTTCTAGAAGCTTCCCGACAAATTACGAGAACGCCCCTCCAATCCGTGAAAACACGGAAAAACTTTAGACTGTATAAATCCAATAACCCGATACTAGAATCTGGTTTAAACCAAAGCCGGCTAGTAAAAACTGTCCGAAAAGTCGTATGTGCGTAAACACACGTATGCGTCCGAACCCTTGTCGTAAACCCATACGACCTCTATATCGTTTCGCCTGGAGCAGGGAAACTCTCTTTGTGGGACTCTAAAGACTCGATACTACGCTGGCAGTGGGTTTAACCACAGACAGCAAGCGGCACTAGCTGTACGTAACGGTCCCCAGGTAGATGTCGATAAGAAGGCCGATGAGGAAAATCATCCGAACTCCCACTGAGCCTGATGTGGCAATCTCCGTACAGTCCGGTCTGTTCGTCTAAGACTATCGCATATCGAGCCTAGGGGGCGGCAAGCGTCAGTCCCCTAATAGCGGTATAAGTCATGTCGGAGCGAAGCCCATTACACCCTGAGAAGCTACTGGAACCTACCAGTATATCTCGCTTGCCCTGGCCAGGGACTTTGCGTAATGGCTCTCTGACACAGCGCGATATCATCTCCCAATACCGGGAGAGACGAATCCTGTCTAACTACTACTGCCTCCAAGTGCTCGGGACTGCACCCAACTGCTACCTGTTTGCACGACTCCTTTGAGCCGTGGTAGGGTAGGAATCTAAGAACAGTGGGACACACTCGAGGCGAAGTAGCAGTGTCAAGTCTGCGGACTATGCTGTACTCATGTCACCTGGGAATAGTTAACTGACGACGGGTATAATACCATCTAACAGTTCCCCTGCGAGTCCTGTCCGGTGTACCCGTAACCTAACGAGCAGCTGTATACTATCTCCAGTACGACGTACTGATGTCTATGGGACAGACCATCTCCCCAACTAGGATGAGAAGCGTACACACTAGTCTACTCTGGAGTATCGATGCCCTGTCTCGATAATCCTACGACTAGGGACCTGTATAGGATGTTGGTTATAGACTACCCAGCCTCCACTAGTGTGACTGCCATCACAACGCTGGTAATCAAGCAAAGAACCTATGGGCTCTACTAATATGTATAAGTGATACGTTACAAGAAACATATGCACATATTAAAGTAGACACAAACCAAGTAGCATACTACCATTTTTAGGAAGACTGTATATACAACAGTGAATATCTCAAGTTTCCATTAAGTAATATACAATCTAGTATGATACAATAATGGCCCCTAGGGCATATACACTAACAATCTCCCACTTGCACTTGGGCCGTGAGCTGGCATATCATAGACCTATCATCTCGAATAGCCTCTCGAACTGCGTCTGAGGAATGGCCTTCGTGAATGGATCATCAATGTTATTCTCCGTCTCTACTTTTTTCACCTCGATCTCCCGGCGATCTACGATCTCCCTGATCAGGTGATGCCGCCTTAAGATGTGTCTGGACTTCTGATGGGACCTGGGTTCCTTCGCTAAAGCTATAGCGCCGTTGTTGTCGCAATACAGAGATATTGGACCAATACTGGAAGGAACCACATGAAGTTCTGTGAGGAACTTCTTCATCCAGACTGCTTCTTTTGCGCATCGCAAGCAGCTATGTACTCCGCTTCCATTGTTGAGTCAGCAACGGTCTCCTGCTTGGAACTCTTCCAACAGACCGCCCCTCCATTGAGGGTAAAGACATAACCCGACATGGACTTGGAGTCATCTTTGTCACTCTGGAAGCCGGAGTCGGCAAAGGCCTCCATCTTGAGGTCTTTTCCGCCATACACCAAGAACATCTCCTTAGTCCTTCTTAGGTACTTGAGAATGTTCTTTACTGCTATCCAGTGCTTCTCCCCTGGGTTTGCCTGATACCGGCTTACAACGCTCAATGCGTATGCTACATCTTGTCGGGTACATAACATCGCATACATTATAGAGCCTACCGTAGAAGCGTAGGGTATAATCGACATGCGATCCCTTTCCAAATCAGTCTTGGGAGACATCTCTTTGGAGAGGGTGATTCCGTGACAAGCCGGTAGGTTACCTCGCTTAGAATCATCCATACTGAATCTCTTCACTATGGTGTCTATGTACCTGGACTGCGAAAGTCTCAATATCCTCTTTGATCTATCAGGATAGATCCGGATCCCCAGAATGTAGGTGGCATCACCCAGGTCTTTCATGGAGAATTTATGTGACAAGAATCTTTTGACTGACTGTAACATAGGAATATCATTTCCTATTAGGAGAATGTCATCCACGTACAAGACGAGGAATACTACAGCTCTCCCTACAATCTTACTGTATATGCAAGGTTCATCTGGATTTTTGATGAAGTCGAATTCTTTGACAGCATCATCAAAACAGATGTTCCAACTCCGCGATGCCTGCTTTAGTCCATAAATGGACTTAAGCAGCTTGCATACTTTACCGCTGCTCACACTCTGAATGAATCCCTCTGGCTGATCCATATAGACGCTCTCTTCCAAATTACCATTTAGAAAGGCCGTCTTTACGTCCATCTGCCAGATTTCATAATCGTGGAAGGCAACAATAGCAAGAAGGACCCGAATAGATTTAAACATAGCCACTGGAGAAAAGGTTTCGTCATAGTCCAAACCAGGTCTTTGACGGAAACCCTTTGCAACAAGTCTAGCCTTATAGGTTTCAACCTGTCTATCTACACCAATCTTCTTTTTGAAGATCCATTTGCATCCTACGGGTTTTACCCCATCTGGAGCAATGTCCAAAGTCCATACTTTGTTAGTGTACATGGATTCCATTTCGGTCCGCATTTGTCACGACCCGAAAGTACGGAACGTGACCGGCACTTAGATTACGAAACGTCTAGAGGCGCAACGTAACCTAAGTAAGCCGAAGCCCAGAAATCTAAACCATAAAAGAAGAAGAAGAAAAGGAAAACATGTAGAAAACAAGTTTAAAAGCAATATCCAATTTTCTGAAAATTTTCGGCAGAGTCTCCTTTGTAAAAACTGGCCCCCAAACGGCTACAACAAGTATAATATACACAAACAATAAAAAGCATCCCCAAACGGGAGCTAGCTCTTTGCCAAAAGGCGGAAACAACCACACCAATGCACAAAAGTATACAACGCCAACGGGCGAGGCTCAAAACTTAAAAGAAAACAAATCCACCAGATACCATAATAATACAAGCGCGACTCTAAGGTCGAAATAAATAACCGGTCCAGTAAACTTATCAAGTAATACAAGTTTGGTTGATGGAGCTTTCCAGATACAAATGAAATAATAAAAGTACAATGGAGGTCCAGATACAAGTGAACCAACTTACCGTGCAAATCACCCTGAATGAAAAGATGTGCCAGCAAGCTGTCAGGAAAACCTGTACATCGAACCTGTAATAAAATTTGGCACAATGGGGGTGAGTTGCCAACTCATGAGTAGAAAATATCTGCGAAAAGAAATCGAATGCACGATGCTATCCTAGGTCATAATAATATACTAATATACTACTAGTCATCAAGTAAGACAGGATGATAAGCTACGTGTAAGTGCAAAAGCTCCATGCTCATGTCAGTGCCTCATATAATACTATGTCATGTGAATGAGTATGCATGCACCATGAATGTAAAATAACCAATCCTGAAATCTAGATATATCTGTATAAGAAATCTTTAGCTTTTATCATGGTAAAATGTGTATAAAAATCTGAAATATCAACGATGAAATCCATGGAAATCCGTGTCAAGCATCGACACAAAACATGTAAATCTCAAGTCTCAATACCTCATAATATCAATGTCTCATAGTCTCAATATCTCGGGCTCCGTCAGTCCGGATCGGCCCATATCATTAAATCTCATGACAACGGTCGGTATCCTCCGGATATCCGCCGCGCCAGACATCACCGGTAGGTAGTCCTCCCCTACCAGGCTCATCGTCTACAACTCGATCTTCTTGCTCTGGGGTACCATACCGGGCCAACCATGTACCCGAGACGGTTCATCCACTCCTCGAATCGGGTCTCGAAATCCAACAGAAAACTTGAAATCTCATGGTGGACGACAAATACATCACGAGAAAACCGCATCTTATGTTTTAAAAAGAGAGGAAAAGAGAGAGAGAGAGAGATGTTTTTATATATTCTTGCGGTTTTGCCCTAAAATCCAGAAATCTCATAGAAATCCAAAATCCCAAAATCATGAGTAAGTATATGGTAAGTGTCGGCATATGCCCCATAATACTACATGATAACATGAAAATGTGAATGCATGAAATGTCTAAGTAATAAATGCCATGTCTATACTAACACCAGAGAGTAATCACAATATTATATCGATCTAGCTGTTAGCTCATTCTATCAATAAAAGATAATATGATCTAAAGTGTACGTGACATAGCAATTACCGATGATGATGTGTGTGAGCCGGCAAATAAGTGTGCGTGGAATATGGGCATCATCGGTAATGGTGCTGGTGTCCTAACAGGCAGAGTTTTATACTGAATATAGAAACATATGTATGAACATGCAACATTATTATTACGGTATGAATGTAAAGACGGATGTGTAATAACCACTCATCTACGATATACAAGCACAACTACCACTATATGACTCGAACCTAAACTAGTGTCCATCTAATCTCCTAAGGAACTAAACCTAAGAAACTAGTTGATAAGAAATAGGAGTATACCTAAAGTCTGAGTCCATATCTCTAATAGTCGGCGATCCAGCCTCAATAGCGTCACGTACGTAGTACGACTTTCTCGAAACAAGAGTGCGGATCAATCATCACATCTATGCCTCGTACTGTAAAATCCATCGTACGGCATCCCAATATCAGGGTACAGGTCAAGTTTCACCTACGTGTCTCATCATTCGTATAATATTATCATCAACACATATCAAGATCAAGGTGCTAAACCGTAATCGCATACATCAATCATATATCATTGCCAGCATAAATGTACATCGTTAGTTTGTCCTGAGAAATATCATGTCATATGTATCATATTATGATTAAGTCACGCTTAGATCATATCGTAATCAGGTCACACCTATATGATATCGAAATCAAGTCACCAATATATGATATTGAAATCAAGTCACACCTATCTAATGTCGTAATCAAGTCACACATATATCATATCAGAATTTCAGGCACAGGTTACGGTCCGGGTTCTATTTTAGAGTCCCATGTACTTTAATATCATCACCATCTTTTATTATTGTTCATGTATACAAATCCATTATCTCATTTTCTAATGATCCGCTAATATCATAACACGACTGTATAGCCAAGAATCACGGCATCAGCCCTGTTATATTATTTCATCCCCGTGTATCATATCACATCCTTGTATCACATATACGTATTGTGCATATATATATATACCTACACCTAGTCCTATATATACACATACACGTATACACCACGTCGAGTCCCAGTGTGTGCATATGTGTGTATCTACCTGAAACCTACGAATCTCTTCCAAGGTATTCATCCTCTGGTAAGGTCTTTCTAAATCAATCTAGTCCGACCTAAGGTCATTACTAGGGTCCTACTCACCAAGATTCTAAGGTCACGTCTGACTTCCTAATGAAAATAAGTACTATTCCTATTATACGTTTGCGGGGGTGCTAAACGCTATCCACCCGACTTCCCCCGTAGATACACATCTACTCACTTGGTCCTTGTCTGCCGAAGACTGTTAGTTATATGTATGCCCTAGAGGCCATTACTGTACATTGGATGTATATTGTAGTGGATGCTGGGACATATATAGGAAGGACTTTCTTGCTCGACATGATAGTACGCTATCTGGTTGCACTTTATCTTAACATGTATACTTTCTGTCTCTCTGATTACATGTTGATAAAGCCCATAGGATGTGTACTCGACTTCCAGGACTATGATGTAGATCATACTAGTGGGGCCTGGGTAGTCCATGAGTACATCCTTGAAATGTTCCTAGTCGAGGGAATATCGAGACGGGGCATCGATATTCCAGAGTAGACTAGCGCATATCTTCTCGACCCATGCGATGGGCGATGGATGATCCCATATCCATTGGTGTTTGACATCGAAGATGGTATGCGGGTGCTCAGTGGAGACTGGGTACACTGAACGGACTCGCCGAGAACTCCCAGATGGTATTATACCTCACGTCAGATGGCAGTTCTCTGGTGACACTGGTACAGCTTAGTCTGTTGACCCGAGATCGTCATAGAGTCTTGTGTGTCTCCCACTGTGCTTTGATTTCCACCCTACCACGGCTCTACTGAGTCGTGCAAATAGGTGGTTTTTGGGTACAATCCCGATTCACATGGAGGCAATGAGCGATAGGAGGGGATTCGTCTCTCCCGGTATTGGGGGTTGATGTTGTGCTATGCTCGACTGGCCATAACAGGAAATCCCTGGCCAGGGTTGCAGTGATATACTGGTAAGAGTTATCAGTAGTTTCACGAATGTTATGGACCTCAAGTCGGCATGACTTATCGAGCTACTGGGGTCTGACGTTTACCACCTCTAGGCGAGATATGCGACATATCAGACGAACAGACCGGACCGTACGGTAAGTGTTACTGGTTGGATTCGCAGGAGTGTGAGCGGGCTTGCTCGTCGATCTTCTGATCGCTCAATACCCGGGTGGCCGTTACGTTTAGCAGACCGCTTGCGGCTTGTGGATGCTTGATATGATCATCATCTGCTGCCGGCGTATTGACGAGTCTTTAGAGTCCTACACAGAGGTTTCCTGGCTCAAGCGAAACGAAATAGGAGCGCATATGAGATATGTGCGGGACCGAGAATAATGCGTGTATGTGATACCGTATTCCATTCTCGCGACGAATGTGTCGAATGGTTATATGCGATATAACCTGGTTATCGAATCAAGGATTGATTCGATAAGCCGATACATATCATACTAGTCGGTTATATCCGATATGACCGGATCGTTAAATCAAGTGTTGATTTAATGATTTAGTGCATATTTATATATTTGATATATTACTTTGCATTAACTAGTATTGGTTCACTTTAAAAGGATTTTCTCACTTGAATTGTACACATTGTATATGCGATATAGTTTTGTGCACATGTTTGTATCATGTTTGATGATACATGCTTACTTGGTTAAGTGTAAAGAATCAAACCATGGTTTAAGTTAATGATTAGGGTTTTGATTATTTATTCATTTATCTTTTTCTTATTTATTCATTTTGGAAAAAGGAAAAGATAAATGAATGGTTGTAAGTTTTGTTTTTTAGTTGAAGTTTCTTGAAACTTTGACTTAGTCTCCTTTTTGTTCTTATCCTTAACCCTAACCATTCCATTAACCATGGTCTTCTCTCTACACTTAACTAAGGTTAAAAGTATGATAAGATTTAATTCTTATTCATTTTTATTATTCAACTCATCATATCTTTTTCATCTTCTTCTTCATGAGCAAGAAGAAGAAAAGCTTTCTAGTTCAATGGCAACATGTGAAATCTAGTGAGAAATCCAAAACTAAAGTTTACCCACTTCCTATTTCTTCATCCTCTACCTCTTGCCAAGTAGTAGAGTGTGTTTCCTTCACAAACTTTCAAGGTTTGGTGAAGGTGGAGCTTGATCTAGCGATGCCTCGACGTAGATCATCTTCGGCATGGACATCGACGACCTAGCTCGCTTATTCTTCGACGAAGCCGACGCTAGAGCCCGGGAGTTCACTTGGACAGCGGAGGCACTTCGTTGCGGAGCTATGGAGGTGGACAAACGGATCTACAAAGGTTGTATTTCCGTTATCTTATAGTTTAGTTGTAAACTAGCTTGCTTGTTTCGCCTAAATATCTAGCAAACGATCCGTAGTCGGGTTTGTAGGCACCCGTAAAATTTTATTTGTGCATGTTTGATCACTTGTGAGACTTAACTAGAGTGCCTAGGAACCCTACAGTGGTATCAGAGCCTAGCTAGAGCCTTAGGCGATGCGTAGACGGAATTTGAAGTCCGATCGAACCGAAAACCTACATCCAACTTGCTCTCTGTACTTTTTTCAAATTTGTGGATTTTTGCAAATTAAAAATATGCAGAAAAATAAGCAGGGAAATCTAAGAATTACGGTGCAAAAATTACCTAATGATCCCTCAAAAGTGCGGCGGAACCGCGGCATTAGCGTGCTAATGCGGCCCTTCCGCCGCCGTTTTGTCTTATTAGGCACTCAATTTTGCACAGTAACTCCTATTTTTCAGTGTTGGTTTTCCTGGAATATTTTTTTTCTGAAATCAAGAGTTGAGTATTTTGGGTTGTATAAGGGGTTCGTACATTCGATCGGATTGTCAAATTTTGTCTATGTGTTTTTCCGGATAATTTTTGAATATGTTAAAAAGTTCGACCGGATATAAATACCCAATTTTTCCCCTGTCGGGAAATTTTCAAGTGTTGGATTTTCCATATGTTTAACGACGTTCTAAGTAGTGCAAGTAACGCGATGGTCCCTCTAGAAGACACAAACCTTAACTCGATTATGTGACCGTCTTGAACTGCCCTTTGAACCTTCGGGTTTGGGGCAGTACGGCGTGCCACATGTGAGGCGTTGGCTTGACCCTTCTACGGCTGGACCGTTGGTACTGAGGTACGAACTGAATGTTGTTAGATTTATTTCATGTGTTGATCTGTATCGGGAAAACTTGGGTGTTCGATTGTTCGATCGGAAAGTTTAACATTTTCTGTTTATCTGGAATGTGATACAATAATTGGAATTCACAATAGTTATGAGATAACTAAATAAATATTATAAACATAGCAGTTTAGTCTCACTTGATCGGTTGCCACGGAATTTTGATGAGATCAAAAGTCCGTTGCAATCACGTAGCGTACGCGGATACTCGCCGGGTAAACTTAATAGACAGCCTCACTCCATAGCCCAGACCAAGTGACTGTAGGAGAACCCCGTCGCCGAAAGCATCCGTTCGGGTGCTCGCGGCAGCGGTGTTCCGCCTTGGTGCACTTCGTCGACGGTATCAGGGGTGCGGCCGTCTACTGAAGTTTGCGACGAGCATTCGATCAGGATGTCGGGAATCTTGTTGAATTACCCGACTTGATATTGAAAAGAGTTTTCGATTTTGAGACTAAAATGCGGGGTTTATAATTGTTAGGCATGCGATGTCTAAGTAGTTCATTTGGTCAGGCATGCGATGTCTGAAGAGATTGCGGATTCCAACTGTTGTAGTTTTACACTTTCTTTTCTGTGACCGTAAGTGTAATATGTGATATCGCCGGTTTCGTTGCTATAAGTCAACGACAATTGGGATGCGCATATTTACTTACGTTGATGTCATGAGATGTTATGTGTTGCTGGATATGTTATATTGGATCGTCGTGTTTGAATAGTCGGGGGGTTTTTTATGTGAGATGAGTGTTTTTCATTTTCATTCATGTAAAAACTTGTATGTAATATTCTTTTAATTGGGGCACTTCCAGGTTGCGGAAGTAGTCACCGTTTGTATATTATTTACTTTTCTGCACTAGGATAGACCCAAGGAGGGGAGCACAAGTAACCGGGTTCTGGGGTCCAGTGGGAGACCAACTCGAGGAGTCGAGTCTGGGTCTCCTAACCCTAGAATTGGTAGGGTTGCTTGCCGCTCTCGTAGGGGTCTAGGGGTGTGGGATTGGCTATTCATCACGACCGTGGAATCCGTGTTTTATACTGGCTCGTATTGAAAACACGGACGTCCTAGTATATCCAATATTTCATATGTTTCTTCTGCTGTGTTTTATCTGTGATCATGTGATGTTCTGTGACAGGTATTATATATAGTATATATGATATATTATATAGACGTTACTTATGTTTTACACCCGCGCTAGCCCTGCCCCGCTCTGCCGTTAGTTACCTAACCTAACGGTGCACGAGGGGACATCGAGGCGAATGCGGATGGCATAAGTGTACGTCATATTTATCTGTGATGTTTAGGTAATATAAATGATGGGATATTCATTAATGAGATTAATGAAAGAAAATAAACCTAATTGATGTTGTGGAATCGAATTTCAAAATAAAACAGGTAGCTACAGTTCTTGCTTTGCATCGTGGTGTTCATTATAGAACATCCTGCACCTTATTCGATGAGGAAAGGACCGAGATCCCTTCACCGGGAGTGACTCCTTTAGCAATAACTGGCAGATGCTACAACCCTCGGTTTGTCTTTGATCGCTTCTATAGTTTCCGCTTTGCACAGTGATATATATGATATATCCCGCACCTCATTCGACGAGGAAAGGGCCGACGATCCCTTCACCGGGAGTGACCCCTTTAGCAAAACTAGAAAAGCCTCGAAAACATTCCATTTAAAAACCATTTGATTCCGCAACGAGATCAAGTTCAAAGCGTTAAAGGTTTTCACAAAAACCAGCCGCAACCCTCCGTCATTTTAGGAAGTAGAGTACTTAGTATTCGTGCTGTGTTTGTTGACCATAGTCAAGGCACAGTGTACGGTAGCTAAGTGATGTCTTCCTACACCGCATATGATGCGATTAGTTAGGACAGTCGCGTGACTTTGTTGACCTTAGTTAAGGGTCATGTGGGTGGGTCTAATTAATCACGAAATGACGGGTAGAACTTGACTAGTACTTATGATTTGTTGACCATAGTTAAGGTCATAGGTGCTAGGGGTAAAAACCTTTATCGGAAGTTTCAAGTGTTGGAATTTGCAATGAGATTGCATACCTTCTATGTGATAGTTGGATCCCGATACCCACTGCGAGTAATTGTTACTCCTGGGAGAGTTTTGCACTTTGCAATTAGCCGATCAAGTAGGTGTCTAGAAAGGTGTCAAAGGGGTTACGCCTCTGGGAAAACGAGGTTTACTGTAATTAGGTCCGTGCGAAAGCACGGGGAACCTCCCTCAAAGTACCGACATTGGCCTGGCTGAAAGATTGGCGAACTTGTAGAGTGTAATTAATCCCGGCTAGTCTTTCCTTTTAGGGTTTGAAGGAAGATTTGATAAAAACAGTGGGAGCCATCCTGATTAGATAAAATATATAACCAATCTGATCTTGCTAGAGCGCACGCAGAGTGTTTTCTTCTCTCTCTCTCCTGGTAGCGACCATATCACGCCTTAATCAAGATAATAATACGGATGTATTGACCGAACCCGCTTGTTATACTGAGCTGGGGAACGTTGGTCCCGCTCCAACTTATAATTGTTATAAGACAGAGTAGGAAATAGGGGAATACCAGAATTCCCGTGCCGCCCAAACGAAGAGAGTGCATGCTGATGCATCATCTTCGGGTGTGTTCATTATGTAGAACTGTTTCTCTGTATTCTCTACGTCCTGGGTATGTGATACCAGATCAGGATCCCAGATATGTAATATGTTACATAGGGCTACAGAAAGGTAGAAAACTGAGAACGGGTGATAAGTTTCATGAGACAGAAACCGGGGCAAGTGTTGCAGCCAAGTCTGTTGGTCACTGTCACCCTGTATTACCAGTACATTGATTCTGAACAAATGCTATTAGATACCGAACCTGATATACAAAATCATATCAGTCTCTTTATTAGTAAAGAAGGATATAATTTTGTATTGATGGATAATGTTTTGAACATTTCCTATATCAAAAGTCGATCGGTTCAGGCACGCTATCTAAAAGCATTGACGTTCTAAATCAAACTACAGTTCCTAGTATACAGAACACACACAAGAAGAAGAGTTCAGAAATGAACGAATTCTTCTTGAGGCATTGTAGACTAGGTCATATCATTGCGACCCGACTGGCTGAAGTTACATTTAGATGTATATTTAAATCAGTTTGAATTTACATCTTGTGAAACTTGCCAGTCATGTCACAAAGATTATATGACCATAGCTCTGTTTATTGGAAACAGAGAAAGAGTTAGTAAACTCTTGGGACTGATACATGATGATGTATGTAAGATCTCCTGTCTACACATGCCAGGACTGGTTCTTTATACTTCATTATATTCTCTGATAATCTCTCAAGATTCAGTCATATATTCTTGTTGAAATATAAGTCCGAACCTTTTGAGGTATTCACAGAATATAAGTAGGAAGTAGAGAACCAAAATACGGGTATAAGTATTATGTCCTGTGATAAGATCAGGGAGGAGAATACTTGTGCATGGCATTTCTGGACTATTCCAAAAGAAAATGAGATTCTCTCTCAGCATTACTCCTCCGTATAAACCATAGCACGATGGTATATCGGGGCGGAGCAATCACACCCTATATGATAAGGTGTGCTCTATGATGAGTATTACTGAGTTACCTATTTCCTTTTGGGGTTATGCACTTGAGAAGCTGCATACCTATTGAATTAGGTTTGAATCAAATCAGTGCCTACCACTCCATATGAGATATGGTATGGGAAGAACCCATCTCTTAAGCGAGATAAGATTTGGGGTTGTCCGGCCTATGTCAAAAGCAAAATCCGGACAAGATCGAGGCAAGATCAGTTCTGTAGAACTGGAAAGGTTCCAGCTGTACAAAACTGCTAATGATTTGACAGAACCAAAGGACTCAATAGATTCCAACGAACCTCAGCCTCTTCGCCGATCTAGTAGGATTCCTCATCCGCCTGAGAGATACCTCGGTTTCTCGATGACAGTGGGAGCAAGGATTGCATCATGAGATGATGACCCAACTAGTTTCGAGCAGGCCATCGAGAGCAGGGACTCTGTAAGAATGGCTGGATGCTTAGCGATCTGAGATGGAATCCATGTACACCAGCAAAGTATGGACTTTAGCTGCTATATCTGAAGGGTTAAATCCCCGTCAGGAGCAAGTATATCTTGAGAAGATTACTTGGTTTAGATGGAAACGTTGAGACTTTCAAAGCTAGACTTGTTAAAGGTTTTCGTCATCGACCAGGCGTGGATAATGATGAAACCCTTTTACAGTAGCTATGCTTAATTCTATCCAGATCCTACTTACCACGGCTACATACCATGACTACGATATCTGGCGGTTGGGTGCCATGACTGCTTTTCTAAATACTGATTTAGAAGAGAACGTCTATAAGAACACAGCCAGAGGTCTTCGTAAACAGTGGGAGCAGCGGAAACGTGTGCAAGTTGCTTTACATGATGAAGCAGGCATCGCGGAGTTGGAACGTCTGTTTTGATGTGATAGTCAAAGTGTTTGACTTCATCAAAATGGTAGACGAACCTTGTATATACAAAAGGGTAGTAGAGAGTAAGGTGGTCATCTTCGTATTGTACGAAGACAACATACTCTTGATAGGAAAAGAGTTTCCTATACTATGATCGGTCAATCTCCTATTATCACAAGGATTCTCCAAATAGAATAAAGATGATACCTCCTAAATCCTGAGATTTGGACCTATGAGATAGATCTAAAGGGATATTAGGGTTCTCACTAGGTATAGTGAGATTGTATCAATCGATCCTGGGGAGAATCACTGGAAGTGTTCCAGGGTGATAAAGACGACTGAATGTCAGTCACAGGCATTGTCTTTACCCTCAGTAAAGGGACGGTATGTTGGAAGATTTCCAAGCTAGATACCGTGACAAACTAGACGATAAAGGCTGGTAACATCGCTATTAAAGATACTACCAAAGAGGAAGTTTGGGTGTATATTAGTTCATAAGATGAACTAGGTTCCTGCCATTGTATGACAATGGAAGTGTGGCTTTGGCCCTTGGAACCTTGGTCCCATCAGTGACCCAGACGTATTCTGAGGCAGCATCACCTGATCGTGGAGATAGTTGATCTCCAGGGTGATCGAGGTTAGGAGAGTAGACTCAGAGGACAACACGGCGGATCCACTCACGAAGGCCTTTTTCCCAAAGAGAGACACTTTTATGGGATGGTTGAGTATGAGATACTACAACCACTGCTACAGATGGCCCTAGTGCAAGTGGGAGATTGTTAGTTATATGTATGCCCTAGAGGCCATTACTGTACATTGGATGTATATTGTAGTGGATGCTGGGACATATATAGGAAGGACTTTCTTGCTCGACATGATAGTACGCTATCTGGTTGCACTTTATCTTAACATGTATACTTTCTGTCTCTCTGATTACATGTTGATAAAGCCCATAGGATGTGTACTCGACTTCCAGGACTATGATGTAGATCATACTAGTGGGGCCTGGGTAGTCCATGAGTACATCCTTGAAATGTTCCTAGTCGAGGGAATATCGAGACGGGGCATCGATATTCCAGAGTAGACTAGCGCATATCTTCTCGACCCATGCGATGGGCGATGGATGATCCCATATCCATTGGTGTTTGACATCGAAGATGGTATGCGGGTGCTCAGTGGAGACTGGGTACACTGAACGGACTCGCCGAGAACTCCCAGATGGTATTATACCTCACGTCAGATGGCAGTTCTCTGGTGACACTGGTACAGCTTAGTCTGTTGACCCGAGATCGTCATAGAGTCTTGTGTGTCTCCCACTGTGCTTTGATTTCCACCCTACCACGGCTCTACTGAGTCGTGCAAATAGGTGGTTTTTGGGTACAATCCCGATTCACATGGAGGCAATGAGCGATAGGAGGGGATTCGTCTCTCCCGGTATTGGGGGTTGATGTTGTGCTATGCTCGACTGGCCATAACAGGAAATCCCTGGCCAGGGTTGCAGTGATATACTGGTAAGAGTTATCAGTAGTTTCACGAATGTTATGGACCTCAAGTCGGCATGACTTATCGAGCTACTGGGGTCTGACGTTTACCACCCCTAGGCGAGATATGCGACATATCAGACGAACAGACCGGACCGTACGGTAAGTGTTACTGGTTGGATTCGCAGGAGTGTGAGCGGGCTTGCTCGTCGATCTTCTGATCGCTCAATACCCGGGTGGCCGTTACGTTTAGCAGACCGCTTGCGGCTTGTGGATGCTTGATATGATCATCATCTGCTGCCGGCGTATTGACGAGTCTTTAGAGTCCTACACAGAGGTTTCCTGGCTCAAGCGAAACGAAATAGGAGCGCATATGAGATATGTGCGGGACCGAGAATAATGCGTGTATGTGATACCGTATTCCATTCTCGCGACGAATGTGTCGAATGGTTATATGCGATATAACCTGGTTATCGAATCAAGGATTGATTCGATAAGCCGATACATATCATACTAGTCGGTTATATCCGATATGACCGGATCGTTAAATCAAGTGTTGATTTAATGATTTAGTGCATATTTATATATTTGATATATTACTTTGCATTAACTAGTATTGGTTCACTTTAAAAGGATTTTCTCACTTGAATTGTACACATTGTATATGCGATATAGTTTTGTGCACATGTTTGTATCATGTTTGATGATACATGCTTACTTGGTTAAGTGTAAAGAATCAAACCATGGTTTAAGTTAATGATTAGGGTTTTGATTATTTATTCATTTATCTTTTTCTTATTTATTCATTTTGGAAAAAGGAAAAGATAAATGAATGGTTGTAAGTTTTGTTTTTTAGTTGAAGTTTCTTGAAACTTTGACTTAGTCTCCTTTTTGTTCTTATCCTTAACCCTAACCATTCCATTAACCATGGTCTTCTCTCTACACTTAACTAAGGTTAAAAGTATGATAAGATTTAATTCTTATTCATTTTTATTATTCAACTCATCATATCTTTTTCATCTTCTTCTTCATGAGCAAGAAGAAGAAAAGCTTTCTAGTTCAATGGCAACATGTGAAATCTAGTGAGAAATCCAAAACTAAAGTTTACCCACTTCCTATTTCTTCATCCTCTACCTCTTGCCAAGTAGTAGAGTGTGTTTCCTTCACAAACTTTCAAGGTTTGGTGAAGGTGGAGCTTGATCTAGCGATGCCTCAACGTAGATCATCTTCGGCATGGACATCGACGACCTAGCTCGCTTATTCTTCGACGAAGCCGACGCTAGAGCCCGGGAGTTCACTTGGACAGCGGAGGCACTTCGTTGCGGAGCTATGGAGGTGGACAAACGGATCTACAAAGGTTGTATTTCCGTTATCTTATAGTTTAGTTGTAAACTAGCTTGCTTGTTTCGCCTAAATATCTAGCAAACGATCCGTAGTCGGGTTTGTAGGCACCCGTAAAATTTTATTTGTGCATGTTTGATCACTTATGAGACTTAACTAGAGTGCCTAGGAACCCTACAAAGACGATGTCGCCTTCCTCTTCTTCCTCATCCGAAGTCCACGCGAGGGGTACCAATACGCAAACATGTATAATATCGTAAACTGAATCACGGTCAAAAATCAAAACGACGCACGAAACGCGCATAGGTTAAAACCTATGTCCCGCTCATGCAAAAGGACCAAATATCGCTCGATATCGGCGTACAAACGCCGATTGATCGAGATAAATATCAACAAACAACTTGTAGTTTAAAAACTCGTTACTTATAATATAAAACATGATTTAATCCATCAAAACCCTAAAAATCAATCAAATCGTCCGATTTTGAAAAACCCGAAAATGCCAATTTACCGTTTTACTTCAAAACTTGACATTTAAATGAAACTAATGGTCATAAAACTCATTAAATAGCATAACTAGATTATACAACCCATTACTATATTTTTAAGGCCCCAATTGTATTGATTGGAAAATTCTAGTTTGCAAACTTGCCCGATTTCGATACTTTTAAGCAAAATTTCACAATATCACAACTATACTTGATTTTCCATGAATTAATGTATTAAACTACAATTCATGATGATAATAATATAATGAAATCATAATTTAGATTTTAAACCTCATTTATTTAAGAATTTCCAAATTCTAGTTAGCAAAAAATAGCATTTTTATTACTATTTTTCAATTATCAATAGAAACTAGTAACCAATTTGAGTTTTTCATTCCACTAACAAGTTAATATCCTCTTTAAAATCATAATCTAGTGTCACAAACATTAATTGGAATTTTATCTCACCCATATATATAACTTATAGAAATCTAGTTTGCAAAAATACTTAATTTAAACAAATTGGAATGAACAAATTATAATTCAATAACCATACAAGATTTTCCACTTCTAAAAATGTTAAACTAGTTATTATAACCCTAATTAATTAATAAAAATTCTTTATTTTCCCCACTTAATTTAACCTAGAATGGTCTAGAACCATGGATAAATTTGAAAATAAATTTTGCATGAAACACACTTGATTCCAATATGTAATGGTTCACTTTTGCAAATTAAACCCATTAAAATTTGTAATTTACACTAATTTAGTGTAAAAATAAATCTTATGTTAATATTTGAAATAATTAATTTAGGAAAAATATTTAATTGAACTAAAAATTTATAAGTGGCTAAATAAAGACCATTTACTAGCAATTACATAATTAAAATAGGTATTTTCAAATTTATAATGAAAAAAATTACGGTTTAGTTTTACGAAAACTACGTTTTACTTTACCGAAAATCATAAAATTCACTTAAAAATTTTATTTATTTGTTTATTTTAAAACGTTACAATCTTCCCCCCTTTGAGAAATTCGGTCCCCGAATTTAAATTAAAACTCGCCGCAATTACTAAAACATTCAGCCAAAACACTCAAATTGTCGGAGCTCCGAAATCTTCAATACATAACTAAAATCAACTCCGTCAAGCATAACACAATCATCGGAGTTATGGCGAAAATAAAATATCAAAACCCAATACGAAAACCAATATAATATACATCAAAACTACAACTTATATATAGTGCGCATCATAGTAAAATCGTCCAATTATCTGGATAAAGAAACATGCAAGAACCCCTTTTTAAAAATCGCCGTGTGATGCACGTGTCACGGCATAAGTAGCGGACGTTTATTTTAAAAAAAAATAGCTATATATATATATATATATATATATCTTTTATTTAACACACACGTCCCGCTTGGTTACTAAATCAACTAGTAATGATTATAAAAGCATACTGCTTAAACTGAATTCAATCCCAATCACATCATAAAAATATCATGTGCGTCCGGTGCGCACTGAAATCGAAACCAAATACAGATGCCACGAATACACATAAAAACAAAACTGAGTGCAACACGTGTGCACAAAAAACATCTGTCAAGTGCAACAGGCGTGCATGACTCAATATCAGGTGCATCTAATCTGCACAAAACCTCGATTTAGTGCATCTGGTGTGCACAAAATCGCATCAAGTGCGCCAAGTGTGCGCAAGAATCTCAATCAGGTGCACATGGTGCACGAAAACATACACCGAATATCAAAATCGAACTCACAGTACGAAAGTGCATGAAAACTAGGTCGAAGCTTATGTCAAAATCATGTGTAACCATATGCACTAAATCAAATCAAAATCTCAAAATGTATTAAAACCAAATCAAGTGCACTGGGTATGTAGTAAACAACATCAATACAAATGATATATGAAACACAAATAGAATGTAATGAAGGTACACATAAGAAATACCAATCGTAGAACAAAGTCCTCAAAATACCAAAATCCAATCAACGAAAAGATGAAATTCAAATCACCAAATCACAATCGTAAACACTATCGTCAATGTATGCCTCTTTCCTCTGATGTCGACTATTTCGAACTCGTCTCTTCATAGGTGTGCTGACTGCGCTACCAACGGCAATACTCATCTCTAGAGTCTCCCACGTAGTCGATCCCTTCACCTGATATCCGGACTACATTAAACTTTTCGATCGATTCATCAAAATCCCATAATTCTCCGAGAGCTCAACACTCAAGTACAGTTTAAAATATCCGGTACATACTCCAGCATCGATGGTCCAGCCGTAGAAGGGCAAACCCAAGCCTCACTAATGGCACCGCGGAACTGCCGTAAACCCTAAGGTTCAAGGGCGTTCTCGTGGTCATTATGTCGAGTTAGGATTTCATTCTTCTAGAGGGTCCATCGAAATACCTGCATGTTCTTCCGAATACCTTAGACTTGGGAAAATGGTTTTTCTGATAATCGTTCGAACCCTTTAACTTCGTCTGGACACCATGTGAATACCCTTCGTCCGCACGCTAAACAATGCTCCAATCCTCAAGAATAACCAATAACCTAATGGTTATCTCATTCGGCCGCAGCTCCCTCTGCCCGTGCACCCGTGGTAACAGAAACTACCCTCCGATATCTACGAAGATAGATCAAAGGAACGAATGAAATGCGGTGCAAACAAATGTACATCCTAAGGCTACTTAAGAAGAGTAGCTTATCGTAAGTATGCCGCGAATCATACCCACGGTACGTCACTCAACCTAAGTCGCCTACTCCATCAACCAAGGGTCACCTAGACTTATACAAGGTTAAACTTAGCGCTCTGATACCAACTTTGTCACGACCCGAAAGTATGGAACGTGACCGGCACTTAGATTACGAAGCCTCTAGACGCTTCGTAATCTAAGTGCCGGTCGCGTTCCGTACTTTCGGGTCGTGACAGCATTGCATCCAGCCATTTTATTGAGTCACCGCTCTGAATGGCTTGCTGGAAGCTAGTAGGGTCATCTTCATCAATGGCACAATCCTCTCTATCCCTATCTATGAGAAAACCGTAGTATCTCTCAGGCGGATGAGACGTCCTACTACTCCTGCGGAGGTGTGTGGGAATGTCCAATTCTTCTTGAACTACTGGTTCTACCAAGCTTTCAGTAATAGCTTGTGGTTCTGGAATTTCTTCCAGTTCTACTACGCTCCCACTTGTTCCTTTTTCTAAAGACTGATGTTCCAGAAAGTGGGCATAACGAGAAACAAAAACCTTTTGTTCCTCTGCGTAATAGAAATAATATCCTTTGCAATTCTTCGGATATCCCACAAACTTACACTGTACTGATTGTGCCTCGAGCTTGTCCACTTGCTGCTTTTTTACAAAAGCTGGACATCCCCATGTCTTAAAGTGTTTTAAACAGGGTTTGGTCCCACTCCATATCTGATATGGTGTGGTAGGCACAGTCTTGGTGGGAACTTGGTTCAAAAGATATGCAGCTGATTCTAGTGCATATCCCCAGAATGATCGCGGTAACTTAGCGTTACTCATCATGGAACGAACCATATCTAATAGGGTTCGATTCCTCCTTTCTGATACACCGTTGTGTTGTGGTGTGTATGGAGGAGTAAGCTGAGAGAGAATTCCATTCTCTTTTAAGTAACCCAGGAACTCAGTACGTAAGTATTCACCACCTCGATCAGATCTCAGTGACTTTATACTCTTGCCTGTTTGTTTTTCCACTTCATTCCTGTATTCTTGGAATTTCTCAAAGGCCTCGGATTTATGCTTCATTAAGAAGACATATCCATACCTAGAGAAATCATCTGTAAAAGTAATGAAGTAGGAATAACCACCTCGCGCATGTGTAGACATTGGATCGTATACGTCACTGTGTACGAGTCCCAAGAGCTCGCTTGTTATTACTCCGTGTCCAGTGAACGGAGTCTTTGTCATCTTTCCTTTGAGACAAGATTCACAAGTAGCATAAGATTGATATTCGAACGGATTCAAATATCCTTCTCTATGTAACTTAGTCAACCTTTTCTCATTGATGTGACTAAGTCTACAATGCCATAAGAAAGCCTGATTTATTTCTGGAGACTTTCTTTTAAGTGTGTTCTGGACATTGAAAACCTGAGCTTGACTTAATACGTATATACCATTATCTAATGTACCGGACCCAATCAGAACTTGATTTAGGTGGATGTTAACTACATCTCTTACGAATGTAAAATCATATCCCTCTCTTGAAAGTGAGGACACTGATATGATATTACAAGTCACAATAGGTACATACAGACAGTTACGTAGAATCAATATCTGCCCACTTGTCAAACCTAGACGATATTCTCCCACGGATTCAGCGTCCACGCTCATTCCATTTGCAACTCTGAGAGACAAATCACCTACCTTCATAATTCTACGGTTTCTCAAAGCATGTAATGAATTACGGATATGAGATCCTGCTCCGGTATCTAGTATCCAGGAAGTAGGGTTAATTGACAAACAGTTCTCAATTACAAACACATTTGAGGCTGAAGCCACAACATGCTTCGTATCCTGGCTACTGGCTTCTAAAGCCCTGCAATCTTTCTGCCAATGCCCAATCCCATAACAATAGGAACGTCCCACTTTTACTACATTCAGTCCCAAAACTTTTGCCCATCTCTTTCCTTCCACTTCCCTAGTTTCCTTCAAGGTAGTAGGTAGAGACTGTAGAATCAAGTCAGTATCTGACCTATTTTCCAACGTGGTCTTCAGGTCCTGGAGCTCATCAATATAGCTAGTCATTGTAAGGACGTTGTCCCCTACAGATGACCCGACAGTCAACCTCGCTTGAATTAATTCGGTCGAGATCTCATATCTTGCGATATGAGACTGCTCTCCATATAAATCTTTGTTATGGAGAAAGATGGAAACTGAGTCCATCTTCTCGTGCTGCTTCTGGTATACACCATCAACTGAAGCTAACCCGAGGGACTTAGCTTTCGCTTTATCTTTTTCCCTTGTCTGACGGATATCCATATCCGCGACAGTGGAAACTGGACCTGGGACGGCGGGATCTTGAGTAGTAATAGGGTGGTCCAGCTTGTCATAGCCAATGGACATCTGGACAGATCTTTGCCAGTTATATAAGTCAAATTCAGTCAGTTTGTTATCTAGATGTAACCTATGTATGGTCACAAGGTCGCTGCAATTAAGAGAGAGAGAAGAAAACATTTTAGCATGATGCTATTGCAAGTTTTAGATTGGTTTTAAGTTTATCTAAATAGGATGGCTCCTACTGTTTCTCGAATCCTTCCTCAAACCATAAAAGAAGAATTAGTCAGGATAATTCTCACCGTACAATACTTGCTTAATCGTTCAGCTAGGCCAGTGTCGATACTTCGAGGGAGGTTTTCCAACGCTTTCGCGAAGTTCCTTAATTAAATAAACTCTTTTCCATGGGGGCGTAGCCCCGCTGACACCTTTCTAGGCACCTACTTGGTTTATAGCATTGATCGTTAAGTGACGAATCTCCTGATAAGTAGTATATACTCACAGTAGGATCGGGATCCAAAATATCATTGTATGATAATGTTGAAGGAATCCTACCAACATTCATCAAACTCCAAAATGGTATGCTCTCACTGCAAATTTCAGTTTCTTTAGAAATTCCCGATATAAATTTTTTGCCCCATACTCTTATGACCTTGACTAAGGGCCAAAATGTCATAAGTCACATGTCAAGTTCTACCTGTCATTATCCTGGTTAATTTGAACTCACCCGTATATACTCTTGACTAAGGGCCAAGAAAAGTAATACGACTGTCCGAAACCAACGCATCTATCTATGCAACAAATGAATACCCCAGCAGTTACCAAACACTATGCCTTGACTAAGGGCCAAAATACATAGCTTGAATACTACTGAATACCCAAATGAAATGACGGAGGGCTACGAATGGTTTTGGCAAAACCGTGAACGTAGTGAACTTGATATAATCGAAGGAACCTGATACTTTTTAAAAGGCGTGGTTAAAGCTTCGCAATTAAAAAATCTGATCTTTTTTAAAAATAACTGATTGGTTTTTTTTAAATTTGTTCCAACGATTCAACTTTGGTTTATTTTCTTTGCATTATAATAATGTGTCCCATCATTGCAGAAAACAACAAAAATACCACGCCCTCTTATGCCATCCGCATTTGCCACTGGGTCCCGTCATCGCCCGTTAGGTTACTTAACTAACGACAGAGCGGGGGCTGGGCTAGCGCGGGTGTAAAACATAAGTGATGTCTAATAGGTATCATATATAGATATTGTACATTCGTCAGACGCAATAATAAGCATTCCAGATCACTGATGATCTTTATTAGATATACTAGCAATCCGCATTTGCTTTGAGCCTGCAATAAAAGACGGATTACACAGTTGTGATGAATAGCCATTACCCCACCCTAAACCCCTATGGGTACGGTAAACTACCCGCCAAGTACCCGAAATGAAGCGGTCTCCCTCAACAACGTGAGTAGGCCACTAAACACTTCGACGTACCTGGTAGTTTGTGTACCCCACCTTGGGTCTATCCTAGGAGCAAAAACAGTAAAAAGAAATAATACAACGGTGGCTACAACCGCAACCTGGATGTGCCCCGCAAAAGAATATTACATCAAATTACATTTACATTGAATGAATGAATATTAAACACGTCTCAAACCCCGGCTAATCATCATAACAGTCCAACACAGTTCATATACACAAACAGTAAACATTTCAGAAATGTGCAACCCCCTGCCAACCGACATACTAGCAGTTAGGGGAGGTTTATGAACACATTAAATATTACAGATAAAAACCCAATTAGCAAATATCTTAGAATATCGATCGATTACCATATTCCGTGTCTACCCAAAAAGCAAACCTTTACTGAAGTAACCTGGGTAGAAACAGAACATACTGGAAAACAGAACACCAAAATATATGAATATTAGAGCAAATCCGAGTCAACGCCGAGTTGACTCGGCGGCGGATCCGCGGCCAAAAGCACCATATGGCCGCGGATCCGCGGCCGTTTTGTTGTGTTGTGATCTCGTATTTTCCCAGTATTCATATAATTTCCTGCTGTGAAATTTAAGGTATGTCAAATAATTTTTTAGAAACTTTTAAAATTAACAGAAACTTGGGATTTCCGGGGTTTCGTTTTCGCGTTTTCCGTCGATCGAACTTATAACTAGTTGCTAACAAGCTAGTAATGGTTTAGTTGGCTCTGATACCACTGTAAGTCCATGTCACGCACCCCACGAACTTGCGGGGAGGCGGAATATATGAAAAACGATTATCAAAGCTTCATAACACGGACTTGAGCGCATGAATCGTTATCTAAACCATTGCTAACTATCAACTAGAGGTTTAACTACTCGGATTCGAAGTTATACTTCACGTTACATGTCCTTCGGGTCTTCATCGCTGTCCTCCACTCCTCGTAGGCTCCTTGGAACATCGGCACCTCAACGGCCTCCTCGAATCAAAGACGATCCACCCGAAAGCTCCTACGCCAAGCTTAATCTCAAACTTGAGATAACTAGGTTACTTAAAGTGCTAATCTAAGCTACCTAGGGGATATAGAGTGAGGTTATGGATGTATTAGTCTAGCTAACCCTTGATCTCAACTCATGAGAGGTTAGGGTTAGGGTTTGAAGAATGAGAGAGCTTGAGGAGAGAGAAGGTGAAGATGATAATGAAATTAGATAATGATCTATCATAATATATATGAAGCATTATTTATTTATCCAAAAATGAAATAATAGAATTAACAACCATGCTTCATAAATATCTATGAGTGATTCATCTCCATGAGTCATTAAGCATTTATGATGCATTAATGACATGGATGAATCACACAAATGAGTCACTAATCTCATTTAATGCAATGCCACCTTACCCCCCAAGTCACCACTCTTCTAGAAGCTTCCCGAAAAATTACGAGAACGCCCCTTCAATCTGTGAAAACACGGAAAAATTTTAGACTGTATAAATCCAATAACCCGATACTAGAATCTGGCTTAAACCAAAGCTGGCTAGTAAAACTGTCCGAAAAGTCGTATGTGCGTAAACACACGTATGCGTCCGAACCCTTGTCGTAAAACCATACGACCTCTATATCGTTTCTCCTGGAGCAGGGAAACTCTCTGTATGGGACTCTAAAGACTCGACACTACGCTGGCAGTGGGTTTAACCACAGACCGCAAGCGGCACTAGCTGTACGTAACGGTCCCCAGGTAGATGTCGATAAGAAGGACGATGAGGAAAATCATCCGAACTCCTACTGAGCCTGACGTGACAATCTCCATACATTCCAGTCTGTTCGTCTAAGACTATCGCATATCGAGCCTAGGGGCGGCAAGCTTCAGCCCCCTAATAGCGGTATAAGTCGTGTCGGAGCGAAGCCCATTACACCCTGAGAAGCTACTGGAACCTACCAGTATATCTCGCTTGCCCTGGCCAGGGACTTTGCATAATGGCTCTCTGACACAGCGCGATATCATCTCCCAATACCGGGAGAGACGAATCCTGTCTAACTACTACTGCCTCCAAGTGCTCGGGACTGCACCCAACTGCTACCTGTTTGCACGACTCCTTTGAGCCGTGGTAGGGTAGCAATCTAAGAACAGTGGGACACACTCGAGGCGAAGTAGCAGTGTCAAGTCTGCGGACTATGCTGTACTCATGTCACCTGGGAACAGTTAACTGACGACGGGTATAATACCATCTAACAGTTCCCCTGCGAGTCCTGTCCGGTATACCCGTAACCTAACGAGCACCTGTATACTATCTCCAGTACGACGTACTGATGGCTATGGGACAGACCATTTCCCCAACTGTGATGAGAAGAGTTCACACTAGTCTACTCTGGAGTATCGATGCCCTGTCTCGATAATCCTATGACTAGGGACCTGTATAGGATGTTGCTTATAGACTACCCAGCCCCCACTAGTGTGACTGCTATCACAACGTTGGTAATCAAGCAAAGAACCTATGGGCTCTACTAATATGTATAAGTGATACGTTACAAGAAACATATGCACATATTAAAGTAGACACAAACCAAGTAGCATACTACCATTTTTAGCAAGACTGTATATACAACTGTGAATATCCCAAGCTTCCATTAAGTAATATACAATCTAGTATGATACAATAATGGCCCCTAGGGTATATACACTAACAGTGTTTTCCATGGAGGTTAGGGTAAGGATCGATAAAGGAAAGACAAGAATCTAGAGGAAGAAACACCTTCCCGAATAGATCTAATCCCCTTTATTGATAATTACCATAACTCCTCTTAGATCCTAATTTGGGCATAGAAAGCATTGAGATTTATTTACATTTCCAAACCTACCCTAAACCTAACCCTAGCAAGATTTAGATCCAGATAATCTTAGTATAGATAGATTTAGTTTTTAGATTTAATAAATCAATCCGACACCCATCGGAATTAACTCGTTAGAGCGATTAGGAAAACACAAAATCCCTGTGGACCGACCCGTACTCACCGGCTAGCTACCAAGTGACGCCGTTCTTGATTGCGGTTTAGAAATATTTTTGACATACGAATCAAATGGCGCCGTTGCTAGGGATGGCGTGTTATTTTCTTTTTGCGATTTCGGGTTAATCTAAAATTGAAAAATCAAAAAAACTAAAAAAATTAAAAATATATAAAAATTTATCATTTTGTTGTTTTGTGAAGGGTATTTTGTTTGTTTTGCAGGATCTACAATGAAATTCAGATCTGGAATAATCCAGAGATCGAAACAGAAAGATAAAGATCTGAACAACAGAGGATTTCCATAACAGAACCATAGAAGAAATCGGGAGAACTGAACCGCCGACTCCGCCGCCTTTCCGCAGCGCGAACCCCCTTCCGACCGCTGAACCGCCGCGACCTGCTGACGTAAACGCATGAAATTCCCTCTGTTTGGTTTAATTCTCTCCCCTCTGCAAATCCCAATATATCTTTTGTAAAATCTCCTGCAGGATTCTTTGCGCTTAAAAAAATATTTCCCCTTCCAATAACAAATCTTGTGCAGGATTCTTTTTGCTGCACTTAAAATAAAATTTGATTGCAAGTGCTTGTTACTGTTTTGCATATATTTAATCTGAATTTAAGGGGCTTGAGACCAATCCAGATTGGGTGGGGATTTCATCACCCTTCTAAGGACCCCAGAAATCACATAAGGCATTTTGCATTGATCATATTTAATTAAAAAATACTAGACTCAGCCCTAAGGACGTCGCGCTCAATAGGACAGAGTACTGGTTGTAGGCATCGGCCGTTGATCCTAACCTGATTTTGCGGTGTCTAGGCAAGTGTGTCTAAAGCGAGTGGTTACTTAATTAGGGCCACTACTTGTAGTGGAGAGCCTCCCACTCACCTGGCACTTACCTGGCCGCAATTGGCGGTGAAGAAGCAATTTGAGGTCATATTTCTAGCCCTTTGGAACAGTTAGGAGCTGTCTAGCTGACCTAGGTGACCCTAGATCTAGGCCTGATTGTGCATTTGTGGTTGCTTGCATTTGTGACAAAGCCATTTATAAAAAATCTTTTTTGCAAACAGTTCCAAATAAAGAGAAAAAGAAAAAAAAGGAAATTTTTTTATAAAAACTTGCAAAATTTTGTCGCTAAGAAATCCTTGCACCCCACTTACACGCACCTTCTTTCTCTTCTCCTTCAGACATCATGGGTACCCCACCCCATAAATATCTTGCCGAACTTTGCTACCCTGAACCAAACTTTGCCGCTTACGCGAATTGTTTCAGTCGATTTAAGGACGACCCCTCCATGCCCAAAATTTCTTTGAAAGATCATATAGAAGCGTCTAGGAGAAACAGTTCGACTATGCAATCCACTTTGTATCAACCATTTCAACCTTCACCACCTTCGTACGTTGATACTACCTTTTCGAGTCTTATTGTAACTCTGAAACCCTTGTCTATTGCTGAACACATTGAACAATCTCGTAGCCGATCTTTCACTCCTCTCAACACATCTAGTTCTAGGGATCAACAAGTCCATTCACCTTTTTATCCAAATATTAATCCTATTCCTGTCCAACCATCCAATTCCTACCAGTCCTACCCGACTTTCCCACCTTCACTAGACATTGCTTCTACACAGCCATTTGGGAGTTTCACGTATCCAAACAATTTTGAATCTTTTACCGAAACCCCTTCACAACCCATGTCTAGTCTAGAACAGTCGTTGGAGGCATACATTGCAGCAACAAACCGAATGATGAGGAATGTGGATGCATCCATAGCCGCCCTTATACAACCTAATAAACCGGTAGCTAGTTTCCAACTAGCTCCAAAAATTCCAATGTATGATGGGGCGGTTGGACAAATTGATAATTTGAGTGGAGAAAGTGAGTTAAACGCCCTTCCAAATCAAACCTACCCATACCCAATTGAATTCAACAACTCCAGTTTTCAAACATGTGTCCAAAATGATGAGTTGTGCGACTTTGTAGTGATTGATTTGCCAGATTGTGAAGAATCCCTTTCGAGTGAAACCACCCTTAATCCTTTCGATCTTTACACCTCCAATTTAGAACCTGAATTGATAAAGATCCATGCTTTTGATGAGGTGTCCGAAAAAATTGATTTTCACTTGATTTAGGATATAGACGCCGAGAATATTGTGGATGATGAACCCGTTGATTTGACTGAAATTTTATCCCCAATTCATAATCCCGAGTCATTAAATGTTTCTCCCGAATTTCATATGCATCTTGATTTTGATGATAAAGGCATGGGTAAGCTAAATTTTGAGGAGAATTATAAGGATAATATTGAGGAGAGTATTGAGGATAATATTGAGGTTGAACCATTTTTGTTTGATGCGTCGGAATTTCCAATTCATCCTCTTGAACCTTTAACTAAATCACCCTCCTTCCTTTCCATCGTTCCGACCACGCCTAATATCACGCTTGAAGACTGTAAGCTTGAAAAATTTCTCTTTGAATCTGACGCAGTTCTCACAGACGATAATTATTACGGGCGTTTCACTTTTTCGGACGATTTTGAAAACTCACCTTCCGAGTTTGAGTCCTTTACATTTTCAGATGAGTTAGTTGAACCATCGGACTCGGTCGGTTAAAGTCATTTCGAACCATTGATGGAATCCTTCAAGTTCGAGACAGATTACTTAGGTGAGATTAAGACTATCCCTAAATCACTCCCTTTCGTCCTTCCTATCGTTTCGACCATGCAAGACTCTGTCGCGTTTCCATTTTCAACGGAAGGTTTACCAAGTTCGACGTACCCATGCTTTCTTACGAATCTTGAGGGATTTGACCCCATTTCTCAATGGGTTGATAGATTAGCACAATCGCTTTTAACACATCGGTCATCACAAATTGTGCTAATTTATTCACTCGATTTACACCCTCAAGATCGTGCTACACTTCTTTCTCTTTTCCGCCATTCTCCTCCTCCACTGAGATCGTATACCGTTTCTATCTCCACACGGTCTCGTGTGTTTCTCATTTCTTTCCTTTACACTCCATTCTTTCATCAGCCCTACCATTATCACGATAAAATTTTTGAATGGTTGGTACTAACCTTTGGCCTGTGTAAGGCCTTGTTTAGTTTGGGGAGGACCTTGTTGTATATATGTATATATATTAAGACAAAAAAAATTCAAAAAATAAATAAATATTTTTTATAAATAAATAAACAGGGGAGTGCCGTCATTCTCAATCCTCTTGGTGTGGCATGACAGTGAGGACACTGTCAAGTTTAAGTTTAGGGGTATGCTCGGTAAGACTTCGTCCTTCGCATTCATGTGTATATTTTTGCATTTGCATACTTATTTTAAAACCCATAAAAATTTGAAAAATTTCAAAAATTATAAAAATTAAAGTATTCAATTTTGGCTAAAATTGACTAGAGTTTGACAAAAAGGTTAACTAGTTAGGAATAACTAGATCTTAGACTTAGTAAATTAAAAAGCCTAAAAATAACCTTTCTTAAAGTCTAATAGTAGAAAGTATATGTCTTTGTATTTTATTTAGAAATAGGCAAATTTTGAGTTCACTTCATGGGCTAAGTTAAAACAAGGGAAGAGTATTGATGTTTTTGTTAAAGTATAAGTTTGAAAAATAATTCCTAGCTTAAGTCTAAATTCTGAAAATATATACCCTACAAATTGCACAAACACGCACCTTGAAACTTGGAATAGTAGAAGAGACCTTGAAATGCTCTTGTCTAAAGTCCTTAGTACGAAGAGAATAAAAATTACAAGCGTGAATAAAAAAAATTTGAACACTGGTTTTTGTGATTACTTAAGGCTGCATTAATAGAAAAAATATTTAGCGAGGGTGCCTTATCACCTAGTACCTTAGAACAACTAGTTTGGAAGTCAGTGCTAAAGCCTTAGGTATTACAAGATTAGGAATTACGCTTTATTATGCAAACACATTTTATAATAGGTTGTTGGTACCTCAAGAAGAATTAACAATCGCATGAAGGATGTGTGAGCGAAATTCATCTAAAAATTCACCAATTAAGAAGTGCTTTAGACAACGGACAAGAGTATGATTGCTTGATTTGAATTTCCAAGTGTAGGGGTGATTTGTACACACACGTAGGGGTATGTGATTGGGGTTTAAATAAGAGAAAGGAATGAAGAATAAGAATTATATCTTTAATAGAGATAATAAAAATTCCTAAGTTTAGATGGAACCCTAGAAGGAAAAATTAAGAGATGCCAAAAGCTAAGAAAGTTTATAAAACATATATAATCTTAAGTTAAATGATAAGGAACCGTGAAGAATACGGGTGGATAATTTATGAGGCAAAGATAACAGAATTCCTTGTTAAAAAACCTAATTGGAGAATAAAAGTCAATAGGCCTAATAGATGGGATTTTGTGGGTAGTATCCGCTGAAAACCCTCAGGAGACAACACTCCTCCTACTAGAGACACCTAGAGGTTTAACGGCTTGTTACACGAGCTCAGTGCAATCATGTTTCCCTGCGAAAGTGAGGTTATGTTTTTGTTGAGAATAAAAACTAGGTTTGCTTGAGGACGAGCAAAAAATAAGTTTGGGGGTATTTGTTCATATCATAATATTGCATTATTATATTCCCCAGTCCTAGTTATTTTACAAATAAACATGTGCTTTTGACCAATGTTTGCTACTTAGTTACAGGTTACAGGTTCTCAGAGCTAAAACAGTGAAATCGATGAAAAAGACGATACGAAAGTGAGACATCGACCAGCAAACAGAGAATCTTGATAAAGCCTACACGAAGATCAGTTCACAAAGTACAAGGCAGTGCAAGGTTCAAGACTTCGACACGAAGCAACGGCAAAAGTCCACTACAATGTTCACTGGAAAGATCTGGAAGAAACCTAGAAGCCAACCTGAGAAAAGAACCAAAGAAATAAGAAGACAAAAACACTAGGAACAAAGCCAGAAAATTTGAGAACACAAGCTCCTACTTTGGCCGCGGAACCGCGGCCAAAGCATGCTTTTGGCCGCGGATCCGCGGCCATTAAGAGCCCGTGTCGGTGGATTTCTCTGGCGGTGCACGGAGCGTTGAATAGGTCTTTTCTTAGGGGGTATTTTTGTAAAAGCAGATATGCGAGTCAATTGTAACCCTAGGGTTCCTATCCTCTATAAATAGGAACTCTAAATCTTGTATTAGGCTATGCCTCCTTTCATTAATAAAATTCAGATTTCTTCTGGAGAGTATCGGTGCCTCTTTTCATATCATCTATTCAGATCTGACAACCCTGTGTAAATGTTTGGAGAGAGCCATCTGTAAGTAGTTTTATTTAATTGCTCTAGTTTAGATTTAATTCCTTGCCCTAGATAAATATTCTTCAATTCCTTAATGAGCGAGTAGTCTCCTCGCTTGTTAAGGTTAGCTTTGGGGAAGGCTTTTTGAGAGATGAGATCTCTCATCCCTTTCTTGCCCATCATCCTTTTTCATAGGATTCCATGCATACATGCACACACCGCTCCCTACGGCACCTTATCCCACGAGATAGCAGTGATACCGTAGTATAAAGGCCCGGTTGCGCGTGTTTTCCATGGAGGTTTGGGTAAGGATCGATAAAGGATGGACAAGAATCTAGAGGAAGAAACACCTTCCCGAATGGATCTAATCCCCTTTATTGATAATTACCATAACTCCTCTTAGATCCTAATTTGGGTATAGAAAGCGTTGAGATTTATTTACATTTCCAAACCTACCCTAAACCTAATCCTAGCAAGATTTAGATCCAGATAATCTTAGTATAGATAGATTTAGTTTTTAGATTTAATAAATCAATCCGACACCCATCGGAATTAACTCGTTAGAGCGATTAGGAAAACACAAAATCCCTGTGGACCGACCCGTACTCACCGGCTAGCTACCAAGCGACGCCGTTCTTGATTGCGGTTTAGAAATATTTTTGACATACGAATCAAACGCCGATCAACTGCGATCTTCTTGCCCCGGGGTACCGCACCAAGTCCACCATGCACCCACAGACGGTTCCTACTCCTCCTTGAATTGGGTGTACGATATCGCTCAAGAGCGGAGAAAACTCATGGTGGACATATCTCGAATCATATCATGAGAAAACTGCACTTTTCATTTTAAAATGATAATCATAAGTTTATAAAATCTTGCGGTTTCTCCGAATCCATAAATCTCTTGGAAAACCCAAATCTCGAGAATAAATAAACAATGAATTTAAAAGAATTGGGCTCCAGAAATTCGGACTGGCCCTTAAATGATAATGCTTGACAATGAATAATAAATATGTATGAAGTATAGCAGTAATGGATGCGATATCTAAACTAGCACAGTAATAATATGTCGAAACTACCAGCTAACAGCGATGTCAAATGAGCAATATTCTCTAATTGTACATGACATGGCAATTACCGATGATGATGTGTGTGAGCCGGCAAGTAAGTGTATGTGGAATATACGCATCATCGGGAATGGTGCTGGTGTCCTGACAGCAAGATTTCAATACTATCATATGAAAACACGATATAAGCATGCGATGCGATGTGAGCAGCAGAAATATACGGGAGCTGAATAATAAACACAACAATAAAGAATATGCAATGATGTAAACGAGTCATACAGGTAAACTACAGGTCTAAACTAACAGGCTAATCAAAGGGTAAGGAAAACTACCTAAATCTGAGTCGATATATGCATACATATATATATATAATAGTCGGTGATCCCACCTCAATGGTATCCCATATGAAACCCTATATAATATGACACCCTCGAGTCAGGAGTGCGGATCAAACATCAATATATAGCTCGTACGGTAAATCTGTCGTACGAACTCCCAAATCTAGGTTTGGGTCAATATCACATTTGTCTTTTTATTTGGTTTCCTTTTATCATATATCCTGATCTGGGGGTACTGATCTACGTCTAGTACACTACTGATACCATCTACACACACACACACACAAACACACACACACACACATATATATATGCGTGTGTATGAAACACATCGCCTAAGGACCCGCTATAATATCATATCGTATCTCAAATACGTACCATGTCACATCACCGATCTCATGGCCTCAAGCCGAAACCTTATCGACTCATCTCCAAGTATCATATACTACCTTCATAATACATGTATATGTATACGTATATATATATATATATATACATACATAGTCCCGTACCTAATTGTATATATATATATATATATACATATCCCCATATACGCACAGGTAGATCAAAGTATGCAAGGGTGTGTGTGCGTGTATGCAAATCACTACTCTAGGGGTCGCGACTAAGAAGCTAAACTAAGTTACTTCTAATTACCCTAAACTAAACTATGAATACATAATCATATCTTGATAATCATCCACGTATCATAAAACACATATATAAACATATATATATATCATAAACTATACTACGAACTGCGGGGGTGCTATACGCCATCCATCCGACTTCCCCCATAGATATATATCTACCACCTGATCTTCGTTTGCCGATGCCGACGTCGCCACTCACTTGCTTGTCGTCTCGAAGTCTACATGGGGGTACCTACACATCATAACACATCGTATCACATTAAAATCCAATTCAAAACCAAAACGACACGCGGAACTCACATAGGTCAAAACCTATGGTTTGCTCTAGCACATCAACCAAATAACACTTTATTTCGATGTACAACGTCCAGTGATTGATGCAAAACACAAATACCAAAACTTAAATCCATAAACATCGCAAAACGCAAAGCAGATACTATGAAAACATGCTCCATATTTTGTATCAGGTGAAAACAATGTAAGCAAACAACACTCGGTGCTATATAGGGTGAATATGATCTACTGAAGCAACCCCGACCCCTAACTCCACCAAGTGGCCGACCCCTATACCCTAAAATCCGAGCTCACCGGCCTGGGGGTCTTAGAATGGGTTCGTATTGGTATGGTGGCCTCCTAGTGGTCCATCTAGGCCTGTGGCATTGTTTGCTTTTCTAGTAATGGCCTCGGTTCACTCCAGATTTCCTTGCACACACCGACGCAAATCAAATTCTAAGTTTTTATTTGGTTCTAGGTTTCAGGTTTGGGTCTGAATTCTAGCACCAGGGGGGTTGTGTAGCCTCTACCAAGCTCAATTACACATCACAACTCAAGAATTCCTCAAAACCCTTACTTGGAAATTTCAATGTTCCCTAAACCGATATAAAACACCTTTAAACTTGTATGGTTGCTAAGGTAATCGAAATAAAATACTAAAGGTGCATAGATTACCTTATTTTGCAACTCAAGAAAATTCTTGAGTTGTCCCAAGTCTTCAAAATTGGATTTTTCTTGGTCCAAAGTGATTGAAATGGTCTTGTGCATGTTTTTAATGAAATGGGGATGTGGTTTTTGTGTGTTTTGGATGATGAAGTGAGGAGGTAGAGGGGGGAGGGAGAGTGTGCTGCCATGGGGAGAAGAGGAGAGGAAATAGTGAAGGAGGGAAATGCTATAACCAAGGTTTGACCCCTCATCTCTCTCTCTCATGCCCATCCCTCAATTCTTTAATGTTTTCTTTTCTCTTTTCTTTTCTTTTCTATTCTTTTCTATTCTTTTCTTCTCTTTAAAATTTTAGAACCATGCATGATAAAAAGAAAAAAGCATGATAGAAAAATGTAACAAGTGCTAAAAATGACTTAGTGCATGTCATGTGCACAAAACCGGATTAATGCGAGATTAGCGATATTTAATAGCGATTAGCATTAAAATAGTGTATAATTAATCGTAAAATTTCATAATTTGCATAAATTACACAAAGCAACCTCATTTCAGTAATTTCTATAATTTTCTAATTTTTTTCCCAATTTATTGGTATTTAATTATACCGCATTATTAAAATATTCAATATATTTATTATTTAATTATAAAAATTCCCAAAAATAATATTTTATTTTTCTGAAATGTTACAATCTTCCCCGCTTAAAGAAATTCGGTCCCCAAATTTAAATTTAAACCCTTCAATACTAAAACATTTCAGTAAAAAGTCTAAGTCGTCGGGGTTCCGAAATCATAAATACATAAAATACGTTGCAGCGCACTGCATGTGCACGAAAAACAAGTATATGGTCCAAAATCAAGACTCCGTCAAGCATCCCGCAATCATCGGAGTTATGGCAAAGACATCAATGTCAAAGCCCAAAACGAAACCAACATGATATGCATCAAAACCATACATGTAAACATCAAAACTATACATGTAAACATCTGAAGGAAATTCATGCCAAACCGTTTTAAATCGCTGTGCGATGCACATAATACTGCACAGTGGCAGACGCCTATTGTAAGAAAATAACTATATATATATATATATCCTTTGTTTAATATGCACATCCCACCGTTTTGAAATTAATTTAGAAGGGTTTTCTTGTTTTAAACATTTCGTGTCATCTCAGACACGTAGGTAAATACTGAGACTATAGCTCCCTTTGTGGAAATCCCTTCGATAGCTATCAATGCATGAAAAATATATTCTGGTACTGTCCTCTGACTAGTCCTGCTCAGTAAGAAAACAAATAGTAAATATCATAAAAACGTACTGCTCCATAAGAAATCAATCCCAAAATATGCATAAGAATGCTGCGTGCGTCTGGTGTGCACGGAAATCAAAATCCATGAATGTGCCATACGTGTGCACAGAAACAACATTTAAGTGCAACAGGTGTGTACGAAACACCTGTCAGAGGCAACGGTGTACCTGACAGCAATATCAGGTGCATCTGATATGCACAAAGAATCCCAATTTAGTGCATCTGGTGTGCACCAAAATCGCATCTCATATCATGCGCCCAACTTGCGCGAAAATCCAAATCAGGTGCATTCATCATGCATGAATAAAATCTAAATCATGTGCATCCAACTTGCCCGAAATCACGAAATCCAATATCAAGCACCGAACATGGGCAAAAGTCCAATCCAAGCGCGTAAAATATGCGCAAGAATCCAATTAGGTGCACAAGGTGCACAAAACAAATATCGAGTATCATAGTCGAAATCGACGGTATACAACTGTCATGCCCCGCTTCCCGGTATACGGCATAGGGGACGCGACTGGTCCGCTACATATTTACTGTGAAGTAAATACGCTAAGCGTATCTAAGAAATATAAAGTAAATACACAAGAGACAAAAGATATGAACTGAACAGCAATTTTATTTATTAACATTCTTTTGTACAATGCATGGAAAAGTAAATACATGGAATAAAGCGATGCCTAAAAAATGGCATAAAGGAAATGAAAAGTAATGAAATGGAAAGTATACAATGACTAGAGCTCGGGGTCTTCACTGAGCTGGTCCAAGACTTCAGTAGTGGGCTCGATCTTTGAAGTGTCCAGATCACCTGACGACATTCAAAGAAGAAAGAAAGAAAATGTCGTCAGCGAACAGGTCGCTCGGTAAATCCCAAAGATAAGAGAGAAATAGACAGAATAAGAGGTATCTTTTAAAGTTGTATTATATTGTTGTATTGTTGTGTTAACGCTGTTGTTTGTAGCTTGGTACCGAAGGATGCCAGTGTATACGAGAAGGGTCTCTATATGCAAGAGACCAGCGCAAACAAAATGTACAAGGAACCGTTAAGCCATGCTATAACAGCAACGAAATATAGGTTAGGTGTCTTATTCTTACTGTCTCGTGCCACTTTTAACACCTTCCGTACCAATCTACCTCTTAAACCCCATAGTGTTTAATTGTATTGTTTTATTGTATTGTATAGATTGTATAGTTGGATGACTGACCAAAACCATAATATCAGTAAACGGATGTAACTGTATAATCATGTAAATGGAATAACTTTAGAATCATGTAAATATATGTATATCCATGGTTCGGTTCAGTCAAGTTGATGGATTGAATATATGGAATAATAGATTCATGGATTCATGTTGAATTGTAATATTATAGATTGTACTTGATTCATATTCAAGTCAGCTTATAATGAAACTCAATCTGGGTCAGACAATTAGAGAAGTATATTGATGTCCTGATTGTTTTGATATTATCGGTAACCGCTGCACATGGGCGGCAGGATTTATGTCTTTTTCAAAGACGATTACCGTATCGATAACACCGTTTGTTAAGTTGTTTACCATAGATAGGCAAGCACCAACTTCTCTGGCTGCCTGAGGCTCAAGAGATTAGTCCCGCTTAAACCTATGTTTACTAGGGTCCTTACGGTAAATTATAGAACTTGAAGGGTTTTATGTAAAAATACTTTTATATAGTTTTCAAAATACACCCCAAGTATTTATTAATCGTCTTTAGAGTTATAATGAATATAGATTTTATATTGTGATATTTCTAGTGGAAATATCTTAATTTCATAATAAATGGTATTTATTTGTAATATTGGTTTTGTATGGAATTCATGGTATTTTAGTGTAAAATTGATTCTTGTGATTTTTAGAAAAAAGTGGAATATTTATATCATAACAAAATAGGTATTTTAATGATAAATATACATATGTTTATAAAAAATAATTTTAATATATATTTTATATTCTAAAAATCTCATTTTCTTAAGATGTCGTATTTTAAATCTTTCGAGACCGAATGCTCCTTGCGGAGGTCTGAATCTCTCACTGCTATGCCCGAGGATGTGCGATAATCCGCACCATTCTGAACGGGTTCCCCAAAATGGGTTGTAGCGGCGTTTTGCAAAGATTTGTATAAATACTAAATCCTTTAGAAAACGGTTTTATTAAGTAAGTGGTATTTAAATGAAAATGTGTCGTTTTCCCGTATTCTATGTTCCCAAGGGTATGGTGCTATATTGCATATGAGTGTGTGAGGAGGTAGGTCGTTACTTCGTGATCTACTTAAAGGTATAGCAAGGTTTTGTGATGTTGAAGGTGGAATTGAAACTTTGTGGTATTTACATGAAAAAATGCGGTAAAATAAAATAGCAATTGTTTTGTGATATGAAACTTGATCAATTTGGTTGATTAGTGTTTAATAGTCAACATAAGAGAGTTTAAGCATAATTTTATTAACGAGAAGTGAAGTTTTATATAGAAAACCGAATCGGAAATCGGATTGGTTTTGATTCCGTCGGGTTTTGTAAATTCGTATTTTTAGAATAGAAAAGGAAGATAGAAATGGGACTTACAGGTTTAGGACAACAAAGAGAGGGAGATGGATTGGGAGGAGTCATCCGTGCGTCGTTTCGTCGCTGGGAGCTCCCAGGATGGTCGTCGGAAGTTCGCCGAAAAATTCGCCGTAGCTTCGCTTCTTGCTCGTTTTCAAAGTACACAAATTTTCTTAAAAATTCTTGAGAGTTGGCTCAGAGTTTGGGGTGAGGGGGTAGTGTGTAGGGTTGGTATTTATAGGGTTAGGCTAAGGGTAGGGTAGATGAAGGGTTTTAATATAAAAAATGTATTAAAATGTAATAAAAGTGGAGTAAATGGGATTTTAGAAGAGCTCTGGAAATGATCTGAGGATAAAATTTTGCAGGTATACAGGGGAGACCAAAAGACACATTTTTCGTGTTGGTGTCGTCGCTGGAATCGGCCGTGCCTCGGTCGGAGGACGGAGTCGGCCGAGTTGAGGCCGATTTGGTCGATTCTCGGCCGAGTCAGGTGGCCGGGATCCCCCCCGACGGTTCATCTAACCTCTGGCAATGTTACATTTTTGGGAGTAGTGCGGTTTTTGTGAGATATGCACGTGTAAACCCTTGGTATTTTAAAGGTTTTAAAAAAATCAATATTAAAAATAATGTGGGTTATGGGATTTGAACTCTGGTGGCTTGGTTCAGCAGTGCAAGGTATTACCAATGAGCTACAAGCTCCTTTTTGTAATTATGGATCTAATTAATTACTTAAAATAATAACAGTAAATGTAAATACTCCAAATATACATTAATTTTTAAGCAAATTTTGTACACTAAAAATGGAGTTGTTACATTTTACCCTCCTTACAAAAATTTCGTCCTCAAAATTTACAACTTTTATTTGAGGACTAGTTTACAAAGAGGTGTGGATATCTTGCACGCATTTCACCTTCCCTTTCCCAAGTGGACTTTCATGGAGTGTCTTTCCTCCACATCACTCGGACCAAATTGACTTCCTTGTTCCGAAGTGTCTTCACTTTCCTGTCCAGGATCTCCACAGGTTGTTGCTCACAAGATAAATCCTGCTGTATAGTGAGCTCGGAATGATCGAGAACATGGCTGGGTCATATACATACCTTCTGAGTTGGGATATGTGGAACACATTATGCACTCCTTCCAATGAAGGTAGAAGTGCTAAGCGGTACGCCACATCACCGACTCGTTCGAGTATGTCGAACGGTCCAATATGTCTTGGACTTAATTTACCCCGTCTTCCAAATCGGATCACTCCGCGGTTCGGAGTTATCTTTAAGAACACATGATCTCCTGGCTGGAACTCCAAGTGACGTCTCTTTGCATCAGCCCAGTGCTTCTGTCGATCTTGTGCTATGCGCATCCTTTCCCTGATAGTTCATACCACATCAATAGTCGCTACTATCATCTCTGGTCCAAGCAATTCCCTATCTCCGATGTCGTCCCAACTTAATGGCGATCGACACTTCCTTCCATACGGTGCTGCAAAAGGTGACATTCCTATGCTTGCATGGTAGCTGTTGTTGTACGAGAACTCCACAAGGTGTAGGTGATCTTCACACGATCCTTTGAAGTCTAACATACATGCTTTGAGCATATCCTCCAAGATCTGAATAGTTCGCTTAGACTAACCATCGGTTTGTGGATGATAAGCCGTGCTGAAATTCAGACTTGTTCCCAAGCTTGCTTATAGACTCTGCCAAAATTGCGATCGGAACCTGGTGTCACGATCGGAGACAATGCAGACCGGTACTCCATGAAGTCTCACAATTTCCTGTATGAGTTCATGCGTATCAGAGATAGTACATTATGAAAAGTTTAAATCTTTAAATAGATTATTACCTCCATGTACTTCTTTGCTAGTGTCTCAGTTGATTGGCCAACTCGAAATGGGATGAAGTGAGCCGACTTTGTGAGTCGATCCACAATAACCCATACGGCATCGTTAACCTTTGTGCTGCGAGGAAGAGCAGTCACAAAATCCATCGTGATGTGTTGCCACTTCCATTCTGGGATTGGTAACGGTTGAAGTAATCCAGCAGTCCTGTGATGTTCAGCCTTTACTTGCTGACACACCAAGCATTTTGCGATGCTTCTGGCTACTTCCCGCTTCATTCCATGCCACCAATAATTCTGACGAAGATCTTTGTACATGTTGTTACCTCCAGGGTGTACTGAGTAGGGAGAGCTGTGATCTTCTTTCATTAACTCTTCCCGAATAGGCCCTTTTGGTACACATAATCTGCTACCATATCTCAAAGATCCGTCTTCATGGATGATGAAGTCTGTTCTTAGTCCATTCTCCACTTGTTCTCTGATCTTTTGCAACTTAGCATCACTTGCTTGAGCTGCTTTGATCTGATTGACAATGGTTGATTGAACTTGTAAATTCATCAAACTTGAAGAATTACCTGGCATGACTACTTCAATCTCCATCTGATGCAAGTCTTGTTGAAGCTTCCACTGAGCGGTGAGATTCATTGATAAAGGTTGACGACTGAGAGTATCAGGAACCACATTCACCCTCCATGGGTGATATTGCAAGTTGATGTCAAAGTCCGCCATGAGTTCTAACCATCTTCTCTGCCGCATATTCAACTCCTTCTGAGTAAACATGTACTTCAGGCTCTTATGATCTGTGTAGATGTTCACTCGTTCACCAAGTAGATAATGGCGCCAAATCTTGAGAGCAAAGATAACTGCTTCAAAATCCAGATCATGCGTCGGATAATTGCGCTCATGAATCTTCAGCTGTCTTGAAGCATAAGTCACATCTTTACTGTGCTATTTTCGATCACATCCTAATCCCTTACCGGATGTATCGCAATACACTTTGAATCCTCCAGATTGATCCGGTATGACGAGAATAGGTGCTGATGTCAACCTTGACTTGAGTTCTACAAAAGCTTGTTCGCATGCTTCTGACCACACAAAATCTTTATATTTACGTGTGAGCTTGGTCAGGGTGTTGCTATCTTTGAAAAGCTTTCAATAAACCTTCTGTAATATCTGGCTAAACCCAAGAAACTCCGAATGTCCTTCACTGACTTTGGTGTAAGCCATTCGCTAACTGCTGAAACTTTCGCTGGATCTACAGAGATTCCATCTCCTGACGATATGTCCAAGAAAACCAACTTTCTTTAGCCAAAACTCACACTTGCTATACTTGGTATAGAGCTGATGTTGTCGAAGAGTTTCCAGGACATTTCGTAGGTGCTCTGCATACTCTTTCCGATTCCTTGAATACACCAGTATGTTGTCGATGAAGATGACAACAAACCTGTCTAAGTACTCCTGGAAAACATGATTCATTAGGTTCATGAATATTGCTGGTGCGTTGGTTACTCCAAATGGCATCATTAGAAATTCGTAATGTCCATAGCGAGTTCTGAAAGCTGTTTTATGAATATCAGCTTCCTTGACCTTCACTTGATGATAACCTGAACGAAGATCCAATTTATAGAAAACACAAGATCCACTTAGCTGATCGAATAAATCATCGATGCGCGGGAGTGGATACTTGTTCTTTATAGTGACTTCTGTAATCGATGCACATTCTGTATGAACCTTCCTTCTTCTTTACAAGTAATACAGGTGATCCCCAACCTGAAGTGTTGGGAGGACTGTATCCTTTCGCCAGTAATTCGTCCAACTATGTTCGGACTTCCTTCAAACCTTCCGGACATAATCGATAAGGTGCTTTGATCACCGGTTGTGCTCCTGGTACTAAATCAATGCTGAATTCAAGAGCTTGATCAGGAGGCAAACCTGATATATCGTCAGGAAACACATCGTCAAACTCTCGAACAACATCTGGTCTTGATTTTTCCTCTGCTTGAGCTGCTGTAACTACTGCTTCCAATGGCTTCGCTTTATAGGTACTTGGCTCCAGGGTACGGTCTCCACTTTTGAAATATAAGACCGGATGGTCTGGAATCTCGAATACTACCTTCTTTTGACGACAGTTGATGGTAGCATAAAAATTTCCAAGCTAATCCATACTTAGAACCACATCGAAGTTCGGTATGTCCAGCACTTTGAAGTCAGCATAAAATTCTCGGCTGCAGACGACTACCGGACACAAGCTGTATCCTATCATTGCCTTTAAAACACCATTTCCTGAACTGACATTCCAGCTGGATACAAGCGGTGAGACTGGAATCGCATGGGTTCGGACAAACCGTTGCGACATAAAGCAGTGAGATGCTCCAGTATCAAACAGTGCTAGTGTAGGTATTAAGGATACTAAGGTTGTATCTAAGGTATGTGGGATATGTTTTAGGTATAGGAATAGTATGTAGGATAAATATCAAGACTGAAAGAAATTTTTGAGAAAGAAAGGGTTACCGGTGATAACTTGGCCAGTGCCCTCAGCTTCTTCCACTGTCATCATGAAAGTCTGGCGCCTTGGTACATTCCTCCTGGCCTGAGGAGCATTCCTCTGAACGTTCCTTTGAGCATGATGGAACTGACGAGGAAGTGGTGCAGCTTGTGGTCCTCTGGGTGGTGCAGGTAGTGCAAGTCTTGGAGCAGGTGCCTGAAGGGCTGGTCGCTGCGGATAGGTAATTGCTGTCCTGGGTGCAGCAACTGGGTTTCGTCTTTGGGGACAAGACCCAATATCATGAGTAGCTGAGCTGCAGACTAAGCAAAGATGGTTGGCTCGCCGGCAGTCTTTCATCATATGTCCAGTTCTCTTGCAGTAGGTACAAAAGGCTGGGCTGGGACGATGGTTCGGTACTCCGGGTCGCCTTGGCACAAAAGGTGGCCTGAACGAGGCTCCTCCTGCCATCTGGTTGGCAGGGCGCTTAAATCTGGCAGATTGAGATCTTCCCCTCGCCTTTACCACTGCCTAATAACGGCGGGTAGCATTCAGAGCCGATTCATGAGTCGGAAAATCTCCTGTGGCCAGTGCAGCCTAGATATCCGAATCCAAACCTTGTTAAAATCGACGGGCTCTGATCTCATCCGTCAGTATCAGGTGTGCTGCAAATCTGTTAAAAATATTGTATTAGCTATGTAATATGTTATATATAAAAATTCGAATTATTGAGACATATCTTACCTACTGAGCATGGTGAACTCAGCGTCATACTCATCTACTGACTTGGTTCACATCGAACCTTGTTGCAGATGGATGAACTGCTGTTCCATGTTGAACCTGGCAGTCTCAGGGAAGTACTTAGCATCGAACATGTCGCGGAAAGTCTTCCATTCGATGGGTTGTTCAAGGCGGCTTTCTTCCGCCTTCCACCAGTTTCATGTATTGTCCGTGAGCTGTAATTTTGCAACATGAACCCAAGCTAATTCTGGCACTTGTGCCGCTGCCAAATCATCTTCGATACTCTGAGCCCATTCCTCAGCTTCCGGTGGGCTCTCCTTTCCTGAGAACTGTTTGGGGTGCAAAGCCTTGAATTTCTTCACCACAGGTGCTTCTGCCTCGGGACGGTTCATAAAAAGAGCAGTCTGCTGCTGCTGTCCCTCTAGGAGGCTTCGGATTGCCTCAAGTAGAACCGTCTGCTCGTTGATTGGAGCAAGGACGGCATGTGTAAGTGGTAGTGGTGGAGGTGTGTTGTTGACATTGGAGCTGGTGTTGTTCGGGGAATCCATAACCTTGAAGAAAAATTTGTGTTAAAACAGATTCAAAGTACATGAAATGATAAGATTCAAGGAAAATGAATTGTAAAGAATGTTTTAGTTGTTACTTCTTGTGTTATATTGCTTAGGTTGTTTAAGCAGAACAGAACTGCATAATAAAGTTTCATACAGCTCTGACCTGTATGGGCCACCAACAAAACCTGTCACGCCCCGCTTCCCGGTATACGGCAAAGGGGATGCGACTGGTCCGCTACGTATTTACTGTGAAGTAAATACCCTAAGCATATCTAAGCAATATAAAGTAAATACACAATAGACAAAAGATATGAACTGAACAACAACTTTATTTATTAACATTATTTTGTACAATGCATGGAAAAGTAAATACATGGAATAAAGCGATGCCTAAACAATGGCATAACAGAAATGAAAAGTACTGAAATAGAAAGTGGACAATGACTAGAGCTCGGGGTCTTCACTGAACTGGTCCAAGTATTCAGCAGTGGGCTCGATCTCTGAAGTGTCCAGATCACCCGACGACATTCAAAGAAGAAATAAAGTGAATGTCGTCAGTGAACAGGTCGCTTGGTAAGTCCCAAAGAAAAGAGAGAAATAGACAGAATAAAATGTATCTTTTAAAGTTTTATTATATTGCTATATTATGTTAACGCTGTTGTTTGTAGCTTGGTACAGAAGGATGCCAGTGTATACGAGAGGGGTATCTATATACTAGAGACCAGGACAAACGGAATGTACAAGGGACCATTAAGCCACGGTAAAACATCAACGGAATATACGTTATGTGTCTTAATCTTACTGTCTCGTGCCACTTTTAACACCTTCCGTACCAATCTACACCTTAAACATCGTAGTGTTTTGATTGTATTGTTGTATTGTATTGTATAGATTGTATACTTGGATGACTGACCAAAACCATGATATCAGTAAATGGATGTAACTATATAATCATGTAAATGGAATAACTGTAGAATCATGTAAATAGATGTATATCCATGGTTCGGTTCAGTGAAGTTGATATATTGAATATATGGAATAATGGGTTCATGTTGAATTGTAATATTGTAAATTGTAGATTGTAGATTGTACTTGAATCATATTCAAGTCAGATTATAATGAGACTCAATCTGGGTCAGACAATTAGAGAAGTATATTGAAGTCCAGATTGTTTTAATATTATCGATAACCGCTGCACATGGGCGGCAGGATTTGTGTCTTTTTCAAAGACGATTACCGTATTGATAACACCATTTGTTAAGTTGTCTACCTTAGATAGGGAAGCACCCACTTCTCCGGCTCCCTGAGTTCAAGAGATTGGTCCCGCTTAAACTTATATTTACTAGGGTCCTTAGGATAAATTATAGAACTTGAGGGTTTTTTTTGTAAAAATACTTTTATATACTTTTCAAAATACATCCCAGGTATTTATTAATCGTCTTTAGAGTTGTAATGAATGTAGTTTTTATATTGTGATATTTCTAGTGGAAATATCCTAATTTCATAATAAATGGTATTTAATTGTAATATTGGTTTTGTATGGAATTCATGGTATTTTAGTGTAAAATTGATTCTTGTGATTTTTAGAAAAAGGTGGAATATTTATATCATAACAAAATAGGTATTTTAATGATAAATATACATATATTTATACAAAAATAATTTTAATATATATTTTTTATTCTAGAAATCTCATTTTCTTAAAATGTCGTATTTTAAATCTTTCGAGACCGAATGCTCATTACGGAGGTCTGAATCTCTCACTGCTAAGCCCGAGGATATGCGATAATCCGCACCATCCCGAACGGGTTCCCCAAAATGGGTTGTAGCGGCGCTTTGCAAAGATTTGTATAAGTACTAAATCCTTAAGAAAACGGTTTTATTACGTAAATGGTATTTAAATGAAAATGTGTCGTTTTTCCGTATTCTATGTTCCCAAGGGTATGGTGCTATGTTGCATACGAGTCTCTGAGGAGGTAGGTCGTTACCTCATGATTTACTTAAAGGTATAGCAAGGTTTTGTGATGTTGAAGGTGGAATTGAAACTATGTGGTATTTACATGGAAAAATGCGGTAAAATGAAATTGTAATTGTTTTGTGATATGAAACTTGATCAATTTGGTTGATTAGTGTTGAATAGTCAACATGAGTGAGTTTAAGCATAATTGTATTAACGAGAAATTATGTTTTATAAAGAAAACTGAATCGGAAATCGGATTGGTTCTAAATCCGTCGGGTTTTGTAAATTCGTATTTTTAGAATAGAAAAGAAAGATAGAAATGGGACTTAGGGGTTTAGGACAACAAGAAGAGGGAGATGGATCGGGAGGAGTCTCCGGTGCGTTGTTTCGTCACCGGGAGCTCCTAGGATGGTCGTCAGAAGTTCGCCGGAAAATTCTCCGTAGCTTCGCTTCTTGGTCGTTTTCAAAGTACACAAGTTTTCTTGAAAATTCTTGAGCGTTGGCTCAGAGTTTGGGGTGAGGGGGTAGTGTGTAGGGTTGGTATTTATAGGGTTAGGCTAGGGTTAGGGTAGATGAAGGGTTTTAATTTAAAAAATGTATTAAAATGTAATAAAAGTGGAGTAAATGGGGTTTTAAAAGAGCTCTAGAAATGGTCTGAGGATACAATTTTGCAGGTGTACAGGGAGACCAAAAGACACATTTTTGTGTTGGTGTCGTCTCCTGAATCGGCAGCCTCGGCCGTGACTCGGCCGTGACTCGGTCGGAGGACTGAGTCGGCCGAGTTGAGGCAGATTTGGCCGATTCCCGGCCGAGTCAGGCGGCCGGGATCCCCCACGGCGGTTCATCTAACCTCTGGCAATGTTACATTTTTGGGTGTAGTGGGGTTTTTGTAAGATATGCACGTATAAACCCTTGGTATTCTAAAGGTTTTCAAAAAAATCAATATTAAAAATAATGTGGGGTATGGGATTTGAACTGTGGTGGTTTGGTTCAGCAGTGCAAGGTATTACCAATGAGCTACAAGCTCCTTCTTATAATTATGGAGCTATGTAATTACTTAAAGTTATAACAACAAATGTAAATACTCCAAGTATAGATTAATTTTTAAGCAAATTTACACTATTATAACAACACATCTCAATCCAAATCAGGTATACCGTGATATATAATCTCATAACCATGTGCAACCGCGTGCACAAAATGCGTATCAATGCACTGCAAGCATATGTGAACAATATCGAGAGCAAAAACCAAATCGTGTGCGTACCATATGCACAAAATCAACCCAACTATATGAAATCCATGAAATCATAAACATGTGCAGCCAAGGCACAAAACGATATCAAGTGCAATAACTGTGTACAAATCATAATCCAACACAATGGTGTATAAAGCATATCTTTAGTGTAATAACTATGTGCAAAATATAAATACCCGGTAGGTGCAACCATGGTGCACGAAAACAAATATCATGAAACTCAGTCATCAAAACTCAATCATGCGAATAGATCGCCAAAAATACTGAAATCAAGTATGGCGGAATAGTCCCGCTCAAGCACATCCTTTAAGAATCTCTGGCCAACTGTCGTGGTCACTCATAACATGTCTCGTCGGCGGTGCCGAACTCTGGCCTGCTGGGTGTGTGTAAAATGGCTACTCCTGGGTTCAAGTCTTCTCGTATAATATTCCAGAAAGGTCCTGTCGAGGTCTTTCCCAAATCTCGTTTCTGCCGAACTGCCCGGAAGTCATCATCCTTTATTAAATCTGTTTCTTGTTCTGGAATGGCTGCATACTCATCACGACTCCTTCTGAAAGATATATCCATATACAACGCCTCTGCATGCGTATCACATCTCTGATGTCAGCGGAGTGGAACATCATCTCATCAAGATCTCGTACGAACCCCTTTTCTCTAATGTCGACTGATTCGGACTCATCTCTTCATGGCTGCATGGACTGCGCTCCAACGGATATACTCGTATCTGGAGTCTCCCAAGCAATGCATCCCATCACATGATATTCGAATGAAGTCGAACCATTCAATCGATTTGTCAAAACCTCATAATCCCCCAAGAGCTCACATCTTGAGTACGGTTCAATAATATCAAGTACATGCCACAGCACCTATGGACCAACCGTAGATGGGCAAACCCAAGCCTCATTAATAGAACCGCTGAACTACCGCAAACCCTAAGGTTTAAAGGCATTCTCATGGTCATTATGCCGAGTTAGGGTTTCATTCTTCTAGAGGGTCCGTAGAATCACTTGCATGTTTTCTCCAAATACCTTAAACTTGGAAAATGGGTTTCTGACATTCGATTGTCTCTATCGACTCCCAACGTATCTGCGTGAAGTCTTCTCAAGCTGGAATCAATCAATCTGATGACCTTGCAATAGGGTAAGTGAATGAACCACTTGTCCTAGTCATTCATCCTCGTGTGACTAGCGATCTTCTATTATATCTCTAAGTACAACTCGTACTGCAATAACTCCAACATCTGAGGCGATATCTCGTCGTTCGCAGTAACAACTGGCTCATTCGTCTGCACGCTGAATAGTGCCTCAATCATCATGAATAAGCGATACATTGACGGTCATCACATCTGGCTGGCCTTTATCGGTGGCTCAATCCTCTGGTGCTGATCTGCACGTCCGAGTAATCTCGTAAAAGCGATATATCAAACGTTCATGGCGCAAAAACACAATAAGACAACGCCTCTCTATGTAATCGTATGTTCCTGGAATCACGCCTGGTCAGTCCTCGTCCGTAATGAGCTCGTGCTGAGCGCAACTCTAGCCGTAGCTCTCTCTGCCCTTGTAATCGTGGCAGCAAAATCATAAACTGATATCGATGAGAATATACCATGAATCAATATAATGCTGTGCAAGGAAACATACATCCTAAGGCTTCATAAGCAAAGTAGCGTATCGTAAGTATGCCATGGATAATACAAACGGTACGTCACTCTCCTTAAGTCACCTACTCCATCAACCAAGGTCAACCTATACGACGAAAGTTCGGGTCTAATACCCACTCGCCTAAGTCTAAGTTCCGTAAGGTCAAGCCTAGATTCCGTCTATATACAAACGCCCTAGGCTCCGCATTGTCAAACCTAGACTCGAACCAAGGTTAACCTAGCGCTCTGATACCAACTTTGTCACGACCCGAAATAACACGTGACTGGCACTTGAATCATATGAAGTCTATAGGACCACATCTAATTCAAGTAAGCCAAAAGTCCAGAAATCTAAAACCATTTTAATAATAAATTATGGAAACTCGTTTTAAAGAAGTTGTTTTAATAGCATAAGCCGAATTATACATTTTTAAAATATCAAGTTTTTTCTGAAAATTTCGGCAGAGTTTCCTTTGAAAATACTGACCCCGAACGGGGTACAACATGATAAATATATAGATGAATGATAAAAGGCATCCCCAAGCGGGAGCTAGCTCTTCGTCAATCGACGGTCACAGCCACGCAAGCAATATAATATACAACGCCGAAGGGCGAGGATCAAAACCGTAAAGGAAACTCAAATCAACATGAAATCCATAATGATACAACGCGCGACTCTAAGGTCGAAAGAATATACAACAATGGTCATTTAAGTCTGAAATAAATATACAAGTTTGGTTGATGGAGTTACTAGATACAACTGAAATAAAGAAATGGTACAATGGTGGTCACGATGCAAGTGAACCTACCTACCAAGCAAATCACCCGGAATGAAAGCTGTATGCCAGCAAAGCCGCACGAAACCAGTATGGCAAAACCTACAAGAAACTGTGGCACAACGGGGGTGAGTTGCCAACTCGTGAGTAGAAAACATCACTGATCAGAAATCGTATGTATGACTCAATCCTAGATCAATACGATCAATAATATATAACCTCAAAATGATAAAGTCTGAAGAATGAAAAAGTGGCAAGGGTAAACAACTATACATAAGTGTAATCCCATGTGCTCGTGTCAGTACCGCAGGTAGCAATATATCATGTGTATGAGGTATGAATGTGATAACATGAAAACAGAATGCATCATGTATGAGGAAACTGTTTTCTTAATTTAGTGAGATTTCTGTATATTTAAAATGAGGTATTGTCAATAATAATCGATATAAATCAGTGTCTAGCATTGACACAAAACATAAATCCCAATATCCAATATCTCGGGCTCCGGCTATCGGGATTGGCCCATATCATAATATCTCAAATATCTCAAATATCAATATCTGGGGCTCCGGCTATCCAGACTGGCCCCTGGGCTCCGGCTATCCGGACTGGCCCGACTCCGATTGGTATCCTCCGGATATCCATCGAGTCACAAAACAATCACCGGTCAGCAATGCTCCCCTGTCACAGGCTCAACACCAATCAACTTTGATCTTCTTGTCCCGGTGTACCGCACCGGGTCCACCATGCACGCACAGATGGTTCCTACTCTACCTCGAATTGGGTGTATGATATCGCTCAAGAGCCGAGAAAACTCATGGTCGACATATCTCAAATCATATCTTGAGCAAACTGCACTTTTCATTTTAAAATGATAAGCATAAGTTTATAAAATCTTGCGGTTTCTCCAAATCTATAAATCTCATGAAAAACCTAAATCTCGAGAAAAAATAAACAACGAATTTAAAAGAATTGGGCTCCGGAAATCCGGACTGGCCCTTAAATAATAATGCATGACAATGAATAATAAATATGTATGAAGTATAGCAGTAATGGGTGCGATATCTAAACTAGCATAGTAATAATATGTCGAAACTACCAGCTAACAGCGATGTCAAATGAGCAATATTCTCTAAGTGTAAGTGACATAGCAATTACCGATGATGATGTGTGTGAGCCGGCAAGTAAGTGTATGTGGAACATACGCATCATCGGTAATGGTGCTGGTGTCTTGACAGCATGATTTCAATACTATCATATGAAAACACGATATAAGCATGCAATACGATGTGAGCAGCAGAAATATGTGGGAGCTGAATAATAAACACAACAATAAAGAATATGCAATGATGTAAACGAGTCATACAGGTAAACTACAGGTCTAAACTAACAAGCTAATCAAAGGGTAAGGAAAACCTTGAGTCGATACATATATATATATATATAATAGTCGGTGATCCCGCCTCAATAATATCCCAAACGATACCCTATATAATATGACATCCTTGAGTTAGGAGTGTGGATCAAACATCAATATATAGTTCGTACGGTAAATCCGTCGTACGGCTTTCCAAATCTCGCTACAGGTCAATATCACATTTGTCTCTTTATTCACTAGGTATCCTTTTATCATATATCATGATCTGGGGTACTGATCTACATCTAGTACACTACTGATACCATCTACATATATATATATATATATATATATATATATATATATATATATATGCGTGTGTATGAAACACACCACCTAAGGACCCGCTATAATATCATGTCGTATCTTAAATACGAACCATGTCACATCACCGATCTCATGGCCTCAAGCCCAAACCTTATCGACTCATTTCCAAGTATCATATACTATCCTCATAATCCATGTATATGTATATGTATATATATATATATATATATATATATAGTCCCATACCCATGTGTTTATATATATATATACATATCCCCATATATGTACAGGTAGATAAAAGTATGCATGTGTGTGTGCACGTGTATGCAAATCACTACTCTAGGGTTCGTGACTAAGAAGCTAAACTAAGTTACTTCTAATTACCCTAAACTAAAGCATGAACACATAATCATATCTTGATAATCATCCACGTATCATAAAATACATATATAAACATATATATCATAAACTATACTACGAATTGCGGGGGTGCTATATGCCATCCACCCGACTTCCCCCGTAGATATATATCTACCCACCTGATCTTCGTTTGCCGATGCCGATGTTGCCACTCACTTGCTTGTCATCTCGAAGTCCACATGGGAGTACCTACACATCATAACACATCGTATCGCATTAAAATCCAATTCGAAACCAAAACGACACGCGGAACCCATATAGGTCAAAACCTATGGTTTGCTCTCGCAAATTAACCAAATAACACTCGATTTCGACGTACAACGTCCAGTGATCGATGCAAAACACAAATACCAAAACTGAAATCCATAAACATCGCAAAACGCAAAGCATAAACTATGAAAACATGCTCCAGATTTTGTCTTAGGTGAAAACAAGGTAAGCAAACAACACTGGGGTGCTATATAGGGTGAATATGATCTACTGAAACAACCCTGACCACTTACTCCACCAAGTGGCCGACCTCTATACCCTAAAATCCGAGCTCACCGGCCTGGTAGTCTTGGAATGGGTTCGTATTGGTAGGGTGGCTTCTTAGTTGTCCATCCAGGCTTGTGGCATTGTTTGCTTTTCTAGTAATGGCCTCGGTTCACTCCAGATTTCCCTGCACACACCAAATTTTCACAAACCGACACAAATCAAATTCTAAGTTTGTATTTGGTTCCACGTTTCAGGTTTGGGTCTGAATTCTTGCACTAGGGGGGTTGTGAAACATCACAACTCAAGAATTCCTCAAAACCCTAAGTTGGAAATTTCAATATTCAGTAAACCAATATAAAACACCTTTAAACTTGTATGGTTGCTAAGGTAATCGAAATACAATACTAAGGGTGCATAGATTATCTCATTTGGCAACTTAAGAAAATTCTTGAGTTGTCCCAAGTCTTCAAAATTGGATTTTTCTTGGTCCAAAGTGATTGAAATGGTCTTGTGCATGTTTTTAATGAAATGGGGATGAGGATTTTGTGTGTTTTGGACGATGAAGTGAGGAGGTAGAGGGGGAGGGAGAGTGTGCTGTCATGGGGAGAAGAGGAGAGGAAAATGAAGATGAAATAGTGAAGGAAGGAAATGCCATGACAAAAGTTTAACCCTTCACCTCTCTCTCTCATTCCCATCCCTCAATTCTTTAATGTTTTCTTTTCTATTTTCTTTTCTTTCCTATTCTTTTCTTCACTTTAAAATTTTAGAACCATGCATGATAAAAAGAAGAAAGCATGAAAGAAAAATGTAACAAGTGCTAAAAATGACTTAGTGCTTGTCATGTGCACAAAACCGGATTAATGCGAGATTAGCGATATTTAATCGCGATTAGCACTAAAATAGTGTATAATTAATCATAAAATTTCATAATTTGCAAAAATTACACAAAGCACCCTCATTTCAGTAATTCCTATAATTTTCCAAATTTTTTCCCCAATTTATTGGTATTTAATTATACCGCATTATGAAAATATTCAATATATTTATTCTTTAATTATAAAAATTCCGAAAAATAATCTTTTATTTTTCTAAAATGTTACATGGTAACTCCTAGGGTGCCTGCATGACTCACTGTGTTTGCTAAATAATTTTTAGAGGCTCTGGGTGTTAGTAGATCTCCAAACATCATCACAATTCTAATATCGCTAGAATTTCAAAGTTCACATTTGGGGTTAAGTCTCATGTTTTGGTCCAATATACTATTGCTAAAGGGGGGTTTAAGGTCACAACTAAACTCAATTACACCTTTGGATTCAATTCAAACCCTAACCACTTCTAGAATTTTTCAAAGTTCACATATTCACACTAAATCGGTTCTAAACATGCATGGATACAAAAGTGAATGAAATTCTACACTAATGGTAAAGAGATTATCTCATTCGGCAACTCAAGAAATTTCTTGAGTTGCCCTAAGTGTCCAAAATCCTTTATTTCTTGGTCCAAAGTGCTTGTGAGAAGCTTCTGCATGTTTTTAATGAAGTGGGGATGAGATTTTGATGAGTTTTTGAGTGCGTTAGCGAGGGTTTTGTGGAGGAAGGAGACGGGGGCTGCTAGGGTTGAAGAAGGAGGAGGGTTGATGAAAAGAATGAAGTGAAGAGAATGGCCCAAGTCAACCAAGACCCCTAACCCTCTCTCTCTCTCTCTCTCTCTCTTGCCCATACTTCTTTCTTTATATTTTCTTTTCTTTTCTTTTCTTTTGTTTTTCTTTTCTCTTCCCATCTTACAACAAATCCAAACATGAAAATAAATAAAAAACATGGTAGAAAAATGTAACAATGTGTAACTTGACATGGTGCATCTCATGTGCACAAATCAATCTTAATGCACGATTAGCGATATTTAATCGCGATTAGCGATATTTAATCGCGATTAGCTTTAAAATTATATAATTGATTATAAAAATTCATAATTTGCCTAAATCACATAAAACACCCTTATTTTAATAATTCCTATAATTTTACAAATATTTCCCAATTTATCGGTATTTAATTATACTGCATTATCAAAATATTCAAAATATTTATTATTTAATTTTATAATTTCCCAAAAATAATATTTTATTTTTCTGAAATGTTACAGTCTTCCCTGCTTAAAGAAATTCGGTCCCGGATTTAAATTTAAACTCTCCCAATTTCTAAAACATTTCAGTAAAAAGATCAATTCGTAGGGACTCCGAAATCATGAATACATAAAACACATCGTAGCGCAATGCATGCATATGAAAAACAAGTATGTAAACCAAAATCAAAACTCTGTCAAACATCCCGGAATTATCGGAGTTATGGTGAAGACACCAATGTCAAAATACAATACAAAAACCAACATGATATACATCGAAACTATACATGTAAACATCGTGGTAAATTCATCAAAACATCTGAAGGAAATGCATGCCAAAACTTTTCCAATCACTGTGCAATGCGCGTATCATAGCACAGGGGCGGACGTCTATTGTAAGAAAATAACTATATATATATCCTTTGTTTAACATACACGTCCCGCCGTCTTTAAAATAATTTAGAAGGATTTCCTTTATAAAATGTTTCGTGTCATCTTGGACACGCAGGTAAATACTGATACTATAGCTTCTTTTTGGAAATCCCTTCGATAACTATCAATGCATGCAAAAATATATGTAGGTACTGTCTTTTGACTAGTCCTGCTCAGCTACTATACCATATAGTAAATATTATAAAACATACTGCTCAAGGAAATCAATCCCAAAATGTGCATAAGAATGCTATGTGCGTATGGTGCGTACGGAAATCAAAATCAATAAATGTGTCATACATGTGCACAGAACAAAATCTAAGTGCAACGAGTGTGCACGAAAACACCTGTCAAAGGCAACGGGTGTGCCTGACAGCAATATCAGGTGCATCTGATATGCACGAAGAATCTCGATTTAGTGCATATGGTGTACACCAAAATCGCATCATGCGCGTCAAGTCTGCGCAAAATCCAACTCAAGTGCACAGGGTAAACGGAAACAAATACCGAGTATCACAATCGAAATGGACGGTATACAACACATCTCAATCCAAATCCAAATCAGGTATACCGTGGTATATAATCTCACAACCATGTGCATCAGCTTGCACAAAATCGAAGCAAAATGCTAAAAGTGCATGAAAACTATGCTGAAAGCATAAATTAAATCACATGAATACCATATGCATGAAATCAAAATCAACATCTCGAATGACATCAAATCGAATTCAAGTGCAACTGTGGTGCACAAAATCTCAATCATGCAAATAAGTCGCCCAAAATACTAAAATAAAAGATGGCGGAAACAGTCCCACTCTAGCAAATCCTCTAAAGATCTCTAGCCAACTGTCATAGTCACTCATAACATATCTTGTAGATGATACCGAACTCTGGCCTACTGGGTGTGCATAATATGACCAATCCTGGGTCCAAGTCTTCTCGTATAGTATTCCAGAAAGGTTTTGTCGAAGTCTCTCCCAAATCTCGTTCCTGCTGAACTGTCCGGAAGTCATCATCCTTTACTAAATCTGTTTCTTGTTCCGGAATGGCTGCATACTCATCATGACTCCTTCTGGAAGATATATCCATATACAATGCCTCTGCATGCGTATCACATCTCTGATGTCAACGGAGTGGAACATCATCTCATCAAGATTTCGTACGAACCTCTTACTCCACTTTTTTCTAATGTCGACTGATTCGGACTCGTCTCTTTATGGCTGCATAGACTGCGCTCCAACGGCTATACTCGTATCTGGAGTCTCCCAAGAAATGTATCCCATCACATATTATCCGAACGATGTCGAACTTTCCGATCGATTCGTCAAAGTTCCATGATCCCCCAAGAGCTCAACATCTTGGGTACAGTTTAATAGTATTCTAGTACATGCCACAGTACCTATGGACCAGCCGTAGAAGGGCAAACCCAAGCCTCATCAATGGTACCGCTGAACTGCTGCAAACCCTAAGGTTTTCAAAGCGTTCTCATGGTCATTATATCGAGTTAGGGTTTTATTCTTCTAGAGGGTCCATAGAATTACATGCATGTTTCTCCGAATACTTTAAACTTGGAAAAATGGGTTTCTGACATTCGATCTTCTTCTATGGACTCTCAACGTACCTGCATGAAGTCGTCTCTAGCTGGAATCAATCAATCTAATGACCTCGCATCGGGGTGTCCAAACGAAACACATGTCCTAGTCATTCATCCTCGGTGACTAGTGATCTTCTATCATATCTCTAAGTATAAACTCATTCTGCAGTAGCTCCAACATCTGGGGCGGTATCTCGTCAGTCGCAGCAACATTTGGCTCATTTGTCCGCACGCTGAACAGTGTCTCAATCATCAAAATAATCGGTGCATTGACGGTAATCACATGCTGGCTGGTCTCTAGCAGTAGTCTGATCCTCTGGTGCTGATCTACACATCCGAGAAATCTTGTAAAAGCGATCCATCAAACGCTCATGGCGCAAAAACACAATAACATCACACATCTATACAATCGTGTGTCCCTGGAATCACGCCCTGGTCAGTCCTCGTCCGTGACGAGCTTATGCTGACGCAACTCTAGCCGTAGCTCTCTCTGCCCGTGTAATCGTGGCAGCAAAATCATAAATCGATATCGATGAGAATAGATCATAGGAATGAAAATAATGTTGTGCAAGGAAATGTACATCCTAAGGCTTCTTAAGCGGAATAGCGTATCGTAAGTATGCCGCGGAACATAAACACAGTACGTCACTCTACTTAAGTCACCTACTCTATCAACCAAGGTCAACCTACGCGACGAAAGTTCGAGTCTAATACCCCCTCGACCAAGTTTAAGTTCTGTAAGGTCAAGCCTAGATTCCGTATATATACAAATGCCATAGGCTCCGCATAGTCAAACATAGATTCGAACCAAGGTTAACCTAGCGCTCTGATACCAATTTTGTCACGACACGAAATGGCACGTGACTGGCCCTTGAATCATATGAAGTCTATAGGACCCCATCTAATTCATGTAAGCCAAAATCCCAGAAATCTAAACCAATTTTAAACAAAGTGTTTTGTTAAAATAAGCCGAATATGCATTTTTAAAACATCAAATCTTTTCTGAAAATTTCTGTAACGTTTTGAAAATCGTTCAGGAGAAATTTCGGTTCATCTGTAAAATAACGGATGTTTTTCGTAAAAATCAAGATATATAAATATCTTTTAATATAAAATTAAATATACATATTCTAGCTATGTAATTGCTAGTATTTAGTGTTTATTGAGCCACTTGTAAAATTTCTAATTTATTGAAATTTTTTACGAAATTAATTATTTTAATATTATTTTAAGCTGTCACTAATACATTTAATTAGGGATAATTACAAATTGGAATGGGTTGATACAAATTTTGTGCAACATGACACAATAAACTAACATGTAAAATATTGTTTTTGAAATGAAATGAAACTGTCAAACGGTGTTAGAAAATATCGAAGAAAAAGGCTTAAATAGTGAAATTAGTGTTAATGGAAATTGGGGTATAACATTTATCACTTTTCCCTCACTCACATTCACCCACACCCTCTCTCCTATCTCCAAATCAGCAGCAGCCCCAAGTTCCCCTCATTTCCCCACTTGAATTTGCTAAAAGAAAACAAATGAAAAGAAAAGGAAAAAAAGAATAAATATGTATAATTATGGGCATTGTTGACTTTGGTCAATTCTTGACTTTACTAACACCCCACACTCTCTCTCCTTACCTTCCTCAATCTGGCCGAGCCCTCCCTCTCCTTCAACAGCAACCCCTCCCTTTTCTCCCCTCATTTCTCTTGAAAAAAATTCATCAAAATTGCCTCAAAATCCATCAAAAAATCCCAAAATCCAAATCCAACTCTTACCCATTTTAGTTTAGCCTATCATGCCTGAATTGTGGTGAAAAGAGAGCAAATTGGAGGCCAAGATTTTCATGCTAGATCTCTAATCATGTGAGGTATAAATCTTGACCTTTTGTTAAATTGTTGTTTGAATACTTTAAATCCAGCATAATTAGTTAATAATTTGGGTTTAATTGATTGTTTGGAAAATCTAGTAAGGGTTCATGAAAATCAAGTTAGGGTTTTTATTATGTAATTATAGTTGCAAAGTGTAATTTATCATCTTATGAAATGATAAAACTAATCTAGTTTCTATTTAGAAATCGCTACTTGTAAAATGTCCAAATTAAGCTTTTTATGCAAACTAGGGTTTTCATGAAATACATATATATGTGAGATTAAAATATGGTTAGGGTTTTTATCACATTATTAACATTATAAGTTATAGTTTAATAGTTTAGATCATGCAAATCCAAGCTAAATTGTTGTTTGTGCATTTTTGCTATAAAATAGTTAAAATTGGATAAAAATTGCAAACTAGTTTTTGGTTTAATGTAATTTAGCAAGATTAAAAATCTAGTAAATGCTTATGTGGCCTAATTAAGATAATTAATGAGTATTGTGACCACTAGTTTGCTAAATCATCAAGACTTGTAGTAAAACGGTTAACGACCCCCTTTACTAGACTTTTTGGAAATAAACCGATTTGATCAATTTATTAGTTTTGATGATTTGCATCCTGATTAATAGATTTTTAGTGAGTTGTAAGACCATGATTGGTACGTTTGGTATTTTTCTCGATAGTTTGACATTTGTACATCAACATCGAGGGTTGGTTTGGCAATTCTTGCATGCATAGGCGATAGGTTTTGACCTATGCGTGATACACGTGTCGATTTGGTTTTCGTATGCTGTTTCGATTTCGAATTGGGTTTTTATACGATATGATAAGTTATGACATGTAGGTACCCCCATGTGGACTTCGAGACGACAAGAAAGTGCGTGGCAACGTCGGCACCGGCGGGCGACGATCAGGTGAGTATATTTATATCTACGTGGAGAAGTCGGGTTGATGGCGTATAGCACCCCCGCAGTTCGTAGTATATTTATGATATATAACTGGATATATTTTTGGATTATGATCCGTGGATGATTATCAAGTTATGATTATGTGTTTATGGTTAGTTTGGAGTTATTAGAAGGGAACTAGCATAGCTTCTTAGTCGCGAAACGTAGAATAGGTTTACACCCATACGCACACACGCATTTGCATACATCTATTCACATGTGCGTATATGGGGATATGTGTATATATATATCTATACACACACACACACATGGGTATGCGACTATATATATATATATATATATATATATATATATATATATGTATGTATACGTATACATGGATTATGAGGATAGTACTTCGGATTGGAGATAAGTCGATGAGATTGGGCTTGAGGCCGTAAGATCGGTGATGTGACAGGGTTCGTATTTGAGTTACGACGTGATATGTTTAGCGGGTCTTTTAGGCGTGGTGTTTTCATACACACGCATGCATACATAGATGGTATTAGTATTGTACTAGACGTAGATCAGTACCCCGGATCTTAATTTTGATAAAGAGGATACCAGATGAATAATGTGATGAATGTGATATTTGACCCGTACCCAGATTTGGGATACCGTACGACGGATTTACGTACGAGCTTTATATTGATGATAGATCCGCACTCTTGACTTGAGGATGTCATATTATAAATATTGTATCGTATGTGATACTATTGAGGCGGGATCATCGACTATTATATATATATATGTATCGACTCCGATGTTAGGCGGTTTCCTTACCTTTCGATCAGCCTGTTTAGTTTGTCCTTGTAGTGTACTTGTAAATGATAGATTAGATTCGACTCATACCTATTTAAAAAACTAACGAATCGTGCGTATTTTAATGACGGAACAAGGGATTCTACGGATATTTCAAATGACGTATCTTTTCTTAAAAACACCGTAGCCCTTATTTTCAAAACACCATGATTCGTATTATTTCAAATGGCACCACTGTATGACTCATATTTATATAAATGCAGATTAGTTATCATTGTGTTTATCATTCAGCTCCCGCATATTATTACTGTTCGCATCGCATTTGCATGTTTATATTTTACTTCCATATGCCATTATCGAGATCATGCTGTCAGGACACCGGCACCATTACCGATGATGCGTATTTCCACATACACTTACTTGCCGGCTAACACACATCATCATCGGTAAATGCCGTGTCACTTACACTTTAGAAAATACCTTTTCATTGACATAGCTTGATAACTGATAGTCGCAATATGTTATAGCTTCCATATGCTAGTTTTAATATTGCATTCATTGCATCATATTAGGTGCATTCGTATATTCATTGGTTATGTAGTATTATGGAGATTTATGCCGGTATTCACTGTTTATTGGTATCATGATTTTGATGATTTCGGATTTACATGAGATTTCTGGATTTGGGGGAAAACCGCAAGAATTTAATAAATGCTTAGTATCATCATTTTAAAATGCAAATTGCGGTTTTCTCATGATATATGAGTCGTCCACCATGAGTTTTCATGATTGCTGTTGGATTTCGAGACCCGATTCGAGGAGTTGGATGAACCGTCTCGGGTACATGGTGGGCCCGGTATGGTACTCCGGGGTAAGAAGCTCGAGTTGTATTCGATGAGCCTGGCAGGGGAGCACTACCTACCGGTGAAATTATTTGGACTTGTCGGTTATCCGGAGGATACCGGCCGGAGTCATGAGATGGATACAGGCTGATCCGTTCTGCCGGAACCCGTGGGCCAATCCCGCAGATGATACGGATGCCTGAGATATTGATATTTGAGATCTGAGATTTGGGATATTGAGATTTGATATTGAGATACTGAGGCTTACGTTTTGTGTCGATGCTGACACTGATTTCTTTGTTTCTTTCATTGATATACATATAGAAATCTCAGTGATTAAAGAAAACAATTGTCTCACTCATGATATATTCTGTTTCCATTCGTAATGCATTCATACATCATATATATCTGATATGTTGCTATCTGAGGCACTGACACGAGCACGTAGTATTGCACTTATTTGTAGATGGATCAGGATTTTATTTGAGGATATTGCCTAATATGACCTAGGATAGCATTATGCATGCGATTTCTACTCATAGATGTTTTCTACTCACGAGTTGGCAATTCACCCCCGTTGTGCCACAGTTCCTTGCAGGTTTTGCCGTACAGGTTTCGTTGCGGTTTTGCTGGCACACTGTTCCTTCCGGGTGATTGCTTTGGTAGGTGGGTTCTTTGCATCAGGACCACCATTTTTTATTTATTATTTCAGTTGTTTCTAGAAACTCCATCAACCAGATTGTATATTTTATAGAGATAAAGACCAGACTTGTTATTCTTTCAACCTTAGAGTCGCGCAATGTATTATTATGTTTTTCATATTGTTTTGAGTTTCTTTGAGTTTTGATCCTCACCCTTCGGCGTTGTATATTATATTTCTTGCGTGGTTGTGACCATCGTTTGATGAAGAGCTTGCTCCCGCTTGGGGATGCCTTTTTTTGTATTTCGTATACTATTCATGTTGTATCCCATTTGGGGGCCAGTATTTACAAAGGAGATTCTGCCGAAATTTTCAGAAAATACTTGATGTTTTTAAAACGCATAATTCGGCTTATACTATTAAAACTACTTACTTTAAATTGGTTTTTCCTTCACTCTACCGCTTCTTTTGGTTTTGATTTCTGGGTTTTGGCTTACTAAGATTACGTACGTCTCGAGACGTTTCATAATTTAAGTGCCAGTCACGCTCGGTACATTTCGGGTCGTGACAAAGTTGGTATCAGAGCGTTAGGTTTTGCCTTCGGAGTGTAGGATGACCCTTGTTTGTTGGAGTATGTAGCTTGAGTAGAGTGATGTACCGTACGTATGTTCCGCGGCATATTTATGATACGATACTCTGCTTAAGAAGCCTTAGGATGTATATTTTGCTTGCATAGTATTATATTCATTCCTTTGATCTATTCTCATCAGTACCAGTTATGCTTTTGTTATCATGGTTGTACGGGCGTGGAGAGATACGGCTAGAGTTGCAGTCATCATGAGCTCGTCATGGACGAGGACTGACCAGAGCGTGATTCCAGGGACACACGGTTGCATATAGAGGCGCCATTTTATTGTGTTTTCGCGCCACGAGCATTGGATGTATCACTTATTCATGATGATTAAGGCACTGTTCAGCGTGCAGATAAATGAGCCAGTTGCTGCTGCGAATGATGAGATATTTCCCCCGATGTTGGAGCTATTGCAGTACGAGTTGTACTTAGAGATATGATAGAAGGTCGCTAGTCAACCGAGGACGACTGACTAGGACATATGATTCATTTCCTACCCCGATGCGAGGTCATCAGACTGATTAATTCCAGCTAGAGGCGACTTCACGCTGATACGTTAAGAGTCGATATAGACGATCGAATGTTAGGAACCTATTTTCCAAGTTTAAAGTATTCGGAAAGACATGCAAGCAATTCTATGGACCCTCTAGAAGAATGAAACCCTAACTCGACATAATGACCGTGTGAAAGCCTTTGAACCTTAGGGCTTGCGGCAGTTCCGCTGTGCCATTAATAAGGCTTGGGTTTGTAAGTGCACGGCGGCGCCCCGGCCGTCAATCCGACGCCGGAATGCGGAAGCGGTGAATAACTTAAATTTTTGCGGACTTAGCAAACCGGCACCACCGCGCACTATAACCCGGATCGAACCATTAACTAGTCTAAGCTACTTAACAAGATGGGTTAGAGATATACCGACGATCCAAGTCCTCCGGTCTTCTCGTCATGGTCCCGATCTCCTGCGGAATGTCTCGTCTCCTCCTCGTCGCCGGAAGTGCACCACATCGCCTACTTTGTTTACGGGCTCCACCTCAATGCCGAGGCAACTCGGGCACGAAGCCGGCTACTCGACGTGCCCAAGATTCGCTGTAGAATGTGTAGTGAGCTATTGTCTCTTTTGGGGTTCATGGAGGTGCCATATGGTGGAGGGATGAAACAAGAACAATGTGGAGGAGCTAGTGGGTATTTTGGAGCATGATATGAACCAAAAATACACCCACACAATTTTTGGACAACCCTTGCACATAGTGGCCGGCCACAAGAGAGGATGGAGGGAGTGAATGAGAGTGAGGGAGTGATATCAAAAAACAAAAGATCAAACCACAACCATAATCAAAAGAGAGAGAGAAAGGAATGGTTATGATAATCAACCATGATCACAAAGCAATGCCAACACTCCACACAACCATCATCAACAACCATGATGCTAACAAAGTCAAGCCATCATGAAGGATCAAGTCAAAAAGGTCAAGGTATGGTGAGCCATCATGATACAAGGAAATAAGCAAAAACCCCCTCCACTAAAGCTTATTTGCAACAATGCAAATAAGCCCTCCTCCACCATACTTCGGCCAATGAACGGAACAAAGGAAATCGGCCGAAACTAAAAGCAAACTGGCAACTCCATAAAACTGGTCCCGTAATAAATTACAGGAAAAACCCCGATACTGTGCATACACACCCGTATCTGTATTTCGACCGAAATACAAATGCAATGAGACAAAATCTACACCGTACTATACTAGGATCCGGCTTATACCAAAACCGGCTAGTAATATCTGTTCGATCCTGATCCGTGCAATACCGCACGTATCTGATCAAACCCTGCCATATAACCATACGGCCTATAGTACAAACTGTCCGATCCTGATCCGTGCAATACCGCACGTATCTGATCGGACCCTGCCATATCTCCATACGGCCTCTACAACCTTTCGCCCGAAAGCTGAGTAACTGAATGTGGGGGACTCTAAAGACTCGTCAACACCTTGGTTGTGGATTTAACCACTAGCACGTCAGAGGTATAAGCCAATACGTGACGGGCTACCAGGTACTGACCAAATGGGACGTCGATGAGGAAGCTCACCCCGACACCCAACTGAGCCTGTCAGTGACAATATCCGTGCAGTCCGGTCCGTTCGTCTATGAGCATCGCATGGCGGGCCTAGGGGGTTGGTAAAAGTCAGACCCCCAAAAGCGGTACAAGTCGTGTCGGAGTGTAGCCCAGAACACCCTGAGATACTACTGGAATACCTACCAGTAAATCTCCTTGCCTTGGCCAAGGACTTTGTGTAATGGCTCTCCTAGACACAGCACGACCTCACCCCCAATACCGGGAGAGACGAACCCCTGAAGATACGCTCACTGCCTCCATGTGGCTCGGGACTGTACCCAACTAAAACCTGTTTGCACGACTCCTTTGAGCCGTGGTAGGGTAGTAATCAAAGTACAGTGGGAACTCACACGAGACAAATGACGATCCCCAGGTCGATGAACTAACCTGCACACATGTCACCAGGGAACTGCCATCTGACGTCTGGTATATGACCAACTAGCATGTTCCCGGCGAGTCCTGTCCGGTGTACTCATAACCCAATGAGCACCTGTATACATCTTAGGTGATCCAACTGACACCAGTGGCTTGTGAGACCGGCCACCGCCCCTCGTCGGGGTCTCGACTGTATACACTAGTCTACTAATGGAGTATCGATGCCCAGTCTCGAAACTCCCACGACTAGGGACCTTTTAAGGATAAGCTTATAGACCCCCCAGCTCCCACTTATATGATCGCCCTCATACTGCTGGTGGTCAAGCAAGAATCCTAGGGGCTCTATCAACGTGTAATAGCGACGTGTCAGGTCACCTAAAACAGTACACGATGATAAAGGTAAACCAGATAGCATACTATCATCTCGAGTAAGACTGTCCTACCGGGATAGGTCCTCCCTCAATCATTGCAATCACGTACCTGTGATCCAATAATTGACTCTGAGGGCACTATCTCCAACAATCTCCCACTTGCACTCAAGGCTAATTATTGCGATGTCGCATACTCACAGCCCGTGTGATACCGAACACCCAACTCCTCTACTAGTCAGTTTCACAAAGCTCGTTTGCGAAACTATTGCGTTCGAGGAATAGCCTCAGTGAGTGGATCCGCCTTGTTGTCTCTTTCCATGTCTCTCTAAATCTCAAGTTCGCGGAGAAACCCATCTCCCGAAATGAGCAATACCTGTCTTAGAATGTGTCTGGATGTCTGATGGGACATAGCTCATAAATGAGCTCCAAATCCAAACTTCTTAGACTGTATCGTCAACTGAACTTAATCAGTATCCTGCGCCATGCCACCCTCAGTATTGCCTTGGACCACCTGTCCAAAATACTGCCCCTCATCAGAAGGAAAACTATAGCTCTGACAACCTCCTTGTCGTCCATGTCACCTTGGAAGCCTGGAATGATAACTGTTTCCCGAATGAGGCTGTCGTTATCATATCCCTAGAACATCCACTTATGTTCTAAAACTGCTTCCGACTGTTTCTCCAGGATTGGATTAATGTCAACTTATTGCATCTAGTGCAAGAACAATATCTGGTGTGGTACTTGACATCTCATGATTGACTCAATTGCCTAAGCAAGTGATCTGCCAATCATGCACATCCCTCTCCCCTTTAGTCTGTAAGACACCTTTAGAGAGGGTGACTCCGTTACCTGCAGGTACACTACCGTGCCAGGAGTCGTCCATCCTAAATACTCTTAGAATGCTGTCAAGTACCCTGATTGGGAAACCACCCAAATCTAGATCTAAGACCATAGATCTAGTAACCAGTATGTCAGATATAATGTCCAAGTCCATGTGGAGAAACCACTGTGTGACGACCAAAGTATAACCGATCGTAGTATAGGAGTTTCCTTTCCTACTTTGTGTATGTCATCCAAATACCAGGATATCACACCCTACTACCTTCTCAACAGATCCATCCCCTATTCTGATGAAGTCAAACCCATGACTGTCACGTCAGAAATAGATGATCTATCTCCGCTACTGGTGCTTCAGTCTGTAAATAGACATAAGCTACCTGTCCACCAATGCTTCCGCTGCTCCCACTGACTACGACAACCCTCTGGCAGAGTCATATAGACGTGCACTTCTAAAACTAGTTTAGAACGACGCTATACTCATCCTCCCGCCGGGTCTCGCAGCCTGGAACAACAGCAATGGTAATTGTGGGTAAACAAGAACTTCCCTGTCACCGTCCTTGAGGCTACCGTAGTACCTCTCGGGTGCCTGAAGTTACCCACCTTATCTGCGGAGTGGCCAATGGAATGTCAATTCAGATTGAATCTTAAGGTTCCTTATCAAATCTTCAGTAATCGTTTGTGGTTCTGGAATCACTTCCAGTTCTACCATACTCCCACTACTGTTTTCCTGAAAAAATCCATTTTTAATTTAAAACTGTGGCGAGTCAAGAACAATATTGCTATTGATCTTCCAGATGGTAGAAAGTCAACCCGTGTCATAGCCTGGGTCAACCCACAAACAGCCATTACAGAAACGTGCCTTGAGTTGTCCAGTGTCTGGTTTTAATCATAAACCGGACAACTCCCCGTACCTTAACATCGTTAAGATATGAACTGTTCTATATCCAATATAGAAACAGAGGCACTGATTTAATTGAACCAGATTCAAATCATGCAGCTGTCCCCAGCGCATGTCAACTAAATGGAAGGAGGCCGATCAGCGTTACTCAATCTTAGGAATACTTCCAATTATGAGTAACCTGAAAGAGAAGCAAGATCTCTTTATCATTACTATCAACTGAATACCATACACAAGTATCTACATCTTCGATCTCTTTGAAGAATCCCGATACTTGCTACACCTGGTTCTCTACTCTATTCAAATACCTATAACTTCTCAAAATTCGGACCCTGTGTTTCCACGAAACACTTGTCTAAAAACTAGAGAAGTCATAAGTAAACCGAATATAGTACGAGGACCAACCCCTCTGTCCTAATGGACACTGGACAACATACAATACTCTGTATAAGTCCCTTGAGTCTGATAACTCATTCACTGTGTGTCGTAGGTTGAAAACTGTACTTATGGTTAAGAAGAATTACACCGCTGTTTAATGCTCCTTACCTAACCATCCACTGATATAGGTAAATGTCGTAGACATAATTTCAGAAAGGTATATCTCACTCTATGAAAATAGACGTACAGATATATCAATTTGAAATTGGTGCATAACAGTGGATATTCAAAACCAAATATTTGCCGACCGGCAAACAGCCCAGGTGATTTCCTCAAATATCACCGATTACAACGAATCCCGATATAATGAGGATAATCACCCAATTCCCAACAACTTACTCCCACTCATCATCTGTAAAACCATACAGATGTGAGAATCGTACCTGGTAAATACATACCCTGGAGTAAGTATCTAATCGGGAAATCAGTTTTCCTTTAACATTACACAGTGAAACTGAAACATTGAAATGTTCCGATGGGGTATTCTGGTATTCCTAGTAATGCCTCTTCCAGATTCACGACTGTAACCGTATAGTTCTTTGCCACCTCTCCAAATCCCTTCATATGTCTTTAGTCTTTACCTTCTGCACACCCTTTTAGGCCAAATGGTTTTCTTCCTTCCCTACCGTTCGGCACCAGCCTATGGTTTGGAAGAAGACTATCCAATAAGCATAATGGGTGTACTGTCCGCATCCTAGGAACACTCGCAATGAGAGAGAGGGTGAAGATAAAAGACAACCGAATAAACCTTATTCCTATTTCTCCTGAACCAGAATCCATCCCCGAACTGGAACAAGTTCCATTCGAGTTCGTATATAACCATACGATGGAGTATCCAAATAAACTGTGGATCTTCGTAGTGATACGGAGTGTCCTGGAGAAATACAAAGGTGATGTGGGAGTGGTAATGAAATATTTGGTTTGGTCGTGAATATCTGTTGCAATTTACTTTGCCCTCTTACTAATCCCTTGCTTTGTCTGAACTTAATACCTTCTGCACACCATCGTTATGCTAATTGGTTTTCTTCATTCCCTACCGGTCGGCACCAGCCTAAGGTTTGGAAGAAGACAATCCAATTTGCGTAATAGGTGTACTACCCCTAAACCAAGGAGTACTCGTAACCTGAGAGAGGGTAAAAGGAAAAGACAACTGAATAATCCTATCCGTTTTCTCCAGAACCGGAAACCATCCTCGAATAAATTCTTTCGAGTTCGTATCTAACCATACGATGGTTTTGTCCAATGGAAGTGGACGTTCGTAGTAATACGGGGTGTCCTGGAGAAAAAGGGTAAAAGTAGGAGTGGCAATGAGGTCTGCAACTCTGACAATCCAAAAGCCGGTGTTTAAGAAGGTTCGGTCAACTTGGTCACTGAGTCAAAGTCTTAGGGTCGGGTCAATGGTCGCTGCCAGAGAGAGAGAGAAAAGAAACACTCAGCGTGCACTCTAACCTAGATCAGAATGGTTACCAATTTATCTAATCTGGAATCCTCCCACTGTACCTCAAATTCTCCTCCAAACCTGAAAGAAGAATTAGTCGGGAACACCCGAGGAGTAAAACTAACTCATCAGTGGGAATCGGGATCCAACTATCATTGCATGATAACGTGACGGAATCCGCTCACGCTATCACACTCCAGAAGGTATGCGCATATCTGGCAAGTTTCAGTTCTTTTGAAACTCCCGATGTGATTTCTGCCCCATGCTCTTATGACCTTGACTTTGGCCAACAAATCATAAGTCACATGTCAAGTTCTACCCGTCATTCTCCAGGTTGATTCGAATCCACCCGCACAAGCCCTTGACTTTGGCCAACAAGGCTATACGACTGTTCCAAACCAACGCATCTATCTATGCTGCATATGAATAACCAACAGCTACCAAACACTGTGCCTTGACTTTGGCCAACAAACACAGCTTGAATACTATTGACTACCCATATGAAACGACGGAGGGCTACGAATGGTTTCTGGCGAAAACCTTTAACGTAAAGAACTTGATATCGTCGAAGGAACGGATAGCTTTTAAAAATATAGTGACGAAAACCGTTGCTAAAGAGGTCACTCCCGGTGAAGGGATCTCGGCTCTTTCCCCGTAGAATGGGGTGCAGGATATTCCAACTGAATACCACGATGCAAAGCAAAAGCAATCGGCTATAGTGAAATTAATGCCCTGACGCAAACTTTTGTCCAAGGGGTCACTCCCGGTGAAGGGATCTCGGCCCTTGCCTCGTCGACTGAGGAGCAGGATATTCCAAATGAATACCACGATGCAAAACAAAAGTGAACGTCCTTGCAATAACAGCTTTTTGAAAAAGTGTTCCAACAACATCAGATTAGGTTTGTTTTTAACTTGCATTGATCCGAATCAATGCAGTCCCATCAATTGATCACACCAAAATGAACGAAAATATACTGATGTACGTATATGCCATCCGCATTCGCCACTGGGTCCCGTCATTACCCGTTAGGTTAGCTTACTAACGACAGAGCGGGGACTGGACTAGCGCGGATGCAAAACATATACTACATCTACTAATATATATACCAATATATTATATTCGCTCAAGGCGTGAATAAAAATGCAACATCACAGAAAATGTACAGCATCACAGAAACAATACAGATATCTGGGATCCCCGGGTTTCACAGAGCCGCTGAAACCCGACGTTCCCCTGGTCGTGTGGATAGCCTGTGCAATGAAATCCTAGACCCCTACGGGCGCGGCAAGTCACCCGCCAAAACCTGAAGCGAGGCAGCCCCCTTCAGCGCCGTGAATGGACCACCCAGCACTTCACGGAATCCGGCAACTTGGGCACCCCTCCTGGGTCAACCTGTACCCCCTACGAGTGCGGCGAATAGCCCGCCAATCCTAGAGTGAAGCCCCCTCCGTCTCAATGCCATGAGATGCGGGCTTGTTGCCCTCCAGAACCCGGCTATCCGTGCACCCCTCCGCGGGGCAACCTAGTACAGAAAGTAAAATATACATACAACGGGTACATCGACCGCAACCAGGTCGTGCCCCAAAATAATAATACAAACAGGCAGTGACGGCAGTCCACATGTCGGACGCTCGCCCCGCAATATCAAATGTACATAATACAACAAAACTGTACTAGCATTGCATCCAGGCTATCCCTACGACCGATCCGCAACATCACAGCAAATACATAGAACATCAACGTGAAAGTCACGTTCGCAAATCCGTCTAACCGGGCTATAGCAGTTAGACCGGATTTACCGATCGAGTGACATTCACGGTCGCAGATATAATGTAAATACTGTGAAAAATGTGTTTAAAAAATTTCCGATTGATCAAACAATTAACAAGTGGGCCCCAAAGAAAACTGTAGCACTCACAGAAACAATTGGCCCAACTTTAATATTCCAAAGCCCATATTTTAAGCCCAGAAGGCCTCTGTAAAAAAAATGGTGAAGTGATGTGAATAGTGCGCGGCGGAAGGGCCGCACAAATGGGGTTTTCGCGGCGGTTCCGCGCTCCAACTGTGGAGTTACTTCGTCAAATTTTTACAGAACTCTTAGAGTTTCCAGTACATCAATATTTTATAACCTGAAAAAATTTTCGAGACCAAAAATTTTCAACAGAAACTGATGCGAACTAAAATGCAGTTTTGGAACTTTTTGATCGATCGGAAATGCAAACACATTACACAAAGTTAGACTAAGTTAATGGCGAGGCTCTGATACCACTGTAAGTGCACGGCGGCGCCCCGGCCGTCAATCCGACGCCGGAATGCGGAAGCGGTGAATAACTTAAATTTTTGCGGACTTAGCAAACCGGCACCACCGCGCACTATAACCCGGATCGAACCATTAACTAGTCTAAGCTACTTAACAAGATGGGTTAGAGATATACCGACGATCCAAGTCCTCCGGTCTTCTCGTCATGGTCCCGATCTCCTGCGGAATGTCTCGTCTCCTCCTCGTCGCCGGAAGTGCACCACATCGCCTACTTTGTTTACGGGCTCCACCTCAATGCCGAGGCAACTCGGGCACGAAGCCGGCTACTCGACGTGCCCAAGATTCGCTGTAGAATGTGTAGTGAGCTATTGTCTCTTTTGGGGTTCATGGAGGTGCCATATGGTGGAGGGATGAAACAAGAACAATGTGGAGGAGCTAGTGGGTATTTTGGAGCATGATATGAACCAAAAATACACCCACACAATTTTTGGACAACCCTTGCACATAGTGGCCGGCCACAAGAGAGGATGGAGGGAGTGAATGAGAGTGAGGGAGTGATATCAAAAAACAAAAGATCAAACCACAACCATAATCAAAAGAGAGAGAGAAAGGAATGGTTATGATAATCAACCATGATCACAAAGCAATGCCAACACTCCACACAACCATCATCAACAACCATGATGCTAACAAAGTCAAGCCATCATGAAGGATCAAGTCAAAAAGGTCAAGGTATGGTGAGCCATCATGATACAAGGAAATAAGCAAAAACCCCCTCCACTAAAGCTTATTTGCAACAATGCAAATAAGCCCTCCTCCACCATACTTCGGCCAATGAACGGAACAAAGGAAATCGGCCGAAACTAAAAGCAAACTGGCAACTCCATAAAACTGGTCCCGTAATAAATTACAGGAAAAACCCCGATACTGTGCATACACACCCGTATCTGTATTTCGACCGAAATACAAATGCAATGAGACAAAATCTACACCGTACTATACTAGGATCCGGCTTATACCAAAACCGGCTAGTAATATCTGTTCGATCCTGATCCGTGCAATACCGCACGTATCTGATCAAACCCTGCCATATAACCATACGGCCTATAGTACAAACTGTCCGATCCTGATCCGTGCAATACCGCACGTATCTGATCGGACCCTGCCATATCTCCATACGGCCTCTACAACCTTTCGCCCGAAAGCTGAGTAACTGAATGTGGGGGACTCTAAAGACTCGTCAACACCTTGGTTGTGGATTTAACCACTAGCACGTCAGAGGTATAAGCCAATACGTGACGGGCTACCAGGTACTGACCAAATGGGACGTCGATGAGGAAGCTCACCCCGACACCCAACTGAGCCTGTCAGTGACAATATCCGTGCAGTCCGGTCCGTTCGTCTATGAGCATCGCATGGCGGGCCTAGGGGGTTGGTAAAAGTCAGACCCCCAAAAGCGGTACAAGTCGTGTCGGAGTGTAGCCCAGAACACCCTGAGATACTACTGGAATACCTACCAGTAAATCTCCTTGGCTTGGCCAAGGACTTTGTGTAATGGCTCTCCTAGACACAGCACGACCTCACCCCCAATACCGGGAGAGACGAACCCCTGAAGATACGCTCACTGCCTCCATGTGGCTCGGGACTGTACCCAACTAAAACCTGTTTGCACGACTCCTTTGAGCCGTGGTAGGGTAGTAATCAAAGTACAGTGGGAACTCACACGAGACAAATGACGATCCCCAGGTCGATGAACTAACCTGCACACATGTCACCAGGGAACTGCCATCTGACGTCTGGTATATGACCAACTAGCATGTTCCCGGCGAGTCCTGTCCGGTGTACTCATAACCCAATGAGCACCTGTATACATCTTAGGTGATCCAACTGACACCAGTGGCTTGTGAGACCGGCCACCGCCCCTCGTCGGGGTCTCGACTGTATACACTAGTCTACTAATGGAGTATCGATGCCCAGTCTCGAAACTCCCACGACTAGGGACCTTTTAAGGATAAGCTTATAGACCCCCCAGCTCCCACTTATATGATCGCCCTCATACTGCTGGTGGTCAAGCAAGAATCCTAGGGGCTCTATCAACGTGTAATAGCGACGTGTCAGGTCACCTAAAACAGTACACGATGATAAAGGTAAACCAGATAGCATACTATCATCTCGAGTAAGACTGTCCTACCGGGATAGGTCCTCCCTCAATCATTGCAATCACGTACCTGTGATCCAATAATTGACTCTGAGGGCACTATCTCCAACAGGGTTTGCCCTTCTATGGCTGGTCCACCGATGATGTGGTATGTACTCGATACTATTAAACCTTATCCAAGATGTTGAGCTCTTGCGGTATTATGAGGTTTTGACGAATCGATCGAATGGTTCGACTTCATTCGGATGCTATGTGGTGAGATGCATTGCTTGAGAGACTCTAGATACTAGTATAGCCGTTGGAGCACAGTCCATGCAGCCACGATGAGACGAGTCCGAAGCAGTCGACAGTAGAGAAAGGTGGAGAAAGAGGTTCGTTCGAGATCTTGATGAGATGACGTTCCAATCCGCAGACATCAGAGATGTGATACGCAAGCAGAAGCGTTGACTATGGATATATCTTCCAGGAGGAGTTGCGATGAGTATGCATCCGTTCCGGAATAAGAAACAAATTTAGTGAAGGGTGATAACTTCCGGACAGTTCGGCAGAGACGAGATTTGGGAGAGTCCTCGACTAGACCTTTCTGGAATAAATTACGAGAAGATTTGGACCCAAGAGTGGTCATGTTATGCACACCGGTAGGACAGAGTTCGGCATCGTCGACGAGATATGTTACGAGTGACCATGACAGTTGGCCAGAGATTCTTAGAGGATGTGCTTGAGCATGATTATTCCTCCATACTCGATTTCGGTATTTTGGGCGATCTATTCGCATGATTGAGTTTCATGATATTCGTTTCGTACACCATGGTTGCACCTACTGGGTATTTATAGTTGGTGCACAGTTATTGAACTTGATATCGTTTTCGTGTCTTGGTTGCACATTTTTATGATTTCATGGGTTTCATACAGCTGAGTTGATTTTGTGCAAATGTACGCATACAATTTGGTTTTTGCACTCGGTATGGTTCACATATACTTGCAGTGTATTGATATGTATTTGTGCACCACAGTGGAACTGGACTATGATTTGATATCATTTGAGATATGGATTTAGACTGTGATACACGATATTTGTTTTATGCACCTTGTGCACCTGATTGGATTCTTGCGCATATTCGACGCGCTTGGATTGGATTTTGCGCATGTTCGGTGCTTGATATTGGATTTCATGATTTCATGCATGTTGGATGCACATGGTTTAGATTTTATTCGTGCATGATGGATGCACCTGATTTGGATCTTCGCGCATGTTATGAGATGCGATTTTGGTGCACACCTGATGCACTAAATTGAGATTCTTCGTGCATGTCAGATGCACCTGATTTTGCTGTCAGGCAGACAAGTTGCCTCTGACAGGCATTTCGTGCACACCCGTTGCACTTAGATATTGTTTGTGTGCACATGTATGGCACATTCGTGGATTTTTATTTCCGTGCGCACCAGACGCACGTAGCCTTCATATACACATTTTGGGATTGATTTTTTTTGGAGTAGTATATTTTTGATACTTACTTTTGGTATAGTAGCTGAGCAGGACTAGTCCTAGGACAGTGCCTGACTATGTTTTGCATGTATTGATAGTTATCGAAGGGATTTTCAAAGAGGAGCTATAGTCTCAGTATGTACCTACGTGTCCATGATGACACGAAACTTTTTACAAGGGAAACCCTTCTAAATTAATTTCAAAACGGCGGGACGTGCATATTAAACAAAAGATATATATATATATATATATATAGTTATTTTCTTACAATAGACGTCTGCCACTGTGCAGTGTTGCGAGCATCGCACGGCGATTTGAAAATGGTTTGGCATGCATTGCTTCCAAATGTTTTAATGATATTTACCTGTATAGTTCTGACGTTTACAGGTATAGTTTTGATGTATATCATATTGATTTTCGTTTTGGATCTTGACATTGGTGTCTTCACCATATCTCCGATGATTGCGGGATGCTTGACGGAGTTTTGATTTTGGTTTATATATCTGTTTTTCATGCGCATGCATTGCGTTACGATATGTTTTATGTATTTATGATTTCGGAGCCCCGACAGCTTGATGGTTTTGCTGAATGTTTTAGTATTTGGGGAGTTTTAATTTAAATTCAGACACCGAATTTCTTTAAGAGAGGAAAATTGTAATGTTTTGAAAATCGTTCAGGTGAAATTTCGGTTAATCGGTAAAATAATGGGTGTTTTTCGTAAAAATCAAGATATAAATATCTTTTAATATAAAATTAAATATACATATTCTAGCTATGTAATTGCTAGTATTTGGTGTTTATTGAGCCACTTGTAAAATTTTGAATTTATTGAAAAATTTTCCGAAATTAATTATTTTAATATTATTTTAAACAGTCACTAATACATTTAATTAGGGATAATTACAAATTGGAATGGGTTGATACAAATTTTGTGCATCACGACACACTAAGCTAACATGTAAAATATTGTTTTTGAAATGAAATGAAACTGTCAAACGGTGTTAGAAAATATCGAAGAAAAAGGCTTAAACAGTGAAATTAGTGTAAATGGAAATTGGGGTATAACATTTATCATTTTTTCCTCACTCACATTCACCCACACCCTCTCTCCTCTCCCCAAATCAGCAGCAGCCCCAAGTTGCCCCTCATTTCCCCACTTGAATTTGCTAAAAGAAAACAAATGAAAAGAAAATAAAAGAATAAATATGTATAAGTATGGGCTTTGTTGACTTTGGTCAATTCTTGACTTTACCAACACCCCCACACCCTCTCTCCTTGCCTTCCTTAATCTGGCCGAGCCCTCCCTCTCCCTCAACAAGGCCCCTCCCTTTTCTCCCCTCATTTCTCTTGGAAAAAATTCATAAAAATTGCCTCAAAATCTATCAAAAAAATCCCAAAATCCAAATCCAACTCTTACCCATTTTAATTTAGCCTATTATGCATGGATTGTGCTGAAAAGAGAGCAAATTGGAGGCCAAGATTTTCATGCTAGATCTCTAATCTTGTGAGGTAAAAATCTTGACCTTTTGTTAAATTGTTGTTTGAATACTTTAAATCAAGCATAATTAGTTAATAATTTGGGTTTAATTGAATATTTGGAAAATCTAGTAAGGGTTTATGAAATTCAAGTTAGGGTTTTTATTATGTAATTATGGTTGCAAAGTGTAATTTATCATCTTATGAAATGATAAAACTAATGTAGTCGCTAAATACAAATCGCTACTTGTAAAATGTCCAAATTAAGCTTTTTATGTAAACTACGGTTTTCATGAAATACATATATATGTGAGATTAAAATATGGTTAGGGTTTTATCACATTATTAACATTATAAGTTATAGGTTAATAGTTTAGATCATGCAAATCCAAGCTAAATTGTTGTTTGTGCATTTTTGCTATAAAATGGTTGAAATTGGATAAAAATTGCAAACTAGTTTTTGGTTTAATGTAATTTAGCAAGATTAAAAATCTAGTAAATGCTTATGTGGCCGAATTAAGATAATTAGTGAGTATTATGACCACTAGTTTGCAAAATAATCAAGACTTGTAGTAAAACGGTTAACGACCCCCTATACTAGACTTTTTGGAAATAAACCGATTTGATCAATTTATTAGTTTTGATAATTTCCATCCTATTTCATAGATTTTTAGTGAGTTATAAGACCATGATTGGTATGTTTGGTGTTTTTCTCGATGGTTTGACGTTTGTACGTCGACATCGAGGGTTGGTTTGGCTATTCTTGCATGCGTAGGCGATAGGTTTTGACATATGCGTGATACGCATGCCGATTTGGTTTTCGTATGCCGTTTCGATTTCGAATTTGGTTTTTATATGATACGATACATTGTGACATGTAGGTACCCCTATGTGGACTTCGAGACGACAAGCAAGCACGTGGAGACGTCGGCACCGGCGAGCGAAGGTCAGGTGAGAAAATTTATATCTATGGGGAGAAGTCGGGTGGATGGCGTATAGCACCCCTGCAGTTCGTAGTATATTTATGATATATATGTTAGTGTATATGCCCTAGAGGCCATTAATGTATCATACTAGTTTGTATATTACTTAATAGAAGCTTGGGATATTCACCTTGTATTGACATTCTTGCTCAAAATAGTAGTAAGCTACTTGGTTTGTCTCTGCTTTAATGTGTACATGTGTTTCTTTCAGTATATCACCTATACGCATTAGTGGAGCCCTGAGGATCTTTGCTTGATTACCGGCGTTGTGATGGCGATCACACTCGTGGGGGCTGGGTAATCCACAAGCACATCCTTATACAGATCCCTAGTCGTAGGACTATCGAGACAGGGCATCGATACTCCGGAGTAGAATAGCGTATGTGCTTCTCATCTCAGCAGGGGAGACGGTCTGTCCCACAGCCGTTAGTACGTCGTACTTGAGATAGTATGCGGGTGCTCGTTAGGTTACGAGTACACTGGACAGGACTCATTGGGAACTGTTGGTTGGTATTATACCTATCGTCAGTTAACAGTTCCCAGGTGACATGAGTACAGCTTAGTCCGCTGACTTGACACTGTCACTTCGCCTCGAGTGTGTTCCCACTGTTCTTTGATTACTACCCTACAACGGTTCTACTGAGTCGTGCAAATAGGTAGTAGTTGGAAGCAGTCCCGAAGCACTTGGAGGCAGTGACGGTTAGACAGGATTCGTCTCTCCCAGTATTGGAGGTTGATATCGCGTTGTGTCTAGGAGAGCCATTACAATTAGTCGTCCCTGGCCAGGGCAAGCGAGATTTGCTGGTAGTGTTACCAGTAGATTCTCAGGGTGTTTTGGGCTATACTCCGACATGACTTGTACCGCTATTAGGGGACTGACGTTTGCCACCCCCTAGGGCCGCCATGCGATACTCTTAGACGAACAGATCGGACTGTACGGAGATTGTCACATACAGGCTCAGTAGGAGTTCGGATGGGTTCATCTCGTCAGTCTTCTCATCGGCATCTACCTTGGGACCGTTACGTACAGCTAGTGCCGCTTGCGGTCTGTGGTTAACCCCACTGCCAGCGTAGTGTCGAGTCTTTAGAGTCCCACACAGAGGGTTACTCTCCTTTGGGCAAAACTGAGTAGAGGTCGCATGGTTTTACGACAGGTTTCGTTCACACTCGCGCACTTGTCCATGTTTGGTGACCGGGCAATTATTAGTAGTGGCTTTGGTTTAAGCCTGATATTGGTATTTGTGTTGTGATTGGTTTTGTCTCATTGTATTCGTGTTCCACGGAACGCGGATACTGGTGTGTATGCACAGTTGATAGAGGCAGAGGCAGAGGATTCTCATTAGGGTTGTTGACCATTTGACTTTGGTTGACTTGTTGACCATTGACTTTTTCCAAACCCTAATGAGAATGATAAATATGATTAATAATGATAATTAAAGATTGTTATGTGATGGTTAGGTTGACCATTTGACCATAGTAGATATTTTGACCATTGTTGACATTTTGACCATAATCATTTCATATCAAAGATTCTTCTTGATCTTTGCAAATTGCAATTATTATAAAATGATAATGGTCATTCCATACTCACCATCACATTTTCTTTTAATTATTATTATTAATCTATTATTCTCTCATATGAGCATGGTTGCAAAAGAGAGCTCTCATTCTATCATATCTTTTCTCTCTCTTTACAAAAGCTCTTCTACTTCCTCTCTCAAAGCTTAAGTGTTCCATGTGTTGGAAATCATAAGTTTTTTAGACAAAGCCACCACAACACATCTCTACTCATTCTAGGGTACTAGGTTTGGCAAACCAAATACCTTAGTTACCTCTAGGTTGAGGTAGGAGCTCAAGTTCGAGGCCCTCGGATGGATCTATCTTCGGCAAAGAGGAGACGAGAAGGAGGAGCTGTTCAAACTACCACAAAGAGCAGGCAAGGAGAAGAACAACAAGAAAGGAAGGAGTTCAAGACTAGGTATAAAACCCTAACCGAGTAGATAAATCTCTAGTTAGATTGCTAGTGTGTAGTTTAGCCAAGATCCGTATTGTACGGTCCATGTTATCTAGTCAAGAAAAATTTTCGTTTTACCGTTTCCGCAACCCCGAAAGTACCGGGATAGGTAACGTGGACCTAACAGTGGTATCAGAGCCTAACTAAACACACCCTAGCATGTTAGCAAAGTGTCTAGAATTTCGATCGGACAAAATACCGTAAAACACCCCGGAAAAATCAAGTTTCTGCCGATTTTTATTTCTGCTCTAAAAATAATAAATCATTCACTAAAAATCGACTCAGGCTTTTTATAGAACACTGGAGAAATTCGACCCACTAACTCGGTTAAAGCACCGCGGAACCGCGGCATAATCTTGCTTATGCCGCGGATCCGCGGCCGAGTTAACTCGGTTGTGAGTCCGGTTTCCTGCAGTGTTCTAATAGGGGTATTTTGGGATTTTTGGAATATGTTTTTTCTGCCCAGATTTTCCAGAAAGCAAAATTTGTTTTTGGGGCTTAAAAATCCGCATTTTTTGGTCGATTTTCTGTAGACTTTGGCTAATGGGTTGTATCTGTAATGTGATATATGTATTGAACGTCTGCTAATCGCTATACATCGATTAGTGGGGGTTATACATATCTGTGATCTGTAATGTTGATGGTATGTGTATATGAATTCATTGGATTGTCGTGGATGAATAGCCGGGGGGTTGTGAGATGAGAGTTTTCTTATTCTTTCAATTCTTGTAATATGTAAATTGATGTAATATTATTTGTATGGCCGCACAACCGGGTCGGGGTTGTAGCCGTCATTGTATAATTTCTTTTTACTGTTCTTGCTCCTAGGATAGACCCAAGGTGGGGTGCACAAACTACCGGGTATCTCGAAGTGCCAAGTGGCCTACTCACGTTGTTGAGGGAGGTTGCTTCGCTTCGGATACTTGGCGGGTTGTTTGCCGCACCCGTAGGGGTCTAGGGTAGGGTTTGGCTATTCATCGCGACCGTGTAATCTTTCTTTCGTTGCAGGCTCGAACGAAATGCAGATTTCTAGTATATCCAAAGTATTCATCTGTGATCTGGAATGGCTATCATTGCATCTGACGAATGGATTTATATATCTATATATGATATCTATTTAGGCGTTGCTTATGTTTTGCATCCGCGCTAGTCCAGCCCCCGCTCTGTCGTTAGTTAAGTAACCTAACGGGTGATGACGGGACCCCGTGGTGAATGCGGATGGCATAAGCGTACGTCATATTTTAGTTATTTCCTGTAATGGTAGGATTAATTGATGGGACACATTAAATTAATGCAAGATAATAAACCCAAAAGACGTTGTTGGAACAATTTTCAAAAAGCTGTTATTGCATAGACGTTCACTTTTGTTTTGCACAGAGGTATTCGGTTATGAATGCCCAGCACCTCAGTCGACGAGGCAAGGGCCGAGATCCCTTCATCGGGTGTGACCCCTTGGATAAAAGTTTGCGTCAGGGTAATAACTTCACTATAGTCAATTATTCTTGCTTTGCATCGTGGTATTCAGTTTGGAATATCCTGCACCTCATTCGACGAGGAAAGAGCCGAGATCCCTTCACAGGGAGTGACCTCTTTAGCAAAAGTTTTCGCCAGTATATTTTCAAAAAGATTATTAGGTTCCTTCAACGATATCAAGTTCATTACGTTAACGGGTTTTTCGCTAAAAACCCAGCCGTAGCCCTCCGTCATTTCTTACAAGTAACTCTTAGTATTCGTGTTGCGTTTGTTGACTCCGTCAAGGCGTAGTGCACGGTAGCTGAGTGCTGCTTGTTTGTAGCAGTATATGGGATTGGTTAGGACAGTCGTATAACCTTGTTGACTCCATCAAGGGGTATACGGGTGGGTTTAATGCAATCCAGAAAATGACGGGTTGAACTTGACTAGGACTCTTTGATTTGTTGACTCAGTCAAGGTCACTTAGGTCCTAGGGGAAAAAATTCACATCGGGAGTTTCTAAAGAAACTGAAACTTGCAGATTTAGAAAACCTTCTGGAGTGTGATGACTAGAGTGGATTCCATCTAGGTCATCACACAATGATAGTTGGATCCCGATCCCACTGATGAGTTGGTTTACTCTCAGGAGATTATTTCACTTAACAATCAATGCTATAAACCAAGTAGGTGTCTAGAACGGTGTTAGCGGGGCTACGCCTCCAGGGAAAAGAGGTTATTTAATTAAGGAACTTCGCGAAAGCGTTGAAAACCTCACTCGAAGTACCAACACTAGCCTGGCTGAAAGGTTAAGCAAGTATTGTGACGTGCGATTAATCCTGACTAGTTCTTCTTTTAGGGTTTGAAGAAGAATTTGAGGAAATAGTGGGAGCCATCCTGATTAGATAAATTAATGAACCAATCTAATCTTGCAAGAGCGCACGCTAAGTGTTTCTTTTCTCTCTCTCCAGGTAGCAACCATTTCACGCCCTAATCAAGATAATAAAATGTATCGCTTGACAGATCCGAATTCTTATTCGGGGCTGGGGAACGTTGGTTCGGCTCTGACTTACGACAACAGTCATAAGTATGAGCAAGGGAAAGAGAATTGTATGGATTCCAAGGATACCCAGTTGAAGAAGAAGCATGGTTTTGCATCTACTTCAGGTGTTCTTGTAACTGAGAACTGCTTTACGGCCAGCCCTACCTCCTGGGTACTTGATACCGGATCAGGATCTCATATCTGTAATTTATTGCAGGGACTGAGAAAAAGTAGGAAAGTTATACCTGGTGATATGTCGCTCAGAGTAGCGAACGGAGCACAAGTTAATGCTGCAGCCGTCGGTGAATATCACCTAGTGTTGCCAAATGGCAATACTATGATTTTGAACGACTGCTACAATGTACCTTTCATGGTTTGCAACATCATATTAGTTTCTTTACTCAATAAAGATGGATATAACTTTGTTCTTGATAGAAATATCATGAAAATCTACCTTCATAAGGTAATGGTTGCAGAAGGTACACTATGTAATGATATCTACGTTCTAAATTAGAATACAGTTCTCAATATACAAAACACACGCAAGAGGAAGAATTCAGATACGAATGAATCCTACTTGTGGTATTGTAGACTTGGTCATATCGGAGAGAAAAGACTAAGTAAGTTGCATAAAGATGGACTCTTGAATACGTTCGAGTTTTCATCTTATGAAACTTGTCAGTCTTGTCTCAAAGGGAAGATGACCAAATCTCCGTTCACCGGACATGGAGAAAGGGCAGCAGAGCTCTTGGGACTCATACACAATAATGTATGTGGTCCAATATCTATACATGCAAGGGGTGGGTTCTCGTACTTCATCACATTCACTGACGATCTCTCTAGATTCGGATATGTGTATCTTATGAAACACAAATCTGAAGCTTTTGAGAAATTCAAGGAATTCAGAAACGAAGTAGAGAACCAGACTGGCAAAAGTATCAAGATCCTCCGGTCTGATAGACGAGGGGAGTACTTAAGCACGGAATTCCTAGATTACTTAAAAGAGAATGGTATTCTTTCTCAGCTTACTCTTCCTTATACACCACAGCACAACGGTGTATCGGAATGGAGGAATCGTACCCTATTGGATATGGTTCGTTCCATGAGGAGTAGTGCTGAGTTGCTTCTTTCATTTTGGGGACATGCGCTTCAGACAGCGGCATACCTACTGAATTACGTTCCATCCAAATCAGTGCCTAAGACTCCATATGAAATATGGAGTGGAAGAAATCCGTATCTTAAGCGATTTAAGATATGGGGTTGTCCGGCCTATGTGAAAACACAGAAACCGGACAAGCTAGAGGCACGGTCAGTTCTGTGTAAATTTATGGGATATCCTAAAGACTCACTAGGATATCTGTTCTACTACACTAAGGAACAGAAGGTGTTTGTATCTCGCCACTCTACCTTTTTAGAAAGGGAGTTTCTTGCAAAAGAAACTAGTGGGAGTTCGGTAGAACTGTAAAAAATTCAGCGACCACAAAATGTAACTGAAAATTTGGAGGAACCACTGAATTCAATAACCCTAAACGAACCTCAGCCACTCCGCAGATCTGGTAGGATTTCTCATCCACCCGAGAGATACTACGGTTTTCTCATAGACGGGGATCGAGAGGATTGCATCTTGGAAGAAGATGACCCTACCAGTTTCAGGCAGACCATTATCAGTAAGGACTCTGATAAGTGGCAGGAAGCAATGCAATCCGAAATGGAGTCTATGTACGCCAATAAAGTGTGGACCTTGGATATTGCTCCACCTGGGGTGAAACCCGTTGGATGCAAATGGATCTACAAAAGGAAACTTGGTGTGGATGGACCGGTGGAAACCTATAAAGCTAGACTCGTTGCAAAAGGTTTTCGTCAAAGACCTGGTTTGGACTATGACGAAACTTTTTCTCCGGTGGCTATGGTCAAATCCATTCGGATCCTACTTGCCATTGCTGCCTTCTATGACTATGAAATCTGGCAGATGGACGTTAAAACGGCTTTTCTAAACGGCTGTTTGGAAGAGTGCATTTATATGGATCAGCCAGAAGGTTTCGTAGACAGTAGGAGCAGCGGGAAGGTGTGCAAGTTGCTTAAATCCATTTATGGATTAAAGATGGCATCGCGGAGCTGGAACATCTATTTTGATGAGGCAATCAAGGAATTTGATTTCATCAAGAACGAAGATGAACCTTGTGTTTATAAGAAGATTGTAGGACGAATTGTCGTGTTCCTAGTCTTGTACGTGGACGACATTCTCTTGATAGGAAATGACATTCCTATGCTACAATCGGTCAAGCTATTTTTGTCACAACGGTTCTCCATGAAGGACCTGGGTGATTCCTCGTACATTCTGGGGATCAAGATCTACAGAGATAGATCCAAGAGACTACTGAGACTTTCGAAGTCCAGGTACATAGAGACCGTACTAAAGAGATTTAGTATGGAGGATTCCAAGCGCGGTAACATACCCGCATTGCACGGAATTACCCTCTCCAAGAAGATGTCTCCTAAGACTGACGAAGAGAGGGTTCACATGAGCAGTATACCCTACGCTTTGGCGGTAGGATTTATAATGTATGCGATGCTATGTACAAGACCAGATGTAGCTTACGCGCTGAGCGTGGTGAGCCGGTATCAGTCAGACCCAGGTGAGGACCACTGGACGGCAGTGAAGAACATTCTCAAGTACCTGAGAAGGACTAAAGAGATGTTCCTGGTTTACGGTAATGGAGACCTCATGGTCGAGTCCTTTACCGATTCAAGCTTCCAGAGAGACAAAGATGGCAGCAAGTCTGTCTCGGGTTTTGTGTTTACCATCAACGAAGGGACGGTATGTTGGAGGAGTTCCAAACAGGATACCGTCGCAGACTCGACGATGGAGGCTGAATACATTGCCGCAAGCAATGCCGTAAAAGAGGCGGTCTGGATGAAGAAGTTCATTAGTGAACTTCAGGTGGTTCCGTCCATTGTTGACCCAATACCTTTGTATTGCGATAACAATAGGGCTATAGCTTTAGCGAAGGAACCAAGGTCCCATCAGAAATCCAGACACATCTTAAAGCGGTATCACCTGATCAGGGAGATCATTGATCGCCAGGAGATCGAGGTACGGAGAGTGGACACAAAAGACAGCACGGCGGATCCATTCACGAAGGCTTACCCCAGACTCAGTTCGAGCGGCTGATCGAGATGATAGGTCTTCGATATGCCAGTATATGGCCTTAGTGCAAGTGGTAGATTGTCAGTGTATATGCCATAGAGGCTATTACTGTATCATATTAGTTTGTATATTACTTAATGGAAGCTTGGGATATTCACCTTGTATTGACATTCTTGCTCAAAATAGTAGTATGGTACTTGGTTTGTCTGTGCTTTAATGTGTACATGTGTTTCTTTCAGTATATCACCTATACGCATTAGTGGAGCCCTTAGGATCTTTGCTTGATTACCGGCGTTGTGATGGCGATCACACTCGTGGGGGCTAGGTAATCTACAAGCACATCCTTATACAGGTCCCTAGTCATAGGACTATCGAGATAGGGCATCGATACTCCGGAGTAGACTAGCGTATGCGCTTCTCATCCCAGCAGGGGAAAAAGTCTGTCCCACAGCCGTCAGTACGTCGTACTTGAGAAAGTATGCGGGTGCTCGTTAGGTTACGAGTACACTGGATAGGACTCGTTGGGAACTGTTGGTTGGTATTATACCTATCGTCAGTTAACAGTTCCCAGGTGACATGAGTACAGCTTAGTCTGCTGACTTGACACTGTCACTTCGCCTCGAGTGTGTTCCCACTGTTCTTTGATTACTACCCTACTACGGTTCTACTGAGTTGTGCAAACAGGTAGTAGTTGGGAGCAGTCCCGAAGCACTTGGAGGCAGTGATGGTTAGACAGGATTCGTCTCTCCCAGTATTGGAGGTTGATATCGCGCTGTGTCTAGGAGAGCCATTACACATAGTCGTCCCTGGCCAGGGCAATCGAGATTTGCTGGTAGTGTTACCAGTAGTTTCTCAGGGTGTTTTGGGCTATACTTCGACACGACTTGTACCGCTATTAGGGGACTGACGTTGCCACCCCTTAGGCCCGCCATGCGATACTCTTAGACGAACAGACCGGACTGTACGGAGATTGTCACATACAGGCTCAGTAGGAGTTCGGATGGGTTCACCTCGTCAGTCTTCTCATCGGCATCTGCCTGGGGACCGTTACGTACAGTTAGTGCCGCTTGCGGTCTGTAGTTAACCCCACTGCCAGCGTAGTGTCGAGTCTTTAGAGTCCCACACAGAGGGTTACTCACTTTTGGGCAAAACTGAGTAGAGGTCGCATGGTTTTGCGACAAGGTTCGTTCACACTCGCGCACTTGTGCACGTTTGGTGACCGGGCAGTTATTAATAGTGGGCTTTGGTTTAAGCCTGATACTGGTATTTGTTTTGTGATTGGTTTTGTCTCATTGTATTCGTGTTCCACGGAACGCGGATACGGGTGTGTATGCACAGTTGATGGAGGCAGAGGCAGAGTATTCTTATTAGGGTTGTTGACCATTTGACTTTGGTTGACTTGTTGACCGTTGAATTTTTCCAAACCCTAATGAGAACGATAAATATGATTAATAATGATAATTAAAGATTGTTATGTGATGGTTAGGTTGACCATTTGACCATGGTGGACATTTTGACCATGGTTGACATTTTGACCATAATCATTTCATATCAAAGATCCTTCTTGATCTTTGCAAATTGCATTTATTATGAAATGATAATGGTCATTCCATACTCATCATCACTTTTTTCTTTTAATTATTATTATTAATCTATTATTCTCTCATATGAGCATGGTTGTAAAAGAGAGCTCTCATTCTATCATATCTTTTCTCTCTCTTTGCAAAAGCTCTTCTTCTTCCTCTCTCAAAGCTTAAGTGTTCCATGTGTTGGAAATCATAAGTTTTTGAGACAAAGCCACCACAACACATCTCTACTCATTCTAGGGTACTAGGTTTGGCAAACCAAATACCTTAGTTACCTCTAGGTTGAGGTAGGAGCTCAAGTTTGAGGCCCTCGGATGGATCTATCTTCGGCAAAGAGGAGACGAGAAGGAGGAGCCGTTCAAACTACCACAAGAAGCAGGCAAGGAGAAGAACAACAAGAAAGGAAAGAGTTCAAGACTAGGTATAAAACCCTAACCGAGTAGATAAATCTCTAGTTAGATTGCTAGTGTGTAGTTTAGCCAAGATCCGTATTGTATGGTCCATGTTATCTAGTCAAGAAAAATTTTCGTTTTACCGTTTCCGCAACCCCGAAAGTACCGGGACAGGTAATGTGGACCTAACAATATAATTGGATATATATATGTGGATTATGATCCGTGGATGATTATCAAATTATGATTACGCGTTTAAGGTTAGTTTGGTGTTATTAGAAGGGAACTAGCATAGCTTCTTAGTCGCGAAACCTAGAATAGATTTACACCCACACGCACACACGCATTTGCATACATCTATTTACATGTGCGTATATGGGATATGTATTCACACACACACATGGGTATGGGACCATGTATATATATATATATACGTATACATATACATGGATTATGAGGATAGTACTTGGGATTGGAGATGAGTCGATGAGATTGGGCTTGAGGCTGTGAGATCGGTGATGTGACAGGGTTCGTATTTGAGTTATGACGTGATATGTTTAGCGGGTCCTTTAGGCGTGGCGTTTTCATACACACGCATGCATACATAGATGGTATCAGTATTGTACTAGACGTAGATCAGTACCCAGATCTTTATTTTGATAAAGAGTATACCAGATGAATAATGTGATGAATGTGATATTTGACCCTTACCCAGATTTGGGATACCGTACGACGGATTTACGTACGAGCTTTATATTGATGATAGATCCGCACTCTTGACTTGAGGATGTCATATTATAGATATTGTATCATATGTGATACTATTGAGGCGGGATCACCAACTTTTATATATATGTGTGTGTGTGTGTGTGTGTGTGTGTGTGTGTGTGTCGACTCAGATGTTAGTCGGTTTCCTTACCTTTTGATCAGCCTGTTTAGTTTGGCCCTGTAGTGTACTTGTAAATGATAGATTAGATTCGACTCATACCTATTTCAAAAACAAACGAGTCGTGTGTATTTTAAAGACGGGACAAGGGATTCTATGGATATTTCAAATGACGTATCTTTTCTTAAAAATACCATAGCCCATATTTTCAAAACACCACGATTCGTGTTATTTCAAATGGCACCACTGTATGACTCATATTTATATAAATGCAGATTAGTTATCATTGTGTTTATCATTCAGCTCCTGCATATTATTACTGTTCGCATCGCATTTGCATGTTTATATTGTACTTCCATTTGCCATTATTAAGATCATGCTGTCAGGACACAAGCACCATTACCGATGATGCGTATGTTCCACATACACTTACTTGCCGGCGCACACACATCATCATCGGTAATTGCTATATCATGTACACTTTAGAAAATACCTTTCCATTGACATAACTTAATAACTGATAGTCGCAATATGTTATAGCTTCCATATGCTAGTTTAAATATTGCATTCATTGCAGGATATTAGGTGCATTCATATATTTATTGGTTATGCAGTATTATGGAGATTTATGCCGGTATTCACTATTTATTGGTATCATGATTTTGATGATTTCGGATTTACATGAGATTTCTGGATTCGGGGGAAAACCACAAGAATTTAATAAAAGCTTAGTATCATCATTTTAAAATGCAAATTGTGGTTTTCTCATGATGTATTGTTGTTGGATTTCGAGACCCGATTCGAGGAATTGGATGAACCGTCTCGGGTACATGGTTTAAGTCGATGTAAAAGACCCCACGACTAGCGGGGAGGCGGAAATATAAAAAACGATCTTGTTGTTTGCTTAAATATCGACTAACCGCATGAATCGAAGCTAAACGATAACTAACAACTAACATACGAGTTCTAAGCTACTATGTGAAGTGATTATACCTGTAGAACCGTGTCCTTCGTCTTTACGAACTCCACCTCCTCCTCGACCTTCTCCAAGTAGTAGACGATCCACCACGAGAGCTATACTCCAAGCTTTGCCTCTAAACTTGAGGCAACTAGGTTTCTTTAAGTGCTAATCAAAGTACCTAGATGATATAGAGTGAGGGTTATGGATTAAGTAGTCTAACTAATCCTTGTACTCAACACATGAGAGGGGAGGATTAGGGTTTGAAGAGAGGAAGCTTGAGGAGAGAGAAGGTGAGAAGAATAATTGATATGAGAAAATGAGTTATCATAATATATATGAAGCATTAAGATTTATCAATAAAAGAAAAACAAATGATGAATAATCATGCTTCATAAATATCTAATGGTGATTCATTACCATGAGTCATTAAGCATTTATGATGCATTAATGACATGGATGAATCACTCATATGACTCACTAATCTCATTCAATGTATATGCCACCTTAACCTCCTTAGTCACCATCTTCTAGAAGCTTCTCGCGCAATTAAGAGAACGCCCCTCCTATCCGCGAAAACACGGAAAAACTTTAGACTGTATAAATCCAATAACCGGATACTAGTAACTGGCTTAAACCAAAGCCGACTAGTAAAATCTGTCTGAAAGTCGTACGTGCGTAAACACACGTATGCGTCCGAACCCTTGTCGTAAAACCATACGACCTCTATATCGTTTCGCCTGGAGTAAGGAAACTCTCTGTGTGGGACTCTAGAGAATCGACTACTACGTTGGCAGTGGGTTTAACCACAGACCGCAAGCGGCACTAGCTGTACCTAACGGTCCCCAGCTAGATGTCGATTAGAAGGCCGATGAGGAAACCCATCCGAACTCCTACTGAGTCTGATGTGACAATCTCCATACAGTCCGGTCCGTTCGTCTAAGACTATCGCATATCGGGCCTAGGGGGCGGCAAGCGTCAGTCCCCTAATAGCGGTATAAGTCGTGTCGGAGCGAAGCCCATTACACCCTGAGAAACTACTGGAACCTACCAGCAAATCTCGCTTGCCCTGGCCAGGGACTTTGCGTAATGGCTCTCTGACACAGCGCGATATCAACCCCCAATACCAGGAGAGAAGAATCCTGTCTAATCGCCACTGCCTCCAAGTGCTCGGGACTGCACCCAACTGCTACCTGTTTGCACGACTCCTTTGAGCCGTGGTAGGGTAGCAATCTAAGAACAGTGGGACACACTCGAGGCGAAGTAGCAGTGTCAAGTCCGCGGACTATGCTGTACTCATGTCACCTGGGAACTGCTCACTGACGACTGGTATAAAACCAACCAACAGTTCCCTGTGAGTCCTGTCCGGTGTACCCGTAACCTAACGAGCACCTACATACTATCTCCAGTACGACGTACTGACGGCTGTGGGACAGACCATCTCCCTAGGTGGGATGAGAAGCGTACACACTAGTCTACTCCGGAGTATCGATGCCCTGTTTCGATAATCCAACGACTAGGGACCTGAATAAGGATGTGCTTGTAGACTACCCAGCCCCCACTAGTGTGACTGCCATCACAACGCTGGTAGTCAAGCAAGATCCTAAGAGCTCTATCAATACGTATACTCACATATTAAGATAGAAAAACCAAGTAGCATACTACCATGTTTAGCAAGACTGTTATATACATGTGAATATCCCAAGCTTCCATTAAGTAATATACAAACTAGTATGATACAGTAATGGCCTTCTAGGGCATAAACACTAACAATCTCCCACTTGCACCAGGGCCATGTACTGGCGTATCGAAGACCGATGATCTCGTGTAGCCTCTCGAACTGAATCTGAAGCAGGGCCTTAGTGAATGGATCAGCAATGTTATCCTCTGTATTTACTCTCTTTACCTCGATCTCCCGGCGATCTACGATCTCCCTGATCAGGTGATACCGCCTTAAGATGTGTCTGGACTTCTGATGGGACCTGGGTTCTTTCGCTAAAGCTATAGCGCCGTTGTTGTCGCAATACAGAGGTATTAGACCAACACTGGTAGGAACCACCTGAAGTTCTGTGAGGAACTTCTTCATCCAGACAGCTTCTTTTACGGCATCGTAAGCAGCTATGTACTCCGCTTCCATCGTTGAGTCAGCAACGGTGTCCTGCTTGGAACTCTTCCAACAGACCGCCCCTCCATTGAGGGTAAAGACATAACCCGACATGGACTTGGAGTCATCCTTGTCACTCTGGAAGCCGGAATCAGCATAGGCCTCCATCTTGAGGTCCTTTCCGCCGTAAACCAAGAACATCTCCTTAGTCCTCCTCAGGTACTTGAGAATGTTCTTTACTGCTATCCAGTGATTCTCCCCTGGGTTTTCCTGATACCGGCTTACAACGCTCAATGCGTATGCTACATCTGGTCTGGTACATAACATCGCATACATTATAGAGCCTACCGCAGAAGCGTAGGGTATAATCGACATGCATTCCCTTTCCGAATCAGTCTTGAGAGACATCTGTTTGGAGAGGGTGATTCCGTGACAAGACGGTAGGTTACCGCGCTTAGAATCTTCCATACTGTATCTTTTCAGATCTGGATCCCCAGAATGTAGGTGGCATCACCCAGGTCCTTTATGGAGAATTTATATGACAAGAATATTTTGACTGACTGTAGCATAGGAATATCATTTCATATTAGGAGAATGTCATCCACGTACAAGACGAGGAATACAACAACTCTCCCTACAATCTTACTGTATATGCATTGTTCATCTGGATTTTTGATAAAGTTGAATTCTTTGACAGTATCATCAAAACAGATGTTCCAACTCCGCGATGCCTGCTTTAGTCCATAAATGGACTTAAGCAGCTTGCATACTTTACCGCTGCTCCCACTCTGAATGAATCCCTCTGGCTGATCCATATAGACGCTCTCTTCTAAATTTCCATTTAGAAGGGCCGTCTTTACGTCCATATGCCAGATCTCATAATCGTGGAAGGCAGCAATAGCAAGAAGGACATGAATGGATTTCAGCATAGCCACTGGAGAAAAGGTTTCGTCATAGTCCAAACCAGGTCTTTGACGGAAACCCTTTGCAACAAGTCTATCCTTATAGGTTTCAACCTGTCCATCTACACCAATCTTCTTTCTGAAGATCCACTTGCATCCTACGGGTTTTACCCCATCTGGAGCAGTATCCAAAGTCCATACTTTGTTAGTGTACATGGACTCCATTTCGGTCCGCATTGCATCCAGCCATTTTACCGAGTCGCCGCTCTGAATGGCTTGTTGGAAGCTAGTAGGATCGTCATTATCAATGACGCAATCTTCTCGATCCCCGTCTATGAGAAAACTGTAGTATCTCTCGGGCGGATGAGACTGCCTACTACTTCTGCGGATAGGCGCTGGTATGTCCCTTTCTTCTGAAACTTCTTGTTCTACCAAACTTTCAGTAACAGCTTGTGGTTCTGGAATTTCTTCCAGTTCTACTGCGCTCCCACTCTTCTGATTTTCTAAAAATTCAGTTTCTAAGAAGCGGGCATGACGAGAAACAAAAACCTTTTGTTCCTCTGCGTAGTAGAAGCAATATCCCATGGAGTTCTTTGGATATCCCATAAACTTACACTCTACTGAGCGTGCCTCGAGCTTGTCCGGATGCTGCTTTTTTACAAAAGCTGGACATCCCCATGTCTTTAGGTACTGAAGATAGGGTTTCTTCCCACTCCACATCTGATATGGCGTGGTAGGCACAGTCTTGGTTGGAACCTTGTTCAAAAGATATGCCGCTGATTCTAGCGCATAACCCCGGAATGATCGCGGTAACTCAGCCTTACTCATCATGGAACGAACCATATCTAATAGGGTTCGATTCCTCCTTTCCGATACACCGTTGTGTTGTGGTGTGTATGGAGGAGTAAGCTGAGAGAGAATTCCTTTCTCTTTTAAGTAACCCAGGAACTCGGCACTTAAGTATTCACCACCTCGATCAGATCTCAGTGTCTTAATACTTTTGCCCGTTTGGTTTTCGACTTCATTCTTGTATTCTTGGAATTTCTCAAAGGCCTCGGATTTATGCTTCATCAAGAAGATATGTCCATACCTAGAGAAATCATCCGTAAAAGTAATGAAGTAGGAATAACCACCTCGCGCATGTATAGACATCGGACCGCACACGTCACTGTGTACGAGTCCTAAGAGCTCGCTCGCTCTTACTCCGTGTCCAGTAAACGGAGTCTTTGTCATCTTTCCCATGAGACAAGATTCACAAGTGGCATAAGATTGATATTCAAACGGATTCAAATATCCTTCTCTATGTAACTTCGTTAATCGTGTTTCATTGATGTGACCTAGTCTACAATGCCATAAGAAAGCCTGATTCATTTCTGGAGACTTTCTTTTAAGTGTGTTCTGGACATTGAAAACCTGAGCTTGATTCAATACGTATATACCGTCATCTAATGTACCGGACCCAATCAGAACTTGATTTAGGTGGATGTGAACTACATCGCTTACGAATGTAAAGTCATATCCCTCTCTTGAAAGTGAGGACACTGATATGATATTACAAGTCAAACTAGGTACATACAGACAGTTACGCAGAATCAATATCTGCCCACTTGTCAAACCTAGGCGATATTCTCCTACGGATTCAGCGTCCACGCTCATTCCGTTTGCTACTCTGAGAGACAAATCACCTATCCTTATAACTTTACGGTTTCTCAAAGCATGTAACGAATTACAGATATGAGATCCTGCTCCGGTATCTAGTACCCAGGAAGTAGAGTTAATTGACAAACAGTTCTCAATTACAAACACACTTGAGGCTGAAGCCACAACATGCTTCGTATCCTGGCTACTGTCTTCCAAAGCCTTGCAATCTTTCTGCCAATGTTCGTTCCCATAACAATAGGAACATCCCTCCTTGCATATACCAAGTCCCAAAACTTTTGCTCTTTCCTTTCCTTCTACTTTACTGACACTGTATATCGGCTTTGTAGAGGTCTTCTTCTTTTCATCCTTTGCTTTCGCCCTGGATGTAGAAGAATAAGGTCCCCCATTAAGCAGAGCTTGTGTCTCCCTGGTTTCTTTCAGGGTATAAGTAGAGGGTAGGGACTGTAGAAATAAGTCAGCATATGACCTGTTTCCCAACGTGGTCTCAAGGTCCTTGAGCTCATCAATATAGCTAGTCATCGTAAGGACGTCGTCCCTTACTGATGACCCGTCAGCCGACCTCACATGAATTAATTCGTTCGAGGCCTCATATCTTGTGATATGAGATTGCTCTCCATATAAATCTTTGTTATGGAGAAAGATGGAAACTGAGTCCATCTTCTCGTGCTGCTTCTGGTTTATACCATCAACTGAACCCAACACGAGGCACTTGGCTTTCGCTTTATTCTTTTCCTTTGTCTGACAGATATCCATATCCGCGACGGTGGAAACTGGACCTGGGACGGCGGGATCTTGAGTAGTAATAGGGTGGTCCAGCTTGTCATAGGCAATGGTCATCTGGACAGACCTTTGCCAGTCATATAAGTTAGATTCAGTCAACTTGTTATCTAGATGTAACCTAGTCATGGTCACAAGGTCGCTGCAATGAGAGAGAGAGAAGAAAACACTTTAGCATGATGTTCTTGCAAGTTTAGATTGGTTTTTAATTTATCTAAACTGGATGGCTCCCACTGTTTCTCGAATCCTTCCTCAAACCATAAAAGAAGAATTAGCCAGGACTATTCTCACTGTACAATACTTGCTTAACCATTCAGCCAGGCTAGTATCGGTACTTCGAGGGAGGTTTTCCAACGCTTTCGCGAAGTTCCTTAATTAAATAACCTCTTTTCTCTGGGGGCGTAACCCCGCTGACACATTTCTTGACACCTACTTGGTTTATAGCATTGATCGTTAAGTGATGAATCTCCTGATAAGTAGCATATACCCACAGTAGGATCGGGATCCAAATATCATCGTATGATAATGTTGAAGGAATCCTACCAACATTCATCAAACTCCAAATGGTATGCATCTCTTTGCAAATTTCAGTTTCTTTAGAAATTCCCGATATAGATTTTTGCCCCATGTTCTTATGACCTTGACGAAAGCCAACAAATTATAAAACACATGTCAAGTTCTGCCCATCATTATCTTGTTAATTTGAACCCACCCGTATATACCCTTGACGAAAGCCAACAAGGTTATACGACTGTCCCAAACCAACTCATCTATCTATGCAACAAATGAATACCCTAGCAGCTACCAAACACTATGCCTTGACGAAAGCCAACAAACATAGCTTGAATACTACTGACCATCCATAAGAAATGACGGAGGGCTACGACTGGTTTTGGCGAAACCGTGAACGTAGTGAACTTGATATAATCGTAGGAACCTGATAGCTTTTTAAAAGGAGTGGTTAAAGCTCCGCAATTAAAAATTCTGCTCTTTTAAAATAACCAAGTGGTTTATTTTAAATTGTTCCAACGATTCAACTTTTTGGTTTATTTTCTTTGCATTATAAATAATGCGTCCCATCATTATCCTATCATTGCAGAAAACAACGAAAATACAACGTCCTCTTATGCCATCCGCATTCGCCACGGGGTCCCGTCATCACCCGTTAGGTTACTTAACTAACGGCAGAGCGGGGGCTGGGCTAGCGCGGGTATAAAACATAAGTGACGTCTAAATAGCTATCATATATAGATATTGTATATTCGTCAGATGCAATAATAGGCATTCCAGATCACAGATGAACTTTATTGGATTAGCAAGCAATCCGTGTTTGTTTTGAGCCTGCAACAAAAGACGAATTACACAGTTGTGATAAATAGCCTTTACCCCACCCAAGACCCCAACGGGTACGGCAAACTACCCGCCCGGCAGTTTGTGCACCCTACCTTGAGTCTGTCCTAGGAGCAAAAACAGTAAAATGAAATAATACAACGGTGGCTACAACCGCAACCTGGATGTGCCCCGCAAAATAATATTACAATAAATTACATTTACATCAAATGAATTAAATAATAACCGATCACATAACCCCGGCTATACATCACAACAGTCCAACACAGTTCATATACACAAACAGATAAAATCTATTACAGAAATGTGCAACCCCCTGCCAACCGACATACTAGCAGTTAGGGAGGTTTACGAACACATTATACAAACACAGATATAATCAAATTAGCAAACATCGCAAAATTTTGATCGAGCAAAACACTATAGATTCTACTCCAATACTTCTCTGTGCACCTGAGACTTGAGCAGAAAACTAAACATCCAGAAATATCACTGTTAACACCAGAAAGTCACTGAAGAAATTTGGGCCGACTCGGCCCTAACTCGGCCGCGGATCCGCGGCGGATCTCATGGATCCGCCGCGGTTCCGCGGCAAGTTAGCCGAGTTACGCGGCCAAATTTCTTGAGTACCCCTATAATTTCCTGCTTATTATTCTGCAGGTCCCTGAAAAATTTTTAGGGCCTGTTTAAATTTCGACAGAAACTGTGTAAAACGATGATCTTTCCGGTTCCTTTTTGCGTTCGAAATACTTACGACTTTGCTAATTAGTTAATTATTGTTTAGCGAGGCTCTGATACCACTGTAAGTTGATGTAAAACACTCCACGACTAGCGGGGAGGCGGAAATATGAAAAACGATCTTGTTGTTTGCTTAAACATCGACTAACCGCATGAATCGAAGCTAAACGATAACTAACAACTAACATAGGAGTTCTAAACTACTATGTGAAGTGATTATACCTGTAGAACCGTGTCCTTCGTCTTTACGAACTCCACCTCCTCCTCGACCTTCTCCAAGTAGTAGACGATCCACAACGAGAGCTTTACTCCAAGCTTTGCCTCTAAACTTGAGGCAACTAGGTTTCTTTAAGTGCTAATCAAAGTACCTAGATGATATAGAATAAGGGTTATGGATTAAGTAGTCTAACTAATTCTTGTACTCAACACATGAGAGGGGAGGATTAGGGTTTGAAGAGAGGAAGCTTGAGGAGAGAGAAGGTGAGAAGAATAATTGATATGAGAAAATGAGTTATCATAATATATGAAGCATTAAGATTTGTCAATAAAAGAAAAACAAATGATGAATAATCATGCTTCATAAATATCTAATGGTGATTCATTACCATGAGTCATTAAGCATTTATGATGCATTAATCACATGGATAATCACTCATATGACTCACTAATCTTATTCAATGTATATGCCGCCTTAAGCTCTTTAGTCACCATCTTCTAGAAGCTTCTTGCGCAATTACGAGAACGCCCCTCCTATCCGCGAAAACACGGAAAAACTTTAGACTGTATAAATCCAATAACCGGATACTAGTAACTGGCTTAAACCAAAGCCGACTAGTAAAATCTGTCCAAAAGTCGTACGTGCGTAAACACACGTATGCGTCCGAACCCTTGTCGTAAAACCATACGACCTCTATATCGTTTTGCCTGGAGTAGGGAAACTCTCTGTGTGGGACTCTAGAGACTCGACTACTACACTGGCAGTGGGTTTAACCACAGACCGCAAGCGGCACTAGCTGTACGTAACGATCCCCAGGTAGATGTCGATAAGAAGGCCGATGAGGAAACCCATCCGAACTCTTACTGAGTCTGATGTGACAATCTCTATACAGTCCGGTCCGTTCGTCTAAGACTATCGCATATCGGGCCTAGGGGGCGGCAAGCGTCAGTACCCTAATAGCGGTATAAGTCGTGTCGGAGCGAAGCCCATTACACCCTGAGAAACTACTGGAACCTACCAGCAAATCTCGCTTGCCCTGGCCAGGGACTTTGCGTAATGGCTCTCTGACACAGCGCGATATCAACCCCCAATACCGGGAGAGACAAATCCTGTCTAACCGCCACTGCCTCCAAGTGCTCGGGACTGCACCCAACTGCTACCTGTTTGCACGACTCCTTTGAGCCGTGGTAGGGTAGCAATCTAAGAACAGTGGGACACACTCGAGGCGAAGTAGCAGTGTCAAGTCTGCGGACTATGCTGTACTCATGTCACCTGGGAACTGCTCACTGACGACTGCTATAAAACCAACCAACAGTTCCCTGTGAGTCCTGTCCGGTGTACCCGTAACCTAACGAGCACCTGCATACTATCTCCAGTACGACGTACTGACGGCTGTGGGACAGACCATCTCCCCAACTGGGATGAGAAGCGTACACACTAGTCTACTCTGGAGTATTGATGCCCTGTCTCGATAATCCAACGACTAGGGACCTGAATAAGGATGTGCTTGTAGACTACCCAGCCCCCACTAGTGTGACTGCCATCACAACGCTGGTAGTCAAGCAAGATCCTAAGAGCTCTATCAATACGTATACTCACATATTAAGATAGAAAAACCAAGTAGCATACTACCATGTTTAGCAAGACTGTTATATACATGTGAATATCCCAAGCTTCCATTAAGTAATATACAAACTAGTATGATACAGTAATGGCCTTCTAGGGCATAAACACTAACAAATGGTGGGCCCAATATGTTACCCCGGGGCAAGATGCTCGAGTTGTATTCAATGAGCCTGGCAGGGGAGCACTACCTACCGGTGATATTATTTGGACTCGTCAGTTATCCGGAGGATACCGGCCGATGTCATGAGATGGATACAGGCTGATCCGTTCTGCCGGAGCCCACGGGCCGATCCCGCAGATGATACGGATGCCTGAGATATTGATATTTGAGATCTGAGATTTGAGATGTTGAGATTTGATATTTAGATACTGAGACTTATGTTTTGTGTCCATGCTGACACTGATTTCTCTGTTGCTTTCATTGATATACATATAAAAATCTCATTGATTAAAGAAAACAGTTATCTCACTCATGATATATTCTATTACCATTCATAATGCATTCATACATCATATATATCTGATATGTTGCTATCTGAGGCACTGACACGGGCGCATAGTATTGCACTTATTTGTAGATGGATCAGAATATTATTTGAGGATATTACCAGATATGACCTAAGATAGCGTTATGCATTTGATTTCTACTCATAGCTGTTTTCTACTCACGAGTTGGAAACTCACCCCCGTTGTGCCACAGTTCCTTGCAGGTTTTGCTGTACAGGTTTCGTTGCGGATTTGCTAGCACACTGTTCCTTCCGGGTGATTGCTTTGGTAGGTGGGTTCTTTGCATCAGGACCACCATTGTTTATTTATTATTGCAGTTGTATCTAGAAACTCCATCAACCTGATTGTATATTTGATTGAGATAAAGACCAGACTTGTTATTCTTTCAACCTTAGAGTCGCGCGATGTATTATTATGTTTTTCATGTTGTTTTGAGCTTCTTTGAGTTTTGATCCTCGCCCTTCGGCGTTTTATATTATATTGCTTGCGTGGTTGTGTCCGTCGTTTGATGAAGAGCTAGCTCCAGCTTGGGAATGCCGTTTTTGTATTTCGTATACTATTCATGTTGCATCCCTTTTGGGGGCCAGTATTTACAAAGTAGACTTTGCCGAAATTTTCAGAAAATACTTGATGTTTTAAAAATGCATAATTCGGCTTAGGCTATTAAAACTACTTACTTTAAATTGGTTTTTCCTTCACTCTACTGCTTCTTTTGGTTTTGATTTATGGGTTTTGGCTTACTTAGATTACGTATGCTTCGAGACGTTTCGTAATTTAAGTGTCAGTCAGGCTCGGTACTTTTCGGGTGGTGACAATTTCGGCAGAGTTTCCTTTGTAAATACTGGCCCCAAACGGGTACAACATGCATAATATATAAAAAGGCATCCCCAAAGGAGAGCTAGCTCTTCGTCAATTGACGGTCATAACCACGCAATCAATATAATATACAACGCCGAAGGGCGAGGATCAAAACTCTAAAGGAAACTCAAAATCAACTATAAAACCATAATAATACAACGCGCGACTCTAAGGTCGAAAGAATATACACTTGTCTCTAAGTCAAATAAATAATAAAGTCCGGTTGATGGTGTTTACTAGATACAACTGAAATATAAATAAAGGTACAACGGTGGTCACGATGTGAGTGAATCCAGCTAACAAAGCAATCACCCGAAATGAAGTAGTATGCCAGCAAAGCCACCAAGGAAAACCTGTACGGCAAAACCTGCAAGAAACTGTGGCACAACGGGGGTGAGTTGCCAACTTGTGAGTGGAAAACATCACAGAGTAGAAATCGTATGTATGACACAATCCTAGGTTATGCGATCAGTAATATCCTCAAATGATAGAGCCTGAAGCATAAATTAATGGCCTGGGTAAACATCTAAACATGAGTGTAATACCAAGTGCTCGTCTCAGTGCCTCATGTAGCAACATATCATAACTGTGAGGTATGAATGCATGAAAACAGAATACATATAAATGAGAAAACTGTTTTCATTAATTTGTGAGATTTCTGTATATATAAATCGAGGTATCATCAATGAAATCAATATAAAATTCGTGTCAAGCATCGACACAAAACATATATCCAAATATCTGGTATCTCGGGCTCCGGCTATCCGGACTGGCCCACATCATAAATCTCAATACCTCAAATCTCAATATCCAGGGCTCCAGCTATCCGTACTGGCCCAACTCCGATTGGTATCCTCCGGATCTCCGTCGAGTCACAATACAATCACCGGTCAGTAGTGCTCTCATGTCACAGGTTCATCGGCATCATCTGCGACCTTCTCGCCCCGGGGTACCGCACCGAATCCACCATGCACCCACAGATGGTTCCTCCTCCTCCTCGAATCGGGTGTATGATATCGCTCAAGAGCCGAGAAAACTCTTGGTGGACATATCTCAAAACACATCAGGAGAAAACCGCATTTGCTATCCTTTAAGAAGACGATAAGTTTATAAAATCTTTGCGGTTTCTCTAAATCTTGAAATCTTATGGAAACCTGAAATCATAAATCACGATGTAAATAAATAATGAATAAATAATGAATTTCATAATATTGAGCTCTGGCAATCCGGACTGGCCCAATAATAATGCATGAAAATGAACGTATAAATATGCATGACAATCACAGTAATAAATGCAATGTCTAAGCTATCAGCTAACAAGTAATATCAGTGAAATAATATTCTCTACAGTGTACGTAGCATGGAAATTACCGATGATGATGTGTGTGAGCCGGCAAGCTGGTGTACGTGGAACATACGCATCATCGATAAAGGTGCTGGTGTCCTGACAGTATGATTTCAATAATAGCATATTAAAACCCAATATAAGCATGTAATGCGAAGCGAACAGCAAGAATATGCGGGAGCTGAATAATAAACACAACAATAAATAATCTACATTAATATATATATATATATATATATATATATATATATATATATATATAGATCATACAGTTTGCCGTTTGAAATAACATGAATCATGGTGTTTAGAAAATAGGGCTACGGTGTTTTTAAGAAAAGATACGTTCTTTGAAATATCCGTAGAATCCCTTGGATTGTATTTAAAAATACTAACGATTCATTAGTTTTGAAATAGGTATGACCCGAGTCAAGTCTATCATCTACAAGTAAATTACTGGACTAAACTAACAGACTAATCAAAAGGGTAAGGAACACCACCTAAGTCTGAGTCGATATATATATATATAATAGTCGGTGATCCCGCCTCAATAGTATCACATACGATACAATATATATAATATGACATCCTCAAGTCAAGTGTGTGGATCTATCATCAATATAGCTCGTACGGTAAATCCATTGTAAGGCATCCCAATCTGGGTATGGGTCGAATATCACATTTATCTCATTATTCATCTGGTATCCTTATCATCATATCCTGTATTAGGGGTACTGATCTAAGTCTAGTACATACCGATACCATCTATATATATGTATGCGTGTTTATGAAAACACGTCGCCTAAAGGACCCGCTATAACATTATGTCTTATCTCATAATACGACCCAATACACATCACCGATCTCATGGCATCATGCTCAATCTCATCGACTCATCTCCAAATACGATATACTTTCCTTATCATCCATGTATATGTATATGTATATATATATATATACATAGTCCCCTACCTATGTTTATATATATATATATATACATATACATATCCCCATATACGCACAAGTAATAAAAAGTATGCAAGTGTGTGTGTATGTGTATGTAAACCTTATTCTAGGGTCCGCGACTAGGAAATCAACTAACGACACTATCATCCAAAATCTTCTAAAGCAATTAGCTAAGTATACACATCATATAATATCATTTAAGTATATATATCTATATATAACACAACGCATTTGTGTTCTATACTACGAACTGCGAGCGTGCTATACGCCATCCACCCAACTTCCCCCGTAGATATATATCTACTCACATTGCTCTTGCTTGCTGATGTCGATGTCGCCATCCTCTTCTCGTCGTCTCGATGTCCACATGGGGTACCTTTATATTTACACAATTGCAAATGCGTATTAGAATCAAGTCGGAAAACCAAAACGGCACACGTTTCGCTCATAGCTCAAAACTTACAGCATCGCATGCAAAACACGACCAATAACCCTAGTCGTTGTCGTTCAAACACCACACGATGGAATACAATATCCAATACCAAAACTCAAGTTAAAACAAAGTCGTAAAATAATGCAGCAACTCAAGAAAATGGTTCCAGATTTTACCCTAGGCAAAATTAGCCAATTTTGCATATGGGAAGGGTCTATCTAACTGATATAGGAGCTACAGAACAAGCACGAGCCAATTTTCTCACACCAAGGCCTTAAATTGCGGCAAAAAAGAGTAAATTTGCTGCCAGGAAAAGTTCAGGGGGTCTCAGGTTTCAGTGGTAGCTCCTAGGGTGCCTGCATGACTCACTGTGTTTGCTAAATAATTTTTAGAGGCTCCGGGTGTTAGCAGATCTCCAAACTTCATCACAATTCCACAATTTCTAATATCGGCAGAATTTCAAAGTTCGCATTTAGTGTTAAGTCTCAGATTTTGGTCCAATATACTATCGCTAAAGGGGGTTTAAGGTCGCAACTAACCTCAATTACACCTTTGTATTCAATTCAAACACTAACCACTTCTAGAATTTTTCAAAGTTCATATATTCACACTAAATTGGTTCTAAATGTTGGAGATAGTGCCCTCAGAGTCAATTATTGGATCACAGGCACGTGATTGCAATGATTGAGGGAGGACCTATGCCGATAGGACAGTCTTACTCAAGATGATAGTATGCTATCTGGTTTATCTTTATCATCGTGTACTACTTTAGGTGACCTTACAGGTCACTATTGCACATTGATAGAGCCCCTAGGATTCTTGCTTGACAGCCAGCAGTATGAGGGCGATCATATACGTGGGAGCAGGGGTCTATAAGCACATCCTTAAACGGTCCCTAGTCATGGAAGTTTCGAGACAGGGCATCGATACTCCAAAGTAGACTAGTGTATACAGTCGAGACCCCGACGAGGGGCGGTGGCCGGTCTCATAAGCTACCGATGTCAGTTGGTTCACCTAAGATGTATACAGGTGCTCATTGGGTTATGAGTACACCGGACAGGACTCGCCGGGAACATACTAGTTGGTCTTATACCTGACGTCAGATAGCAGTTTCCTGGTGACATGTGTACAAGTTAGTTCAACAAACTGAGATCGTCATTTGTCTCGTGTAAGTTCCCACTGTACTTTGATTACTACCCTACCATGCTCAATGGAGACGTGCAAACAGGTTTTAGTTGGGTACAGTCCCGAGCCACATGGAGGCAGTGAGCGGATCTGCAGGGGTTCGTCTCTCCCGGTATTGGGGGTGAGGTCTCGCTGTGTCTAGGAGAGCCATTACACGAAGTCCTTGGCCAAGGCAGGAGATTTACTAGTAGGTATTCCAGTAGTATCTCAGGGTGTTCTGGGCTACACCCCGACACGACTTGTACCGCTTTTGGGGGTCTGACTTTTACCAACCCCCTAGGCCCGCCATGCGATGCTCATAGACGAACGGACCGGACTGTATGGATATTGTCACTGACAGGCTCAGTAGGGTGTCAGGATGAGTTCGCTCATCGACGTCCCTTTTTGTCAATACCTGGTAGCCCGTTACGTATGGCTAATACCTCTGACGTGCTAGTTGTTAAATCCACAACCAAAGTATTGACGAGTCTTTAGAGTCCCCCACAGACCGTTTTCTCAAGTTTCGGGCGAAACGCTGTAGAGGCCGTATGGAGATATGGCAGGGTTCGATAATATACGTGCGGTATTGCACGGATCATGATCGGACGGATAATACTAGCGGGCTTTGGTTTAAGCCGGATCCTAGTATTGTACAGTATAGATTTTGTCTCATTGCATTTGTGTTCGGTCGGAATACAAATGCAGGTATGTATATACAGTCGCGGGGTTTTCATGTAATTTATTACGGGATCAGTTTTCTGAAGTTGCCAGTTTGTATTCCGTTTCGGCCATTTTCCTTTTGTAAGTGCATGGCGGCGCCCCGGCAGTCAATCCGATGCCGGAATGCGGAAACGAAACTTTTCTAAAAACTTGAACCGGCACCACCGCGCACTAAAATCCCGGATTGGGCCATTAACCTAACTCTAGCAAACAAGAAAAAGAGTAGAGAAGCTATACCAAGCGATCCGTGTCCTTCGGTCTTCGCCTCCACTCCGATCTCCTTGCGGAATCTCCGGTCGTCGCCTCCTCATCGAAACGGGCACCACGTCGCCGGATTCATTTACGGGCTCCAACCTTTGGACCGAGGAAACTCGGGTGCGAAGTTGGCGAGCCGACATGCCCAAGGTATGCTGTAGACTAAGTGTAGTAGCTTGTCTCTTTGGGGTTATGATGTTGCCATAAAGATGATGGAGAAGAGAAAGAACTTTGGAGAGGAGGAAGGTGAATCATTTTTCCAAGCATGAAGAATGAGATGAATAAATCCCACCACAAGAAAATGAACTCTCTCATTCTCCATTCTAATATGTGGCCGGCCCCTCTCAAAATGGTGGAGGAAAAAGAATCAAAACACGAAGGGCGGTAAGTGTAGGAAATAAAAGAGGTGACCACATCAAAAGGAAAGCCTCACATCAACTCTCATCCATTCTAATCTCATTTAATGCAAAGAGTTGATTCAAAAAGAATCTCATGATTATGAAGCCACATTTACAAACAACCCCTTCCATAAATTGTAATTTGCAAAACTGCAAATAAGCCCCTCCATCAGAAAGTCCGGCCGGGAAGGAACAAAGGAAAACTGGCCGGAACAGAATGCAAAATGGCAACTTCAGAAAACTGATCCCGTAATAAATTACAGGAAAACCCCGCGACTGCATATACATGCCCGCATTTGTATTCCCATTGAACACAAATGAAAAGAGAAAAAATCTACACTGCACAATACTAGGATCCGGCTTAAACCAAAGCCCGCTACTAAAATCCGTCCAATCATGATCCGTGCAATACTGCACGTATCTGATCGAACCCTGCCATATCTTCATACGGCCTCTACAGCGTTTCGCCCGAAACTTGAAAAACTGGTCTGTGGGGGACTCTAAAGACTCGTCAATACTTTGGTTGTGGATTTAACCACTAGCACGTCAGAGGTGTTAGCCAATACGTAACGGGCTACCAGGTACTGACCAAAAGGGACGTCGATGAGCGATCTCATCCTGACACCCTACTGAGCCTGTCAGTGACAATATCCATACAGTCCGGTCCGTTGGTCTATGATCATCGCATGGCAGGCCTAGGGGGTTGGTAAAAGTCAGACCCCCAAAAGCAGTACAAGTCGTGTCGGAGTGTAGCCCAGAACACCCCGAGATACTACTAGAATACCCACCAGTAAATCTCCTGCCTTGGACAAGGACTTTCATGTACTGGCTCTCCTAGACACAGCGCGACCTCACCCCCAATACCGGGAGAGACGAACCCCTGAAGGTCCGCTTACTGCCTCCATGTGGCTCGGGACTGTACCCAACTAAAACCTGTTTGCACGTATCCTTTGAGCGTGGTAGGGTAGTAATCAAAGTACAGTGGGAACTCACACGAGACAAATGACGATCTCAGGTTGATGAATTAACATGTACACATGTCACCAGGGAACTGCTATCTGACATCTGGTATAAGACCAACTAGCAGGTTCCCGGCGAGTCCTGTCCGGTGTACTCATAACCCAATGAGCACCTGTATACATCTTAGGTGAACCAACTGACACCAGTGGCTTGTGAGACCGGCCACCGCCCCTCGTCGGGGTCTCGACTGTATACACTAGTCTACTCTAGAGTATCGATGCCCTGTCTCGAAACTCCCACGACTAGGGACCTTTTAAGGATGTGCTTATAGACCCAACTCCCACGTATATGATCGCCCTCATACTGCAGGGAGTCAAGCAAGAATCCTAGGGGCTCTATCAACGTGCAATAGTGACCTGTAGGGTCACCTAAAGCAGTACACGATGATAAAGATAAACCAGATAGCATACTATCATCATGAGTAAGACTGTCCTACTGGGACAGGTCCTCCCTCAATCATTGCAATCACGTGCCTGTAATCTAATAATTGACTTTGAGGGAACAATCTCCAACAATCTCGCACTTGCACTCCAGGCTAATTATTGGTATGTCGCATACTCACAGCCCGTGTGATACCGAACACCCAACTCCTCTACTAGTCAGTCTCACAAAGCTCATTTGCGAAACTATTGCGTTCGAGGAATAGCCTCAGTGAGTGGATCCGCTCTGGTGTTTCTTTCTATGTCTCTCTTTATCTTAAGTTCGCGGAGAAAGCCATCTCCCGAAATGAGCAATACCTGTCTTAGAATATGTTTGGATGTCTGATGGGACCTAGTTCATAAATGAACTCTAAATCCAAACTTCTTAGACTGTATCATCAACTGAACTTGATCTGTATCCTGCGCCATCCTTCCCTCAGTATCCGCGTGGACCACCTGTCCAAAATACCGCCCCTCGTCAGAGGGAAAACTATAACTCTGACAGCCACTTTGTCATCCAGGTCACATTGGAAGCCTGGAATGATAACTGTCTCCCAAAGGAGGCTGCCGTTATCATATCCCTAGAACATCCACTTATGTTCTAAAACTGCTTCCGATCGTTTCTCCAGTACTGGATTAATATCCTATGTGGAGAAACCACTGTGTGACAATCAAAGTATAACCGATCATAGTATAGGAATTTCACTTCCTACTCTGTGTTTGTCATCCAAATACCAGGACATCACACCCTACTACCTTCTTAATAGATCCATCCCCTATTCTGATGAAGTCAAACCTATGACTGTCACATAAGAAATAGATGATCTATCTCCGCTATATCTTCTTTAGTCTATAAATAGACATAATCCACTTGTCCACTATGCTTCCGCTGCTCCCACTGACAACGACAACCCTCTGGCAGAGTCATATACACGTACGCTTCTAAAGCCAGTTTAGAACGATGCTATACTCATCCTCCTGCCGGGTCTCATAGTCTAGAACAACAGCAATGGAAAGTCTGGGTAAACAAGAATCTCCCTGCCACCGTCCTTGAGGCTATCGGAGTACCTCTCGGGTGCCTGAGGTTACCCACCATATCTGCGGAGTGGCCAATGGAATGTCAAACCAGATTGAATCTCTAGGTTCTTATCAAATCTTCAGTAATTGTTTGCGGTTCTGGAATCACTTCTAGTTCTACCATACTCCCACTACTGTTTTATGAAAAAATCCATTTTTATTAAAACTGTGGCGAGTCAAGAACAATATCACTATTGATCTTCCAGATGGTAGAAAGTCAACCTTCGTCATAGCCCGGGTCAACCAACAAACAACCATTACAGAAACGTGCCTTGAGTTATCCAGAGTCTGGTTTTAAGCATAAGCTGGACAACTCCCCGTACCTTAACAACGTTAAGATATGAACTGTTCTATATCCAATACAGAAACAGAGGCACTGATTTAATTGAACCAGATTCAAATCATGCAGCTGTCACCAGTGCATGTTAACTAAATGGAAGGAGGCCGATCAGCGTTACTCAACTTAGAAATGCTTCCAATTATGAGTATTCTGAAAGAGAAGCAAGTTCTCTTAATCATTACTATTAATTGAATACCATACACAAGTATCTACATCCTCGATCACCTTGAAGAATCCCGATACTTTCAATACCTGGTTCTCTACTTTATTCATATACCTATAGCTTCTCAAACTTAGACCTTGCATTTCTACGAAACACATGTCTAAGAACTAGAGAAGTCGTAAGTAAACAGAATATAGTACGAGTACCAACCCTTCTGTCCTAATGGACACTGGACAATATACAATACTCTGTATAAGTCCCCTGAGTCTAGTGACTCATTCACTGTGTGTCGTAGGTTGAAAACTGTACTTATGGTTAAGAAGAATTACACTGCGGTTTAATGCTCCGTACCTAACCATCCACTGATATAGGTAAATGTCATAGACATAATTTCAAAAAGTTATATCTCACTCTATAAAATTATACGTACAGATATATCAATTTGAAATTGGTGCATAGCAACGGATACTCAAAACCAAATATTTGCCGACCAGCAAACAGCCCAGGCGATTTTCTCAAATTTCACTAATTACAACGAATTCCGATATAATGAGGATAATCACCTAATTCCCAATAACTTACTTCCACCAATCATCTGTAAAACCATACAGACGTGAGAATCATACCTGGTAAATACTGTAGGGTTCCTAGGCACACTAATGAGGTCTCACAAGTGATCAAACATGGCTAATTCCAAATTTTCCATGTGCCTACAAACCCTAATACGGATCGTTAACTAAATGTATAGGCGATGCAAGCAAGTAAACTACTTTATTGCTAAAGGAAAGAGGCTACAACCTTTGTAGATCCGGTCCTCCACCTCGTAGGCTCCGTGATGACGTCCCTCCGCTGTCCATATCGAATCCCGGACTCTAGCATCGGTTTTATCGGAGAAATGGGCGGGCTAGGTCGTCGACTTCGATGCCGAAGATGATCTATATCGAGGCAACACTAGATCAAGCTCCAACTTCACCAAGCCATGAAACTTGTGAAGAAAACACCCTATACTACTTGGCAAGTGGTAGAGGATGAAGAAATAGGATGTGGGTTCACTTTAGAATTGGATTTCTCACTCTTTTTCTCAAGTTGCCATTGATGGAGGCAAGGTTTTCTTCATGTTGTAGAAGGAGAAGAAGAAGAAGATAATATGATAAGTATTTTTTCAAATAGAAAATAAAATGAATACTTATCATATACCAACCATGGTCAAGTGTAGAGACTAAACTAGGGTTAGGTGAATGGTTAGGTTAAGGGAAGCAAACAAAAATGGTCAAGCTTTCAACACTTCATGAAGCTTCATGAAAGAAACAAAGAAAGCCACCATTTCTATTTATCTTTTCCAAAATAAATAAACAAAATAAATAAATGAATAAGTAAACAAAACCCTAACCATTCATATAACCATGGTTTAATCATACACACAAACTCAAGTTAGCATGTATCGTCAAACATGATACAAACAAGTGCATAAAAGTATATCATATATACAACTTGTGTACTTCAGGTGAGAAAATCCATTTAAAGTGAACCAATACTAGTTAATGCAAAGTAATATATCAAATATATAATTATGCATTAAATCATTAAATCAATACTTGATTTAACGATCCGGTCATATCGCATATAATCGACTAATATCCAATGTATCGGCTTATCAAATCAATCCTTGATTCGATAACAAAGTTATATCGCATACAACCATTCGACACATTCATCGTGGGAATGGAATACGGCATCACATACACGCATTATTCTCGGTCCCGCACATATCTCATATGTGCTCCTATTTCGTTTCGCTTGAGCCAGGAAAACTCTGTGTAGGACTCTGAAGACTCGTCAATACGCCGGCAGCAGATGATGATCATATCAAACACCTACAAGCCGCAAGCGGTCTGCTAAATGTAACGGCCACCCGGGTATTGAGCGATCAGAAGATCGACGAGCAAGCCCGCTCACACTCCTGTGAATCCAACCAGTAACACTTACCGTACAGTCCGGTTTGTTCGTCTGATATGTCGCATATTTCGCCTAGGGGTGTTAAATGTCAGACCCTAATAGCTCGATAAGTCATGCCAACGTGAGGTCCATAACATTCGTGAAACTACTGATAACTCTTACCAGTATATCACTGCAACCCTGTCCAGGGATTTCCTGTTATGTCCAGTCGAGCATAGCGCAACATCAACCCCCAATACCGGGAGAGAGGAATCCCCTCCTATCGCTCATTGCCTCCATGTGAATCGGGACTGTATCCAAAAACCACCTGTTTGCATGACTCAGTAGAGCCGTGGTAGGGTGGAAATCAAAGCACAGCGGAAGACACACAAGACTCTATGACGATCTCGGGTCAACAGACTAAGCTGCACCAGTGTCACCAGAGAACTGCCATCTGACGTGAGGTATAATACCATCTGGGAGTTCTCGGAGAGTCCGTTCAGTGTACCCAGTCTCCACTGAGCACCCGCATACCATCTCTGATGTCAAACAGCAATGGATATGGGAACATCCATCGCCCATCACATGGGTCGAGAAGATATACGCTAGTCTACTCTAGAATATCGATGCCCCGTCTCGATATTCCTACGCTAGGAACATTGAAGGATGTACTCATGGACTACCCAGGCCCCACTAGTATGATCTGCATCATAGTCCTGGAAGTCGAGTACATATCCTAAGAGCTTTATCAACATGTAACAGAGAGACAGAGAGTATACATGTTAAGATAAAGAGCAACCAGTTACCGTACTATCATGTCGAGCAAGAAAGTTCTACCTATATATGTCCCAGCATCCACTACAATATACATCCAATGTACAGTAATGGCCTCTAGGGCATACATATAACTAACAACCTCCCACTTGCACTAGGGCCATCTGTAGCAGTGGTTGCAGTATCACATACTCAACCATCCCCTAAAAGTCTCTCTTTGGGAAAAGGCCTTCGTGAGTGGATCCGCCGTGTTGTCCTCTGAGTCTACTCTCCTAACCTCGATCACCCTGGAGATCAATTATTTCCATGATCAGGTGATGCTTCCTCAGAATATGTCTGGGTCACTGATGGGACCAGGGTTCACGGGCCAAAGCCACACTTCCATTGTCACACAATGGTAGGAACCTAGTTCATCTTATGAACCAATATACACCCAAACTGCCTCTTTGGTACTATCATTAATAGCAATGTTACCAGCCTTTATCGTCTAGTTTGCCACGGTATCTAGCTTGGAACTCTTCCAACATACCGTCCCTTTACTGAGGGTGAAGACAATGCCTGTGACTGACATTCAGTCGTCCTTATCACCCTAGAACACTTCCAGTGATTCTCCCCAGGATCGATTGATACCATCTCACTACAACTAGTGAGAATCCTAACATCCATCTAGATCTATCTCATAGATCCAAAACCCAGGATTTAGGATGTATCACTTTGATCCTATATGGAGAATCCATGTGATAAGAGGAGATTGACCGTGCGTAGCATAGGAAACTCTTTTCCTATCAAGAGTATGTTGTTTACGTGCAATACGAGGATGACCACCTCACTCTCTACTACCTGTTTGTATAAACAAGGTTCATCTACCATTTTGATGAAGTCAAACACTTTGACTATCACATCAAAACAGAAGTTCCAACTTCACGATGCCTGCTTCATTATGTAAAGCAACTTGCACATGTTTCCGCTGCTCCCACTGTTTACGAAGCCCTCTGGCTGTGTACTTATAGACATTCTCTTCTAAATCATTATTTAGAAAAGTAGTCATGGCACCCAACCGCCAAATATCGTAGTCATGGTATGTAGCCGTGGCAAGTAGGATCCGGATGGACTTAAGCATAGCCATTGGAAAATGTATCATCATTATCCACGCCTGGTCAATGACGAAAACCTTTAACAAGTCTAGCTTTGAAAGTCTCAACTTTTCCATCTATACCAAGTAATCTTCTCAAGATATACTTGCTCCTGATGAGGATTTAACCCTTCAGATATAGCACCCAAAGTCCATACTTTGTTGGTGTACATGGATTCCATCTCAGATCGCTAAGCATCCAGCCATTCTTACAGAGTCCCTACTCTCGATGACCTGCTCGAATTTAGTTGGGTCATCATCTCATGATGCAATCCTCGCTCCCGCTGTCATCGAGAAACCGAAGTATCTCTCAAGCGGATGAGAAACCTTACCAGATCGGCGGAGAGGCTGAGATTTGTCGGGAACTATTGAATCCTTTGGTTCTGTCAAATCATCAGCTGCAATTTTGTACAGCTGGAACCTTTCCAGTTCTACAGAACTGATATTGCCTCGATCTTGTCCGGATCTTGCTTTTGACACAGGCCGGACAATCCCAAATCTTAACTAACTTAAGAGATAGGCTCTTCCCATACCATATCTTATATGGAGTGGTAGGCACTGATTTGATTCGAACCCAATTCAATAGGTATGCAGCTTCTCAAGTGCACAACCCCAAAAGGAAATAGGTAACTCAGTAGTACTCATCACAGAGCGCACCATATCATATAGGGTGTGATTGCTCCACCCCGATATACCATCGTGCTATGGTGTATACGGAGGAGTAATGCTGAGAGAGAATCTCATTCTCCTTTAGAATAGTCCAGGAATTCTATGCACAAGTATTCTCCTCCCCGATCACATCAAAGGACATAATACTTATACCCGTATTTTGGTTCTCTACTTCCAGCTTATATTCTGTGAATACCTCAAAAGCTTCGTACTTATGTTTCAACAGGAACATATGACTGAATCTTGAGAGATTATCAGAGAATATAATGAAGTATAAAGAACCAGTCCTGGCATGTGTAGACAGGAAACATTACATACATCATCATGTATCAGTCCAAAGAGTTCATTAACTCTTTTTCTGTTTCCAATAAACAGAGCCATGGTCATCTTATCTCTGTGACATGACTGGCAAGTTTCACAAGATGTAAATTCAAACTGATTTAAAAATGCATCTAAAATGTAACTTCAGCCAGTCGGGTCGCGTTGATATGACCTAGTCTACAATGCCTCAAGAATGATTCGTTTATTTCTGAACTCTTCCTCTTGTGTGTGTTCTGTATACTAGGAACTGTAGTTTGATTTAGAACGTCAATGCTTTTAGATAACGTGCCTGAACCGATCAACTTTTGATATAGGAAATGTTCAAAACATTATCCAGCAATACAAAATTATATCCTTCTTTACTAATAAAGAAACTGATATGATTTTGTATATCAGGTTCGGTATCTAATAGCATTTGTTCAGAATCAATGTACTGGTAATACAGGGTGACAGTGACCAACAGACATGGCGGCAACACTTGCCCCGTTTTCTGTCTCATGAAACATATCACCCGTTCTCAGTTTTTCTACCTTTTTGTAGCCCTATGTAACAGATTACATATCTGGGATCCTGATCCGGTATCAAATACCCAGGATGCAGAGGATACTGAGAAACAGTTCTTTGTAATGAACACACCCGAAGGAGCTGCATCATATGCACTTTCTTCGTTTGGGTGGCATAGGAATTCTGGTATTTCCTTATTTCCTGCTCTGTCTTATAACAATTATAAGTTGGAGCGGGACCAACGTTCCCCAGCTCAGTATAACAAGCGGGTTCGGTCAATACATCCATATTATTATCTTGATTAAGGCGTGATATGGTCGCTACCTGGAGAGAGAGAGAAGAAAACACTCTGCGTGCGCTCTTGCAAGATCAGATTGGTTATATATTTTATCTAATCAGGATGGCTCCCATTGTTTTTATCAAATCTTCCTTCAAACCCTAAAAGGAAAGACTAGCCGAGATTAATTACACTCTACAAGTTCGCCAATCTTTCAGCCAGGCCAGTGTCGGTACTTTGAGGGAGGTTCCCCGTGCTTTCGCACGGACCTAATTACAGTAAACCTCGTTTTCCCAGAGGCGTAACCCCGTTGACACCTTTCTAGACACCTGCTTGATCGGCTAATTGTAAAGTGCAAAACTCTCCCAGGAGTAATAATTACTCACAGTGGGTATCGGGATCCAACTATCACATAGAAGGTATGCAATCTCATTGCAAATTTCAACACTTGAAACTCCCGATATAGATTTTTACCCCTAGCACCTATGACCTTGGCTAAGGTCAACAAATCATAGGTACTAGTCAAGTTCTACTCGTCATTTCGTGATTAATTAGACCCACCCACATGACCCTTGGCTAAGGTCAACAAAGCCACATGACTGTCCTAACTAATCGCATCATATGCTGTGTAGGAAGACATCACTTAGCTACCGCACACTACGCCTCGGCTATGGTCGACAAACATAGCACGAATACTAAGTACTCTACTTCCTAAAATGACGAAGGGTTGCGAATGGTTTTTAAGAAAACCTTTAACGCTTTGAACTTGATCTCGTTGCGGAATCAAATGGTTTTTAAATGGAATGTTTTTGAGGCTTTTCTAGTTTTGCTAAAGGGGTCACTCCCGGTGAAGGGATCGTAGGCCCTTTCCTCGTCGAATGAGGTGCGGGATATATCATATATATCACTGTGCAAAGCGGAAACTATAGAAGTGATCAAAAGACAAACCGAGGATTGTAGCATCTGCCAGTTATTGCTAAAGGAGTCACTCCCGGTGAAGAGATCTCGGTCCTTTCCTCATCGAATAAGGTGCAGGATGTTCTATAATGAACTCCACGATGCAAAGCAAGAACTGTAGCTACCTGTTTTATTTTGAAATTCGATTCCACAACATCAATTAGGTTTATTTTCTTTCATTAATCTCATTAATGAATATCCCATCATTTAAGTCCACCTAAACATCTCAGATAAATATAACGTACGCTTATGCCATCCGCATTCGCCTCGATGTCCCGTCTGCACCGTTAGGTTAGGTAACTAACGCCAGAACGAGGCAGGGCTGGCGCGGGTGTAAAACATAAGCAACGTCTATATAATATATCATATATACTATATACTATATCTATCTGAACAAATCACATGATCACATCACAGATAACGCAGCAGAAAATATCATATGAAATATTGGATATACTAGGACGTCCGTGTTTTCAATACGAGCCAGTATAAAACACGGATTCCACGGTCGTGATGAATAGCCAATCCCACACCCCTAGACCCCTACGAGAGCGGCAAGCAACCCTACCAATTCTAGGGTTAGGAGACCCGGACTCGACTCCTCGAGTTGGTCTCCCACTGGACCCTAGAACCCGATTACGTGTGCCCTCCTCCTTGGGTCTATCCTAGTGCAGAAAAGTAAATAATATACAAATGGTGACATCATCCGCAACCTGGAAGTGCCCCAATAAAAGAATATTACATACAAGTTTTTACATGAATGAAAATGAAAAACACTCATCTCACATAAAAAAAACCCCGGCTATTCAAACACGACGATCCAATATAACATATCCAGCTACATATAACATCACATGTCATCAACGTAAGTAAATATGCGCATCCCAATTGTCGTTGACATATAGCAACGAAACCGGCGATATCACATATTACACTTACGGTCACAGAAAAGAAAGTGTAAAACTATAACAGTTGGAATCCGCATCCTCTTTAGACATCGCATGCCTAATCAAATGAAATACTTAGACATCACATGCCTAACAATTATAAACCCCGCATTTTAATCTCAAAATCGAAAACACTTTTCAATATAAAGTTGGGCAATTCAACAGGATTCCCGATATTCAGATCGAATGCTCGTCGCAAACTTTAGTAGGCGGCCGCACCCCCGATACCGTCGACGAAGTGCACTAAGGCTGAACACCGCTACCGCGAGCACCCGAATGGATGCTTTCGGCGACGGGGTTCTCCTACAGTCACTTGGTCGGGGCTATGGGGTGAGGCTGTCTATTAAGTTTACCCGGCGAGTATCCGCGTACACTACGTGATTGCGACGGACTTTTGATCGCATCAAAATTCCGTGGCAACCGATCAAGTGAGACTAAACTGCTATGTTTATAATATTCATTCAGTTATCTCGTAACTACTTGTGAATTCCAATTATTGTATCACATTCCGGATAAATAGAAAATGTTAAACTTTTCGATCGAACAATCGAACACTCAAATTTTCCCGATACAGCTCAACACATGAAATAAGTCTAAAAACATTCAGTTCATGCCTCAGTACCAACGGTCCGGCCGTAGAAGGGTCAAGCCAACGCCTCACATGTGGCACGCCGTACAGCCCTAAACCCGAAAGTTCAAAGGGCAGTTCAAGACGGTCACATAATCGAGTTAAGGTTTGTTGTCTTCTAGAGGGACCATCGCGTTACTTGCACTACTTAGAACGTCATTAAACTACGGAAAAGTCCAACAATTGGAAATTTCCCGGCAGGGGAAAGAGTGGGTATTTATATCCGGTCGAACCTTTTAACATATTCTAAAATTACCCGGAAAAATACATACAAAGTTTGATAATCCGATCGAATTCACGAACTCCCAATACAACCCAGAAAACTCAACTCTTAAGTTCAGATTAAAAGTTCCCAGGAAAACCAGCACTGCAAAATAGGAATTACTGTGCAAAATGAAATGCAAGAGGAGACTAAACAGCCGCGGAACCGCCGCATTAGCCATGCTAATGCCGCGGTTCCGCCACGCTTTGATGGACTCATGAGTACGAGCTTCTCAGTAATTCTTAGAATTTCCTGCTAGTTTTTCTGCATATTTTTAATTCTAAAAAATATCCGATTTCAAAAAATGTACAGAGAGCATTTTAGTGTTAGGGTTTCGGTTCGATCGGACTTCTAACTCCGTCTGTGCATCGCCTAAGGCTCTAGCTAGGCTCTGATACCACTGTAGGGCAGGCAGCCACCCTATCAAATGGGGTCGCCGTGGCACCAACGGGACCCTCAGCCGCTACTTTTTACGCATGCCCCCTCGCGAGAACTACAACCCGCCGGAACACCTTTCGGTCTCGGGACACCCTGGGGTAAGAGCCTATGCTTCGCCACACTGTCACACAGTGAGAACCCCCCATAGGTCGACATCCAATGCCTAGTAGCTCTGATACCACTGTAGGGTTCCTAAGCACACTAATGAGGTCTCACAAGTGATCAAACATGGCTAATTCCAAATTTTCCATGTGCCTACAAACCCTAATACGGATCGTTAACTAAATGTATAGGCGATGCAAGCAAGTAAACTACTTTATTGCTAAAGGAAAGAGGCTACAACCTTTGTAGATCCGGTTCTCCATCTCTTAGGCTCCATGATGACGTCCCTCCGCTGTCCATATCGAATCCCAGACTCTAGCATCGGTTTCATCAGAGAAATGGGCTGGCTAGGTCATCGACTTCGATGCCGAAGATGATCTACGTCGAGGCAACACTAGATCAAGCTCCAACTTCACCAAGCCATTAAACTTGTGAAGAAAACACCCTATACTACTTGGCAAGTGGTAGAGGATGAAGAAATAGGAAGTGGGTTCACTTTAGAATTGGATTTCTCACTCTTTTTCTCAAGTTGCCATTGATGGAGGCAAGGTTTTCTTCATGTTGAAGAAGGAGAAGAAGAAGAAGATAATATGATAAGTACTTTTTCAAATAGAAAATAAAATGAATACTTATCATATACCAACCATGGTCAAGTGTAGAGACTAAGCTAGGGTTAGGTGAATGGTTAGGTTAAGGGAAGCAAACAAAAATAGTCAAGCTTTCAACACTTCATGAAGCTTCATGAAAGAAACAAAGAAAGCCACCATTTCTATTTATCTTTTCCAAAATAAGTAAACAAAATAAATAAATGAATAAGTAAACAAAACCCTAACCATTCATATAACCATGGTTTAATCATACACACAAACTCAAGTTAGCATGTATCATCAAACATGATACAAACAAGTGCACAAAAGTATATCACATATACAACTTGTGTACATCAAATGAGAAATGTAGGGTTGCTAGGCACGAGCACAAGGGTCTACGAGGCATCAACCATGCCCGATTAAAAAATTAGCCGTGCCGAACAACCCGAATACGGAACTTTAAACTAGAGATTAGGCGAAAACAAGCATGCTAAACAGTTTAACACTAAGTAAGAGGGATTACAACCTTTGTAGATCCGGTCCTTCACTTCATATGCTCAGTGTTGTGCTCCCTTCGCTCCGATCATCGGGATCCGGACTCTCGAGAGGTTCCACGAAGAGAAAGACGCAACCTTTGCTTCCGATCTTTGATACTAAGATGATCTACCTTGAAGTTTCTTTAACACAAGCTAACACTCATGAAATGATGTGAACACCCTCATCTAAATGGCAAGGGAAGATGAGGATGATGAAGAAGGATTTTTGCTCTCTTTATTTATCTTTTTCTCATATTTATTCATCACTTTTGAAAAATCAAGTAAGGTTTTTCATGAAAGAATGAAGGAAGAAGAAGATGAACATAATAAAAATCCTTTTGTGATGAATAGGAAAAGGAGATAATGATCAATTATGCAACCATGGTTCACTTAACCATTGTAGAGAATTAACCAAGGGTTAGGGTTTTGGGTTGAGTTAAGAATGAGTCATAAGTAAATATCTTTTACATGACAAAACAAAAACCTTCTAGAATCATCTAGAAATCATTAACCCAAATCAAACCCTAATCTTGTTTAATCTCTAATAAACATGTTGCATTATTTATCATATCATGTTACAATATTATATATCACATATATAATATTTATTGTAACCAAATAAATTAATACAATTAACATATATCGCATATATATCAATGTATTACCCGAGTGAGAAAAAGAATCTTTTAGTGAGCTAATATTAGTTAATGTAATTTAATATATCATATATATTATTACACATTAAATTATCGAATCAACACTTGATCCGACAATCCGGCTATATTGCATATAACCGACTAATATTTATCCGTACCGATTCATCGAATCAACACTTGATCCGATGACCCGGCTGATATCAAATATCGCGAGAATATAATACGGTATCACATATCGCATTATCCTCGGCCCCGCATATATCACATATGTGCCCGTACTCCGTTTTTCCTGAGTCAAGAAACCTCTGTGTAGGACTCTAAAGAATCGTCAATACGCCGGCAGTAGGTGATGATCATATCAAACACCCACAAGCTGCAAGCGGTCAGCTAAACGTAATAGTTACCCAAGTATTGAGCGCTCAGAAGATCAACAAGCAAGCCTGTACATTCTCCTGCAAATCCAAACAGTAACACTCCCGTACAGTCCGGTCTCGTCGTCTGATATGTTGCATATCTCGCCTAGGGGTGGTAAACGTCAGACCCCAGTAGCTTGATAAGTCGTGTCGATTTGAGGTCTATAACAGTTCGAGAAACTACTGATAACACTTACCAGTAAATCTCAGCAACCCTGGCCAGGGATTTCCGATTATAGCCAATCGAACACAGCACAACATCAACTCCCTATACCGGGAGAGACGAATCCCCTCCTATCGCTCATTGCCTCCATATGATTCGGGACTGTACCCAAAAGCCACCTTTTTGCATGCCCTCTTGGACGTGGTATGATGGAAATCAAAGCACAGTGGGAATCACACAAGGCACTATGACGATCTCGGGTCGACAGACTACTCTGTACCAGTGTCACCGGAGAACTGCCATCTGACGTATGGTATAATACCATCTGGGAGTTCTCGGCGAGTCCGTCCAGTGTACCCAGTCTCCACTGAGCACCCGTACACCATCCTTGATGTCAAACACCGATGGATATGGGATCATCCATCGCCCATCATATAGGTCAAGATGCGTATACGCTAGTCTACTCTGGTGTATCGATGCCCTGTCTCGATACACCCTCGACTAGGAACAGTTATAGGATGTACTCGTCGACTACCATGGCCCCACTAGTATGATCTCATCATAGTCCCAGTAGTCGAGTACATATCCTAAGGGCTTTATCAACATGTAATATAGAGACAATCAGAGTACATGTTAAGATAAAGTACAACCAGATAGCATACTATCATGTCGAGCAAGAAAGTCATCCCTATATATGTCCTAGCATCCACTACAATATACATCATATGTACAGTAATGGCCTCTAGGGCATACATATAACTAACAATCTCCCACTTGCACTAGGGCCATCTGTTGTGGTATCGCATACCCAACAATTAGCTGCGGTTGAAGTATCTCATACTCAACCATCCCATAAAAGTCTCTACTGGGAAAAAGGCCTTTGTGAATGGATCCGCGCTGTCGTCCTCTGTGTCTGCTCTCCTTATTTCGATCACATTGGAGATCATCCATCTCCATGATCAAGTGATACTGCCTAAGAATTATATCTGGGTTTCTGATGGGACGGTAGTTCCTTGGCTGAAGCCACAACTCCACTGTCACACAATGGTAGGAACGAAGTTCATCTTATGAACTTATAAATATCCAGACTGCCTCTTTTGGTAGCATCCTTGGTAACGATGTATCTTGCCTTTAATCGTCTAGTATGTCACGGTATCTAGCTTGGAACTCTTCCAACATACCGTCCCTCCATTGAGGTTGTAGACAATGCCTGCGACTAACATTCAGTCGTTCTTATCACCCTGGAACCTTTCCAGTGATTCTCCCCAGGATCGATTGATACCATCTCACTACAACTAGTGAGTATCCTAACATCCAATTAGATCTATCTCATAGATCCAAAACCTAGGATTTAGGAGGTATCACTTTGATCCTATATGGAGAATCCTTGTGATAAGCGGAGATTGACCGAGCGTAGTATAGGAAACTCCTTCCTTATCAAGAGTATGTCATTTACGTACTGTACGAGGATCACCACCATACTCTCTACTACCCTTTTTGTATATACAAGGTTCATCTACCATTTTGATGAAGTCAAACTCTTTGACTACCACATCAAAACAAATGTTCCAACTCCGCGATGCCTGTTTTATCATATAAAACATCTTGCACACGTTTCCGCTGCTCCTACTGTCTACGAAGCCCTCTGGCTGTGTACTTATTGACGCTATCTTCTAAATCATCATTTAGAAAAGCAGTCATGACACACAACCACCAGATATCGTAGTCATGGTATGTAGCCGTAGCAAGTAGGATCTGGATGGACTTAAGCATAGATCCTTAGAAAAGGTTTCAACATAATCCATACCTGGTCTATGATGCAAACCTTTAACAAGTCTAGCTTTGAAAGTCTCAACTTTTCCATGTACACCAAGTAATCTTCTCAAGATATACTTGCTCCTGATAGGGATTTAACCCTTCAGATAAAGCAACCAAAGTCCATACTTTGTTGGTGTATAAGGATTCCATCTCAGATCGATAAGCATCCAGCCATTCTTACAGAGTCCCACTCCTGATGGCCAGCTCGAAAATAGTTGGGTCATCATCTCATGATGCAATCCTTGCTCCCACTGTCATAGAGAAACCGAAGTATCTCTCAGGTGGGTGAGGAACCCTACTAGATCGGCGGAGAGGCTGAGGTTCGTTGGAAACTATTGAATCCTTTGGTTCTACCAAATCATTAGCTGTATTTTGTATAGCTGGAACCTTTCCAGTTGTACATAACAGACCTTGCCTCGAGCTTGTCCGGATTTTGCTTTAAGACATTGGCCGGACAACCCCAAATTTTAACAAGCTTAAGATATGGGCTCTTCCCTTTCCATATCACATATGAAGTGGTAGGCAACTGATTTGATTTGAACACTATTCAATAGGTATGCAGCTTCTCAAGTGCATAACTCCCAAAAGGAAATAGGAAACTCAGCAGTACTCATCATAGAGCACACCATATCAAATAGGGTGCTAATGCTCCGCCCCGATACACCGACGTGCTGTGGTGTATACGAAGGAGTAATGCCGAGAGAGAATCTCATTCTCCTTTAGAATAGTCCAGGAATTCCGTGCTCAAGTATTCTCCTCCTTGATCACATCAAAGGACAAAATACTTATACCCGTATTTTGGTTCTCTACTTCTAACTTATATTCTGTGAATATCTCAAAAGGTTCGGACTTGTGTTTCAACAGGAACATATGTCTGAATCTTGAGAGATTATCAGAGAATGTAATGAAGTACAAAGAACCGGTCTTGGCATGTGTAGACAGGGGACCTTCATATATCAGCATGTATCAATCCCAAAAGTTCACTAACTCTTTCTCTGTTTCCAACAAACAGAGCTGTGATCATCTTATCTTTGTGACATGAACGGCAAGTTTCACAAGATGTAAATTCAAACTAGTTTAAATATGCATCTATATCTAACTTAGCTAGTCGGGTCGCATTGATATGACCTAGTCTACAATACCTCAAGAAGGATTCGTTCATTTCTGAACTCTTCCTCTTGTGTGTGTTCTGTATACTAAGAACTGTAGTTTGATTTAGAACGTCTATACTTTTAGATAACGTGCCTGAACCGATCAACTCTTGATATAGGAAATGTTCAAAACATTATCCAACAATACAAAATTATATCCTTTCTTTACTGATAAAAAAACTGATATGATTTTGTATATCAGGTTCGGTATCTAATAACATTTGTTCAGAATCAATGTATTCTGATAATATAGGGTGACAGTAACTAACAGACTTGGCTGCAACACTTGCACCGTTTTCTGTCTCATGAAACTTATCACCCGTTCTCAGTTCTCTACCTTTCTGTAGCCCATGTAACAAATTACATATGTGGGATCCTGATCTGGTATCACATACCCAGGACGTAAAGGATACTGAGAAACAGTTCTTTGTAACGAACACACTCGAAGATGATGCATCAACATGCACTTTCTTCGTTTGGGCAGCACGGGAAATCTGGTATTCCCCAATTTCCTGCTCTGTCTTATAACAATTATAAGCTGGAGCGGGACCAGCGTTCCCTAGCTCAGTATAATAAGCGGGTTCGGTCAATATATCAGTTTTATTATCTTGATTAAGGCGTGATATGGTCGCTACCTGGAGAGAGAGAGTAGAAAACACTCAGCGTATGCTCTTGCAAGATTAGATTGGTTATCTAATATATCTAATCAGGATGTCTCCCACTGTTTTAATCAAATCTTCCTTCAAACCCTAAAAGGAAAGACTAGCCAGGATTAATCATACGCTACAAGTTCGCCAATCTTTCAGCCAGGCCAGTGTCGGTACTTTGAGGGAGGTCCCCCGTGCTTTCACACGAACCTAATTAATGTAAACCTCGTTTTCCCAGAGGCGTAACCCCGTTGACACCTTTCTAGACACCTGCTTGATCGGCTAATTGTAATGTGTAAAACTCTCCCAGGAGTAACTCTTACTCGCAGCGGGTATCGGGATCCAACTATCTTATAGAAGGTATGCAATCTCATTGCAAACTTCAACACTTGAAATTCCCAATAATATTTTGCCCTTAGCATCTTATGACCTTGGCTAAGGTCAACAAATCATATGTGCTAGCCAAGTTCAACCCGTCATTTCCCGATTGAATTAAACCCACCCGCACGACCCTTGGCTAAGGTCAACAAAGTCGCACGACTACCCTAACTCAATCGCATCATATGCTTATACAGATAAGCACTGATCAGCTACCGTACACTACGCCTTGGCTAAGGTCAACAAACGCAGCACGAATACTAACCAGCACTTATCTGAAATGACGGAGGGCTACGACGGGTTTTTCAGAAAACCCTTTGCGTAATGAACTTGATATCGTTGTAGAATCGAGTGATTTTAAATGGAGTGTTTTTGAGGCTTTTCTAGTTTTGCTAAAGGGGTCACTCCCGGTGAAGGGATCGTCGGCCCTTTCCTCATCGAATAAGGTGCAGGATATATCATATATACCACTATGCAAAGCAAGAACTATAGAAGCAATCAAAAGATAAACCGAGTTTGTAGCATCTGCCAGTTATTGCTAAAGGAGTCACTCCCGGTGAAGGGATCTCGGTCCTTTCCTTATCGAATAAGGTGCTGGATGTTCTACAAGGAACACCGCTATGCAAAGCAAGAACTAGAGCTACCAGTTTTTATAAACAAGTTTCTACAACATCTTAGGTTTCTTTTATTTCATTAATCTCATTAATGAAGTCCCATTTTATTATGCTTCACAAGCATCTCTTTTGAAACGAAATCTGCAATATAACATATATATCATATATATAATATAAACATTCGTCTCAGGCAGTAATATAATCTCATCACAGAACATTGCAGCAGAAGAACATATATGAAATATTGGATATACTAGGACGTCCGTGTTTTCAATACGAGCCAGAATAAAACACGGATTCCACGGTCGCGATGAATAGCCAAACCCACATCCCTAGACCCCTACAAGAGAGGCAAGTAACACTGCCAATTCTAGGGTTAGGAGACCCGGTCTCGACTCCTCGAGATGGTCTCCCACTGGACCCTAGAATCCGGTTACTTGTGCTCCCCGCCTTGGGTCTACCTAATGCGGAAAAGTAAATAATATACAACGGTGACAGCTTCCGCTACCTGGAAGTGCCCGAATAAAAGAATATTACATACAAATAAATTTTACATGAATGAAAAAGAAAAACTCTCATCTCACATAAAACCCCCGGCTATTCAAACGCGACGATCCAATACAACATATCACAGCAACACATAATATCTCATATCATCAACGTAAGCAAGTATGCGTATCCCGATTGTCGTTGATGTATAGCAACGAAGCCGGCGATACACCATATACTACGCTTACGGTCACAGAAAAGAAAGTGTAAAACTACAACAGTTGGAATCCGCAACCTACTTAGACATCACATGCCTAACCAAATGAATTCCTTAGACATCACATGCCTAATAATTATAAACCCCGCATTTTAGTCTCATTATCGAAAACTCTTTTCAATATCAAGTCGGGCAATTCAACAAGATTCCCGATTGTCCTGATCGAATGCTCGTCACAAACTTTAGTAGACGGCCGCACCCCTGATACCGTCGACGAAGTGCACCAAGGCGGAACACCGCTACCGCGAGCACCCGAACGGATGCTTTCGGCGACGGGGTTCTCCTACAGTCACTTGGTCGGGGCTATGGGGCGTAGTTGTCTATTAAGTTTATCCGGCGAGTATCCGCGTACACTACGTGATTGCGACGGATTTTTGATCACATCAAAATTCCGTGACAACCGATCATCTGAGACTAAACTGCTATGTTTATAATATTCAAATTAGTTATCTCATAACTACCTGTGGATTCCAAATATTGTATCACATTCCAGATAAATAGAAAAAGTTAAACTTTCCGATCGAATCATCAAGCACCCAAGATTTCCCAAATATATCTCAACACTTGAAATCAGTTTGAAAACATTCATCACATGCCACAGTACCAATGGTCCAGCCCTAGAAGGGTCAAGCCAACGCCACACATGTGGCACGCCGTACTGCCCCAAACCCTAAGGTTCAAAAGGCAGTTCAAGACGGTCACATAATCGAGTTAAGCTTTGTTGTCTTCTAGAGGGTCCACCGAGTTACTTGCATGACTTAGAACACTCTTAAACACGAGAAAAAATCCAACTTTTGAAAAATTTTCCGACAGGGGAAAAAGTGAGTTATTGATATCCGTTCGAACTTTTTAACAGTTTCTAAAAGTTATCCGGACAAAACACATAGACAAAATTAGACAATCCGATCGAATAATTGAATCCCCAAAACAACCCCAGAAAAACTCAACTGTTGATTAAAAATAAAAATTTCCAGAAGACTCAGCACTTCAAGACAAGAATTACTGCGTAAGCCACGTGGTGTAACTCAGCCAAATGGCCACGGAACCGCCGCTAATACCAGGGATAGGCCGCGGTTCCACGCCTCACTTGTCGAGTTAAAACCACGGGCTTCACAGTATCTCATAGAATTCCCTGCTGAATTTTTTGGCAATTTTTAATTCGCAAAAATCCAAACTTTCAGAAAATTTCCAGAGAAGGGGTTTGTTCGGGTTTTCCGGGTTCGATCGGACTTCAAACTTCGTCTAGACTTCGCCCAAAGCTCTAGCTTGGCTCTGATACCACTGTAGGGTTGCTAGGCACGCGCACATGGGTCTATGAGGCATCAACCATGCCCGATTAAAAAATTAGCCGTGCCGAACAACCCGAATACGAAACTTTAAACTAAAGATTAGGCGAAAACAAGCATGCTAAACACTTTAACACTAAGTAAGAGGGATTACAACCTTTGTAGATCCGGTCCTTCACTTCATATGCTCCGTGTTGTGGTCCCTTCGCTGCGATCATCGGGATCCGGACTCTCGAGAGGTTCCACGAAGATAAAGACGCAACCTTTGCTTCCGATCTTCGATACTAAGATGATCTACCTTGAAATTTCTTTAACACAAGCTAACACTCATGAAATGATGTGAACACCCTCATCTAAATGGAAAGGGAAGATGAGGATGATGAAGTAGGATTTTTGCTCTCTTTATTTATCTTTTTCTCATATTTATTCATCACTTTTGAAAAATCAAGCAAGGTTTTTCATGAAAGAATGAAGGAAGAAGAAGATGAACATAATAAAAATCCTTTTGTGATGAATAGGAAAAGGAGATAATGATCAATTATGCAACCATGGTTCACTTAACCATTGTAGAGAATTAACCAAGGGTTAGGGTTTTGGGTTGAGTTAAGAATGAGTCATAAGTAAATATCTTTTCCATGACAAAACAAAAACCTTCTAGAATCATCTAGAAATCATTAACCCAAATCAAACCCTAATCTTGTTTAATCTCTACTAAACATGTTGCATTATTTATCATATCATGTTACAATATTATATATCACATATATAATATTTATTGTAACCAAATAAAATAATACAATTAACATATATCGCATATATAACAATGTATTACCCGAGTGAGAAAAAGAAACTTTTAGTGAGCTAATATTAGTTAATGTAATTTAATATATCATATATATTATTACACATTAAATTATCGAATCAACACTTGATCCGACAATCCGGCTATATCGCATATAACCGACCAATATTTATCCGTACCGATTCATCGAATCAACACTTGATCCGATGACCCGGCTGATATTAAATATCGCGAGAATATAATTGTCATGACCCGAAAGTACGGAACGTGACTGGCACTTAGATTACGAGACGTCTAAAGGCGTGCCGTAACCTAAGTCAGCCAAAACCCAGAAATCTAACCCAAAATCAAAAGAGAGTGAAGGAAAACCTTAAATGAAAACGGTTTTGAAATCAATTAAGTTACATAGAATCCAAAAAAAAGAACATCAAAAATTTCTGAAAATTTCGACAGAGTCTCCCCTGTATTTTTTTTCCCCCCAAAATGGGTACAACAAGATAATAAACCTGTAATCATAAAAATGGCATCCCCAAACGGGAGCAAGCTCTTCGCCCAAGGCGGATCACAACCACATGCAATATAATAGTAATATCAAGAGAAGAACATAAAGAAACGCAAAATACCAGAAAACACACGTCGGCTCAAGTGAGCTCGACCCAAAAGAACCACAAATATACAAGTCTCTCAGTCTCATCACTAGGTCGCATATACAATACAAGTGGTAGATGGAGAATACTAGATACAATGATAAAGCAAAAAGAAATAAAGTATACTCGCAACCCACCTACGGGCGATGTCGCGAGTCTGAGCAAAAGGAACTGTTGACAAAATAGCCCGCCGCTACAAGACTGACGGGTCCGACCTGCAATACACTGTGGCACAACGGGGATGAGTTGCCAGCTCGTGAGTAAATATAACATCTAATAAGGCAATCGTAGGAATGCACGCAATGCACCACAACATGCATGTCCATATGTGCTATGATATCTCTAGTATGCATGCACAGGTATGCAATGTCATTATTAAGTCTTTAAGTGTTTTAACTGCTAAGGTTATTGAATTCTTAACTTTAGAACATGAATATCTGTATAATAGCTAAATATCATCAAGAAATCATCTGAAAACCCGTGTCAAGCATCAACACCAAAAAGGAATCATATCTGTCTCAATATCGGGCTCCGTCAGTCCGGATCGGCCCATATCATAAATCTCACGACAACGGTCGGTATCCTCCGGATATCCGCCGCGCCAGACATCACCGGTAGGTAGTCTTCCCCTACCAGGCTCATCGTCTACAACTCGATCTTCTTGCCCCGGGGTACCATACCGGGCCCACCATGTACCCGAGACGTTCATCCACTCCTCGAATCGGGTCTCGAAATCCAACAGAAAACATGAAAACTCATGGTGGACGACACATACATCATGAGAAAACCGCAACTTTGTTTTAAAAAATGATGAATAGTGCTTTTGGTAAATTCTTGCAGTTTTCCCCAAAAATCCAGAAATCGCAGAAACACTGAAATCCTCAAGAAAAATCATAAGGTTCCCATGTTATATATATATAACAAATGTCTATGATATCAATGTGTATGATGTAAATTTTGGCTAGAGTTCTATGTAAGTATGATGATGATGCGAGATATGTGCATGCGATACAGTTTCATGTATTAAGTATGAATGCAGGTGATGATATTAAGATAAACAGGTTCTATCGTGCACGTGACATGTCAATTACCAAAGGCGTGTGTGTCACTGTTGGAGATAGTGCCCTCAGAGTCAATTATTGGATCACAGGCACGTGATTGCAATGATTGAGGGAGGACCTATCCCGGTAGGACAGTCTTACTCGAGATGATAGTATGCTATCTGGTTTATCTTTATCATCGTGTACTGCTTTAGGTGACCTGACACGTCGCTATTACACGTTGATAGAGCCCCTAGGATTCTTGCTTGACGACCAGCAGTATGATGGCGATCATATACGTGGGAGCTGGGGTCTATAAGCACATCCTTAAAAGGTCCCTAGTCGTGGGAGTTTCGAGACTGGGCATCGATACTCCATTAGTAGACTAGTGTATACAGTCGAGACCCCGACGAGGGGCGGTGGCCGGTCTCACAAGCCACTGGTGTCAGTTGGTTCACCTAAGATGTATACAGGTGCTCATTGGGTTATGAGTACACCGGACAGGACTCGCCGGGAACCTGCTAGTTGGGATTATACCAGACGTCAGATAGCAGTTCCCAGGTGACATGTGTACAGGTTAGTTCATCGACCTGAGATCGTCATTTGTCTCGTGTGAGTTCCCACTGTGCTTTGATTACTACCCTACCACGGCTCAAAGGAGTCGTGCAAACAGGTTTTAGTTGGGTATAGTCCCGAGCCACATGGAGGCAGTGAGCGGATCTGCAGGGGTTCGTCTCTCCCGGTATTGGGGGTGAGGTCGCGCTGTGTCTAGGAGAGCCATTACGCAAAGCCCTCGGCCGAGGCAGGAGATTTACTGGTAGGTATTCCAGTAGTATCTCAGGGCGTTCTGGGCTACGCTCCGACACGACTTGTACCGCCTTTGGGGGTCTGACTTTTACCAACCCCCTAGGCCCGCCATGCGATACTCATAGACGAACGGACCGGACTGTACGGATATTGTCACTGACAGGCTCAGTAGGGTGTCAGGATGAGTTCGCTCATCGACGTCCCTTTTGGTCAATAGCTGGTGGCCCGTCACGTATTGGCTTATACCTCTGACGTGCTAGTGGTTAAATCCACAGCCATTGTATTGACGAGCCTTTAGAGTCCACCACACTTTCAGTTACTCAGCTTTCGGGCGAAACGCTGTAGAGGCCGTATGGAGATATGGCAGGGTCCGATCAGATACGTGCGGTATTGCACGGATCAGGATCGGACAGTTTGTACTAGTCGCCGTATAGTTATATGGCAGGGATTCGATCAGATACGTGCGGTATTGCACGGATCAGGATCGAACGGATTTTACTAGTCGGCTTTGGCTTAAGCCGGTCCTAGTCTAGTACAGTGTAGATTTTGTCTCTTTGCATTTGTATCCGGTCGGAATACAGATGCGGGTGTGTATGCACAGAATCGGGGTTTTCCTGTAATTTATTACGGGACCAGTTTTCTGGAGTTGCCAGTTTGCATTCCGTTCCGGCCGGTTTTCCTTTGTTCTTTCCCGGCCGGACTTTTCCGATGGAGGGGGTAATTTGCAGTTTTGCAAATTACATTTGTGGAGGGGTTTTCTTGCATAATGATTGATTATGATAGCTTCATATCTTTCATCTATGCTTTTGCTTTAAATGAGATTATGAAAGGTTATGGAGTGAATAGGAGAAATAAGCATGGTTGATGTTTTCTTGTCTAGGATGCGGTCACCTCTTTGATCTCCTACACTCACCTCCCTTCTTGCTTCATATATTCTTTTCCTCCACCATTTCAAAGAGTGAGTTTTATTTCATGGTTGAGAAAAAGAAAGAGAGAAAGAAAAGAGAAGAAGAGGGTTTCATCTTCATCCTTGAGAGTGTTTCATTTTCTTGATCTCATTTCATGTTAAGAAAAATGCAAGCACCATTTTTCTTGTCTTGTTTCCTCCATCATCCTCAAATGGCAACAAACCCCAAAAGAGACACTACACTACACATTCTACAGCATATCTTGAGCATGTCGAGTTGCCGGCTTCATGCTCGAGTTGCCTCGGTATTGAGGCGGGAGCCCGTAAAAGACGCAGGCGATGTGGTGCCCTTTCCGACGAGGAGGAGACGGACGGAGATCCCGCGAGGAGATCGGAGTGGAGATGAAGACCGGAGGACTCGAATCACTCGGTATACTTCTCACCCTATCTCTTGATTGCTAGCATTAGGTTAATGGTTACGATCCGGGTAATTGTCCGCGGTAGCGCCGGTTTCCGAGCAAGGAAAAAATTTTGATTCCGCATTTTGGCCTCGAGTACGAGGCCGGGGCGCTGCCGTGGCGCAACATGGTATCAGAGCCACGCCATTAACCTTACCTAGCTTCGTTTAATGTGTTTTACGTTTCCGATCGAACAAAGTCCCGAAAACACGTATTTCAAGCACATCAGTTTCTGTCGAATTTTTTTTGAGTCCAAAAATTTTTCAGGTTGTCTCAGAGTGATGTGCAGGGAATTAGAAGCATACTGTAAAAATTTTGTACCATGAACTCATCATTTCACCGCGGAAGCGCGGCTAAAACCCTACTTGGGCCACGCTTCCGCGGCTAAGTCTACTGTTCATGTCCCCAAAACTTTGCAGAATGTTCCTGAGTTCAAAATGTGCTTTCTGGAAGGTTAAAGTTGGGCCAATTTTTTCTGTGAGTGCTACAGTTTTCTTTGGGGCCCACTTGTTAATTGTTTGATCAATCGAAAAATTTTAAACACATTATTTCACAGTATTTACATTATATCTGCGACCGTGAATGTCACTCGATCGGTAAATCCGGTCTAACTGCTATAGCCCGGTTAGACGGATTTGCGAACGTGACTTTCACGTTGATGTTCTATGTTTATGCTGTGATGCTGCGGATCGGTCGTGGGGGATAGCCTGGATGCAATGCTAGTACAGTGTTGTTGTATTATGTACATTTGATATTGCGGGGCGAGCGTCCGACATGTGGACTGCCGTCACTGCCTGTTTGTATTATTCTTTTGGGGCACGACCTGGTTGCGGTCGATGTACCCGGTGTATGTATATTTTACTTTCTGTACTAGGGTTACCCCGCGGAGGGGTGCACGGATAGCCGGGTTCTAGAAGGCAACAAGCCCGCATCTCATGGCATTGGGACGGAGGGGGCTTCACTCCAGGATTGGCGGGCTATTCGACGCACTCGTAGGGGGACAGGTTGACCCAGGAGGGGTGCCCAAGTTACCGGATTCCGTGAAGTGCTGGGTGGTCCATTCACGGTACTGAAGGGGGCTGCCTCGCTTCTGGTTTTGGCGGGTGACTTGCCGCGCCCGTAGGGGTCTAGGATTTCATTGCACAGGCTATCCACACGACCAGGGGAACGTCGGGTTTCAGCAGCGGCTCTGTGAAACCCGGGGCTTCCAGATATCTGTATTGTTCTGTGATGCTGTACATTTCTGTGATGTTGCATTTTATTCACGCCTTGAGCGAAATACTATATATTGGTATATAGATTAGTAGATGTTGTATATGTTTTTCATCCGCGCTAGTCCAGTCCCCGCTCTGCCGTTAGTCAACTAACCTAACGGGTGATGACGGGACCCAGTGGCGAATGCGGATGGCATATACGTACGTCAGTATATTTTCGTTCTTTGTGGTGTGATCAATTGATGGGACTGCATTGATTCGGATCAATGCAAGATAAACAAACCTAATCTGATGTTGTTGGAACATTTTTCAAAAAGCTGTTATTGCAAGGACGTTCACTTTTGTTTTGCATCGTGGTATTCATTTGGAATATCCTGCTCCTCAGTCGACGAGGCAAGGGCCGAGATCCCTTCACCGGGAGTGACCCCTTGGACAGAAGTTTGCGTCAGGGCAATAGCTTCACTATAGCCGATTACTTTTGCTTTGCATCGTGGTATTCTGTTGGAATATCCTGCACCTCATTCTACGGGGAAAGAGCCGAGATCCCTTCACCGGGAGTGACCTCTTTAGTAAAAGTTTTCGTCACTATATTTTTATAAAAGTTATCCAGTTCCTTCAACGATATCAAGTTCATTACGTTAAAGGTTTTCGCCAGAAACCATTCGTAGCCCTCCGTCATTTCGGATTAGTATTGCTTAGTATTCGTGCTACGTTTGTCGTTGCTATTCGCCGAGGCGTAGTGTGCGGTAGCTCTGTAATGCTTTCTGTCGCATGGATATGTGGATTGGTTAGGACAGTCGTGCGACTTTGTTGATTATTCGTCAAGGGTCGTGCGGGTGGGTTTAACGCAATCAAGATAATGACGGGTTGAACTTGACTAGGACCTTTTGATTTGTTGATTATTCGTCAAGGTCACTTGGGTCCTAGGGGTAAAAATCACATCGGGAGTTTCAAAAGAACTGAAACTTGCCAAGCATGCGCATACCTTCTGGAGTGTGGTGACTTGAGTGGATTCCGTCAAGTTATCATGCGATGATAGTTGGATCCCGATTCCCACTGATGAGTTGGTTTACTCCTCGGGTTACCCCGACCAATTCTTCTTTCAGGTTTGGAGGAGAATTTGAGGTACAGTGGGAGGTTTCCTGATTAGATAAATTGGTAACCATTCTGATCTAGGTTAGAGTGCACGCTGAGTGTTTCTTTTCTCTCTCTCTTTGGCAGCTACCATTGACCCGACCCTGGACTATGACTCAGTGACCAAATTGACCGAACCTTCTTAACACTGGCTTTTGGATTGTCAGAGTTGCAAACCTCATTGCCACTCCTACTTTTACCCTTTTCTCCAGGACACCCCGTATTACTACGAACGTCCACTTCCATTGGACAAAACCATCGTATGGTTATATACGAACTCGAAGGACTTCGAGGATGGTTTCTGGTTCTGGAGAAAACGGATAGGACTATTCAGTTGTCTTTTCTTTTCACCTTCTCTCAGGTTGCGAGTACTCCTTGGCTTAGGAGTAGTACACCTATTACGCAGATTGTATAGTCTTCTTCCAAACCCTAGGCTGGTGCCGAACGGTGGGGAATGAAGAAAACCAATTAGCCTAAACGGTGTGCAGAAGGTATTAAGATTAAGACAAAGCAAGGGATTAGTAAGAGGGCAAAGTAAATTGCGACTGATATTCACGACCAAACCAAGTATTTCTTCGCCAATCCTAAATCACCTTTGTATTTCTCCAGGACACTCCGTATCACTACGAAGATCCACAGTTTATTGGATACTCCATCGTATGGTTATATACGAACTCGAAAGGAACTAGTTCCAGTTCGGGGATGGATTCTGGTCAGGAGAAATAGGAATAAAGTACATTCAGGTGTCTTTTATCTTCACCTTCTCTCGCATTGCGAGTGCTCCTAGGATTAGGACAGTACACCCTTTATGCTTATTGGATAGTCTTCTTCCAAACCATAGGCTGGTGCCGAACGGTAGGGAAGGAAGAAAACCAATTGGCCTAAAGGGGTGTGCAAACGGTAATGACTAAAGACATATAAAGGGATTTGGACAGATGGCAAAGAGATATACGGTGACAGTTGTGAATCTGGATAATGGAAGAGGCATTGCTAGGAATACCAGGATACCCCAACGAAACATTTCAATGTTTCGGTTTCACTGTGTGCTGTTAATACAAAACTGATTTCCCGATTAGACACTCACTCCAGGGTATGTATTTACCAGGTTTGATTCTCACATCTGTACGGTTTTACAGATGATGAGTGGGAGTAAGTTGTTGGGAATTGGGTGGTCATCCTCATTATATCGGGATTCGTTGTAATCGGTGATATTTGAGGAAGTCACCTGGGTTGTTTGCCGGTCGGCAAATATTTGGTTTTGAATATCCGCTGTTATGCACCAATTTCAAATTGATATATCTGTACGTCTATTTTCATAGAGTGAGATATACCTTTTGATATTATGTCGATGACATTTACCTATATCAGTGGATGGTTAGGTAAGGAGCATTAAACAGCGGTGTAATTCTTCTTAACCATAAGTACAGTTTTCAACCTACGACACACAGTGAAAGAGTTGTTAGACTCAGCGGACTTATACAGAGTATTGTATGTTGTCCAGTGTCCATTAGGACAGAGGGGTTGGTGCTCGTACTATATTCGGTTTACTTATGACTTCTCTAGATTTTAGACAGCTGTTTCGTGGAAACACAGGGTCTAAGTTTTGAGGAGTTATAGGTATTTGAATAGAGTAGAGAACCAGGTGTAGCAAGTATCGGGATTCTTCAAGGTGATCGAAGATGTAGATACTTGTGTATGGTATTCAGTTGATAGTAATGAGAACTTGCTTCTCTTTCAGGTTACTCATAATTGGAAGCAATCCTAAGTTGAGTAACGCTGATCGGCCTCCTTCCATTTAGTTGACATGCACTGGAGACAGCTGCATGATTTGAATCTGGTTCAATTAAATCAGTGCCTCTGGTTCTATATTGGATATAGAACAGTTCATATCTTAACGATGTTAAGATACGGGGAGTTGTCCGGCTTATGCTTAAAACCAGACTCCGGATAACTCAAGGCACGTTTCTGTAATGGCTGTTTGTGGGTTGACCCAGGCTATGACGAGGGTTGACTTTCTACCATCTGGCAGATCAATAGAAATATTGTTCTAGACTCGCCACAGTTTTATTAAAAATGGATTTTTTGAAAAACAGCAGTGGGAGTATGGTAGAACTGGAAGTGATTCCAGAACCGCAAACGATTACTGAAGATTTAATAAGGAACCTAAAGATTCAATCTGTTTTGACATTCCATTGGCCACTCCGCAGATAAGGTGGGTAACTTCAGGCACCCGAGAGGTACTCCGGTAGCCTCAAGGACGGTGACAGGGAAGTTCTTGTTTACCCACACTTGCCATTGCTGTTGTTCCAGGCTGCGAGACCCGGTGGGAGGATGAGTATATCGTCGTTCTAAACTAGCTTTAGAAGTGCACGTCTATATGACTCTGCCAGAGGATTGTCGTAGTCAGTGGGAGCAGCGGAAGCATTGGTGGACATCAGGCTTATGTCTATTTATAGACTAAAGCAGATATAGCGGAGTTGGATCATCTGTTTCTGATGTGACAGTCATAGGTTTGACGTCATCAGAATAGGGGATGGATCTGTTGAGAAGGTAGTAGGAAGTGATATTCCTATACTACGATCGGTTATACTTTGGTCGTCACACAGTGTTTTCTCCACATAGGACTTGGATATTATATCAGACATACTGGTTACTAGACCTATGGTTTTAGATCTAGATTTGGGTGGTTTCCCAATCAGGGTACCTTGACAGCATTCTATGAGTATTTAGAATGGACGACTCCTGGCATGGTAGTGTACCTGCAGGTAATGGAGTCACCCTCTCTAAAGGTGTCTTACAGACTAAAGGGGAGAGGGATACGCATGATTGACAGATCACTTGCTTAGGCAATTGAGTCAATCATGAGATGTCAAGTACCACACCAGATGTTGTTCTTGCAGTAGGTGCAATAAGTTGATACTGATCCAATCCTGGAGGAACAGTCGGAAGCAGTTTTAGAACATAAGTGAATGTTCTAGGGATATGATAACGGCTGCCTCCTTTAGGAGACGGTTATCACTCCAGGCTTCCAAGGTGACATAGACGACAAGGAGGTTGTCAGAGTTATAGTTCTCCCTCTGACGAGGGGCAGTATTTTGGACAGGTGGTCCAAGGTAATACTGAGGGTGGCATGTCGCTGGATACTGATTAAGTTCAGTTGACGATACAGTCTAAGAAGTTTGGATTTGGAGTTCATTTATGAACTAGGTCCCATCAGACATCAAGACATTCCAAGACAGGTATTGCTCATTTCGGGAGATGGCTTTCTCCGCGAATTTGAGATATAAAGAGACATAGAAAGAAACATCACAGCGGATCCACTCACTGAGGCTATTCCTCGAACGCAATAGTTTCGCAAACGAGCTTTATGAGACTGACTAGTAGAGGAGTTGGGTGTTCGGTATCACACGGGCTGTGAGTATGCGACATCGCAATAATTAGCCTTGAGTGCAAGTGGGAGATTGTTGGAGATAGTGCCCTCAGAGTCAATTATTGGATCACAGGCACGTGATTGCAATGATTGAGGGAGGACCTATCCCGGTAGGACAGTCTTACTCGAGATGATAGTATGCTATCTGGTTTATCTTTATCATCGTGTACTGCTTTAGGTGACCTGACACGTCGCTATTACACGTTGATAGAGCCCCTAGGATTCTTGCTTGACGACCAGCAGTATGATGGCGATCATATACGTGGGAGCTGGGGTCTATAAGCACATCCTTAAAAGGTCCCTAGTCGTGGGAGTTTCGAGACTGGGCATCGATACTCCATTAGTAGACTAGTGTATACAGTCGAGACCCCGACGAGGGGTGGTGGCCGGTCTCACAAGCCACTGGTGTCAGTTGGTTCACCTAAGATGTATACAGGTGCTCATTGGGTTATGAGTACACCGGACAGGACTCGCCGGGAACCTGCTAGTTGGGATTATACCAGACGTCAGATAGCAGTTCCCAGGTGACATGTGTACAGGTTAGTTCATCGACCTGAGATCGTCATTTGTCTCGTGTGAGTTCCCACTGTTCTTTGATTACTACCCTACCACGGCTCAAAGGAGTCGTGCAAACAGGTTTTAGTTGGGCATAGTCCCGAGCCACATGGAGGCAGTGAGCGGATCTGCAGGGGTTCGTCTCTCCCGGTATTGGGGGTGAGGTCGCGCTGTGTCTAGGAGAGCCATTACGCAAAGCCCTCGGCCGAGGCAGGAGATTTACTGGTAGGTATTCCAGTAGTATCTCAGGGCGTTCTGGGCTACGCTCCGACACGACTTGTACCGCCTTTGGGGGTCTGACTTTTACCAACCCCCTAGGCCCGCCATGCGATACTCATAGACGAACGGACCGGACTGTACGGATATTGTCACTGACAGGCTCAGTAGGGTGTCAGGATGAGTTCGCTCATCGACGTCCCTTTTGGTCAATAGCTGGTGGCCCGTCAGGTATTGGCTTATACCTCTGACGTGCTAGTGGTTAAATCCACAGTCATTGTATTGACGAGCCTTTAGAGTCCACCACACTTTCAGTTACTCAGCTTTCGGGCGAAACGCTGTAGAGACCGTATGGAGATATGGCAGGGTCCGATCAGATACGTGCGGTATTGCACGGATCAGGATCGGACAGTTTGTACTAGTCGCCGTATAGTTATAAGGCAGGGATTCGATCAGATACGTGCGGTATTGCACGGATCAGGATCGAACGGATTTTACTAGCCGGCTTTGGCTTAAGCCGGTCCTAGTCTAGTACAGTGTAGATTTTGTCTCTTTGCATTTGTATCCGGTCGGAATACAGATGCGGGTGTGTATGCACAGTATCGGGGTTTTCCTGTAATTTATTACGGGACCAGTTTTCTGGAGTTGCCAGTTTGCATTCCGTTCCGGCCGGTTTTCCTTTGTTCTTTCCCGGCCGGACTTTTCCGATGGAGGGGGTAATTTGCAGTTTTGCAAATTACATTTGTGGAGGGGTTTTCTTGCATAATGATTGATTATGATAGCTTCATATCTTTCATCCATGCTTTTGCTTTAAATGAGATTATGAAAGGTTATGGAGTGAATAGGAGAAATAAGCATGGTTGATGTTTTCTTGTCTAGGATGTGGTCACCTCTTTGATCTCCTACACTCACCTCCCTTCTTGCTTCATATATTCTTTTCCTCCACCATTTCAAAGAGTGAGTTTTATTTCATGGTTGAGAAAAAGAAAGAGAGAAAGAAAAGAGAAGAAGAGGGTTTCATCTTCATCCTTGAGAGTGTTTCATTTTCTTGATCTCATTTCATGTTAAGAAAAATGCAAGCACCATTTTTCTTGTCTTGTTTCCTCCATCATCCTCAAATGGCAACAAACCCCAAAAGAGACACTACACTATACATTCTACAGCATATCTTGAGCATGTCAAGTTGCCGGCTTCATGCTCGAGTTGCCTCGGTATTGAGGCGGGAGCCCGTAAAAAACGCAGGAGATGAAGACCGGAGGACTCGGATCACTCGGTATACTTCTCACCCTATCTCTTGATTGCTAGCATTAAGTTAATGGTTACGATCCGGGTAATTGTCCGCGGTAGCGCCGGTTTCCGAGCAAGGAAAAAATTTTGATTCCGCATTTTGGCCTCGAGTACGAGGCCGGGGCGCTGCCGTGGCGCAACAGTCACATGAATAGTGCGCGTGCAACATATGCCAATGGTAAGGTGTTCGTGTCCTACGAAATGATATCGCATAGGTAGAGATGAATGTCCATGCAATTTAACATACTGTTCGCTATAAGGGTATGCAGTGTACATGAATGGATAAGCTAACTAACAATATAATCTTGCAAAAATTAGGGTAATCCTAACTAGGGGGGCGCCTTGCTCCATTCAGACGATTCCCCCATAGATGAATACATCTACTCACCTGAAATCCCCGCTAATCTGATCCGGCCACCGCTTTGCCTTTTCGCGCTGTATCCGAAGTTTCCCCGACCGATCCTATATTTGAACAATACCAAGAATAAGATTACAAAACCTAACACAACACAAGTCACAACATACAATTATCCACGCTCTCAAATTAATCGTAGCATGCACTCAGTGCGCGGAAAAACGCACGAAAATCGCAATCCTTTCACTAAAATCGTCATTTCGGGGAAATCGACAAAACTACAACCCGACTAGACGAAACCCCGCGTTCGCGCATTCTAATAATCCTATACGAAGCTAATAATATTGCTAACCTAACTCAAATTGAACGCATTCTATTTTCTACAAAAATCTAGTAAGCGATTTGCTTACCGATTCGATACAATCATCGAAATTTATCGATTTAGCAAGCATATCATTACACCATTAACCATTCTAATCAATTAGATAACCATCCCTAACATAATCCAACCATTATGCTACAAACCCTAATTTTTAAAAATCAAAACCTTCTCTTGATTTTTCATGAACAAGGATTTACACTAAATTAATACTTAGAATTTCAATTCTAGCATAATTAAACCACAAGTTAACAAAAGGATTAAAATTTTCACCTCTCAAGCTTGAACCCTAGCTTGATCAAGTCACCAAGAAGCCTCCTTTCATCATGTTTTTTAACAAATTTGGGTTGAAGAGAGAAGGGATTAGGGTTTTGCTTTGAATGGAGATGGAAAAATATGAATTTTTATTGATTTTTAGCAAGAAAAAGAAGCAAGAATGAAGTGGGAAGTGGGGAAATTATGCAGGTGAGGGGTCGGCTGCAGCAAGAGGAGGAGGTGGGGAAATTTTGGGGAAGTTTCTAGCTAATTACAAAATCATATGATATCATATCATGCTTTCATATCAACCTTTTTCCAAAAAAACCCCTTTTCAAGCCATTTTTTTCATAATTTTCCCACCAAAAATCTAAAAGTTTGCAAGACATGATATAATTTTATTAACACCATATTTTAGCTTATAAATACTCCTAATTAAGAAATTTACCTAATTAAATTTGTATTTATCCCTAATTAAATGTATTTAAAAAGGCTTAAAATAATAAAAAAATAATTAATTACGAAATTTTTTTATTTAACTAGATAATTATAAGTGACATTTTAGTGACAAAATTATAGTAATATCTTATCTAAATTTTGTATAATTAGGTCTACAATGAAAATTATCGATTTTGACTTTTTACGGAAAAAGCCGAAAAATTTGCCGATTACCGAAAAACTGCCTAAACGATTTTCGAAGGGTTACAATCTTCCCCCCTTAAAGAAATTCGGTCCCCGAATTTAGAATTTAACTACGCGTACCTTCAAAAAGATGGGGATATCCCTTCCTCATCTCGACCTCGGTCTCCCAGGTGACCTCCTCGCTGTTCGGGCCACGCCAAAGAACCTTGACAGACGGTATGACCTTCGACCTCAATTTCTTCACCTGCCGATCCAAGATGACAACCGGCTGCTCGGTGAAAGAAAGATCACGCTCTAACTCGATCGTCTGGTGCTGAATCGCCTGGGAAGGATCATGAAGGTACTTGCAGAGCATCGAGACATGGAATACGGGGTGAACATCGGGGAAGCTGGGCGGAAGAGCTAACCGATAAGCGACTGGACCAACACGCTCTAGGATCTCGAAAGGACCAACATATCTAGGACTCAGCTTCCCTTTCCGCCCAAATCTCATCACACCCTTCATCGGAGAGACTTTCAGGAAAACATGATCGCCAACAGCGAACTCGAGTCGGCGACGACGCCTGTCAGCATTTGATTTCTGCCTGCTCTGTGCCGCTCTCATCCTGTCCCAAATCAGCTGTATCTTCTCAGTCGTCTCCTGTACGATCTGAGGCCCCAAAATACTGCCCTCCCTAAGCTCTGTCCAACATACAGGCGATCGACATCTCCTCCCATATAAAGCCTCGAAAGGTGTCATCTGAATCGTCTCTTGGAAGCTATTATTGTAGGAGAACTCGATCAAAGGCAAATGACGATCCCAGCTACCACCGAAATCTAAAACACAAGCTCTGAGCATGTCCTCAAGAGTCTGAATCGTACGCTCCGACTGACCGTCAGTCTGAGGATGAAAGGCTGTGCTAAAACTCAATCGGGTGCCCAAAGCTTCCTGTAGTTTCTGCCACAATCGGCTGGTAAACTGGGTGCCACGGTCGGACACGATGCAAGTCGGAACACCATGCAGTCGCACAATCTCATTAATATAAACCTGGGCGTACTGAGAAAATCCAAAAGTGGTCTTCACTGGCAGAAAGTGAGCCGCTTTCGTCAGTCGATCCACAATCACCCAAATAGAGTCATACCCTCGACTGGTCCTGGGTAGACCCACAACGAAGTCCATGGAGACTTGCTCCCACTTCCACTCAGGGATGGGCAAAGGCTGTAACTCGCCGGCTGGCCTCTGGTGCTCAGCCTTGACTTGCTGACAAGTCAGGCATCTCGACACAAAGTCTGTAATATCCTACTTCATCCCGTCCCACCAGTAAACCTCTCTCAAATCACGGTACATTTTAGTGGAACCTGGATGCACACTGTATACGGATCTATGTGCCTCCTCGAGAATATCACGCCTCAGTCCCTCTGAATCTGGCACACACAGTCGAGTCCCAAATCGAAGTATCCCCTGATCATCAATCACGAACTCAGAAACTCTGCCCTGCCGAATCTGCTCAATAATCTCTAAGATACGGGCATCGCCGGATTGTGCCTCGCGAATACGGTCAAGTAACTGTGGGCGTGCTCTGAAATGGGCTAGCTGTCCCCCTGTAGGTGTGAACTCGAACTGCACTCTGCAATCACATAAAACCTGCCAATCCGCCGTCGACTGCATCTGTACTGCGCTCAAACAAGATAAGCTACCTCCGGGCCTCCTACTCAAAGCATCTGCCACCACATTCGCCTTGCCCTGATGATATAGAATCTCGCAGTCATAATCTTTCACCAACTCCATCCAACGGTGCTTTCTCAGGTTCAGGTCTCGCTGCTGGAAGATATACTTCAAACTCTTGTGGTCAGTGAATATCTGGCACGACTCACCGTATAGGTAATGTCTCCAGATCTTGAGTGCAAACACCACTGCAGCCATCTCTAAATCATGGGTGGGGTAGTTCTGCTCGTGTTTCCTCAGCTGCCGAGAAGCATACGCGATAACTCTGTCGTGCTGCATCAATACACAGCCCAGCCCTACTCTAGAAGCATCACAATATACCACGAACCCGCCTGATCCTGAAGGCAATGCTAATACTGGAGCAGTAGTCAGACGAGTCTTCAACTGCTGGAAGCTATCCTCACATGCCTGGGTCCAATCAAAAGGAACCCCCTTCCGGGTCAACCCGGTCAACGGTGCAGCAATGCGGGAGAAATCCTGGACAAAACGTCGATAATAGCCGGCCAGACCAAGAAAACTGCGAACCTCTGTGACTGATACCGGTCTAGGCCAACGCTGAACTGCCTCGATCTTCTTCGGGTCCACGCAAATACTATCTCTCGTCACCACATGACCCAAGAAGTCTACACTGTCTAGCCAGAATGCGCACTTGGAGAATTTGGCGAACAGCTGATGCTCCCTCAAAGTCTGCAATGTGATACGTAAGTGCTGCTCATGCTCCTCCCGGCTCCGAGAATAAACCAAGATGTCGTCAATGAACACAATGATGAACTGATCGAGATACGGCCTGAATACGCGGTTCATCAAATCCATAAAAGCTGCCGGGGCATTGGTGAGCCCGAACGACATCACCAAGAACTCGTAGTGACCATAACGAGTACGGAAGGCAGTCTTCGGAATATCCTCCTTCCGAACCCGCAACTGGTGATAACCTGACCGTAAATCAACCTTCGAGAAGAACCCTGCACCCTGGAGCTGATCAAATAAGTCATCAATGCGGGGTAGGGGATACCTGTTCCGCACAGTAACCCGGTTCAGCTGACGGTAATCAATGCATAAACGCATACTTCCGTCCTTCTTCTTAACAAACAAGACGGGAGCACCCCAAGGTGACACACTCGGTCTGATAAGCCCTTTGTCCAGCAAGTCCTGTAACTGATCCTTTAGCTCTCTCAGCTCCGCCGGGGCCATCCGATAAGGAGGTATAGAAATAGGCCCCGTGCCAGGGATCAAGTCAATACAGAACTCAATCTCGCGCTCTGGTGGCAGACCAGGCAGTTCGTCAGGGAATACATCAGGAAACTCTCTCACAACAGGGACCTGGTCCAACGGAACCTCTGTGGAGCTAGTATGACAAACATAAGCTAAGAATCCCTGAGACCCTTTCCTTAAGAGCTGACCAGCGTGAAGAGAAGAAATCAAGCTGGGAAGGGTAGCACTACGATCTCCCTGAATAATAAGAACCGGCTCACCAGGAAAACTGAATCTGACTTCCTTTTCACGACAGTCCACGGATGCATAACAGGTGGCTAGCCAGTCCATACCAAGAAGAACGTCAAAGTCTAGCATATCGAGGAGAATCAAATCTACTGAAGAATCTCTCTCCCCGATAAGAACGGAACAAGATCGGTACACAAAACGGGACAAAAGACTCGCCTACCGGGGTAATAACGACAAGCGGCTGATCTAACGGAGATGACTCTCGGCCCAACCTCGGTGCAAAATACGTGGAAACATAGGAATGTGTGGAGCCTGGATCAAATAATACCCGTGCATCAAAAGAACATACTGGCAGAGTACCTGTCACGACGGCATTGGATGCCTGTGCATCCTGAGGAGTCAATGCGAACACTCGGGCCTGTCCAGCACTAATAGCTGGCTGTGCTCTGCCTCTACCTCGGCCTCTGCCTCTGTTGCCTCGTCCTCTCTGAACCGGACCGCCACGCCCACGGCCTCTAGAAGCATCTGGCTGGCGTGAAGCATCATCAGGAGTAGGAAGTAAAGCTCTCTGCGATGGTGGTGAAGGTGGTAAAGTCACATGCGGGACTGTCGCCGCGCCCGGACGTCCCATGGTACAGTCTCTGACACGGTGATACTGACTTCCGCACCGAAAACATCCTGGAGACGACTGCTGGGTCTGCGGATATGAACAAAATAACTGACCTCGTCTCAATCCTCTGCCTCCGCCATCTCCCGAAAATAATCTATCACGATGTCTTCCTATCTGCCGCTGAGCTGGCGTATCAGTATGGATCCTCTTCGGCCCAGAAGCGACCGGAGTCTCAGAAATACGCTCCTCCAAAAGTAAGGCTGCATCCATCGCGGCTGCGTATGTATCAAAGTGATGGGTGCCGATGGTAAGGAATAGCTGTGTATCAAGCCCTCGCACAAACCTCTTTATTCTCTTCTCTTCTGTGTCGACTAGGTACGGAGCATATCGAGACAACTGGGTAAACTGTATATCATACTCCGACACTGTCATCCCAGGAGTTTTGCGCAAAGACTCAAAACTGCGGGCTCGAGCATCTCGGACACTCTCCGGAAGAAAACGGGCAAGAAATGCAGATATAAACTCATCCCAGGTCATAGAAGGCAGACCTGCAGCTCGGCCTCTCTCTACTGAGTCGTACCATGTCTGGGCAAGACCCTCCAGACGAAAACTCGCAAACTCCACCAATCTATCATCAGAACACCTCAACGAACGGCAAATCCGAGCCATCCTATCCAGAAATGCCTGTGGGTCCTCTGTCGCATCTGTACCGGTAAAAGATGGAGGTCTCAATCTCATGAACTCCTGTAGTGAAACAGGGATAGTCTCCGTAGTAGCAGCAGGAGTGACCATCTGTGCAGCAGGTACGATCGTGGTCTGTGCGGTGGAGGGAACGTCCTCGGATCTCTGTGCCCGGCTGGACTCGACTAAAGATCCCATCATCTGCCGCAACTCTTGCATGCCGGCCACTAATCTGGTAATACGGTCAGGATAAGGCGGATCAGTAGGACCCTGAGGGGTAGGCGTATCCTCCCGCTCGATCCTCACCTCAGACAGGCCCGCTCGAATCTCATCCCTAGCGGCAGCCCGCTGAGCTCTCGTAGTCTTTGGCGACATCGAAGCTGGAATAAGAAACAGGACTGATAAGGACATTGCAATTGAATCAAGGAATGCAAGGAATCAAGAAAGGAAATACAAGCAATTATGTCCTAAGGTTACTTGGGCGGAGTACCGTATCATAAGTATGCCGCGGATCATACCCACGCTACGCCACTCTGCTTAAGTCACCTACTCCATCTACCAAGGTCGTCCTACACTCAGAAACGTAAAACCTACGCTCTGATACCAACTTTGTCATGACCCGAAAGTACGGAACGTGATTGGCACGTAGATTACGAGACGTCTAAAGGCGTGCCGTAACCTAAGTCAGCCAAAACCCAGAAATCTAACCCAAAATCAAAAGAGAGAAGGAAAACCTTAAATGAAAACGGTTTTGAAATCAATTAAGTTACATAGAATCCAAAAAAAAGAACATCAAAAATTTCTGAAAATTTCGGCAGAGTCTCCCCTGTATTCTTTTTCCCCCCAAAATGGGTACAATAAGATAATAAACCTGTAATCATAAAAATGGCTTCCCCAAGCGGGATCTAGCTCTTCACCCAAGGCGGATCACAACCACATGCAATATAATAGTAAGATCAAGAGAAGAACATAAAGAAAACGCAAAATACCAGAAAACACACGTCGGCTCAAGTGAGCTCGACCCAAAAGAACCACAAATATACAAGTCTCTCAGTCTCATCACTAGGTCGCATATACAATACAAGTGGTAGATGGAGAATACTAGATACAATGATAAAGCAAAAAGAAATAAAATATACTCGCAACCCACCTACGGGCGATGTCGCGAGTCTGAGCAAAAGGAACTGTTGACAAAATAGCCCGCCGCTACAAGACTGACGGGTCCGACCTGCAAGACACTGTGGCACAACGGGGGTGAGTTGCCAGCTCGTGAGTAAATATAACATCTAATAAGGCAATCGTAAGAATGCACGCAATGCACCACAACATGCATGTCCATATGTGCTATGATATCTCTAGTATGCATGCACAGGTATGCAATGTCATTATTAAGTCTTTAAGTGTTTTAACTGCTAAGGTTATTGAATTCTTAACTTTAGAACATGAATATCTTTATAATAGCTAAATATCATCAAGAAATCATCTGAAAACCCGTGTCAAGCATCAACACCAAAAAGGAATCATATCTGTCTCAATATCGGGCTCCGTCAGTCCGGATCGGCCCATATCATAAATCTCACGACAACGGTCGGTATCCTCCGGATATCCGCCGCGCCAGACATCACCGGTAGGTAGTCTTCCCCTGCCAGGCTCATCGTCTACAACTCGATCTTCTTGCCCCGGGGTACCATACCGGGTCCACCATGTACCCGAGACGTTCATCCACTCCTCAAATCGGGTCTCGAAATCCAACAGAAAACATGAAAACTCATGGTGGACGACACATACATCACGAGAAAACCGCAACTTTGTTTTAAAAAATGATGAATAGTGCTTTTGGTAAATTCTTGCGGTTTTCCCCAAAAATCCAGAAATCGCAGAAACACTGAAATCCTCAAGAAAAATCATAAGGTTCCCATGTTATATATATATAACAAATGTCTATGATATCAATGTGTATGATGTAAATTTTGGCTAGAGTTCTATGTAAATATGATGATGATGCGAGATATGTGCATGCGATGCAGTTTCATATATTAAGTATGAATGCAGGTGATGATATTAAGATAAACAGGTTCTATCGTGCACGTGACATGTCAATTACCAAAGGCGTGTGTGTCACATGAATAGTGCGCGTGCAACATATGCCAATGGTAAGGTGTTCGTGTCCTACGAAATGATATCGCATAGGTAGAGATGAATGTCCATGCAATTTAACATACTGTTCGCTATAAGGGTATGCAGTGTACATGAATGGATAAGCTAACTAACAATATAATCTTGCAAAAAGTAGGGTAATCCTAACTAGGGGGGGCGCCTTACGCCATTCAGACGATTCCCCCATAGATGAATACATCTACTCACCTGAAATCCCCGCTAATCTGATCTGGCCACCGCTTTGCCTTTTCGCGCCGTATCCGAAGTTTCCCCGACCGATCCTATATTTGCACAATACCAAGCATAAGATTACAAAACCTAACACAACACAAGTCACAACATACAATTATCCACGCTCTCAAATTAATCGTAGCATGCACTCAGTGCGCGGAAAAACGCACGAAAATCGCAATCCTTTCACTAAAATCGTCATTTCGGGGAAATCGACAAAACTACAACCCGACTAGACGAAACCCCGCGTTCGCACATTCTAATAATCCTATACGAAGCTAATAATATTTCTAACCTAACGCAAATTGGACGCATTCTATTTTCTACAAAAATCTAGTAAGCGATTTGCTTACCGATTCGATACAATCATCGAAATTTATCGATTTAGCAAGCATATCATTACACCATTAACCATTCTAATCAATTAGATAACCATCCCTAACATAATCCAACCATTATGCTACAAACCCTAATTTTTAAAAATCAAAACCTTCTCTTGATTTTTCATGAACAAGGATTTACACTAAATTAATACTTAGAATTTCAATTCTAGCATAATTAAACCACAAGTTAACAAAAGGATTAAAATTTTCACCTCTCAAGCTTGAACCCTAGCTTGATCAAGTCTCCAAGAAGCCTCCTTTCATCATGTTTTTGAACAAATTTGGGTTGAAGAGAGAAGGGATTAGGGTTTTGCTTTGAATGGAGATGGAAAAATATGAATTTTTATTGATTTTTAGCAAGAAAAAGAAGCAAGAATGAAGTGGGAAGTGGGGAAATTCTGCAGGTGAGGGGTCGGCTACAGTAAGAGGAGGAGGTGGGGAAATTTTGGGGAAGTTTCTAGCTAATTACAACATCATATGATATCATATCATGCTTTCATATCAACCTTTTTCCAAAAAAACCCCTTTTTAAGCCATTTTTTTCATAATTTTCCCACCAAAAATCTAAAAGTTTACAAGACATGATATAATTTTATTAACACCATATTTTAGCTTATAAAGACTCCTAATTAAGAAATTTACCTAATTAAATTTGTATTTATCCCTAATTAAATGTATTTAAAAAGGCTTAAAATAATAAAAAAATAATTAATTACGAAATTTTTTTTATTTAACTAGATAATTATAAGTGACATTTTAGTGACAAAATTATAGTAATATCTTATCTAAATTTTGTATAATTAGGTCTACAATGAAAATTATCAATTTTGACTTTTTACGGAAAAAGCCGAAAAATTTGCCGATTACCGAAAAACTGCCTAAACGATTTTCAAAGGGTTACAATAATACGGTATCACATATCGCATTATCCTCGGTCCCGCACATATCATATATGTGCCCCTACTCCGTTTTGCCTGAGTCAAGAAACCTCTGTGTAGGACTCTAAAGAATCGTCAATACGCCGGCAGTAGGTGATGATCATATCAAACACCCACAAGCTGCAAGCGGTCAGCTAAACGTAACAGCTACGCAGGTATTGAGCGCTCAGAAGATCAAAAAGCAAGCCTATACATTCTCCTGCGAATCCAAACAGTAACACTCCCGTACAGTCCGGTCTCGTCGTCTGATATGTTGCATATCTCGCCTAGGGGTGGTAAACGTCAGACCCCAGTAGCTTGATAAGTCATGTCGATTTGAGGTCTATAACAGTTCAAGAAACTACTGATAACACTTACCAGTAAATCTCAGCAACCCTGGCCAGGGATTTCCGGTTATATCCAATTCAACACAGCACAACATCAACTCCCTATACCGGGAGAGACGAATCCCCTCCTATCGCTCATTGCCTCCATATGATTCGGGACTGTACCCAAAAGCCACCTTTTTGCACGCCCTCTTGGACGTGGTATGATGGAAATCAAAGCACAGTGGGAATCACACAAGACTCTATGACGATCTCGGGTCGACAGACTACTCTGTACCAGTGTCACCGGAGAACTGCCATCTGACGTATGGTATAATACCATCTGGGAGTTCTCGGCGAGTCCGTCCAGTGTACCCAGTCTCCACTGAGCACCCGTACACCATCCTTGATGTCAAACACCGATGGATATGGGATCATCCATCGCCCATCATATGGGTCAAGATGCGTATACGCTAGTCTACTCTGGTGTATCGATGCCCTGTCTCGATACACCCTCGACTAGGAACAGTTATAGGATGTACTCGTCGACTACCGTGGCCCCACTAGTATGATCTCATCATAGTCCCAGTAGTCGAGTACATATCCTAAGGGCTTTATCAACATGTAATATAGAGACAATCAGAGTACATGTTAAGATAAAGTACAACCAGATAGCATACTATCATGTCGAGCAAGAAAGTCCTCCCTATATATGTCCTAGCATCCACTACAATATACATCGTATGTACAGTAATGGCCTCTAGGGCATACATATAACTAACAAGAAAATTCATTTAAAGTGAACCAATACTAGTTAGTGCAAAGTAATATATCAAATATATTATTATGCATTAAATCATTAAATCAATACTTGATTTAACGATCCGGTCATATCGCATATAACCGACTAATATCCAATGTATCGGCTTATCGAATCAATCCTTGAATCGATAACTAGGTTATATCGCATACAACCACGACACATTCATCGTGAGAATGGAATACGGTATCACATACACGCATTATTCTCGGTCCCGCACATATCTCATATATGCTCCTATTTCGTTTCGCTTGAGCTAGGAAAACTCTGTGTAGGACTCTAAAGACTCGTCAATACGCCGGCAGCAGATGATGATCATATCAAACACCCACAAGCCGCAAACGGTCTGCTAAACGTAACGGCCATCCGGGTATTGAGCGATCAGAAGATCGACGAGCAAACCCGCTCACACTCCTGTGAATCCAACCAGTAACACTTACCGTACAGTCCGGTCTGTTCGTCTGATATATCGCATATCTCGCCTAGGGGTGGTAAACGTCAGACCCCAATAGCTCGATAAGTCATGCCAACGTGAGGTCCATACATTCGTGAAACTATTGATAACTCTTACCAGTATATCACTGCAACCCTAGCCAGGGATTTCCTGTTATGGCCAGTCGAGCATAGCGTAACATCAACCCCCAATACCGGGAGAGACGAATCCCCTCCTATCGCTCATTGCCTCCATGTGAATCGAGACTGTACCCAAAAACCACCTGTTTGCATGACTCAGTAGAGCCGTGGTAGGGTGGAAATCAAAGCACAGTGGGAGACAAACAAGACTCTATGATGATCTCGGGTCAACAGACTAAGCTGCGCCAGTGTCACCAGAGAACTGCCATCTGACGTGAGGTATAATACCATCTGGGAGTTCTCGGCGAATCCGTTCAGTGTACCCAGTCTCCACTGAGCACCCGCATACCATCTCTGATGTCAAACACCAATTGATATGGGATCATCCATCGCCCATCACATGGGTCGAGAAGATATACGCTAGTCTACTCTGGAATATCGATGCCCCGTCTCGATATTCCCACGACTAGGAACATTGAAGGATGTACTCATGGACTACCCGGGCCCCACTTGTATGATCTGCATCATAGTCCTGGAAGTCGAGTACATATCCTAAGGGCTTTATCAACATGTAACAGAGAGACATAGAGTATACATGTTAAGATAAAGAGCAACCAGATACCGTACTATCATGTCGAGCAAGAAAGTCCTACTTATATATGTCCCAGCATCCACTACAATATACATCCAAAGTATAGTAATGGCCTCTAGGGCATACATATAACTAACAAATACATACCCTGAGTAAGGGCTAATTGGGAAATCAGTTTTCTTTTAACAGTACACAGTGAAATTGAAACATTGAAATGTTTCGATGGGGTATCCGGGTATTCCTAGTAATGCCTCTTCCATTATCCAGATTCACAACTGTAACCGTATATCTCTTTGCCATCTCTCCAAATCTCTTTATATGTCTTTAATCATTACCTTCTGTACACCCCTTTAGGCCAAACGGTTTTCTTCCTTCTCTACCGTTCGGCACCAGCCTATGGTTTGGAAGAAGACTATCCAATAAGCATAATGGGTGTACTGTCCTAATCCTAGGAGCACCCGCAATGCTAGAGAAGGTGAAGATAAAAGACAACTGAATAAACCTTATTCCTATTTCTCCTGAACCAGAATCCATCCCCGAACTGAACAAGTTCCTTTCGAGTTCGTATATAACCATACGATGGAATATCCACTAAACTGTGGATCTTCGTAGTGATACGGAGTGTCCTGGAGAAATACAAAGGTGATTTAGGATTTGCGAAGAAATACTTGGTTTGGTCGTGAACAGCAGTCGCAATTTACTTTGCCCTCTTACTAATCCCTTTCTTTGTCTTAACTTAATACCTTCTGTACACCATCGTTAGGCTAATTGGTTTTCTTCATTCCCCACCGTTCGGCACAAGCCTAAGGTTTGGAAGAAGACTATCCAATTTGCGTAATAGGTGTACTATCTCCTAAACCAAGGAGTACTCACAACCTGAGAGAAGGTAAGAGGAAAAGACAACTGAATAGTCCTATTCGTTTTCTCCAGAACCAGAAACCATCCTCGAATAAATTCTTTCGAGTTCGTATATAACCATACGATGGTTTTGTCCAATGGAAGTGGACGTTCGTAGTAATATGGGGTGTCCTGGAGAAAAGGGTAAAAGTAGGAGTGGCAATGAGGTTTGCAACTCTGACAATCCAAAAGCCGGTGTTTAAGAAGGATCGGTTGATTTTGGTCACTGAGTCATAGTCTAGGGTCGGGTCAATGGTCGCTGCCAAAGAGAGAGAGAAAAGAAACACTCAGCGTACACTCTAGCCTAGATCAAAATGGTTATCACTTTATCTAATCTGGAAATCTCCTACTGTAACGTCAAATTCTTCCCCAAACCTGAAGGAAGAATTAGTCGGGATCACCCGAGGAGTAAACCAACTCATCAGTGGGAATCAGGATCCAACTATCATCGCATGATAACTTGACGGAATCCGCTCACGTTATCACACTCTAGAAGGTATGCGCATATCTGGCAAGTTTCAATTTCTTTAGAAACTCCCGATGTGATTTTTTGCCCCATGCTCTTATGACCTTGACGAAGGTCAACAAATCATAAGTCATATGTCAAGTTCTACCCGTCATCGTCCAGGTTAATTTGAACCCACCCGTACAAGCTCTTGACGAAGGTCAACAAGACTATACGACTGTCCCAAACCAACGCATCTATCTATGCAGCAGAAAGGCAACAAGCGGCTACCATACACTATGCCTTGACGAAGGCCAACAAACATAGCATGAATACTACGTGCTACCCGTCTGAAAGGACGGAGGGCTACAAATGGTTTCTGGCGAAAACCTTTAACGTAATGAACTTGATATCGTTGAAGGAACCGGATAGCTTTTAAAAATATAGTGGCGAAAACCTTTGCTAAAGAGGTCACTCCCGGTGAAGGGATCTCGGCTCTTTCCCCGTAGAATGAGGTGCAGGATATTCCAACTGAATACCACGATGCAAAGCAAAAGTAAACGACTATAGTGAAGTTATTGCCCTAACGCAAACTTTTGTCCAAGGGGTCACTCCCGGTGAAGGGATCTCGGCCCTTGCCTCGTCGACTGAGTACCAGGATATTCCAATTGAATACCACGATGCAAAACAAAAGAGAACGCCCTTGCAATAACAGCTTTTTGAAAAATGTTCCAACAACATCAGAATAGGTTTGTTTAGCTTGCATTGATCCGAATCAACGCAGTCCCATCAATTGATCACACCACAAAGAACGAAAATAATGATGTACGTATATGCCATCCGCATTCGCCACTAGGTCCCGTCATCACCCGTTAGGTTACTTAACTAACGACAGAGCGGGGTCTGGACTAGCGCGGATGCAAAACATATACAACATCTACTAGTATATATATCAATATATAATATTCGCTCAAGGCGTGATAAAATGCAACATCACAGTAATGTAACCAGCATCACAGAACAATACAAATATCTGGGATCCCCGGGTTTCACACAGCCGCTACTGAAACCCGACGTTCTCCTGGTCGTGTGGATAGCCTGTGCAATGAAATCCTAGCCCCTACGGGCGCGGCAAGTTACCCGCCAAAACCTGACGCGAGGCAGCCCCCTTCAGCAACGTGAATGGACCATCCAGCACTTTACGGAATCCGGTAACTTGGGCACCCCTCCTTGGGTCAACCTGTACCCCCTACGAGTGCGGCGAATAGCCCGCCAATTCTAGAGTAAAGCCCCCTCCGTCTCAACGCCATGAGATGCGGGCCCGTTGCCCTCTAGAACCCAGCTATCCGTGCACCCCTTCGCGGGGCAATCCTAGTACAGAAAGTAAAATATACATACAACGGGTACATCGACCTCAACCCGGTCGTGCCCCAAAAGAATAATATACAAACAGGCAGTGACGGCAGTCCACATGTCGGACGCTCGCACCGCAATATCAAATGTACATATAAAAAAAAACTGTACTAACATTGCAACCAGGCTATCCCCCACGACCGATCAGTAACATCACAGCACAACACAGAACATCAACATGAATGTCACGTTCGCAAATCCGTCTAAAAAGGTTATAGCAGTTAGACAAGATTTACCGATCAAATGACATTCACGGTCGTAGATATAATGTAAATACTGTGAACTAACATGTTTAAAATTTTCAATCGATCAAAAATACCCAAGTGGGCCCTAAGCACTACTGTAGCACTCACAGAAAATCTGGGCCCAAAAAGAATGTTCCAAAAACCCTATTTCCATGTCAGAAGTCCACTGGAAAAAACTGGTGAAATGAAGCTATATTCCTTCAGCGGAACAGCGGCCAAAGTGGGGTTATGGCCACGGTTCCGCGGCTCTATTAAGGGATTAGGTCACCAACTTTTACAGTGTTCTTAGAATTCTCTGCACATGTTTCTGCAACAACCTGAAAAATTTTTAGAGCCCAAAAAGTTTCGACAGAAACCTGATGCACACGAAATACGGTTTTTGGGATTTTTGTTCGATCGAGTCTTTAAACATACTAAAGCAAAGTAGACAAGGTTAATGGCGTGGCTCTGATACCAGTGTAAGTGCACGGCAGCGCCCCGGCCATCAATCCGACGCCGGAAACGCGGAAACGAAAAACTTTGCGAAACTTGCAAACCGGCACCACCGCGCATTATCAACCCGGATTGGGCCATTAATCTAACTCTAGCAAACAAGAAAAAGAGTAGAGAAGCTATACCAAGCGATCCGTGTCCTTCGGTCTTTGCCTCCACTCCGATCTCCTTGCGGAATCTCCGGTCGTCGCCTCCTCAACGAAACGGGCACCACGTCGCCGGATTCTTTTACGGGCTCCCACCTTTGGACCGAGGCAACTCGGGTGCGAAGTTGGCGAGCCGACGTGCCCAAGGTATGCTGTAGACTAAGTCTAGTAGCTTGTCTCTTTGGGGTTATGAAGTTGCTATAAAGATGATGGAGAAGAGAAAGAACTTTGGAGAGGAGGAAGGTGTATCATTTTTCCAAGCATGAAGAATGAGATGAATAAATCCCACCACAAGAAAATGAACTCTCTCATTCTCTACTCTAATATGTGGCCGGCCCCTCTCAAAATGGTGGAGGAAAAAGAATCAAAACATGAAGGGAGGTGAGTGTAGGAAATAAAAGAGGTGACCACATCAAAAGGCAAGCCTCACATCAACTCTCATCCATTCTAATCTCATTTAATGCAAAGAGTTGATTCAAAAAGAATCTCATCATTATGAAGCCACATTTACAAACAACCCCCTCCATAAATGCTAATTTGAAAAACAGCAAATAAGCCCCTCCATCAGAAAGTCCGGCCGGGAAGGAACAAAGGAAAACTGGCCGGAACAGAATGCAAACTGGCAACTTCAGAAAACTGATCCCGTAATAAATTACAGGAAAACCCCGCGACTGCATATACATGCCCGCATTTGTATTCCCACTGAACATAAATGCAAAGAGATAAAATCTACACTGCACAATACTAGGATCCAGCTTAAACCAAAGCCCGCTAGTAAAATCCGTCCAATCACGATCCGTGCAATACAGTACGTATCTGATCGAACCCTGCAATATCATCATACAGCCTCTACAGCGTTTCGCCCGAAACTTGAGAAACTGGTCTGTGGGGGACTCTAAAGACTCGTCAATACTTTGGTTGTGGATTTAACCACTAGCACGTCAGAGGTATTAGCCAATACGTAACGGGCTACCAGGTACTGACCAAAAGGGACGTTGATGAGCGAACTCATCCTGACACCCTACTGAGCCTGTCGGTGACAATATCCATACAGTCCGGTCCGTTCGTCTATGAGCATCGCATGGCGGGCCTAAGGGGTTGGTAAAAGTCAGACCCTTAAAAGCGGTACAAGTCGTGTCGGAGTGTATCCTAGAACACCCCAAGATACTACTGGAATACCTACCAGTAAATCTCCTGCCTTGGCCAAGGACTTTCATGTACTGGCTCTCTTAGATACAGCGCGACCTCACCCCCAATACCGGGAGAGACGAACCCCTGAAGATCCGCTCACTGCCTCCATGTGTCTCGGGACTCTACCCAACTAAAACCTGTTTGCACGTCTCCTTTGAGCGTGGTAGGGTAGTAATCAAAGTACAGTGGGAACTCACACGAGACAAATGACGATCTCAGGTCGATGAACTAACCTGTACACATGTCACCAAGGAACTGCTATCTGACGTCTGGTATAAGACCAACTAGCAGGTTCCCGGCGAGTCCTGTCCGGTGTACTCATAACCCAATGAGCACCTATATACATCTTAGGTGAACCAACTGACACTAGTGGCTTGTGAGACCGGCCACCGTCCTTCATCGGGGTCTCGACTGTATACATTAGTCTACTCTGTAGTATCGATGCCCTGTCTCGAAACACCCACGACTAGGGACCTTTTAAGGATGTGCTTATAGACCCCAACTCCCAAGTATATGATCGCCCTCATACTGCTGGTAGTCAAGCAAGAATCCTAGGGGCTCTATCAACGTGCAATAGTGACCTGTAGGGTCACCTAAAGCAGTATACGATGATAAAGATAAACCAGATAGCATATTATCATCTTGAGTAAGACTGTCCTACTGGGACAGGTCCTCCCTCAATCATTGCAATCACGTGCCTGTAATCCAATAATTGACTCCGAGGGCACAATCTCCAACACCATTGTTCCTTTCTTTGGCTAAAAATTGGTGGAGGGGGGTTATTTGCAATTGTGCAATTAACAATTGAGGAGACTTTTGCATCATGATGGTTTCATGATGGTGCACCATCCATTGACTTCATCATTGCTTGACTTTGCTTGATGGTGATGGGATATGATTAGGTGATGGAGTGGGGATTTGGTAGTGGTGATTATTTCTCATGATAACCCTTTCTCACTCACGCATTATTAGCTCACTCACGCATCTCATTCCATACTTGTCTTGGCCGGCCATTGAAAGGGAGGGGCTGAAATTTTTTGGTGGTGAGGGAAAATTATTCATCTCATTTTGGCTTGCTACAAAAATCCCTCACCTTCTCTCCCAAAGTTGATTTTCTTCACCTCCACTAAAAAGGCCAACTTCAACCCCAATAGAGACAAAGAGCACTACACTTATTCTACAGCAATTCTTGGACACGTCGACTCGCCAACTTCGTGCCCGAGTTGCCTCGGTCCAGAGGTGCGAGCCCATAAAAGAACCAGGCGATGTGGTGCCCTTCTGGCGAGGAGATGAAGACCGGAGATTCCGCGGGGAGATCAGGACGACAACGAGAAGACTGAAGGACACGGATCGCTTGGTTTATCTCTCTACCCCTTCTCTAGCTTGCTAGGAGTAGGTTAATGGCTCGATCCGGGTTTTTAGTACGCGGTGGCACCGGTTTTTAAAGTTAAAGAAAAGTATCGTTTACGCATTTTGGCCTCGTTCAGACGGCCGGGGCGCCGCCGTGCACTTACAATGGTATCAGAGCCACACCATTAACCTAGTCTAGCTTGCCCTAATGTGTTTACAAGTTCGATCGATCGGATTTTCCAAAAACCGCGTTTTTCATGCATCCGTTTTCTGTCGAATTGATTTTGGCTCGAAAATTTTTTTAGTACATTGCAGAAATACGTGCAGGGAATTCTAAGCATTCTGGAAAAATTCGATGCACAGATTACTCAGTATGACCGCGGAACCACGGCCAAACCCCTGTTGTCGCCGCGGTTCCGCGGCGGGAAAGTGTATTCAATGCATCAAACTTTTACAGTGGACTTCTGAGCTGAAATTGGGGTTTTTGGAATATTCTTTTTAGGCCCAGAATTTCTTTGAGTGCTACAGTTGTGCTTGGGGCCCACTTCGGTAAATTTGATCGATCAAAAATTTTAAACATGTTAGTTCACGGTATTTACATTATATCTGCGACCGTGAATGTCACTTGATCGATAAATCCTGTCTAACTGCTATAGCCCTTTTAGACGGATTTGCGAACGTGACATTCACGTTGATATTCTGTGTTGTGCTGTGATGTTGCGGATTGTCGTGGTGGATAGCCTGGATGCAATGGTAGTACAGTTTTGGTATTTTTATGTACATTTGATATTGCGGGGCGAGCGTCCGACATGTGGACTGCCGTCACTGCCTGTTTGTATATTATTCTTTTGGGGCACGACCGGGGTGAGGTCGATGTACCCGTTGTATGTATATTTTTACTTTCTATACTAGGATTGCCCCGCGGTGGGGTGCACGGATAGCCGGGTTCTAGAGGGAAACGGGCCCGCATCTCGTGGCATTGAGACGGAGGGGGCTTTACTCTAGAATTGGCAGGCTATTCGCCGCACTCGTAGGGGGTATAGGTTGACCCAAGGAGGGGTGCCTAAGTTACCGGATTCCGTGAAGTGCTGGGTGGTCCATTCACGTTGCTGAAGGGGGCTGCCTCGCTTCAGGTTTTGGCGGGTAACTTGCCGTGCCCGTAGGGGTCTGGGATTTTATTGCACAGGCTATCCACATGACCAGAGGAACGTTCGGTTTCAGTAGCGGCTCTATGAAACCCGGGGATCCCAGATATCTGTATTGTTCTGGGATGCTTATTATATTTCTGTGATGTTGCATTTTATCATGCCTTGAGCGAATATTAAATATTGATATATATACTAATAGATGTTGTATATGTTTTGCATCCGCGCTAGTGCAGTCCCCGCCCTGTCGTTAGTTAGGTAACCTAACGGGTAATGACGGGACCTAGTGGCGAATGCGGATGGCATATACATACATTATTATTTTCGTTCTTTATTGGTGTGATCAATTGATGGGACTGCATTGATTCAAATCAATGCTAGCTAAACAAACCTATTCTGATGTTGTTGGAACATTTTTCAAAAAGCTGTTATTGCAAGGGCGTTCTCTTTTGTTTTGTACAGTGGTATTCAGTTGGAATATCCTGCACCTCAGTCGACGAGGCAAGGGCCGAGATCCCTTCACCGGGAGTGACCCCTTGGACAGAAGTTTGCGTCAGGGCAATAACTTCACTATAGTCGTTTAATTTTTCTTTGCATCGTGGTATTCAGTTGGAATATCCTGCACCTCATTCTACGGGGAAAGAGCCGAGATCCCTTCACCGGGAGTGACCTCTTTAGCAAAGGTTTTCATCACTATATTTTATAAAAGCTATCCGGTTCCTTCAACGATATCAAGTTCATTACGTTAAAGGTTTTTCGCCAAAAACCATTCGTAGCCTTCCGTCGTTTCACATGGATAGTCAGTAGTATTCAAGCTATGTTTGTTAGCCAAAGTCAAGGCACAGTGTTTGGTAGCTATTGGGTATTCATATGCAGCATAGATAGATGCGTTGGTTTGGGACAGTCGTACTGCCTTGTTGGCCAAAGTCAACGGTAGGTACGGGTGGGTTCAAATCAACCTGGAGAATGACGGGTAGAACTTGACATGTGACTTATGATTTGTTGGCCAAAGTCAAGGTCATAAGAGCACGGGGTAAAAATCACATCGGGAGTTTCTAAAGAAATTGAAACTTGCCAGATATGCGCATATCTTCTGGAGTGTGATAACATGAGCGGATTCCGTCACATTATCATGCGATGATAGTTGGATCCCGATTCCCACTGATGAGTTGGTTTACTCCTCGGGTGATCCCGACTAATTCTTCTTTCAGGTTTGGAGGAGAATTTGACGTTACAGTGGGAGGTTTCCTGATTAGATAAATTGGTAACCATTCTGATCTAGGTTAGAGTGCGCGCTGAGTGTTTCTTTTATCTCTCTCTTTGGCAGCGACCATGACCCGACCCTAGTCTATGACTCAGTGACCATGTTGACCGAACCTTCTTAAACACTGGCTTTTGGATTGTCAGAGTTGCATACCTCATTGCTACTCCTACTTTTACCCTTTTCTCCAGGACACCCCGTATTACTACGAACGTCCACTTCCATTGGATAAAACCATCGTATGGTTATATATGAACTCGAAGGAATTTATTCGAGGATAGTTTCCGGTTCTGGAGAAAACGAATAGGACTATTCAGTTGTCTTTTCCTTTTACCTTATCTCAAGTTGCGAGTACTCCTTGGTTTAGGAGATAGACACCTATTACGTAAATTGGCTAGTCTTCTTCTAAACCTTAGGCTGGTGCCGAACTGTGGGGAATGAAGAAAACCAATTAGCACAACGATGGTGTACAGAAGGTATTATGTAAAGACAAATAAAGGGATTAGTAAGAGGGCAAAGTAAATTGCGACTGCTATTCACGACCAAACCAAGTATTTCTTTGCCAATCCTAAATCACCTTTGTATTTCTCCAGGACACTCCGTATCACTACGAAGATCCACAGTGTATTGGATATTCCATCGTATGGTTATATACGAACTCGAAAGGAACTTGTTCCAGTTCGGGGATGGATTCTGGTTCAAGAGAAATAGGAATAAGATTTATTCGGTTGTCTTTTATCTTCACCTTCTCTCGCTTTGCCAGTGCTCCTAGGATTAGGACAGTACACCCATTATGCTTATTGGATAGTCTTCTTCCAAACCATAGGCTGGTGCCGAGCGGTAGGGAAGGAAGAAAACCATTTTGTCTAAAGGGGTCTGCAGAAGGTAATGACTAAAGACATATGAAGGGATGTGGAGAGATGGCAAAGAAATATACGGTTACAATTGTGAATCTGGATAATGGAAGAGGAATTACTAGGAATACCCGGATACCCCTACAAAACATTTTAATGTTTCAGTCTCACTGTGTAGTGTTAAAAGAAAACTGATTCCCAATTAGACACTTGCTCCAGGGTATGTATTTACCAGGTATGATTCTCACATCTGTATGGTTTTACAGATGATGAGTGGGAGTAAGTTATTGGGAATTAGGTGATCATCCTTATTATATCGGAATTCGTTGTAATTGGTGATATTTGAGGAAATCGCCTGGGTTGTTTGCCAGACGGCAAATATTTGGTTTTGAATATCCGCTGTTATGCACCAATTTCAAATTGATACATCTGTACGTCTATTTTTATAGAGTGAGATATACCTTTTTGAAATTATGTCCATGACATTTACCTATATCAGTGGATGGTTAGGTAAGGAGCATTAAACAGTGGTGTAATTCTTCTTAACCATAGGTACAGTTTTCAACCTATTACACACAGGGAATGAGTTATTAGACTCAAGGGACTTATACAGAGTATTGTATGTTGTCCAGCGTCCATGAGGACAGATGGGTTGGTCCTCGCACTATATTCCGTTTACTTATGACTTCTCTAGTTTTTAGAAAAGTGTTTCGTAGAAACGCAAGGTCCGAATTTTGAGAAGTTATAGGTATAAGAATAAAGTAGAGAACCAGGTGTTGCAAGTATCAGGATTCTTCAAGGTGATCGAAGATGTAGATACTTGTGTATGGTATTCAGTTGATGGTAATGATTAAGAGAACTTGCTTCTCTTTCAGGTTATTCATATCTGGATGCATTCCTAAGTTGAGTAACGCTGATCGGCCTCCTTCCATTTAGTTAACATGTACTGGAGACAGCGCATGATTTGAATCTGGTTCAATTAAATCAGTGACTCTGGTTCTATATTGGATATAGAACAATTCATATCTTAACGATGTTAAGGTACGGGGAGTTGTCCGGCTTATGCTTAAAACCAGACTCTGGATAACTCAAGGCACGTTTCTGTAATGGCTATTTGTGAGTTGACCCAGGCTATGACGAGGGTTGACTTTCTACCATCTGGAAGATCAATAGTGATATTGTTCTAGACTCACCACAGTTTTAAGTAAAATGGATTTTTTCAGAAAACAGTAGTGGGAGTATGGTAGAACTCGAAGTGATTCCAGAACCGCAAACGATTACTAAAAGTTTGATAAGAACCTAAAGATTCAATCTGACTTGACATTCCTTTGGCCACTCCGCAGATATGGTGAGTAACTTCAGGCACCCGAGAGGTACTCGGTAGCCTCAAGGACGGTAGCAGGGAGGTTCTTGTTTACCCAGACTTGCCATTGCTGTTGTTCCAGGCTGCGAGACCCGGCAGGAGGATGAGTATAGCGTCGTTCTATACTAGCTTTAGAAGTGTACGTGTATATGACTCTGCCAGAGGGTTGTCATAGTCAGTCGGAGCAGCGGAAGTATTGGTGGACAAGTGGCTTATGTCTATTTATAGACTAAAGCAGATGAAGCGGAGATAGATCATCTATTTTTGATATGACAGTCATAGCTTTGACTTCATCAGAATAGGGGATGGATCTGTTAAGAAGGTAGTAGGGTGTGATGTCCTGGTATTTGGATGACATACACTAAGTAGGAAGTGATGTTCCTATACTACGATCGGTTATACTTTGGTTGTCACACAGTGTTTTCTCCACATGGGACTTGGATATAATATCAAGACATTCTGGTTACTGGATCTATGGTTTTAGATCTAGATTTGGGTAGTTTCCCAATCAGGGTACTTAGACAGCATTCTGAAGGTGCTTTAGAATGGACGACTCCTGGCACGGTAGTGTACCTGCAGGTAATGGAGTCACCCTCTCTAAAGGTGTCATACAGACTAAAATTGAGAGGGATGTGCATGATTGGCAGATCACTTGCTTAGGCAATTGAGTCCATCATGAAATGTCAAGCACCACACCGGATGTTGTTTTTTTTGCAGTAGATGCAATATGTTGATATTGATCCTATCCTGGAGAAACGATCAGAAGCAGTTTTAGAACATAAGTGGATGTCCTAGGGGATATGATAACAACAGCCTCTTTTAGGAAACATTTATCATTCCAGGCTTCCAAGGTGACATGGATGACAGAGAGGTTGTCAGAGTTATAGTTTTCCCTCTGACGAGGGGCAGTATTTTGGACAGGTGGTCCAAGCGGATACTGAGGGAGGCATGGCGCAGGATACTGATTAAGTTCAGTTGACAATACAGTCTAAGAAATTTGGATTTGGAGTTCATTTATGAGCTAGGTCCTATCAGATATCCAGACATACTCTAAGACAGGTATTGCTCAGTTCGGGAGATGGCTTTCTCCGCGAACATGAGATTAGAGAGACATAGAAAGAAACATTAGAGCGGATCCACTCACTGAGGCTATTACTCGAACGCAATAGTTTTGCAAACGGGTTTTGTGAGACTGATTAGTAGAGGAGTTGGGTGTTCGGTATCACACGGGCTGTGAGATGCGACATCGCAATAATTATCCTTGAGTGCAAGTGGGAGATTGTTGGAGATAGTGCCCTCAGAGTCAATTATTGGATCACAGGCATGTGATTGCAATGATTGAAGGAGGACCTATGCCGATAGGACAGTCTTACTCAAGATGATAGTATGCTATCTGGTTTATCTTTATCATCATGTACTGCTTCAGGTGACCTTAAAGGTCACTATTGCACGTTAATAGAGCCCCTAGGATTCTTGCTTGACTGCCAGCAGTATGAGGACGATCATATACGTGGGAGCTGGGGTCTATAAGCACATCCTTAAACGGTCCCTAGTCGTGGGAGTTTCGAGACAGGGCATCGATACTCCGGAGTAGACTAGTGTATACAGTCGAGACCCCGACGAGGGGGGTGGCCGGTCTCGCAAGCCACCGGTGTCAGTTGGTTCACCTAAGATGTATACAGGTGCTCATTAGGTTATGAGTAAACCGGACAGGAATCGCCGGGAACATGCTAGTTGGTCTTATACCTGACGTCAAATAGCAGTTCCCTGGTGACTTGTGTACAGGTTAGTTCATCGACTTGAGATCGTCATTTTTCTCGTGTGAGTTCCCACTGTACTTTGATTACTACCTTACCACGCTCAAAGGAGACATGCAAACAAGTTTTAGTTGGGTACAGTCTCGAGCAACATGGAGGCAGTGAGCGGATCTGCATGGGTTCGTCTCTCCCGGTATTGGGGGTGAGGTCGCGCTGTGTCTAGGAGAGCCATTACACGAAGTCCTTGGCCATAGCAGGAGATTTAGTGGTAGGTATTCCAATAGTATCTCAGGGTGTTCTGGGCTACACTCCGACATGACTTGTACCGCTTTTGGGGGTCTGACTTTTACCAACCCCCTAGGCCCGCCATGCGATGCTCATAGACGAACGGACCGGACTGTACAGATATTGTCACTGACAGGCTCAGTAGGGTGTCAGGATGAGTTCGCTCATCGACGTCCCTTTTTGTCAATACCTGGTAGCCCGTTACGTATGGCTAATATCTCTGACGTGCTAGTGGTTAAATCCACAACCAATGTATTGACGAGTCTTTAGAGTCCTCCACAGACCGTTTTCTCAAGTTTCGGGCGAAACGCTGTAGAGGCCGTATGGAGATATGGCAGGGTTCGATCATATACGTACGGTATTACACGGATCATGATCGGACGGATAATAATAGCGGGCTTTGATTTAAACCGGATCCTTGTATTGTACAGTGTAGATTTTGTCTCATTGCATTTGTGTTCGGTCGGAATACAAATGCAAGTATGTATATACAGTTGCGGGGTTTTCATATAATTTATTACGGGATCAGTTTTCTGAAGTTGCCAGTTTGTATTCCGTTTCGGCTATTTTCCTTTGTTCCTTTTTTTGGCTGAAAATTGGTGGAGGGGGGTTATTTGCAATTGTGCAATTAACAATTGAGGAGACTTTTGCATCATGATGGTTTCATGATGGTGCACCATCCATTGACTTCATTTGACTTCATTATTGCTTGACTTTGCTTGATGGTGATGGGATATGATTAGGTGATGGAGTGGGGATTTGGTAGTGGTGATTATTTCTCATGATAACCCTTTCTCTCTCTTGCATTGTTGGCTCACTCAAGCATCTCATTCCATACTTGTCTTGGCCGGCCATTGAAAGGGAAGGGCTGAAATTTTTTGGTGGTGAGGGAAAATTATTCATCTCATTTTGGCTTGCTACAAAAATCCCTCACCTCTGTCTCCCAAAGTTGATTTTCTTCACCTCCACTAAAAAGGGCAACTTCAACCCCAATAGAGACAAAGAGCACTACACTTATTCTATAGCAATTCTTGGACACGTCGACTTGCCAACTTCGTACCCGAGTTACCTCGGTCCAGAGGTGGGAGCTCGTAAAAGAACCCGGCGATGTGGTGCCCTTCCGACGAGGAGATGAAGACCGGAGATTCTGCGGGGAGATCGGGACGACGACGAGAAGACCAAAGGACACGGATCGCTCGGTATATCTCTCTACCCATTCTCTAGTTTGCTAGGAGTAGGTTAATGGCCCGATCCGGGTTTTTAGTACGCGGTGGCGCCGGTTTTTAAAGTTAAAGAAAAGTATCGTTTCCGCATTTTGGCCTCGTTCAGACGGCCGGGGCGCCGTCGTGCACTTACACTAAACATGCATGGATACAAAAGTGAATGAAATTCTACACTAATGGTAAAGAGATTACCTCATTTGGCAACTCAAGAATTTTTTTGAGTTGCCTCAAGTGTCCAAAATCTTTGCTTTCTTGGTCCAAAGTGCTTGTGAGAAGCTTGTGTATGTTTTTAATGAAGTGTGGATGAGGTTTTGATGAGTTTTTGAGTGTGTTAGTAAGGGTTTTGTGGAGGAGGGAGATGGAGGCAGCCATGGTTGAAGAAGGAGGAGGGATGATGAAAAGAATGAATTGAAGAGAATGGCCCATGTCAACCAAGACCCCTCACCCGCTCTCTCTCTCTTGCCCATACTTCTTTCTTTATATTTTCTTTTCCTTTCTTTTGTTTTTCTTTTCTCTTCACATCTTAAAACTAAGCCAAACATGAAAATAAAGGAAATACATGGTAGAAAAAATGTATCAATGTGTAACTTGACATGGTGCATGTCATGTACACAAATCAAACTTAATGCACGATTAGCGATATTTAATCGCGATTAATATTAAAATTGTATATAATTGATTAAAAAAAATTCATAATTTGCCTAAATCACATAAAACACCCTTATTTTAATAATTCTTATAATTTTCCAAATATTTCCCAATTTATCGGTATTTAATTATACCGCATTATCAAAATATTCAAAATATTTATTATTTAATTTTATAATTTCCCAAAAATAATATTTTATTTTTCTGAGATGTTACACCATCGTATGGTTTCATACAAACTCGAAGAAACTTGTTTCAGATTCGAGGATGGTTTCCGGTTCTGGAGAAATTGAATACGACTATTCAGTTTTCTTTTCACTTTTCCTTCTCTCAGGTTGCAAGGGCTCCTATTATTAGGAGAGTACACCTATTATGCAGGTTGGATAGTCTTCTTCCAAAACATAGGTTGGTGCCAAAGGGTAGGGAAGGAAGAAAACCAATTAGCCTAAGTGTGGTATACAGAAGGTAATAACTAAAGACAAATAAAGGGATTAGAAAGATAGCAAAGTAAATTGCGGCTGCCATCATTCATGACGAAACCACGTATATCATCGCCACTCCTACTTCACCTTTGCATTTCTCCAGTTCAGGAGAAATTGAATAGGATTATTCAGGTTGTCTTTTCCCCATTACCTTCTCTCTGTTGGAGTGAGTCCCATGTATTAGGAGAGTACACCTATTACGCTTATTGGCTAGTCTTCTTCCGAATCATAGGCTGGTGCCAAAAGGTATGGAAGGAAGAAAACCATTTAGCCTAAGTGCGGTGTACAGAAGGTAATAAGTAAAGACATATAAAGGGATTGGAGAGATGGAAAAGAAATATACAGTAATAGTCATGAATCTGGATAGTGGAAGAGGCATTACAAGGAATACCCGGATATCCTTCTGAAACATTTTCATGTTTCAGTATTCACTGTGCGTTGTTAATTGAAAACCGATTTCCCAATTAGATCCTTACTCTAGGGAATGTATTTACCAGATTTGATTCTCATATATGTATAGTATTATAGATGATAAGAGGGAGTAAGATATTGGGAATTAGGTGATTATATCCTCATTATATCGGAATTTGTTATAATTGGTGATATTGTTGGGTTACGGCAGCGCCCCGGCCGTCAATCTGAGGTCAAATGCGGAACAAAAACTTTTCAAAACTTGACGCTACCATAACCTTTACCCGGATCGTTCCATTAACCTTTAACTAGCAATCTTCAAAGAAGTTAGAATGGCTATACCGATCAATCCGTGTCCTTCGGTCTTTAGCCACCATCTCTAGCTCCTCGCGGCATCTCCGATCTCGCTCGAGCTCCGGTCTCCTCATCGAAAAGGGCACCACATCAAGAAGTCTTTTTACGGGCTCCCGCTTCAAACCGAAGCAACTCGGACATGAAGTTTGCTAGCCGACATGTCCAAGGTGAAGTAGAGAATGTGTGTGACAACTTTGTCTCTAAACATCCATTGATTCTCAACACATGAGATTGTATAGATAGAGGTTGAAGTTGAAGCCATTAATGGAGATTGTGAGCTCAAGAAGAAAGAGGAAGAAGAAGAGCTTTCTTTTGTTGTTATGTGAGAATGATAACGTGAGAGAGCTAGAATAATCTCAAGACCAAACCCCCAAGCCTCATGGCTGCCCTCTCTCTCTCCTCATATCATTTCAACACACTAATCAATCAAAAATGTGACATTTGCGCAAATAAAAAGACAATGAGTCATCACCCATGCACATGCCACAATTAATGCTCATCATGATGACTTGAGCTCATAATTACCACTAATAAACATTAATCCAAATGTTTAATCCAAAAAGAGAATGGCAACATCTATAGTAAGTTCGTGACGGATCACAAGGATAAACCTCACCTGTATATACATACTTGCATCCGCATTCTGACTGAATGCGAATGCAATGAGACGAAAGTAATCTAACAAATCTAATACTAGGATCCGTCTTAAACAAAAGCCCACTAGTATGATCCGTCCGATCATGATCCTTGCATAAGTGCACGTATGTGATCGATCCTTTCCATAAAACCATACAGCCTCTACAACGTTTCGCCCGAACTTGGGAAACTTTTTGTGGCGGACTCTAATGACTCATCAATACGCTGGCTGTGGATTTAACCATAAGCATGTCAGTGGCACTAGCTGTGCGTAACGGCTGCAAAGGTATTTAGCGAAAGGGAAACCGATGAGTGAACTCATCCAGGAACCCTACTGAGCCTAACAGTGACAATATCCGTACAGTCCGGTCTGTTCGTCTTTGAGTATCACATATTGGGTCTGGGGGGTGGATAAAGACAGACCCCAAATAACGCGATATTTAGTGTCGGTATGAAGCCCATCACCACCAGAGAAACTATCGATCCTCGATCGGTAATTCTCGACTACCTTGGCCAAGGTTTTCTGGTGATGGCCACTCGTACACTGTACGACATCAACCGCCAATACCGTGAGAGATGAAACCCCGACGATCCGCTCACTACCTCCATGTGGTTCGGGACTGTACCCAACTAAAACATATTTGCACGAATCTTTTGAGCCGTGGCAGGGTAGTAATCAAAGCACAGTGGGAACTCACACGAGACAAATGACGATCTCAGTTCAACAGACTAATCTGTACACATGTCACCTGGGAACTGCTATCTGACAATAGGTATAATACAAACTAACAGGTTCCCTGCGAGTCCGTCCAGTATACTCATAACCCAATGAGCACCTGTATACTATCTTAGGTGAACAAACTAACACCAATGGCTTGTGAGACCTGGCCACCACCCCTCGTCGGGGTCTCGATCAGTATACACAAGTCTACACTGGAGTATCGATGCCAGGTCTCGATACTCCCATGACTAGGGACATTTAAGGATACGCTTATAGACCACCAGCTCCCGCGTATATGATCGACATCATAATGCTGGTAGTCAAGTAAGAATCCTATGGGCTCTATCAACATGTAATAGTGATGATAAAGACAAATCAGATAATTTAATATCATCTCGAGTAAGACTGTCCTACCGATATATGTCCTCCCTCAATAATTGCAATCACGTGCCTGCAATCCAATAATTGACTTTGAGGGCACTATATGCAACAATCTCCCACTTGCACTTAAGGCTAATTATTGCGATGTCGTATACTTACAACCCGTGTGATACTGAACATCCAACTTCTCTACTAATCAGTTTCACAAAGCTCGTTTGTAAAACTTTTGCGTTCAAGAAATAGCCTTAGTGAGTGGATCCGCCCTGATGTTTCTATCTATGTCTCTCTTAATCTCATGTTCGCGGAGAAAACCATCTCCCGAAATGTGGAATACCTGTCTTAGAATATGTCTGGATATCTGATGGGACCTAGTTCACAAATGAACTCCGAATCCAGTAAACTTCTTAGACTGTATCGTCAACTGAATTTAATCAGTATCCTATGCCACAGCTCTTCCAGTATCCGCTTAGACCACCTGTCCAAAATACTGCCTCTCGTCAGAGGGAAAACTATAACTCTGACAGTCACTCTGTCATCCAGGTCACTTTGAAAGCCTGGAACGATAACCGTCTCCCGAAGGAGGCTGCCGTTTTCAAATCCCTAGAACATCCACTTATGTTCTAAAACTCCGAACGTTTTCTCCAGGATTGGAATAATATATCAACTTATTGCATCTAATGCAAAAACAACATTTGGTGTGGTACTTGACATGTCATGATTGACTCAATTGGCTAAGCAAGTGATATGCCCATCATGCACATCCTTCTCCTTATTAGTCTGTAAGACACCTTTAGATAGGGTGACTCCATCACCTACAGGTACACCACCATGCCAGGAGTCGTCCATTGTAAAACACCTTTAGAATACTGTCTAAGTACCCAGATTAGGAAAATACCCAAATCTAGATCTAAAACCATATATCTAGTAACCAGAATGCTTAATATAATTTCCATATCCCATGTGGAGAAACGACTGTATGACAACCACAGTATAACCGATCGTAGTATAGGAATTTCACTTCCTACTCTGTGTATGTCACTCAAATAGCCGGACATCACACCCTACTAGCTTCTTAATATATCCATCTCCTATTCTGATGATGTCAAAGCCCATGACTGTCACATCAAAATAGATGATCTATCTCCGCTATATCTGCTTTAGTCTATAAATAGACATAAGCTACTTGTCCACTACTGTCACGTCCCGAAAGTACGGAACATGACCTGCACTTAAACTACGAAACGTCTCGAGGCGTACGTAATCTAAGTAAGCCGAAAAACCCAGAAATCCAAACCAAGAAAAGTAGTAGAGTGAAGGAAACCAATTTAAGATCAAGTAGTTTTAATAGCATAAGCCGAATTATGCGGTTTTAAAAACATCAAGTATTTCCTGAAAATTTCGGCAGAGTCTCCTTTGTAAATACTGGCTCCCAAACGGGATACAACATGAATAGTATACGAAATCAACAAAAAGGCATCCCCAAGCGTGAGCTAGCTCTTCGTCAATCGACGGTCACAACCACACAAGCAATATAATATACAACGCCAAGGGCGAGGATCAAAATTCAAAAGGAAACTCAAAACAGTAAGAAATCCAAAGAAATACAACGCGCGACTCTAAGGTCGAAAGAATAAATATCACTGGTCTCTATCTGAGATAAATACAAATTTGGTTGATGGAACTTCTAGATACAACAGAATAATAATATACAAGATATATAATGGGGGTACGATACAAGTAAACCCACCTACTAGCAAACCACCCGAAGGAAACTATGCCCGCAAGCCGTAAAGAAACCTGTACAGCAAACCTGCAAGAAACTGGGGCACAACGGGGGTGAGTTGCCAACTCGTGAATAGAAAAACATCTACACACAGAAATCGCATAAATAACACAACCTAGGTCAATGATCATAATATATCCTTAAATATATGAATAACATGCAGCCTATAACAGTGGCTAGGGTAATATCTAACCCGAGTGTGATCTCATGTGCCCGTGTCAGTGCCTCAGGTAGCAATATATCATATGAATGAGGTATGAATGCATGAAAACAGAATACATGTAAATGAAGAAACTGTTTTCATAAATTAGTGAGATTTCCTTTGTATTTTTAAAATGAGGTATCATAAATGAAATCAGCATCAACAGTGTCTAGCATCGACACAAAACATAAATCTCAATGTCTTAAAACCTCAGGCTGCGGCTATCCGGACTGGCCTGTATCATCAAATCTCAGTACCTCAATATCTCGAAATCTCAATATCACAATCTTAATATCTAGGGCGCCGTCAGTCCAGACCGGCCCCTACAATCCATCTCAAGACCACGACGGTATCCTCCGGATATCCGACGCGTCGGGTAAAATCACCGGTAGGTAGTCCCCCCTGCCAGGCTCATCGTCATCACCACGAGCTTCTTGCCCCGGGGTACCTTACCGGGTCCACCATGTACCCGAAACGGTTCATCCAACTCATCGAATCGGGTCTCGAAATCCATCCGCAAACTCATGGTGGACGACTCATACATCATGGGAAAAACCGCGCTTTTCATTTAAAAAGAGAAAGAAGAAGTTTGTATATGTTTTGCGGTTTTCCCCAAATCCAGAAAATCTCATGGAAATCCGAATCCAAAACCTCAATAGCACGTAAAAAGTGAATATATGCATGGGAATCCATGAATACGGCATAACAATGAATAACAGTATGCATGAAGTAGTAGGTAATAACTACAATGTCTAGACTAACATATAAGGCAAGTATACTAATATCATGTCTGAACTATTAGCTAACAGGCTATGTCAAGTAATAATATTTTCTAAGGTGTACGTGACATGGAAATTACCGATGAAGATGTGTGTGAGCCGGCAAGTAAGTGTACGTGGTACATACGCATCATCGGTAATGGTGCTGGTGTCCTAACCACAAGATATCAACAGTAGAATATGAAGCATAATATAAGTATATGATGCGGAGCGAACAACAATAATGAGCGGGAGCTGAATACTAGACGCAACGATAACTATTCTGCATTAACCTAATATAAGTCCTACAATGGTGCCTTTTGAAATAACACGAATCGTGGGGTTTTGAAAATATGGGCTACGGTGTTTTTAAGAAACGATACGTTTTTTGAAATATCCGTAGAATCCCTTGACTTGTCTTTTAAAATACGCACGATTCGTAAGCTTTGAAATAGGTAGGAACCGAATCTAATCTAACAACTAACTAAACTAAAGGGCTAAGCTACAAGCTAGCCTACAGGTAAGGAAACCGCCTAACATCTGAGTCGATACATATACATACCTGTATATATATTAGTCGGTGATCCCGCCTCAATAATATCATATCCGATACCATATCTATAATCAGATATTCCAAGTCAAGAGTGTGGATCAATCATCAAGATATAGCTCGTACGTAAGTCCGTCGTACGGCATCCCCAAATCTAGGTACGGGTCAATATCATATTCCTCACACTATTCCTCTGGTATTCTCTTTATCCAAGATCATAGTCTAGGGTACTGACCTATGTCTAGTACAATACTAATATCCTCAATATACTCATGATCTGACTACTGATCGACAATCTCGTACAAACCTATATCGTCAGCACATATCATCATCAAGGGGTACACATCGCCCGATATGGCCAAATATCAATATCCTAGCATATCATGCTGTAAGTCCACGTTGCGACCCCCGGAGCTTACGGGGAGGCGGAAACGGTATAAAAAACAAATTTTTATCACAAGAGGCAACATGGACTAAACAAGGTCGGGATCGTGTCTAAACTAAACTAGCAAATACGCTAAAGGGAGTTAGCTACTCGGATGAAGGTTATACCTAAACTTGAACTCCTTCTTCTTCAAAACTTGTAGAGGTTGATGGTTCTCTTCTTGTCGCCTTCTTCCGTCGAAGATGGATCCACCTCGAAGGTTCGACCTTTGGGCTCTTCCTCGATCTTTGAGTGAACTAGCGTTTCCGGCTTGCTAAACCTTGAACCTAGAATGAGTAGAGAGTGACTAGGGGTTGCTTTTCTTTTTAAAGAGAAGGATTCTCAACACATGAGAAGGGTTCTCTTTTGCTAGAGGAAGAAGAAGATGAAGTGAGGAGAGAGAAGCTAAATGAGATAATGAGATATCTTTTTCTTTCTAGCAACCATAATGCCAAAAGAAAAACAATTATCTAAATAATAATAATTCAAAATAAGAATAGTTGATGGTAATTTGGAATGACCACTATCATGCTTCTTTAAATGAAATGTAAGCATGAATCAAGGAGGATCTTTCAAAGCATGATGGTGGTCAACATTCAACCATGGTCAACAAGTCAACCATGGTCAACAAGTCAACAAAATCAACCATAACAAAATTCTCATTTAATTACTATTATTAATAGATAATCCATAAATCCATTAGGGTTTGGAAAATGAAGACTGTCAACTGTGCATACGCACCCGTTCCGAAACCCTAATGAAAAACCACATCCTCCGCCTCAAGCAACTGTGCATACACACCTGCATTCTCATTCCGAGGAACAAGAACACCAAGATATAAAAGCAACCCCAAAACCTATACCAGCATCCGGCTCAAACCAGAGCCTGCCAGTATAATCCGTCCGGACTCCAAACGTACACAAGTGCGCGGATGAGAACGAACCCTGTCGCAAAACCATGCGACCTCTACTCTGTTTTGCCCAGAGGCGAATACCCTCTGTGTGGGACTCTAAAGACTCGACACTACGCTGGCAGTGGGTTTAACCACAGACCGTAAGCGGCACTAGCTGTGCGTAACGGTCCCCAGGTCGATGCCGACAAGAAGGCTGACGAGGTGAAACCCCATCTGAACTCCTACTGAGTCTGAATGTGACATTCTCCGCACAGTCCGGTCTGTTCGTCTGATACATCGCATGTCGGGCCTAGGGGGCGGTAAAACGTCAGTCCCCCAATAGCGGTACAAGTCATGTCGGAGTGAAGCCCAAAACACCCTGAGATAACACTGGAACCTACTAGTATATCTCGCTTGCCTTGGCCAGGGACTACTCGTGTAATGGCTCTCCTAGACACAGCGCGATGTCAACCCCCAATACCGGGAGAGAAGAATCCTGTCTAACCGTCACTGCCTCCAAGTGCTTCGGGACTCCACCCAACCACCACCTGTTTGCACGACTCCTTTGAGCCGTGGTAGGGTAGTGATCAAAGTGCAGTGGGAACACACTCGAGGCGATGTGCCAGTGTCAAGTCAGCGGACTAAGCTGTACTCATGTCACCTGGGAACTGATAACTGACGATAGGTATAATACCAACCTTTCAGTTCCCGACGAGTCCTGTCCAGTGTACTCGTAACCCAACGAGCACCCGTATACTATCTCCAGTACGACGTACTGATGGCTGTGGGACAGACCATCTCCCACACTGGGATGAGATGCGCATACGCTAGTCTACTCCGGAGTATCGATGCCCTGTCTCGATAGTCCTACGACTAGGGACCTGTATAAGGATGTGCCTATAGATTACCCAACCCCCACTAGTGTGACTGCCATCACAACGCTGGTAATCAAGCAAAGATCCTAAGGGCTCCACTAATGCGTATAAGTGATATACTGAAATAAACACAAGTACACATTGAAGTAGAAACAAACCAAGTAGCATACTACTATATTGAGCAAGATTGTTTATACAAGGTGAATATCCCAAGCTTCCATCAAGTAATATACAAACTAGTATGATACAGTAATGGCCTCTAGGGCATATACACTAACAATCTCCCACTTGCACTAAGGCCATGTACTGGCGTATCGAAGACCTATCATCTCGATTAGCCGCTCGAACTGAGTCTGGGGTAGGGCCTTGGTGAATGGATCTGCAGTGTTTTCTTCTGAAGCAACCCTCCGAACCTGCGATCCACGATCTCCCTGATCAGGTGATACCGCCTCAAGATGTGCCTGGATCTCTGATGGGACCTGGGTTCCTTCGCTAAAGCTATAGCCCCGTTGTTGTCGCAATACAGAGGTATTGGGTCAACAATGGACGGAACCACCTGAAGTTCTTTCAAGAACTTCCTTATCCAGACAGCTTCTTTTGCGGCATCAGATGCAGCGATGTATTCCGCTTCCATAGTCGAGTCTGCAACGGTTTCCTGTTTGGAACTCTTCCAACACACCGCCCCTCCATTGAGGGTAAAGACAAAACCCGACAAGGACTTGGAATCATCCTTGTCACACTGGAAGCTGGAGTCAGCAAAGGCCTCAATCTGGAGGTCTTTTTCGCCATACACCAAGAACATCTCCTTAGTCCTCCTCAGGTACTTGAGAATGTTCTTTACTGCTATCCAGTGTTTCTCCCCAGGGTTTGACTGACACCTGCTTACTACACTCAATGCATAAGCTACATCCGGTCTGGTACATAACATCGCATACATTATAGAGCCTACCGCAGAAGCGTAGGGTATAATAGACATGCGATCCGTCTCCAAATCAGTCTTGGGAGACATCTCTTTAGAGAGGGTGATCCCGTGACAAGCCGGTAGGTTACCGCGCTTGGAATCTTCCATACTGAATCTTTTCAGTACGGTGTCGATGTACCTGGACTGTGAAAGTCCTAATATCCTCTTGGATCTATCACGATGGATCCGGATCCCCAGGATGTAAGAGGCATCACCCAGGTCTTTCATGGAGAACCTGTGTGACAAGAAACCTTTGACAGATTGTAGCATAGGAATGTCATTTCCTATTAAGAGAATGTCATCCACGTATAAAACAAGGAATACTACAGTTCTCGCTACAAATCTACTATAGATGCATGGTTCATCTGGATTTTTGATAAAGTCAAATTCCTTGACCGTCTCATCAAAACAGATGTTCCAACTCCGCGATGCCTGCTTTAGTCCATAGATGGACTTAAGCAACTTGCACACCTTTCCGCTGCTCCCACTCTGAATGAAACCCTCTGGCTGATCCATATAGACACAGTCCTCTAAACTTCCATTTAGAAAAGCGGTTTTTACGTCCATCTGCCAAATCTCATAATCGTGGAAGGCAGCAATGACAAGAAGGATCCGAATGGATTTCAGCATAGCCACTGGAGAAAAGGTTTCGTCATAGTCCAAGCCAGGTCTTTGACGGAAACCCTTTGCTACAAGTCTAGCTTTATAGGTCTCAACCTGTCCATCTACACCAATCTTCCTTTTGAAGATCCACTTGCATCCTACGGGTTTTACCCCGTCTGGAGCAATGTCCAACGTCCATACTTTGTTGGTGTACATGGACTCCATTTCGATCCGCATTGCATCCAGCCATTTTACCGAGTCAATGCTCTGAACGGCCTGCTGGAAGCTAGTAGGCTCATCATAGTCTATGATGCAATCCTCTCTATCCCCGTCTATGAGAAAACCGTAGTATCTCTCGGGCGGATGAGACTGCCTACTACTTCGGCGGAGCGGCATAGGAATGTCCTGTTCTTTTGAACCCTCTGGTTCCATTAAGCTTTCAGTAATAGTCTGTGGTTCTGGAATTTCTTCCAGTTCTATTGCGCTCCCACTTACTTCTTTTTCTAAGAACTGATGTTCCAGAAAATGGGCATTATGAGAAACAAGGACTTTTTGTTCCTCTGCGTAATAGAAAAGATACCCTCTGGAGTTCTTTGGGTATCCCACAAACTTGCACAGTACTGAGCGTGCCTTGAGCTTGTCCGTATGCTGCTTTTTGACATAAGCTGGACATCCCCAAATCTTCAGGTACTGAAGATAGGGTTTCTTCCCACTCCATAACTCATATGGTGTGGTAGGCACAGTCTTAGTAGGAACTCGGTTCAATAGGTATGCAGCTGTTTCTAGCGCATACCCCCAGAATGATCGCGGTAACTCAGCGTTACTCATCATGGACCGTACCATATCCAATAGGGTCCGGTTCTGTCTCTCCGATACACCGTTATGTTGCGGGGTGTATGGAGGAGTAAGCTGAGAGAGAATCCCATTCTCTTTTAAGTAATTCAGGAACTCGGTACTTAAGTATTCTCCACCTCGATCCGATCTTAGAATCTTGATACTTTTGCCGGTTTGTTTTTCTACTTCATTCTTAAATTCCTGGAATTTTTCAAAAGATTCTGACTTATGTTTCATTAAGAAGACATATCCGTATCTTGAAAAATCATCCATAAAAGTAATGAAGTAAGAATAACCGCTTCGCGCATGTGTAGACATTGGACCGCACACGTCGCTGTGTACGAGTCCCAAGAGCTCGCTCACTCTTACTCCGTGTCCAGTGAACGGAGTCTTTGTCATCTTTCCTTTGAGACAGGATTGACAAGTGGCATATGATTGATATTCGAACGGATCCAAATATCCTTCTGTATGTAACTTAGTCAACCTTCTCTCATTGATGTGACCCAGTCTACAATGCCATAAGAAAGTCTGATTGATATCTGGAGACTTTCTTTTGTGTGTATTCTGGACATTGAAAATCTGTGGTTGGTTTAATACGTATATACCATTGCTCAATGTACCTGACCCAATCAGAACTTGATTAAGATGAATGTTTACAACATTACTTACAAACGCAAATTCATAACCGTCTTTAGAAACCAAAGATACAGAAATGATATTACAAGTTTCGTTGGGTACAAAAAAGCAATTACGCAAAACCAAAACATGCCCATCTGACATTCCCAGGTGATAGTCCCCCACGGCTTTAGCATCCATGCTAGCTCCGTTCGCAACTCTGAGGGTCATGTCACCTGCCTTCAAAACCCTACGGTTTCTCAACGCCTGCAAAGAATTACAGATATGAGATCCTGATCCGGTATCCAATACCCAGGAAGTAGAGTTTATAGAAAAACAGTTTTCAATAACATACACACCTGAAGCTGAAGCCGCAACCTGCTTCAGTTCCTGTGTCCTGGCTTTCCAAGCCCTGCAATCTTTCTTCCAGTGTCCACTCTTGTGACAATAGAAGCATTCCTCTTTACCCACAAGCTTCCCCTCTATCTTTGTTGCCTTTTCCTTTCCCTTCATACCCACTTTACTAACACCGCCTCTTGGTTTGGTGGGGGCTTTCTTCCTCTTTCCCTTGGCTTTCGCCTTGGACCTAGAGGAAGAAGATCCTCCTACAAACAAAGCGGGTGTATCCCTACCCTTCTGTAGGGTGCCCTCTGCGCTCCTCAGCAGGTTGAGGAGTTCTGAAAGTTCAACTTCCTTTTCTTGCAAGTTGAAATTCAGTATGAACTGGGCGTAAGTGGATGGAAGGGACTGGAGAATTAAATCTGTATAGAGTTCACTATCCAACGTGGTCCCAAGTTCTGCGAGCTCCTCAGTGTAGCCAATCATCTTAAGCACGTGGTCCGCTACCGATGATCCGACGGCCAACTTTGTCGAAAACAACTTCTTCGACACTTCGTATCTTGCGATACGAGACTGCTCTCCATACAGTTCTTTTGTATGGAGAAATATGGACTCGAGGTCCATATTCTCATGCCTCCTCTGATGTTCGTTGTCCATAGAGGCAAGCACGAGGCACCTGGCCTTCGCGCAATCAATCTCCCAAGTCTTACAGATTTCCTTATCCGCGACGCTGGAGGTGGGACCTGGGACGGGGGGAGCTTTGGTGGTAAGAAGATACCCCAGCTTGTCGTAAGTGATTGCCAATTTGACATTCCTGAGCCAATCTTTGTAGTTTGGCCCTGTCAGTATGTTTTTATCTAGAAGTAACTTAAGTCCAGTCATTTCGATTTGGTCGCTGCAGGGGGAGAGAAGAAACACTTTAGCACGATGCTCTTGCAAGTTTAGAATGGTTTTTAATTTGTCTAAACAGGATGGCTCCCACTGTCTCTCGAATCCCTCCTCAAACCACAAAGGAAGAATTAGCCGGGATCAATCCCACCGTACAATACTTGCTTAACCGTTCAGCCAGGCCAGTGTCGGTACTTCGAGGGAGGTTTTCCAACGCTTTCGCGAAGTTCCTTAATTAAATAACCTCTTTTCCCTGGGGGCGTAGCCCCGCTAACACCTTTCTAGGCACCTACTAGGTTTATAGCATTGATCGTTTAGTGAGAAATTTCCCGAGGAGTAGCATATACTCACAGTAGGATCGGGATACAAATTTCATTGCGTGACGAAAATGAAGGAATCCTACCATAATCATCACACTCTAAATGGTATGCAAATCTAGCAAGTTTCAGTACTTATGAAACTCCCGATGTGGATTTTTGCCCCATGCTCTTATGACCTTGGCGTGAGGTCAAAATGTCATAAGTCACATGTCAAGTTCTTCCTATCATCATCCCGGTTGATTTGAATCCACCCGTACCTACCCTTGACGTAGGCCAAAATGGCGGTACGACTGTCTCAAAACAACGCATTCTATCTATGCAACAGATAAATATCCGGCAGCTACCAATCACTATGCCTTGGCGTGAGGTCAAAATACATAGCTTGAATACTACCGTATATTTAACTGAAATGATGGAGGGCTACGAATGGTTTTGGCGAAACCGTGAACGTAGTGAACTTGATATAATCGATCGAACGAGATAGCTTTTAGAAGGAGTGGCTCAAGCTCCGCATTTAAAAGTTAGTTTTGAAAAGAACCGAGTGGTTTTTTGAAAGTGTTCCATCGACTTAAACTTGGTTTATTATCTTGCATTAGTTCTTTTAATGCGTGATATTCTTGCATTAGTTCTTTTAATGCGTCCCATCATTTAATCCTACCATTGCAGAAAACAACCAAAATATGACGTACGCTTATGCCATTCGCATTCGCCACGGGGTCCCGTCATCACTCGTTAGGTTACTTAACTAACGACAGAGCGGGGGCTGGGCTAGCGCGGCTGTAAAACATAAGCAACGCCTAAATAGAAAGCAATGATAGACATTACAGATCACAGATGAATGCATTGGATATACTAGCAATCCGCAATCCTTTCGAGCCTGCAACGAAAAGCGGATTACACGGTCGCGGTGAATAGCAAATACCCCACCCAAGACCCCTACGGGTGCGGCAAACTACCCGCCAAGTACTCGGCAGTTTGTGCACCCCTCCATGGGTCTATCCTAGGAGCAAAAACAGTAAAAAGAATTATACAATGACGGCTACAACCCCGACCCGGTTGTGCGGCCAAACAAATAATATTATTACATCAATTTACATTTACAATGAACGAAAGAAAAACAAAAGCTCATCTCACATCCACCCCGGCTATTCACCCGCGACAGTCCAACACATTCATATACACATTCCAATATCAAACACAGATCATGTATAACCCCGACTAATCGACTTATAGCGATTAGCCGACGTTCAATACATGCAAACATCACAGATATAACCAACATAGCCAAAGTGCAGTGAAGTTCGGAAAAAAATACGGAATTATAGGACCCCAAAAGTGAATTTCTGTTCTGGAAAATCTGGGTACATATAATACATCTGAAAAATCCCAAAATTCCACCAGAAGAACACTGCACGAAAAACGATGCAGAGAGGAAAATAAACGGCGGCGGTTCCGCGGCACATGCCTACCTCGTGCCGCGGAACCGCGGAGGTTTAAATGAATTAGGGCATCGTATTTCTTGGTTGTTCAAACAAAACCCTGAGCCGAATTTACAAGTATAAAGTTTTTCATTTAGAGCAGAAAAAAATTCAACAGAAACTTAGTGTTTTGGTTTTTCCGGTTTTGCGATTTTTCGGTTTCGAACTTCCATACACTTCGCTACCAAGCTAGTTTAAGTTTAGTTAGGCTCTGATACCACTGTAAGTCCACGTTGCGACCCCCGGAGCTTACAGGGAGGCGGAAACGGTATAAAAGCCAAATTTTTATCGCAAGAGGCAACATGGACTAAACAAGGTCGGGATCGTGTCTAAACTAAACTAGCAAATACGCTAAAGGGAGTTACCTACTCGGATGAAGGTTATACCTAAACTTGAACTCCTTCTTCTTCAAAACTTGTAGAGGTTGATGGTTCTCTTCTTGTCGCCTTCTTCCGTCGAAGATGGATCCACCTCGAAGGTTCGACCTTTGGGCTCTTCCTCGATCTTTGAGTGAACTAGGGTTTCCGGCTTGCTAAACCTTGAACCTAGAATGAGTAGAGAGTGACTAGGGGTTGCTTTTCTTTTTAAAGAGAAGGATCCTCAACACATGAGAAGGGTTCTCTTTTGCTAGAGGAAGAAGAAGATGAAGTGAGGAGAGAGAAGCTAAATGAGATAATGAGATATCTTTTTCTTTCTAGCAACCATAATGCCAAAAGAAAAACAATTATCTAAATAATAATAATTCAAAATAAGAATAGTTGATGGTAATTTGGAATGACCACTATCATGCTTCTTTAAATGAAATGTAAGCATGAATCAAGGAGGATCTTTCAAAGCATGATGGTGGTCAACATTCAACTATGGTCAACAAGTCAACCATGGTCAACAAGTCAACAAAATCAAGCATAACAAAATTCTCATTTAATTACTATTATTAATAGATAATCCATAAATCCATTAGGGTTTGGAAAATGAAGACTGTCAACTGTGCATACGCACCCGTTCCGAAACCCTAATGAAAAACCTCATCCTCCGCCTCAAGCAACTGTGCATACACACCTGCATTCTCGTTCCGAGGAACAAGAACACCAAGATATAAAAGCAACCCCAAAACCTATACCAGCATCCGGCTCAAACCAGAGCCTGCCAGTATAATCCGTCCGGACTCCAAACGTGCACAAGTGCGCGGATGAGAACGAACCCTGTCGCAAAACCATGCGACCTCTACTCTGTTTTGCCCAGAGGCGAATACCCTCTGTGTGGGACTCTAAAGACTCGACACTACGCTGGCAGTGGGTTTAACCACAGACCGCAAGCGGCACTAGCTGTGCGTAACGGTCCCCAGGTAGATGCCGACAAGAAGGCTGACGAGGTGAAACCCCATCTGAACTCCTACTGAGTCTGAATGTGACACAGTCCGGTCTGTTCGTCTGATACATCGCATGTCGGGCCTAGGGGGCGGTAAAACGTCAGTCCCCCAATAGCAGTACAAGTCGTGTCGGAGTGAAGCCCAAAACACCCTGAGATAACACTGGAACCTACCAGTATATCTCGCTTGCCCTGGCCAGGGACTACTCGTGTAATGGCTCTCCTAGACACAGCGTGATGTCAACCCCCAATACCGGGAGAGACGAATCCTGTCTAACCGTCACTGCCTCCAAGTGCTTCGGGACTGCACCCAACCACCACCTGTTTGCATGACTCCTTTGAGCCGTGGTAGGGTAGTGATCAAAGTGCAGTGGGAACACACTCGAGGCGAAGTGCCAGTGTCAAGTCAGCGGACTAAGCTGTACTCATGTCACCTGGGAACTGATAACTGACGATAGGTATAATACCAACCTTTCAGTTCCCGACGAGTCCTGTCCAGTGTACTCGTAACCCAACGAGCACCCGTATACTATCTCCAGTACGACGTACTGATGGCTGTGGGACAGACCATCTCCCACACTGGGATGAGAAGCGCATACGCTAGTCTACTCCGGAGTATCGATGCCCTGTCTCGATAGTCCTACGACTAGGGACCTGTATAAGGATGTGCCTATAGATTACCCAGCCCCCACTAGTGTGACTGCCATCACAACACTGGTAATCAAGCAAAGATCCTAAGGGCTCCACTAATGCGTATACGTGATATACTGAAATAAACACAAGTACACATTGAAGTAGAAACAAACCAAGTAGCATACTACTATATTGAGCAAGATTGTTTATACAAGGTGAATATCCCAAGCTTCCATCAAGTAATATACAAACTAGTATGATACAGTAATGGCCTCTAGGGCATATACACTAACACATGCCTCATATCACTATCACATGTCGACCATTTTATTTGTAACACTATTCACCCGTATCGCCGCCCCAAGATCCGCTATGACACCAGGACGTACCTCAAGTGCGAATCCTACCATATCACCGATATCACAACCTCAACACAAATCTCATCGACTCATCTCAATCCCAAGTATCATCCTCAAATCCGTATGTGAACACATAGTCCCATACCCATGTGAACACATAACTATATATATTCCCGTAAACACAAATGGAAGAAGAATGTATGCAAGTATGGGTGGGTGGGTGCATGTATGGTGCGACCACTACTCTAGGGTTTCGCGATACTAAACCATCCATATTTATCATCAATAAAATCAAACAAAATATAATCAATAATGTGTTTATACGTATTCGTATACATCACCACGAACTGCGGGGGTGCTATACGCCATCCACTCGACTTCTCCCCGTATATATAAATCTACTCACCTGGTCCTCGCTCGCCGGTGCCGACGTCGCCACGCGCTTTCTTGTCGTCTCGAAGTCCACATGGGGTACCTACACATCATAACGCACCATATCGCATTAAAATCCGACTCATGACCGAAACGTCCCACATAGGTCAAAACCTATGGTTGCTTTCACAAATCGACCCAAAAACCCTCGACATCGGCGTACAAACGTTGATTGATCAAGAAAAACACCAAACATACTCATTTTCACATTCACGAACACTAATTTTAATATAAAATAGGTTAAAACTCACAAAAACCCCAATTTCACTTAAAAAGTAATTTTTCCGAAAATCTAGCAAGCACAAATCACCGTTTTAGTACAAAACTTGATGTACGAATGAATCTAGCGGCCACAATATTCACTAAATATCTTAAATAAGTCATAAAAATAATTTCCACAATTTAATCTCATTAAATTCCATTAACCCCAAAATTCTAGTTTACAAAATACCCAATTTTTAACAATTTATAGCAAAAATGCACAAACAACAATTTAGCTAGGATTTTCATGAACTAAAAGCATTAAACCACTCAATATATTATCTATAATGACATGAAACCATAATTATAATTTAATTTAAAGCATTTAATAATTTTCCAAAACTCTAGTTAGCAAAATAACTTAATTAGGGCATTTTATAAGTAATGGTTTGGAATTAACAACTAAATTAGCTTTCTATAAAACTTAAGATGTTAATCCACATCATAAAACCATGCACAATTTATCACAACCCATTTCCACAACAAACCCTAACTTGAAATCTTTAATCATGCAATTAAACTCATCAAAAACCTAATTAAGCACTTAGTTAATTTAGATTAAAGCAACTAGATAACAAATTTTAACAAAAGCATGAGATTATACCTCCCATGATGAGATCAAGCTCAAGATCTAGCCTCCCAAAATGCCATTTTGATCCCTAGATCCATGCTAGAATGGCTAATGAGAAATGGGTAGGTGTTGGATTTGGATTTTGGGATTTATTTGATGGATTTTGAGGCAATTTTTGTTAATTTTTTTCCAAGCGAATGAGAAGGGAATTGGGAGGGGTTGCTGCTGAAGGAGGAGGGGGCCTCGGCCAGCAGGTGTGGGGGAGGGTGTGGAATGTGTGCGGTGTGGAAAAGAAAGTCCAAGTCAAGATAAAATACCCCCAAGTCAACACACCAACTTCTTCTCTCATTATTCTTTTCTTTTCCTTTCTTTTCTTTTGCTTTTCTCTTCAAATCTTTAAGTGGGGAACAGTGGATGTGGGGGCTGCTGATTTGGAAAGGGGTGAGAGGGTGTGGGTGAGTGTGGGTGAGGAAAAAAGACAAATACAATACCCCAAACATCCATTTAAACTAAAAAAAAGTCTTTTTTCTTCAATAATTTCTAAACCGTTTTGGGAAACGATTTCGTTTCAAAAACCACATGATAAAATTTTATTTAAAGTTTTATGATGCACAAAATTTGTTTCAACTCATTCCAATTTGTAATTTTCCCTAATTAAATATATTTTAGTGACGGCTTAAAATAATATTAAAATAATTAATTTCGGAAAAGTTTTCAGAAAATTTAAAATTTCACCAGTGGCTCAATAAACACCAAATACTAGCTAGAATATGTATATTTAATTTTTATAATAAGATATTTGCATTTTGACTTTTTACAGAAACCCGCTTATTTTACCGATTTTCCGAAATTTCACCGAAACGATTTTCAAAACGCTACAATCTTCCCCCCTTAAAAAAATTCGGTCCCCGAATTTAAAGTAAAACTCCCCCCCAAATACTAAAACATCTAAACCAAAACCATCAAGTCGTCGGGGCTCCGAAATTGTAAATACATAAAACAAATCGTAGTGCAGCGCATGCACATGAAAAATGAGCATATAACTCAAATCAAAACTTCGTCAAGCATCCCGCAATCATCGGAGTCATGGGGAAGACATCAATGCCAAATCCAAAGATATAACTCGAAACTATACATGTAAATATTGAATCTATATATGTAAGTATCTGAAGGAAATGCATGCCAAATCTCTTTAAGTCGCTGTGCAACGCGTATAACACTGCACAACGGCGGAGGTCTATCATAAGAAAATAACTATATACATATATACCTTTGTTTGAAATGTACGTTCCGCCATTTTGGAAACAATTTAGAAGGGTCTCCTTGTTTTAAACATTTCGTGTCATATCAGACACGTAGGTAAATGCTGAGGCTATAGCCCGCTTTTGGGAAATCCCTTCAATAACTATCAATGCATGCAAAATATATTCATGTACTGTCCTCTGACTAGTCCTGCTCAGTACGAAAACATATAGCAATATCATAAAAACGTACTGCTCTATAAGAAAAATCAATCCCAAAATACGCGTATGAATACTACGTGCGTCTGGTGTGCACGGAATTCAAAATCCAAATATGTGCCATACATATGCACAGAAACAACATCTAAGTGCATCGGGTGTGCACGAAACATCTGTCGTAGGCAACATGTGTGCCTGACATCAAAATCAGGTGCATCTGACATGCACGAAAAATCTCGATTTAGTGCATCTGGTGTGCACCAAAATCACACTTCAAAACATGCGCCCAACATGCGCGAAAATCCAAATCAGGTGCATCCATCGTGCACGAAATCATGAAATCCAATATCAAGTGCCGAATATACGCAAAATCAAATCAGGTGCATAAGGTGCACAAAACAAATATCGAGTATCACAATCGAAATCGAAGTCCAGTGCATCTAAGTGCACAAAATGCGTATCACTGCACTGCAAGCTTATATGAACTATACCGAGTGCAAAAACCAAATTGTGTGCGTATATACGCACAAATCAACTCAACTATATGAAATCCATATAATCACAAACATGAGAACCAAGGCACGAAAACTATCTCAAGTGCAACAACTGTGCAAAAATCGTGATTACTCCGTAGGTGCAACCATGGTCCATGGAAACAAATATCACGAAACTCCATCATCAAAATCAATCATGCAAATAGACCGCTCAAAATACCAAAATCAAGTATGGCGGAATAGTCCCGCTCAAGCACATCCTCTAAGAATCTCTGTCCAACTGTCGTGGTCACTCATAGCATGTCTCATCGACGAACCTGAACTCTGTCCTGCCAGTGTGCGTAACATGACCACTACTGGGTCCAAGTCTTCTCGTAATTTATTCCAGAAAGGTCCTATCGAGATCTCTCCCAAATCTCGTCTCTGCCGAACTGTCCGGAAGTCATCGTCCCTTACTAGATCTGTTCTCGTTCTGGAACGACTACATACTCAACGCGACTCCTTCTAGAAGGTATATCCAAGTACAATGCATCCACATACGTATCGCATCTCTGATGTCGGCGGAGTGGAACGTCGTTTCATCTATATCTGGTACGAATCTCTTACTTCACCTTTCTCTAATGTCGACCGCTTCGGACTCGTCTCGTCGTGGCTGCATGGATTGAGCTCCAACGGCAATCCTCGTATCGGGAGTCTCCCAAGAAATGCATCTCACCACCTAGCATCCGAATTAAGTCGAGCCATCCGACCGAGTTGTCAAAACCTCATAATCCCCTAAGAGCTCAACATCTTGGGCATAGTTTAATAGTATCGAGTACATACTACAGCATCGGTGGTCCAGCCGTAGAAGGGCAAACCCAAGCCTCACCAATGGCGCCATAGAACTGCCGCAAACCCGAAGGTTCAAAGGCTTTCACACGGTTATTAAGTCGAGTTAGGGTTTCATTCTTCTAGGGGGACCATAGAATTGCCTGTATGTCATTCCGACTACTTTAAACTTGGAATAATAGGTTTCTGACATTCGATCGTCTCTGTCGACTCCCAACGTCTCCGCGTGAAGTCGTCTCTAGCTGGAATCAATCTATCAGATGACCTTGCATCGGGGTTGGCGAACGATCCTCATGTCCTAATCATTCATCCTCGATGACTAGCGACCTTGTATCATCTCTTAGTACAACTCGTTCTGCACTAATGCCAGCATCTGTGGCAATATCTCGTCGTTCGCAGTAATAACTGGCTCGCTCATCTGCACGCTGAACGGTGCCTCAATCATCAGGAGTAAGCAATACTTCAATGGTCATCAAAATCTGGCTGGCCTCTATCAGTGGCTCAATCCTCTAGTGCAAATCGGCACGTCCGAGTAATCTCATAAAGGCGATCCGCCAAACGCTCGTGGCGCGAAAACACAGTCCGCAATCGTGTGTCGCCGGAATTACGCCCTGGCCAGTCCTCGTTCGTGACGAGCTCGTGCTGACCGCAACTCTAGCTGTAGCTCTCCCTGCCCGTAATCGTGGCAGCAAACCGCAACTGGTACCGATGAGGCTAGATCAGGAATGAATATGGTACTGAGCAAAGAAATGTATATCCTAAGGCTCCTTAAGTGGAGTAGCGTATCGTAAATATGCCGCGGAACATACCTACGGTACGTCACTCTACTTTAGTCACCTATTCCATCAACCAAGGGTCATCCTACGCTCCGAAGGTAAAACCTAACACTCTGATACCAACTTTGTCACGTCCCGAAAGTACGGAACATGACCGGCACATAAACTACGAAACGTCTCGAGGCGTACGTAATCTAAGTAAGCAGAAAAACCCAGAAATCCAAACCAAGAAAAGTAGTAGAGTGAAGGAAACCAATTTAAGATCAAGTAGTTTTAATAGCATAAGCCGAATTATGCGGTTTTAAAAACATCAAGTATTTCTTGAAAATTTCGGCAGAGTCTCCTTTGTAAATACTGGCTCCCAAGCGGGATACAACATGAATAGTATACGAAATCAATAAAAAGGCATCCCCAAGCGGGAGCTAGCTCTTCGTCAATCGACGGTCACAACCACACAAGCAATATAATATACAACGCCAAGGGCGAGGATCAAAACTCAAAAGGAAACTCAAAACAGCAAGAAATCCAAAGAAATACAACGCGCGACTCTAAGGTTGAAAGAATAAACATCACTGGTCTCTATCTGAGATAAATACAAGTTTGGTTGATGGAACTTCTAGATACAACAGAATAATAATATACAAGATATATAATGGGGGTACGATACAAGTAAACCCACCGACTAGCAAATCACCCGAAGGAAACTATGCCCGCAAGCCGTAAAGAAACCTGTACGGCAAACCTGCAAGAAACTGGGGAACAACGGGGGTGAGTTGCCAACTCGTGAATAGAAAAACATCTACGCACAAAAATCGCATAAATAACACAACCTAGGTCAATGATCATAATATATCCTCAAATATATGAATAACATGCAGCCTATAACAATGGCTAGGGTAATATCTAACCCGAGTGTGATCTCATATGCCCGTGTCAGTGCCTCAAGTAGCAATATATCATATGAATGAGGTATGAATGCATGAAAGAAGAATACATGTAAATGAAGAAACTGTTTTCATAAATTAGTGAGATTTCTTTTGTATTTTTAAAATGAGGTATCATAAATGAAATCAGCATCAACAGTGTCTAGTATCGACACAAAACATAAATCTCAATGTCTCAAAACCTCAGGCTCCGGCTATCCGGACTGGCCTGTATCATCAAATCTCAGTACCTTAATATCTCGAAATCTCAATGTCTCAATCTTAATATCTAGGGCGCCGTCAGTCCAGACCGGCCCCTACCATCCATCTCAAGAACACGACGGTATCCTCCGGATATCCGACGCGTCGGGTAAAATCACCGGTAGGTAGTCTCCCCATGCCAGGTTCATCGTCATCACCACGAGCTTCTTGCCCCGGGGCACCATACCGGGTCCACCATGTACCTGAAATGGTTCATCCAACTCCTCGATCGGGTCTCGAAATCCATCCGCAAACTCATGGTGGACGACTCATACATCATGGGAAAAATCGCGCTTTTCATTTAGAAAGAGAAAGAACAAGTTTATATATGTTTTGCAGTTTTCCCCAAATCCAGAAAATCTCACGGAAATCCGAATCCAAAACCTCAATAGCACGTAAAAAGTGAATATATGCATGAGAATCAATAAATGCGGCATAACAATGAATAACAGTATGCATGAAGTAGCAGGTAATAACTACAATGTCTAGACTAACATATAAGGCAAGTACACTAATATCATGTCTAAACTATTAGCTAACAGGCTATGTCAAGCAATAATATTTTCTAAGGTGTACGTGATATGGCAATTACCGATGAAGACATGTGTGAGCCGGCAAGCAAGTGTACGTGGTACATACGCATTATCGGTAATGGTGCTGGTGTCCTAATCACAAGATATCAACAGTAGAATATGAACCATAATATAAGCATATGATGCGGAGCGAACAACAATAATGAGCGGGAGCTGAATACTAGACGCAACGATAACTAATCTGCATTAACCTAATATAAGTCCTACAATGGTGCCTTTTGAAATAACACGAATCGTGGGGTTTTGAAAATAGGTGCTATGGTGTTTTTAAGAAAAGATACGTTTTTTGAAATATCCGTAGAATCCCTTGACTTGTTTTTTAAAATACGCACGATTCGTAAGCTTTGAAATAGGTAGGAACCGAATCTAATCTAACAACTAACTAAACTAAAGGGCTAAGCTACAAGCTAGACTACAGGCAAGGAAACCGCCTAACATCTGAGTCGATAAATATACATACCTGTATATATATTAGTCGGTGATCCCGCCTCAATAATATCATATCCGATACCATATCTATAATCAGACATCCCAAGTCAAGAGTGCGGATCAATCATCAAGATATAGCTCCTACGTAAGTCCATCGTACGGCATCCCCAAATCTGGGTACGGGTCAATATCATATTCCTTACACTATTCCTCTGGTATCCTCTTTATCCAAGATCATAGTCTAGGGTACTGACCTATGTCTAGTACAATACTAATATCCTCAATATACTCATGATCTGACTACTGATCGACAATCTCGTACAAACCGATATCGTCAGCACATATCGTCATCAAGGGTTATACATCGCCCGATACGGCCTAATATCAATATCCTAGCATATCATGCCTCATATCACGATCACATGTCGACCATTTTATTTATAACACTATTCACCCGTATCGCCGCCCCAAGATCCGCTATGACACCAGGACGTACCTTAAGTACGAATCCTGCCATATCACCGATATCACAACCTCAACACAAATCTCATCGACTCATCTCAATCCCAAGTATCATCCTCAAATCCGTATGTGAACACATAGTCCCATACCCATGTGAACACATAACTATATATATTCCCGTAAACACAAATGGAAGAAGAATGTATGCAAGTATGGGTGGGTGTGTGCATGTATGGTGCGACCACTACTCTAGGGTTTCACGATACTAAACAATCCATATTTATCATCAATAAACTCAAACAAAATATAATCAATAATGTGTGTATACGTATTCGTATACATCACCACGAACTGCGGGGGTGCTATACGCCATCCACCCGACTTCTCCCCGTAGATATAAATCTACTCACCTGCTCCTCGCTCGCCGGTGCCGACGTCGCCACGCGCTTGCTTGTCGTCTCGAAGTCCACATGGGATACCTACACATCATAACGCACCATATCGCATTAAAATCCGACTCATGACCAAAATGTCCCACATAGCTCAAAACCTATGGTTGCTTTCACAAATCGACCCAAAAACCCTCGACATCGGCGTACAAACGTCGATTGATCAAGAAAAACACAAAACACACTCATTTTCACATTCACGAACACTGATTTTAATATAAAATAGGTTAAAACTCACAAAAACCACAATTTCACTTAAAAAGTCATTTTTCCGAAAATCTAGCAAGCACAAATCACCGTTTTAGTACAAAACTCGATGTATGAACGAATCTAGCGGCCACAATATTCACTAAATATCTTAAATAAGTCATAAAAACAATTTCCACAATTTAATCTCATTAAATTCCATTAACCCCAAAATTCTAGTTTACAAAATACCCAATTTTTAACAATTTATAGCAAAAATGCACAAACAACAGTTTAGCTAGGATTTTCATGAACTAAAGGCATTAAACCACTCAATATATTACCTATAATGACATGAAACCATAATTATAATTTAATCTAAAGCATTTAATAATTTTCCAAAACTCTAGTTAGCAAAATAACTTAATTAGGGCATTTTATAAGTAATTGTTTGGAATTAACAACTAAATTAGCTTTCTATAAAACTTAAGATGTTAATCCACATCAGAAAACCATGCACAATTTATCATAACCCATTTCCACAATAAAACCCTAACTTGAAATATTTAATCATGCAATTAAACTCATCAAAAACCTAATTAAGCACTTAGTTAACTTAGATTAAAGCAACTAGATAACAAATTTTAACAAAAGCATGAGATTATACCTCACATGATGAGATCAAGCTCAAGATCTATCCTCCCAAAATGCCATTTTGATCCCTAGATCCATGCTAGAATGGCTAATGAGAAATGGGTAGGAGTTGGATTTGGATTTTGGGATTTATTTGATGGATTTTGAAGCAATTTTTGTTAATTTTTTTCCAAGAGAATGAGAAGGGAATTGGGAGGGGTTGCTGCTGAAGGAGGAAGGGGGCTCGGCCAGTAGGTGTGGGGGAGGGTGTGGAGTGTGTGGGGTGTGGAAAAAAAAGTCCAAGTCAAGATAAAATACCCCCAAGTCAACACACCAACTTGTTCTCTCATTATTCTTTTCTTTTCCTTTCTTTTCTTTTGCTTTTCTCTTCAAATCTTTAAGTGGGGAAGAGTGGAAGTGGGGGCTGCTGATTTAGAAAGGGGTGAGAGGGTGTGGGTGAGTGTGGGTGAGGGAAAAAGACAAATACAATACCCCAAACATCCATTTAAACTAAAAAAAGCCTTTTTTCTTCAATAATTTCTAAACCGTTTTGGCAAACGATTTCGTTTCAAAAACCATATGATAAAATTTTATTTAAAGTTTTATGATGCACAAAATTTGTTTCAACTCATTCCAATTTGTAATTTTCCCTAATTAAATATATTAGTGACGGCTTACAATAATATTAAAATAATTAATTTCGGAAAATTTTTCAGAAAATTTAAAATTTCACCAGTGGCTCAATAAACACCAAATAATAGCAATTACATAGCTAGAATATGTATATTTAATTTTTATAATAAGATATTTGCATTTTGTCTTTTTACAGAAAACCCCCTTATTTTACCGATTTTCCGAAATTTCACCGAAACGATTTTCAAAGCACTACAACTACACTTCCGCTACTCCCACTGACTACGATAACCCTCCGGTAGAGTCATATACATGTGTACTTCTAAAGCTAGTTTAGAACGACGCTATACTCTGTAACCCTTCGAAAATCGTTTAGGCAGTTTTTCGGTAATCGGCAAATTTTTCGGCTTTTTCCGTAAAAAGTCAAAATAGGTATTTTTCTTTATAGACCTAATTATACAAAATTTAAATAAGATATTACTATAATTTTGTCACTAAAATGTCATTTATAATTTTCTAGTTAAATAAAAAAAATTTCGTAATTAATTATTTTTTTATTATTTTAAGCCTTTTTTAATACATTTAATTAGGGATAAATACAAATTTAATTAGGTAAATTTCTTAATTAGGAGTCTTTATAAGCTAAAATAGGGTGTTAAAAAAATTGTGTCATGACTTTCACATTTTTAGTTTTTGGGTTGGAAATTTAATGAGAAAATGGTGTAAAATGGAGTTTTTTGTGAAAAGGTTGATGTGAAATGCATTAATTGAGACTTGAGGGGTTTTATTGGCCTAGAAACATCTACACAAAACCCACACCACCCTCCTCTTGCTTCTGGCCGAGCCAAACTGCAGGGAATTCCTTCACTTCCTCACCTCATTCTTGCTTCTTTTCTTGCAAAAAAATCAATAAAAATCCACAATTTCTTTCTCCATTCAAAGCCTAACCCTAATCCCTTCTCTCTTCAACCCAAATTAGTTTAAAAAGTTGATGAAAGGAGGCTTATTTGGTGGCTTGAGCATGTTAGGATTCAACTTGTGAGGTGAAAATTCTAATCTCTTTGTCAAATTGTAGTTTAAAGGTGCTAAAATAGAATTTTGAAGTATCAATTTAATAGAAATTGCTTGTTCATGAAATTCAAGAAAGGGATTTGATTGTGGATTAGGGTTTAAAGCATGGTTGATGTATTAAAGTTAGGGTTCAAGATTTAAAGGGTGAAAATCCTAAACTAGTTGCTTACTTGAGGTTTAATTGTGCTAGAAATTTCAATTCTAAATATTAGTTTGGTAGTAAATGTTTGATTTGGAAAAATCAAGTGAAGGTTTTGATTTTAGAAATTAGGGCTTGTAGCATGATGCTTGGATTATGCTAGGGATGGTTATCTAGGTGATTGGAGTGGTTAATTGTGTATTGGTATGCTTACTAAATCGATAAATTTCGATGTTTGTAACAAAATCGGTAAGGAATCGCTTACTAGATTTTTACGAAAAATAGTATGCGGTCGATTTGTGTTAGGTTAGCAATATTAGTAGCTTCATATAGGATTATTAGAATGCGCGAACGCGGGGTTTCGTCTAGTCGGGTTGTAGTTTAATCGATTTCCCCGATACGGCGATTTTAGTTAAGGTTTTAGCGATTTTCGTGCATTTTCCGCGTACCGAGTGCGTGTTGTGATTAATTCGAGAGCGTTGATCTTTTCATAGTGTGAGTTGCATCATTTCAGAAATCTGTAACCTTATATTTTGTGTTATGCAATTCTAGGATCGGTCGGGGAAACTTCGGATACGGCGCGAAAAGGCAAAGCGGTGGCCGGATCAGATTAGCGGGGATTTCTGGTGAGTAGATATATTCATCTACGGGGGAATCGTCTGGATGGCGCGAGGCGCCCCCCCCCAGTTAGGATTACCCTGCTTTATGCATTAATTATATTGTTAGCTAGCTTATCCATTTATATACATGACATACCCTCACAGCTAACCCTATACTAGATTGCATGGACATTCATATGACGTTCATATATACATACGCGATATCATTTCGTAGGACACGAACACATTACCATTGGCATCGATTGCACGCGCACTATTCATGTGACACACACGCCTTTGGTAATTGCCATGCCACGTACACTAGAAAACCTGTTTAACTTAATACCGCTATTTGCATTCAAACATGATATATGAAATTGCATAGCATGCATATACCTCGCATTATCATCATATTTATATAGATTGCTACTAAAACTCACATCATATACATTGATATCATAGACATTTAGTATATATAACATGTGGACACTATGATTTTCTTGATGATTTCAGTTTTTCTGTGATTTCTGGATTTTTGGGGAAAACCGCAAGAATTTAACAAAACCTTAGATTTATCATTTTCGAAACAAAGTTGCGGTTTTCTCGTGACGTATGTGTCGTCCACCATGAGTTTTCATGTTTTCTGTTGGATTTCGAGACCTGATTCGAGGAGTGGATGAACCGTCTCGGGTACATGGTGGGCCCGGTATGGTACCCCGGGGCAAGAAGATCGAGTTGTAGACGATGAGCCTGGCAGGGGAAGACTACCTACCGGTGATGTCTGGCGCGGCGGATATCCGGAGGATACCGACCGTTGTCGTGAGATTTATGATATGGGCCGATCCGGACTGACGGAGCCCGACATTGAGACAGATATGATTCCTATTTGGTGTCGATGCTTGACACGGGTTTTCTGAGGATTTCTTGATGATATTTAATTATTATGCAGACATTCGTTTTCTAAAAGTTAAGAATCCAGTAACTTTAACATTTAAAACACTTAAAGAGTTAGAAAAGATATTGCATACATGTGCATGCATACTAGAGTTATTATATCACATATGGACATACTTGTTGTTCCGCATTGCGTGCATTCTTACGATTGCCTTAGTAGATGTTATATTTACTCACGAGCTGGCAACTCACCCCCGTTGTGCCACAGTGTCTTGCAGGTCGGACCCGTCATCTTTGTAGCGGCGGGCTATCTTATCATCAGCTCATTTTGCTCAGACTCGCGACTTCGCCCGTAGGTGGGTTGCGAGCATATTTTATTTCTTTTGCTTTATCATTGTATCTAGTATTCTCCATCTACCATTTCACATTGTATATGCGACTTAGTGATGAGACAGGGAGAGTTGTATATTTGTGGTTCTTTTGGATCGAGCTCACTTGAGCCGATGTGTGTTTTTTTCTGGTATTTTTACGTTTCTTTTGCTCTTTTCTTGATATTACTATTATATTGCATGTGGTTGTGATCCGCCTTGGGCGAAGAGCTAGCTCCCGCTTGGGGATGCCATTTTTATGATTTCATATGTATTATCTTGTTGTACCCATTTTTGGGGATAGAAAATACAGGGGAAACTCTGCCGAAATTTTCAGAAAATTTTGATGTTTTAAAAAGGGATTCGTTGCAACTCAATTGATTTAAAAACCGTTTTCATTTAAGATTTTTCCTTCACTCTCTTTTGATTTTGGGTTAGATTTCTGGGCTTTGGCTGACTTAGGTTACGGTACGCCTTTAGACGTCTCGTAATCTAAGTGCCAGTCACGTTCCGTACTTTCGGGTCGTGACATACTCATCCTCCTGCAGGGCCTCATAGTCTGGAACAGCAGTAATGGCAAGTCAGGGTAAACAAGAACCTCCCTGCCACCGTTTTTTAGGACACCGAAGTACCTCTCGGGTGCCTGAGGTTGCCCACAATATCTGCGGAGTGGCTAATGGAATGTCAATCCTGATTGAATCTTTAGGTCCTATTAATGTAACGCCTTAGATTTCGGTTAGGGTTAGTATAGACGTTAATGCGGATTTACTGTAAAAAGTTTACCAATTCGGTTTCCTTACATTTTATAATATTTAATTAATAACTTATTATTATTTGTTATGGACATGCCTGAACGTGTGCACGTTAATGTGAGGGTTTGTTTGTGTAATCTTGATATTAGCAACCATAACACTTGACCATTTATCTAATCCCTGCTTTAATCCTTAACCTAAACCCTAGATATTTTGTGAGAGAGAGAGAGAGATATTTCTTTTGGAGTAAGGAGGTGGCATGATGAGTGATGAGTGGTATGAAAGCATTAATGGTGAGTTAATGCTAATGGTTACACTCACCTCACCTCTCACCCTACACTCACCTCCCTCTCTCTTTAACCTCACACTATTTCATACTCATTTCCCTTCTCATTTTATTCATTCCTCTCATATCCAACAGAACACTTAAGTTTTCATCACCAAACTTCATCAAATCCTTCACAAAACTCACCAAAACTACACCTTTTTCTTGGATTTGCCTCTTGGATGCCTTGAAGCTTGTAAAGCTTGGATCTTTGAGTTCTTTTGTGTAGGTAATGATTTCTATCTATTCTTTATATAGTTTTTGTATTGTGTAGACTTTTAGTTTTAGTTTAGATTGTTTAAAGTTATGTTTTTGTGCAAATATCGTATTTTTAGTGTCATCTATGACTTCTGTGATCTGCTGTGACTCGGAGATTTTACTAGAAAACCAAACAAAGTAGTTGTGTTGTACCTGAGACCATAGGACCTCACATGAAGAACGAGACCCCCTGCTCGGATCTTGGCCGGCGACGTCTGAAGGGAGATCCGGCGACCTCGGGTTTGGAGAGGAGTTGGGGTGTGGGTTTTTGTGGGTAGGTGTCTGCAGCGGTTTAGGTGTTTTTGGTCTTATTTGGTTGTTAAGTTTTCTCTGTATGCAAAATCTGGGATCACCTGGGTAGTTACTTGTGTTTCATCTAAGCGCGATATGTTATACGACACGGATCGTGCACTTTGTGTGATTTTTCTCTTGGGTTGGTTTCGTCGTGTCGCTACGCACGTTAGCCATAATACGAACACTTGAGAATATGTTTTGTGTTGTTGCGTCGGTCAAATATAGTTTGTACGTGTTTTGGGTCTTTTACTAATATCCACTTGTTTTATTGCTTTAATGTCATAGGTTCGCAGGCGGGGACTTCGGACGCTGCTACAAAAGGAAAACAGGTGTTAGGCTTCACTTAGACAGGAGCGTTGGTGAGTAGATTTAACATCTACAGGGGAATCACCCGCATGGCGTTATGCGTCTGGGCTAGAGATGTTAATATAGTCGTATATTCTATTTCATTTATAGAGTTGTGCATACACCCTACTGCTTAGTTAATTGTTGTGCTTGGACTAGTATCCTTAGGACACTGCACTATATTGACGGCTAATGTTGCACGAGCACTGATTGTATGCCACACACACCGTCAATAATTGCCATGACACGCACAACCCACTATAGATATGATATTGTTTGGTTAAGGACATTGAGACATTGATTCATATTCTTTGCTACATATGACATATAGCATACCTGTATAACTATATGTTTACACATATGCCTTGACATGCTTACATGCTAGTTACCAGTATACCTATAGGGTATTGTACCATTAGCGTTAGGTACATACACACATAATGACATATCTACATGTATACCTTGCATACATACTTCACTTATACCCGGAGGGTATATTACATCATTACTGATAGGTAGATACATATACCTTGCTATACCTTTATACTTACACATATATCTGGTTATACCTACATGTTTACCTTTATTTGATGTTATATAGACTTGGAGAAATTTGGAACCGCATGATATTTATTTTAACTTGTTGCAGTTACATAGCGGATTTTCCTTTATATGCTTGCATTTTAGTTTTATGTTGCATATATTATATTCATGGATTTTCGCATTGAGATATGGATTTTTCTTGAATTATGCAAGTATATCTTATTCTTTACTTGATATTTGGATGCATCCGCTCTGAGATTTGTTTTAAACCGATACGTGGATCATGGGTGTCGATACCGGACACTTACGATTCGAGGAACGTATATACCGATACGTGGATCATGGGTGTCGATACCGGACACTTATGATTCGAGGAACATATAAATATGAGAAAGACCGATACGTGGATCACGGGTGTCGATACTGGACACTTACGATTCGAGGAACATATAGATTTGAGTATTTTCGTGTCGATACTAGATACTTGTTTTCATGATATTTTTACACCTAAGTATATATAACAGTGGAATAGGACGCTATTATTTATGCATATATATATATATATATATATTAGTGGAATGAGACGCTAATATATATGTACACATATAAATTCTTATACTTCATCATAATTATTCATGGAAATTTACTTAGGTTATATGAGATTTACTTGATATTGGATTTAGGATATAGGAGATTCATATGAGATTGGATACCGGATATATATGAGATTGCTGACTTTGTACATTCAGGAAATATGAGATTTATTAGATATTTTACATTCAGGATTTGTGAGACTTATATGAAATGAGAGCCAATTTGAGGGCAGATTTGAGGAAATTGGGATTTGGATTGTCTTGATGGATTTTGATCCTAGCACGATGTCAGGATTCTGTGGAAATGACACGTTTCACCCCATACTCCACATTTATTATTTATGCACTGCTTCATGTATTAGTTGTACCTGTTAGTGTACCTATCATGACCGTTGCACTTACATACTTCATTTTATATGCATTGCTTCATGTGTTAGTTGTACCTGTTAGAGTACCTTTCATGACTGTTGCATATATACATTGTCATATCATTTCTTCATGTATTAGTAGTACCTGATATAGTACATTACATGATTGTCGCATACAGATTATCATATTATTATTGCTTCATGTATTAGTTGTACCTGCTAGCGTACCTTTCATGATTATTGCATTCATATGACCTTTTACTGCTATTAGCTTACATATGTTAGATTCGCGCTGTGCGTGCATACTTGAGATTACCTGCATATGTTATTTACTATTCACGAGTTGGCAGCTCACCCTCGTTGTGCCACAGTGTTTTGCTGGTCGTCCCTCACAGTAGTCAGAGGCAGGGCTATTATCATCTATCATATCATCTTTTGCTGCGGATACCGCATCAGCCCACAGTGTGCAGTTTTGCTTTAAGTGTGTATTATGGTTATTCGTTGTTGTATTGTATATTCGTTGTATCCTTGTACTCTCCATCTACTACTTTCATGTTTGACTTAGAGACTTAATGTGAGGATGATATTGTATGTTATTTTGTGACTTGATTGTCTTTTATGCAGTTTTATTTATATCGTCTTATATTTCTTCGCTACGGCATCGTATATTTGTTGTGGTGGTTGTTTTCCTCCTTTGGGCGTGTTTTGCTCCCATTTGGGGATGCTTTCCTTATTTTTATGTTGTACCCATTTTTGGGGCTGATTTTTATAAAGGAGGTGCTGCCAAAATTTTAAAGGAAATAAAGTTGGACTTTGGAAGAATTTTGGTTGCGATTTCAAAGGTTTTAAAAATGTTATTATTTCTTACTACTTTTGATGGTTTAGATTGCTGGGTTTTCGTCTTACTTAAATTGCGTTACGCCTATGGACGTTGCGTAGTTTAAGGGCTGTCACGTGTCAATTTCGTATCGTGACAAAGTTGGTATCAGAGCGCTAGGTTTTACCTTTCGAAGTGTAGGATGACCTTGGTATGTTAGAGTAGGTAGCTTAAGCAGAGTAACGTAGTGTGTATGTCCGCGGCATACTCACGATGCGTTACTTCGCCTAAAATGACCTAAATACAAATTGCTTGAAATTCCTTCCTTGATTACTCATATTCTTGTGATTCGATTTCTGTATTCTTATCGATTCTCTTTTTCTATTTATAGCCTTTGCCGCCGATGACTATGGGGACTCAGAGTGATGCAGCGAGGGCCGAGGTCAGGATTGACTCGGGTGGGACGAGGACGGACCCGGATGGCACGCTCGTTGCACAAGACCAGATGGATCCGCCTTCGACAGATAGTATCGCTAGGCTTGTGGCAGAGATGCAGGACATGCGCCAGACGATGAGTTCGGTGGTTCAGGCCATTCGAGCGCAGCGACAGGAGGTTGTCACCCCTGTTACCCAGTTGTTCCTTGCGGTCAGTACACAGCATTCCGTCACCTACATGGCACTAGTGGATGCAACCCCAGTTGACGAGGCACGTCATTCAAAGACTTTGGGAGTTTCGGAACAGTGGAGGACTCGTACCGGTGTACCAGTCCAGAGACAAAGGCCTAGTCGTCAAGACTGATTTCGTGACCGTCACGAGAGTAGCAGAGGCTTAGGACGAGGACAGTCGTTCAGTTCTCATCCCTAGGAGGGCCAGCAGCCATCGCGTGGATGTTTCTGGTGCGGGAGCCTTCATCACCTCATCAGGGTTTGTTCCTTAGCACCGCGTCAGGTTCTTATTTAGAGAGGTCATAGACGCGGAAGGTTCGCTCAGAAGGGACAGGTTGGCAGAGGAGGAGTTCAGCTAGTTGCGGGTAGGGGGCAGACACGAGTGTTTGCTTCTACTCATCGGGACGCCCGGGCGTCCAATGCAGAGTTTTCAGGTATTCTTAATTCGTATGTTCTTTTGATGCACTTGTTTGTTTTACACTTTGTGTCGTGGTTGGGACGAGAGTCGTGTTTGCTAGATCAGCCATTCGTTGCGTTAACTTCTGTCAGGGATTCTTTTGTTGCACGACACGTATTTCTGACGTGTGCCAATCGGATAGGAGATAGAGATTCGTCCGTCGTTTTGATCCTTCTAGAGATGTTGGATTTGACGTTCTCCTGGGCATGGAATGGTTAGCTACGTGCTAGCCGTCTGTGGACTGCGGTGAGAAAATAGTCAAGTTTTGTTTTCTTGGCGAGTCAGTTCTTGTTGTGTAGGGGGACAGTGGTGCCTCCACTCACAGCTTGAATTCATCCTTCTTCGCTAGTCGGCTTTTGAGGAGAGGATGTTGAGAATTCTTGGCGTTCATTCATGATATCGGAGCTACAGTGGGTTTGTTAGACCGGCTTTCCTATCGTGTGAGGGTTTTCCGACATTGTTCCAGATGAGCCGACGGAACTTAGGGAGCTTAGGGATCAGCTGCAGAGTTGTTTGTTGGGGGGCTTATGTGTCTGAGTGTTTCGCTTTGGGGAGCTCCTATTTTCTGTTCGTCAAGGAGAAAGACGGCAGTTGGAGGTTGAGTATCGATGGATTGTCAACTGAACTGGCTTACGGTGCGGATAGGTATCCTTTACATCGCATTAACGATTTCTTCGATCAACTCCCGACTGCAAGACATTTTCTATGTTTGTTTGGGATCAGGTCATCATTGTTGCTGGTTCGGAATGATGACATTCCGAAGACTGCCTTGTGCGTGCTATGGGCTTTGTGTGTTTTGGTGGTGTCATTAGACTCACCAATGCCCTAGCAGCATTCATAGATATAATGAACCAGATTTCTTCCGGCCGTTCCTCGACCAGTTATTGTTGTGTCATTGAGGACATTCTGGTCTATTCTAATGTGTTGTGAGGAACAGGAGTAGCACTTGAGGATTTGTTTTGCAGACATTGGGAGAGTGCTAGCTGTTTGCTAGATTCTCGGAGTGTTCCTTCAGGTTTTATTGTGTTGAATCCTAGGTCTTGTAGTTATGGGAGACGGTTTTTGTATGGTTTCGAGGAAGATCGAGGCCGTACAGCTTAGGCCCAAACTTGTGTGAAGGATGGAGGTCCGCAGATTTTGGGCTTAGCAAGTTTTTACCGCAGTTTCGTGCAGTATTACTAATTATCGCTGCACCGTTGACTGGACTGACCAGAAAGGAGGTTCCTTTTCTTTGGACCGAGGCATGCATGCGGAGTTTTCGGCAGTTGTAGACTCGGTTAACAACTGCACCAGTTCTTTCTTTGCTTGCTGGTTCGGGCGACTTTGTTGTTTGACTGTGTTGTTTCCTTAGTGGGATTGATTGTGTACTGTGGTGGCACATTCGAGTTATCACTTTTGCCTCCCGACATTTGGAGGAAGTACGAGCAGGATATCCTACTCCTGATCTGGAAATGGTCGCGGTGGTATTGAGTTAGAGATTTGGAGACACTACTTGTTCGGAGAGCCGTGACACATTTTCACGGACCACCAGAGTATAATGTACATCTTCCTGCAGCGGGCTTTGATTGTTGAGATAGTCTTCTGCATATTTACAGTTCTTGTGCGATCGTTGAGTACAGCTTAAGTTCGCCTCTACTGAGGGGACAGCTTGCTCATGTCCGCATCCGTCCACTTTGTTAGTTATATGTATGCCCTAGAGGCCATTACTGTACATAGGATGTATATTGTAGTGGATGCTAGGACATATATAGGGAGGACTTTCTTGCTCGACATGATAGTATGCTATCTGGTTGATCTTTACCTTAACATGTACACTGATTGTCTCTCTGTTACATGTTGGTAAAGCCCTTAGGATGTGTGCTTGACTACTTGGACTATGATGCAGATCATACTAGTGGGGACATGGTAGTCCATAAGTACATCCTTCAAAGTCTCTAGTCGTGGGTGTATCGAGATGGGGCATCGATATACCAGAGTAGACTAGCGTGTACCTTCTCGACCCATACAGATGGGCGATGGATGATCCCATATCCATCGGTGTTTGACATCAGAGATGATATACGGGTGCTCAGTAGAGACTGGGTACACTGGACGGACTCGCCGAGAACTCCCAGATGGTATTATACCTCACGTCAGATGGCAGTTCTCTGGTGACACTGGTACAGAGTAGTCTGTCGACCCGAGATCGTCATAAAGTCTTGTGTGGTTCCCACTGTGCTTTGATTTCCATCTTACCACGTCCAAGAGGGCGTGCAAAACGGTGGTTTTTGGGTACAGTCCCGAGTCACATGGAGGCAATGAGCGATAGGAGGGGATTCGTCTCTCCCGGTATAGGGGGTTGATGTTGCGCTGTGTTCGATTGGCTATAACAGGAAATCCCTGGCCAGGGTTGCTGAGATTTACTGGTAAGTGTTACCAGTAGTTTCTCGAATTGTTATAGACCTCATATCGACACGACTTATCGAGCTATTGGGGTCTGACGTTTACCACCCCTAGGCGAGATATGCGACATATCAGACGATCCGACCGGACTGTACGGTAGTGTTACTGGTTGGATTCACTGGAGTGTGAGCGGGCTTGCTCGTCGATCTTCAGATCGCTCAATACCCGGGTGGCCGTTATGTTTAGCAGACCGCTTGCGGCTTGTGGGTGTTTGATATGATCATCACCTGCTGCCGGCGTATTGACGAGTCTTTAGAGTCCTACACAGAGGTTTCCTGGCTCAAGCGAAACGAAATAGGAGCACGTATGAGATATGTGCGGGACCGAGAATGATACCAGTATGTGATACTGTATTTGATTCTCGCGATGTGACATTGATCGGTTATATGCGATATAGCCGGGTTATCGGATCAAGTGTTGATTCGATAAGTTGTTACTAATGATACTAGTCGGTTATATGCGATATGACCGGATCGTTAAATCAAGTGTTGATTTAATGATTTGATGCATGATTATATATTTGATATATTACTTTGCATTAACTAGTATTGGTTTACTTAAGATGGATTTTCTCACTCGGATGTGCGCATTATATATGTGATATGATTTTGTGCACTTGCTTGTATCATGTTTGATGATACATGCTTTTTGGTTAAGTGTAAAGTATTGAACCTTGGTTAATGAAATGGTTAGGGTTTATTATTTGTTATTCATTTATCTTATTTAATTATCCATTTATTTTTGATAAATGAATAAAAGAAAAGAGAAAAGAATGGTGGCTAATTTTGTTTGTAGTTGAAGATTCATGAAGCTTTGACTTTGTCCACCATTCTTATCTCATGCTTAACCTAACCATTTGATTTAACCCTAGTTTAATCTCTACACTTGACCATGGTTTGCTTATGATAAGAATTGATTTTCTTTTCTATTTATTTATTCTAATCATAACATTATTCATCTTCTTCTTCATTTTCTTCAAGTGAAGAAAGCTTGCCTCCATCAATGGCAAGTGATGAAAAAGAGTGAGAAATCGAAATCTAAAGTCTACCCACTCCCTATTTCTTCATCCTCTACCTCTTGCCAAGTAGTAGAGTGTGTTTTCTTCACAAGTTTCTTGACTTGGTGAAGTCGGAGCTTGAATTAGCGATGCCTCGACGTAGATCATCTTCGGCATGGACATCGACGACCTAGCTCGCTTATTCTCCGATGAAGCCGACGCTACAGCCCGGATTATTTTTGGACAGCGGAGATGAATTCGTTGCGGAGCTATGGAGGTGGAGCGCCGGATCTACAAAGGTTGTATTTCCGTTTTCTCATTAGTTAAGTGTTAACTACTTTACTTTTCGCCTAGTTTTCTAGCCAACGATCCGTAGTTTAGGGTTTGTAGGCACCGTAAAATTTGAAAATGACATGTTCGATGCCTTGTGAGACCTCATTAGGATGTCTAGGAACCCTACAGTGGTATCAGAGCCTATCTAGAGCCTTAGGCGAAGTCTAGACGCGATTTGAAGTCCGATCGAACCGAAACCCTACCCGAAAAATGCTCTCTGGACTTTTTTCAAAAATGTGGATTTTTGTGTATTAAAAATGCCTAAAAAATTCAGTAAACAATTCTAAGGATTACGGTGCAAACTCAGGTCCATGATTCATTTAAACGGCGGCGGAACCGCGGCAGAAGCCCAGCTTCTGCGGCGGTTCCACGGCAAGTTGTTGACATCATCATTCACTGTTTGTACAGTAATTCATTATTTCTGGTGCTGGATTTTATGGAATTTTTAATATTTATTCAAGAGTTGGATTTTCTGGGTTTGTTTTAGGGATTCGGTGTTTCGATCGGAGTATCAAATTTTGTCTGTGTGGCTTTCCGGATAAATTTTAGAATATGTTAAAAAGTTCGACCGGATATAAATACCCAATTTTTCCCCTGTCGGGAAATTTCCAAGTGTTGGATTTTTCCGTAGTTTAACGACGTTCTAAGTAGTGCAAGTAACTCGATGGACCCTCTAGAAGACAACAAACCTTAACTCGATTATGTGACCGTCTTGAACTGCCCTTTGAACCTTCGGGTTTAGGGCAGTACGGCGTGCCACATGTGAGGCGTTGGATTGACCCTTCTACGGCTGGACCGTTGGTACTGAGGCACGAACTGAATGTTGTTAGACTTATTTCATGTGTTGATCTGTATTGGGAAAACTTGGGTGTTTGACTGTTCGATCGGAAAGTTTATCATTTTCTATTTATCCGGAATGGGATACAATAATTGGAATTCACAAGAAGTTATGAGATAACTGAATGAATGTTATAAACATAGCAGTTTAGTCTCACTTGATCGGTTGCCACGGAATTTTGATGTGATCAAAAGTCCGTTGCAATCACGTAGCGTACGCGGATACTCGCTGGGTAAACTTAATAGACAGCCTCACTCCATAGCCCCGACCAAGTGACTGTAGGAGAACCCCGTCGCCGAAAGCATCCGTTTGGGTGCTCGCGGTAGCGGTGTTCCGCCTTGGTGCACTTCGTCGACGGCGTCGGGGGTGCGGCCGCCTACTGAAGTTTGCGACGAGCATTCGATCAGGATGTCGGGAATCTTGTTGAATTGCCCGACTTGATATTGAAAAGTGTTTTCGATTTTGAGACTAAAATGCGGGGTTTATAATTGTTAGGCATGCGATGTCTAAAGAATTCATTTGGTCAGGCATGCGATGTCTGAGGTGATTGCGGATTCCAACTGTTGTAGTTTTACACTTTCATTTCTGTGACTGTAAGTGTAATATGTGATATCGCCGGTTTCGTTGCTATATATCAACGACAATTGGGATGGACATATTTACTTACGTTGATGACATGTGATGTTATGTGTTGCTGGATATGTTATATTGGATCGTCGTGTTTGAATAGCCGGGGGTTTTTATGTGAGATGAGTGTTTTTCATTTTCATTCATGTAAAAACTTGTATGTAATATTCTTTTATTGGGGCGCTTCCAGGTTGCGGAAGTTGTCACCGTTTGTATATTATTTACTTTTCCGCACTAGGATAGACCCAAGGAGGAGGGCACAAGTAACCGGGTTCTGGAGTCCAGTGGGAGACCTACTCGAGGAGTCGGGTCCGGGTCTCCTAACTCCAGAATTGGTAGGGTTGCTTGCCGCTCTCATAGGGGTCTAGGGGTGTGGGTTTGGCTATTCATCACGACCGTGGAATCCGTGTTTTATACTGGCTCGTATTGAAAACACGGACGTCCTAGTATATCCAATATTTCATATGTTTCTTCTGCTGCGATATCTGTGATGTGATCATGTGATGTTCTGTGATAGATACAGTATATAGTATATATGATATATTATATAGACGTTACTTATGTTTTACACCCGCGCTAGCCCTGCCCTGTTCTGCCGTTAGTTACCTAACCTAACGGTGCACGAGGGGACATCGAGGCGAATGCGGATGGCATAAGTGTACGTCATATCTATCTGTGATGTTTAGGTACATAAATGATGGGACTTCATTAATATGATTAATGAAAGTAAAAGAAACCTAAGATGTTGTAGAATCGAATTTCAAAATTAAAACAGGTAGCTACAGTTTTTGCTTTGCACAGTGGTATATGTGATATATCCTGCACCTTATTCGATAAGGAAAGGACCGAGATCCCTTCACCGGGAGTGACTCCTTTAGCAATAACTGGCAGATGCTACACACTCGGTTTGTCTTTTGATTGCTTTTAAGTGTTTTTGCTTTGCACAGTGATATATATGATATATCCCGCACCTCATTCGACGAGGAAAGGACCGACGATCCCTTCACCGGGAGTGACTCCTTTAGCAAAACTAGAAAAGCCTCAAAAACACTCCATTTCAAAATTCATTCGATCCTACAACGATATCAAGTTCATTACGCAATAGGTTTTCAGAAAACCTGTCGTAGCCCTCCGTCATTTCAGATAAGTTGTATATAGTATTCGTGCTGCATTTGTTGGCTTTCGTCAAGGTGCAGTGTGCGGTAGCTATATGCTACTTATCTGCTAGCATACGATGCGATTGGATTAGGGTAGTCGTGCGGCTTTGTTGGCTTTCGTCAAGGGTCGTGCGGGTGGGTTTAGTTCGATTAGGAAATGTACGGGTTGAACTTGACTAGCGGGCTATGGTTTCTTGGCTTTCGTCAAGGTCATAGCACGTTAGGGGCAAAATATTATCGGGAATTTCAAGTGTTGAAATTTGCAATGAGATTGCATACCTTCTATGAGATAGTTGGATCCCGATACCCGCTGCGAGTAAGAGTTACTCCTGGGAGAGTTTTACACATTACAATTAGCCGATCAAGTAGGTGTCTAGAAAGGTGTTAACGAGGTTACGCCTCTGGGAAAACGAGGTTTACATTAATTAGGTTCGTGCGAAAGCACGGGGGACCTCCCTGAAAGTACCGACACTGGCCTGGCTGAAAGATTGGCGAACTTGTAGTGTGTAATTAATCCCGGCTAGTCTTTCCTTTTAAGGTTTGAAGGAAGATTTGATAAAAAGCAGTGGGAGCCATCCTGATTAGATAAAATAAAACCAATCTATTCTTGCAAGAGCGCACGCTGAGTGTTTTCTTCTCTCTCTCTCCAGGTAGCAACCATATCACGCCTTAATCAAGATAATAATACGGATATTTGACCAAACCCGCTTGTTATACTGAGCTGGGGAACGTTGGTCCCGCTCCAACTTATAATTGTTATAAGACAGAGCAGGAATTTGGGGAATACCAGATTTCCCGTGCCGCCCAAACGAAGAGAGTGCATGATGATGCATCATCTTCGGGTGTGTTCATTATACAGAACTGTTTCTCAGTATCCTTTACGTCCTGGGTATGTGATACCGGATCAGGATCCCAGATATGTAATCTGTTACATAGGGCTACAGACAGGTAGAGAACTGAGAAAGGGTGATAAGTTTCATGAGGCAGAAAACGGGGCAAGTGTTGTAGCCAAGTCTGTTAGTCACTGTCACCCTGTATTACAAATACGTTGATTCTGAACGAATGTTATTAGATACCGAACCTGATATACAAAATCATATCAGTCTCTTTATTAGTAAAGAAATGATAAAATTTTGTATTGTTGGATAATGTTTTGAACATTTCCTATATCAAAAGTTGATCGGTTCAGGCACGTTATCTAAAAGCATTGAAGTTCTAAATCAAACTGCAGTTCTTAGTATATGGAACACACACAAGTGGAAGAGTTCAGAAATGAACGAATCCTTCTTGAGGCATTGTAGACTAGGTCATATCAATGCGACCCGACTAGCTGAAGTTACATTTAGATGCATATTTAAATCTGTTTGAATTTACATCTTATGAAACTTGCCAGTCATGTCACAAAGATAAGATGACCATAGCTCCGTTTACTGGAAACAGAGAAAGAGTTAGTGAACTCTTGGGATGATACATGTTGATGTATGTAGGTCCCCTGTCTACACATGCCAGGAATGGTTCTTTATACTTCATTACGTTCTCTGATGATCTCTTTAGATTCAGACATATGTTCTTGTTGAAACACAAGTCCGAACCTTTTGAGATATTCACAGAATATAAGTTAGAAGTAGAGAACCAAAATACGGGTATAAGTATTATGTCCTTTGATGAGATCGAGGAGGAGAATACTTGTGCATGGAATTCCTGGACTTTTCTAAAGGAGAATGAGATTCTCTCTCAGCATTACTCCTCCGAATACACCATAGCACGATAGTATATCGGGGCGGAGTGATAGCACCCTATGTGATATGGTGTGCTCTATGATGAGTACTACTAAGTTTCCTATTTCCTTTTGGGAGTTATGCACTTGAGAAGCTGCATACCTATTGAATAGTGTTCAAATCAAATCAGTTGCCTACCACTTCATATTTGATATGATAAGGGAAGAGCTTATATGTTAAGTTGGTTAAGATTTGGGGTTGTCTGGCCTATGTCTGAAAAGCAAAATCTGGACAAGCTCGAGGCAAGGTCTGTTATGTAGAACCGGAAATGTTCCAGCTATACAAACTACAGCAGATGATTTGGTAGAACCAAAGGATTCAGTAGATGCCAACGAACCTCAGCCTCTCCGCCGATCTAGTAGGGTTCCTCACCCACCTGAGAGAAACTTCTGTTTCTCTATGACAGTGGGAGCGAGGAATGCATCATGAGATGATGACCCAACTAGTTTCGAGCTGGCCATCAGGAGTGAGACTCTGTAAGAATGGCTGGATGCTTAGCGATCTGAGAGGGAATCCTTATGCACCAACAAAGTATGGACTTTGGTTGCTATATCTGAAGGGTTGAATCCCCATCAGGAGCAAGTATATCTTGAGAAGATTACTTGGTGTAGATGGAAAAGTTGAGACTTTCAAAGCTAGACTTGTTAAAGCTTTTCGTCATCGACCAGGCGTGGATAATGATGAAACCTTTTCAAGTAGCTATGCTTAAGTCCATCCAGATCCTACTTGCCACGGCTACATACCATGACTATAATATCTGGCGGTTGGGTGCCATGACTGCTTTTCTAAATGATGTTTTAGAAGAGAACGTCTATAAGTACACAGCCAGAGGGCCTCGTAGACAGTGGGAGCAGCGGAAACGTGTGCAAGATGTTTTATAGGATAAAGCAGGTATCGCAGAGTTGGAACATCTGTTTTGATGTGTTTGTCAAAGAGTTTGATATCATCAAAATGGTAGATGAACCTTGTATAAACAAAAAGGTAGTAGAGAGTATGGTGACGATCCTCGTAGAGTACGTGGATGACATACTCTTGATAGGGAAGGAGTTTCCTATGCTACGCTCGTTCAATCTCCGCTTATCACAATGATTCTCCATATAGGATCAAAGTGATACCTCATAAATCCTGGATTTTGGATCTATGAGATAGATCTAATTGGATGTTAGGATTCGCACTAGTTGTAGTGAGATAGTATCAACCGATCCTGGGGAGAATCACTGGAAGGGTTCCAGGGTGATAAGGACGACTGAAAGTCAGTCGCAGGCATTGTCTTTACCCTCAGTAAAGGGACGGTATGTTAGAAGAGTTCCAAGAAAGATACCGTGGCATACTAGACGATTAAGGCTGAATACATCGCTACTTAAGATGCTACCAAAGAGGTTGTCTGGGTGTATATTAGTTCATCAGATGAACTTAGTTCCTTCCATTGTGTGACAATGGAGTTATGGCTTATGCCAAGGAACACCCATCCCATCAGTGATCCAGACAGATTCTAAGGCTGTGTCACCTGATCATGGAGATGGTTGATCTCCAGGATGATCGAGGTTAGGAGAGTAGACTCAGAGGACAACACGGCGGATCCACTCACAAAGGCCTTTTCCGAGAGAGAGACATTTATGGGATGGTTGAGTATGAGATACTACAACCACTGCTTCAGATGGCCCTAGTGCAAGTGGGAGATTGTTAGTTATATGTATGCCCTAGAGGCCATTACTGTACATAGGATGTATATTGTAGTGGATGCTAGGACATATATAGGGAAGACTTTCTTGCTCGACATGATAGTATGCTATCTGGTTGATCTTTACCTTAACGTGTACACTGATTGTCTCTCTGTTACATGTTGGTAAAGCCCGTAGGATGTGTGCTTGACTACCTGGACTATGATGCAGATCATACTAGTGGGGACATGGTAGTCCATAAGTACATCCTTCAAAGTCTCTAGTCGTGGGTGTATCGAGACGGGGCATCGATATACCAGAGTAGACTAGCGTGTACCTTCTCGACCCATACAGATGGGCGATGGATGATCCCATATCCATCGGTGTTTGACATCAGAGATGATATACGGGTGCTCAGTAGAGACTGGGTACACTGGACTGACTCGCCGAGAACTCCCAGATGGTATTATACCTCACGTCAGATGGCAGTTCTCTGGTGACACTGGTACAGAGTAGTCTGTCGACCCGAGATCGTCATAGAGTCTTGTGTGGTTCTCACTGTGCTTTGATTTCCATCTTACCACGTCCAATAGGGCGTGCAAAACGGTGGTTTTTGGGTACAGTCCCGAGTCACATGGAGGCAATGAGCGATAGGAGGGGATTCGTCTCTCCCGGTATAGGGGGTTGATGTTGCGCTGTGTTCGATTGGCTATAACAGGAAATCCCTGGCCAGGGTTGCTGAGATTTACCGGTAAGTGTTACCAGTAGTTTCTCGAATTGTTATAGACCTTATATCGACACGACTTATCGAGCTATTGGGGTCTGACGTTTACCACCCCTAGGCGAGATATGCGACATATCAGACGATCAGACCGGACTGTACGGTAGTGTTACTGGTTGGATTCACTGGAGTGTGAGCGGGCTTGCTCGTCGATCTTCAGATCGCTCAATACCCGGGTGGCCGTTACGTTTAGCAGACCGCTTGCGGCTTGTGGGTGTTTGATATGATCATCACCTGCTGCCGGCGTATTGACAAGTCTTTAGAGTCCTACACAGAGGTTTCCTGGCTCAAGCGAAACGAAATAGGAGCGCGTATGAGATATGTGCGGGACCGAGAATGATACCAGTATGTGATACTGTATTTGATTCTCACGATGTGACATTGATCGGTTATATGCGATATAGCCGGGTTATCGGATCAAGTGTTGATTCGATAAGTTGTTACTAATGATACTAGTCGGTTATATGCGATATGACCGGATCGTTAAATCAAGTGTTGATTTAATGATTTGATGCATGATTATATATTTGATATATTACTTTACATTAACTAGTATTGGTTTACTTAAGATGGATTTTCTCACTCGGATGTGCGCATTATATATGTGATATGATTTTGTGCACTTGCTTGTATCATGTTTGATGATACATGCTTTTTGGTTAAGTGTAAAGTATTGAACCTTGGTTAATGAAATGGTTAGGGTTTATTATTTGTTATTCATTTACCTTATTTAATTATCCATTTATTTTTGATAAATGAATAAAAGAAAAGAGAAAAGAATGGTGGCTAATTTTGTTTGTAGTTGAAGATTCATGAAGCTTTGACTTTGTCCACCATTCTTATCTCATGCTTAACCTAACCATTTGATTTAACCCTAGTTTAATCTCTACACTTGACCATGGTTTGCTTATGATAAGAATTGATTTTCTTTTCTATTTATTTATTTAATCATAACATTATTCATCTTCTTCTTCATTTTCTTCAAGTGAAGAAAGCTTGCCTCCATCAATGGCAAGTGATGAAAAAGAGTGAGAAATCGAAATCTAAAGTCTACCCACTCCCTATTTCTTCATCCTCTACCTCTTGCCAAGTAGTAGAGTGTGTTTTCTTCACAAGTTTCTTGACTTGGTGAAGTCGGAGCTTGAATTAGCGATGCCTCGACGTAGATCATCTTCGGCATGGACATCGACGACCTAGCTCGCTTATTCTCCGATGAAGCCGACGCTACAGCCCGGATTATTTTTGGACAGCGGAGATGACTTCGTTGCGGAGCTATGGAGGTGGAGCGCCGGATCTACAAAGGTTGTATTTCCGTTTTCTCATTAGTTAAGTGTTAACTACTTTACTTTTCGCCTAGTTTTCTAGCCAACGATCCGTAGTTTAGGGTTTGTAGGCACCGTAAAATTTGAAAATGGCATGTTCGATGCCTTGTGAGACCTCATTAGGATGCCTAGGAACCCTACACACTTTTCCTTAATCGCTTTCACGAGGTACTGCCTGCCGAAGCTCGTTCGTCAAAGATACTTGAGCATACTCGGCTGGGTAATGATTCGGAGTCCTTGATTTGTGACCAGATGTGCTAAATTTAGGGACGCGTTTGTGTGTACCTGTTGCCGATGGGTAGAGACGCGAAATCCTAGAGCAGGCACATCAGTCAGCTTTCGGTGTTCATTCAAGTTCCACCAATTTGTAGCGTGACTTGTGAAATAGTTACGGGTGGACAGGGATGAAGAGTGAAGTTTTGGATTTCGTTTCAAGGTGTCTGTCTTATTGTGAGTTAAGGTTGAGCATCTGAGACCGGCTGGTGAGTTGCAACCTTTAACTGTTCAGGATTGGGAGTGGGAGCAGATCTCCATGAATATTTGTTGTGGCGTCTACCCAGATTTAGTCAGGGTGTGACTCCATTCGGGTGTTTGTTGTCCGGTTATGCGCAGTTTGCTCAGTTGTTCTTTCTTAAGTTTGTGCGTTGCACGGAGTTCCTTCATGGGTCGTATCCAATGAAGGCACCCTGTTCACTTACCGTCTTGGGCAGGAGCTTCAGGAAGCCTTGGGTACTGGTTGAGCTTTAGCTCCGTTTTTCCATCCGCAGAATGATGGCTTTGTGAGTGCGGGCTATACCGACTCTGGAGGATATGCTTCTGCGTACATACTAATTGTTGTCGGCAGTTAGGATCGTCCCTTGCCATTGTTAGGGTTCTCCTTCGATAACTGTTATCAGAAAGCACTCCAATTGGCAACCTTTAGGTTTTGTTGTTAGGTCGTGTCGATCGCCATTCTATTTTTGTGACTCTGCGTAAGTTGGATTTTTGGACCCCAGCTAGTCTAGAGACTTCGGAGATAATCCAGTTGGTTCAGTTCAGGATGAGGACAGCCCAGTGCAGACATAGGTCTTATGCTGACCGTGGTGGTCGCAGACTTGAGTTCGCAGTGGGAGATCATGTATTCCTACGAATTTTTCCGATGAATGATGTATTGAGTTTTGGGAAGTTTATCCTAGGATTGTAGGTCCTTTCGAGATCCTTAAAGCGATTCAGTTCCGTTGCCTATAATTTGGCACTTCCGCCCAGATTATTGAGTATTCACCCTGTATTCCTTGTGTCGATACTTTGCAATTACCTTCATAACTTTCTCACGTGATTTAGCACCAAACCATTTAGCTTGGACGCGATCTTTACGTTCACCGGCAGCCAATTGTGTTAATGGCTCGGCAGGTGGAGAAACTTCTGTCAAAGGGTCTTGCCATCTGTGGAGGGTTTTCTTGGACGTAGCCATATAGTGAGGTGATCACTTGGAAAGGCTGCGAGCGAGATATGAGAGTTTGGTAATCTTCTCTTTGAAGGTACACTTAGTGAAAATTTTAAATTTTAAATTCGGGGACGAATTTTTATAAGGGGGAGATTTTAACGTCTTAGATTTCGGTTAGGGTTAGTTTAGACGTTAATGCTAGTTTACTGTAAAATGTTTACCAATTCGGATTCCTCACATTTTATAACATTTAATTAATAATTTATTATTATTTGTTATGGACATGCACGCACGTGTGCACGTTAATGCGAGGGTTTGTTTGTGTAATCTTGATCTAAGCAACCATGACACTTAACCATTTATCTAATCCTTGCTTTAATCCTTAACCTAAACCCTAGATATTTTGTGAGAGAGAGATATTTCTTTTTGAGTGAGGAGGTGGCATGATGAGTGGTATGAAAGCATTAATGGTGAGTTAATGCTAATGGTTACACTCGCCTCACCTCTCACCATACACTCACCTCCCTCTCTCTTTAACCCCACTCTCTCTCATACTCATTTCCCTACTCATTTTATTCATTCCTCTCATATCCAACTGAGCACTTAAGTTTTCATCACCAAACTTCATCAAATCCTTCACAAAACTCACCAAAATCACATCTTTTTCTTGGATTTTCCTCTTGGATGCGTTGGAGCTTGTAAAGCTTGGATCTTTGAGTTCTTTTGTATAGTAATGATCTCTATCTGTTCTTTATATAGTTTTTGTATTGTGTAGAATTTTCGTTTTAGTTTAGATTGTTTAAAGTTAAGTTTTTGAGCAAATATCGTATTTTTAGTGTCGTATATGACTTCTGTGATCTGCTGTGACCCGGAGACTTTACTAGAAAACCAAACAAAATAGTTGTGTTGTACCTGAGACCATAGGACCTCACCTGAAGAACGAGACCCCCTGCTCGGACCTTGGCCGGCGACGTTTGAAGGGAGATCCGGCGCCTTCGGGTTTGGATAGGAGTTGGGGTGTGGGTTTTTGTGGGTAGGTGTCTGCAGCGGTTTAGGTGTTTTTGGACTTGTTTGGTTGTTGAGTTTTCTCTGTATGCAAAATCTGGGATCACCTAGGTAGTTTCTTGTGTTTCATCTAAGCGCGATATGTTATACGACACGGATCGTGCACTTTGTGTGATTTTGCTCTTGGGTTGGTTTCTTCGTGTCGCTACACACGTTAGCCACAATACGAACACTTGAAAGTATGTTTTGTGTTGTTGCGTCGGTCAAATATAGTTTGTACGTGTTTTAGGTCTTATACTAATATACACTTGTTTTATTGTTTTAATGTTATAGGTTCGCAGGCGGGGACTTCGGACGCTGCTACAAAGGGAAAACAGGTGGTAGGCCTCACTTAGCCAGGAGTGTTGGTGAGTAGATTTAACATCTACAGGGGAATCTCACGCATGGCGTTATGCGCCTGGGCTAGAGATGTTAATATTGTCGCATATTCAATTTCATTTATAGAGTTGCGCATACACCCTACTGCTTAGTTAATTGTTGTGCTTGGACTAGTATCCTTACGACACTGCACTATTATTGACGGCTCATGTTGTACGAGCACTGATTGTATGCCACACACCATCAATAATTGCCATGACATGCACAACCCACTATAGATATGATATTGTTTGGTTAGGGACATTGAGACATTGATTCATATTCATTGTTGCATATAACATATAGCATACCTGTATACCTACATGCTTACACATATGCCTAGACATGCTTACATGCTAGTTACCAGTATACCTATAGGGTATTGTACCATTAGCGATAGGTACATACACACATACTGACATAGCTATATGTATACCTTGCATACATACTTCACTTATACCCGTAGGGTATATTACATCATTACTGATAGGTAGATACATATACCTTGCTATACCTTTATGCTTACACATATATCTGGTTATAGCTACATGTTTACCTTTATTTGATGTTATGTAGACTTGGAGAAATTAGGAATCGCATGACATTTATTTTAACTTTTTGCAGTTACATAGCGGCTTTTCCTTTATATGCTCGCATTTCAGTTTTATATTGCATATATTATATTCATGGATTTTCGCATTGAGATATGGATTTTTTATGGATTATGCAAGTATTTCTTATTCTTTACTTGATATTTAGACGCATCCGCTCTGAGATTTGTTTTAAACCGATACGTGGATCATGGGTGTCGATACCAGACACTTACGATTCGAGGAACGTATATACCGATACGTGGATCACGAGTGTTGATACTAGACACTTACGATTCGAGGAACGTATAAATATGAGAAAGACCGATACATGGATCACGAGTGTCGATACCGGACATTTACGATTCGAGGAACGTATCGATTTGAGTATTTTCGTGTCGATGCTAGACACTTGTTTTCATGATATTTTTACACCTAAGTATATATAACAGTGGAATATGACACTGTTATATGGATTTTTCATGAATTATGCAAATATTTCTTATTCTTTACTTGATATTTGGATGCATCCGCTCTGAGATTTGTTTTAAACCGATACGTGGATCATGGGTGTCGATACCGGACACTTACGATTCGAGGAATGTATATACCGATACGTGGATCACGGATGTCGATACCAGACACTTACGGTTCGAGGAATGTATAAATATAAGAAAGACCGATACATGGATCACGGGTGTCGATACCGGAAACTTACGATTCGAGGAACGTATAGATTTGAGTATTTTCGTGTCGATGCTAGACATTTGTTTTCATGATATTTTTACACCTAAGTATATATAACAGTGGAATGGGACGCTGTTATATATATATATATATATATATATATATATATATATATATTTGTAGAATGGGACGCTAATATATATGTATACATATAAATTCTTATACTTCATCATAATTATTCATGCAAATTTACTTAGGTTATATGAGATTCACTTGTGTAAGTCCATGCTACCTCTCCCGGTACTTTCGGGCATGCAAAATTTGGTGAAAAACTATTTTCTAGAGGCGGTAACATGGACTCAAAACCGGATCTTTGTTAAACATCTAACTAAAAACCTAACTAGGAGTTGTTAACTACTCGGTTAAGGGGTTATACCTTTCTTTCTTGAACTCCTTCGTCTTCAAACCTCGATGGTGTACGGATCGGCTTCACCTCGTCGTCTCCTTGCGCCGAAGATCGATCCACCTAAAAGCTTCTACCTTTGGCTTTTTCTTCGAGCTTTGAAGAAACAAGTTCACTCGGTTTGCTAAACCTTGTGAACTAGAGTGAGTAGAGGAGAGTGTGTTGGGATTTTTCTCAATGGTTCTTGGTTATCAACACATGAGACAAGTGAACCATAGACTAAAGAGAGGGAGAGCAAAAGGAAGAGGATGAGAGCTCAAGAACACAAGAGAGAGAAAGGAAATGAAAGAATGAGCAAGACTTTTCTCTCTTGGCTCTCATAATCCAAAACCATTATAACCAATAATAGCAATCAAGTATTAGTGATGGTTTAAGCTACAATAGCCATATCATTTCATGCACTCATTTTGCACAAGAGAACAAGCAAGCAAAAGACTTTGCCATGAAATGATAGCCATTGTCATCATGATGGTCAACTAGTCCAACCTAGTCAACCGGTCCACAAAGTCAACAAGTCAACAAAGACAACCCCTCAACAACCATGTCACTATAATACTTAATTAATATTATTGTTAATTACATATCATATTCTCATTAGGGTTGAGCAAAAAGTCAATAGTCAACAGTCAACGGTCAATAACCCTAATGAGAATCCTCTGTCTCTGTCTCTCCGTCAACTGTGCATACACACCCGCATCCGCGTTCCGAGGAACACGACTACATACTGGATAAAACCAATAGCAAAACGTACACTAGGATCTGGCTTAAACTAAAGCCCGCTAGTGTTAACTGTCCGGACACTAAACCTGCACAGTGCACGGATGTGACCGAACTCTGTCGCAAAACCATGCGACCTTTACTCTTTTGCCTAAAGGCGAATAGCTTTCTGTGTGGGACTCTAAAGACTCGACACTACGCTGGCAGTGGGTTTAACCACAGACCGCAAGCGGCACTAGCTGTGCGTAACGGTCCCCAGGTAGATGCCGACAAGAAGACTGACGAGGTGAAACCCATCTGAACTCCTACTGAGCCTGAATGTGACAGTCTCCGTACAGTCCGGTCTGTTCATCTGATACATAGCATGGCGGGCCTAGGGGGCGGTAAACGTCAGTCCCCTAATAGCGGTACAAGTCGTGTCGGAGTGAAGCCCAAAACACCCTGAGATAACACTGGAAGCCTACCAGTATATCTCGCTTGCCCTGGCCAGGGACTACTCGTGTAATGGCTCTCCTAGACACAGCGCGATGTCAACCCCCAATACCGGGAGAGACGAATCCTGTCTAACCGTCACTGCCTCCTAGTGCTTCGGGACTGCACCCAAATACTACCTGTTTGCATGACTCCTTTGAGCCGTGGTAGGGTAGTAATCAAAGTACAGTGGGAACACACTCGAGGCGAAGTGACAGTGTCAAGTCAGCGGACTAAGCTGTACTCATGTCACCTGGGAACTGATGACAGACGATAGGTATAATACCAACCAGTCAGTTCCCGACGAGTCCTGTCCAGTGTACTCGTAACCCAACGAGCACCCGCATACTATCTCCAGTACGATATACTGATGGCTGTGGGACAGACCATCTCCCACTCTGGGATGAGAAGCGCATGCGCTAGTCTACTCCGGAGTATCGATGCCCTGTCTCGATAGTCCTGCGACTAGGGATCTGCATAAGGATGTGCTTATAGATTACCCAGCCCCCACTAGTGTGACTGCCATCACAACGCTGGTAATCAAGCAAAGATCCTAAGGGCTCCACTAATGTGTATAGGTGATATACTAAAATAAACACATGCACACATTGAAGTAGTAACAAACCAAGTAGCATACTACTATTTTGAGCAAGATTGTATATACAAGGTGAATATCCCAAGCTTCCATTAAGTAATATACAAACTAGTATGATACTGGTCTCTAGGGCATATACACTAACAATCTCCCATTTGCACTAAGGCCATGTACTGGCGTATCGAAGACCTATCATCTCAATCAGCCGCTCGAACCGAGTCTGGGGAAATGCCTTGGTGAATGGATCTGCAGTGTTATCTTCTGAAGAAACCCTCCGAACCTCGATCTCCTGGCGATCCACGATCTCCCTGATCAGGTGATACCGCCTCAAGATGTGTCTGGATCTCTGATGGGACCTGGGTTCCTTCGCTAAAGCTATAGCCCCGTTGTTGTCGCAATACAGAGGTATTGGATCAACAATGGAAGGAACCATCTGAAGTTCTTTCAAGAACTTCCTCATCCAGACGGCTTCTTTTGCGGCATCAGATGCAGCGATGTATTCCGCTTCCATAGTCGAGTCAGCAACGGTTTCCTGTTTGGAACTCTTCCAACACACCGCCCCTCCATTGAGGGTAAAGACAAAAGCCGACATGGACTTGGAATCATCCTTGTCACTCTGGAAGCTGGAGTCAGCAAAGGCCTCGATCTGGAGGTCTTTTCCGCCATACACCAAGATCATCTCCTTAGTCCTCCTCAGGTACTTGAGAATGTTCTTTACCGCTATCCAGTGTTTCTCCCCAGGGTTTGACTGATACCGGCTTACTACACTCAGTGCATAAGATACATCCGGTCTGGTACACAACATCGCATACATTATAGAGCCTACCGCAGAAGCGTAGGGTATAATAGACATGCGATCCCTTTCCAAATCAGTCTTGGGAGACATCTCTTTAGAGAGGGTGATCCCGTGACAAGCCGGTAGGTTACCGCGCTTGGAATCTTCCATACTGAACCTTTTCAGTATGGTGTCAATGTACCTGGACTGTGAAAGTCCTAATATCCTCTTGGATCTATCAAGATGGATCTGGATCCCCAGGATGTATGAGGCATCACCCAGGTCTTCCATGGAGAACCTGTGTGACAAGAACCCCTTGACAGATTCTAGCATAGGAATGTCATTTCCTATTAAGAGAATGTCATCCACGTATAAATCAAGGAATACTACAGTTCTCGCTACAAATCTACTATAGATGCAAGGTTCATCTGGATTTTTGATAAAACCAAATTCTTTGACCGTCTCATCAAAACAGATGTTCCAACTCCACGATGCCTGCTTTAGTCCATAGATGTACTTAAGCAACTTGCACACCTTTCCGCTGCTCCTACTCTGAATGAAACCCTCTGGCTGGTCCATATAGACACACTCCTCTAAATTTCCATTTAGAAAAGCAGTCTTTACGTCCATTTGCCAAATCTCATAATCGTGGAAGGCAGCAATGGCAAGAAGGATCCGAATGGATTTCAGCATAGCTACTGGAGAAAAGGTCTCGTCATAGTCCAAACCAGGTCTTTGACGAAAACCCTTTGCAACCAGTCTAGTTTTATAGGTCTCAACCTGTCCATCTACACCAATCTTCCTTTTGAAGATCCACTTGCATCCTACGGGTTTTACCCCGTCTGGAGCAATGTCCAACGTCCATACTTTGTTGGTGTACATGGACTCCATTTCGGTCCGCATTGCATCCAGCCATTTTACCGAGTCAACGCTCTGAACGGCCTGCTGGAAGCTAGTAGGCTCATCATAATCCATGATGCAATCCTCTCTATCCCCGTCTATGAGAAAACCGTAGTATCTCTCGGGCGGATGAGACTGCCTACTACTCCTGCGGAGCGGCGTAGGAATGTCCTGTTCTTTTGAACCCTCTGGTTCCACTAAGCTTTCAGTAATAGCTCGTGGTTCTGGAATTTCTTCCAGTTCTACTGTACTCCCACTTATCTGGTTTTCCAAGAACTCAGTTTCCAAGAAGTAGGCATGACGAGAAACAAAAACCTTTTGTTCCTCATCGCAGTAGAAGAAATATCCCTTGGAGTTCCTTGGATATCTCATGAACTTGCACTGTACTGAGCATGCCTCGAGTTTGTCCGCATGCTGCTTTTTAACAAAAGCTGGACATCCCCATGTCTTAATGTGATTAAGATGGGGCCTCTTCCCACACCACATCTCATATGGTGTGGTAGGCACAGTCTTAGTGGGAACTCGGTTCAAAAGGTATGCAGCTGATTCTAGCCATACCCCCAGAATGATCGCGGTAACTCATCGTTACTTATCATGGACCGTACCATATCCAATAGGGTTCGGTTCCGTCTCTCCGATACACCGTTATGTTGCGGAGTGTATGGAGGAGTAAGCTGAGAGAGAATTCCGTTCACTTTTAAATAGTCCAGGAACTCGGCACTCAAGTATTCTCCACCTCGATCCGATCTTAGAATCTTGATACTTTTGCCTGTTTTTTTTTCTACTTCATTCTTATATTCCTGGAATTTTCCAAAGGTTTCGGACTTATGTTTCATTAAGAAGACATAACCGTACCTTGAAAAGTCATCCGTAAAAGTAATGAAGTAAGAATAACTGCTTCGCGCATGTGTAGACATTGGACTGCACACGTCGCTGTGCATGAGTCCCAAGAGCTCGCTCGCCCTTACTCCGTGTCCAGTGAACGGAGTCTTTGTCATCTTTCCTTTGAGACAGGATTGACAAGTAGCATACGATTGATATTCGAACGGATTCAAATATCCTTCTATATGTAACTTCGTCAACCTTCTCTCATTGATGTGACCCAGTCTACAATGCCACAAGAAAGTCTGATTGATTTCTAGAGACTTTCTTTTGTGTGTAATCTGGACATTGAAAATCTGTGGTTGGTTTAATACGTATATACCATTGCTCAATGTACCTGACCCAATCAAAACTTGATTAAGGTGAATGTTTACAACATTGCTTACAAACGCAAATTCATAACCTTCTTTAGAAACCAAAGATACAGAAATGATATTACAAGTTGTGTTGGGTACAAAAAAGCAATTACGTAAAACCAAAACATGTCCATCTGACATTCCCAGGTGATAGTCCCCCACGGCCTTAGTATCCATGCTAGCTCCGTTTGCAACTTTGAGGGTCATGTCACCTGCCTTCAAAAACCTACGGTTTCTCAACGCCTGCAAAGAATTATAGATATGAGATCCTGATCCGGTATCCAATACCCAGGAAGTAGAGTTTATTGAAAGACAGTTATCAATAACATACACACCTGAAGCTGAAGCCGCAACCTGCTTCAGTTCCTGTGTTCTGGCTTTCCAAGCCCTGCAATCATTCTTCCAGTGTCCCTTCTTATGACAATAGAAGCATTCTTCTTTATCCACAAGCTGCCCCGCTTTCTTTGTTGCTTTTGCTTTTGCTTTTCCCTTCGTATCCACTTTACTAACACCGCCCCTTGGTTTGGCGGGGGCTTTCTTCTTCTTTCCCTTGGCTTTCATCTTGGACCTAGAAGAGGAAGATCCTCCTACAAACAAAGTGGATGTTTCTCTACCTTTCTGTAGGGTGCCCTCTGCGCTCCTCAGCATGTTGAGGAGTTCTGAAAGTTCAACTTCCTTTTCTTGTAAGTTGAAGTTCAGTATAAACTGGGTGTAAGTGGAAGGAAGGGACTGGAGAATCAAGTCTGTATAGAGCTCATTCTCCAACGTGGTCCCAAGGTCCGCGAGCTCTTCTATGTAGCCAATCATCTTAAGCACGTGTTCCGCTACCGATGATCCGACGGCCAACCTTGCCGAAAATAACTTCTTCGACACTTCGTGTCTTGCGATACGAGACTGCTCTCCATACAGTTCTTTTGTATGGAGAAATATGGATTCGAGGTCCATATTCTCGTGCCTCCTCTGATGATCGCTGTCCATAGAGGCAAGCACGATGCACTTGGCCTTCGCGCAATCAATTTCCCAGGTCTTACGGATTTCCTTATCCGCGACGCTGGTTTTAGGACCTGGGACAGGGGGAGCTTTGGTGGTAAGAAGATACCCCAGCTTGTCGTAAGTGATTGCCATCTTCACATTCCTGAGCCAATCTTTGTAGTTTGGCCCTGTCAGTATGTTTTTATCTAGAAGTAATTTAAGTCCAGTCATGTCGATTGGTCGCTGCAATTAGGAGAGAGAGAAGAAACACTCAGCATGATGCTCTTACAAGTTTAGAATGGTTTTTAGTTTGTCTAAACATGATGGCTCCCACTGTTTCTCGAATCCCTCCTCAAACCAAAAAGGAAGAATTAGTCAGGATCAATCTCACCGTACAATTCTTGCTTAACTGTTCAGCCAGGCCAGTGTCGGTACTTCGAGGGAGGTTTTCCAACGCTTTCGCGAAGTTCCTTAATTAAATAACCTCTTTTCCCTGTGGGCGTAGCCCCGTTAACACCTTTCTAGACACCTACTAGGTTTATAGCATTGATCTTTAAGTGAGAAATTTCCCGAGGAGTAGCATATACTCACAGTAGGATCGGGATCCAAATATCATCGCGTAACGAAACTGAAGGAATCCTACCAGAATCATCACACTCCAAATGGTATGCAACACTAGCAAGTTTCAGTTCTTTTGAAACTCCTGATGTGGATTTTTGCCCCATGCTCTTATGACCTTGACTTTGGCCAACAAATCATAAGTCACATGTCAAGTTCTACCCGTCGTTCTCCAGGTTAATTTGAATCCACCCGCACCTACCCTTGACTTTGGCCAACAAGACAGTACGACTGTTTCAAACCAACGCATCTATCTATGCTGCACATGAATACCCAATAGCTACCAATCACTATGCCTTGACTTTGGCCAAGAAACATAGCTTGAATACTATTGACTATTCATGTGAAACGACTGAGGGCTACGAATGGTTTTGGCAAAACCGTGAACGTAGTGAACTTGATATAATCGATGGAACGAGATAGCTTTTAAACGGAGTGGCTCAAGCTCCGTATTTAAAAGTTTGTTTTGAAAAGAACCGAGTGGTTTTTCGAAAGTGTTCCAACGACTTTTACTTGGTTTATTTTTCTTGCATTAGTTCTTTTAATGCGTTATTCTTGCAATAGTTCCTTTAATGCGTCCCATCATTTAATCCTACCATTGCAGAAAACAACCAAAATATGACGTACGCTTATGCCATTCGCATTCGCCACGGGGCCCCGTCATTACCCGTTAAGTTACTTAACTAACGACAGAGCGGGGGCTGGGCCAGCGCGGCTGTAAAACATAAGCAACGCCTAAATAATATCATATATAGATATACATTGCAATGATAGCCATTTCAGATCACAGATGAACACATTGGATCTACTAGGAACCCGCAATTCGTACGAGCCTGTAACGAAAAGCAGATTACACGGTCGCGGTGAATAGCCAATACCCCACCCAAGACCCCTACGGGTGCGGCAAACTACCCGCCAAGTACCCGAAGCGAAGCAACCTCCCTCAACTCCGTGAGTAGGCCATTCGGCACTTCGGCATACCCGGTAGTTTGTGCACCCCCTCCATGGGTCTATCCTAGGAGCAAAAACAGTAAAAAGAAATTATACAATGACGGCTACAACCCCGACCCGGTTGTGTGGCCATATAAATAATAATTACATCAATTTACAAATTTACATGAATTGAAAGAAAAGAAAACTCTCGTCTCACAACCTCCGGCTATTCACCGGCGACAATCCAATGAATTCATATACACAAACCAATAACATTACAGATCACAGATTTGTATAACTCCCACTAATCGACATATAGCGATTAGCAGACGTTCAATACAAATATCACATCACAGATAAAAACCCGTCAGCTTAAGTCTTTAGAAGTTCGATCAAAAAAACATATTTTTAGGCCCCAAACACAAAATTTTCTTTCTGGAAAATCTGGGCTGAAAAGACATATTCCAAAAATCCCAAAACAACCCCTGAAACACACTGCACAAAATTTAGACCTCGGCCGAGTCAACTCGACCGCGGAACCGCGGCGGGAGCGTGCTCCCGCCGCGTTTCCACGGCGCTTTGATCAGTTCGTGGGACCAAATTTTATGGGCATTTAACAAAAAGCCTGAGACGATTTTTAAGATGAAATTTATCAATTTTTGAACAGAAAAAAAATCGGCAGAAACTTGACATATCGGGTTCGTTTCGCGACTTTTTCTTTGATCGATCTTTTAGTTACTTTGCTAACATGTTAGATAGAGTTTAACTAGGCTCTGATACCACTGTAAGTCCATGCTACCTCTCCCGGTACTTTCGGGCATGCGGAATTTGGTGAAAAACAATTTTCTAGAGGCGGTAACATGGGCTCAAAACCGGATCTTTGTTAAACATCTAACTAACAACCTAACTAGGAGTTGTTAACTACTCGGTTAGGGGGTTATACATTTCTTTCTTGAACTCCTTCATCTTCAAACCTCGATGGTGTACGGATCGGCTTCACCCCGTCGTCTCCTTGCGCCGAAGATCGATCCACCCGAAAGCTTCTACCTTTGGCTTCTTCTTCGAGCTTTGAAGAAACTAGTTCACTCGGTTTGCTAAACCTTGTGAACTAGAATGAGTAGAGTAGAGTGTGTTGGGATTTTTCTCTATGGTTCTTGGTTCTCAACACATGAGACAAGTGAACCATAGACTAAAGAAAGAGAGAGCAAGAGGAAGAGGATGGGAGCTCAAGAACACAAGAGAGAGAAAGGAAATGAAAGAATGAGCAAGACTTTTCACTCTTGGCTCTCATAATCCAAAACCATCATAACCTATAATAGCAATCAAGTATTAGTGATGGTTTAAGCTACAATAGCCATATCATTTCATGCACTCATTTTGCACAAGAGAACAAGTAAGCAAAAGTCTTTGCCATGAAATGATAGCCATTGTCATCATGATGGTCAACTAGTCCAACCTAGTCAACCGGTCAACAAAGTCAACAAGTCAACAAAGTCAACCCCTCAATAACCTTGTCACTATAATACTTAATTAATATTATTGTTAATTACATATCATATTCTCATTAGGGTGGAGCAAAAAGTCAATAGTCAACAGTCAACGGTCAACAACCCTAATGAGAATCCTCTGCCTCTGTCTCTCCGTCAACTGTGCATACACACCCACATCCGCGTTCCGAGGAACACGAATACATACTGGATAAAACCAATCCCAAAACATACACTAGGATCTGGCTTAAACCAAAGCCCGCTAGTGTTAACTGTCCGGACACTAAACGTGCACAAGTGCACGGATGTGACCGAACCCTGTCGCAAAACCATGCGACCTCTACTCTTTTGCCTAAAGGCGAATAGCTTTCTGTGTGGGACTCTAAAGACTCGACACTACGCTGGCAGTGGGTTTAACCACAGACTGCAAGCGGCACTAGCTGTGCGTAACGGTCCCCAGGTAGATGCCGACAAGAAGACTGACGAGGTGAAACCCATCTGAACACCTACTGAGCCTGAATGTGACAGTCTCCATACAGTCCGGTCTGTTCGTCTGATACATCGCATGGCGGGCTAGGGGGCGGTAAACGTCAGTACCCTAATAGCGGTACAAGTCATGTCGGAGTGAAGCCCAAAACACCCTGAGATAACACTGGAAGCCTACCAGTATATCTCGCTTGCCCTGGCCAGGGACTACCCGTGTAATGGCTCTCCTAGACACAGCGCGATGTCAACCCCCAATATCGGGAGAGACGAATCCTGTCTAACCGTCACTGCCTCCAAGTGCTTCGGGACTACACCCAACTACTACCTGTTTGCACGACTCCATTGAGCCGTGGTAGGGTAGTAATCAAAGTACAGTGGGAACACACTCGAGGCGAAGTGACAGTGTCAAGTCAGCGGACTAAGCTGTACTCATGTCACCTGGGAACTGATGACTGACGATAGGTATAATACCAACCAGTCAGTTCCCAACGAGTCCTGTCCAGTGTACTCGTAACCCAACGAGCACCCGCATACTATCTCCAGTATGACGTACTGATGGCTGTGGGACAGACCATCTCCCACTCTGGGATGAGAAGCGCATGCCCTAGTCTACTCCGGAATATCGATGCCCTGTCTCGATAGTCCTGCGACTAGGGACCTGCATAAGGATGTGCTTATAGATTACCCAGCCCCCACTAGTGTGACTGCCATCACAACGCTGGTAATCAAGCAAAGATCCTAAGGGCTCCACTAATATGTATAGGTGATATACTGAAATAAACACATGTACACATTGAAGTAGAAACAAACCAAGTAGCATACTACTATTTTGAGCAAGATTGTATATACAAGGTGAATATCCCAAGCTTCCATTAAGTAATATACAAACTAGTATGATACAGTAATGGCCTCTAGGGCATATACACTAACAACTTGATATTGGATTTGGGATATAGGAGATTCATATGTGATTGGATACAGGATATATATGAGATTACTGACTTTGTACATTCATGATATATGAGATTTATTCGATATTATACATTCAGGATTTATGAGACTTATTTGACATGAGAGCCAATTTGGGGGCTGATTTGAGGAAATTGGTATTGGGATTGTCTTGATGGATTTTGATCCTACCACGATGTCAGGATTTCGTGGAAATGACATGTTTCACCCCATATTCCATATTTATTATTTATGCACTGCTTCATGTATTAGTTGTATCTGTTAGTGTACCTTTCATGACTGTTGCATTTACATACTTCATTTTATATGCATTGCTTCATGTGCTAGTTGTACCTGTTAGAGTACCTTTCATGACTGTTGCATATATACATTGTCATATCATTTCATCATGTTTTAGTAGTACCTGATATAGTACCTTACATGATTGTCACATACAGATTATCATATTGTTATTGCTTCATGTATTAGTTGTACCTGCTAGCGTACCTTTCATGATTATTGCATTAATATGACCTTTTACTGCTATTAGCTTACATATGTTAGATTCGCGCTGTGCGTGCATACTTGCGATTACCTGCATATGTTATTTACTATTCACGAGTTGGCAACTCACCCCCGTTGTGCCACAGTGTTTTGCAGGTCGTCCCTCATAGTAGTCAGAGGCAGGGCTATTATCATCTATCATATCATCTTTTGCCGTGGATACCGCATCGGCTCACAGTGTGTAGTTTTGCTTTAGGTGGGTTTTGTGGTTATTCGTTGTTGTATTGTATATTCATTGTATCCTCATACTCTCCATCTACTACTTTCATGTTTGACTTAGAGACTTAATGTGAGGATGATATTGTATATTTTTTTGTGACTTGGTTGTCTTTTATGCAGTTTTATTTATATCGTCTTTTATTTCTTCGCTAAGGCGTCGTATATCTGTTGTGGTGGTTGTTTTCGGCCATTGGGCGTGTTTTGCTCTTGTTTGGGGATGCTTTACTTATATTTATGTCTTACCCCTTTTTGTGTTGGCTATAATGCCCTAAAGGCAATTATCATAGTGGCGGACTTGTGATTATGATGATTGAGTGAGGACCTATACCGATAAAACAGTCTTACTCAAGATGATAGTATGCTATCTGGTTTGTCTTTATCATCATGTACATGTTGATAGAGCCCATAGGATTCTTTCTTGACTGCCAGCATTATGATGGCGATCATATATGTGGGAGCTGGGGTCTATAAGCACATCCTTAAATGTTCCTAGTCATAGGAGTATCGAGACCGGGCATCGATACTCCAGTGTAGACTAGTGTATACTGATCGAGACCCCGACGAGGGGCGGTGGCCAGGTCTCATAAGCCATTGGTGTTAGTTTGTTCACCTAAGATAGTATGCAGGTGCTCATTGGGTTATGAGTACACTGGACGGACTCGCCGGGAACATGCTAGGTGGTATTATACCTATTGTCAAATAGCAGTTCCCAGGTGACATGTGTACAAGTTAGTTTGTCGACCTAAGATCGTCATTTATCTCGTGTGAGTTCCCACTGTGCTTTAATTACTACCCTACCACGGCTCAAAGGAGTCGTGCAAACAGGTTTTAGTTGGGTACAGTCCCGAGCCACATGGAGGCAGTGATCAAATCGTCGGGGATTCGTCTCTCCCGGTATTGGGGGTTGATGTCGTATTGTGTACGGATGGCCATCACCATTAATCCGTGGCCACGGTGGACGAGAATTATCGATCGAGGATCGATAATTTCTCAGGTGGTGATTGGTTTCATACCGACACTAAATATCGCGTTGTTGGGGGTCTGACTTTATCCACCCCCTCTAGACTCGATATGCGATACTCTTAGACGAACTGACCGGACTGTACAGATAATGTCACTGTCAGCCTCAGTAGGGGTTCTGCATGAGTTTGCTCGTCGGCCTCCCTTTCGCTCAATACCTGGGTAGCCGTTACGTACCGCTAGTGCCGCTGACGTGCTTATGGTTAAACCCACTGCAAGCGTATTGACGAGTCTTTAGAGTCCCACACAGAGGGTTTCCCTGGTTCTGGCGAAATGATGTAGTAGCCTTATTCGATACGTACAGGGTTCCGATCGATTGGTGTACTTTGTACCAGGACTTTCGATCGGACTGTTGATAGTACTAGCCGACTCGGACTTGAGACGGATTATTAAATCAGGTATTGATTTAATAATTTACGTATATGTATTTTGATACGTATATTCTAGTATTATATTCTTTGTGTTCTTCTATCTCATTGGGTATTCGTATTTCGGTACGAATACAGATCTATTTACAGTAGAATGTAATCCGTATTTTTTCCGGATAACATTCTAGAAGGTGCCACCTCATTCCTTGATTTGACCATTTACATAAAATGGTTAATGAGGTGGATAATTAAAAAAAGAGGTATGGTGAGAACCATACTTGAAATAGTGCACATAAATGAATTGTTAATTCGTTTGTGTCCACTATTCAAGTATGGGAGGATTTAAAAAATGGAAAAATGCTTTGAACAAAAGCTTGCATGCTATTTTCTCTTTCATGGTTGAGTTCATTTCTTTCAAGTATAAAGGTTTTGTTCACTTGAGATTTTCTTCTTGAGCTCCTCCATCACCATTTGCTTCACCTCCTCTAGATTTCCATGGATGCTATCACCATCTTTGTTTTGAGATAGCTAACACTATGAAACATTCACACTACATCCTAGGCTCTCTAGGGTAGCATCCTAGAGACCCTAGTTGCTCCATATGCATCATGTCGTGGAGCTAGAGCCGGAGTTACATCCCTCGGGTGGATCATCGGAGATGGAGAAATACCGGCAACCAAACTTCATCAAGGTACCGGTAGGAGCTTGGAATGAAGACCGAAGGACACGGATCAACTCGGTATAACAATTCTTACTCTTAGTTAGTTTGCTAGTTTAGGTTTTAAGGTCGATCCGTAAATCGGGTAGCGGTAGCGGCAGTTTAGATAATTTTTGTTCCGCATTTTGGCCGCGTTTCGATGGCCGGTGCGCGGCCGGGACCCAGCATGGTATCAGAGCCACCCTTTAAACCCTTACTAGCTTGGTTAAATGTGCTTAATAGATCGATCTACGTAAATTTCCGAAATCACGATTCCATTTTTGATGTTTCTGCCAATTTTCAAAAGTGGTAAATAGATTATTTCCAGAGGCTTAAAAATCCGTGCAGGCATTTTAATGGGTACAGAAAAAAATTTGAGCTCCTGAAGCCTCCAAACCGCCGCACTTACCCCCTATTGGCTGCTGTTCTGCGGTCGTTTAGCGGCGATGGGCTTCCAAAGTTTTCCTGTACCCCTCTGACTTAGAATTGTGATTTTTGACATATTCTGTTTTGGCACAGATTTATGTTTCAGTGCTGGATTTGCTATTGGGGCCAATTTGGAAGTTTAGTCGATCGATATTTTAAGTAGGCGTTTAATAGTACATACATTTATATCTGCGACCGTGAATGTCATTTGATCGGTAAACCCGTCTAACTGCTATATGTCTTTTAGACGGGTTTGCGAACGTGACATTCACGTTGATGTTCTGTGTTGTGCTGTGATGTTGGTTGGATCGTCGTGGTGGATAGCAATGGTGCAATATTAGTACAGTTTTATTTAATTTGTACATTTGATATTGCGGGGCGAGCGTCCGACATGTGGACTGCCGTCACTGCCAGTTTGTATATTATTCTTTTGGGGCACGACCGGGCTGAGGTCGATGTCACCATTGTATATTATTTTATTTTCTGTACTAGGATTACCCCAAGGTGAAGTGCACGAATAGCCGGGTTCTAGAGGGCAACTGGTCCGCATCACATGGAGTTGAGACGGAGGGGACCTTAACTCTAGAATTGGTGGGCTATTCGCCGCACTCGTAGGGGGTATAGGATGACCCAGGAGGGGTGCTCAAGTTACTGGATTCCGTGATGTGCTGGATGGTCCATTCACGTTGCTGAAGGTGGCTGCCTCGCTTCTAGGTTTTGCGGGTAACTTTCTGTGCTCGTAGGGGTTTAGGTTTTCATTGCACAGGCTATCCACACGACAGGGAACGTCGGGTTTCACTTGCGGCTCAAGTGAAACCAGGGGCTCCAGATTATCCACCATTCTGTGTTGTTTCTATGATGTTTCTGTTATGTTGCTTTATATCATGCCCGGGATGAATGTTATATATATATATATACTAGTAGATGCTGTATATGTTTTGCACCCGCGCTATTACAGTCCCCGCTCTGTCGCTAGTTAAGTAACCTAACGGGTGATGACGGTACACAGTGGCGAATGCGGATGGCATATACGTACATTTTATTTTCGTTCTTTTCTGGTGTGATTAATTGATAGGACTGCATAGATTCTTATCAATGCAAGGATAAAACAAACCAATATATGATGTTATTGGAACCAAGTTTTTGAAAAGCTGACATTGCAGACGTTCTCTTTTGCTTTGCACCGTGGTATTCAGTTTGGAATATCCTACACCTCATTCGATGAGGCAAGGGCCGAGATCCCTTCATCGGGAGTGACACCTTGAGTAAAAGTTTGCGTTAACGTAATAACTCCACTATAGTCGATTAATTTTGCTTTGCATCGTGGTATTCAGTTTGGAATATCCTGCACCCCATTCGACGGGGAAAGAGCCGAGATCCCTTCACCGGGAGTGACCTCTTTAGCAAAAGTTTTCGCCACTATATATTTGTAAAACCACTTGGATTCATACAATGATATAAAGTTCATTACGTTAAAGGTTTTTCGCCAAAAACCATTCGTAGTCCTCCGTCATTTCATTCAGGTGGTACCTAGTATTCGTGCTGCGTTTGTTGGCCTTTGTCAAGGCGTAGTGTGCGGTAGCTAGATATTGCTTGTCTGTTGCATTGAGTTGCGATTATCTAGGACAGTCGTATAACCTTATTGGCCTTTGTCAAGGGTTTATACAGGTGGGTCTAGAGTAATCCAGGATAATGACGGGTTGAACTTAACTTGTGGTTTATGATTTGTTGGCCTTTGTCAAGGTCATAAACCGTTTGGGGTAAAAATCATATCGGGAGTTTCAAATATACAGGAAACTTGACAGGCCTGCATATACCTTCTGGAGTGTGGTGACTTGAGTGGATTCCATCAAGTCATCATGCGATGATAGTTGGATCCCGATTCCCACTGATGAGTAGGATTACTCCTCGGCTGATTCTGACTGATTCTCCTTTTGGGTTTGGAGGAGAATTCGAGGAAACGGTGGGAGCCATCCAGATTAGATAAAATGATTAACCATTCTGATCTATGTTAGAGTGCACGCTGAGTGTTTCTTCTCTCTCTCTGGCTGCGACTATGACCCGACCTTTGACTAAAACGCATGAAACCAAGTTAACCGAACCTTCTTAAAACACTTTGACTTTTGGAATGTCATGGTGCCGCATACATCATTGCCACTTCTATATCACCTTTTCTTTTCTCCAAAACACCTCGTATCACTATGAACATCCACTTCCATTGGATAAATCCATCGTATGGTTAGAAACGAACTCGAAAGATCTGATTCGAGGATGGATTCTGGTTCTGGAGAGATTGAATAGAATTATTCGGTTGTCTTTTCTCTTTACCTTCCCTTAGGTTGTGAGGGCTCCTAGGATTAGGAGAGGGTACACCTATTGAGCTTATTGGATTGTCTTTCTCCAAAACAGAGGCAGGTGCCGAACGGTAGGGAAGGAAGAAAACCAACAAGCTTAACTGTAGTGTACAGAAGGTAATAAGTAAAGACATATAAAGGGATTAGAATAATGGCAAAGGAAATTGTGATCACCATCATTCATGACAAAGACAGTGTATACCCCTGCCACTCCTACATCACCTTTGCTTTTCTCCAGAACACCTCGTATCACTACGAACATCCACTTCCATTAGATAAATCCATCGTATGGTTATATACGAACTTGAAGGATCTGATTCGAGGATGGATTCTGGTTCTGGAGAGATTGAATAGGATTATTCGGTCGCCTTTTCTCTTTACCTTCTCTCAGGTTGTGAGGGCTTCTAGGATTAAGAGAGGGTACACCTATTGAGCTTATTGGATAGTCTTCTTCCAAACCAGAGGCAGGTGCCGAACGGTAGGAAAGGAAGAAAACCAACAAGCTTAACTGTGGTGTACAGAAGGTAATAAGTAAAGACATATAAAGGGATTGGAGTGAAGGCAGGTAAGTATATGGTTACTGTCATGATTCAGGATAATGGAAGAGGCGTTACTAGGAATACCAGTTAACCCTTTCGAAACATTTTATGTTTCAGTTTCATTATGCAATGTTAATTGAAAACTATTTTCCTAATTGGATTCTAACTCCAGGGTATGTATTTACCAGATCAGTTTCTCACATCTGCATGTTATTACGGATGGTGAGTGGGAGTAAGATATTGGGAATTGGGTGATTAGATACTCATTATATCGGAATTCGTTGTAATTGGTGATATTTGAGGAAATCATCTGGATTTTGCCGGACGACAAATATTTGGTTTTGAATATCCGTTGTTATGCACCAATTTCAAACTGATATATCTGTATGTTTATTTCATAAAGTGAGATATAACTTTTTGATATTGTGTCTGTGACATTTACCTATATCAGTTGGTGATTAGGTAAGGTGCATTCAACAGCGGTGTAATCCTTCTTAACCATACTACAGTTTTTCAACCTACGACGCACAGGGTTTGAGTTATTGAACTTAGGGGTCTTATACAAAGTTTTGTATGTTGTCCAGTGTCCATTAGGACAAAGAGGTTGGTACTCATACTATATTCTGTTTACTTGTGACTTCTCCAGTTCTGGACAAGTATTTCGTTGAAATGCAAAGTCCAGATATTGAGAAGTTATAGGTATAAGAATAAAGTAGAGAACCATTTGTTGGAAGTATCAGGATTCTTCGATGAAGTCGAAGATGTAGATACTTGTGTTTCGTATTCCATTGATAGTAATGGTTTTGAAAACTTGCTACTCTTTCGGGTTACTCATATACGGATGCACTACTAGATGAGTAATGCTGAATAGCCTTTTTCCATTTGATTGATATGCACTGGAGACAGCTGCATGATTTTGAATCTGGTTTCAATTAAATTAGTGCTTTTGTTTCTATATCAGATAGAATCAATTTATATCTTAACGATGTTAAGGTATAGGGAGTTATCCGGCTGATGCTTAAAACCAGAATCCGTATAAACTCAAGGAACGTTTCAGTAATTGCTGTTTGTGGGTTATCCCGACGTTTGATGAGGGTTAACTTTCTACCATCAGGAAGATCAATATTTATATTGTTCTTGACTCGCCACAGTTTTAGTAAAATGGACTTTTTCAGAAAACACAAGTGGGAGTATGGTAGAACTGGAAGTAATTCCAGAACCACAAACGATTACTGAAGATTTAATAGAACCTAAGGATTCAATTAGTTTCGACTTTCCATTAGCCACTCCGCCGTTATGGTAGGTAACCTCAGTCACCCAAGAGATACTTCGGTCTTCTCAGAGACAGCGACAGGGAGGTTCTTGTTTACCCAGATTTGCCATTGCTGTTGTTCTAGACTATATGACCCGGCAGGAGGATGAGTATAGCGTCGTTCTAAACTAGTTTTAGAAGTGCACATGTATATGACTCTGCCAAAGGGTTGTTGTAGTCAGTTGGAGCAGCGGAAGCATAGTAGGAAAGTAGCTTATGTCTATTTACAGACTAAAGCAGGTATAGAGAAAATAGATCATCTATTTTTCATGTGACAGTCATAGGCCATGACCTCATCAGAATAGGAGATGGATCTGGTAAGAAGGTAGTAGAGAGCGATGTCCACGTATTGGGATGACATGCACTTGATAGGAAGAGATATTCCTATACTACGATCGGTTGTACTATGGTTGTCACAAAGTTGTTTCTACACACAGGATATGGATGTAATAACAGGATTTCTGGTTATTAGATCTATAGTTTTAGATCTAGATTTGGGAAGTATCCTAATCTGGGTATTTTGACATTAAATGGATGACTCCTGGAATGGTGGTCTACCTACAGGTGATGAGGTCAACCTCTCTAAAGATGTCTTACAGACTAAAAGGGGGAGGGATTTACATGATTAGCATACCACTTGCTTAGGCAATTGAGTTAATCATGAAATGTGAAGTACCACACCAGATATTTTTTTTGCACTAGCTGCAATAAACATATATTAATCCAATCCTGGAGAAACAAAGAGAAGCAGTTTATGAACATAAGTGAATGTTCTTGGGATATGGTAACGGTAGCCTCCTTTAGGAGACGGTTACCATTTCAGGCTTCCATGGTGACCTGGATGATATAGTGACTGTCAGAGTTATAGTTTTCTTCTCTTCTGAGGGACGGTACGTTGGACAGGTGGCCCAAGCGGATACTGAGGAAAGACATGGCGCAGAATACTGATTAAATTCCGTGACCGATACAGTCTAAGTAGTTTGCTGGATTTGGAGTTCATTTATGAACTGGGTCCCATCAGATATCTAGAAAATTCTAAGACAGGTATTGCTCATTTCGGAAGATGGTTTTCTCCGCGAAGTTGAGATTAAGAGAGATACAGAAAGAAACATTGGAGCGGGTCCACTCACTGAGGCTATTTCTCCAACGCAATCATTATCGCAAACGGGCTTTGCAAAGCTGATTAGTAGAGAGGTTAGATGTTTGGTATCACACGGGCTGTGAGTATGCGACATCGCAATAATTGGCCTTAAGTGCAAGTGGGAGATTGTTGGCTATAATGCCCTCAAGGAAATTATCATAGTCACGGACTTGTGATTATGATGATTGAGTGAGGACCTATACCGATAAAACAGTCTTACTCAAGATGATAGTATGCTATCTGGTTTGTCTTTATCATCATGTACATGTTGATAGAGCCCATAGGATTCTTTCCTGACTGCCAGCATTATGATGGTGATCATATATGTAGGAGCTGGGGTCTATAAGCACATCCTTAAATGTCCCTAGTCGTAGGAGTATCGAGACCGGGTATCGATACTCTAGTGTAGATTAGTGTATACTGATCGAGACCCCGACGAAAGGCAGTGGCCAGGTCTCATAAGCCATTGGTGTTAGTTTGTTCACCTAATATAGTGTGCAGGTGATCATTGGGCTATCAGTACACTGGACGGACTCGCCGGGAACCTGCTAGTTGGTATTATACCTATTGTCAGAAAGCAGTTCCCAGGTGACATATATACAGGTTAGTCTGTCGACTTGAGATCGTCATTTGTCTCGTGTGAGTTCGCACTATGCTTTGATTATTACCCTACCACAGCTCAAAGGAGTCATGCAAACAGGTTTTAGTTGGGTACAGTCCCGAGCCACATGGAGGCAGTGATCGGATCGTCGGGGATTCGTCTCTCCCGGTATTGGGGGTTGATGTCGTATTGTGTACAGATGGCCATCACCATAAATCCGTGGCCACGGTGGACGAGAATTATCGATCGAGGATCGATAGTTTCTCAGGTGGTGATGGGTTTCATACCGACACTAAATATCGCGTTGTTGGGGGTCTGAATTTATCGACCCCCGACACTCGATATGCGATACTCTTAGACGAACAGATCGGACTGCACGGATATTGTCACTGTCAGCCTCAGTAGGGGTTCTACATGAGTTTTCTCGTCGGCCTCCCTTTCGCTCAATACCTGGGTAGCCGTTACGTACAGCTAGTTCCGCTGACGTGCTTGTGGTTAAACCCACTGCCAGCGTATTGAAGAGTCTTTAGAGTCCCACACAGAGGGTTTCCCTGGTTCTGGAGAAATGATGTAGTAGCCGTATTGGATACGTGCCGGGTTCCGATCGATTGGTGTACTTTGTACCAGGACTTTCGATCGGACAGTTGATAATACTAGCCGACTCGGACTTGAGCCGGATTATTAAATCAGGTATTGATTTAATAATTTACGTATATGTATTTCGATGCGTATATTTTAGTATTATATTCTTTGTGTTGTTTTATCTCATTGGGTATTCGTATTTTGGTACGAATGCAGATATATTTATAGTAGAATGTAATCCGTATTTTTTTCGGATAACATTCTAGAAGGTGCCACCTCATTTCTTGATTTGACCATTTACATAAAATGGTTAATGAGGTGGATATTTAGAAAAGGTTGTAGTGCACACAAATGAATTATTAATTCATTTGTGTCCACTATTCAAGTATGGGAGGATTTAAAAAATTGAAAAATGCTTTGAACAAAAGCTTGCATGCTATTTTCTCTTTCATGGTTGAGTTCATTTCTTGCAAGCATGAAAGTTTTGTTCACTTGAGATTTTCTTCTTGAGCTCCTCCATTACCATTTGCTTCACCTCCTCTAGATTTCCATGGATGCTATCACCTTCTTTGTTTTGAGATAGCTTACACTAAGAAACATTCACACTACATCCTAGGTTCTCTAGGGTAGCATCCTAGAGACCCTAGTTGCTCCATATGCATCATGTCATGGAGCTAGAGCCGGAGTTACATCCCTCGAGTGGATCATCGAAGATGGAGGAAGACCGGCAACCAAACTTCATCAAGGTACCGCTTGGAGCTTGGAATGAAGACCGAAGGACACGGATCAACTCGGTATAACAATTCTTACTCTTAGTTAGTTTGCTAGTTTAGGGTTTAAGGTCGATCCGTAAATCGGGTAGCGGTAGCGCCAGTTTAGAAAATTTTTGTTCCGCATTTTGGCCGCGTTTCGATGGCCGGGGCGCTGCCGGGACCCAACATTTTGGGGCTGGTTTTTACAAAGAAGGTGTTGCCAAAATTTTAAAGGAAATAAAGTTAGACTTTTAAAGAATTTCGGTTGCGATTTCAAAGGTTTCAAAAATGTTATTATTTCTTACTACTTTTGATGGTTTAGATTGCTGTGTTTTCGGCTTACTTAAATTGCGTTATTCCTGTGGATGTTGCGTAGTTTAAGGGCTGTCACGTGTCAATTTTGGGTCGTGACAATTAAATTTTCAGTAATTGTTTGCTGTTCTGGAATCACTTCCAGTTCTACCATACTCTCATTTTTGTTTTCTGAAAAAGTCCATTTTACTAAAATTGTGGCGAGTCAAGAACAATATCACTATTGATCTTCCAGATGGTAAAAAGTTAACCCTCGTCAAAGCCCGGGTTAACCAACAAACAGCCATTACAGAAACATGCCTTGAGTTATCCAGAGTCTGGTTTTAAGCATTAGCTGGACAACTCCCCATAGCTTAACAACATTAAGATATGAACCATTCTATATACAATATAGAAATAGAGACACTGATTTAATTGGAACCAGATTCAAATCATGTAGCTGTCTCCAGTGCATATCAACTAAATGGAGAGAGGCCGATCAGCATTACTCAACTTAGGAGTGCATCCAATTATGAGTAACCTGAAAGAGAAACACGTTTCTCAAAACCATTACTATCAACTGAATACCAAACACAAGTATCTACATCTTCGATTACCTTGAAGAATCCCGATACTTGCAACACATGGTTCTCTAATTTATTCTTGTACCTATAACTTCTTAAAATTTAAACTTTGTATTTTTACGAAACACTTATCTAAAAACTAAAGAAGTCATAAGTAAACAGAATATAGTATAAGGACCAACCCCTCTGTCCTAATGGACACTGGACAATATACAATACTTTGTATAAGTCCCCTTAGTTGAATAACTCAAACCCTGTGCGTCGTAGGTTGAAAATTGTACTGTTGTTATGAAGAATTACACCGCTGTAGAATGCTCCTTACCTAATCATCAACTGATATAGGTAAATGTCATCGACATAATTTCAAAAAGTTATATCTCACTTTATAAAATAAACGTACAGATATATCAGTTTGAAATTTGTGCATAACAACGAATATTCAAAACCAAATATTTGTCATCCGGCAAAAACCCAGGCGATTTCCTCAAATATCACCAATTACAACGAATTCCGATATAATGAGGATGATCACCTAATTCCCAATAACTTACTCCCACTCATCATCTGTAAAACTATACAGATGTGAGAATCATACCTGGTAAATACATACCCTGGAGCAAGGGTCTAATTGGGAAATCAGTTTTTCAATTAACAATGCACAGTGAAACTGAAACATGAACATGTTTCGAAGAGCTATCCGGGTATTCCTAGTAATGCCACTTCCATTATCCAGATTCATGACTGTAACCGTATATCTCTTTGCCATCTCTCCAAATCCCTTTTATTTTCTTTTACTCATTACCTTCTGTACACCTCCTTAGGCTAAATGGTTTTCTTCCTTCCCTACCGTTCGACACCAGCCTATGATTTGGAAGAAGACTATCCAATAAGTATAATAGGTGTACTCTCCTAATCCTAGGAGCACTCGCAACCTGAGTGAAGGTGATGATACAAGATAACTGAATAATCTTTATTCCTATTTCTCCTGAACCAGAATCTATCCCCGAACTGGAAGAAGTTCTTTCGAGTTCGTATATAACCATACGATGGATTTATCCAATGGAAGTGGATGTTTGTAGTGATATGGGGTGTTCTGGAGAAATACAAAGGTGAAGTAGGAGTGGCGATGAAAGATGCGGTTTAGTCATGAATGATAACTGCCGCAATTTACCTTGCCCTCTTTCTGATCCCTTTATTTGTCTTTACTTATTACCTTCTGTACACCAATCTTAGGCTAATTGGTTTTCTTCATTCCCTACCTTTCGGCACCTGCCTATGGTTTGGAAGAAGACTATCCAATAACCGCAATAGGTGTACCCTCTCCTAATCCTTGGAGCCCTCAAAACCTGAGAGAAGCTAAAAGGAAAAGGAAACTGAATAGTCCTATTCATTCTCTCCAGAACCATAATCTATCCTCGAAAAAGTTCCTTCGAGTTCGTATATAATTATACGATGGATTTATCCAATGGAAGTGTGTGTTCGTAGTGATACGGGGTATTTTGGAGAAATTCAAAGGTCATTTAGAAGTGACAATGATATATGCGACCCTGTGACATTCCAAAAGCCAAAGTGTTATAAGAAGGTTCGGTTAATTGGGTTCATGAGTTTTAGTCAAGGGTCTGGTCATAGTCGTAGCAAGAGAGAGAGAGAGAAAAGAAATAATCAGCGTGCACTCTAACCTAGATCAGAATGGTTAATCACTTTATCTAACCAGGATGGTTCCTACTGTATCTTCAAATTCTCCTCCAAACCCAAAGAGAGAATTAGTCGGAATTACCCGAGGAGTAATCATACTCATCAGTGGGAATCGGGATCCAACAATCATCGCATGATAACCTGATGGAAGCCACTCAAGTCACTTCACTCAAGAAGGTATGCGCATGCCTGGCATGTTTCCTGTATGTTTGAAACCCCCGATGTGTGTTTTTACCCCAAGCGGTTTATGACCTTGACTAGGTCAACAAACCATAAACCGCTAGTCAAGTTCAACCCGTCATTATCCTGAATTGCATTAAGCCCACCCATACATGCCCTTGACTAGGTCAAGAAGGCCGCACGACTGTCCTAACCAATCACATTTAAAATGCTACAAACAAGAACCACTTAGCTACCGAACACTACACCTTGACTAGGTCAACAAACGCAACATGAATACTAAATAATACTCATAAGAAATGACGGAGGGCTACGGTTGGTTTTTGGCGAAAAACATTTAATGTAATGAACTTGATATCGTTGAAGGAATCGGATAACTTTTTACAAATGTATAGTGGCGAAAACCTTTGCTAAAGAGGCCACTCACGGTGAAGCGATCTCGGCTCTTTCCCCGTAAAATGAGGTGCGGGATATTGCAAATTGAATGCCACGATGCAAAGCAAAAGTAATCGACAATAGTGAAGTTATTAACCTGACGCAAACCACTGTACACGGGGTCACTCCCGATGAAGAGATCTCGGCCCTTGCCTCGTCGAATGAGGTGCTGGATATTCATAACCGAATACCACTATGCAAAACAAAAGAGAACGTCCTTGCAATAACAGCTTTTGAAAAATGTTCCAACAACTTCGAATAGGTTTGTTTTCCTTGCATTGATCCGAATCAACGCAGTCCCATCAATTAATCACACCAGAAAAGAACGAAAATATGATGTACGTATATGCCATCCGCATTCGCCACTAGGTCCCGTCATCACCCGTTAGGTTACTTAACTAACGACAAAGCGGGGACTGGACTAGCGTGGGTAAAAACATATACAATATCTACTAGTATATATATCAATATACAATAATCGCTCCAGGCGTGATAAATGCAACATTACAGAAAAGTAATAAGCATCACAGAACAATACAGATATCTGGGAGCCCCGGGTTTCCTTTGAGCCGCAAGCGAAACCCGATGTTCCCCTGGTCATGTAGATAGCCTATGGAATGAAACCTAGACCCCTACGAGTGAGGCAAGTTACCCGCCAAAACCTGAAGCGAGGCAGCCGCCTTCAGCAAAGTGAATGGAGCACCCAGCACTTCACGGAATCCGGTAACTTGAGCACCCCTCCTTGGGTCAACCTGTACCCCCTACGAGTGAGGCGAATAGCCTGCCAATTCTTGAGTAAAGCCCCCTCCGACTTAAAGCCATGAGATGCGGGCCCATTGCCCTCTAGAACCTGGCTATATGTGCACTCCACCATAGGGTAATCCTAGTACAGAAAAGAAAATATGTACAATGGGTACATCGACCTCAACCCGGTTATGCCCCAAAAGAATAATATATAAATAGGCAGTAACGGCAGTCCACATGTCGGACGCTCGCCCCGCGATATCAAATGTATAAACAAATCTAAACTGCACTAATATTGCACCGAGCTATCCACCACGACAAGTCTACAACATCACAGCATAACAAAGAACATCAACGTGAATGCCACGTTCGCAAACCCGTCTAAAAGAGCTATAGCAATTAGACAAGATTTACCGCTCGAATGACATTCACGGTCGCCGATAGTATTGTAAGTACTGTAAACTAATGTATTTAAAATTTCGATCGACAAAACTTCCCCAAGTGGGCCCCAAGCACAAATCCAGTACTTTAACAAATCTGGGCCCAAACAAAATATCCCAGAAACCACAATTCCAAGTGAAAGACCACCTAAAGAAAAATGGTGCAATGAAGCCCCAAAACGGCGGCGGAACCTCGGCCAATACGTGGGTAAGGCCGCGGTTCCGCGGCGTTCCTGCGGGATCACTTTACCAAATTTCTACAGTGGTCTTAGAAAAGCCTGCATGATTTTCTAAAATACCCAAAATAATTTTTAGACCACAAAAAAAATTCGACAGAAACTTCATGAAATGGAATCGCGGTTTTGGAAATTTCGTTCGATCGATATTTTAAACAAGTTAGAACAAGCTATTAAAGGTTAATGCCCTGGCTCTGATACCATGTTGCGTTACGGCAGCGCCTCGGCCGCCAATCCGAGGCCAAATGTGGAATAAAAACTTTTCAAAACTTAACGCTACCATAACCATTACCCGGATCGTTCCATTAACCGTTAACTAGCAATCATCAAAGAAGTTAGAATGGCTATACCGATCGATCTGTGTCCTTCGGTATTTAGCAACCATCTCTAGCTCCTCGCGGCATCTCCGATCTCGCTCGATCTCCGTTCTCCTCGTCGAAAAGGGCACCACATCAAGAAGTCTTTTTACGGGCTCTTGCTTCAAATCGAAGCAACTCGGACATGAAGTTTGCTACCCGACATGTCCCAGGTGAAGTAGAGAATGTGTGTGATAACTTTATCTCTAAACATCGATTCATTCTCAATACATGAGATTGTATGGATGTAGGTTGAAGATGAAGCCATTAATGGAGATTGTGAGCTCAAGAAGAAAGAGGAAGAAGAAGAGCTTTCTTTTGTTATTATGTTGGAATGATAATGTGAGAGAGCTAGAATAATCATAAGACCAAACCCCCAAGCATCATCGCTGCCCTCTCTCTTTCCTCATATCATTTCAACACACTAATCAATCAAAAAGGTGACATTTGCACAAATAAAAAGACCATGAGTCATCACCCATGCACATGCCACAATTAATGCTCCTCATGATGACTTGAGCTCATAATTACCACTAATAAACATTAATTCAAATGTTTAATCCAAAAAGAGAATGTCAACATCTAAAGTAAGTTCGTGACGGATCACAAGGATACCCCTCACCTGTATATACATACCTGCATCTGCATTTTGACTGAATGCGAATGCAATGAGACGAAAGTAATCCAACAAATCTAATACTAGGATCCGACTTAAACCAAAGCCCACTAGTATGATCCGTCCGATCATGATCCATGCACAAGTGCACGTATATAATCGAACCCTGCCATAAAACCATACGGCCTCTACAACATTTCGCCCGAACTTGGAAAACTTTCTGTGGGGGACTCTAATGACTCATCAATATGTTGGCTGTAGATTTAACCACCAGCACGTCAGTGGCACTAGCTGTGTGTAACGGCTCCCAAGGTATTAAGCGAAAGGGAAACCGATGAGTGAACTCATCCAGGAACCCTACTTAGACTAACAGTGACAATATCCGTACAGTCCGGTCTGTTCGTCTATGAGTATCGCATATCGCGTCTAGGGGGTGGATAAAGTTAGACCCCAAATAACGCAATATTTAGTGTCGGTATGAAGCCCATCACCCCCAGAGAAACTACCGATCCTAGATCAGTAATTCTCAAATACCTTGGCCAAGGTTTTCTTGTGATGGCCACCCGTGCACTGTGCGACATCAACCCCGAATACAGGGAGAGACGAATGCCCGACGATCCGCTCACTGCCTCCATGTGGCTCGGAACTGTACCCAACTAAAACCTGTTTGCATGACTCCTTTGAACCGTGGTAGGGTAGTAATCAAAGCACAGTGAGAACTCACACGAGACAAATGACGATCTCAAGTCAACAGACTAACTTGTACACATGTCACCTGGGAACTGCTATCTGACAATAGGTATAATACCAACTAGAAGGTTCCCTGCGAGTCCGTCCAGTGTACTCATAACCCAATGAGCACCTTTATACTATCTTAGGTGAACAAACTAACACCAATGGCTTGTGAGACCTGGCCACCGCCCCTCGTCGGGGTCTCGATCTGTATACACTAGTCTACACCGGAGTATCGATGCCCAGTCTCGATACTCCCACAACTAAGGACATTTAAGGATGCGCTTATAGACCACCAGCTCCCATGTATATGATCGCCAACATAATGCTGGTAGTCAAGCATGAATCTTATAGGCTCTATCAACATGTAACAGTAGTGATAAAAACAAATCAGATAGCATACTATCATCTCGTGTAAGACTGTCCTACCGGTATAGGTCCTCCCTCAATCATTACAATCACGTGCCTGTAATCCAATAATTGACTTTGAGGGCACTATATCCAACAAATATTTGAGGAAATCACCTGGGTGTTTTGCCTGACGGCAAATATTTGGTTTTGAATATCCGTAGTTATGCACCAATTTCAAATTGATATATCTGTACGTTTATTTTATAAAGTGAGATATAAATTCGAAATCATGTCTATAACATTTACCTATATCAGTTGATGGTTAGGTAAGAAGCATTCAACAACGGTGTAATTCTTCTTAACCATAGTACAGTTTTTCAACCTACGATGAACAGGGTTTGAGTTATTAAACTCAGAGGACTTATACAAGGTATTGTATGTTGTACTGTGTCTATTAGGACAAAGGGGTTGGTACTCGTACTATATTCTGTTTACTTGTGACTTCTCTAGTATTAGACAAGTATTTCGTAGAAATACAGTGTCCAAGTTTAGAGAAGTTATTGGTATAAGAATAAAGTACAGAACCACATGTTGCAAGTATCAGGATTCTTCAAGGTGATCGAAAATGTAGATACTTGTGCTAGGTATTCCGTTGATAGTAATGGTTTTGAGAACTTGCTTCTTTTTCAGGTTACTCATATGTGGATGCACTCCTAGTTGAGTAACACTGATTGGCGTCCTTCCATTTGGTTGTCATGCACTGGAGACAGTTGCATGATTTTGAATCTGGTTTCAAATTAAATTAGTGCCTCTGTTTCTATACTGAATATAGAATGGTTAATATCTTAACGATGTTAAGGTAAATTGAGTTTTCCGGTTTATGCTTAAAACCAGACTCTAGACAAACTCAAGTGTAACATTTCAGAAAAATAAAATATTATTTTTGGAAATTTGAATAATTAAAATAATTAATATTATGAATATTTTAATGATGTGGCATAATTATATACTGATAGTTTGGAAAATGTTGGAAAATTAAATTGAATGGTGACTTTTGGAGGGATTTATGTGATTTAGACAAATTATAAATTTTTATAATTAATTATATACAAGTTTATTTCTAAACTTGATTAATGTTCACTAATCATGTATTGATGGTGTTTTGTGCATGTGACATGCATCATATCATATTTGCTAACACTTGTCACATTTTTTAAAAAATTGGCTTAAATCCTAAATTGTGCATGGTTTATTTGGGTTTCTATTTTTTTATAAAAATGAAAACAAAAGAAATGAAAAGGAATAAAGAAAGAAGTATGGGCATGAGAGAGAAGAGAGAGAGTGGTGAGGGGTCAAATTGACCATTGCCATTTCTTTTCCCTCCATTATCTTCATCATTTTTCTTCTCCTCTCTCCCCTCATGGCTGCCCACTCCCTCCACCACCTCCACCATCTCACCTCACCCTCAAAACTACATTAAAACCATTCATCCCCTTCACAAAAAATGTGCTCAAGCTCACTACAAGCATGGGAGATCAAGAAAAATTGTATTTTGAGCACTTGGGGCAACTCAAGAATTTTCTTGAGTTGCCAAATGAGGTATTCTTTTCACCATTTGTGTTGTAATGAATTTCCTTTAGCATCTAGGTTAGTTTAGAATTGGTAAATTAAGGTTTAGTAAGGTTTGAATATTCCATGATGAGGTTGTATGGATTTCTTGAGTGGTGAAGTGTAAATTGAGGCTTAATATTGACCTTATACCCCTGTAATGATTGTATATTGACCTAACATGAGACTCAAACCCCATTTCACAAACTTAGAAACCCCGATATCAGAAGTTTGTGGAAATTGTGATGATATTTAGAGATTTGCTACGACCCAGGGCACCTGAAAAATATTTAGCGATTACAGTGAAGTGTGCAGATGATATGGAGTATACCCTGAAGGCGCGAGCCCCAACCCCATCACCAAGGCCGCAAATTTAATCCCTTGGTCCGGTACTTCTAAATTGGTTCGTACATGGTCGGTTGTCCTTTTATCTTTAAATTAGACCTACCCCATATGCAAAATTGGCTAATTCAACCTAGGGTAAAATCTGGAAGTGTTTTACATCATTTCTGATTACGGTTTTATGAGTTCTGTAACTTGAACTTAGGTATTTTTGTGTTGTTGCGATCGATTGGCGTTTGTACGTCGTTGTCGAGGGGTATTGGTTCTTCTTGCATGCATTGACCATAGGTTTTAACCTATGTGCGATTCGTGTGATGTTTTGGTTTTCGTGCGTGATTTTTGTTTACGAGGCTATGTGTGTGTATATGTAGGTACCCTCAAGTGGACTTTGAACAGCAAAGATGAGCATGGCGACATCGACTTCGGCAAGCAAGGATCAAGGTGAGTAGATATATATCTACGGGGGAAGTCTGGTGGATGGCGTATAGCACCCCTGCAGTTCGTAGTGTAGCATATGATTTATTATATATATGTATCTTTGTGTATCGCGAGATGTGTATTGTTTTAAGGAATGACCTTAGGAGGTCATGGGTTAGTTTAGCGTATTCTGGATGATAGTGTTGTTAGTTTAGTCTCTTAGTTACGAAACCTTAGAGTTAAGATATACACGCACACATGCACACACGTGATATGGTTTTGGTGTATATGGTTATATGTATATATAAATATTTGTGTGTGTAGATGTGTTAATATATATACACATATACGTATACCCGGGTGATGAGGATAGTACATGATACTTGGAGATGAGTCAATGTGATTGGGCATGATGCTGTGAGTTCGGTGATGTGATTTGGGTCGTGTGATGAGACACGACATGATATTATAGAGGATCGTTGAGCGATGTGTTTTCACACACATGCGGATATATGTTGATGGTATCGGAACGTACTATACTTAGATCGGTACCCATAGTGTATGATATTATGATAATGATACCAGATGAATAATAAGGTTTTTGTGATATTGACCCGTACCCCGATTTAGGATGCCGTACGATAGATTTTACCGTACGATGTATAAATATGATGATCGATCCACACTCCTGACTCGAGGATGTCGTATTGTACGTCTTATCGTACGTGATGCTATTGAGACGCGATCACCGACAGCAAGTTATATCGACTCAGACTTAGGTGGTTTCCTTACCCTTTTGATTAGTCCCTTAGCTTTGTCCTGTAGTTTACTTAGTAGCTGTTAGACCGGGCTCGAGTCATACTTATTTCTAAAGCAAGTGAATCGTGAGTATTTTAAAGACAGGCCAGGGGATAATACAGATATTTCAAAGGACGTACCTTTTCTTAAAAACACCGTAGCCCCTATTTTCTAAATACCACGATTCGTTTTATTTCATATTCCAAAACTGTATGACTCGTGTTTATATATAAGTGTATATTCCCCGTTATATTCATGATCTCCTTGCATCGCACGTTTTTACATGTGTTTCATTAATTATTATGAACCCATACTGTCAGGACACCAGCACTATTACCGATGATGCGTATGTCCACGAACACTTGCTTGCCTGCTCACACACATCATCATCGGTAATTTCCATGTCAAGTACACCTTAGAGAATATCAATTCATTGATATCGCTTGCTAGCTGATAGTTCCGATATATCATTACCGTGCTAGATTAGATATTGCTTTCTTTACTTAGATATCCTTGCATGTGTATTTTCATTTGTCATGCAATATTACGGGGCTTTATGCCAGTATTCACTGTTTATTGACATCATGATTTTGAGATTTCGAACTTCCATAAGATTTCTGGATTTGGAGAAACCGCAAGGATTTTATAAACTGATTATCATTTCTAAAAATAGAAATTATGGTTTTCTCGTGATATGATATGAGATATGTCCACCATGAGTTTTCTCGTCCCTTGAGCGGTATCATACACCCGATTCGAGGAAGAAGAGGAACCGTCTGTGGGTATATGGTAGACCCGGTGTGGTACCCCAGGGCAATATGGTCGCAGATGATGGCGTTGAGCCTGGCAGGGGAGCACTACCGACCAGTTATTTGTAATGCGGCGGATATCCAGAGGATACCGACGTAGTCGTGAGATTTGATGTTTTGGGCCAGTCCAGATTGCCGGAGCCTAGGCCCAGTCTGGATTGCCGGAGCCCAGGTCCAGTCCGGATTGCCAGAGCTCGAGATATTCCTACCATCCCTAGCTCGAAATCTTTCCGAGGACAAATGCGGAATAAAAACTTCTCAAAACTTGACGCTACCATAACCTTTACCTGGATCGTTCAATTAACCGTTAACTAGCAATCTACAAAGAAGTTAGAATTGCTATACAGATCGATCCGTGTCCTTCGGTCTTTATCCACCATCCCTAGCTCCTCGCGGCATCTTCGATCTCGCTCGATCTCCGGTCTCCTCGTCGAAGTGGCACCACATCGAGAAATCTTTATACGGGCTCCCGCCTCAAACCGAAGCAACTCGGACATGATGTTTGCTAGTCGACATGTCCAAGATGAAGTAGAGAAGGTGTGTGATTATTTTGTCTCAATCACCCTAGGGTTCTCAACACATGAAAGGTATAGGGTGGAGGTTGAAGAAGAAGCCATTGATGAGGAACTTGTGAGCACAAGAGAAGAAGAAGAAAAAGTCTTATGTTATTCTGAGATCTTTTGAGAGAGAGAGATATATCAATAATACAAAGCCCCAAGCCATCACATGGCAGCCCCTCTCTCTCCAAAATATCCCCACTAATAATAATTAGCCACAAAATCAATCCATGTCACATTTAATGTTCACCCTAACCAAGACCATCATTCACCATGTGCATGTGGCATGAAAAGATGCTTGTGGACAAAACTTGCACTCACATTTTCCACCATCAAACATTTAAACCAAAATGTTTAATCCAACAAAAAAGATATGGCATCAACTAATGTAAACTCATGACGGATCACAAGAATACCCCTCACTTGTATATACATACCTGTATCCGCATTCCGACTGAATTTGAATACAATAAGATGAAAGCAATCCAACAAATCTAATACTAGGATCCGGCTTAAACCAAAGCCCACTAGTATGATCCGCCCGATCATGATCCGTGCACAAGTGCATGTATATGATCGAACCCTGCCATAAAATCATACGGCCTCTACAACGTTTCACCCGAACTTGGGAAACATTCTATGAAGGACTGTAATGACTCATCAATACGCTGGCTGTAGATTTAACCACAAGCACGTCAGTGGCACTAGCTGTGTGTAACGGCTGCTTAGGTTTTGAGCGAAAAGGGAAGCCGATGAGTGAACTCATCCAGGAACTCTACTGAGCCTAGCAGTGACAATATCCGTACAGTCCGGTCTGTTCATCAATGAGTATCGCATATCGGGTTGTTCATACCATAATATTGCATTACTATATTCCTCAGTCCTAGTTATTTTACAAATAAACTGGTGCTTTTGATCCATGTCTGCTACATAGTTACAGGTTACAGGTTATTGGGACAAAAACAGTGAAAAAGATAAATGACAATGCAAAAGTGAGACTTCGACCAACAAACAGAGAATCTTGATAAAGCCTACATGAAGATCAGTTCACAAAGTACAAGGCAGCGTAAGGTTCAAGACTTCGTCACGAAGCAACGGCAAATGTCCACTACAATTATTCACTGTGGAGATCTGGAACAAACCTAGAAGGCAACCTGAGAAAAGAACCAAAGAAATAGGAATACAAAGACACCCAGAAGCATACCAGAAAAATTGAAGGCACAGTCCCACTTTTTGGCCGCGGAACCGTGGCCAAACCTTGCTCTTGGCCGCGGAACCGCGGCCGTATGGGGCCCGTGTCATTGCAGAAAGTTGGTATGCTGGCGGCGCGTTGAATAAGTCTTTTTCTTAGGGGGTATTTTTATAATAGCAGATGTGCGAGTCAATTGTAACCCTAGGGTTTCTATTCTAAAAATAGAGACCCTGATTCTTGTATTAGGTTATGCCTCCTTTCATTAATAAAATTCAGATTTCTTTTGGAGAGCATCGATGCCTCTTTTCATTTCATAAATTCAGATCTGTACTGTGTTGATGTTTGGAGATAGCCATCAATAAAAATTAGTAAGTTCCTTTATTTTCATTGCCTTAGTTTACTTTGAATTTAGAATGTCATTAAATTCCCTAATGAGCGAGTAGTCTCCTCGCTTGTTAGGGTTAGTTTTAGGGAAAGGTTTGAGAGATAAACTCTCTCACCCCTTTGTTGCCCATCATATATAATCATTAGGACTCCATGCATACATGCACACACAGCTCCCTACGGCATCCTATCCTACGAGGTAGCGGTGATACCATAGTATAAAGGTCCGGTTGCGCGTGTTTTCCATGGAGGTTAGGGTAAGGATTGATAAAGAAAGGACAAGAACCTAGAGGAATAAATACCTTCCCGAATGGTTCTAATCCCCTTTATTAATAATTTCCATAACACCTCATAGATCTTAATTTGGGTATAGAAAGCAGTGAGATTTATTTACATTTCCAAACCTACCCTAGACCTAACCCTAGCAAGATTTAGTTTTTAGATTTAATCAATCAATCTGACACCCATCGGAATTAGCTCGTAAGAACAATTAGGAAATTCACAAAATCCCTGTGGACCGACCCGTACTCACGGCTAGCTACCAAGCGACGACGTTCTTGATTGCGGTAACATATATTTTTGACATACGAATCAAATCCCACAACTCCGGTTTTCAAACAAGTGTTCCAAATGATTCATCGGTTGAAAATAAAACATTTAATGAGTTGTGCGACTTTGTAGTGATTGATTTGCCTGATTGTGAAGAAGCCCTTTCGAGTGAAACCGCACCTAATCCTTTCAATCTTTACACCTCCACTCTAGAACCTGAATTGATAAATATCCATGCTTTTGATGAGGTGTCAGAAAAAATTGATTTTCACTTCATTGAGGATATAGATGCCGGGAATATTTTGGATGATGAACCCGTAAATTTGACTGAAATTTTATCTCCAATTCATCATCCCGAGTCAGTAATTGTTTCTCCCGAACCTCATATGCGTCTAGATTTTGATGATAATGGCATGGATAGGCTAAATTTTGAGGAGAATTATGAGGATAGTATTGAGGAAAGTATTGAGGATAATATTGAGGATGAACCATTTTTGTTTGATGTGTCGGATTTTCCAATTCATCCTCTGGAACCTTTAACTAAATCACCCTCCCTCCTTTCCATCGTTCCGACCATGCAAAAAATCACGCTTGAGGACTGTAAGCTTGAAAAATATTTTTTCGATCACATCAGTTTTGACGCCACTAGTGCGTACCCCTTTGAATCTAACACAGTTCTCACAGACGATAACGATTACGAGTGCTTCACTTTTTCGGACGATATTGATAACTCACCTCCCAAGTTTGAGTCCTTTACATTTTCAGATGAGTTAGTTGAACCATCGGACTCGGTCGCTTACAGTCCTTTCGAACCATTGATGGAATCCTTCAAGTTCAAGACAGATTACTTAGGTGAGAATAAGACTATCCCTAAATCACTCCTTTTCGTCCTTCCTATTGTTTCGACCACGCAAGACTCCGTCGCGTTTCCATTTTCAATGGAGGGTTTACCAAGTTCGACGTACCCATGCTTTCTTGCGAATTTTGAGGGATTTGACCCCATTTCTTGACCGGTTGATAGATTAGCACAATCGCTTTTAACACATCGATCATCACAAATTGCGCTAATTTATTCACTCGATTTACACCCTCAAGATCGTACTACACTTCTTTATCTTTTTCGCCATTCTCCTCTTCCTCCGAGACCGTATACCGCTTCTATATCCACACGGCCTCATGTGCTTCTCATTTCTTTTCTTTCCACTCCATTCTTTCACCAACTCTACCATTACCACGATAAGATTTTTTAATGGTTGGTGCTAACCTTTGGCTTGTGTAAGGCCTTGTTTAGTTTGGGGAGGACCTTGTTGTATATATGTATATATATATATTTTGTTTTTCTATTAACAATAAATTTTTTTATATAAATAAACAGGGAAGTGCCGACATTTTGACCCTCTTGGTGTAGCATGACAGTGGGGACACTGTCAAGTTTAAGTTTGGGGGTATGCTCGGTAAGCCTTCATCCTTCGCATTCATGTGTATATTTTTGCATTTGCATACTTATTTTAAAACCCATAAAAAATTTAAAATTTTAAAAATTTTAAAAATTAAAGTATTCAATTTTGGCCATAATTAACTTGAGTTTGACAAAAAGGTTAACTAGATAGGAACAACTAGATCTTTGACTTAGTAAATTAAAAACCCTAAGAATAACCTTTCTTTTAGTTTAACGGTAGAAAGTATATGTCTTTGTAGTTTATTTAGAAATAGGCAAATTTTGAGTTCACTTCTTGGGCTAAGTGATTGTTAGAGATTTTACGATCAAAAATATAATTACCGCAATCAGAAACGGCGTCGCTTCGCAGCTAGCCGGTGAGTACGGGTCGATCCACAGAGACGGGTAAATTTCTTTAAAGTGTTTTAACGAGTTGATTATATTTGTAGTTTTGGTAGGTTTATAAAAATCTAAAGACTGGATCTAATTAATTTAATTAAGAATCTTGCTAGGGCTAGGATTAGGGGAAGTTTTGGAAATTAAAGATTTTTCTCACCGCTTTCAATACCTTCCTTTTTTAGATCTATTAGGTGTTAAGTTAATTATCAATAAATTGGATACAAATCTTTTGGGAAGATGTTTCTTCCTCTAGATTTGTACCTTACCTTTGTTGATAATTATCCTAACCCTCACGGAAAACGAGCGGAACCGGCCCTTTATACTACGGTTCATCGTTACCTCGAAGGGTAGGATGCCGCAGGGAGCGGTTGTGCTCGTATGCGTGAAGTTCTAATTCATTAGGTGAAAGTGGTATTGAAAGGGGCGAGAGATTTCATCTCTCAACCCTTTCCCTAAGGCTAACCCTAACAAGCGAGGAGACTACTCGCTCATTAGGGGAAGAGAAGACATTATAATTAAAAGAAATAAAAGACTTACTAGGTTGATGGCTCCCTCCAAACAAGAAGAACAGATCTGAAATTTACTCCCAGAAATTCTGAATTTTATTGATTGAAAAGAGGCATACAATTTTTAGATCTAAAATTACAATTTATAGAAAATAGGAAAACTAGGTCTACAGACTCTCGCACATGCAAAATTATAGATTTGCCCACTTAAAATCACAACACCCACAACAGCGCACCGTCACAGAAAAATGCGCCGACACGGGCATATAATGGCCGCGGATCCGCGGCTCCAGGCTTGGGTTGGGCCGCTGATCCGCGGCCCTTTGGTGGGCTTGGGCCATCAAATTTCTTGGTTATTTTCCTGGCTTCTTTGGGCTTCTGTTTCTTCATTTATTTTCTCTTTTGGGCTTTTGGTTTTCCTCCAGATGTTTCAGTGAACACTTGTAAGTATCTTTTGACCGTTTGCATTAACATTTTGGACCTTGCATTGTTCTTCATCTAGGCTAGACTAGGATCCGTCTAATAGTTGGTCAAAAGTCCCTTTTCCTGTTGTTTTGTGTCTTTTTCACTGTACTTGCTCCAGAAACCTGTAACCTGTAATATGCAACAAACGTGCGTCAAGAGTACCTGTTTATTTATAAAAAGGATAAGAATAGGGGAATGATAAATGCAATATTATGGTCTGAACAAATACCCCCAAACTTACCTTTTGCTCGTCCTCGAGCAAACTTATTATTTTATTCTCTAAAATCCTAACCGCACTTTCGCAGGGAAACGCGATTGCACTGAGCACGTGCAACAAGCCGTTAAACCTTTAGGTGTCCCTAGTAGGAGGAGTGTTGTCTCCTGAGGGTTTTCAGCGGATTACACCCACAAAATCCTATCAATTCGGCCCATTGACTTTTGTTATCCAATTAGGTCTTCTAACATGGAATTCTATTATCTTATACTCGTGAATTATCCACCCATATTCTTCACGCTTCCTTATTGTGTAACTTAAGATCATATATGTTATGTAGACCTACTTAGCTTTCGGCATCTCTTAAGTCTTCCTTCTAGGGTTTCATCTCTACTTAGGAATTTTCTATCAACTCTATTAAAGATACAAATTTTATCTTTCATTCCTCTCTCTTATCTAAATTCCAATCACGTACCCCTACGTGTGTGTATAGATCACCCCTACACTTGGAAATTCAATTCAAGCAATCATGCCCTTGTCCATTGTCCAAAGTACTAATTAGTTGGTGAATGAAATTTGCTTACACATCCTTCATGCGACCGTTAATACTTCTTGAGGTACCAACGACCCATTACAAAATGCGTTTGCACTTTAAAGCGTACTTCCTAGTCCTTGCAACACCCAAGGCTTTAGCAGTGACTCCCAAACCAGTTGGTCTAAGGCACTAGGTGATGAAGCACCCTCGCTAAATATTTTTCTATTTTTACAGCCTTAAGTAATCACAAAAACCAGTGTCCATTTTTTTTTCTTTTCATTGTACTAAGGACTTTAGACAAGAGCATTTCATGGTCTCTTCTACTATTCCAAGTTTCAAGGTGCGTGAATGTGCAAATTGTAGGGCATACATTTTCAGAATTTAGACTTAAGCTAGGAACTATCTTTCAAATTTATACTCTAATAAGAATATCAATATTCTTCCCTTGTTTCGACTTAGCCCAAGAAGTGAACCCAAAATTTGCCTATTTCTAAATAAACTACAAGGCATATACTTTCTACCGTTAAACTTTAAGGAATGTTATTTTTAGGGTTTTTAATTCACTAAGTCTAAGATCTAGTTGTTCCTAGCTAGTTAACCTATCTGTCAAACTCAAGTCAATTAGCCGATATTGAATACAATTATTTTTATAATTTTTGAAATTTTTCAATTTTTTATGGATTTTCAAATAAATATGCAATTGCAAAAATATATACAAATGAATGCGAAGGAAGAAGACGTACCGAGCATGCCCCCAAACTTGAACTTGACAGTGTCCTCACTGTCATGCTAAACCAAGAGGGTCTAAATCACGGCACTTCCCTGTTTATTTATTTACAAATATATATTTTTTTTTATTTTAAAAAAAACAAAAATATGTACAAAAAGGTCCTCCCCCAAACTTCTTTTAAACTATGTTAGATATTACTGCCAAACTTTGCCTAGACCAAACTTCAACACCAACCAGTTGAAAAATTTATCAGTAAAGAATATTGGGTGGTTGAAAAATAAGTTATGGTGGTCCGCAAAGAATTGGGAAAGATAGAAGTAGTGGTATGGGAGGTGTGGAGGTAAATATACAGGTGATGGTGATGCATCGATACGAGAATGTAAGTGATCAGCAATCAGTGGAGTGTTGGCATTCTCGTACCTTATTAAAAGAAATGGGGGTATTTCAACTTCTAAGGGAGGAAGTTGGCTCACCACAATACCCCCAAGATGTTCCTGTGGGTCCTCTATTGACATGGCATCATCCATCAATTGTGTATGATATTCAGTTATGAGGGAACTTATCTCCTCGATGTCCGCCATAGTTCTACCGAAAACTTGCCGTCTATCTTGTAAGACCGTTAAGAGGGCATTCTCTTGCTCGAGGGCTAGAGAGGCCGACATGATAATGGGAAAGGTCTCATTCTCACCTATGTAAGCATATCTAAGGTGAGACGGCAAGGGCGTGAGTTCGAGTTTCGGAGGCGAAAGAATCATTGCGGAATCTACCTTAAACTCAAAGGACTCCAACACAGGTTCGAAATCACTGCAAACAACCGATTCGGATGGTTCGACTGACTCATCCAAAAATTCAAACAACTCATATTCGGGTTGTGAGTCGTCATCATCCAAAAAAGTGAAACATTCATAATCAACATCGGTTGTATCAACGGTAGTAGGCTCAAGGAGGGACGCACTAGTGGCGTCAAAACTGTTTTCATCAAATAGAAATCCTTCAAGCTCGCAGTCCTCCTACGTGATTTCGTGAATAAAGCAAACTTCTAGTGTACTAGTTTTAGGCACGGGGGGCAGACTTCCCATCTTATAAATATTGAACTCACTAGACCTCTTTCCGAAGGATAGAGTCATGGAGCCATTGCGGCAATTTATCTCGGCATTGGAAGTGGCCAAAAATGGTCGACCGAGAATCACCGGAATTTGGTTTATTGGGTTAGCAACAGGTTGTGTATCCATAACAATAAAATCAACGGGGAATATGAACTCCCCAACTTTGATCAACACATCCTCTAGTTGACCCCTTGGATAGGTGATTGATCGATCAGCCATTTGGAGAGTGCAACGAGTGGGTTTCAACTCTCCAACCCCTAATTGTTCGTACACGGAGTAGGGAATCAGGTTAACACTATCCCCAAGATCTAAAAGTGCTTGATTAATTTTCTTATCCCCAATTGTAATTGAAATCGTAGGACAGCCAGGGTCCTTTCGTTTTTGGGGTAAGGTTTGATGGTGGTTAATTGCATTGCTCACTGCACTAGCCACTAGCACTTTCTTGGGTACTTGAGATGCCTTTCTCTTCGAGGTGCACAAGCCCTTTAAGATTTTCGCGTATGAAGGGACTTCTTGGATAGCATCCAAGAGAGGTATATTTATGCTAACCTGCTTAAAGATCTCCACAATCTTCTCCACTTGTGTATTTGGTTTATTAGGACTCAACCTGTTTGGAAATGGTGCATTTTGAAAATTAGTTGAGTCAAATGTTTGTGGAGCAGACTGTGGATTAGGAACGGATCCCGGTGTAGATGTGTTCGTGTTGTGAGAAGTGGGTCCGTTAGAGCTAGAAGAAGTAGAGCCGTGTGAAGGGTGGAGAATAGGCTCTAAAGAAAAAGGTGAAGAAGGAAGTGAAGAAAATGAAGAAGGGGAAGAAGAACCACCGGCGGGGATGTCATCACTAGTTTCCACATTATTTTGCAACTCTCTTCCGGATCTCAACGTGGTCACCGCATTTACGTTGTGATTGTGATATGCGTTTTGTGCGTGACCGGGATTGGGCAAGGGTTGAGATGGAAGCTTTCCCTTTTCTCTCTCGCTCAACGCAGCAGTTAATTGTGCAATTTGTGCCTCAATAGATTTGATACTTTGATCGTGTGAGGCATTGTTATTCATTAAAGAGTGCACATAACTTTCAAGTCTTGCTGCGGATTCTGTAGTTTGCTTGAGAAATGCTTCAAGACTTTTCTCGAGCGAGCTAACCTTATCATCATTAGGTTGAACCAAATAGTTCGTTTGATTTGTATAAGGTTGTTGTTGGAAAGGTTGCTGGTTTTGAGTTTGTAAGGGTGCTTGTTGTTGTTGTGGAGGAGGTCTTTGAAAATTATTGTTCCCTTGGACTTGTTGATTTTGGTTCCAAGCGAAATTCGGGTGACTCCTCCACCCCTGATTGTATGTCGAAGAGTAAGGGTCATTTCTTTGTCGTTGCTGAAATGCAGCATTGACTTGATCCTGTCCTTGAATAGGTGCATTATAAGGACACTCTTCGGTTAAATGCGATGGGTTCGAACAACAAGCACAAACAGTTCGTGTGGGTAGAGTAGGGGCAGGAGAAGACGATGAGATTTTGGTCTCAATGGCTTCTAGCTTTTTCATAAGTGAGGCCATCTCGGCCTTCATAGCTATCGACATATCTATTTGATGTATGCCTGCCCTAGATTGACCACTAGAAGAAGATAATGTGGTCTTGGTACTCTCCCATTGAATTGTTTGCTCACTTAGGTCCTCAAGAAACTGCCAAGCTTCGTCGCTAGACTTAGAGAGAAAATGACCTTGACATATTGTTTCTAGCAACTGCTTTGTTGCTGCATTCAATCCCTCGTATAATGTTTGGCAAAGTTGCCAATTTTCTATCCCATGATGAGGACATTGAACGAGTAGGTCCTTAAATCTCTCGAAGCACTTCCAAAATGGTTCGGAAGGAAGCTGTGAAAATTGTATGATTTCGTTTCTGATTTTAGCAGTTTTGTGGTGAGGATAGAACTTTTTCAGAAAAGCTCTCACAAACTCGTCCCAATTTCTAATGGAGTGTGATGCGGTGCTGTATAGCCACTTCTCGGCTAGGTCACATAAGGTGAAAGGAATGACCCTTAGCCTTATTGCGTCATCACTTAATTGGGTTGTCTTCATCATGGCGCAAACGTTTTGGAATTTATTAATGAAAATATATGCATCTTCGGATTCCAAACCATGAAACTTAGGCAGCATATTGATGAAGTGTGGTTTTATTTCAAAATTATCCCCATTTGCCGGTGGGGGTGAAAGACAAGTGGGAAGGGCGGTGCGGACGGGGTAGAAAAGATCCTGGAGCGCGACTCGTGCGGGCGCTTCGACAGGCGGGAGATTCGGGTTATTCGCACCTAACGGAGGCGGAATCATTCCCGTCGGCAAGGTATAGTTGGGGTCGTGTCCCGACATACCTTCGAAAGAAGAATTTGAAGATGGAGGTAGGGAGAAGGAGGGAACGTCGACGAAGGGTTCGTCGAAGGGTTCGTTGGTCGGTACCAACGAAACACGGACTAATCGGGCGTTAGTATCCCTAGTCCAAGATGACATACACTAAAGGGTAGTGCAGTCAGAAAACAGAATGTGAAGGTAAGAAAACGAACTTTGAGAAGAAGTGGTGTAAGTGAGTGCAAAGATTCTTTAGCGACAAGTTGCAAGTTTTGAAAAGATTTTTCTTTTTCTTTTTAAGTGAGCTTTTGCAAAAAGATTTTGAAAAGAGACTAGTGACACAACTGCAATTAACCACACATGCACAATCAGGCCTAAGTCTAGGGTCACCTAGGTCCGCTAGACAGCTCCTAACTGTTCCAAAGGGCTAGAGATAGAACCTCAAACCGCCTCTTCACGGACAAATACGGCCAGGTAAGTGGGAAGGAACCACCACTACAGTGGGCCTAATTAAAAACCACTAGCCTAGTCACCGCAATGTCGGTTAGGATAAACGGCCGATGCCTATACTAGTCCTCTGTCCTATTGAGCTCGACGTCCTTAGGGCTGAGTCTAATATTTTTTAAATTAAAAGTGGTCAATGCAGATGCTTTAAGTGATTTCTGGGGTCCTGGGAAGGGCAATGAAATCCCCACCCAATCTGAATTGGTCAATAGCCCCTTAAAGTCAGATTAAAGTATGCAAAGCAGTAAATCACTTGCAATCAATTTGCTTTTAAGCGCGGCGCAAAGAATCCTGCAGAAAATCAATTATTGGAAGGGGGAAGAAGATTTTTAGCGCGAGAATCCTGCAGAAGATTTTTACAGAGAAATATATGGGAGGTTGCAGAGGGGAGAGAGAAAAATCAAACCAGAAAAATTTCGTATGCTGACGTTGCCAGGCAAGCGCGGATCCGCGGCGGGAAGCCCTAGTTCGCGGCGGAAGCGCGGCACTGTGGTGGGTTCAGCCTCTGGAAAATTTTGTGCTGTTCTGTGCTTGCAATTCCTCTCTGTTTCGATGTTCTCTTTTCTGTTTCACTTCCTGTGTTGTTTCAGATCCATCAAACCTGCAAAGATTCACAAAGAGTACCCTTCAAACAATAAAAGATGATATTTTTTTTATATTTTTGATTTTTTAGATTTTTATAATTTTTTAAAAATTTATATCAACCCGAAAATTCACAAAAAGAAAGATTACGCCGTCCCCGGCAACGGCGCCATTTGATTGGTTAGGGTCAGCGGCGCCATTTGATTGTTGTGATTTAGCGTACTTGCGCTTTCTAAAGATAGATCAAAAATATTTGTAACCGCAATCAAGAACGGCGTCGCATAAAGCTAGCCGGTGAGTACGGGTCGGTCCACAGGGATGTTGTGAATTTCCGATTCGTTCTTACGAGTTAATTCCGAAGGGTGTTCGGTTGTTTATTAAATCTAAAAATCTAATTAAGCTAGGACAATTATTTAAATCTAAATCTTGCCAGCGTTAGGTTTAGGAATGGTTTGGAAATGTAAATAAATCTCAACGCTTTCTATACACAAATTAGGATCTAAGAGGAGTTATGGTAATTATCAATAAAGTGGATTAGATCCGTTCGGGAAGGTGTTCCTTCCTCTAGGTTCTTGTCCTTCCTTTATCAATCTTTACCCTAACCTCCATGGAAAACATCACAACCGGGCCTTTATACTACGGTATCACCGCTACCTCGAGGGATAGAGTGCCGTAGGGAGCGGTATGTGCATGTATGCATGGAGTCCTATAGATTCTAAGTGATGGGTAAGAAAGGGATGAGAGATCTCATCTCTCAAAAGCCTTTCCCTAAGCTAACATCTAAGGCATGGAATTAAAATACTTAAAGATGCATCCCTCCAATCATCCATGCAGGTTTGTCAGATCTGAATTTTTGAATGGAAAAGAAACACCGATGCTCTCCAAAAGAATTCTAAAATTTATTAATGAAGGGAGGCATAAAGTTTACAATGAATTAGAGTCCCTATTTATAGGAAATAGAAACCCTAGGTTACATCTTGAACTGCATGTCTACATTTACACAAATACCCCTAGGCAGACCCATACAGAGCCACAGAAGACTTGGTAAAATTTTATGCTATCAAATCCTCAGACCCACCGCGGAACCGCGGCCCAAGGCCCTGTTTGGCCGCGGTTCCGCGGCCAAAAGGAAGAATTGGGCTCTGGGCTTTATGGGCTGGTTTCTTGTCATCTTGGGCTATTTAGTTCTGTCTATCTTTTTCCATTTGGACTTCTGTTTCTCTTCCAGATTTCCAGTGAACATTGTTGTGGACTTTAACCCGTTCGCTTTGAGTCGATGTCTTGAATCTTGCTTTGTGAATTGTTCCTTATGTAGGCTTGATCAAGAATCTTCTGTTTGTTGGTCAAAGTCCACTTTTTCATCGTCTTTACATCGTTTTCACTGTTTTCTGTCCAAGAACCTGTAACCTGTAACATGTAGCAGACATGGGTCAAAAGCACTTTTTTTCATTGTAAAATGCATAAGAATGGGGAATATAAAATACAATATTATGGTGTGAACAAATACCCCCAAACTTATCTTTTGCTCGTCCTCGAGCAAACTTATTGTTTATTCTCTACAAAAATCCTAACCGCACTTTCGCAGGGAACGCGATTGCACTGAGCTCGTGCAACAAGCCGTTAAACCTCTAGGTGTCCCTAGTAGGAGGAGCGGTGTCTCCTGAGGGTTTTCAGCGGATTACACCGACAAAATCCTATCAATTTGGCTTTTCGACTTTTGTTCTCCAATTAGGTTATCTAACAAGGAAATCTATTATCGTCGACCCGCAAATTATCCACCCATATTCTTCACACTTCCTCATTATTTAACTTAAGATTATATATGCATGTAGACCTACTTAGCTTTCGGCATCTCTTAAGTTTTCCTTCTAGGTTTCCATCTCCACTTAGGAATTTCTATCAACCCTTACTAAAGATACAAGTTCTATTCTTCATTCCTCTCTCTTATCTAAACTGCAATCACATATCCCCACGTGTGTGTAAATATCACCCCTACACTTGGAAATTCAAATCAAGCAATCATACTCTCGTCCATTGTCCAAAGCACTTATTAATTGGTGAACTTTTCACTTTCACATCCTTCATGCGACTGTCAATACTTCTTGAGGTACCAACAACTGATTACAAGATGCGTTAGCGTTTTAAAGCGTACTTCCTAGTTTTGCAACACCCAAGGCTTTTAGCAGTGGCTCCCAAACCAGTTGGTCTAATGCACTAGGTGATGAAGCACCCTCGCTAAATATTTTTCTATTTTTGCAGCCTTAAGTAATCACAAAAACCAGTGTCCATTTTTTTTTATCCACTCTTTTTTTTTCATTGTGCTAAGGACGTTAGACAAGAGTATTTCAAGGTCTCTTCTACTAATCCAAGTTTCAAGGTGCGTGTTTGTGCAATTTTGTAGGGTACATGTTTTCAGAATCTAGACTTAAGCTAGGAACTATTTTTCAAACTTATACTCTAATAAGAACATCAATACTCTTCCCTTGTTTCGACTTAGCCCAAGAAGTGAACCCAAAATTTGCCTATTTCCAAATAAACTACAAGGCATATACTTTCTACCGTTAAACTTTAAGGAAGGTTATTTTTAGGGTTTTTAATTCACTAAGTCTAAGATCTAGTTGTTCCTAGCCAGTTGACCTATTTGTCAAACTCAAGTCAATTAGCCAAAATTGAATACAATAATTTTTATAATTTTTCAAATTTTTCAAATTTTTATGGGTTTTCAAATAAGCATGCAAATGCAAAAATATGTACAAATGAATGCGAAGGAAGAAGACTTACCGAGCATACCCCCAAACTTGAACTTGACAGTGTCCTCACTGTCATGCTAAACCAAGAGGGTCAAAATACCGGCACTCCCCTGTTTATTTATGTACATTTTTTTTTTATATTTTTAATGTTTTGAAATTTTTTTTTATTTTATTTTTTATAGAAAAAGAAAGAAAAAAAAATATATATACATATATACAAAGATTCCCCCCAAACTTAAGCTTGGCCTTACACAAGCCAAAGATTAACACCAACCATTCAAAAATTCTATCGTGGTAATGGTAGAGTTGGTGAAAGAATGGAGTGGAAAGAAAAGAGATGAGAAGCACACGAGACCGTGTGGAGAGAAAGGGATAATATGGTCTCGGTGGAGGAGAATGGCGGAGGGGAAGAAGAAATGGTAGGGGTTCTACTTCTTCGAGTGGAGGTTGATTAATCACAAAATCCATATCATTTAAGAATGCAAGTTCGTCTGCGAAAATATCATCGAAACTTTCCTCGAAGGTCCAATTGAAAATTATCGAACTCAAAATGTCAGATTGTGATTCATCAACACTCGATATCATTAAAGGAAGATTAGAAGAACCAAAGAAAGTGGGAATATGAATTTGAGGGTGTGGATGGAGCGTATAGATTAGCACAATTTGTAATGACTGATGTGTAAAAAGCGATTGCGCTAACCTACCAACTCGTCGTGCAATGGGGTCAAATCCCTCAAGATTCGCAAGAAAACATGGGTACGCCGACATGGTATAGGAGATGAAAGCGTAACGGTCATTTGTTCGGTCGGAACAATAGGAAGGAGGGAGGGTGATATAACAGTCAAAGGTTCAGGAGGCTGAATTGGAAAATCCGACACATCAAATAAAAATGGTTCAACCTCAATATTATCCTCAAGACTATCCTCATAATTATCCTCATAATTCTCCTCGATATTCAACTCATCCATGCCATTATCATCAAAATCAAGACGCATATGAGATTCGGGAGAAACATTTAATAACTCGGGATGATGATTTGAACATAAAACTTCAATTAAATCGACAGGTTCATCATCCGAAATATTCCCGGCGTCTATATCCTCAATCAAGTGAAAGTCAATTTCTTTAGGCACCTCCTCAAAAGCATGGATGTTTATCAATGTAGGTTCTAGAGTGGAAGTGTAAAGGTCAAACGGATTAGGTGCTGTTTCACTCGAAGGGGGTTCCTTACAATCTGGCAAATCAAACACTACAAAATCACACAACTCATTTCTATTTTCAACAGGTGAACTATTTAGGGCAATTGATGGAAAACAGGAGTTGTGGGCTTCCATTGGGTAAGGGTAGGTTTGATTTGAAAATCCTCTCTCATTCTCACTCTGTCCAACTGCCGCCTCATACATTGAAAAATTTGGAGCTAGCGGGACACTAGCTACCGGTTCACTAGGTTGCATAAGGGTGGCCACGGACGCTTCCACATTCCTAACCATTTTTTTTGTTGCTGCGATATACGCCTCCAACGCCTCTTCCAAACTAGACTTGGGTGGTAAGGGGGTTTCGGTAAAAGATTCGAAATTGTTTGGATATGTGAAACTCCCTAATGGCTGTGTAGAAGCAGTGTCTAGTGAAGGTGGAAAGGTCGGGTAGGACTGGTAGGAAGTGGGTGATTGGACTAGGGTAGGGTCAACATGTAGATAAAAAGGTGAATAGTCTTGTTGATCCCTAGAACTAGATGTGTGGAGAGGGGTGAAAGAACGGCTACGAGATTGAGCAATATGCTCAGCAATGGACATCGGCCTAGGAGTTACAGCAGGACTTAGGGAAGTGGTGTCAACATATGTAGGTGGTAAAGGTTGACTTGGTTGACACAAAGTGGGTTGAAAAGTCAAACTGTTTCTCCTAGACTCCTCTATATGATCTTTCAGAGATTTTTTAGGCAAGGAAGGATCGTCTTTAAATTGACCGAACAAATTGCCGAACGACGCAAAATTAGGTTCAGGATACCAAAGTTCGGCAAGTAATTTTTTATGTGGGGTACCCATGTTAGAAGAAGAAAGGTTGAAAGAAAGAAAGTTGGGTGATGGTGCAAGGATTTATTTGGGGCAAAAGATTGCAAGTTTTCTATAAAAGATTTATCCCTTTTTTTTTCTTTATTTGAAAATTGTTGCAAAAAGATTTTTAATTAAAGATATGCAACCGAAATATATTACCTGCAATCAGTTATTATCTTAAGCATATCACAAGAATCTTTATTTGGAAAAAAAAAATTGTTGCAAAAAGATATTTGAGAAAAGATATGCAACAAAAAAAATATTTCTTGCAATCAATTTAGTTCAAGCGGGGCCCAAAAATCCTGCACAAGATCGTTATTTGGAACGGGAAATATTTTTATAGCGCACAAAATCCTGCAGGAATTTTTAGAAAATATTTATCTAGATTTCCAGAGCAAGAAAAGAGGAACTTACAGTGCAATTTTCACGAACTGAAGAAACTATGTAGCCGCGTTTCCGCGGTCTTAACGTAGATCCCACCGCGGAAAGGCGGTCACGTGACCGGTGCGGATCCCCAAAATTTTTCTGACGTTCTAAGTTGACCAGACGGCGGCGGTTCCGCGGTCTGAAGCGGCTTGGAGTGGCGGATCCGCGGTTGGCTTATGGTTTCAGCTCTCCAGATTTTGTGTGCTCCTCTGTTGTTGTAATCTTCTATTGTTAGGATCTTTTATTTCCTATTTTGATCTCTGGAAATCTCCAGATCGTCTTTGTAAATCCTGCAAAAATTCAACCACAAAGTATCCCTTCCAAAAATAACAGATTATATATTTTTTTATATTTTTTTTTTTGGATTTTTATGAATTTTTAAATTTTATATCAACCCGAAAATTCACAAAAAGAAAGATTACGCCGTCCCCGGCAACGGCGCCATTTGATTGTTAGAGATTTTACGATCAAAAATATAATTACCGCAATCAGAAACGGCGTCGCTTCGCAGCTAGCCGGTGAGTACGGGTCGATCCACAGAGACGGGTAAATTTCTTTAAAGTGTTTTAACGAGTTGATTATATTTGTAGTTTTGGTAGGTTTATAAAAATCTAAAGACTGGATCTAATTAATTTAATTAAGAATCTTGCTAGGGCTAGGATTAGGGGAAGTTTTGGAAATTAAAGATTTTTCTCACCGCTTTCAATACCTTCCTTTTTTAGATCTATTAGGTGTTAAGTTAATTATCAATAAATTGGATACAAATCTTTTGGGAAGATGTTTCTTCCTCTAGATTTGTATCCTACCTTTGTTGATAATTATCCTAACCCTCACGGAAAACGCGCGGAACCGGCCCTTTATACTACGGTTCATCGTTACCTCGAAGGGTAGGATGCCGCAGGGAGCGGTTGTGCTCGTATGCGTGAAGTTCTAATTCATTAGGTGAAAGTGGTATTGAAAGGGGCGAGAGATTTCATCTCTCAACCTTTTCCCTAAGGCTAACCCTAACAAGCGAGGAGACTACTCGCTCATTAGGGGAAGAGAAGACATTATAATTAAAAGAAATAAAAGACTTACTAGGTTGATGGCTCCCTCCAAACAAGAAGAACAGATCTGAAATTTACTCCCAGAAATTCTGAATTTTATTGATTGAAAAGAGGCATACAATTTTTAGATCTAAAATTACAATTTATAGAAAATAGGAAACCTAGGGCTACAGACTCTCGCACATGCAAAATTACAAATTTGCCCACTTAAAATCACAACACCCACAACAGCGCACCGTCACAGAAAAATGCGCCGACACGGGCATATAATGGCCGCGGATCCGCGGCTCCAGGCTTGGGTTGGGCCGCGGATCCGCGGCCCTTTGGTGGGCTTGGGCCATCAAATTTCTTGGTTATTTTCCTGGCTTCTTTGGGCTTCTGTTTCTTCATTTATTTTCTCTTTTGGGCTTTTGGTTTTCCTCCAGATGTTTCAGTGAACACTTGTAAGTATCTTTTGACCGTTTGCATTAACATTTTGGGCCTTGCATTGTTCTTCATCTAGGCTAGACTAGGATCCGTCTGATAGTTGGTCAAAAGTCCCTTTTCCTGTTGTTTTGTGTCTTTTTCACTGTACTTACTCCAGAAACCTGTAACCTGTAATATGCAACAAACGTGCGTCAAGAGTACCTGTTTATTTATAAAAAGGATAAGAATAGGGGAATGATAAATGCAATATTATGGTCTGAACACTAAGTCAAAACAAAGGAAAAGTATTGATATTTTTATTAGAGTATAAGTTTGAAAAATAATTCCTAGCTTAAGTCTAGATTCTGAAAATGTATACCCTACAAATTGCACAAACACGAACCTTGAAACTTGGAATAGTAGAAGAGACCTTGAAATGCTCTTATCGAAAGTCTTTAGTACGAAGAAAATAAAATAAAAATACAAGTGTGAATAAAGAAAAAAATGAACACTGGTTTTTGTAATTACTTAAGACTGCAAAAATAGAAATATATTTAGTGAGGGTGCTTCATCACTAGTGCTTTAGACCAACTGGTTTGGGAGTCACTGCTAAAGCCTTAGGTATTACAAGACTAGGAATTACGCTTTAAAGTGCAAACGCATTTTGTAATCGGTCGTTGGTACCTCAAGAAGTATTAACGGTTGCATGAAGGATGTGTAAGCAAAATTCATTTAAAAATTCACCAATTAAGAAGTGCTTTGGATAATGGACAAAAGTATGATTGCTTGATTTGAATTTCCAAGTGTAGGGGTGATTTATACACACACGTAGGGGTATGTGATTGGGATTTAGATAAAAGATAAGAATGAAGAATAGAACTTGTGTCTTTAGTAGAGATGATAAAAATTCCTAAGTTGAGATAGAACCCTAGAAGGAAAACTTAAAAGATGCCGAAAGCTAAGTAAGTCTACAGAACATATATAATTTTAAGTTAAATAATAAGGAAGCGTGAAGAATATGGATGGATAATTTATGAGTCGAAGATAATAGAATTCCCTGTTGGAAAACCTAATTGGAGAATAAAAGTCAATGGGCCGAATTGATAGGATTTTGTCTGTAGTATCCACTGAAAACCCTTAGGAGACAACACTCCTCCTACTAGGGACACATAGAGGTTTAATGGCTTGTTGCACGAGCTCAGTGCAATCGCGATTCCCTGCGAAAGTGAGGTAAGGTTTTTGTTGAGAATAAAACTAGGTTTACTCGAGGACGAGCAAAAGATAAGTTTGGGGGTATTTGTTCATACCATAATATTGCATTATTATATTCCCCAGTCCTAGTTATTTTACAAATAAACAGGTGCTTTTGACCCATGTCTGCTACATAGTTACAGATTACAGGTTCTCGGGACAAAAACAGTGAGAAAGATAAAATACAATGCAAAAGTGAGACTTCGACCAACAAACAGAGAATCTTGATAAAGCCTACATGAAGATCAGTTCACAAAGTACAAGGAAGCACAAGGTTCAAGACTTCGTCACGAAGCAACGGTAAAAGTCCACTACAATTATTCACTTTGGAGATCTAGAAGAAACCTAGAAGCCAACCTGAGAAAAGAACCAAAGAAACAGGAATACAAAGACACCTAGAAGCATACCAGAAAAATTGAAGGCACAGACCCACTTTTTGGCCGCGGAACCGCGGCCAAACCCTACTCCTAGCCGCGGAACCGCGGCCGTATAGGGCCCGTGTCGTTGTAGAAAGTTGGTATGCTGGCGGCGCGTTGAATAGGTCTTTTTCTTAGGGGATATTTTTGTAATAGCAGATGTGCGAGTCAATTGTAACCCTAGGGTTTCTATTCTATAAATAGAGACCCTAATTCTTCTATTTGGTTATGCCTCCTTTCATTAATAAAATTCAGATTTTTTTTGTAGAGCATCGATGCCTCTTTTCGTTTCATAAATTCAGATTTGTACTGTGTTGATGTTTAGAGAGAGCCATCAATAAAAATTAGTAAGTTCCTTTATTTTCATTGCCTTAGTTTACTTTTAATTTAGAATGTCATTAAATTCCCTGATGAGCGAGTAGTCTCATCGTTTGTTAGGGTTAGCTTTAGGGAAAGGTTTGAGAGATGAACTCTCTCACCCCTTTCTTGCCCATCACATATAATCAATAGGACTCCATGCATACATGCACACATCGCTCCCTACGGCACCCTATCCCATAAGGTAGCGGTGATACCGTAGTATAAAGACCCGGTTGCGCGTGTTTTCCATAGAGGTTAGGGTAAGGATTGATAAAGGAAGGACAAGAACCTAGAGGAATAAACACCTTCCCGAATGGTTCTAATCCCCTTTATTAATAATTACCATAACACCTCATAGATCTTAATTTGGGTATAGAAAGCGGTGAGATTTATTTACATTTCCAAACCTACCCTAGACCTAACCCTAGCAAGATTTAGATCTAAATAGATTTAGTTTTTAGATTTAATCAATCAATCCGACACCCATCGGAATTAGCTCGTAAGAAAAATTAGGAAATTCATAAAATCCCGGTGGACCGACCCGTACTCACCGGCTAGCTACCAAGCGACGCCGTTCTTGATTGCGGTAACATATATTTTTGACATACGAACCACGGGTCTAAGGGGTGGATAAAGTCAGACCCCAAATAGCGCGATATTTAGTGTCGATATGAACCCCATCACCACCAGAGAAACTACCGATCCTAGATTGGTAATTCTTGACTACCTTGGCCAAGGTTTTCTGGTGATGGCCACCCGTGCACTGTACGACATCAACCACCAATACCGGGAGAAACGAATCCCCGACGATCCACTCACTGCCTCCTTGTGGCTCGGGACTGTACCTAACTAAAACCTGTTTGCACGACTCGTTTGAGCCGTGGTAGGGTAGTAATCAAAGCACAGTGGGAAATCACATGAGACAAATGATGATCTCAGGTCGACAGACTAACCTGTACATATTTCACCTGGGAACTGCTATCTGACAATAGGTATAATACCAACTAGCAGGTTGCCGGCGAGTCCGTCCAATGTACTCATAACTCAATGAGCACCTGTATACTATCTTAGGCGAACAAACTAGTACCAATGGCTTATGAGACCTGGCCACCGTCCCTCATTGGGGTCTCGATCAGTATACACTAGTCTACTCTGGAGTATCGATGCCCTGTCTCTAAACTCCCTCGACTAGGGACCATTTAAGGATGTGCTTATAGACCCCAGCTCCCACGTATATGATCGCCATCATACTACTGGCAGTCAAGCAAGAATCCTATAGGCTCTAACAACATATACAAACCAGATAGCATACTATCATCTTGATTAAAACTATTTTATCGGTATGGGTCCTTCCTCAATCATTGCAATCACACGCCTGCGATCCAATAATTGACTTTGAGGGCACCATATCCAACGCCGGGTACCTGTCGAAAAAGAAGGCCGAAGATCAAACTCATCCGGATCCCTACTGATCCTATCTGTGACAATCTCCATACAGTCCGCTCTCTTCATCTAAGAGTATCGCATACCAGCTCTAGGGGGTGGTAAACGTCAGAACGTAATAAGCCGATAATTCATGCTGATGTGGTTCAGGACCAATCTAGGAAACTACTGATCAGCCTATTAGTAAATCCCAACTGCCTTGGACAAGGTCTTATGGTCCTGACCAATCAAACACAGTGCGATATCGACTCCCTATACCAAGAGAGAGGAATCCCCGACAATTGCTCATTGCCTTTATGTGGCTAGGGACTGTACCCAACCAAAACATGTTTGCACAACTCAGTAGAGCCGTGGTAGGGTAGTGATCAAAGTATATTGGGAACTCAGACGAGACAAATGATGATCTCAGGTCTAAAGACTAACCTGTACTCATGTCACTTGAGAACTTCCACCTGATGATAGGTATAGTACCATCTGGAAGTTCTCGGCGATTCCGTCCGGTGTACTCACCCTCAGTGAGGACCTCTATGTGATCTTAGGTGCGAAAGACCAATGGTTGTGGGACCATACCATCACCCCTCATCGGGGTCTAGAAACGTATAACTAGTCTACTCCGGAATATCGATGCCCAATCTCGATACTCCCATGACTAGGGACAATTTAAGGATATGCATACCGACTATCCAGCTCCCACAAGTATGATCGCCATCACAACGCAGGTAGTCTAGCAATAATCCTACGGGCTTTATCAACATGTATAAATGATATGCAATAGCAAATAAAACATACGCATATGTTATGATAAAGACAAACCAGATAGCACACTATCATATCGAGTAAGACTGTCCTGTACATATATATGTCCAAGAATCCAAATGTATACATATATAATAATGGCCTCTAGAGCATACAAATCCAACAATCTCCCATTTGCACTAAGGCCACATATACCAGAATATCGAGTACCCAACGTCTTCTCTAGGGCCAGTTGTCGGTGTATCGAATACCCAATATCTTAAAAAGTCTCTCGAACTGTGCTTGAGGAAGGGCCTTGGTGAATGGATCCGCAGTGTTGTCTTTTCAGTCCACCCTCCGCACCTCAATCTCCCGGCGATCAATGATCTCCCTGATCAGGTGATACCGCCTCAAGATGTTCCTGGATTTCTGATGGGACCGTGGTTCCCTTGCTAAAGCCATAGCTCCATTATTGTCGCAATACACATGTATTGGGTTAACACTGGATGGAACCACCTGAAGTTCAGTAATGAACTTCTTAATCCAGACGGCTTCTTTTGTGGCATCGTTGGCAGCAATGTATTCAGCCTCCATCATCGAGTCTGCGACGGTGTCCTGCTTGGATCTCTTCCAACAGATCGCCCCTTCGTTGAGGGTAAACACAAAACCCGAGATAGACTTGCTGTCATCCTTGTCACTCTGGAAGCTCGAATCGGTAAATGACTCCGCCTAGAGGCCTCCATTACCGAATAATAGGAACAGTTCTTTAGTCCTTCTCAGGTACTTCAGAATGTTCTTACAGCTGTCCAGTGGTTCTCACCTGGGTTAGACTCATACCGGCTCACCACGCTAAGCGCGTAAGCTACATTTGGTCGGGTACATAGTATCGCATACATTATAGATCCTACCATCGAAGCGTAGGGTATAGTGCTCATGCGAACTCTCTCCTCATCAGTCTTAGGAGACACCTCTTTGGAGAGGGTGATTCCGTGCAATGCGGGTATATTACTGCGGCTGGAATCTTCCCTACTAAACCTCTTTAGTACGGTCTCTATGTACTTGGACTGTGACAATCCCATTAATATCATGGATCTATCTCTGTAGATCTTAATGCCCAGAATGTACGGGGTATCACCCAGGTCCTTCATGAAGACCCTTTGTGACAAGAACAGTTTGACCGATTGTAGCATAGGAATATCATTTCCTATCAAAAGAATGTCGTCCACGTACAATACTAGGAACATGACAGCTCGGCCTGCAATCTTCTTATATATACAAGGCTCATCCTCGTTCTCGATGAAGTCAAATCCCTTGACTGTTTCATCAAAATAGATGTTCCAGCTCCACGATGCCTGCTTTAATCCATAAATGGATTTAAGCAACTTGCACACCTTCCCGCTGCTCCCACTGTCTACGAAACCTTCTTGCTGATCCATATAAACACAAACTTCTAAACTTCCGTTCACAAAAGCCGTTATTACGTTCATCTGCCAGATCTCATAGTCATGGAAGACAGCAATGGCAAGTAGGATCCGAATGGATTTGAGCATAGCCACTGGAGAAAAGGTTTTGTCATAGTCCACACCTGGTCTTTGACAAAAACCTTTTGCAACAAGTCTAGCCTTATAGGTTTCCACCTGCCCATCTACACCAAATTTCTTTTTTGTAGATCCATTTGCGTCCAATGGGTTTTACCCCAGGTGGAGCAATTTCCAAGGTCCACACTTTATTGGTGTACATGGACTCCATTTCGGATCGCATAGCATCCGGCCATTTATCAGAGTTCCTACTGATAATAGCCTTTCTGAAACTAGTAGGATCATCTTCTTCCAAGATGCAATCCTCTCGATCCCTGTCTATGAGAAAACCGTAGTATCATTCGGGCGAATGTGAAATCCTACTACTTCTCCGGAGTGGCTGAAGTTCGTTGGGTACTTCTGAATCTAGTGGTTCTACCAAATCTTCAGATGCATTTTGTGGTTCAGAAATATCTTCCAATTCTACTATACTCCCACTAATTTCTTTTGCATGAAATTCCCTTTCTAAAAAGGTGGCGTGGCAAGATACTGACACCTTCTGTTCCTCAGTATGGTAGAATAGATATCCATGTGAATGCTTTGGATATCCCACAAATTTACATTGAAGTGATCGTGCCTGAAGTTTTTCCGGATTTTGTTCTTTCACATAGGCCGGACAACCCCATATCTTAATACGCTTAATACATGGTTTCTTTCCATCCATATTCATATGGATTCTTAGGCACAGATTCAAAAGGTATGCCACTGTTTCAAGCGCATGTCCCCAAAATGAAAGAGGCAACTCAGTACTACTCATCATGGAGCGAACCATATCCAATAGGGTACGTTTCCTCCTTTTCGATACACCCTTGTGCTGTGGTGTGTAAGGAGGAGTAAGTTGAGAGAGAATTCTGTTCTCTTTTAGGTAATCTAGAATTTCATGCTTAATTACTCCCCTCCTCTATCAGATCAGAGGATCTTGATACTTTTTCCAGTCTAGTTCTCTACTTCGTTTATGAATTTTTAGAATTTCTCAAAAGTTTAAGATTTGTCTTTCATAAGATACATATACCCGGACCTAAAGAGATCGTCAGTGAATGTGATGAAGTACGAGAACCCACCCCTTGTATGTATAGACATTGGACCACATACATCACTGTGTATGAGTCCCAAGAGCTCTGCTGCTCTTTCTCCGTGTCCGTTGAACGGAGAATTGGTCATTTTTCCTTTGAGACAAGAAAGACAAGTTTCATAAGATGAAAACTCGAACGTATCCAAAAATCCTTCTTTATGCAACTTACTCAGTCTTTTCTCTCCGATATGACCAAGTCTACAATGCCACAAGTAGGATTCGTTCACTTCTGAACTCTTCCTGTTTCGTGTGTTTTGTATGTTGAGAACTGTGTTTTGATTAACAACATAGATACCATTACACAGTGTACCTTCTTCAACCAATACCTGATTAAGGTAAATGTTCATGATATTTCTATCAAGAACAAACTTATATCCGTCTTTATCAAGTAAAGAAACTGATATGATGTTACAAAACATGGAAGGTACATAGTAGCAATTGTCCAAAATCATAGTATTGCCATTTGGCAATGCTAGGTGATATATACCGACGGCAGAAGCATCAACTTGTGCTCTGTTCCCTACTCTGAGGGACATATCACCAGATCCAACCATAGTACTTTTTCTCAGTCCCCGTAATAAATTACAGATATGTGATCCTGATCCGGTATCGAGTACCCAGAAGGTAGGACTGACCGAAAAACAGTTCTCAATAACAAGAACACTTGAAGAAGACGCAATAGTTTGCTTCTTCTTCGATGGGGTCATCAAGGAATTCATGCAATCCTCTTTCCTCTGCTCATACTTATGACTGCTGTCATAAGTTAGAGCCAAATTGACGTTCCCTAGCCCCGAATAAGAATTCAGATCGGTCAAGTTATACATTTTATTATCTTGATTAGGGCATGAAATGGTTGCTACCTGGAGAGAGAGAAAAGAAAACACTCAGCGTGCGCTCTTGCAGGATTAGATTGGTTATTAGTTTATCTAATCAGGATGGCTCCCACTGTTTCCTCGAATTTTTCTTCAAACCTAAAAAGAAGAATTAGTTGGGATTAATCCCACGTCACAATACTTGCTTAACCTTTCGGCCAGGCTAGTGTCGTTACTTCAAGGGAGGTTTTCCAATGCTTACGCGAAGTTCCTTAATTATATAATCTCTTTTCCGTGGAGGCATAGCCCCGCTAACACCGTTCTAGACACCTACTTGGTTTATAGCTTTGATTGTTAAGTGAAAAAAATCTTCCAGGAGTAATCCTACTCATCAGTGGGATCAGGATCTAACAATCATTGTGTGATAAATTAGATGGAAGCTACTCTAGTCACCACACTCCAGAAGGTATGCAACTCTAGCAAGTTTCCTGTATATTTGAAACTCCTGATATGGTTTTTGCCCCTAGCGGTTTATGACCTTGACAAAGGCCAACAAATCATAATCCAGTAGTCAAGTTCAACCCGTCATTATCCAGGATTAATCTAGACCCACCCGTACATACCCTTGACAAAGGCCAACAAGGCTGTACGACTGTCCTAGATAATCGTATCTCAATATGCAACAGAAAAGCAATATCTAGCTACTGTACACTACGCCTTAACAAAGGCCAACAAATTCAGCACAAATACTAGGTACGGCTCATCCGAAATGATGGAGGACCGCGGTTAGGTTTTTGGCGAAAAACCCATTAACGTAATGAACTTGATATCGTTGAAGGAACCTGAGAAGTTTTGAAATGGAGTGGTTTAGGCTATGCTTTTGAGAACATGTGGTTTTGAAAAAACCAAGTAATCTACAGTATAGACTTTTGCTCAAGAGGTCACCCCCAGTGAAGGAATCTCGGCTCTTGCTTCCTGGAATGAGGTGCTGAATATTCACAACTGAATACCAGTATGCAAAGCGAATGAATATAACTATAGTTTTTCAAAATTTGTTCCAACAACATCATTTAGGTTTCTTATCTTGCATTAATTAAAATTAATGCGGTCCCATTAGTAAATCCTATCACACCAAAAAAAGAACGAAAATACAATGTACGTATATACCATCCGCATTTGCCATGGGGCCCCGTCATCACCCGTAAGGTTACTTAACTAACGATAGAGCGGGGGCTGGATTTGCGCGGGTGTAAAACATATACAACATCTACTAGTATATATATAAATATATATAACATTCATCCCTGGCATGATAGCAGTCAACAGCACAAAATCTCACCAAGCAACACAGAAAGGTGGATAATCTTGGAGCCCAGGGTTTCATTTGAGCCGCAAATGAGACCCGACGTTCCTGGTCGTATGGATAGCCTGTGCAATGTAAACCTAAACCCCTACGAGCGCAGCAAGTTACCCGCCAATCCTAGAAGAGAGGCAACCCCCATCATCAAAGTGAATGGGCCACCCAGTACTTCACGGGACCCGGTAACTTGAGCGCTCCTCCATGGGTCATCACTATACCCCCTACGAGTGCGGCAAATAGCTCGCCAATTCTTGAGTGAAGCCCCCTCCGTCTCAACGCCATGAGATGCGGGCTTGTTTCGCTCTAGAACCCGGCTATTCGTACACACCATCTTGGGGTAATCCTAGTATAGAAAATAAAAAATATATGTACAAGGTGACATCGACCTCAACCCGGTCATGCCCTAATGAAATAATATACAACACGGCAGAGATGGCTATTCACATGTCGGACGCTCGTCCCGCAATAACAAATGTACAAATGAATATAAACTATACTAAATCATTGCACCACCGGCTATCCACTACGACAATCCAACCATAATATCATCACAATCACAGAACATCAACGTGAATGCCATGTTCACAAACTCGTCTAAAAGGACATATAGCAGATAGACGGGTTTACCGATCAAATGACATTCACGGTCACAGATGTTAATCTAAGTACTGATAACTATTAAACAGTTGTTAAAATATCGACTTCGAAATACTCCGTAATGCCCCAAAACTCAAGATAACTGAAAAATCATTCTGGGAAAAAACAAACATATCCTGGAACCCTAAATCCAAGAGTTAGAGAGAACCAAACAAAAAAGACTCGATTCCACAACACCAAAACCGGGGAAGCCGTTTTTTTTTCATGTTTGGCTGGCCAAATAAAGGTGGAATCATCTCATTTTTGTTCTGTGTTCATCTCATAGCCAAAAGAGCACTATGCACTTTTTTAAAAAAATTTTAGAGGCCTTTTAAAAATTGACAGAAACATGAATTCAAGGTTTCATATTTTGGAGTTATTTCTGTTTCGTTGTTTTAAACATTGTTTAAAATGCTAGTATAGGTTTTATGGGGTGGCACTGATACCATGTTGGGTTACCTTAACGCCCTAGCCATAGAACGTGGCGGTTTGCGGAACAAAATTTTTTCTACGAGTTTAAAAACGACGCTAAGTTAACCCAATAAAACCCGGATCTTTCCATAAACCTATCTAGCAAAACTAATAGAGCTAACTACTATGAAGGATGTTTCACAAAATGATCCAAGTCCTTCATGTTAGTTATATGTATGCTTTAGAGGCCATTACTGTACATACGATGTATATTGTAGTGGATGCTTGGACATATATATGGAGGACTTTCTTGCTTGACATGATAGTATACTATCTGGTTGCTCTTTATCTTAACATGTACACTGATTGCCTCTATGTTACATGTTGATAAAGCGCTTAGGATGAGTACTTGACTACCAGGATTATGATGCAGATTATACTAGTAGGGACAGTGTAGTCGCTAAGTACATCCTTCAAATGTTCCTAGTCGTAGGAGTATCGAGACAGGTGTTCATATTAGATTTTTGCATTTTTATACCGCCCATTCTTAATCACATTGCATATAAGTAGGTACTTTTGATCCATGTCTGCTAAATAGTTGCAGGTTACAGGTTCTCGCTCTTTACAGTGAAATTCATGAAAAGTCGCAACAAATGTAGGATGACGACCAACAAATAGAGAAATACGGGTTTCCGCACATTATACGTATAATGCCGCCCACCAGTTCAAGGAACAAATGGAAAATCATTGAGCATTTCAATGCACAAAGCACAAGGGCAGCACAAGATCCAAGACTTCAAACATGGAGCTCAAGGCAAAAGTCCACTGTTGAATATCTGGAAAAGAACTGAAGAGCTTTTGAGAAACCAAGTGTGCCAAACAGAAGACAAAAATAACATGAAGAAACCCTGGAAAAATGAACCACCAAAACCATTAAATGGCCGCGGAACCGCGGACAAACTGGCACATCTGCCGCGGTTCCGCGGCCGTGCTCTGCACGTGTCGGTGGGGTGTCGGAGCTTTGACTCGGTTTTTGGGATAGTTTTTTAATTTCGTGTATGGATCAGAATGTAAACCTAGGGATTTCCTATCTATAAATAGGAGAGCTCAAAGCCAAATTAGGGGTGCCTCTTTTAGGGTGCCTTTCTTAGGATGCCTCTTTTTAATTTTTAGATCTAAATTTTAATTCCAATTGTAATGCTTTGTTGAGAGGTCATCAATAAAGTAAGTTTTATTTTTTTATCTCGCATTCTTTTTATCTGAATTTTAATTCCTGCAATTTTTTATCTGTTCTTTTATTATCTGCAATTTAGTTCATTTATTAAAATAGAAAAAATGAATTTTATTGTTATCTTCCTAATGAGTGAGTAATTCCTCACTTATTAGGGATAGGAGAGGGAAGATTTGAGAGAAGGAAATCTCTCTCACTCCTTTCTTTGCCTAAATAATTTTAATTAAGGACTCTCTTTATATCAACCATAATCCGCTCAATACGGCACCCTATCCTACATGATAGCGGTGATTTCCTAGTTAGACCGGTTGTGGTTGAATTAACCGGAGGTTAGGGCTAAGAGCTAAGAACGGACGGACAGGGATCAAAAGGAAGAAACTAAGTTTCTTCCCAGTCATGCCAATTCCCGTTGTTGACTATTAACCTAACACCTATATTCTTAATTAGGGCATTGAAAGAAGTGAGAAGAATCCCTATTTCGAACTAACCTTATCCTAACCCTAGCAAGCCTTTTTATCAACTTATTCTCATTCTTAGATCTTAAAACAAAACCCTACCAAAGTTAGGACTTAACTCGTTAGAACATAAAGAAAATGATTCCTTCTCCCTGTGGATCGACCCGTACTCAACCGGCTAGCTATCAAGCGACACCGTCTTGATTGCGGTAAAATTAAGACACAGAAAAACTCTATCAATCAACAGGGCATCGATATACTAGAGTAGACTAGTGTGTAGCTTGTCGACCCATGTATGTGGGCGATGGTGATCCCATATCCATTGGTGTTTGACATCAGAGATAGTATACGAGTGCTCTGTGGAGACTGGGTACACTGAACGGACTTGCCGAGAACTCCTAAATGGTATTATACCTATCGTCAGATAGCAGTTCTCTGGTGACACTGGTACAAGTTAGTCAGTAGACCCGAGATCGTCATAGAGTCTTATGTGGTTCCCACTGTGCTTTGATTTCCACCATACCACCTTCAAGGTAACGTGCAAAACGGTGGCTTTTGGGTACAGTCCCGAATCAAATTTAGGCAATGAGCGATAGTAGAGGTTTCGTCTTTCCCGGTATTGGGGGTTGATGTTGCCATGTGCTTTATTAGCTATAACAGGAAGTCCCTGGCCAGGGCTGCTTCAGAGATATACTGGTAAGTGTTATCAGTAGTTTCTCGACCCGTTATGAGCCTCACATCGGCACGACTTATCGAGTTACTAGGGTTTAATGTTTGAAAGGTTCCTAGGCATCCTATAGAGGTCTCACGAGGCATCGAACATGCCAATTTCAAAAATTATGGGTGCCGAGAAACCCTAATACGGATCGTCGGCTAGAACTCTAGGCAAAACAAGAATCTAGTTAACTACTTAACTAAAAGTTAGATGCTACAACCTTTATAGATCCGGTTACCCTCTTCCTTGGCTCCACGAAGGCATGCTCTCGCTGTCCATCTCGATTCCCAAACTCGAACGTTGGCTTCATCGAAGAATTGGGCGGACTAGGTCGTCGGCTTCGTGCCGAAGATGATCTACGTCGAGGCATCACAAGTTCAAGCTCCGACTTCACCAAGTTGTGAAACTTGTGAAGAAAACACGCAAAAAAACTTGGCAAGAGGTAGAGGGTGAAGAAATAGGAGGTGGGTTCACTTTAGAATTGGATTTCTCTCACTAGAACTCAAGTTGCCATTGATGACATCAAGGTTTCTATCTTGAAGATGAAGAAGAAGAAGAAGCTAGTTTATGATAAGTTATTGAAAATAAAAAGAAAAATGCATACTTATCATAATCTAACATGGGTTAAGTCTAGAGAATAAACCATGGTCATTTGGAGAGTTAGGGTTAAGCATGAGGACAAGAATGGTTGAAAAAGTCAAGGCTTCATGAAGCTTCAACTAATGACAAAAGAAAGCCACCATTCTAATTAAATCATTTCCAAATAATTAAATGAACAAATAAATAAATAAATGAATATGCAAAACCCTAATTATCAAATTAACCATGGTTTAATTCTATATACTTAACTAAATAATCAAGTATCATCAAACATGATACAAATATGTACACAAAAGTATATCACATATACAACTTGCACATCAAGTGAGAAAATCCATATAAAGTGAACCAATACTAGTTAATGCAAAGTAATATATCGAATATATAATTATACATTAAATCATTAAATCAACATTTGATTCAATGATCCGGTCATGTCGCACATAACCGACTAGTATTCAATGTATCGATTTATCGAATCAATAATTCGATAACTAGGTCATATCGAATATAACCAATCGAAACATTTATCACGAGAATGAAATGCGGTATCACATACGCGCATTATTCTCCGTCCCGCACATATCTCATATGCGCTCCTATTTCGTTTCGCTTGAGCTAGGAAACCTCTGTGTAGGACTCTAAAGACTCGTCAATACGCCGGTAGCAGATGATGATCATATCAAGCACCGACAAGACGCAAGCAGTCTGCTAAACGTAACGGCCATCCAGGTATTGAGCGATCAGAAGATCGACAAGCTAGCCCGCTCACACTCCTGTGAATCCAACCAGTAACACTTACCGTACAGTCCGGTCTGTTCGTCTGATACGTCGCATATCAAGTCTAGGGGTGGTAAACGTCAGACCCCAATAACCGATAAGTCGTGCCGATGTGAGGCTCATAACGGGTCGAGAAACTACTGGTAACACTTACCAGCAAATCTCTGATCAGCCCTGGCCAGGGACTTCCCTGTTACGGCCAATCGAGCACAGCGCAACATCAACCCCCAATACCGGGAGAGACGAAACCCCTCCTATCGATCATTGCCTCCATGTGACTCGGGGCTGTACCCAAAGACCACCGTTTTGCACGCCCTCATGGATGTGGTAAGGTGGAGATCAAAGCACAGTGGGAATCACACAAGACTCTATGACGATCTCGGGTCTACAGACTAACCTGTACAAGTGTCACCTGAGAACTGCCATCTGACGTGAGGTATAATACCATCTAGGAGTTCTCGGTGAGTCCGTCCAGTGTACCCAGTCTCCACTGAGCACCCGTACACCATATCTGATGTCAAACACCAATGGATATGGGATCATCCATCGCCCATCTCATGGGTCGAGAAGCGTATACACTAGTCTACACTGGTATATCGATGCCCCGTCTCGATACACCCACGACTAGGGACCTTGAAGGATGTACTTATGGACTACCATGTCCCCACTAGTATGATCTGCATCATAGTCCAGGCAGTCAAGTACACATCCTAAGGGCTTTACCAACATGTAACTATAAGACAATTTAAAGAGATAAGTGTACATGTTAAGATAAAGGGTAACCAGATAGCATACTATCATATCGAGCAAGAAAGTCATCTCTATATATGTCCAAGCATCCAATATAATATACATCATCTGTACAATACTGGCCTCTAGGGCATACATACAACTAACAACCTCCTACTTGCACTAGGGCCAGCTGCTGTAGTATCGCATACCGAGCATCCCGAAGAGTCTCTCAAACTGTGTCTGGAGAATGGCCTTCGTGAGTGGATCAGCCGTGTTGTTCTTCGTGTCAACCCTCCTGACCTCGATCTCCCGGCGATCAACTATCTCCCGGATCAGGTGATACCGCCTCAGAATATGCCTGGATCGCTGATGGGACCTGGGTTCCTTGGCCAAAGCCACCGCTCCATTGTTATCGCAATACAAAGGTATTGGACGCTCAATGGATGGAACCACTCCAAGTTCAGTAATGAACTTCATGGAACCACTCCAAGTTCAGTAATGAACTTCTTGATCCAGACAGCCTCTTTGGCAGCATCGTTGGCAGCGATGTATTCAGCCTCCATCGTCGAGTCTGCCACGGTTTCCTGCTTGGAACTCTTCCAGCTAACCGCCCCTTCGTAAAGGGTAAAGACAAAGCCCGACTGCGACTTAGAGTCGTCCTTATCACTCTGGAAGCTCGAATCGGTAAAGGACTCCACTTGGAGTTCTCCATTACCATACACCAAGAACATATCTCTAGTCCTTCGTAAGTACTTGAGAATGCTCTTCACAGCTGTCCAGTGACTCTCTCCAGGATCAGCTTGATACCAGCTCACTACACTTAGTGAGTATGCTACATCGGGTCTGGTACATAGCATCGCATACATGATAGAGCCTACTGCCGAAGCATAGGGTATCCCTTGCATGCGAGCTCTCTCCAAATCAGTCTTGGGAGACATCTCTTTGGAGAGAGTGACTCCAGAGATCGTGGGCAAGTTCCCACGCTTGGACTCTTCCATACTAAACCTCTTTAGTATGGTGTCAATGTACCTGGAATGGGACAATCCCAAAATCCGTTTGGATCTATCTCCATAGATCCTAATTCCCAATATGCAGGAGGCATCACCAAGATCTTTCATTGAGAATCTTTGTGATAAGAAGAGCTTGACCGATTGCAGCATAGGAATATCATTTCCTATCAAGAGTATGTCGTCCACATACAATACGAGGAAGACAACCTTACTCTCTGCCACCTTCTTGTAGATACAAGGTTCATCTGGATTTTTGACGAAATCAAACTCTTTGATAACGACGTCAAAGCAGATGTTCCAACTCCGCGATGCTTGCTTTAATCCATAAATGGATTTAAGCAGCTTGCACACCTTTCCGCTGCTCCCACTGTCTATGAAGCCCTCCGGCTGAGTCATGTACACGCACTCTTCTAAATCACCATTTAGAAAGGCGGTCTTAACATCCATTTGCCAGATTTCGTAATCATGATAAGCAGCGATGGCAAGCATGGTCCAGATGGATTTAAACATAGCCACTGGTGAAAAGGTTTCGTCATAGTCCACACCTGGTCTTTGACGAAAACCCTTTGCTACAAGTCTAGCTTTGAAAGTCTCCACTTTCCCATCTACACCAAGTTTCATCTTGAAGATCCACTTGCTTCCAATGGGTTTTACCCCTTCAGGAGCAACGTCCAAAGTCCATACTTTGTTGGTGTACATGGATTCCATCTCGGACCGCATAGCATCCAGCCATTTCACTGAGTCCCCACTCGTGATGGCCTGCTCGAAGCTAGTTGGGTCATCATCCTCCATGATGCAATCCTCGCTTCCACCATCCATAAGAAAACCGTAGTATCTCTCAGGTTGCCGAGGAACCCTACTAGATCGGCGGAGAGGCTGAGGTTCATTGGGAGCTACTGTATCCTCTAGTTCCACTAAATCTTCAGTTGTAGTTTGTGTTGCTGGAACCTCTTCCAGCTCTACCTCATCGCCACTAATTTCTTTTGCAAGAAATTCCTTTTCTAAAAAGATGGCATGTTGAGCAACAAACACCTTTTGTTGTTCACTCTGGTAGAATAGATATCCATACGAATTTCTTGGATATCCTACAAACTTACAAAAAACTGATCGTGCCTCGAGTTTGTCCGGGTTTTGCTTTTTAACATAAGCCGGACAACCCCATATCTTAACTCTTTTAAGAGATGGTCTCTTTCCATTCCATATCTCATATAGAGTGGTATGCACAGATTTAGTTGGAACTCTATTCAATAGGTATATGGCTGTCTCCAGCGCATATCCCCAGAAGGAAATAGGTAACTCAGCTGTGCTCATCATAGAGCGCACCATATCTAATAGGGTGCGGTTCCTCCGTTCTGATACACCGTTGTGCTGTGGTGTATATGGAGGAGTCAGCTGAGAGAGAATCCCATTCTCTTTTAGGAAGTCTAGGAATTCATTGCTTAAGTATTCTCCTCCTCGATCAGATCGTAGGATTTTAATACTTTTTCCGGTTTGGTTCTCAACTTCTTATTTATAATCCCTAAATTTCTCAAAAGCTTCTGATTTGTTTTTCATCAGGAACACATACCCGAACCTAGAGAGATCGTCAGTGAATGTAATGAAGTATGAAGAACCATCCCTGGCATGTGTAGACATTGGACCGCATACATCACTATGTATAAGTCCCAAAAGTTCGGTAACTCTTTCTCCGTGTCCCGTAAACGGAGTTTTGGTCATCTTGCCTTTGAGACATGACTGGCAAGTGTCATAAGATGAAAATTCAAACGGATTTAAATATCCATCTTTATGCAACTTAGCTAGTCGTGTCGCATTGATGTGGCCCAGTCTACAATGCCACAAGAAGGATTCGTTGAGTTCAGAACTCTTCCTCTTGTGTGTGTTTGTTATGCTTAGAACTGTTGATTGATTTAGAATATAAATGCCATTGCAGAACGTGCCTGATCCAACCAACTTTTGGTTACGGAAAATGTTCATAACATTGTCCTGTAATACAAAATTATATCCCTCTTTACTCAATAAAGAAACTAATATAATGTTGCATATCAGGTTCGGCATGTAATAGCATTCGTTCAGAACCAATGTATTACCAGTTGGTAATAGAAGGTGATATTCCCCGACAGTCTTAGCTGCAACAATTGCACCATTTCCGACTCTTATGTATTTATCACCTTCTCCAAGTTCTCTACCTTTCCTTAGCCCATTTGTCTGATTACATATATGGGATCCTGACCCGGTATCCAATACCCAGGACGTAGAGCAAATGGAGAAACAGTTCTCTGTAACGAACACACCCGAAGAAAATGCATCATCATGTACTTTCTTCATTCGGGTGGCATGGGAATCCTGGTATTCCCCTATATCCTGTTCATTCCTATAACTCTTATAAGAAAGAACGGAACCAACGTTCCCCAGCACAGTATAACATGCGGGTTCGGTCAATACATCCATATTATTATCTTCATTAGGGCATGAAATGGTCGCTACCTGGAGAGAGAGAGAAGAAAACACTTTAGCGTATGCTCGTGCAAGATCAGATTGGTTATTATCTTATCTAATCAGGATGGCTCCCACTGCTTTTTATCAAATCTTCCTTCAAACCCTAAAAGGAAAGACTAGCCGGGATTAATTACACACTACAAGTTCGCCAATCTTTCAGCCAGGCCAGTGTCGGTACTTTGAGGGAGGTCCCCCGTGCTTTCGTACGAACCTAATTAATGTAAACCTCGTTTTCCCAGAGGCGTAACCCCGTTGACACCTTTCTAGACACCTACTTGATCAGCAAATTGCAATGTGTAAAACTCTCCCAGGAGTAACTCTTACTCGCAGTGGGTATCGGGATCCAACTATCTCATAGAAGGTATGCAATCTCATTGCAAATTTCAACACTTGAAATTCCCGATAATGCTTTTGCCCCTAGCAACTTATGACCTTGGCTAAGGTCAACAAATCATAAGCGCTAGTCAAGTTCAACCCGTCATTTCCTGATTGAATCAAACCTACCCGTACGACCCTTGGCTAAGGTCAACAAAGTCGCACGACTACCCTAACTCAATCACATCTCATGTTTTAGCAGATAAATACTAATTAGCTACCGTACACCACGCCTTGGCTAAGGTCAACAAACGAAGCACGAATACTAACTAGTCTCTATCTGAAATGACGGAGGGCTACGCAGGTTTTTCTGAAAACCTATTGCGTAATGAACTTGATATCGTTATAGAATCAAATGAAGTTTTTGAAATGGAGTGATTTTGAGGCTTTTCTAGTTTTGCTAAAGGAGTCACTCCCGGTGAAGGGATCTCGGTCCTTTCCTCGTCGAATGAGGTGCGGGATATATCATATATATCACTGTGCAAAGCAAAAACCCAAAAGCAGTCAAAAGCAAACCAAGTGTGTAGCATCTGCCAGTTATTGCTAAAGGAGTCACTCCCGGTGAAGGGATCTCGGTCCTTTCCTCATCGAATAAGGTGCAGGGTATATCATATATACCGCTATGCAAAGCAAGAACTGTAGCTACCTGTTTTGTTTTAAAATTTGATTCTACAACATCTTAGGTTTCTTCTCTTTCATTAATCACATTAATGAAGTCCCATCATTTAAGTACCTAAACATCACAGATAGATATGACGTACACTTATGCCAACCGCATTCGCCTCGATGTCCCCTCGTGCACTGTTAGGTTAGGTAACTAACGACAGAGCAGGGCAGGGCTAGCGCGGGTGTAAAACATAAGTAACGTCTATATAATATATCTTATATACTATATACTATATCCATCATAGAACATCACATGATCACATCACAGATATCGCAGCAGAAGAAACATATGAAATATTGGATATACTAGGACGTCCGTGTTTTCAATACGAGCCAGTATAAAACACGGATTCCACGGTCGTGATGAATAGCCAATCCCACACCCCTAGACCCCTACGAGAGCGGCAAGCAACCCTGCCAATTCTAGGGTTAGGAGACCCGGACTCGACTCCTCGAGTTGGTCTCCCACTGGACCCTAGAACCCGGTTACTTGTGCTCCCCTCCTTGGGTCTATCGTAATGCGGAAAAGTAAATAATATACAAGAGGTGACATCTTCCGCTACCTGGAAGTGCCCCAAATAAAAGAATATTACATACAAGTTTTTACATGAATGAAAATGAAAAACACTCATCTCACATAAAAACCCCCGGCTATTCGAACACGACGATCCAATATAACATATCCAGCAACACATAACATCACATGTCATCAACGTAAGTAAATATGTCCATCCCAATTGTCGTTGACATATAGCAACGAAACCGGCGATATCACATATTACACTTACGGTCACAGAAAAGAAAGTGTAAAACTACAACAATTGGAATCCGCAACTTCTTTAGACATCGCATGCCTAATCAAATGAAATACTTAGACATCACATACCTAACAGATATAAATCCCGCATTTTAGTCTCATTATCGAAAACTCTTTTCAATATCATGTGGGACTAAACTGCTAGATTTATAACATTCATTCAGTTATCTCATAACTGTTTGTGAATTCCAATTATCGTATCACATTCCAGATAAACAGAAAATGTTAAACTTTCCGATCGAACAGTCGAATACCCAACTTTTCCCGATACAGCTTAACACATGAAATAAGTCTAACAACATTCAGTTCGTGCCTCAGTACCAACGGTCCAGCCGTAGAAGGGTCAAGCCAACGCCTCACATATGGCATGCCGGCAGTTCAAGACGGTCACATAATCGAGTTAAGGTTTGTTGTCTTCTAGAGGGTCCATCGCGTTACTTGCACTACTTAGAATGTCGTTAAACTACGGAAAAATCCAACACTTGGAAATTTCCCGACAGGGGAAAAATTGGGTATTTATATTCGGTCGAACTTTTTAACATATTCAAAAAATTATCCGGAAAAACACAAAGACGAAATTTGATAATCCGATCGAAACTTTGATTCCCAATAGTACCCCAGAATACTCTTCTGTAGAGTCACAACAAAAATATCCCAGAAAATATAGCATTAAATTATATGAGTTACTGTGCAGAAATCGTCATACAAGGGAACAGTAAGGCCGCGGAACCGCCGCAGCATGCATAGCACGTGCCGCGGTTCCGCAGTGGAAAAGTAGACTTAGGCCCTCGTATTTCACAGTAATTCAAATAACACCCTGCTTGATTTTCTGCAAATTTTTAATTGACAAAAATCCCATTTTTTAGAAAAAGTCCAGAGAGCTATTTTAGGGTTAGGTTTTCGGTTCGCCCGGCTTTCAAACTCCGTCTAGACTTCGCCTAAGGCTCTAGCTAGGCTCTGATACCAGTGAAAGGTTCCTAGGCACCCTATAGAGGTCTCACGAGGCATCGAACATGCCAATTTCAAAAATATGGGTGCCGAGAAACCCTAATACGGATCGTCGGCTAGAACTCTAGGCAAAACAAGAATCTAGTTAACTACTTAACTAAAAGTTAGATGCTACAACCTTTGTAGATCCGGTTACCCTCTTCCTTGGCTCCACGAAGGCATGCTCTCGCTGTCCTTCTCGATTCCCAAACTCGAACGTTGGCTTCATCGAAGAATTGGGCGGACTAGGTCGTCGGCTTCGTGCCGAAGATGATCTACGTCGAGGCATCACAAGTTCAAGCTCCGACTTCACCAAGTTGTGAAACTTGTGAAGAAAACACCCAAAACAACTTGGCAAGAGGTAGAGGGTGAAGAAATAGGAGGTGGGTTCACTTTAGAATTGGATTTCTCTCACTAGAACTCAAGTTGCCATTGATGGCATCAAGGTTTCTATCTTGAAGATGAAGAAGAAGAAGAAGCTAGTTTATGATAAGTTATTGAAAATAAAAAGAAAAATTCATACTTATCATAATCTAACATGGGTTAAGTGTAGAGAATAAACCCTGGTCATTTGGAGAGTTAGGGTTAAGCATGAGGACAAGAATGGTTGAAAAAGTCAAGGCTTCATGAAGCTTCAACTAATGACAAAAGAAAGCCACCATTCTAATTAAATCATTTCTAAATAAATAAATGAACAAATAAATAAGTAAATGAATATGCATAACCCTAATTATCAAATTAACCATGGTTTAATTCTATATACTTAACTAAATAATCAAGTATCATCAAACATGATACAAATATGTGCACAAAAGTATATCACATATACAACTTGCATATCAAGTGAGAAAATCCATATAAAGTGAACCAATACTAGTTAATGCAAAGTAATATATCAAATATATAATTATACATTAAATCATTAAATCAACATTTGATTCAATGATCCGGTCATGTCGCACATAACCGACTAGTATTCAATGTATCGATTTATCGAATCAATGATTCGATAACTAGGTCATATCGAATATAACCAATCGAAATATTTATCGCGAGAATGAAATGGGTATCACATACGCGCATTATTCTCGGTCCCGCACATATCTCATATGCGCTCCTATTTCGTTTCGCTTGAGCCAAGAAACCTCTGTGTAGGACTCTAAAGACTCGTCAATACGCTGGTAGCAGATGATGATCATATCAAGCACCCACAAGCCGCAAGCGGTCTGCTAAATGTAACGGCCATCCAGGTATTGAGCGATCAGAAGATCGACGAGCTATCCCGCTCACACTCCTGTGAATCCAACCAGTAACACTTACCGTACAGTCCGGTCTGTTCGTTTGATACGTCGCATATCAAGTCTAGGGGTGGTAAACGTCAGACCCCAATAACCGATAAGTCGTGCTGATGTGAGGCTCATAACGGGTCGAGAAACTACTGGTAACACTTACCAGCAAATCTCTGATCAGCCCTGGCCAGGGACTTCCCTGTTACGGCCAATCGAGCACAGCGCAACATCAACCCCCAATACCGGGAGAGACGAAACCCCTCCTATCGCTCATTGCCTCCATGTGACTCGGGACTGTATCCAAAGACCACCGTTTTGCACGCCCTCATGGACGTGGTAAGGTGGAGATCAAAGCACAGTCGGAATCACACAAGACTCTATGACGATCTCGGGTCTACAGACTAACCTGTATAAGTGTCACCTGAGAACTGCCATCTGACGTGAGGTATAATACCATCTGGGAGTTCTCGCCGAGTCCGTCCAGTGTACCCAGTCTCCACTGAGCACCCGTACACCATCTTTGATGTCAAACACCACTGGATATGGGATCATCCATCGCCCATCTCATGGGTCGAGAAGCGTATACGCTAGTCTACACTGGTATATCGATGCCCCGTCTCGATACACCCACCACTAGGGACCTTGAAGGATGTACTTATGGACTACCATGTCCCCACTAGTATGATCTGCATCATAGTCCAGGCAGTCAAGTACACATCCTAAGGGCTTTACCAACATGTAACTATAAGACAGTTTAAAGAGACAAGTGTACATATTAAGATAAAGAGTAACCATATAGCATACTATCATATCGAGCAAGAAAGTCATCTCTATATATGTCCAAGCATCCAATATAATATATATCATCTGTACAATACTGGCCTCTAGGGCATACATACAACTAACAACGTTTACAACCCCTAGACGAGATATGCGACATATCAGACGAAGAGACCGGACTGTACGGTAGTGTTACTGATTGGATTCGCAGGAGTGTGAGCAGCCTTGCTTGTTGATCTTCTGATCGCTCAATACCTGGGTGGCCGTTACGTTTAGCAGACCGCTTGCGGCTTGTGGGTGTTTGATATGATCATTACCTACTGCAGGCGTATTGACGGGTCTTTAGAGTCCTGCACAAAGGTTTGCTGGCTCAAGCGAAACGGAGTAGGAGCACATATGTGATATGTGCGAGACCGAGATTAATACGATATGTGATACCGTATTTTATTCTCGCGATTTGTGACATAGGTCAGTTATATGTGATATAGCCGGGTTATCGGATCAAGTGTTGATTCGATAAGTTGTTGCATTAGATATTAGTCGGTTATATATGATATAGCAGGATTATTAAGTCAAATGTTGATTTATTAATCCAATGTATAATTATATATTTGATATATTAATTTACATCGACTAGTTTTTTCTCACTTAAGATTTCTTTTCTCACTTTGTTTGTGCACATTATATATATGCGATATATGCAAGTATACATTATTTTGTATCATGTTTGATGATACATGCAACTTGGGTTTGTGTATGACTTACACCATGCTTGGTTTAATCATAGGGTTTTTAATGGATTAATTAATTCTAAAACTAAATGAATTTGTCATGGCACATAAGCTTGTAGAAGCTTGTAGATCATTGAGTAAGTCTTCAAGTTTTGTTCTACCTAAGATATTTGTTAACCCTACCAATTAACCTAGCTTTGGTTAAGTCTCTACAAAGGTTAAGTATATGATACTTAATTCACCCATGATTGCTTCACTCTCTTATGAGTTCATTCTTCTTCTTCCTCAAAGCTTTCTAGCTTCAATGGAGATGTGAGAAAAAAATGTGAGAAAATCAATTCTAAAGTGAGACAACTTCCTACTTTATCATCGTTTACTACTTTCCATTTAGTATAGGGTGTTTGCTTCACTAATTTCACAATTAGTGAAGAGATAGCTTCGGTTAGTGTCTCCTCGACGTAGATCATCTTCGGCCTCGAAGACTTCGATGCAAGCATATTCATTTCTTCATAGGAGCCTCTCAAGAGTCCGGGACAACATGATCGCAGCGAAGCGACTACTACATGGAGCTAATAAAGTGAAGGACCGGTCTACAAAGGTTGTATTCCTTGTTCACTTTACTTGCAAAGTTGTTTGCATTTCATTTCGTCGGATTTCTAGTTTACGATTCTAGGGTTAGGGTTAGCTAGAACGGTAAAATTTTAATTTGGGATGGAAGATGCCTCCCGAAACCTTGCTTCCATGCTAGGCAACCCTACAGTGGTATCAGAGCCATGCTAGAAAACTATACGGATTTTGTTAAGATTACGAAACCGAAATACTCTGAAACTTGCAACACCAAAAATTGGTTTCTGTCGATTTTAAAAACTCCTTTAAAATTTTTTTAAACAACTGCAGAGTGATATATAGGATATATCATGAACACCATGGAAATTTCAAGGAGATTGCTCAGATTTTGGCCGCGGACAATGAGGTTGTGGTCGGCCATGTAATGCAGTTTGGTCTTGAAATTTTCATTATGGTCCAGGACTTGGGTTTTGGTGTTTCAGGTGTTGTTTGTTTTTGCTAATTTTGCATGTGATGTGAACTTACGCAATAAGCAATTCGGAGTGTTTCGTATTCGTAGTTTTAAGATTGTTTCGGGTATTCACATGTTGTCTAGGAGAAGTTAAAAAGTTCAATCGAATGTCAAAAACCTATTTTTCCAAGTTTAACGTATTCGGAAAAACATGCACGTAATTCTGTGAACCCTCTAAAAGAATGAAACCCTAACTTGACTTTTTGGATCGCAGAACTGCGGTCATACCATAGGGTTTGCCGCAGTTCCGTGGTGACATGAGTGAGACTTGGGTATGCCCTTCTACAGCTGGTGCATAGGTACCGTGACATGTTCTGGGTATTATTGAACTGTGCTCAAGTGTTGAGCTGTCGGGAAATTGTGGGACTTTGAGGAATCGATTGAAAAGTTTAACATCGTCTAGGTATACTTGGAATCAAAACTAATTTGAATTTTAAAAATCTAGCAGTTTAGTCTCAAATGATCGGTTGCCACGGGATTTTGATGTGATCAAAAGTCCGTCGCAATCACGTAGTGTACGCGGATACTCGCCAGGTAAAATTACTAAATATCCATGCCCCATAGCCCCGACCAAGTGACTATAGGAGAACCCCGTTGCCAAAAGCATTCGTACGGGTGCTCGCGGCAGCGGTGTTCCGCCTTAGTGCACTTCGTCGACGGCATCGGGGGTGCGGCCGTCTACTAAAGTTTCCGACGAGCATTCGATCAGCTTATCGGGAATCAAGCTGAATTACCCGACAGGTTATTGGAAAGCGTTTTTAATATCGAGACTAAAATGCGGGGTTTATAATTATTAGGCATGCGATATCTATGGAATTCATTTAGTTAGGCATGAAATCCAAAGTATGTGATATTTCGGGTTTATGATGTCTAAGGTGGTTGCGGATTCCAACTATTGTAGTTTTTCACTTTCTTTTCTGCGACCGTAAGTGTAATATGTGGTGTATCGCTGGTTTCGTTGCTATAGGTCAACGACAATTGGGATACACATATTTACTTACGTCGATAACATGTGATGTTCTGTATTGATGGGATATGTTATATTGGATCGTCGTGTTTGAATAGCAGGGGGTTTTATATGAGATGAGAGTTTTTCATTTTCATTCATGTAAAATTCATTGTATGCAATATTCTTTTATTGGGGCACTTCCGGGTTGAGAAAGATGTCACCGTTGATGTATATTATTTACTTTTCCGCATTAGGATAGACCCAAGGCGGGGAGCAAAAGTAGCCGGGTTCTAGGGTCCAGTGGGAGACCATCTCGAGGAGTCGAGACTGGGTCTCCTAACTCTAGAATTGCTAGGGTTGCTTGCTACTCTTGTAGGGGTCTAGGGATGTGGGTTTGGCTATTGATCACGACCGTGGAATCCGTGTTTTATATAGGCTTAAAATAAAACCCGGATATCCTAGTATAAAATATTTTATATGTTGTGTTCTGCTGCGATTTATTTGTTATGTGATCACTGTATATGTTGAGATAGATACTTGATTTAGTATATGTGATATATTATATAGACGTTGCTTATGTTTTACACCCGCGCTAGCCCTACCCCGCTCTGCCGTAAGTTACCTAACCTAACGGTGCACGAGGGAACATCGAGGCGAATGCGGATGGCATAAGCGTACGTTGTGTTTATCTGTGAAGTTTAGGTAACTTAAAATGATGGACTTCATTAATGAGATTAATGAAAGAAAATAAACCTAAAGATGTTGTGGAACCGAATTTTCAAAAACAGGTAACTCCAGTTCTTACTTTGCATAATGGTATTCCTTGTAGAATATCCAGCACCTTATTCGATAAGGAAAGAGCAAAGATTCCTTCACCGGGAGTGACCTCTTTAGCAATAACTGGCAGATGCTACAACCCTCGGTTTCATCTTTTGATTGCTTTGATAGTTTTTTCTTTGCAAAGTGGTATTTGTGAAATATCCTGCACCTTATTCGATAATGAAAGAGCCGAGATCCCTTCAATGGGAGTGACCTCTTTAGCAAAAATAGTAAAAGCATAAAAAACACGCCATTTTAAATCACTCGATTCTACAACGATATCAAGTTCATTACGCAAAACGATTTCTTAAGAACCTGTCGTAGCCCTCCGTCATTTCAGATAAGTAATTCTTAGTATTCGTGCTGCGTTTGTTGACCTTAACCAAGGCGTAGTGTGTGGTAGCTAATTAGGGCTTATCTGCAAGCATATGATGTGATTGAGTTAGGGTAGTCGTGTGGCTTTGTTCACCTTAGCCAAGGCTCGCGTCGATGGGTTTAATTCAATCAAGAAATGACGGGTTGAACTTGGCTAGCACTTATGATTTGTTGACCTTAGCCAAAGTCATAAGTTGCTAGGGGAAAATATTATCGGGAATTTCAAGTGTTGAAATTTGCAATGAGATTGCATACCTTCTATAAGATAGTTGGATCCTGATTCCCATTGCGAGTAAGAGTTACTCCTGGGAGAGTTTTACACATTATAATTAGCCGATGAAGTAGGTGTCTAGAAAAGTGTTAACGGGGTTACGCCCCTGGGAAAATGAGGTTTATTTTAATTAGGTCCATGCAAAAGCACGGGGAACCTCCCTAAAAGTACCGACACTGGCCTGGCTGAAAGATTGGTGAACTTGTAGGGTGTAATTAATCCCGGCTAGTCTTTCCTTTTAGGGTTTGAAGGAAGATTTGACTAAAACAGTGGGAGCCATCCTGATTAGATAAATTAATAACCAATCTAATCTTGCAAAAGCATACGCTGAGTGTTTTCTTCTCTCTCTCTCTCCAGGTAGCGACCATATCACGCCTTAATCAAGATAATAATATGGATGTATTGACCGAACCCGCTTGTTATACTGAGCTGGGGAGCGTTAGTCACGCTCCAACTTATAATTGTTATAAGACCGAGCAAGAAATAGGGGATTACCAGGATTCCCGTGCCGCCTAAACGAAGAAAGTACATGATGATGTATCTTCTTCGAGTGTGTTCATTACCGAGAACTGTTTCTCAGTATTCTCTACGTCCTGGGTATGAGATACCGGATCAGGATCCCACATATGTAATCTGTTACATGGGCTACAGATAGGTTGAGAAGTGAGAATGGATGATAAGTTTCAAGAGTTGGAAACGGTGCAAGTGTTGCAGCCAAGGTGTTTGCAGTTATCACCCTGCATTACCAAAATACATTGATTCTGAACTAATGTTATTAGATACCGAACCTGATATACAATATCATATCAGTCTCTTTATTTAGTAAAGAAGGATATAATTTTGTATTGTTGGATAATTTTTTGATCATTTCCTATATCAAGAGTTGATCGGTGTAAGCACGTTATCTAAAAGCATATACGTTCTAAATCAAAACAGTTCTTAACGTGCAAAACACACACAAGAGGAAGAGTTCAGAAATGAACGAATCCTTCTTGAGGCATTGTAGACTAGGTCATATCATTGCGACCTGACTAGCTAAGTTACTTAAAGATGCATATTTAAATCAGTTTGAATATACATCTTGTGAAACTTGCCAGTCATGTCACAAAGATAAGATGACCATAGCTCTGTTTATTGGAAACAGAGAAAGAGTTAGTGAACTCTTGGGATTGATATATGATGATGTATGTAGGTCCCCTGTCTACACATGCCAGGACTGGTTCTTTGTACTCATTACATTCACTGATGATCTCTCAATATTCGCACATGTGTTCCTGTTGAAACACAAGTCTGAAGCTTTTTGAGAAATTCAAAGAATATAAGTTAGAAGTAGAGAACCAAAATAGGTATAAGTATTATGTCTTTTGATGTGATCAGGAAGGAGAATACTTGAGCATGGAATTCCTGGAGTATTCTAAAGGAGAATGAGATTCTCTCTCAGCATTACTCCTCCGTATACACCACAATACGTCGGTGTATCGGGGCGGAGCAATCGCACCCTATGTGATATGGTGTGCTCTATGATGAGCACTGTTGAGTTGCCTATTTCCTTTTGGGAGATATGCACTTGGGAAGCTGCATACCTATTGAATAGGGTTCCAACCAAATCAGGTGCCTAACACTGCATATGCGATATGGTACGGAAAGAGCCCATCCCTTAAGAAAGTTATGATTTGGGGTTGTCCGACCTATGTCAAAAGCAAAATCCGGACAAGCTCGAGGCAAGGTTAGTTCTATGAAATTTTGTTGGATATCCCAAGCATTCGCAAGGGGATATCTTCTACCACACCGCGGAACAAAAGATGTTTTGTTTCTCAGCATGCCACCTTTTGGAAAGGGAATTTCTTATGAAGAAATTAGTGGTCATGAGGTAGAACTGGAAGGAGTTCCAGCCATATAAACTACAGCTGATGATTTGGAAGAACCGGAGGATTCAATAGTTCCCAACGAACCTCAGCCTCTCCGCCGATCTAGTAGGGTTCCTCATCCACTTGAGAGATACTTTGGTTTCTCTATGGCAGTGGGAGCGAGGATGGCATCATGAGATGATGACCCAACTAGTTTCAAGCATGCCATCAAGAGTGGGGACTCTGTAAGAATGGCTGGATGCTAAGCGATCTGAGATGGAATCCATTTACACCAACAAAGTATGGACTTTGGTTGTTTTATCTTAAGGGTTAAATTCCCATCAGAAGAAAGTATATCTTGAGAAGATTACTTAGTGTACATGGAATGTTAGAGACTTTCAATGCTAAGACTAGTTGTAAAAGGTTCTCATCATCAACCAGGTGTGGATAATGATGAAACTTTTTCTAGTGCCTATGCATAAGTCCATCCGGATCCTACTTTCCATTGCTACAGACCATGACTACGATATCTGGCGGTTGGGTGTCATGACTTCTTTTCTAAATAGTGATTTGGAAGAGAGAGTCTATAAGTACACAGCCAGAGGGCTTCATAGACAGTGAGAGCAGCGGAAACGTGTGAAAGTTGCTTTATGAGTTAAAGCAGGCATCGCGGAGTTGGAACATCTGTTTTGATGCGGTAGTCAAAGAGTTTGATTTCATCAAAATGGTAGATGAACCTTGTATATACAAAAGGGTAGGAGAGAGTAAGGTGGCCTTCCTTGTATTGTACATGGATGACATACTCTTGATAGAAAAAGAGTTTCATATGCTACACTCGGTCAATCTCCTCTTATCACATTGATTCTCCATATAGGATTAAGGTGATACCTCCTAAATCCTGGGTTTTGGATCTATGTGATAGATCTAAGTGGATGTTAGGATTCTCACTAGGTGTAGTGAGATGGTATCAATCAATCCTGGGGAGAATCACTGGATCGTTTCCAGGGTGGTAAGGTCGACTGAATTTCAGTCACAGGCATTGTCTTAGCCCTCAGTAGAGGGACGGTATGTTGGAAGAATTCCAAGCTAGATACCGTAGAAAAATAGACGATGAAGGCTAGATACATTGCTACCAAGGATGCTACCAATGAGGTAGTTTGGATGTATATTAGTTCATAAGATGAACTTCGTTCCTACCATTGTGTGATAATGGAGTTGTGGCTTTGCCTAGGAACCCCTGTCCTATAATTGATCCAGACATATTCTTAAGAAGTATCACCTGATCATGGAGATGGTTGATCTCCAGGGAGATCGAGGATAGGAGAGTAGACATTGAGGACAACAGGGCGGATCCACTCATAAAGGCCTTTTCCCAGCAGAGACTTTTACGGGATGGTTGAGTATGAGATACTTCAACCCCTGCTGATTGTTGGGTATGGGATGCTACATTAGATGGCCTTAGTGCAAGTGGGAGATTGTTGGTTATATGTACGCCCTAGAGGCCATTACTGTACATACGATGTATATTGTAGTGGATGCTTGGACATATATATGGAGGACTTTCTTGCTTGACATGATAGTATGCTATCTGGTTGCTCTTTATCTTAAATTGTACACTGATTGTCTCTATGTTACATGTTGATAAAGCCCTTAGGATGAGTACTTTACTACTAGGATTATGATGCAGATCATACTAGTGGGGACAGTGTAGTCACTAAGTACATCCTTCAAATGTTCCTAGTTGTAGGTGCATCGAGACAGGGCATCGATATACCAGAGTAGACTAGCGTGTAGCTTCTTGACCCATGTTGATGGGCGATAGATGATCCCATATCCATTGGTATTTGACATTAGAGATAGTATACGAGTGCTCAGTGGAGACTGGGTACACTGAACGGACTCGCCGAGAACTCCTAGATAGTATACCTATCGTCAGATAGAAGTTCTCTGGTGACACTGGTACAGGTTAGTCTGTAGACCCGAGATCGTCATGGAGTCTTATGTGGTTCCTACTGTTCTTTGATTTCCACTTTACCACATTCAAGAGAACGTGAAAAACGGTGGCTTTTGGGTATAGTCCCGAATCACATGGAGGCAATGAGCGATAGGAGGGGCTTTGTCTCTCCCGGTATTAGGGGTTGATGTTGCGCTGTGCTCGATTGGCTATAACAGGAAGTACCAGGCCAGGGCTGCTTCAGAGATATACTGGTAAGTGTTATCAGTAGTTTCTTTACCCGTTATTAGCCTCACATCGGCACGACTTATCGAGTTACTGAGGTCTGACGTTTACCACCCATAGATGAGATATGCGACATATCAGACGAAGAGACCGGACTGTACGGTAGTGTTAATGATTGGATTTGTAAGAGTGTGAGCAGTCTTGCTTGTTGATCTTCTACCCGGGTGGCCGTTATGTTTAGCAGACCGCTTGCGGCTTGTGGGTGTTTGATATGATCATCACCTACTGCCGGCGTATTAACAAGTCTTTAGAGTCCTACACAGAGGTTTCCTAGCTCAAGCGAAACAGAGTAGGAGCACAATTGTGATATGTGCGGGACCGAGATTAATACGATTTGTGATACCGTATTACATTCTCGCGATTTGTGACATAGGTCGGTTATATATGATATAACCGGATTATCGGATCAAGTGTTGATTTGATAGGTTGTTGCATTAGATATTTGTCGGTTATATATGATATAGACGGATAATTAAGTCAAGTGTTGATTTATTAATCTAATGTATAATTATATATTTGATATATTAAATTACGTTGACTAGTATTTTCTCACTTAAGATTTCTTTTCTCACTTTGTTTGTGCACATTGTACATATGTGATATATGCAAGTATACATTATTTTGTGTCATGTTTGATGATACATGCAACTTGGGTGGGTGTATGGCTTACACCATGCTTGGTTTAACCCTAGGGTTTATAATGGATTAAGTAATTCTAAAACTAAATGAATTTGTCATGGCACATAAGCATGTAGAAGCTTGTAGATCATTGACTAAGTCTTCAAGTTTTGTTTTACCTAAGATATTTGTTAACCCTACCAATTAAACTAGCTTTGGTTAAGTCACTACAAAAGTTAAGTATATGATACTAAACTCACCCATGGTTGCTTCACTCTCTCAAGAGTTCATTCTTCTTCTTCCTCAAAGCTTTCTTGCTTCAATGGAGATGTGAGAAAAAAATGTTAGAAAATCAATTCTAAAGTGAGCCCACTTCCTACTCATCATCCACTACTACTTGCCATTTAGTATAGGGTGTTTCCTTCAAGAGATAGCTTGGGGTAGTGTCTCCTCGACGTAGATCATCTTTGGCCTCGAAGACTTCGATGCAAGCATATTCATTTTTTCATAGGAGCTTCTCTAGAGTCCGGGACAACATGATCGCAGCGAAGGGACTACTACACGGAGCTAATGAAGTGAAGGACCGATCTACAAAGGTTGTATTCCTTGTTCACTTTACTTGCAAAGTTGTTTGCATTTCATTTCGTCGGATTTCTGGTATACGATTCTAGGGTTAGGGTTAGATAGAACGGCAAAATTTTAATTTGGCATGGAAGATGCCTCCCAAAATCTTGCTGCCGTGCTAGGCTACCCTATACTTCGGTCTTCTTTCCTCGTCGTTAGTTCCAAGTGACCACCTTGAACATGCTTGATCTTCTTTTCCCGCTCCATCGGTTCTCCGGGATCGAGCTTGTTCTCCGGTCCTCCTTTGTCGTAGATGATCCACCCGAGGGATGTGAACCATGGCTCTAGCTCCTAACAAAGTGTCAATAGGAGCAACTAGAGAACTTGGGTTGCTAATTAAAGTTGTCTAGGATGTAGTGTGGAGTTCTATGTGTTCTACTATCTCTATCTTGCCTCTTCACTTGTTTCTCAACTCATGAGAGGGTAGTGAAGAGGAAGATGATGAAGGTGGAGGAAATTCAAGAGAAGGGAAGATGGTGAAGCGAAAATGGGAGCTCAAGAATAATGAAGCATACAAGTGAGAGAAATTCCAACACAACGGTTTTGTGTATGAATATCTTTCAATAAACAAGTGTAGCCATGCTTCAATAGTTGTCACAAATGAATAAATAACTCATTTGTCAACTATTGAAGCCATGTCTCTCACCATTCGCCCCTCTCCTTAATTTCCCCCTCATTTCCATTTAACGATAAATGGAAAAGTCCATGATGAGGTGTCCACCTTCTAGAATGCAATCTGTAATAAAATACGGATCACAGTCTTCTGTATATACATACCTGCATTCGGATTAAAACACGAATGCCCAAAGAGATAGAATAACACAAAGAACTTAATACTAGAATATACATATCGAAATACATATATGTAAATTATCAAATCAATACCTGATTTAATAATCCGGCTCAAACCCGAGCCGGCTAGTATTACCAACTGTCCAATCGAAAGTCTGGGTACAAAGTATATCAATCGATCGGAACCCTGCACGTATCCAATATAACTATTACATCATTTCTCCTGAATCAGGAAAGCCATCTGTGTGGGACTCTAAGGACTCGACAGTACGCCGGCAGTGAGTTACTGGATAAATCCAAAACCATAAGTACGTCAGCGGCACTAGTTGTACATAACAGCTACCCGGGTACCCGTCGAAAAGGAAAGCCGACGTGCAAACTCATCCGGATCCCTACTGAGCCAATCTATGACAATCTTCGTACAGTCTGGTCTCTTCGTCTGAGAGTATCGCATACCTGGTCTAGGGGGTGGTAAACTTCAGACCGTAATAACCCGGTAATTCGTGTTGATGCAGCTCAGGACAAATCCGTGAAGCTATTGATCAGCCTATCAGTAAATCCCAACTGCCTTCGCCAAGATCTTATGGTCCTGACCAATCGAACACAGTGCGATATCAACTCCGTATACCAGGAGAGACGAATCCCCGACAATCGCTCACTGCCTCCATATGGCTCGGGACTGTACCCAACCAACCTCTTTGCACGACTCAGTAGAGCCGTGGTAGGGTAGTGATCAAAGCACAGTGGGAACTCACATGAGATAAATGACGATCTCAGGTCTAAAGACTAACCTGTACTCATGTCACCTGAGAACTTCCACCTGACGATAGGTATAGTACCATCTGGAAGTTCTCGGCGAGTCCGTCCGGTGTACTCACCCCAGTGAGCACCTGTATACGATCTTAGGTGCGGAAGACCAATGGTTGCGGGACCATACCATCGCCCCTCATCGGGGACTAGAAACGTATACACTAGTCTACTCCGGAATATCGATGCCAAGTCTCGATACTCCTACGACTAGGGACAATTTAAGGATGTGCGTACCGACTACCCAGCTTCCACAAGTAAGATCGCTATCACAGCGCAGATAGTCTAGCAATGATCCTACGGGCTTTATCAACATGCATAAATGATATGCAATAGCAAGTAAAACATACGCACAAGTTAAGATAAAGACAAACCAGATAGCACACTATCATATCGAGCAAGACTGTCCTGTACATATATATGTCAAGCATCCAAATGTATACATATACAATAATAGCCTATAGGGCATACATATCCAACAGTATTTGGATGGAACTTGATTCAAAAGATATGTCGCTGTTTGAACTGCATGTCCCCAAAATGAAAGAGGCAAGTCAGCACTACTCATCATAGAGCGAAGCATATCCAATATGGTACGATTCCTCCGCTCTGATACACCATTGTGCTGTGGTGTATACGGAGGAGTAAGCTAAAAGAAAATTCTATTCTCTCTTAGGTAATCAAGGAATTTCGTGCTCAAGTACTCCCCTCCTCTATCAGATCGGAGGATCTTGATACTTTTGCCAGTCTGGTTCTCTACTTCCTTTCTGAATTCATTGAATTTCTCAAAAGCTTCAGATTTCTGTTTCATAAGATACATATACCCAAACCTACAGAGATCGTCAGTGAATGTGATGAAGTACGAGAACCCACCCGTTGCATGTATAGATATCGGACCACACACATCACGGTGTATGAGTCCCAAGAGCTCTGCTGCTCTTTCTCCGTGTCCGGTGAACAGAGATTTGGTCATCTTTCACTTGAGATATGACTGACAAGTTTCATAAGATGAAAATTCGAACGTATTCAAATATCCATCCTTATGCAATTTACTCAGTTTTTTCTCTCCGATATGACCAAGTCTACAATGCCATAAGTAGGATTCGTTCTTTTTTGAACACTTCCTTTTGCGTGTGTTCTGTATATTGAAAACTGCGTTTTGATTTAGAACATAGATATCATTAAATAGTATACCTTCTGCAACTAATACCTTATCAAGGTAAATGTTCATGATATTTCTATCAAGAACAAAATTATATCCATCTTTATTAAGTAAAGAAACTGATATGATGTTGCAAACCATGGAAGGTACGTAGTAGAAATTGTTCAAAATTATAGTATTGCTACTTGGCAATGCTAGGTGATATTCACCGACGGCAGCAGCATTAACTTGTGCTCCGTTCTCTACTCTGAGGGACATATCACCAGGTCCAACTATCCTACTTTTTCTCAGTTCTTGCAATAAATTACTGATATGAGATCCTGATCCGGTATCTAGTACCCAGGAGGTAGGACTGACCGAAAAACAGTTCTCAATAACAAAAACACCTGAAGGAGACGCAATAGTATGATTCTTCATCGTTGGGGGTCATCAAGGAATTCATGCAATCCTTTTTCCCTTGCTCGTACTTATGACCGCCGTCATAAGTTAGAGCCAAACCGATGTTCCCCAACTCCGAATAAGAATTCGGATCGGTTAAGCGATACATTTTATTATCTTGATTATGGCGTGAAATGATTGCTTCTTGGAGAGAGAGAAAAGAAACACTTAGCGTGCGCTCATGCAAGATTAGATTGGTTATTAGTTTATCTAACCAGGATGGCTCCTATTGTTTCCTCGAATTCTCCATCAAACCTCAAAAGGAGAATTAGTCGGGATTAATCGCACGTTATAATACTTGCTTAACCTTTCGGCCAGGCTAGTGTTGGTACTGCGAGGGAGGTTTTCCAATGCTTTCGCGAAGTTCCTTAATTATATAACCACTTTTCCCTGGAGGCGTAGCCCTGCTAACACCGTTCTAGACACTTACTTGGTTTATAGTATTTATTGTTAAGTGAAATAATCTCCCAAGAGTAATCCTACTCATCAGTGGGATCGGGATCCAACTATCATTGTGTGATGACCTAGATGGAATCCACTCTAGTCACCACACTGCAGAAGGTATGCTAAATCTGCAAGTTTCCTGTATATTTCAAACTCCCGATGTGGGTTTTGCCCCTAGGACCCAAATGATCTTGACGAATAATCAACAAATCAAAAGGTCCTAGTCAAGTTCAACCCATCGTTATCCAAGATTGCATTAGACCCTCCCGCATGATCCTTGACGAATAATCAACAAAATCACGCAACTGTCCTAACCAATCGCATCTATCTATACTACAGAAAATCATTACTCAGCTACCGTTCACTGTGCCTTGACGAATAATCAACACATACAGCATGAACACTAAGTACTAATTTTCTGAAACGACGGAGGGCAACGGCTGGGTTTTTGGCAAAAAATCCTTTAACGTATTGAACTTGATATCGTTAAAGGAACTTGATAGCTTTGAAAAGGAGTGGTTTAAGCTCCGCTTTTGAAAACTATTGGTTTTGAAGAAAAACGAGTAATCTACAGCATAAACTTTTGCTCAAGAGGTCACTCCCAGCGAAGAGATCTCGGCTCTTGCATCCTGGAATGAGGTGCTGGATATTCACAACCGAATACGACCATGCAAAGCGAAAGAATATAAATATAGTTTTTCGAAATTTTTTCCAACAACATCTTTTTAGGTTTATTTTCTTGCATTAATCAAAATTAATGTGGTCCCATCAATTAACCTATCACACCAGAAAAGAATGAAAATAGAATGTACGTATATGCCTTCCGCATTCGCCGCTGGCCCCGTCATCACCCATTAGGTTACTTAACTAACGACAGAGCGGGGGCTGGACTAGCGTGGGTACAAAACATATACAACATCTACTAGTATATATATAAATATATGTAACATTCGTCCCATGCATGATAATAAGCAACGTCACAAAATCTCAGCAAGCAACACAGAATGAGGGATAATCTTGGAGCCTCGGGTTTCATTTGTGCCGCAAATAAAACCCGACGTTCCCTGTCGTGTGCATAGCCTGTGCAATGAAACCTGGACCTCTACTAGCATGGCAAGTTACCCGCCAATCCCAAAAGTGAGGCAACCCTAATCAACAAAGTGAATGGGCCACCCAGCACTCCACGGAATCCGGTAACTTGAGCGCCCTCTGTGGGTCATCCTATTCCTACTACGAGTGCGGAGAATAGCCCGCCAATTCTAGAGTGAAGCCCCCTCCATCTTAACGCCATGAGATGTGGGCTTGTTGCTTTCTAGAACCTGGCTATTCATGCATTCTATCGCGGGGTGATCCTAGTACAGAGAATGAAAATAATATGTACAATGGTGATATCAACCTCAACCCGGTCGTGTCCCAAACAAATAATATACAATCCGGCAAAGACGGCAGTCCACATGTCGGATGCTCGCCCCGCAATAACAAATGTATAAATGAATCTTAATTATACTGCTAACATTGCACCACAAGCTATCCACTACGACTATCCAACAACAACTACAACACAAACACAGAGCATCAACGTGAATGTCATGTTCGTAAACCCATCTAAAAAATCATATAGCACTTAGACGAGTTATACCGCTCTAATGACATTCACGGTCGCAGATAAAAGTGAATGTACTGCAAACTATTAAATAGTGTTAAAAATAATGATTTCGAAATACTCCGTATTGCCCTAAAACTCAAGACAACAGAACTTTCACAATCTAGGCAATCAAACAAATCGTGAAACCCTAAATCCAAGAGTTAAAGAGAACCAAACAAAAACGACCCAATTCCATATTAAGAAAACCGGTGGGGTCGGTAATATTTGGACTTTGGCCGGCCAAGTTCTTATGGAATTGCCTCATTTTTGTTCTATGTTCATCTAACAGCCAAAGGAGCACTCTGCAATTGTTTAAAAAATTTTTAGGGCCTCTGAAAATTTCGACAGGAACTTGGATTTTGTTTCGTGTTTCGGAGCTATTTCGGTTTCGTTACTTTAACATTGTTTAAACCTTCTAGTATTGGGTTTATGGGTTGGCTCTGATACCATGAAAGGTTATGCTAATGCCCTGGCCATCATTAGTGGCCGATTGCGGAACAAAATTTTTTCTAACGATGTAAACTTGGCGCTAGAATAACCCTAAACCGGATCTACCATAAACCTAAATAGAAACTAACGAAGCTATCTACTATGAAAAGATTTTATACCAAGAGGCTCAAGTCCTTCGGGTCTTCACTCCTCTCCTTTAGCACGCTCTTAGTGTCCTCCATGATCGAGCTTGATCGACGGCTTCCTCACGTCAAAGATGATCCACCCGAGAGTGTCTATATTGAGCTCCTACCTTTAAAATATGGTAAATAAGTTACTTAGTATTCTAATCTAAGTAGCCTAGAGGATGTAGAGAGTGATGATGGATTGTTTTGTCTCAAGAACCCTAGGTTTCTCAACAAATGAGACTATTAGGGTTTGAGGAAGTAGAAGAGAAGCTTGGAGGAGATGAGAGTGTTGTAGATAGCAACATAAGAATTGAATGAAGAATGTCTTAGTCTTGTGACTAAAAAAGAAAGGCTCCCAAAAAAGCAATAAAAAATTATCTCCACCACAAAATATCTAGATATTTTCCACAAAATATCTAGATGCCATCCTGCCTCAATAGTAAATCATGACTCACTAAGTGAGTCACCAAGTAGTCATGCTTCATTCAATGAATGATAACACCACACCCTCCACCTTATTAACCATTTAATTAAATGGTTAAAACAAATAATGAGGTGCCTTCTTCTAGAAGCACTCTTGTAACAAAAGACAAGAATACCCCTCACCGTATATACATACCCGTATCCGTATTCCGAAAAATACAAATATAAAAGAGACGAAAATAATCCAACGACATAATACTAGGATCTGGCCTAAACCAAAGCATGCTAGTATTATCCGTATGAAAATCATATGTGCACAAGTATACGTATGTGATCGAACCCTGCCGTAAAACCATACGTCCTCTATATCGTTTCGCCCAAAGCAGAGAAACCCTCTGTGTGGGACTCTAAAGACTCGACAGTACGCTGGCAGTGCGTTACTGGATAAATTCATAACCACAAGCACGTCAGTGGCACTAGCAGTATGTAACGGCTACCCGGGTACCTATCGAAAAGGAAAGCCAACAAGCAAACTCATCCGGATCACTACTGAGCCTATCCATGATAATATCCGTACAGTCCAGTCTCTTCGTCTAAGATTATCGCATACCGGATCTAGGGGTGGTAAGCGTCAGACCCTAATAACTCGATAATTCGTGCTGATTCGGCTCAGGACCAATCTGGGAAATTACTGATCAACCTATCAGTAAATCCCATCTGCCTTGGCTAAGGTCTTATGGTCTTGACTAATCGAACACAGTGCGATATCAGCTCCCAATACCTAGAGAGACGAATCCTTGACAATCACTCACTGCCTCCATATGGCTCGACTGTACCAAAACAAAACCTGTTTGCACGACTCAGTAGAGCCGTGGTAGGGTGGTGATCAAAGCACAGTGGGAACTCACACGAGACAAATGATGATCTCAGGTCCAAAGACTAACCTGTATACATGTCACAATAGAACCGCTATCTGACCATAGGTATAATACCATCTAGAGGTTCTCAGCAAGTCCGTCCAGTGTACACACCCCTAGTGAGCATCCGTATACAATCTTAAGTGATCCCACCAATGGTTGTGTAAGTCGACGTTACCCACCCCACATGATGCGGGGAGGTGGAATCGGTAAAAACGATCATTTTCAAACAAGGTAACATCGACTATGCATAAGGATCTTTGTTAAACCCTAACTAACAAACAAACAAGGAGTGGTAACTACTATGTAAGATGATTATATCTCAAGATACTATTCCTTCTTGTTCTTGTGGTCCTCCTCCTTGTCGGCCTCCTCAAGTTGAAGAAGATCCACCCGAGAGTGCCTACTATGAGCTTTAACCTCTAAGATGAGATAACTAAGTGGTTTAGAGTTCTAATCTAAGTGACCTAGATAATATAGAGAGTGATTAAGGTTTTTTAGCCTCACTAACCCTAGGATTCTCAACTCATGAGACAATTAGGGTTAAGATGAAGAAGAGAGAGCTTGAGGAGAGAGAAAGTGTTTGTGATAATAATATGAAGCTTGGCTCATGTTTGAATAATATGAAGCATGAAAATATCTCACTAAAATATCTAGTAAAATATCAACCTTGCTTCATTTAATTCATAAGATGAATCATCTCCATGAGTCATGGTTCATTTAATGAAAACAACACCTTATTCCTCCACCTCATTTAAATTTAAATCAAAAGATAAAAACGTTAATGAGTCATCTTCTTCTAGAAGCTTCCCGACAAATTACGAGAATGCCCCTCCCATCCGTATTTACGAAAAACACGAATATACTGAGACTAAACAAATCCAATAATCTAATACTAGGATCCGACTTAAACCAAAGCCCACCAGTATATACCGTCCGAATATCATACATGCACAAGTACACGTATATGTTCGAACCCTGTAGTAAAACCATACGACCTCTATATCATTTCGCCCGAAGCAGAGAAACCCTCTATGTGGGACTCTAAAGGCTCGACACTACGCTGGCAGTGTGTTTAACCACAGGCCGTAAGCGGTAATGGCTGTACGTAACGGTCCCCAGGTAGATATCGATAAGAAGGTCGATGGGGAAACCCATCCGAACTCTTACTGAGCCTATCTGTAGCAATCGCCGTATAGTCTGGTCTGTTCGTCTAAGAGTGTCGCATATCGGGCCTAGGGGGCGGCAAGCGTTAGACCCCAAATAGCGGTATAAGTCGTGTCGGAGTACAGTTCAAAACACACTGATAAACTATTGGAGCATCTACCAGCAAATCTCGCTTGCCCTGGCCAGGGACTTTGTGTAATGGCGTTCCAAACATAGCGCGACATCAACCCCCAATACCGGGAGAGACGAATCCTATCAAATCGCCACTGCCTCCAAGTGCTTCAGGACTGCACCCAATTACTACCTGTTTGCATGACCCTGCAGAGTCATGGTAGGGTAGTAATCTAAGAACAGTGGAAACACGCTTAAGGTGAAGTAGCAGTGCCGAGTCAACGGACTATGTTGTACTCATGTCACCTGGGAACTGCTAACTGACGATAATTATAGTACTAACCAGCAGTTCCCGACGAGTCCTGTCCAGTGTACTCGTAACCTAACGAGCACCAGCATACTATCTCCAGTACGATGTACTAATGGCTGTGGGACAGACCATCTTCCCTGCTGGGATGAGAAGCGTATACACTAGTCTACTCTGGAGTATCGATGCCCTGTCTTGATAATCCAACGACCTGAGACCTGTATAAGGATGTGCTTGTAGACTACCCAACCCCCATTAGTGTGACTGCCATCATAACGCTGGTGATCAAGCAAATATTTAGCGATACGTTAAAAGAAACATATACACATATTAAGGTAGATACAAACCAAGTAGCATACTACCATTTTGAGCAAGACGGTCAATACTACTGTGAATATCCCAAGCTTCCATTAAGTAATAAACAATCCAGTATGATACAACACTAACAGGTTGTGGGACCACCCACCACCCCTCGTCGGGGTCTAGAAACATACACGTAAGTCTACTCTGGAGTATCGATGCCCGATCTCAATACTGTAGGGTTGCTAGGCACGTGCACAAGGGTCCACGAGGCATCAACCATGCCCGATTGAAAAATTAGCCGTGCCGAACAACCCAAAGCCGGATCTTTAAACTAGGGTTTAGGCGAAAACAAGTATGTTAAACAGTTTAACACTAAGTGAGAGGGATTACAACCATTGTAGATCCGGTCCTTCACTTCTAAAGCTCCGTGTTGAGGTCCCTTCGCTGCGATCATCGTGTTCCGGACTCTCGAGAGGTTCCACGAAGAGAAAGATGCAGTCTTGCTTCCGATCTTCGATACAAAGATGATCTACCTTGAAGTTTCGTTAACACAAGCTAACACTCATAATATGAAGTGAACACCCTCATCTAAATGGCAAGGATAGATGAGGATGATGAAGTAGGATTATTGCTCTCTTTTATTTTCATTTACTCACTCATTTTTCATCACAAATAAAAAGCAAGAAAGCTTTGCAAAAGGAGGAAGAAGAAGAAGAATAGTGATCCATTTTCTTTGTGATGAATAATGAAAGGATTATTATGATGAAATAATGCAACCATGGTTGACAAAACCATTGTAGAGAATTAACCAAGGGCTAGGGTTTGGGTTGGGTTAAGTATGAGTCATAGATAAAAATCAACACAAATATCTTTATCATGACAAAAAGAAACTTTCTAGAATCTACTAGAAGTCTTAACCCTAATCCAAACCCTAATCATTTTTAAACTCCACTAAACATGTTGCATTAGTTATCATATAATGTTACAATATTATATATCACATATATAATATTTATCGTAACAAAATAATATAATACAATTAACATATATCGCATATATATCAATATATTACCCGAGTGAGAAAAAGAATTTTTTAGTGAGCTAATATTAGTTAATATAATTTAATATATCATATATATTATTATACATTAAATTATCGAATCAACACTTGATCCGACAATCCGGCTATATCGCATATAACCGACTAATATTTATCCATACCGATTCATTGAATCAACACTTGATCCGATGACCCTGCTGATATCAAATATCGCGAGAATAGATAACGGTATCACATATCGTATAATCCTCGGTCCCGCACATATCACATATGTACTCTTACTCCGTTTTGCCTGAGCCAAGAAAACTCTGTGTAGGACTCTAAAGAATCGTCAATACGCCGGCAGTAGGTGATGATCATATCAAACACCCACAAGCTGCAAGCGGTCAGCTAAACGTAACAGCCACCCAGGTATTGAGCGTTCAGAAGATCAACAAGCAAGCCTGTACATTCTCCTGTGAATCCAAACAGTAACACTCCCGTACAGTCCGGTCTCATCGTCTGATATGTCGCATATCTCGCCTAGGGGTGGTAAACGTCAGACCCCAGTAGCTCGATAAGTCATGTCGATATGAGGTCTATAACAGTTCAAGAAACTACTGATAACACTTACCAGTAAATCTCAGCAACCCTGGCCAGGGATTTCCGGTTATAGCCAATCGAACACAGCGCAACATCAACTCCCTATACCGGGAGAGACGAATCCCCTCCTATCGCTCATTGCTTCCATGTGATTCGGGACTGTACCCAAAAGCCACCTTTTTGCACGCCCTCTTGGATGTGGTATGATGGAAATTAAAGCACAGTGGGAATCACACAAGACTCTATGACGATCTCGGGTCAACAGACTACTCTGTACCAGTGTCACCGGAGAACTGCCATCTGACGTGAGGTATAATACCATCTAGGAGTTCTCGGCGAGTCCGTCCAGTGTACCCAGTCTCCACTGAGCACCCGAACACCATCCTTGATGTCAAACACCGATGGATATGGGATCATCCATCGCCTATCATATGGGTCAAGATGCGTATACGCTAGTCTACTCTGGTGTATCGATGCCCTGTCTCGATACACGCTCGACTAGGAACAGTTATAGGATGTACTCGTCGACTACCGTGGCCCCACTAGTATGATCTCATTATAGTCCCAGTAGTCGAGTACATATCCTAAGGACTTTATCAACATGTAATATAGAGACAATCAGAATATATGTTAAGATAAAGTACAACCAGATAGCATACTATCATGTCGAGCAAGAAAGTCCTCCCTATATATGTCCAAGCATCCATTTCAATATACATCATATGTACAGTAATGGCCTCTAGGGTATACATATAACTAACAATCTCCAACTTGCACTAGGGCCATCTGTTGTGGTATCGCATACCCAACAATTAGCTGTGGTTGAAGTATCTCATACTCAACCATCCCATAAAAGTCTCTACTGGGAAAAAGGCATTTGTGAGTGGATCCGCTCTTTTGTCCTCTGTGTATACTCTCCTAACCTCGATCTCCCTGGAGATCAACCATCTCCATGATCAGGTGATACTGCCTAAGAATTATATCTGGATTTCTGATGGGACGGGGGTTCCTTGGCTAAAGTCACATCTCCATTGTTATACAATGGTAGGAACGAAGTTCATCTTATGAACTTATATATCCAGACTGCCTCTTTGGTAGCATCCTTGGTAACAATGTATCTTGCCTTAATCGTCTAGTAAGTCACGGTATCTAGCTTGGAACTCTTCCAACATACCGTCCCTCCACTGAGGGTAAAGATAATGCCTGCGACTGACATTCAGTCATCCTTATCACCCTGGAACCTTTCCAGTGATTCTCCCCTGGATCGATTGATACCATCTCACTACTCCTAGTGAGAATCCTAACATCCAAATAGATCTATCTCATAGATCCATAACTCAGGATTTAGGAGGTATCACTTTGATCCTATATGGAGAATCCTTGTGATAAGCGGAGATTGACCGAGCGTAGCATAGGAAACTCTTTCCCTATCAAGAGTATGTCATCCACTTACTCTACGAGGATCACCACCATACACCCTACTACCTTTTTGTATATACAAGGTTCATCTACCATTTTGATGAAGTCAAACTCTTTGACTACCACATCAAAACAGATGTTCCAACTCCATGATGCCTGCTTTATCTTATAAAGCATCTTGCACACGTTTTCGCTGCTCCCACTGTCTACGAAGCCCTCTGGCTGTGTAATTATAGACGCTCTCTTCTAAAACATCATTTGGAAAAGCTGTCATGACACCCAACCACCAGATATCGTAGTCATGGTATGTAGCCGTGGCAAGTAGGATCTGGATGGACTTAAGCATAGCCTTGAAAGTCTCAACTTTTCCTTGTACACCAAGAAATCTTCTCAAGATATACTTTCTCCTAATGGGGATTTAACCCTTCAGATAAAGCAACCAAAGTCCATACTTTGTTGGTGTATAAGGATTCCATCTCAGATCGCTAAGCATCCAGCCATTCTTACAGAGTCCCACTCCTGATGTCCAGCTTGAAACTAGTTGGGTCATCATCTCATGATGCAATCCTCGCTCTCACTGTCATAGAGAAACCGAAGTAAGTCTCAGGTGGGTAAGGAACCCTACTAGATCGGCGGAGAGGCTGAGGTGCGTTAGAATCTTTTGAATCCTTTGGTTCTACAAAATCATCTATTGTAGTTTGTATAGCTGAAACCTTTCCAGTTCTACATAACAGACCTTGCCTCGAGCTTGTCCGGATTTTGCTTTTAGACATAGTCCGGACAACCCCAAATCTTAACAAACTTAAGATATGGGCTCTTCCCTTTCCATATCACATATGAAGTGGTAGGCAACAGATTTGATTGGAACCCTATTCAATAGGTATGCAGCTTCTCAAGTGCATAACTCCCAAAAGGAAATTGGAAACTCAGTAGTACTCATCATAGAGCACACCATATCACATAGGGTGCTATTTCTCCGCCCTGATATACCATCGTGCTATGGTGTATACGGAGGTGTAATGCTGAGAGAGAATCTCATTCTCGTTTAGAATAGTCCAGGAATTCCGTGCTCAAGTATTCTCCTCCTTTATCTCATCAAAGGACATAATACTTATACTCGTTGTTGGTTCTCTACTTCTAACTTATATTCTGTGAATATCTCAAAAGGTTCGGACTTGTGTTTCAACAGGAACATATGTCTGAATCTTGAGAGATCATCAGAGAATGTAATAAAGTACAAAGAACCGGTCTTGGCATGTGTAGACAGGGGACCTTCATACATCAGCATGTATCAATCCTATGAGTTCACTAACTCTTTCTCTGTTTCCAATAAATAGAGCTGTGGTCATCTTATCTTTGTGACATGACCGGCAAGTTTCACAAGATGTAAATTCAAACAAATTTAAATATGCATCTTAATGTAACTTTGCTAGTCGGGTCGCATTGATATGACCTAGTCTACAATGCCTCAAGAAAGATCCGTTCATTTCTGAACTCTTCCTCTTGTGTGTGTTCTGTATACTAAGAACTGTAGTTTGATTTAGAACGTCAATGCTTTTAAATAACGTGCCTGAACCGATCAACTTTAGATATAGGAAATGTTCAAAACATTATCCAACGATACAAAATTATATCCTTCTTTACTAATAAAAAGACTGATAATGATTTTGTATATCAGGTTCGGTATCTAATAACATTTGTTCAGAATCAATGTATTCTGGTAATACAGGGTGATAGTGACCAACAGACTTGGCTGCAACACTTGCACCGTTTTCTGTCTCATGAAACTTATCACCCGTTCTCAGTTCTCTACCTTACTGTAGCCCATGTATCAGATTACATATGCGGGATCCTGATCCGGTATCTCATACCGAGGACATAAAGGATAGTGAGAAATAGTTCTCTGTAATAAACACACCCGAAGATGATGCATCAGCATGCACTTTCTTCGTTTGGGCGGCACGGGAAATCTGGGATTCCCCAATTTCCTGCTCTGTCTTATAACATTTATAAGTTGGAGCGGGACCAACGTTCCCCAGCTCAGTATAACAAGCAGGTTCGGTCAATATATCCGTATTATTATCTTAATTAAGGCATGATATGGTCGCTACCTGGAGAGAGAGAAAAGAAAACACTCAGCGTATGCTCTTGCAAGATTTAGTCGGTACTTTGAGGGAGGTTCCCTGTGCTTTCGCACGGACCTAATTAAAGTAAACCTCGTTTTCCCAGGGGCGTAACCCCGTTAACACCTTTCTAGACACCTACTTGATTGGCGAATTGTAATGTGTAAAACTCTTCCAGGAGTAACTCTTACCCGCAGCGGGTATCGGGATCCAACTATCTCATAGAAGGTATGCAATCTCATTGCAAATTTCAACACTTGAAATTCCCAATAATATTTTACCCCTAACGTTCTATGACCTTGACGAATGCCAAACAACCCATAGTCCACTAGTCAAGTTCAACCCGTACATTTCTTGATTGAATTAAACCCACCTGCACGACCCTTGATGAATGCCAAACAACGCCGTACGAATACCCTAATCCAATCTGCATCATATGCATAAGCTGATAAATACTAGTTAGCTACCGCACACTACGCCTTGACGAATGCCAAACTACCGCAGCACGAATACTAAGTTGTACTTATCTGAAATGACGGAGGGCTACGACAGGTTTTTAAGAAAACCTTTTGCGTAATGAACTTGATATCGTTATAGAATCGAGTGATTTTAAATGGAGTGTTTTTGAGGCTTTTCTAGTTTTGCTAAAGGGGTCACTCCCGGTGAAGGGATCGTCGGCCCTTTCCTCATCGAATAAGGTGCAGGGTATTTCATATATACCGCTGTGCAAAGCAAGAACTATAGAAGCAATCAAAAGACAAACCGAGTTTGTAGCATCTGCTAGTTTCACTAAAGAGGTCACTCACGGTGAAGGGATCTCGGCTCTTTCCTTATCGAATAAGGTGCTTGATGTTCTACAAGGAACACCGCTTTGCAAAGCAAGAACTAGAGCTACCAGTTTTTTTTTTAAACAAGTTTCTACAACATCTTAGGTTTCTTTTATTTCATTAATCTCATTAATGAAGTCCCATTTTATTATGCTTCACAAGCATCACATTTGAAACGAAATCTGCAATATAACATATAACTCATATATATAATATAAACATTCGTCTCAGGCAGTAATATGATCTCATCACAGAATATCGCAGCAGAAGAACATATATGAAATATTGGATATACTAGGATGTCCGTGTTTTTAATACGAGCCTGTATAAAACACGGAATCCACGGTCGCGATGAATAGCCAAGCCCACATCCCTAGACCCCTACGAGAACGGCAAGCAACACTGCCAATTCTAGGGTTAGGAGACCCGGTCTCGACTCCTCGAGATGGTCTTCCACTGGACCCTAGAAACCGGTTACTTGTGCTCCCCGCCTTGGGTCTACCTAATGCGGAAAAGTAAATAATATACAACGGTGACATCATCCTCAGCCCGGAAGTGCCCCAATAAAAGAATATTACATACAAATGAATTTTATATGAATGAAAAAAGAAAAACTCTCATCTCACATAAAACCCCCGGCTATTCAAAACGCGACGATCCAATATAACATATCGCAGCAACACATAATATCTCATATCATCAACGTAAGCAAGTATGCATACCCGATTGTCGTTGATGTATTGCAACGAAGCCGGCGATACACCACATACTACGCTTACGGTCACAGAAAAGAAAATGTAAAACTACAACAGTTGGAATCCGCAACCTCTTTAGACATCGCATGCCTAACCAAATGAATTCCTTAGACATCTCATGCCTAACAATTATAAACCCCGCATTTTAGTCTCATTATCGAAAACACTTTTCAATATCAAGTCGGGAAATTCAACAAGATTCCCGACAACCTGATCGAATGCTCTCCGCAAACTTTAGTAGATGGCCGCACCCTCGGATGCCGTCGACGAAGTGCACTAAGGCGGAACACCGCTGCCGCGAGCACCCGAAGGGATGCTTTTGGCGACGGGGTTCTCCTACAGTCACTTGGTCGGGACTATGGGGCGTTGCTTTCTGTTAAGTTTATCCGGCGAGTATCCGCGTACGCTACGTGATTGCGACAGACTTTTGATCATATCAAAATTCCATGGCAACCGATCATCTGAGACTGAACTGCTAGATTTATAACATTCAAATTAGTTATCTCATAACTACCTGTGGATTCCAAATATTGTATCACATTCCAGATAAATAGACAATGTTAAACTTTCCGATCGAATAATCAAACAACCAAGATTTCCCCAATATATCTCAACACTTGAAATCAGTTTAAAAACATCCATCACATGCCACAGTACCAATGGTCCAGCCGTAGAAGGGTCAAGCCAACGCCTCACATGTGGCACGCCGTACTGTCACAAACCCTAAGGTTTAGAAGCAGTTAAAGACGGTCACATAATCGAGTTAAGCTTTGTTGTCTTCTAGAGGGTCCACCGCGTTACTTCCATGACTTAGAACGTTCTTAAACTTGAGGAAAAATCCAACTTTTGAAAAAATTTCCGATAGGGGAAAAAGTGAGTTATTGATATCCGTTCGAACTTTTTAACAGTTTCTAAAAATTACCCGGACAAACTAAACAAAGTTAAATTATCTGATCGAATCAACGAGTCCCCAATACAACCCTAGAAAACTCAACACTTGAGTTGAATTAAAACTTTTCCAGAAAAAATTAACAAGAAAGGACCTAAGAATAATTACATGAAATTCCAGGGACTGAGTCACAATTTTGGCCCCGGAACCGCCGCCAAACCCTTGGTTTGGCCGCGGTTCCGCGGTCAAATAATTGACTTAGTGGACCGTACTTTTTCAAGAAAGGACCTAAGAATAATTACATGAAATTCTTAGTTTTTCCTGCTTTTTTTTCTGAGCATTTTTAATTCAGAAAAAACACATTTTTGAAAAATGTACAGAGAAGGGTTCGTGTCAGGGTTTTCGGGTTCGATCGGACTTTAAACTTCGTCAAGACTTCGCCTAAAGCTCTAGCTTGGCTCTGATACCACTGTAGGGTTGCTAGGCACGCACATAAGGGTCCACGAGGCATCAACCATGCCCGATTGAAAAATTAGCCGTGCTGAACAACCCAAAGCTGGATCTTTAAACTAGGGTTTAGGCGAAAAAAAGTATGTTAAACAGTTTAACACTAAGTGAGAGGGATTACAACTATTGTAGATCCGGTCCTTCACTTCTAAAGCTCCGTGTTGAGGTCCCTTCGCTGCGATCATCGTGTTCCGAACTCTCGAGAGGTTCCACGAAGAGAAACGTGCAGTCTTGCTTCCGATCTTCGATACAAAGATGATCTACCTTGAAGTTTCGTTAACACAAGCTAACACTCATAATATGAAGTGAACACCCTCATATAAATGGAAAGGATAGATGAGGATGATGAAGTAGGATTATTGCTCTCTTTTATTTTCATTTACTCACTCATTTTTCATCACAAATAAAAAAGCAAGAAAGCTTTGCAAAAGGAGGAAGAAGAAGAAGAATAGTGATACATTTTCTTTGTGATGAATAATGAAAGGAATAATATGATGAAATAATGCAACCAAGGTTGACTAAACCAATTTAGAGAATTAACCAAAGGCTAGGGTCTGGGTTGGGTTAAGTATGAGTTATAGATAAAAATCAACACAAATATCTTTATCATGACAAAAAGAAACCTTCTAGAATCTACTAGAAGTCTTAACCCTAATCCAAACCCTAATCATGTTTAAACTCCACTAAACATATTGCATTAGTTATCACATATATAATATTTATCGTAACAAAATAAAATAATACAATTAACATATATCGCATATATATCAATGTATTACTCGAGTGAGAAAAAGAATCTTTTAGTGAGCTAATATTAGTTAATGTAATTTAATATATCATATATATTATTATACATTAAATTATCGAATCAACACTTGATCCGACAATCCGGCTATATCGCATATAACAGACTAATATTTATCCGTACCGATTCATCGAATCAACACTTGATCCGATGACCCGGCTGATATCAAATATCGCGAGAATAGAATACGGTATCACATATCGCATTATACTCGGTCCCGCACATATCACATATGTGATCCTACTCCGTTTTGCCTGAGCCAAGAAAGCTCTGTGTAGGACTCTAAAGAATCGTCAATACGCCGGCAGTAGTTGATGATCATATCAAACACCCACAAGCTGCAAGCGGTCAGCTAAACATAACAGCCACCCAGGTATTGAGCGCTCAAATGATCAACAAGCAAGCCTGTACATTCTCCTGTGAATCCAAACAGTAACACTCCCGTACAGTCCGGTCTCGTCATCTAATATGTCGCATATCTCGCCTAGGGGTGGTAAACGTCAGACCCCAGTAGCTCGATAAGTCGTGTCATTATGAGGTCTATAACAGTTTGAGAAACAAATGATAACACTTACCAGTAAATCTCAGCAACCCTGGCCAGGGATTTCCGGTTATAGCCAATCGAACACAGCGCAACATCAACTCCCTATACCGGGAGAGACGAATCCCCTCCTATTGCTCATTGCCTCCATGTAATTCGGGACTGTACCCAAAAGCCACCTTTTTGCACGCCCTCTTGGACGTGGTATGATGGAAATCAAAGCACAGTGGGAATCACACAAGACTCTATGACGATCTCGGGTCAACAGACTACTCTGTACCAGTGTCACCGGAGAACTGCCATCTGACGTGAGGTATAATACCATCTGGGAGTTCTCGGTGAGTCCGTCCAGTGTACCCAGTCTCCACTGAGCACCCGTACTCCATCTTTGATGTCAAACACCGATGGATATGGGATCATCAATCGCCCATCATATGGGTCAAGATGCGTATACGCTAGTCTACTCTGGTGTATCGATGCCCTGTCTCGATACACCCTCGACTAGGAACAGTTATAGCATGTACTTGTCGACTACCGTGGCCCCACTAATATGATCTCATCATAGTCCCAGTAGTCGAGTACATATCCTAAGGGCTTTATCAACATGTAATATAGAGACAATCAGAATACATGTTAAGATAAAGTACAACCAGATAGCATAGTATCATGTCGAGGAAGAAAGTCCTCCCTATATATGTCCAAGCATCCATTACAGTATAAATCGTATGTACAGTAATGGCCTCTAGGGCATACATATAACTAACAAATACTCCTGCGACTTGGGACATTTAAGGATTTGCTAATAGACTACCTAGCTCCCACATGTATGATCGCCATCAAAACGCAGGTAGTCAAGCAAGATCCTACGGGCTTTATCAACATGTAACCGTAATATGTAATAACGTGTATAGGATAAGCCATGTTAAGATAAAATCAAACCAAAATAGTATACTACTATATCAATTCTTTATCAATATGTGCAAGCTGAATAAAGCATCAATAAAAACAAATACACATATCCTGATAAAGAAAACTGAAATATTATACTATATTACTTAGTAAGATCATCCTGTACAAACATATCCCAGCATCCACATGCATACATATACAATAATGGCCTCTAGGGAATATATTGTAAGTCCACGGTAGCACCCCGGCCGTCTAACAGACGCCAAATACGGAACAAAAACTTTTACAACTGGCGCTATCACGTACTATAACCCGGATCTGCCATTAAAGCTAAACTAACAAACTACAAAGTGGGTAGAAGAGTTATACCGAACGATCTGAGTCCTTCGGTCTTCAACCATCATCCCATGCTTGTTGCGTCTGCTCCGATCTCCTAAATCTCCAGTCTTCTCGTCCAGGTGGCACCACGTCGACGGATCTTTAAACGGGCTCCTGTTCAGTCGATAAAACTGCACATTTGTAGTATATTTTTCCTACCATTTTTATATTAAAAAAGGACTATATTATAATATATTATACATATGAGGGTTTATGTGTAAAAACATTATTTTCCATGTGTTAATATATTTAATTATCATTTGGTAGGAAAATGTATGCAAATAATATTATTGGTCTAATCCTAGTAGAACAAAGTCTACTAAAATCTTATTTGAGTTGTTGTGCAGAATATTTCCAAGTTGTATGAAGGATTTAACAAACAAATCAATTTGTTGAAGAAAACTTGCCAAATTAAGAAGCAAACTTGGAGACTAAGTCTGGAAGCAACCGAGAAAATATTTTCAGATTCTGAAGATGCCTAGGATTGACAAATGTCACCATCAGAGAGCCCCAGAAAAATTATCAACGATGGAGATTAAAGGGCCGCGGATCCGCGGCCTTAGCCCCCATTTTCCGCGGATCCGCTGCACTATTGAAGAGTTAGAAGGAAATATTTTGGGAGATTGATCTATGCAATATTTTACCAACTTTTCAACAAAAAGATTCTGGGTTTGCACTATAAAAGGGTACCGAGGGCCTCTTGGAAAAGCTATCAAGCCGAAGAGATCATGAAGCTCCCGACGCTCACGCATCCAGGCTGAACATCAACTGTTCGACTACCTCCTTAGGAAAGATCGAGAAGCAAATCAAGTTTTGTAATCATTTTCTATGGATTAAAAGTGTAGTTTGAAGGAGTTGATTAATAAAGGTAGTTTTTTTATTTAATAGTTTTTTTACATTATGTTTTCCCTCTCTTTCTTTTCATCTTCTTCTCCCAACATGCGCGAGTAATTCTCCGCTAGTTAGGGTTCGTAGGATTAGGGTAGGTTAATGGACGATGAAAATAATTAAACCCTTTTTAAGTCCTATAAAGTTTAGGAACTTTATTAAAATAATCATTAACATCCTAATCGGGCGCGCTAGCAATTCTTTGCTAGTTCAGACCGCGATTAGAGATTAGATTAATGATTGTTTTGGTAAAGGCTAGATAATGAACGGAGTTCCGTGTCGAGGTAAGGGTTAAGAGTGGGATTCCTTTTCTCTCCAGAAACCCTAATCTACACGCATCACCGTCGTTCTAGTTCTAAATCTATTAATGGATAAAAAGGGTAACTTTTTATTAATCTTCCATAACTACTAAATCCTAACGAACCCTACAAGCCCTATTATTATATTATTTAAATCTCTAAAATAATCTAGATCTATATTTGACATTCTTGTTTAAAGTAGATCTAGAAACTTTTCACAAAATTCTTTATTCCTCCTCTCTTCCTCAACACATCTAAAGTAAAAATAAAAGGTTCCACGTTTCCCAGAGGACGACCCGTACTCATTTCGGTCTAGCTACACGCGAGACCGTTCTGATTGCGGTTAACTACTACAAACATACACTCTTTCGAACCAATCAAATGGCGCCGTTGCCGGGAAAACGTGCGTAATTTTTTATTTCTACTATTTGTGTTGATTTCTTAGACGGGCTAGATAATGAACGGAGTTCCGTGTCGAGGTAAGGGTTAAGAGTGGGATTCCTTTTCTCTCCAGAAACCCTAATCTACACGCATCACCGTCGTTCTAGTTCTAAATCTATTAATGGATAAAAAGGGTAACTTTTAATTAATCTTCCATAACTACTAAATCCTAACGAACCCTACAAGCCCTATTATTATATTATTTAAATCTCTAAAATAATCTAGATCTATATTTGACATTCTTGTTTAAAGTAGATCTAGAAACTTTTCACAAAATTCTTTATTTCTCCTCTCTTCCTCAACACATCTAAAGTAAAAATAAAAGGTTCCACGTTTCCTAGAGGACGACCCGTACTCATTTCGGCCTAGCTACACGCGACACCGTTCTGATTGCGGTTAACTACTATAAACATACACTTTTTCGAACCAATCAAATGGCGCCGTCGCCGGGGAAACGTGCGTAATTTTTTATTTTTACTATTTGTGTTGATTTCTTAGACGAGTCATATCATTATTAACACAAAACTGCAAATTGCATATTTAACGATTTGTGCGTGGATTTTTGCAAGGAGATCTGGAGTCACAGAATTAAGGGAAACAGGAAACAGAGACATTTTTAGAGATCCAGAGGAGCACAAAGGGACACAGAAAAAATTTCATCAAGCGATCCAACTACCTCGCGGCGGAAGCGCGGCACAAAGGGCTTCCTGCGGCGGAAACACGGCGGATTGAAGGGATTAGGGCTACGGAATTCTCAGGTAAGATTCTCAACTCCTTCTCTCTCTCCTCAAATCCAATAAAATCTATTTTCTGCAGGATTCTTTGCAAAATTGCGCCGCTCAAAAATCTTTTTGCAAAAAGTTTTGTGATTGGTTTTGTTTTGCATATTTAATACGGATTTTAAGGGGCAAAGACCAAATCAAGATTAGGTGGGGATTTCATCACCCTTCCTAAGCCCCACAAATCACAAACCGAGCATATAGATCAACCCTTCATTAATTTAAAAAATATCTAGACCAGACTCTAAGGACTGTCGAGCTCAATAGGAAAAAGACTAGTATAGGCATCGGCCGTTTATCCTAACTGACATTGCGGTGTCTAGGCTAGTGGTTTTTAATTAGGCCCACTGTAGTGGTGATTCCTTCCCACTTACCTGGTCGTACTTGTCCGTGAAGAGGCGGTTTGAGGTCTATTTCTAGCCTTAGTTAGGAGCTATCTAGAGACTGACCTAGGCGACCTTAGTTCTAGGGTTGCTTGTGCATCACAGGGTGATTTGTGTTGAGTCCCACTTTTTCAAAACAAGCCAATTTTAAAATCACACACGCGCTGCCACTTGCACTAAACCCGCTTAGTGCATGCTCGGCTGGACACGGGATCCTAGTGCCCGTCTTGTCCGCGTTCCTTCTATCGACACCAAAGTCGGTACTTCTTCATCTTCTTTTCCCCCACCACACACCACATCGATCGTGATGGACGACACTCCATCTAATTATAACACCACGCTGCCACCGCCCGCAGGTGCGCAGAATCCACCGCGCATCTCTCTCCAAGAGAGATGCTATCCTATTCGTGGTCCCCTTCCTACTTGTCTATCTCTTCCACCACCTAACGGGGATAATTTCGAAATTAAACCCCACTACATCAACCTGCTGCCCAAATTTCACGGGCTTGAGTCGGAAGACGCGTACGTTTTCATCACCAAATTCGAAAACGTATGCGCAATGATGGGTACTTCACAATTGACTTTAGATGCTATGCGCTTACGTCTTCTCCCATTCAAACTATGCGACTTGGCAGAGAAATGGCTTTATAATACTGCCGCACACTCTATCACTAATTGGGATGAGTTCGTCGTAGCATTTCTTAAGAAGTTTTACCCAAATCATAAGACTGCACATGTTAGGAGCGAGATCAACCAGTTCACCCAGCTTCCCAATGAACCATTTTGGAAGTGCTTTGAACGTTTCAAAGATCTGCTTGTCCAATGCCCCCATCACGGAATACAAAGATGGGATTTATGTCGGATTATATATGAGGGCATTAATCCAGCGACAAAGCAGATGCTTGAAACAATGTGTCAATGCAATTTCATGTCTAAAGATGACGGTGAAGCTTGGAAATATCTGGAAGACCTCGCAGAAAGCACTTTGCAGTGGGAAAGCGTAAGACCACCTTCAACTAAGGGAGGTATTCACCAACTCGATGTTTCCATCACAGTAAAAGCCGAAATGGCAGCGATGCAGAAGAAACTCGATGCTATGGAGAAAAATTTTTCATCATTCTCCCTAAATCAGGTTACGCTTCCTAAGACCGTTTGTGCTTGCTGTTCGGATCCTTCACACTTAACGGAAGAATGTCCTATGAATGCATCGTTTCAAGCTAATGCTGCTTTTCAGCAGCGACCTAGAAACGATCCTTATTCTTCCACATATAATCAAGGATGGAGGAATCATCCTAATTTTGCTTGGAATCAAAACCAACAAAGTAATTATCAAAGACCTCCTCCACAGCAACCACAACCGCAGAATCAGCCCCCCTTTCAGTCACAAAATTTCCAAAATCCGGCCAACATTTCTACACCACAAGTGGCAGGTACTGACAACTCACTTGCACAAACTTTGGAGATGTTCATGAAACAATCCATGCAAAATTCGCCTGAGATAAGGTCTTCTATTAATACCCTAACGAAAAAATCCTCCTCCCATGGTGAGAGTATTAAATCAATAGAAAACCAAATCGCACAGTTAAACGCCGCAATGATTGCGAGAGAGAAAGGGAAACTCCCATCTCAACCCCTACCGAATCCTGGCCATTCACAAAGTCATAATGTGAATGCCGTCACTACGTTGAGATCTGGGAGAGTGCTGACCAACCAAGTGGGTGAGCAAGTTGATGATAGTGACACATTTGATACCCCTTCTTCTTCTTCCCCTAACTCGTCTAGTCTCCCACCTTCATCCGAGCCTATTCTCCGTTTTCCCCAAGGCTCAAACATTTCACCAAATCTATCTAAGTCGATTCCCACTCCAATTTTGGGATCGAATCCGTCGCCACAGTCTTCTCCACAAACGTTGGACCCAAAACTTATTGATCGAGCTCCATTTCCAAACCGATTAAGGGCCAACCGACCTAACCCGCAAATGGAGAAGATTGTGGAAATGTTTAAGCAAGTTAGCGTGAATATTCCTCTCCTAGATGATATTCAACAAGTCCCATCTTATGCAAGAATCCTTAAAGACTTGTGCACTAGGAAGAGAAAAACTCAAGTGCCTAAAAAGGTTTTCATGACGAGTAATGTTAGCACAGCTTTTACCCAACAAATACCAAAGAAACGTAAGGACCCCGGCTGTCCTACAATCTCTATTTCTATTGGGGGTAAAAATATAAATCGTGCTTTACTCGATCTAGGCGCTAGCGTCAACTTGCTTCCTTATTCAGTATACGAGCAGTTAGGAATTGGAGAGTTAAAACCCGCCCATTGTACTCTCTAAATGGCTGACCGATCTATCACCAAACCTCGGGGAGAACTAGAGGATGTGTTAATTAAAGTCGGGGAATTCATATTTCCCGTGGACTTTATTGTTTTAGATACACAACCTGTCGCAAACCCACGCAATCAAATCCCGGTGATACTTGGTCGACCCTTCCTAGCAACTTCTAACGCTGTGATTAATTGTCGTAACGGTTTTATGAACTTATCCTTCGGGAAAATGACAATTGAGCTTAATATTTACAAGCTAGGAAGTCAGCCATCAGAACCTTCTGCTCAATTGCTGGATGTTTGTTCCATCCACGAGATAGCTTCCGAAAGCTGCATGGATGAGGAGCTTTGCTTTGATGTTCTCGACAACACTAATGAGACATCGTTCGATCTTGCACCACTTTACAGTGAGGATATGTTCAATGAGTCCGACCTTGAGATTGAACCCATTGACTCATTGCAAAAGTCAGCAGCACTTTCCGAGTCCATATCTTATGCAAGTTTTGAACCTCTTCGGGAGTCCGAATATCATTCACTTACCCCACCTTCTATAGTCTCTCCGCCAATTCTTGATCTCAAACCGCTACCTTCTCATCTTAAATATGCATATTTAGGAGAGAATGAGACTTTGCCAGTGATTATTTCCGCTTCTCTAGCCTTAGAGCAAGAGAATACACTTTTGGCAGTGTTGAGATTGAATCGGCAAGCATTTGGTTGGACAATGGCCGACATCAAAGGGATTAGTCCCTTAATTGTTGAGCATAACATACATCTGATGGATGAAGCCAAACCAACCCGAGACCCACAAAGACGGTTAAATCCCGTTATGAAGGAGGCGGTAAAGAAAGAAATCGTCAAGTGTCTTAATAGTGGAATAATTTACCCCATATCTGATAGTCAATGGGTAAGTCCAATTCATGTGGTCCCTAAAAAGTCTGGCATCACGGTCATCACTAACGAGGCTAATGAGTTAATCCAAACACGCACCCAAACTGGGTGGCGCGTATGTATCGATTACAGGAAACTCAATGCCGCGACGAGGAAAGATCACTTCCCTCTACCTTTCATTGACCAGATGTTGGAACGATTAGCGGGACACGATTACTACTGTTTCTTGGACGGATACTCTGGTTACAACCAGGTCCCCATCGCCGAAAAGGATCAAGATAAAACCACTTTTACTTGTCCTTTCGGAACTTTTGCTTATAGACGCATGCCCTTTAGGTTATGCAACGCTCCCGCTATATTTCAGCGGTGTATGATGGGGATATTTTCAGATATGGTGGAAAATTTTCTAGAAATTTTTATGGACGATTTCTCCATTTTTGGGTACTCCTTTGAGGACTGCCTTCGTAATCTTGACGCTGTTCTTACCCGCTGTAAGGATAAGAACTTGACTTTGAATTGGGAAAAATGCCATTTTATGGTCCAAGAAGGTATTGTACTTGGACATATAATCTCACATAAAGGCATTGAGGTTGACAGAGCTAAAATAGATGTCATTCAAAATCTCCCTCGTCCCAATTGCGTCAAAGATATACGATCCTTCCTTGGTCATGCAGGATTTTATAGGAGATTTATTAAGGACTTTAGCAAAATTGCTAGACCCTTAACCCTTCTATTGGCCAAGGACACTACTTTTCACTTCAATTCGGATTGTGGGGCTGCTTTTGAATCACTTAAAGAATCACTCACTACAGCCCCCGTTCTATCATCTCCGGATTGGAACCACCCGTTCGAGCTTATGTGTGACGCATCAGATTTTGCTATTGGTGCTGTCTTGGGACAGCATATTGATAAGATGCCACATGTAATTTACTATGCAAGTAGGACCTTAAATGATGCACCAATAAATTACACAACTACCGAGAAAGAACTCTTGGCAGTTGTATTTGCATTAGAGAAGTTCAGGCCCTACTTGATTGGCTCGCCTATTGTGGTTTACACAGATCACTCCGCCCTACGACATCTTTTAACGAAGAAGGATGCAAAGGCCAGGCTAATACGTTGGATCCTATTGTTACAAGAATTTGATCTTGTTATCAAAGACAAGAGTGGATGTGAAAACGTAGTAGCAGACCATCTTTCACGCATCACTTCTTCGCCAACTGTGACCGTGCCAATAAATGACTCATTTTTCGACGAACAGCTCTTGAATGTATCCTACGAACCTTGGTTCGTGGATATCGTGAACTATCTTGCGACTGGACTTATACCTAGCGATTGGTCGAAACAAGACAAACTTCGGTTTTTATCCCAAGTAAAATATTTTTACTGGGATGAACCAAATCTATTCAAGTATTGTTCCGATCAAATCATTCGCAGGTGTGTCCCTAACGATGAATTCAAGAGCATGTTATCATTTTGTCATGATCAGGCATGTGGCGGTCACTTTGGACCTCGAAAAACGGCGGAGAAAGTTTTGCAATGTGGCTTTTATTGGCCAACATTATTTAAAGATGCATTTGAACATTGCAAAACTTGTCCGCGATGTCAGCATTTGGGCCGGATTTCACGAAAGAATGAGATGCCGCTCCAACCTATATTGGTTGTGGAAATATTTGATGTTTGGGGTATTGATTTTATGGGCCCCTTTCCCAACTCCTTTGGGAATTTATATATCTTGTTAGCCGTTGATTATGTCTCGAAGTGGGTGGAAGCTATACCATGTCGCACTAATGACAACAAAGTTGTCATTAAGTTCCTTAAAGAAAACATCTTCTCGCGATTCGGACACCCTCGCGCTATCATTAGCGACAACGGGACACATTTCTGCAATAGGTCTTTCGAGGCCTTGATGCGGAAATATTCAATCACTCACAAGCTTTCTACGCCCTATCACCCCCAAACAAACGGGCAGGCTGAGATCTCAAATAGGTAGATCAAACAGATATTGGAGAAGACGGTTTCGAAAAACCGTAAAGATTGGTCAACCAAATTGACGGATGCTCTTTGGGCATTCTGCACCGCTTATAAGACCGATCTTGGTATGTCTCCATACCGCCTTGTGTTTGGGAAGGCATGTCACCTCCCTATCGAGATTGAACATAAGGCAATGTGGGCTATTAAAGAGCTTAATTTTGATCTTGATCATGCTGGCGGCTTTCGGAAGCTGCAATTGAATGAGCTAAGCGAACTCCGCGATGAAGCTTATGATAATGCGGTGATAGTAAAGAATAGGACTAAGGTATTCCATGATAAAAATCTTTCTAGAAAAACCTTCACATCGGGGCAACAAGTCCTTCTTTACGATTCACGTCTCCATCTTCATCCGGGTAAGCTTAAATCTCGTTGGAAAGGACCTTTTGTGGTGCGGTATGTACACCCGCACGGGGCGGTTGAAGTCGAAAATTTGAAAAACGGTTCGATTTTTAAAGTAAATGGGCATAGATTAAAACCGTATTTTTCTGCTGACCCCGCGGAGGAGCTCCTGTTTTTACAGGAGCCGCTTTATCAAAACTAAAATTTCCTCCGCCTCACCTCCATGTTTTTATATCATTTTCTCATTTTAAAAATGGAGGTGAGTAAAAAATGGATTTGATTGCATATCTGTGCGTGTCAAAGAATAAGTTTGGGGGGAATTTTTCATTTAACTATTATTTTACCCCTTGTATCTCTCCCTTAGTATACAGGTCCATGTTCTCAAAAGGCTACATCAGTGAGGACACTGCTGAAAACAGGTTTGGGGGGGGAGGTTTGTATTCACTAAATTATCTTTGACACCGGGCATTCAAAAAAAAAAAAAATTTATTACAAAAGAATAGAAAGTGAAACATTACATCCAAAAGATAGGAATAGTTTAAGAAAACCAAGAAAATTAGAAGTTTTCTTATACGAACTAGTAATAAGTAGTTATGAGCTGTTGTCCCAAGGGTTAGTAAGATGAAGAAAGTCACTAATCTGAGGATAAAAATAAGTCTGAAAAATAGTTTCTATTCTGGAAGCCAAACATTTGAATGTTGATACCTTACTATATGCACATACACACGTCTTGAAACTCGGGATAGTAGAGGATACCTTGAAATGCTCTTGTCTAAAAGCCAAAGTATGAAGGAAATGAAAAAAAAAATGAAGAAAATATAAAAATGGTGAAAAGAAAAAAAAATGAACACTGGTTTTGTTATCGCCAAGGCAGCAATAAAAAAATATAGCGAGGGTGCCTCTTCACCTAGTGCCCTAAGGCCAACTGGTATGGGAGTCACTGCTAAGCCTTAGGTGGTGCAAGACGAGGAAAATATTATCACCTAATCAGCAAGCACAGGAGTAATCGGTTGGTTAGTACCTCAAGAAGTATTAACGGTCACATGAAAATGTGTGAGCGAATCTAAGTATTCATAAAATTAAAAAGTACTGAGGTAGATGGACAAGAGTATGATAGCTTGAATTGAATTCTCCGAGTGTAGGGATGTTCTTTACACACACGTGGGGTTATATGATCAATGTTTGGTTGAACGGTAGGAATGAAGAATAAAGACGATGTTTTATTCAGGGATGATGTGATTTCTAACATTTTTTCATGACTATTAAGATAGGGCTCATGACAACTGAAAAGCTAGTATAGTTGGAAACTCTTCTTTTCAAAGTATTTCTTTTATGGTTCTTATCTTTATATGTAAATTTCACCATCTTTCTTTTGTTATTGGATTTTGTGGGTGTAATCCGCTGAAAACCCTCAGGAGACAACACTCCTCCTACTAGGGACACCTAGAGGTTTAACAGCGTGTTGCACGTGCTCAGTGCAATCGTGTCTGCCTACGAAAGTGTGCTTAGTTTTCTCCTTTCTTTTTCTCCTCTTGAATAAACTAGTTTGCTCGGGACGATCAAAGATAAGTTTGGGGGTATTTGTTCAGTCGATAAAACTGCACATTTGTAGTATATTTTTCCTACCATTTTTATATTAAAAAAGGACTATATTATAATATATTATACATATGAGGGTTTATGTGTAAAAACATTATTTTCCATGTGTTAATATATTTAATTATCATTTGGTAAGAAAATGTATGCAAATAATATTATTGGTCTAATCCTAGTAGAACAAAGTCTACTAAAATCTTATTTGAGTTGTTGTGCAGAATATTTCCAAGTTGTTATGAAGGATTTAACAAACAAATCAATTTGTTGAAGAAAACTTGCCAAATTAAGAAGCAAACTTGGAGACTAAGTCTGGAAGCAACCGAGAAAATATTTTCAGATTCTGAAGATGCCTAGGATTGACAAATGTCACCATCAGAGAGCCCCAGAAAAATTATCAACGATGGAGATTAAAGGGCCGCGGATCCGCGGCCTTAGCCCCCATTTGCCGCGGATCCGCCGCACTATTGAAGAGTTAGAAGGAAATATTTTGGGAGATTGATCTATGCAATATTTTACCAACTTTTCAACAAAAAGATTCTGGGTTTGCACTATAAAAGGGTACCGAGGGCCTCTTGGAAAAGCTATCAAGCCGAAGAGATCACGAAGCTCCCGACGCTCACGCATCCAGGCTGATCATCAACTGTTCGACTACCTCCTTAGGAAAGATCGAGAAGCAAATCAAGTTTTGTAATCATTTTCTATGGATTAAAAGTGTAGTTTGAAGGAGTTGATTAATAAAGGTAGTTTTTTTATTTAATTGTTTTTTTTACATTATGTTTTCCCTCTCTTTCTTTTCATCTTCTTCTCCCAACATGCGCGAGTAATTCTCTGCTTGTTAGGGTTCGTAGGATTAGGGTAGATTAATGGACGATGAAAATAATTAAACCCTTTTTAAGTCCTATAAAGTTTAGGAACTTTATTAAAATAATCATTAACATCCTAATCGGGCGCGCTAGCAATTCTTTGCTAGTTCAGACCGCGATTAGAGATTAGATTAATGATTGTTTTGGTAAAGGCTAGATAATGAACGGAGTTCCGTGTCGAGATAAGGGTTAAGAGTGGGATTCCTTTTCTCTCCAGAAACCCTAATCTACACGCATCACCGTCGTTCTAGTTCTAAATATATTAATGGATAAAAAGGGTAACTTTTAATTAATCTTCCATAACTACTAAATCCTAACGAACCCTACAAGCCCTATTATTATATTATTTAAATCTCTAAAATAATCTAGATCTATATTTGACATTCTTGTTTAAAGTAGATCTAGAAACTTTTCACAAAATTCTTTATTCCTCCTCTCTTCCTCAACACATCTAAAGTAAAAATAAAAGGTTCCACGTTTCCCAGAGGACGACCCGTACTCATTTCGGTCTAGCTACACGCGACACCGATCTGATTGCGGTTAACTACTACAAACATACACTCTTTCGAACCAATCAGCTCCCGCCTCTGAACCTAGGCAACTCGATCGTCAAGATTGCTAAAAGAGACGTCCAAGATGAAGTAGAGATTGAGTAGAACACTTTTTCTCGTTATGTCCAAGGCTATGGACGAACGGTTAATGAAGTTGCCTTTCGGATCGAATGGAAAAGAGAAATCGATCACATCTAATTTCTATGCACCAAAACATATATCTTTTTTCCAAATAACAACCATAATCCTTACCCAAGGTGTGGCCGGCCACTAAATAGAGGGGAGGGGGTGAGTGTAGGAGGAAGGAGTGGTGACCACAAGAAATGATACTTATCATGAAAGAAGGAGTCACCATGACACATAATATGAACACATTTAAAAGCAAACCAATCACAATTAACCTAGTCACCTTATCATTAAATGCACCATTAATGACCTAATGACTCACATGCCTTGTCACCCTCTCTAGAACCTTCTAGAATACTGACTCACCTCATCAAGAAAAGATAAATCCATATTTAACCGAATGTTAAATACGGCTGATAGAAAACTGGAAACTGGCAACTTCCAAAAGTGATCCTGAAACGAATTTCAGGATAACCCCGTAATGGTATAAACATACCCGCATTTGTATTACGACCAAATACAAATGCACCTGAGACAAAAATATTATATCTACACAGTATAATACTCGGATCCGACTTAAACCAAAGCCGACCAGTATTATCTGTCCGAAAAATGACACGTGCGAAAACGCACGTGCATTTTCCGAACCTTGCCATAAACCCATACGGCCTCTACAAAGTTTCGCCAGAACTTGAGAAAGTGTCTGTGGGGGACTCTAATGACTCATTAACACACTAGCACTGGGTATAACCCCTAGCACGTCAGAGGTACAAGCTGCACGTAACATTTTGCCTATGTATTGATTGGAAGGGAAGCTGACGAGCGAACTCATCTATAAACCCTACTGAGCCTGATAGTAACAATGTATATACAGTCCGGTCCGTTCGTCTATGAGTATCACATATCTGGCCTAGGGGGCTAGTAACGTCAGACCCCCAATAGCGGTATAAGTCGTGTCAGAGAGTAGCCCAGAACACCCTGAGATACTACTGGAGTACCTACCAGTAAATCTCCTGCCTCGGCCGAGGGCTTTGTGTAATGGCTCTTCTAGACACAGTGCGATCTCACCCCCAATAACGGGAGAGACGAATCCCCTGCCGATCCGCTCACTTGACTCGAATGTGGCTCGGGACTGTACCCAACTAAAACCTGTTTGCACAACTCCTTTGAGCGTGGTAGGGTAGTAATCTAAGCACAGTGGGAACTTACATGAGACAAATGACGATCTCAGGTCGATGAACTAACCTATACACATGTCACCAGGGAATTGCTATATGACGATATGTATAATACCAACTAGCAGATTCCCGGCGAGTCCTGTCCGGTGTACTCATAACTCAATGAGCACCTGTATACATCTTAGGTGAACCAACTGACACCAGTCGCTTATGAGACCAGCCACTGCCCCTCGTCGGGGTCTCGACTGTATACACTAGTCTACTCTGGAGTATCGATGCCCTGTCTCGAAACTCCCACGACTAGGGACACTTTTAAAGATGTGCTTACAGACCCCATCTCCCACGTATATGATCGCCATCATACTACATGGTAGTCAAACAAGAATCCTATGGGCTCTATATCATGCAATAGTGAACTAAAGCATGTATACGATTATAAAGACAAACCAGATAGCATACTATCATCTCGAGTAAGACTGTCATATCGGTATAGGTCCTTCCTCAATCATTGCAATCACGTACCTGCGATCCAATAATTGACTTTGAGGGCACTATCTTCAACAATCTCCCACTTGCACTCAAGGCTAATTATTGCGATGTCGCATACTCACAGCCCGTGTGATACCGAACATCCAACTCCTCTACTAATCAGTTTCACAAAGCTAGATTGTAAAACTCTTGTGTTCGAGAAATAGCCTCAGTGAGTGGATCCGCCCTGATGTTTCTTTCTATATCTCTGTTAATCTCAATTTCGCGGAGAAAGCCATCTCTCGAATCGAGTAATACCTGTCTTAGAATATGTATGGATATCTGATGGGACCTAGTTCATAAATGAACTCCAAATCCAAACTTCTTAAACTTTATCGATCACTGAACCTAATCAGTATCCAGCACCATGCCTCCCACAGTATCCTCTTGGGCCACCTGTCCATAATACTGTCCCTCATCATCGGGAAAAACTATAACTCTGACAATCACTCTATCATCTATGTCACCTTGGAAGCCTGGAATGATAACCGTCTCCCGAAGGGGGCTGCCGTCATCAAATCCTTAGAACATGCACTTATGTTTTAAGACTGCTTCCTTATATTTCTTCAGGATTGGATTAATATAAACTTATTGCATCTAGTGCAAAGACAACATCTGGTGTAGTACTTGACATCTCATGATTGCCTCAATTGCCTAAGCAAGTGATCTGCCAATCATGCACATCCCTCTCTTCTTTAGTCTGTAAGACACCTTTAGAGAGGGTGACTCCATCACCTGCAGGTACACCACCATACCAGGAGTCATCTATTCTAAATACCATTAGAATACTGTCAAAGTACCCAAATTGGGAAACTATCCAAATCTAGATCAAAAAACCATAGATCTAGTAACCAGAATGTCTGATATTATATCCATATCCTTTGCGGAGAAACAACTGTGTGACGACCACAGTACAACCGATCATAGTATAGGAATTTTACTTCCTATTCTGTGTATGTCATCCAAATACCAGGACATCACACCTTACTACCTTCTTAACAGATCTATCCCCTATTCTGATGAAGTCAAACCCATGACTTTCACATCAAAAATAGATGATCTTATCTCCGCTATATCTGCTCAAGTCTATAAATAGACATAAGCTTCTTGCCCACTATGCTTCCGCTGCTCCCACTGACTACGACAACTCTCTGGCAGAATAATATCCACGTACACTTCTAAAGCTAGTTTAGAACGACGTTATACTTATCCTCTTGCCGGGTCTCATAGTCTGGAACAATAGTGGTGTCAAGTCTGGGTAAACAAGAACCTCCCTGTCACCGTCGTTGAGGCTACCAGAGTACCTCTCGGGTGTCTGAGGTTACCCACCATATCTGCCGAGTGGCTATTGGAATGTCAAACCTGATTGAATATATTGGTCCTATTAAATTTTCCGTAATCGTTTGCGGTTCTGGAATCACTTCCAGTTCTACCATACTCCCACTACTGTTTTCTGAAAAATTCCATTTTAATAAAACTGTGACGAGTCAAGAACAATATCACTATTGATCTTCCAGATGGTAGAAATGTCAACCTTCGTCGAAGCCAGGGTCAACCCACAAACTGCCATTACAGAAACGTGCCTTGAGTTATCCAGTGTCTGGTTTTAAGCATAAGCTGGACAACTCCCCGTATCTTAACATCGTTAAGATATGAACCATTCTATATACAATATAGAAATAGAGGCACTAATTTAATTGGAACCTGATTCAAAACATGCAGCTGTCCCCAGTGCATATCAACTTAAAGGTGAGAGGCTAATCAGCATTACTCAACTTAGGAATCCATCCAATTATGAGTAACTTGAAAGAGAAACAAGTTTCTCAAAACCATTACTATCAACAGAATACCAATCACAAGAATCTACATCTTCGATCTCTTTGAAGAATCCCGATACTTACAATATCTGGTTCTCTACTTTATTCTTATACCCACAACTTCTCAAAACTTAGACATTGTATTTCTACGAAACACTTGTCTAAAAAACTAGAGAAGTCACAAGTAAACAGAACATAGTACGAGGACCTACCCCTCTGTCCTGACGGACACTGGACAACATACAATACTCTGTATAAGTCCATTGAGTTGAATAACTCAAAACCTGTGCATCGTAGGTTGAAAACTGTACCCCGGCGATTTCCTCAAATATCACCAATTACAACGAATTCCGATATAATAAGGATGATCACCTAATTCCCAATAACTTTCTCCCACTCATCATCTGTAAAACCATACAGATATGAGAATGAAACCTGGTAAATACATACCCTGGAGTAAGTATTTAATCGGGAAATCAGTTTTCTTTAAACAATGCGCAGTGAAATTGAAACATTAAAATGTCTCGTAGGGGTATCCTGGTATTCCTATTAATGCCTCTTCCATAATCCTATTCATGACTGTAACCGTATATTTCTTTACCATCTCTTCAAATCCCTATATTTGTCTTTAGTCGTTACCTTCTGTGCACCTTCGTTAGGCTAAATGGTTTTCTTCCTTCCCTACCGTTCGGCACCAGCCTATGGTTTGGAAGAAGACTATCTAGTAAGCATAATAGGTGTACTCTCCTAATCCTAGGAGTACTCGCAACTTTGAGAGAAGGTAATGATAAAAGACTACTGAATAAAACCTTATTCTATTTCTCCCGAACTGGGGAAAAAGCAAAGGTGAAAATAGGAGTGGCGATGAAGTACGCGGTTTGGTCGTGAATGATAACAGTCGCAATTTACTTTGCCCTCTTTCGAATTCCCTTATTTTGTCTTTAGTTATTATCTTCTGTACACCCTATTTAGGCTAATTGGTTTTCTTCATTCCCTACCTGTCGGCACCTGCCTATGGTTTGGAATAAGACTATCCAATAAGCGTAATTGGTGTACTCTTCTAATCTAAGGTGCCCTCGCAACTTAAGAGAATGTGATAATAAAAGACAACTGAATAAACCAATTTTATTTCTCCTGAATCTGGATCCATCCTCGAAGTAGTACCTTCGAGTTCGTATATAACCATACGATGGATCTATCCAATGGAAGTGGATGTCCGTAGTAATACGGGGTGTTCTGAGAAATACAAAGGGTAAAAGAAGGAGCGGCAATGACTTATGCAACTCGGACAATCCAAAATTTAGTATTTTAAGAAGGTTCAGTCAACTTGGTCACTGAGTCATAGTCTAGGGTCGGTCAAAGGTCGCTGCCAAAGAGAGAGAGAAAAGAAACACTCTACGTGCACTTTAACCTAGATCAGAATGGTTATCAATTTATCTAATCAGGAAACCTCCCACTGTAATCTCAAATTCTCCTCCAAACCAGAAAGAAGAATTAGTCGGGATCACCCGAAGAGTAAACCAACTCATCAGTGAGAATCGGGATCCAACTATCATCGCATGATAACTTGATGGAAGCCACTCAAGTTATCACACTCCAGAAGGTATGCGCATGCCTGGAAAGTTTCCTGTATGTTTGAAACTCCCGATGTGATTTTTGCCCCATGCTCTTATAGCCTTGACTAAGGGCAAAAATGTCATAAGTCACATGCCAAGTTCTGCCCGTCACTATCCAGGTCAATTTGAACCCACCCGTACATACTCTTGACTAAGGGCCAAGTATAGTAATACGACTGTCCCAAACCAACGCATCTATCTATGCAACATGTAAATACCCAGCAGCTACCAAACACTATGCCTTGACTAAGGGCCAAAATACATAGCTTGAATAATACTGACCATTCATATGAAATGACGGAGGGCTACGACTGGTTTTTGGCGAAAAACCTTTAACGTAATGAACTTGATCTCGTTGAAGGAACCTGATAGCTTTTATAAAATATAGTGGCGAAAACCTTTGCTAAAGAGGTCACTCCCGGTGAAGGGATCTCGGCTCTTTCCTCGTGGAATGAGGTGCAAGATATTCCAACTGAATACCGCGATGCAAAGCAACTTGTAATCGACTATATTGAAGTTATTACCCTGACGTAAACTTATGCCCAAGGGGTCACTCCCGGTGAAGGGATCTCGGCCCTTGCCTCGTCGAATGAGGTGCGGGATATCCAAACTGTATATCACTATGCAAAACAAAAGGAAACATCTTTGTAATAACACTTTTAAAATTTGTTCCAACAACATCAAATATAGCTTTATTTTATCCTTGCATTGATAAGAATCAATGCAGTCCCATCAATCAATCACACCAGAAAAGAACGAAAACAAAATGTACGTATATGCCATCCGCATTCGTCACTGGTTCCCGTCATCACCCGTTAGGTTACTTAACTAACGACAGAGCGGGGGCTGGACTAGCGCGGGTGTAAAACATATACAACATCTAATAATATATATACCAATATACAATAATCGCTCCAGGCGTGATAATATGCAACATTACAGAAAAGTAATAAGCATCACAGAACAATACAGATAATCTGGGATCCCCGAGTTTTACAGAGCCGCTGCTGAAACCCGACGTTCCCCTGGTCGTGTGGATAGCCTGTGCAATGAAACCTAGACCCCTATGGGTGCGGCAAGTTACCCGCCAAAACCTGAAGCGAGGTAGTCCCCCAAAGCATAGTGAATGGAACACCTGGCACTTCACGGAATCCGGTAAATTGAGCACCCCTCCTTGGGTCAACCTGTACCCCCTACGAGTGCGGCGAATAGTCTGCCAATTCTAGAGTGAGGTCCCTTTGCCTCTCAATGCCATGAGATACGGACCCGTTGCCCTCCAGAACCCGGCTATCCGTACACTCCTTCGCGGGATAAACTTAGTACAGAAATAAAAATATATACAATGGGTACATCGACCTCAACCCGGTCGTGCCCCAAAAGAATATTATACAACTGGCAGTGACGGCTGTCTACATGTTGGACACTCACCCCGCAATATCAAATGTACAAATAAATCCAAACTGCACTATCATTGCACCCTGCTATCCACCACGACATATCCGCAACAATACAACACAACACAGAACATCAACGCGAATGTCACGTTCGCAAACCCGTCTAAAGGAACTATAGCAATTAGATGCGGTTTACCAATCAAATGACATTCCCGGTCGGAGATATAAAGTAAGTACTGCATACTAACAAATTTAAAATTTCGATCGACCAAATTTCCCGAAGTGGGCCCCACGTACTTCTGCTGTACAGTAACAAAATCTGGGCCCAAAAGAACAGTACTAAAAACCACAATTTCCAATAAACAGCTCACAGGAAAATTTTGATGCACTGTTCTCAGATTATGGCCGCGGTTCCGCGGTCAAACCCATGCTTTGACCGCGGATCCGCGGCGCTCTTGTAGGATCACATGCTCAAATTTTTTCCCGTGTGCTTAGAAAAGCCTGCTTGTATTTCTGTGATTTGTAAAATTATTTTTAGACACTGTTTAAAATCGACAGAAACATTGGCACTTGAAAATTAGGTTTTTCGAAATTCGGTTCTATCGATATTTTAAACGCGTTAGCACAAGTTAGTATAGCTTAATGGTGAGGCTCTGATACCACTGTAAGTCCACGGTAGCGCCCCGGCCGTCTAACAGACGCCAAATGCGGAACAAAAACTTTTACAACTGGCGCTATCGCGTACTATAACCCGGATCTACCATTAAAGCTAAACTAACAAAGTACAAAGTGGGTAGAAGAGTTATACCAAACGATCCGAGTCCTTCGGTCTTCAACCATCATCCCACGCTTGTTGCGGCTGCTCTGATCTCCTGAATCTCCAGTCTTCTCATCCAGGTGGCACCACGTCGACGGATCTTTACATGGGCTCCTGCCTTTGAACTGAGGCAACTCGATCGTCAAGTTTGCTAAAAAAGACGACCAAGATGAAGTAGAGAATGAGTAGAACATTTTGTCTCGTTACGTCCAAGGCTATGGACGAACGATTAATGAAGTTGCCTTTTGGATCGAATGGAAAAGAGAAATCGATCATATCTAATTTCTATACACCAAAACATATATCTTTTTTCCAAATAACAACCATAATCCTCACCCAAGGTGAGGCCGGCCACTAAATAGAGGGGAGGGAGTGAGTGTAGGAGGAGGGAGTAGTGACCACAAGAAATGATACTTATCATGAAAGAAGGAGTCACCATGACACATAATATGAACACATGTAAAAGCAAACCAATCACAATTAACCTAGTCACCTTGTCATTGAATGCACCATTAATGATCTAATGACTCATATGCCTTGTCACCCACTCTAGAACCTTCTAGAATACTGACTCACCTCATCAAGAAAAGATAAATCCGCATTTAACCGAATGTTAAATACGGCTTATAGAAAACTGGAAACTGGCAACTTCCAAAAGTGATCCTGAAACGAATTTCAGGATAACCCTCTAATGGTAGAAACATGCCGGCATTTGTATTACGACCGAATACAAATGCACCTGAGACAAAGATATTATATCTACACAGTATAATACTCGGATCCGGCTTAAACCAAAGCCTACCAGTATTATCTGTCCGAAAAATGACACGTGCGATAACGCACGTGTTCCGAACCTTGCAATAAACCCATACGGCCTCTACAACGTTTCTCCTGAACTTGGGAAAGTGTCTGTGGTGGACTCTAATGACTCATCAACACACTAGCACTGGGTATTACCCCTAGCACGTCAGAGGTACAAGCTGCACGTAACGCTTTGCCTATGTATTGATTGGAAGGGAAGCTGACGAGCGAACTCATCTATAAACCCTACTGATCCCGACAGTGATAATGTATATACAGTCCGGTCCGTTCGTCTATGAGTATCGCATATCTGGCCTAGTGGGCTAGTAACGTCAGACCCCCAATAGCTGTATAAGTCGTGTCAGAGAGTAGCCCAGAACACCCTGAGATACTACTGGAGTACCTACCAGTAAATCTCCTGCCTCGGCCGAGGGCTTTATGTAATGGCTTTCCTAGACACAGTGCGATCTCACCCCCAATACCGGGAGAGACGAATCCCCTGCCGATCAGCTCACTTGCCTCCAATGTGGCTCGGGACTGTACACAACTAAAACCTGTTTGCACAACTCCTTTGAGCGTGGTAGGGTAGTAATCTAAGTACAGTGGGAACTCACATGAGACAAATGACGATCTCAGGTCGATGAACTAACCTGTACACATGTCACCAGGGAATTGCTATCTGACGATATGTATAATACCAACTAGCAGATTCCCGGCGAGTCCTGTCCGGTGTACTCATAACTCAATAAGCACCTGTATACATCTTAGGTGAACCAACTGACACCAGTGGCTTGTGAGACCGGCCACCGCCCCTCGTCGGGGTCTCGACTGTATACACCAGTCTACTCTGGAGTATCGATGCCCTGTCTCGAAACTCCCACGACTAGGGACACTTTTAAGGATGTGCTTACAGACCCCAGCTCCCACGTATATGATCGTCATCATACTGCTGGTAGTCAAGCAAGAATCCTATGGGCTCTATCATCATGCAATAGTGAACTAAAGCATGTATACGATGATAAAGACAAACCAGATAGCATACTATCATCTCGAGTAAGACTGTCATATCGGTATAGGTCCTTCGTCAATCATTGCAATCACGTACCTGCGATCCAATAATTGACTTTGAGGGCACTATCTCCAACATACATATCCAACACAATAATGGCCTCTAGGTTATACATATCCCTAACAATCTCCCACTTGCACTAAGGCCAGTTGTTGTAGTATTTCATACCTAACATCCTAAATAGTCTCTCGAATCGAGTCTAGGGGAGGGCCTTCGTGAGTGGATTGCTGTATTATCCTCCGTGTCAACTCTTCTGACCTCGATCTCCTGGCGATCTACTATCTCCCGGATCAGGCGATAGCGCCTAAGAATATGTCTGGACCTCTGATGGGACTGGGGTTCCTTGGCCAAAGCCACAGCTATATTGTGATCACTATACACAGGTATTAGATGATCAATGGATGGAACCACACCAAGTTTAGCTATGAACTTCTTCATCCAGATAGCCTCTTTGGCAGCATAGTTGGCAGCGATGTATTCAGCCTCCATCGTCGAGTCTGCCACAGTATCTTGCTTGGAACTCTTTCAACAGACCGCCCCTCCATTGAGGGTAAAGAAAAAACCCAAGACCGACTTACTGTCGTCCTTATCACTTTGGATGCTCGAATTGGTAAAGGATTCCACATAGAGTTCACCGTTACCATACACCAAGAATATTTCTTTAGTCCTTCTCAAGTACTTAAGAATGTTTTTCATAGCTGTCCAGTGTTTCTCCCTAGGATCTGATTGGTACCTACTCACTACACCTAGCGAGTAAGCTACATCCGGTCTGGTACACAACATTGCATACATGATTGACCCGACTGCCGAAGTATAGGGTATCCTTTGCATTCGAGCCCTCTCCAAATCAGTCTTGGGAGACATCTCTTTAGAGAGAGTGATTCCTGAACAGGTGGGTAAATTACCATGCTTAGAATCCTCCATACTAAACCTCTTTAGTATGGTGTCAATGTACCTGGATTGGGACAATCCTAATATCCGTTTAGATCTATCTCTATAGATCTTAATCCCCAAGATGTAGGAGGCATCACCAAGATCTTTCATGGAGAACTTGTGTGATAAGAAGAGCTTGACCGAGTGTAGCATAGGAACATTGTTTCCTATCAGGACTATGTCATTCTTGTACAATACGAGGAAGACAACCTTACTCTCTATAACCTTCTTGTATATACAAGGTTCATCTAAGTTTTTGATGAAGTCAAACTCTTTGATAGCTTCATCGAAACAGATGTTCCATCTCCGCTATGCCTGCTTTAATCCATAGATTGATTTAAGCAGCTTGCACATACTTCCACTGCTCCCACTATCTATGAAGCGTTCTGGTTGTGTCATGTACACACTCTCCTCTAAATCACCATTTAGAAAAGCGGTCTTGACGTCCATCTGCCAGATTTCTTAGTCATGGTATGCAGCATTGGAAAGTAGGATCTTGATGGACTTAAGCATAGCCACTGGAGAAAAGGTTTCATCATAGTCGACACCTGGTCGTTGACGAAAACCTTTCGCTACAAGTCTAGCTTTGAAAGTCTCAACTTTTCCATCTACACCAAGTTTTTTCTTAAAGATCCACTTGCTATTGATTGGTTTTACCCCTTCAAGAGAAACTTTCAAAATCCATACTTTGTTGGTGTACATGGATTCCATCTTAGATCGCATAGCATCCAGCCATTTCATAGAGTCTCCACTTGTGATGGCCTGCTCGAAACTAGTTGGGTCATCATCTTCCATGACGTAATCTTCGCTCCCACCATCTATGATGAACCCGTATAATCTCTCAGGTGGATGAGGAACCCTATTAGATCTGCAGAGTGGCTGGGGTTTATTGGGTACTATTGGATCCTCCGGTTCTACCAAATCATCAGTTCTAGTTTGTGTAGCTGGAACTTCTTCAAGTTCTACCTCATTACCACTAATTTCTTTCAAAAGAAATTCCTTTTCTAAAAAGGTGGAATTTTGAGAAACAAACACCTTTTATTCCTCGTGCAGGGTTCCCTAGAAAGGTAGCAAGATTTTGGGAGGCATCGTCCATGCCAAATTCAGAAATTTGCCGTTCTAGCTAACCCTAACCCTAGAATCGTTAACTAGAAAATCCGACGGAATGCAACGTAAACTCTTTACAACTAAAAGTGAACAAGGAATACAACCTTTGTAGACCGGTCCTTCACTTCATTAGCTCCGTGTAGTCATTCCTTCGTTGCGATCATGAACTCCCGGACTCTAGAGAGGCTCCACAAGATGTACGGATCAAGCTTGATAGAGTACTTCGAGGCCGAAGATGATCTACGTCGAGGAGACACTAACCCAAGCTACCCCTTCACTAATTGTGAGATTAGTGAAGCAAACACTCTATACCAAATGGAAAGTAGTATAGGATGATGAAGTAGGAATTTTACTTATTTTAGATTTGATTTTCTCACTATTTTTCAACACTTTTCATGAAGCTAGAAAGCTTCAATGAGAGGAAGAAGAAGATGAAGCAAGTAATGAAGTGATGAATGAATTCATGAGGTTAGAAATGCAACCATGGTTAGTGTTTGTCATGCACTAACCATTTTAGAGAATAAACCATATTATGGGTTAATAAATATCCTAAGCTAGACAAAAGAGTGGACCTAGTCAATGGTTCATACAAGCTTCTACATGCTTTGAACATTAAACTAATTCTTCACTAATTTGTTTAACTTTGAATAAAATTATAAACCCTAAGATAACCCTAGCTTGGTATAAGTCTCATACAAGCTTGTTGCATATGTAACCTAGCAAGACACAAAAATGTACACAAATATGCATATCACATATATACAATGTGCACATCAAGTGAGAAAAGAAATCTTAAGTGAGCTAATACTAGTTAATGTAAATTAAAATATCAAATATATAATTATACATTAGATTATCAAATCAACTCTTGATTTAATAATCCGGCTATATCACATATAACCGACTAATATCATGTGTACCAATTTATCAAATCAACACTTGATCCGATAACCTGGCTATATCGCATATAACCGACCAATGTCACAAATCGCGAGAATAGAATACGGTATCTCATATCGTATCAATCTCGGTCCCGCACATATCACATATGTGCTCCTACTACGGTTTGGTTGAGCCAGGAAACCTCTGTGTAGAACTCTAAAAACTTGTTAATACGCTGGCAGTAGGTGATGATCATATCAAACACCCAAAAGCCGCAAGCGGTCTGCTAAACGTAACGGCCACTCGGGTATTGAGCGATCAGAAGATCAACAAGCAAGCCTGCTCACACTCCTGCAAATCCAATCAGCAACAATACCGTACAGTCCGGTCTCTTCGCCTTATATGTTGCATATCTCGTTTAGGGGTGGTAAACGTCAGATCTTAGTAACTCGATAAGTCGTGCCGATTTGAGGCTCATAACGGGTCGAGAAAATTCTGCTAACACTTACCAGTATATCTCTGAAGCAGCCCTGGCTAGGGACTTCCTGTTATAGCCAATCGAGCACAGCGCAACATCAACTCTCAATACCGGGAGAGACGAAACCCCTCCTATCTCTCATTGCCTCTATGCGATTCGAGACTGTACCCAAATGCTACTGTTTTGCACGTTCTCTTGAACTTGGTAAGGTGGAAATCAAAGCACAGTGGGAATCACACAAGCCTCTATGACGATCTCGGGTCTACAGACTAACCTGCACCAGTGTCACTAGAGAACTGCTATCTGACGTGAGGTATAATACCATCTGGGAGTTCTCGGCAAGTCCATCCAGTTTACCCAGTCTCCATTGATCACCCGTATACTGTCTCTGATGTCAAACACCAATGGATATGGGATCATCCATCGCCCATCTACATGGGTCGAAAGCTATACGCTAATCTACTCAGGTATATTGATGCCCTGTCTCGATACACCCATGACTAGGAACATTTGAAGGATTTACTTAACGACTACTCTGTCCCCACTAGTATGATCTGCATCATAGTCCCGGTAGTCAAGTACTCATCCTAAGGGCTTTATCAACATGTAACATAGTGACAATCAGTGTACATATTAAGATAAAGAGTAACCAGATAGCATACTATCGTGTCGAGCAAGAAAGTCCTCCCTATATATGTCCAAGCATCCACTACAATATACATCGTATGTACAGTAATGGCCTCTAGGGCATACATATAACTAACAATCTCCCACATGAACAAGGGCCATCTGTTATAGTATCCACTACCCAACAATCAGCAGTGGTTGAAGTATCTCATACTCAACCATCCCATAAAAGTCTCTCCTGGGAATAGGCCCTTGTGAGTGGATCCGCCCTGTTCTCCTCTGTGTCTACTCTCCTAACCTCGATCTTCTTGGAGATCAACCATCTCCATGATCAGGTGATACTGCCTAAGAATATGTTCGGATCTCTGATGGGACTGGGGTTCCTAGGCCTAAGCCACAACTCCATTGTCACACAATGGTAGGAACGAAATTCATCTCATGAACTAATGTACATCCAGACTGCCTCTTTGGTAGCATCCTTGGTAGCGAAGTATCCAGCCTTTATTGTCTAGTATGCCACGATATCTAGCTTGGAACTCTTCCAATATACCGTCACTCTACTGAGGGTAAAGACAATGCCTGTGACTGACACTCAGTCGAGCTAACCACCCAGGAATCTATCCAGTGATTCTCCCCAGGATCTATTGATACCATTTCACTACATCTAGTGAGAATCCTAACATTGTCAGGACCCGAAATATTAGCTCGTGACCGGCACTTAAATCATGCCACGTCTAAAGGCGTAACGTAATTCAAGTAAGCCGAAACCTAGAAATCTAAACCTTTTTAAGAAAATGAAAGAGGTGGAGTTTTGAAAATAAGGTATGATGAAATCAAAAGTTTTCTTAAATAAATAAAGAATGGAACATAAAAATGCAAGTGGATTTACTAGTTGAAAAACATGTTTCATCTTTTTAAAAAAATTGGGCTGCACCTCCATTGTATTTTTTGATCCAAAACGACAATACATGATAATACAAAGGCATCCCCAAGCGGGAGCTAGCTCTTCCCCAATCGGCGGATCCACAACAACGCAAAGAAAAAATATAAGTATACATCGCCTAACAGCGAAGTTCACCACAAAGTTAAAGTAAAGCAAGACACAAATCTCCGAAAGCGAACATAAAACGCATCGCTCAAGTCTCGCAATTACAAGCCTTGCTGAGTCTCATTACTTATACAAATACTAGTTTAATTGATGGACTTGACTAGATACAAAATGAATAATAAATACAAAAGTGGTACGAGCCGGCATGTACCACCTACCAAAGCAAGTCACCCGAAAGCAAGCTGTGAGCCAACGATGCCGCTACCGATCCAGGCGGTCAACCGACAAGAACTGTGGCACAACGGGGGTGAGTTGCCAACTCGTCAGTAGAAAACATCATCAGGTAGAAATCGAATAAACAACGACTTCCTAGGTCAATTATATCAAAAAGGTAATACTATGATATCTAGGGTGACCGTATGTAAATATGTGCCAACAATATAATCAATGCCTGAAAGCATGTAGATAACATCCAACAATATAATGAATACCTGTATGCATATGGATCTAGTCCACTCGAAACATCATAAAAACATATGCATGTAAATATATAAAGATATCAAAGAATGTGTGTCCATCAATGACACAACCAATCATGGAACCTGAGTGTCCAACACCGACACTCGAAACATCATGAAACCCGTGCCTAGGATCGATGCTTAAATCATCATATCTCAGGTGCCGCATCCTCAGATCGGCTTTCATGTCCATCTTTCTACTCCGGTCGGTATCCTCCGGATAAACCGCCGAGTCTAAATACTATCACCGGTAGGTACTGCTCCCCTGTCAGGCTCAACGCCATCATCTGCGACCTTCTTGCCCTGGGGTACCTCACCGGGTCCACCATGCACCAGCAGATGGTTCCTCCCCCTCCTCGAATCGGGTGAAACATGCCAATCTCAGAACCGTGAAAACACATGGTGGACGCACTGAAATATCATATCAAGAGAAACCGGGTTTTTAAAACAATACATACTTTTCCTTTGAAATAACCATGGTTCTCAAATCCAGAAATCTAATGAAAGCAGCATATCTCAATGCGTAAAATCGTAAAACATGATGAATGCTACAATATAACAGAATGTAAGCATATCCGTAAATCATGCAACACGGAACAGTAATATGCACATATCAAGGGAAAACAGCTCTTTAAAATGAATCTAGTTTTAAAATATATTCTGCGGTTCCCAATTCTTCCAAGGTCAAATGCAACATTGTATAAAGGTGTATATGTAACTATAGCAAGTAAATTATGCAAGGAGTCATATCATGATACAGCAATTCTACTGTGTAGTGACATGGCAATTATCGATGATGAAGTGTGTGAGCCGGCCAATCCGGGTAAGTGTGATATAAGCATCATCGATAATGATGTAGGTGTACTAGCACAGGTATATGAAATGCAATGGTCATGACATGAACACAGCATAAAGTAAATCGGCAGCTAAAAGCTATAAGGTATATGTATCTAACATGACCAAGTCGGTGAATCTATCAATCGGCATCCTCTAGTCAAGGGTATGGATGAATCATCAATTAAACTCATCACGTACGGTAAATCATCGTACGACGTCATTAAACAATTTGGGATCCTAACAGCCTATAAGATAAAGAGGGTACGGACCTAACGTCTCGTACGGTATATCACTCAAGATTCACAACATTATCCATAAATATATACCTATCTCTCAGGTCACGTCCGCATCAATCTCGGATCATGGGACTGGTAAGGTATCAATCATCTCATATCGACTCGCATCCGTATACCAACGTAACAATCAAGTCATCATATCATCTCGTATATCCTTTTCATCTCATTAAGTCATCTTACATCAAGTCAATTTTATTATTCTAAAGTCGTATTTATCAATCTCATCACATGTCACTATAATCTCCTATTGTTCTCTTTGCAACTACTTAACTATATCTATAGTAATTTGCATTCTTAATCATCAATTCGAGACCTCTTTCCTATTACATCATGTCACCTAAACCATAAACCATAACTTTAAGTCATGGTATTTCTTATCTCCTACAATTTTTTTAACTATATTTCTAAGTTTCTAAAATGGTTTCTCTAACCATATCCTGAATATCGGTTTCCATCAAAGTTGCGGGGGTGCTATACGCCATCCACCCAACTTCCCATGTAGATATAGATCTACTCACCTTGATCCTTGCTTGCCAAAGTCGATGACGCCATGCTCCGTCGTCTCAGAATCGACACGAAGGTACCTACAATCAATACAATCGCAATCGCTATTAAAATCGAATCCGGAAAACCGATACGGCACACGGTGCGCTCATAAGTTAGAACATATAGCCTACGCATGCAAAACAACCAAACCAGCCCTTATTGTTGACGTACAAACATCCAACAACCAAATACAATATCAAACATTAAAACCAAGCATTCAAAATACAGAAAACATATTCAAAAATCACACCAATGTGCTCCCAGATTTTGACTCAGGCCAATTGGAGCAAAACTAGTAAGTATAGGGTGTTGTATATAGAGTGAGTGAGCTACTGGACCAACCTTGACACCAACCATCATAATTTGGCCAGCCACATAGCCCCCAAATCTGGCGAGCTCGGCCAAATGGTGAGGGAATGGGCTCAACTTGCGGGGTGACTTCCTACTGGTCGTACTAGGTCTCTGGTATTGTTTGTGTTTCTCAAAAACTCTCCGGATCAACCCAGATTCCCTGTAGGCTCACAATTGAACACAAAACCGACATGAATGAATTCATAAATCCATGTTTTGGTTTCTATACTAAATTCCATGTCTTGTAACCGCCATTAGAGTTCACCAAAACCACTTTTTCACCCAAACCCTCTCTAGGGATTTCTAACTTCCCAAAACCACCACTAAACAAATTCTAAACTAAACTAAAATGCTAGGAAGTCAAAAATAAACCAAATGAAAAGAGATATGCCTCACTTGGGCAACTCAAGAATTACCCTATCTTCCCAACGTTATCAAAATCCAACTTTGCTTGGTCCAATGTGTAGAGGATGAAGTGGGGATCATTTTTTTTGAATGGGGTTTAGGTTTTGAGGGAGGTTTTAAGATGGTTTCTTGGGATGGTGGTGGAGGGAGATGAGGTTGAGGAAGATGAAGGGAAAACAATTGGTGAATAAAGGTGGCTACCCTCTCCCTCTCTCTCTCTCTCTTATTCTAACCGTCTCTCTCTCAATAATTTACCTTTTTACCAATTTCTCTTTTTTTCTTTTCTTTTTAATTTTAAAACCAAATCATATAATACCCCAAAACAATATAACAAATAACATGTAATCAAATACGACATGACACGGTGCACTAACCATGGAAAACTGTAGAAATACGGATTTGGCTCAATCGCGATTAGCAGTGCATTAATCGGGTTTTATCCAAACTGCATATAATAAATTTTAAAAATGCCAAATCCGATAAATATATTTTTAAATGAATAAATCATTTTAATCTCCAATTATTTCACAATTATAGGTATCTATTCATAACATTTTACGAAAACCCCAATTTCGCAAATCGGGTAGTTTTCGCGAAATATATTATTTTAATATTAAATTCCAAAAATAATATTTTATATTTTCTAAAATGTTACAATCTTCCCCCCTTAAAGAAATTCGGTCCCCGGATTTAAATTTAACCCCCAAATACTAAAACCTTTCAATAATCAACTCAATCGACGAGGCTCTGAAATCATGGAAGATATAGAAAAGCCGCAGCGTACCGTGTGCGACTGAAAACGAATATAAAACTCAAAATCGAACTCCATCAGGCGTCATGCAACTAATCGGATTTGCACACATATCTTCGAAGTTACAGTGGAGATATAGATCTCGAAATCCACTACTGAAATCCAATATACACTAGTCAAATAATATAGTACATATATAGTACGCATCCTTGAAAAATCTCCAAAAACTGAATAAAACAAATGCACAATCTTTTTTGAATTGCCGCGTGATGCATAACTCACGGCACAAGTGACGGACGCTCATTTGTAAAATAATAAATATACGTTCATATATGTTTTGTTCAAATATACGTTCTACCGTTTCTAAAATACCCCAAAAGGTTTTCCTTTGTAAACGTTCGTGTCGCTCACAGACACGTAGGAAAATAGCGAGACTATAGCTCCTTTTTGAAAACTTCTTGTTAAGCTTTTTAATGCATGCAAAGTGCTCAGGTACTGTCCTCAGATCAGTCCTGCCCGGCTACTACGAAACATAGTACCCATCATGAAAACAGAGTGCTCAAAAGAAAAATCAGGCTCAAAAAGCGTATCCAACAATCACGTGTGTCTGGTGCAAAAGGAAATCAAATCCAAATACAAGTGCCACAATATACACAAAAGCAAAACTAAGTGTAACGGGTGTGCACAAAAATATCTGTCCAGTGCAACGGGTGTGCATGACAATAACATCTAGTGCATCTATAGTACACGAAAATCTCAATTCAGTGCAACTAACATGCACGAATGAAAATCACAATCGAGTGCTTCCGGTGTGCACAAAATCCACATCTCATATCATGCGCCCAACATGCGCAAAAATCCAAATCAAGTGCATCGGTCATGCACGAATGAAATCGAAATCAAGTGCATCCTACATGCACGAATAAAATCTAAGTCAAGTCCATCCAACATGCACAAAAATACTAATCTGGTGCATCAAGTACACGAAATACAAATACGGTGCAACCCATGCACGAAAACTCATCAATAACGCAAATGCGTATATGAAAACAATACCGAGTGTACCAAGGTGTATAGAATCAAAAACGTGTGCAACTATGTGTACAAAATCCGTATCAATGCACTGCGAGCATATATGAGCTATACCGAGTGCAAAAATCAAATCGAGTACGTACCACACGCACAAAATCAACTCAACTGTATGAAATTCACGAAATCATAAACATGTGCAGCCAAGGCACAAAATCAATATCAAGGGCAATAGATATTCACAAATCATAAACCAACACAACGGTGTATAAAAACATATATCAAGTGCAATAACTACGCACGAAAATGTAACTACCCAGTAGGTGTAGCAATGGTTTACGAAATCAATATCTTAAAACTCATCATCAAAACTCAAATCCAAGTGATATAAGCGTGTTACACGGATCATAAACGCAAATCGCAACAAATGACATCGAGGCACACTTCCTATAATGTCGAAAAATATGTCAGTGCGCCCAAACTGGCGGAGTAAGAACATCCGCTTGCCTCCTGCTCAGGTCTGGCGCCCTCTGTCTCTAGGTCCTCATTTTCTCTGTGGATTACCAATCTCGTAATCCAGCGGCTCGTCGGCCCGGTCAGGTATGCTAACGGGAACAATTTCCACTCTGGCACTCCTCTGGTCATCTCTTGGCCAATTAGTATGACCACTCATAAAGCAGCATGTCACTGGCGTCAGCCTCTGGTCCTATGAATACACGTCACACATATGATCCTGGGTGCAAATCTTATCACAGGAGTGTCCTGGTTAGAACCTACTCAGGGTCTCTTCCGATCTTGCCTATGCCAAACTATACGGAGGCTGGTACTATTATATAATCATCTCGCTCTCTAGACATCTGCGTTCTCAGCACATCTTCTCCTCAGGAACTGGTCGTATCTCACACTTCTATATACATATCAGATCTCTAATCATAACGGGGACTAACAATAGCTCGTTGACATCTCACATGAACCTCTTGTCCTCTCGTCTTTATTACCGTCTGCTTCGACGTCACGTCATGCTATCTGCGTATTACAATTGTCTCGGCTACAGTCAATACGGAATCTCTTACACGGACTCGAAATCGCGAACTCGGTATCTCCATCACTCTGTAGAAGATCTCTAGCCGAACACGTTCTCAGGACTCGTCTGTTCTCTTTCAACTCACACCGCATTTGGGTGAGGTCCTCTATCTGAAACTGGTCAACTTGCTGATATCTTATCACATGATATTCTGACGACGTCAAACTTTTCGATCGATTCGTCAAAGTCCCAAAATTCCCCGAAAGCTCAATACCTGAACATAGTTTAATAATATCTGGTACAGGCCACAATACCTATGGACTAGCCATAGAAGGGCAAACCCAAGCCTCACTGATGGCACGGCTAAACTGCCGCAAACCATAAGTTTCAAAAGCTGTTCCATGGTCACCATGTCTAGTTAGGGTTTTATTCTTCTAGAGGGTCCACAGAATTACTTGCATGTTCCTTCGAATACCTTAAACTTGGAAAAATGGGTCTCTGACATTCGTTCGAACTTTTTAACTTCGCCTAGACGATATGTGAATACTCTTCGTCTCTCAACTCAAGGTGGACTAGCTATCATCTGTTGCATCTCTGCCTGAAAGCTTCAGCGATCTCAGCTTGTAATGTATGGAGGCGGCATCCTATCAATCTTAGCAACAGCTGGGTCATCTATCTGTACGGTAGACGACATCACAATCACTGAGGTATGCTGTACATCAACAGTCCTCTCACAACTTGCAGCCACTATCAATGGCCCGATCATACGGTGCAAAACCGAACACTCACCTCAAACGAGAAGTCACAACACCAATACAAAATCGAGACGTTCTCATGTCGCCAGAAAACATGATGGTCAGCTTTGTCTATGACGAGCGCGCCCTGACCGCATCACTAGCAACAACTTAATCTGCGCTCAAACCATGGTGACAGGAACCTCAAGAAAGTATCGATGAAACCATATCAATGAAATGAAATGAATCAACAAATCCCAAAATGGATACATGATCATAAGGAGGAACGGAATCAATAAGAGTATGATCATGGAAACAAATAGAATCAAAAGTTTCAATATATGTACCTCCTAAGGTTTCTTAAGTGGAGTATCGTATTGTAAATATGCCGCAGAATATACGTACGGTACATTACTCTACTCAAGCTACCCACTCCATCAGTCAGGGTCAGCCTATGTAACGAAAGTTCGGGTCTAATACCCCCTGTCCAAGTCTAAGTTCCGTAAGGTCAAGCCTTGGTTCCGAAATATTTACACCCCAGACTCCACATAGTTAGACCTAAAGTCGAACAAAGGTTAAACCTAGCGCTCTGATACCAACTTTTGTTACAACCCGAAATATTAGCTCGTGACCGGGACTTAAATCACGCCACCTATAAAGGCGTAACGTAATTCAAGTAAGCCGAAACACAGAAATCTAAACCTTTTTAAGAAAATGAAAAAGGTGGAGTTTTGAAAATAAGGTATGATGAAATCAAAAGTTTTCCTAAATACATACACAATGGAACATAAAAATGCAAGTGGATTTACTAGTTGAGAAATATGTTTCGTCTTTTTAAAAAAGTTGGGCAGCACTTACATTGTATTTTTTGATCCAAAACCACAATACATGATAATACAAAGGCATCACTAAGCGGGAGCTAGCTCTTCGCCAATCGGCGGATCCACAACCACGCAAAGCATAAATATAAGTATACGACTTCCAACGGCGAAGTTCACCACAAAGATAAAGTAAAGCAAGACACAAATCCCCAAAAGCGAACATAAAACCCATCACTCAAGTCTCGCAACTACAAGCCTTGCTAAGTCTCATTACTTATACAGATACAAGTTTGATTGATAGAGTTGACCAGATACAAAATGAATAATAAATACAAAAGTGGTACGAGCCGACATGTACCACCTACCAAAGCAAGTCACCCGAAAGCAAGCTGTGTGCCAACGATGCCGCTACTGATCCATGCGGTCAACCTGTAAGAACTATGGTACAACGTGGGTGAGTTGCCAACTCGTGAGTAGAAAACATCATCAGGTAGAAATCGAATAAACAATGACTTCCTAAGTTAACTATATCAAAAAGGTAATACTATGATATCTAGGGTGACCGTAAGTAAATATGTGCCAACAATATAATCAATGCCTGAAAGCGTGTGGATAACATCCAGCAATATAATGAATACTTGTATGCATGTGGATCTCGTCCACTCGAAACATCATAAGAACAAATGTATGTAAATATATAAAGATATCAAAGAATGTGTATCCATCAATGACACAACAAATCATGGAACCTGAGTGTCCAACACCGACACTCGAAAATTTCATGAAACCCGTGTCCAGCATCGACACTTAAATCATCATATCTCAAGCGCCGCATCCTCAGATCGGCCCTCATGTCCATCTTTCTACTCCGGTCGGTATCCTCCGGATAAACTGCCGAGTCTAAATACTATCACCGGTAGGTAGTGCTCCCCTACCAAGCTCAACGCCATCATCTGCGACCATCTTGCCCCGGGGTACATCACCGGGTCCACCATGCACCCACTGAAGGTTCCTCCTCCTCCTTGAATCAGGTGAAACAGGCCAATCTCAGAACCGAGAAAACACATGATGAACGCACTAAAATATCATATCAAGAGAAACCGGGTTTTTACAATAATACATACTTTTCCTTTGAAATAACCACGGTTCTCAAATCCAGAAATCTCATGAAAGCAGCATATCTCAATGCGTAAAATCATAAAGCATGATGAATGCGACAATATAACAGAATGTAAGCATGTCCGTAAATCATGCAACATGGAACAGTGATATGCACATATCAAGGGAAAACCTCTTTTTAAAATGAATCTAGTTTTAAAATATATCCTGCGGTTCCCAATTCCTCCAAGGTCAAATGCAACATTGTATAAAGGTGTATATGTAACTCTAGCAAGTAAATTATGTAAGGAGTCATATCATGATGCAGCAACTCTTCTGTGTAGTGACATGGAAATTATCGATGATGAAGTGTATGAGCCGGCCAATCTGTGTAAGTGTGACATACGCATCATCGATAATGGTGCAGGTGTACTAGCACAGGTATATGAAATGCAATGGTAATGACTTGAACACAGCATAAAGTAAATCGGCAACTAGAAGCTATAAGGTATACGTATCTAACATGACCGAGTCGGTGAGTCTATCAATCGGCATCCTCTAGTTAAGGGTATAGATCAATCATCAATTAAACTCATCACGTATGGTAAATCATCGTACGACGTCATTAAACAATTTGGGATCCTAACAACCTATAAGACAAAGAGGGTACGGACCTAACGTCTCGTACGGCATATCACTCAAGATTCACAACATTATCCATAAATAATACCTATCTCTCAGGTCACATCCGCATCAATCTCGGATCATGGGACCGATAAGGTATCAGTCATCTCATATCGACTCGCATCCGTATACTAATGTAACAATCAAGTCATTATATCATCTCGTATATCCTTTTCATCTCATTAAGTCATCTTACATCTGTTAGTTATATGTATGCCCTAGAGGCCATTGTTGTACATGTGATGTATATTATAATGGATGCTTGGATATATATAGAGAGGACTTTCTTGCTCGATATGATAGTATGCTATCTTGTTTCACTTTATCTTAACATGTTAAAAAATACAGTTTTGTGATCACGTGTTGATAAAGCCCTTAAGATATGTACTCGACTACTAGGACTATGATGAGATCAAACTAGTGGGGCCAGGGTAGTCAACGAGAACATCCTATAACTATTCCGAGTCGAGGGTGTATCGAGACAGGGCATCGATTCTCTAGAGTAGACTAGCGTACACGCATCTTGACCCATATGATGGGCGATGGATGATCCCATATCCATTGGTTTTGGACATTAAAGATGGTGTACGGGTGCTTAGTGGAGACTGGGTACACTGAACGGACTCTCCGAGAACTCTTGGATGGTATTATAACTATCGTCAGATAGCAGTTCTCCGGTGACAGTGGTACAGGTTAGTCTGTAGACCCAAGATCGTCATAGAGTCTTGTGTGATTCCTACCGCGCTTTGGTTTCCACCTTACCACGTCCAAGAGGGCGTGAAAAACGGTGGCTTTTGGGTACAGTCCCGAATCACATGGAGGCAATGAGCTATAGGAGGGGTTTCGTCTCTCCCGGTATAGGGAGTTAATGTTGTGCTGTGTTCGATTGGCTATAACTGGAAGTCCCTGGCCAGGGCTGATATGGAGATTTACTGGTAAGTGTTATCAGTAGTTTCTCGACCCGTTATGAGCCTTACATCGACACGACTTATCGGTTACTGGGGTCTGACGTTTTACCACCCCTAGACTAGATATGCTATATATCAGGCGAAGAGACCGGACTGTACGGTAGTATTTACTGATTGGATTTGCAGGAGAATGTACAGGCTTGCTTGTTGATCTTCTGATCGCTCAATACCTAGGTGGCTGTTACGTTTAGCTGACCGCTAGCAGCTTGTGGGTGTTTGATATGATCATCACCCACTTCCGGCATATTGACGATTCTTTAGAGTCCTACACAGAGGTTTCCTGGCCCAGGCAAAATGGAGTACGAGCACATATGTGATATGTGCGGGACCGAGAATAATACGATATGAGATACCATATTCTATTCTCGCGATATATGATATCGGCCGGGTATATGTGATATAGCCGGGTCATCGGATCAAGTGTTGATTAGATGAATCGGTACATGTTATATTAGTCGGTTATATGCTATATAGCCGGATTGTCGGATCAAGTGTTGATTCGATAATTTAATGTATAATTATATATGTGATATATTACATTACGTTAACTAATATAAGCTCGCTTTATTGATTCATTTTCTCACCGGATAATACATTGATATATATGCGATATATGCTAATTGTATTAGTTTCTTTTGTTGCAAAATATATTATATATGTGATATATAATATTGTAACACGTTATGATTACAAATACAACATGATTTGTGAAGATTAAACAAGTTAGGGTTTGATTTAGGTTAGCATTTGGGTTAGCTTTTTCATGAAACTTCTAGAAGCTTTATTTTGTTTTAATCTTAGATATTTTGTATTGATATTTTGTGTAGATATTTCTTAACCCAACCCAAACCCATTACCCTAATTAATTCTCTACAAGGGTTAAGCCTTCATTCTTAACCCAAGGTTGGATTTGTAACCACAACAATAATTCATTATTCATCACAAAAGCTTTCTTATTCTTCTTCCTCCTTGGAAAAGCTTGCTAGCTTTTTACATGTGATGATTTAGTGTGAGAAATTGAAAACAAAAGAGAGCTAAATCCCTACTTCATCATCCTCATCTATTCTAGCCACTTAGATTAGGGTGTTCACTTCACTAAAACTTGATTAGAGAAGTGAGAGCTTGAGTTTAAGATTCTTCAAGGTAGATCATCTTCGAAAAGGAAGACTTCAAGCAAGTATGGATCATTCAGTTTGTGGAGCCTCTCTAGAGTTCGGAAGTTCATGGATCGCGGTGAAGGGACTACTACTCGGAGCTTATAAAGCGAAGGAACGGACTACAAAGGTTGTAATCCCTTTCCCTTTGATGTAAAGTTGTTTACATACAAGTTAAACCTAACTCTCTAGTTAAGACCTTGGTAAGGGTTTTTTTAGCATCCCAAAAATTTTAAAGTAGCATGATTGATGCTTGCTAAAACCTTCACAAGGTGCTATGCTATCCTTACAACATCAAGTCAATTTTATTAGTCTAAAGTCTTATTTATCAATCTCATAACATGTTACTGTAATCTCCTATTGATTCTCTTTGCAACTACTTAACTATATCTATAGTAATTTGCATTCTTAATCATCAATTCGAGACCTCTTTCCCATCACATCATGTCACCTAAACCATAAGCCATAAATTTAAGTCATGGTATTTCTTATCTCCTACAATTTCTCTAACTATATTTCTAAGTTTCTAAAATGATTTCTCTAACTATATCCTGAATATCGGTTTCCATCAAAGTTGCGGGGGTGCTATACGCAATCCGCCCGACTTCCCTCGTAGATATAAATCTACTCATCTTGATCCTTGTTTGCCGAAGTCGATGACGCCATACTCCGTCATCTCAGAATCCACACGAAGGTACCTACAATCAATACAATCGCAATCGCTATTAAAATCGAATCCGGAAAACCGATATGGCACACTGTGCGCTCATAGGTTAAAACCTTTAGCCTACGCATGCAAAACAACCAAACCAACCCTTGTTGTTGACGTACAAACGCACAACAACCAAATAGAAATCAAACATTGAAACCAAGTATTCAAAATACGGAAAACATATCAAAAAATTACACCAATGTGCTCCCAGATTTTGACTCTGGCCAATTGGTGCAAAACTAGCAAGTATAGGGTTTGTATATAGAGTGAGTGAGCTACTGGACCAACCTAGAAACCAACCATCACAATTTGGCCGCCACATAGCCCCCATATCCGGCGAGCTTCGCCAATTAGTGAGGGAATGGGATCGAACTTGCAGGGTGGCTTCCTATTGGTCCTACTAGGTCTCTGGTATTGTTTGTGTTACTAAAAATCTCCCCGGATCAACCCAGATTCCCTGTAGTCTCATAATTGAACATAAAACCGACATGAATGAAATCATAAATCCGTGTTTTGGTTTCTATACTAAATTCCGGGTCTTGTAACAACTACTAGAGTTCACCAAAACCACTTTTTCACCCAAACCCTCTCTAGGGATTTCTAACTTCACAAAACCACCACTAAACAAATTCTAAACTAAACCAAAATGCTAGGAACTCAAAACTAAAACAAATTAAAAGAGATATACCTCACTTGGGCAACTCAAGAAAAACCCTAGCTTCCCAATGTCATCAAAATCCAACTTTGCTTGGTCTAATGTGTAGAGGATGAAGTGGGGATCATTTTTTGTGAAAGGGGTTTAGGATTTTGAGGTAGGTTTTGAGATGGTTTCATGGGATGGAGGTGGAGGGAGATGAGGTTGAGGAAGATGAAGGAAAAATAATTGGTGAATAATGGTGGCTGCCTTCTCCCTCTCCCTCCCTTATTCTAACCCTCTCTCTCAATAATTTACCCTTTTAACATTTCCTCTTTTTTCTTTCCTTTTTAATTTTAAAACCAAATCACATAATACCCAAAAACAACATAAGAAATAACATGTAATCAAATGCGACATGACACGGTGCACTAAGCATGAAAAACTGTAGAAACACGGATTTGGCTCAATTACGATTAGCAGTGCATTAATCGGGTTTTATCCAAACTGCATATAATAAATTTTAAAAATGCCAAATCCGATAAATATATTTTTAAATGAATAAATAATTTTAATCTCCAATTATTTCACAACTATTGGTATATATTCATACCATTTTACAAAAACCCCAATTTCGAAAATCGGGTAGTTTTCGCGAAATATATTATTTTAATATTAAATTCCAAAAATAATATTTTATATTTTTTGAAATGTTACAAACATCCACTTAGATCTATCTCATAGATCCAAAACCCAGGATTTAGGAGGTATCACCTTGATCCTATATGGAGAATCCTTGTGATGAGAGGAGATTGACCGGGCGTAGCATAGGAAACTCCTTTCCTATCAAGAGTATGTCATCCACGTACAATACGAGGATCACCACCATACTCCCTACTACCTTTTTGTATATACAAGGTTCATCTACCATTTTGATGAAGTCAAACTTTTTGACCACCACATCAAAACAGATGTTCCAACTCCGCGATGCCGGCTTCAACCCATAAAGCAACATGCACACGTTTCCACTGCTCCCACTGTCTACGAAGCCCTCTGGCTGTGTACTTACAGACGCTCTCTTCTAAATTATCATTTAGAAAAGCAGTCATGACACCCAACCGCCAGATATCGTAGTCATGGTATGTAGCAATGGAAAGTAGGATCTGGATGGACTTAAGCATAGGCACAAGAAAATGTTTCATCATTATCCACACCTGGTCAGTGACGAGAACCGTTTAGAACAAGCCTTAGCTTTGAAAGTCTCAACTTTTCCATTTACACCAAGTAATCTTCTCAAGATATACTTGCTCCTGATGGGGATTTAACCCTTCGGATAAAGCAACCAAACTCTATACTTTGTTGGTATATATGGATTCCATCTCAGATCGCTTAGCATCCAGCCATTCTCACAGAGTCCCCACTCCTGATGGCCTGCTTGAAACTAGTTAGGTCATAATCTCATGATGCAATCCTCGCTTCCACTGTCATAGAGAAAACTGAAGTATCTCTCAAGTTGATAAGGAACCCTACGAGATCGGCGGAGAGGCTGAGGTTTGTCGGGAGCTATTGAATCCTCTGGTTCTACCAAATCATCAGCTGCACTTTGTATAGCTAAAACTCCTTCCAGTTCTACCTCATGACCACTAATTTCTTCATAAGAAATTCCCTTTCTCAAAGATGGCATGTTGAGAAACAAAACACTTTTTGTTCCTCAGTTCGGTAGAAGATATTCCCTTGCGAATGATTAGGATATCCAACAAACTTCCACAGAACTGACCTTCCCTCGAGCTTGTCCGGATTTTGCTTTTAGCATAGGCTGGACAACCCCAAATCTTAACATCCTTAAGACATGGGCTCTTCCCATACCATATCACATATGGAGTGGTAGGCACCTGATTTGATTGGAACCTTATTCAATAGGTATGCATCTTCTCAAGTGCATGACCCCAAAAGGAAATAGGCTACTCTGTAGTACTCATCATAGAGCACACCATATCACATAGGGTGAGATTGCTCCACCACGATACACCAACGTGTTGTTGTGTATACGGAGGAGTAATGTTGAGAGAGAATCTCATTCTCCTTTAGAATAGTCCAGGAACTCCGTGCTCAAGTATTCTCCTCCCTGGTCTCATCAAAGGACATAATCTTTTATCCATTTTTGGTTCTCTACTTCTGACTTATATTCTTTGAATTTCTCAAAAGGTTCAGACTTGTGTTTCAACAGGAACATATGTCTGAATCTTGAGAGATCATCAGTTAATGTAATGAAGTATACAGAACCAGTTCTGGCGTCTGTAGACAGGGGACGTACATACAACATCATGTATCAATCCCAGGAGCTCACTAACTCTTTCTCTGTTTCCAATAAACAGAGCCATGGTCAACTTATTTTTATGACATGACTAGCAAGTTTCATAAGATGTAAATTCAAACTGATTTAAATATGTATCTTAATGTAACACAGCTAGTCAGGTCGGATTGATATGACATAGTCTACAATGCCTCAAGAAGGATTCGTTCATTTCTGAACTCTTCCTCTTATGTGTGTTATGTACGTTAAGAACTGTGGTTTGATTTAGAACATATATGCTTTTAGATAACGTGTCTGAACCGATCAACTCTTGATATAGGAAATGTTCAAAACATTATCCAACAATATAAAATTATATCCTTCTTTATTAAATAAAGAGACTGATATGATGTTGTATATCAGGTTCGGTATCTAATAACATTCGTTTAGAATCACTGTATTTGGTAATACAGGGTGATAACTGCCAACTGCTTTGGTTGCAAAAATTGCACCATTTCCAACACTTGAAACTTATCACCCATTCTCAGTTCTCTACCATCTGTAGCCCATGTAACATATTACATATGTTGGATCCTGATCCGATATCACATACCTAGGACGTAGAGGATACTGAGAAACAGTTCTCGGTAATGAACACGCCCGAAGAAGATGCATCATCATGTACTTTCTTCGTTTGGGCGGTACGGGAATCCTGGTAATCCCCTATTTCCTGTTCGGTCTTATAACAATTATAAGTTGGAGCGGGACCAATGTTCCCCAGCTCAGTATAACAAGCGGGTTCGGTCAATACATCCATATTATTATCTTGATTAAGGCGTGATATAGTCGCTACCTGGAGAGAGAGAGAAAAAAACACTCAGCGTATGCTCTTGCAAGGTTAGATTGGTTATTAATATATCTAATTAGGATGGTTTCCACTGTTTTAGTAAAATTTACTTTCAAACCCTAAAAGGTCAGACTAGCCGGGATTAATTACACTTTACAAGTTCACCAACCTTTCAGCCAGGCCAGTGCTGATACTTTGAGAGAGATTCTCCATGCTTTCGCAGGGACCGAATTAAAATAATCCTCATTTTCCCAGGAGCGTAACCTCATTGACACTTTTCTAGACACTTACTTGATCGGCAAATTATAATATGTAAAACTCTCCCAGGAGTAACTCTTACTCGCAGTGGGTATCGGGATCCAACTATCTCATAGAAGGTAGGCAATCTCATTGCAAATTTCAACACTTGAAATTCCCGATAATATTTTACCCCTAGTGGCTTATGACCTTAACTATGGTCAACAAATCATAAGCACTAGTCAAGTTCTACCCGTTCATTTCGTGATTAACTAGACCCACCCACATGATCCTTAACTATGGTCAGCAAAGTCACATGACTGTCCTAATTAATCGCAACATATACTTTGTAAGAAGACCTCACTTAGCTACCGCACACTGCACCTTAACTAAGGTCAACAAACGCAACACGAATACTGAGTACTCTACATCCTAAAATGGCGGAGGGCTACGGCAGGTTTTTATGAAAACCTTTTGCGTAATGAACTTGATATCGTCGTAGAATCGAGTCATTAAAATGGAGTGTTTTTTAGGCTTACTTGATATCGTCGTAGAATCGAGTCATTAAAATGGAGTGTTTTTTAGGCTTTTACTAGTTTTTTTAAAGAGGTCACTCCCGGTGAAGGGATCGGCTCTTTCCTCATCGAATGCGGTGCAGGATATTTCATAAATACCACTATGCAAAGCAAAAACTATAGAAGCAATCAAAGAACAAAACTGAAGGTTGTAGCATCTGCCTGTTATTGCTAAAGAGGTCACTCCCGGTGAAGGGATATCGGCTTTTTCCTTATCGAATAAGGTACTGGATATTCTACAAGGAATACCGCTATGTATAGCAAGAACTAGAGCTACCTGTTTTTGAAAATTAAATTCCACAACATCTTTAGGTTTTTTTATTTCATTAGTCTCATTAATGAAGTCAAATCATTTTATGTTACCTAAACATCATAGATAAATACAACGTACGCTTATGCCATCCGCATTCGCCTCGATGTCCCCTCGTTCATCGTTAGGTTAGGTAACTAATGGCAGAGCGGGGCAGGGCTAGCGCGGGTGTAAAACATAAGCAACGTCAATATAATATATCATATATACTATATACAGTATCCATCTCAACATATACAATGATCACATCACAGAATATTGCAGCAGAACACAACATATGAAATATTGGATATATTATGATTTCCGGGTTTTAAATTAAAACTGTATAAAACACGGATTCCACGGTCGTGATGAATAGCCAAACCCACATCCTTAGACCCCTACGAGAGCAGCAAGCAACCCTACCAATTCTAGAGTTAGGAGACCCGGTCCCGACTCCTCGAGATGGTCTCCCACTGGACCCTAGAACCCGATTACTTGTGCTCCTAATGTGGAAAAGTAAATAATATACAATGATGACATCATCCTCAACCCGGAAGTGCCCCAATAAAAGAATATTACATACAATGAATTTTACATGAATGATAATGAAAAAATCTCATCTCACATAAAAACCCCGGCTATTCAAAACATGACGATCCAATATAACATATCACACCAACACATAACATCACATGTCATCAACATAAGTAAATATGCATATCCAAATTGTCGTTGACGTATAGCAATGAAACCAGCGATACACCACATATTACACTTACGGTCGCAGAAAAGAAAGTGAAAAACTACAACAGTTGGAATCTGCAACCACTTTAGACATCATAAACCCAATGTATCGCATACTTTGGATTTCATGTCCAACCAAATGAATTCCTTAGACATTACATGCCTAACAATTATAAACCCCGCATTTTAGTCTCGATCTCGAAAACACTTTTCAATATCAAGTCGGGCAATTCAACAAGATTCCCGACATCCTGATGGAATGCTTGTTGGAAACTTTAGTAGACGGCTGCACCCCTGGTGCCGTCGACAAAGTGCACTAAGACGGAACACCACTGCCGCGAGCACCCGAATGGATGCTTTTTGCGACGGGGTTCTCCTACAGTCACTTTGTCAGGGCAATGGGGCGTGGCTCTCTAATAAGGTTACCCGACGAGTATCCGCGTACGCTAAGTGATTGCGACAGACTTTTGATCACATCAAAATCCCGTGGCAACCAATCAAATGAGAATAAATTGCTAGATTTATAACATTCAAATTAGTTATCTCATAACTACTTTTGTGGATTCCAAATACTGTATCCTATCACATGTTAACCGGACGATGTTAAACTTTTCGATCGATTCATCAAACTCCCACAATTTCCCGACAGCTCAACACTTGAGCATATTTCAATAATACCTAAAATATGCCACAATACCTATGCACCAGCCGTAGAAGGGCAGATCCAAGCCTCACTCATGTCGCCACGGAACTGTTGCAATCCCTAAGGTATGACCGTGGTTCCGTGATCCAAAAAAGTCGAGTTAGGGTTAAATTTTTCTAGAGCGTCCATAGAATTGCTTGCATGTTTTTCCGAATACGTTAAACTTGGAAAGATGGGTTTTTGATAATTGTTCGAACTTTTTAACTTCGTCTAGACAATATGTGATAACCCGAAACATTGTTAAAACTACGAATACGAAACACTACGAATTGCTTATAGTGTAAGATTACATCACATGCAAAATTAGCAAAAACAAATAATACCTAAGACAACAAAACCCAGTCACTAGAAAACAGTGAAAATTTCAAGCAAAACAATGACAAAGTGGCCGGCCCCTACACTAGTGATCTCGGCCAAAATCTGAGCATACCCCCTTAAGTTTTCATGGTGTTATATCCCATATAACACTCTGTACATGTTTAAAAAAAATTTTGAAAACTTTTTAAAATCGATAGCAAGCAAGTTTTGGCGTTGCAAGTTTCGGAGTATTTCGGTTTCGTAATCTTAACAAACTCCGTCTTATTTTCTATTATGACTCTGATACCATTGCAGGATTCCCTAACACGGCAGCAAGGTTTTGGGAGGCATCGTCCATGTCAAATTCAAAAAATTTCCATTCTAGCTAACCCTAACCCTAGAATCGTTAACTAGAAAATCCGACGGAATGCAATGTAAACTCTTTACAACTAAAAGTGAACAAGGAATACAACCTTTGTAGACCGGTCCTTCACTTCATTAGCTCCATGTAGTCGTCCCTTCACTGCGATCATGGACTCCCGTAATCTAGAGAGGCTCCACAAGATGTACGGATCAAGCTTGCTAGAAGACTTCGAGGCCGAAGATGATCTACGTCGAGGAGACACTAACCCAATCTACCCCTTCACTAATTGTGAGATTAGTGAAGCAAACGCCTTATACTAAATAACAAGTAGTAGAGGATGATGAAGTAGGAATTTTACTCATTTTAGATTTGATTTTCTCACTATTTTTCATCACTTTTCATGAAGCTAGAAAGCTTCAATGAGAGGAAGAAGAAGATGAAGCAGGTAATGAAGTGATGAATGAATTAATGAGATTAGAAATGCAACCATGGTTAGTGTATGTCATGCACTAACCATTGTAGAGAATAAACCATGATATGAGGTTAAGGGTTGGGTTAATAAATATCCTAAGCTAGACAAAAGAGTGGACTTAGTCAAAGGTTCATACAAGCTTCTACAAGCTTTGAACATTAAATTCTTCACTAATCTGTTTAACTTTTAATAAAATTATAAACCCTAACTTAACCCTAGCATGGTATAAGTCTCATACAAGCTTGTTGCATGTGTAACCTAGCATGACACAAACATGTACACAAATATGCATATAAAATATATACAATGTCCACATCAAGTGAGAAAAGAAATCTTAAGTGAGCTAATACTAGTTAATGTAAATTAATATATCAAATATATAATTATACATTAGATTATCAAATCAACTCTTGATTTAATAATCCGGCTATCTCAAATATAACCGACTAATATCATGTGTAACAACTTATCGAATCAACTCTTGATCCGATAACCCGGCTATATCGCATATAACCGACCAATGTCACAAATCGCGAGAATAAAATACTGTATCTCATATCATATCAATCTCGGTCCCGCACATATCACATATGTTCTCCTACTACGTTTCACTTGAGCCAAGAAACCTCTGTTTAGGACTCTAAAGACTCGTCAATACGCCAGCAGTAGGTGATGATCATATCAAACACTCATAAGCCGCAAGCGGTCTGCTAAAGGTAACGGCCACCTGGGTATTCAGCGATTAGAAGATCAACAAGAAAGCCTGCTCACACTCCTGCGAATCCAATCAGTAACACTACCGTACAGTCCGGTCTCTTCGTCTGATATGTCGCATATCTCGTCTAGGGGTGGTAAACGTCAGAACCCAGTAACTCGATAAGTCGTGCCGATTTTAGGCTCATAACGGGTCGAGAAAATACTGATAACGCTTACCAGTATATCTCTGAAGTAGCCCTGGCCAGGGACTTCCTGTTATAGCCAATCGAGCACAGCGCAACATCAACTCCCAATGCCGGGAGAGACGAAACCCCTCCTATCGCTTATTGCCTCCATGTGATTCGGGACTGTACCCAAAAGCCACCGTTTTGCACGTTCTCTTAAACGTGGTAAAGTGGAAATCAAAGCACAGTGGAAATCACACAAGACTCTATGACGATCTCGGGTCTACAGACCAACCTGTACCAGTGTCACCATAGAACCACCATCTGATGATAATACCATCTCGGAGTTCTCGGCAAGTCCGTCCAGTGCACCCAGTCTCCAATGTGCACCATTATACTATCTCTGATGTCAAACACCAACGGATATGGGATAATCCATCGCCCATCTACATGGGTCGAGAAGCTATATGCTAGTCTACTCTGGTATATCGATGCCCTATCTCGATACACCCACGACTAGGAACATTTGAAGGATGTACTTAACGACTACTCTATCTCTACTAGTATGGTCTGCATCATAGTCCTGGTATTCAGGTACTCATCCTAAGGGCTTTATCAACATGTAACATAGGGACAATCAGTGTACATGTTAATATAAAGAGCCACCAGATAGCATACTATCATGTCGAGCAAGAATGTCCTCCCTATATATGTCCAAGCATCCACTACAATATACATCGTATGTACAGTAATGGCCTCTAGGGAATACATATAACGAACACCTTGGTGTGGTATAGGATATACCCTCATGAATGTTTAGGATATCCAACAAACTTACATAGAACAGATCTTGCCTCGAGCGTGTCTGGATTTTTCTTTTTAACATAAGACAGACAACCCTAAATCTTAATGAAATTAAGACATGGTCTCTTCCCCTACCATATCTCTTATGGAGTAGTAGGCACTGATTTGGTCGGAACCCTATTCAATAGGTATGCAGCCGTCTCAAGTGCATAACGATAAAAAGAAATAGGCAACTCAGCAGTACTCATCAGAGAGCGCACCATATCTAATAGGGTGGGATTCCTCCTCTTCGATACACTGTTGTGCTGTGGTGTATACGGAGGAGTAAGTTGAGGGAGAATCCTATTCTCTTTTAAATAATTCAGGTCTCCGTGCTTAAGTATTCTTCTCCCAGATCGGGTCGAAGGATTTTAAAACTTTTACCCGTTTGGATCTACACTTCGCACTTATAAACCTTGAATTTCTCAAAAGCTTCAATTTTATGTTTCAACAGGAACACATGTCCGTATCTTGTGTGATCATCGGTGAATGTAATAAAGTGCGAGGAACCATTCCTAGCATGTGTAGACATAGAACAGCATACATCACTATGTATCAGTCCCAAGAGTTCAGTAGCTCTTTCTCCGTGTCCAGTAAATGGAGTTTTGCTCATCTTACCTTCGAGACATGACTCGCAAGTTTCATAAGATATAAATTCGAACGGATTCAAATATCCATCATTATGCAACTTAGCTAGCCTTGTCCCAGTGATATGACCTAGTCTACTATGCCATAAGAAGGCTTCGTTCATTTCTGAACTCTTCCTCTTGTGTATATTCTGTACGTTTAGAACCGTCGTTTGATTTAGAACGTATATACCATTATATAACGTACCAAACCCAATCAACACTTGATTTAGAAAAATGTTCATAACATTATCCTGTAATGTGAAATTATATCCTTCTTTAGTTAGCAAAGAAACTGATATAATATTGCACATCATCTTTGGTACGTATTAACAAGTCGTTCAAAATCAATGTATTACCATTTAGTAATACAAGATGATATTCGCTAACTTCTTTGGCTGCAACAATTGCTCCATTACCTACTATTAGAGACTTATCACCCTTTCCCAGTTCTCTATCTCTCTTTAGCCGATGTAACAAATTACATACGTGGGATCCTGATCCGGTATCCAATACCCAGGACGTAGAGCATACTGAGAAACTGTTCTCGGTAACGAACACACCCGAAGAAGATGCATCATCATGCTCTTTCTTCGATCGGGTGGCGTGGGAATCCTGATATTCTACTATTCTTTTTTCGGACTTATGAAAATCATAAGTTAAAGCGGAACCAACGTTCACCAGCTCAGTAGAATAAGCGGGTTCGGTCAATACATCTATATTATTATCTTGATTAATGCGTGTCATTGGTCGCTACCTGGATAGAGAGAGAGAGAGAGAGAGAGAGAGAGAGAGAAGGAAACACTTTAGCATTTGCTCTTGCAAGATTATATTGGTTATTATCTTATCTAATCAGGATGGCTCCCACTGTTTTTATCAAATCTTCCTTCAAAACCTAAAAGGTAAGATTAGCCAGGATTAATTACACGCTACAAGTTCGCCAATCGTTTGGCCAAGCAGGTATTGGTACTCCGAGGGAGTCTCTCCATGCTTTCGCATGGAACTAATTAAATAACCTTGTTTCAGCAGGGGCATCACCCCATTAACACTTTTCTAAGACACCTAATTGATCGGCTAATTGTAAAGTGGAAAACTCTCTCAGGAGTAACTCTTACCCGCAGTGGGTATCGGGATCCAATTATCATATAGAAGGTATACAATCTCATTGCAAATTTCAACACTCGAAATTCCTAATATGGTTTTACCCCTAACTTCCTAGGACCTTGATGGAGGCCAACAAAGTATATGCCGCTAGTCAAATTCAACCCGTTTATTTCTTGATTGAATTAAACCCACCCGCACAACCCTTGACGGAGGATAGCAAAGTCGCACGACTACCCTAATCCAATCGAATCACATGCTGTAGATAAGCACTAATCAGCTACCGCACACTACGCCTTGACGGAGGCCAACAAACACAGCACGAATACTAATTAGCACTTATCTGAAATAACGGAGGACTATGCTGGTTTTTAAGAAAAACTTTAGCGTAATGAACTTGATATCGTTGTAAAATCTAGTGATTTGAAAAGGAGTGTTTTAGTAGATTTTTCTAGTTTTTCTAAAGAGGTCACTCCCGGTGAAGGGATCTCGGTTCTTTCCTCATCGAATGAGGTGCTGGATATTCATCAAGGAATACCATTATGCAAAACAAGAACTAGAGAAGCTATTAAAACAAAACCGAGTGGGTTGTAGAATTTGCTAGTTTTCCTAAAGAGGTCACTCCCGGTGAAGGGATCTCGGCTCTTTCCTCATCGAATGAGGTGCTGGATATTCATCAAGGAATACCACTATGCAAAGCAATAACTAGAGCTACCTTTTAAAAATAATTTTGATTCTACAACATCATTAGGTTTCTTTTCTTTTCATTAATCTCATTAATGAAGTCCCATCAGTTAATGTTTCCTAAACATCACAGAAAATGAAACGAAAATAGAACGTACGCTTATGTCATCCTCATTCGCTCCGGGACCCCGTCATGCACCGTTAGGTTACTTAACTAACAGCAGAGCGGGGACTAGACTAGCGTGGGTGCAAAATATAAGCAACGATCACATCACAGAACCAAGAAGCAGAAATCAACATATAAAATATTTGATATACTTGGAGGTCCGTGTTTTAAATTTAGCCAGTAATGAAAAACATGGATTTCACAGTCGTGATGAATAGCCAGACCCACTTTTAGTGTTATGTATGCCCTAGAAGCCATTATTGTATGATATAGTGTATGCTTGGATATATATATGGAGGAATTTCTTGCTCGACATGATAGTATGCTTTCTGGTTTCCATTATCCTAACATGTTCACGGGTATTATTATACCGTCTCTCATATACATGTTGATAAATCCCTTAGGATGTAGGCTTGACTACCAGGACTATGATGTGGATCATACAACTGGGACCTTTGTAGTCCACAAACACATCCTTCAATTGTTCCTAGTCGAGGGAATATCAAGACAGGGCATCGATATTCTAGAGTAGACTAGTGTGTACGTTTATTGAACCTGTATGGAGCGATGGTTGATCTCATATCCATTGGTGTTTGACATCAAAGATTGTACACATGTGGTCGTTAGAGAATGGGTAAACCGAACAGGACTCGCCGAGAACTCCTAGATGGTATTATACCTATCGTCAGATAGCAGTTCTCTGATGACACTGGTGCAGGTTAGTCTGTAGACCCGAGAACGTCATGGTGTCTTGTGTGGTTCCCACTGTGCTTTGATTTCCTCCATACCACGGCTCAAAAGAGTCGTTCAAACAGGTGGATTTCGGGTACAGTCCCGAGTCACATGGAGGAAATGAGCGATAGGAGGGGTTTCATCTCTCCCGGTATAGGGAGTTGATGTTGCGCTATGCTCGATTGGCTAGAACAGGAAGTCCCTGGCTAGGGCTTTTGATGTTATTTACTGGTAAGTGTTATCAGTAGATTCTCGAACCGTTATGAGCCATACATCGGCATGAGTTATCAAGTTATTGGGGTCTGACGATACCACCCCAAGACTCGATATGCGACATATCAGACGAATAGACCAGACTGTACGGTAAGTTTTACTTATAGGCTTCAATGGAGTTTGGACAAGCTGGCTTATTGATCTTCTAATCGTTCAATACCTGGGTAGCAGTTATGTCCAGCTAGTACCGCTGATGGCTTATGGGTGACTGATGTGATCATCACCTACTGCTGGTGTATTGACGATTCTTTAGAATCTCACACGGAAGTTTTCTGGTTCAAGCGAAACGAAGTAGGGCACATATGTTGATATGTGCGGTGGCCTGATTAAATACGTGTATGTGATACCGTATTCTAATCTGGCAGTTATTTTTTATCGGTTAGTTTATATGTGATATAACCAGATTATCGAATCAAGTGTTGATTTGATAATGTGATATACAGATAAATGATATTAGCCTCTTATATGTGATAAAACCGGATTATTATATAAAGTATTGATTTAATAATTTGATATATATTATATTTCACATAATTATATATTAACTAATATTATTGTTCACTAATTATTCTACATTATATATATATATTAATATATATGAGATATATATATATATATATATATATATATATGATATATATATATATATTATGAAGCATGGCATGGATTTTCTAATTTTTTTAGAAAATAGAAAATGAGGTGTAATATATGGTGATATTTATAGAATGGGCAAGCATGGGCTTTATCATTTGTTTATTACTCTTGACTCACTATACAAGCATGGTTGCAATTTCTTATTGCAATTTATTCCATGCTTGAATAAGTGAGGTCAAGGGTGTTGCGATTCTACACTTTTATCTTTGACTTGAATTATTTTTCTTTGGCTCCTTCTTGAGCTCATAAGATGAGTTCTAGCATTCTCCATTTTCTTCATCTCATACATCAAGCTCTAAACCCTCACATGTGATATGAACCATAGAGCTTGAAACCCTAGTGAGCATATAAATCCCCTACTTCACCATCCTATACTTCATTAGCACTCTAGTGTAGTGTGTTTCCTTCACTAAAGAGTTTAGTGAAGATGTAGCTTAGATTGGAGGACTTCGGGTGGATCATCTTCGGCAGGAAGATCATCGGAGGAACCTTGTTCATTCTTCAAGTGGATCCTAGTGGAGTCGCATGGACTACTACCCGGAGCATTTGAAGAGAAGGACACGGTCTACAAAAGTTGTAGCCTCCTTCCCTTCCCTTAGTTTTCATATCATCACATAGTAAACCCTAATTATTATAGTTAAGATCTTGGTTAGTGTTCGTTAGCACCCAAAAATTTGAAAATTGCTTATGTGATGCACGTTTTAACCCCGTCGCGGTGCTAGCAAACATTTTCATGGTATCAGAGCCAAGCTAGAACATTTGGGTAGGTCTTTACGATGTTAAAGTGTTCGATCGAGTTTCGAAACCCGCGATTTATCATATTTTTATTGAATATTCAAAAGTTGGAATTTTGGTGATTAAAAATATGCAGAAAATCGTGCAGGCTTTTTAATGGTGCCTCAAGAAATTTGATGACCTAACTCCCTCAAACAGCGGCGGAACCGCGGCCAAACCCCATGTTTGGCCGCGGTTCCGCCGCATGTTGAGTTAAGGTGTCGTTTCACTTTTGCGACTCCATTTGGTGATCATGCACTTTTTGAATATTTTTATTGATTCTTAAGTTGTTGAGGTCTCTGGATTTTGTGGGTATTCGATAAATCGATCAAAATGTTTAACGTTGTATAGACTTTGATGATATGTGTTACAATTGTTAGAATCCGGAATAATTAGTTTTGTGAAAACTAGTTAGTATATTGTAAATCTAGAAATTTAGTCTCGGTTAATCGGTTGCCATGGAGTTTTGATTCGGATCAAAACTTCGTCGCAATCTCGTATGCGAACACCCGCCGGGTAACTCTAGTAGACAGCCACGCCCCATAGCCCCGACCAAGTGGCTGTAGGAGAACCCCGTTGCCAAAAGCACCCACTTGGGTGCTTACGGCCACAGTATTCCGCCTTAGTGCACTTTATCGACGGCTTCGGGGGTGCGGCCATCTACTAAAGTTTCTAACGAGCATTCGATAAGGGAGTCGGGAATCTTGTTGAATTACCCGACTAAATGATTGAAAAGTGTTTTCAATTTGAGACTAAAGTACAAGGTTTATAGGTTAGGCATGAAATCCGGAATATGAGATATTCCGGGTTTATGATGTCGAAAGATATGCGGATTCTAATTATTGTAGTTTTTCATTTCTTTTCTGCGACAGTAAGTGTAATATATGGGGTTTCCCAAATCTCGTTGCTATATGTCAACGGAATTTGGGATACGCATATTTACTTACGTTGATGACATGTGTTGTTATGTGTTGCTGTGATATGTTATATTGGATCGTCGTGAATGAATAACCGGGGGTTTTATGTGAGATGAGAGTTTTATAATTTTCATTCATGTAAAATTTGTATGTAATATTCTTTTATTGGGAAACTTCCGGGTTGAGGATGATGTCACCATTGATGTATATTATTTACTTTTCTGCATTAGGATAGACCCAAGGTGGGGAGCACAAGTGATCGGGTTCTGGAGTCCAGTGGGAGACCATCTCGAGGAGTTGAGACCAGGTTTCCTAACTCTAGAATTGACAGGGTTGCTTGTCGCTCTCGTAGGGGTCTAATGATGTAGGACTGGCTATTCATCACGACCGTGGAATCCGTGTTTTTCATTATTGGATTAATTTAAAACACGGACCTCTTAGTATATCCAATATTTCATATGTTGACTTCTGCTGCTTCGTTCTGTGATGTGATCATATAACTGCGTTAGACGAATATATATATATATATATATGATATATATAATAAATGGTGCTTATGTTTTGCACCCGCGCTAGTCCAGCCCCCGCTCTGCCGTTAGTTAAGTAACCTAACGGTGCAAGACGGGGCCCCGTAGTGAATGCGGATGGCATAAGCGTACATTATATTTTCATTTATTTTTAGGAAATATTAGATGATGGGAATTCATTAATGACATTAATGAAAAGAAAAGAAACCTAATGATATTGTAGAATCAAAAGTTTTTAAAAAAGGTTGCTCTAGTTTTTTCTTTTCACAGTGGTTTTCCTTGATAAATATCCAGCACCTCATTTGATGAGGAAAAACCCGAGATCCCTTCACCGGGAGTGACCTCTTTAGAAAAACTAGCTGTAATACGACTGGTGGAGTTGGGGATGAATACCACCTACCCTGTGAGAAGTGAAATGTTATCCGGTATCGAGGTGGGGATGTAACCGATATGGATACACTTGGGACCCACTGTAGAACAATAGGGAGTATCGAATTCCATTCCGAAAGAGGGCACAATCAGAATTATAAATGGAATGATACCACTTATATAACACAGAGGTGCCTCTTAGATGAATCGGAACTCTGTAGTTTTAAGAACACCGTTGTTAAGCGTGCTTGAGCTAGGGAAACTCATGGATGGGTGACCTTACTGGGAAGTAGCCTCCTTCTTCGTCCGGTTCATTCAAAGGGACAAAACCTTGCAGTTTCGGCCAGAGTGGACAATACCATTTGTGTTTGGGGGTGGGTTGTGACAGATATGGTATCAGAGCCAGTCCCTCAAAAGGTAGGTCTTGGTTCAAGGACGAACCATTGTTTTAAGTGAGGATTAATATAATACCCTAGGTGGAGTTGGGGATGAATACCACCTACACCGTGAGAAGTGAAATGTTATCCGGTATCGAGGTGGGGATGTAACCGATACGGATACACATGAGGACCTACTGTAGAACAATGGGGAGTACCGAATTCCATTCCGAAAGAGGGCACGATCAGAATTATAAATGTAATGATACCACACCTATAACACAGAGGCGCCTTTTGGATGAATCGAAACTCCGGAGTTTGAAGAACTCTGTAGAGCTTGAGCTTGGGAAATTCTGGGATAGGTGACCTACTGGGAAGTAGCCCCCTTCTTCGTCCGGTTCATTCAAAGGGACAAAACCGTGCGGTTTCGACCAGAACGGACAATACCATTTATGTTTGGGGGTGGGTCGTGACACTATAAAATGCTACAACCCAGTCGGTTTTGTTTTTATAGCTTCTTTAGTTCTTTCTTTGCATAGTGGTATTCCTTGATGACACTACTACAAATATGGGTTGCCCCTACGGATTTATCCGTAGGGGCAATCCACTGCCCCTACGGACATATACGTAGGGACGAAAAAATACCCCGTAAGTGCAAAGGCCGCAGGTGCAAGTTGAGGCCCTGAACTTGCCCCTACGGGCAAAATATTGCCCCTGCGGATTTCGGTGTAGGTCCTAGTGCCCCTACGGATTAAGTCGTAGGGTATAAGATTTTATATTATTTGCGGTTTTTTTTAATATATTACTTGTACCTACGGACATATCCGTAGGTCCATTTAATACCCCCTACGGATATATGCGTAGGTACGTTTCCGTAGGGGCAAAATATCAGGATTCCTGATATTTGGCCCCTACGGATAACGCCGTAGGGGAGAGGCAGTGGCCCCTACGGATATGTCGGTAGGGGCATTCCTAACCTCCTGGCACTGAGATCAGGGGGGAAATATCAGTTACTGCTGATATTTTGCCCCTACGGATAAAACCGTAGGTACACATGGTGCCCCTACGGATTAATCCGTAGGTACATATTGTCTGTAATTTTTTTTAAAAAATGGGCTGCTAGATTTTTTCCCGCCCTGTGCACAATAATATATACATCAATCAAATCATATAGTGCAGTATTCATAATCACATCTCACGCATATATATAATATACAAAAGAAACCCAAAACCTGAATATGATATAAATACAAAACAATATCAATATCGTTTCAAAATGTAGTACAATGTGTATGATATAAATAAATACATGTTTCAAAAAATAAGAACAAAAAATCTACCCTAGCTCGGTCCAGCTCCACCTCTGAATAACGATATAATAACGCGCGCCTGCTCCTCGGTCAATAAACTCTGCAATTCGGCGCGAGCAGGAGTCTGAGCAGCATGTGGAGCTGGCGATGTGGTCTGCGCAGCCGCCGTCGAGGTAGTCGCTTGCGGAGCCGCGGCTGCGGGAGTCTGAGTAGGCGGTGGAGCTACAGGAGCTGTCTGCGGAACCGCAGCCGATGTAGTGGCTTGCGGAGCCGCAGCCGAAGGAGATGCATATGGAAGCTCGGCCGATCTACCCTGTCGCGTCTGGACATAACGTGTGTAAGAAGCGTGTAAGAACTGTGTATTATTCGAATTCGTATCATTATTAAGTTATTTCGAAACCCTGTTTGGATATCTAGTTTGGAAAAGCGTTGTTTATTTTAATTACATATGTATGTATGATTAATCAAACCTAACTCTAAAATCAAATAAGCTCAAGCTACGTACTAATTATGGATATGTTGATATGTATAATATGACATGATATTTTACTATAAAATAGTAAACATACCAGCATCTCCTTCAACTCCTGAACGGTGGCCCTCAAGATATCCAGTTCCTGATAGACATGCCGGTCACTGGAGACGGAGGAAGTAACCGCCGGGGTGGAGTCCAACCTCATATGGGCCCTGCTAGGGCCCAGTCCCCGGCCTCTCTCCCAACCTCCGTGGTGCCCTCCGTGTGCGGCGTCCAGAACTGGGGTCAGCAGCCTTGGATCGTTCTGTCCGGTAAAATCGATCCCCGAGGCCTGGGCTTGCTCAACCACCCGCTCCTACACCCACATTAAGCAGTAAAGTATAAGTATAAAATTTAAACTTGAACCTTCCAAAACTAAAATTTCAAATTTGGGTAGAAAAAATATTAACACTTACGCAGTACTCCTGGGTAGCGACGTCGGGATATCGAAGCTCGCCCGTGGCGGGATCTGTCGAGGTGCCGTGGACGGCAAGATATGCGGACAGCACGCTCGGTGTACCACCTGACGCCACGGTCCGAGATGTCTGCAATATTAGAAAGTAACTCTTAATATTAGAAATAATAGAGAATAACTCTTAATATTACAGAATATTAGAGAATAACTCTTAATTTACCGATAACTCCATGGCTCGAGTAATGTTCCTCGAGCCACCTGTGTAAGTGGGGCGACCCCTCTTCGCCGACTTCCTGTTCTCCGTATTCTGAGTGGCCTGTTTCTGCACAACGTATTAACATTTAGTTTTCTAATTAAGAAACACAAAGAAATAAATTATATCATAAATAATGAATTAAATTTAAAATACATACCTGTTTGCGTTGGGAGTCGAAATAAGCGCACAATAGAGGCCATGTCTCTACGTCGACTCTCGCAAACGCCGCAGTAGATAGGAGGGCCGCTCTCTTTGCCTCGGGGGTCGCCATCCACAGGGGGCAGCAGTCGGCCATCAGCTCATTCCTGTTGTATCGGACCTTGGCCTGCATGTTCTTCATCAGGCCATTGTACAGAGCATGAAGGTCTAGCACCCTCCCCGGGTGATCAGGGTCGGCTACAGGCTGAAAATTGTAATCAAACTGAAAATACAAAAAAAACATTGTTATTAGATTGCAAGTGTTAATAATAAATATATTGGATAGATCAAATGAAAATATATATTAATACATACCCGAGCCTGATCAAAGAAGAGGGCGAATGAGCGCTGGTGCTGCTCGCCCACTCAACGTGAAGTGGGTAGTTTTTCACGATCCGGCTCTCGTCCCCTAAATACTGGCCGAACCTCTCGGCATGAGGACCGGTATAGCGATAGTCAAGGGTAAAAAATAAGGGGAATGCTGCCTCCCCCCTAGCTCTATCAGGCCTCAGCCTATGGGACTGATTCGGGCCTCGAGTCCCCATCTGGGGATGGAGAGGCCCTGCGTCTGCACGAAATATCAAGAAAATCAATAATAAGACAAAGTTGTATTAAGAAATCAAGGTTAAACAAAAATTCAAGTGTGATATATACCTCCGGTGACTAGCGCACGAGCCTGGGCCCGAGCAGCAGCACGAGCGGGACGATAGTTCCTCCGGTAAGGAACAACTGGGGTCCCGGACCCGGACGCATCCCCTCCAACTATAAAATAAACATCGACGCTAAATTTCCATGAAGTTCATATTTATTCTATAGAGCATATGTAAAATGAATAAATATTTTAAATTTATTCATACTAACCTGCAGACGATGCGGAGGGTATGGAAGCGGCAGGAGTGACCCCTGTGGAAGGTGTGGACGCACAACCTATAATTAGACGATTAAAAATAGATTATATAAGTAATTGCAAAAAGAATGTGTAGATCAATAATATAACGTTCTAAATCAATATGCATGCACTATAGGATATATAAACATACCCGCAAGTACGGTGGTGTCACCACCTACAGCTAGACAATAATAAAAATTGTTAAGTAAGAGCAAAAGGAATGTGTGTATTTATGATATAGCATTCTAAATCAATATACATACACTATATGATATATAAACATACCTGGAGGAGAGGGGGTGGCCTCTGTCCCAGATGTGGACGCATCACCAACAACTAGACAATCAAACATTGACAATATAAGTAATTTTGACATAAACATGCATGAATATCTGTAATATTACATTCAAAATGGATATGCGTGCAGTATACCTGGAGGTGTGGCCAAATCAACACGGAAGGAGGCATCCGAAGGGGTCTCCGATCTGGGTGCAAGACCGGCCCTCTGATGCTCCCTACGGAGCTCTCCGGGTGGCAGAACCGCTCTGCCCCTGCCTCTGCCTCTGCTGCGGCTGGAGCTCCTGCCGCCCCTCGCTGCTCCCGACATCGTTATCAAATCTAGATAAACGGTTCGTGGACGCATTAGACAATCATTAAAAGTATTGACAATATATGATCTAGAGCGTAAAATGTGAAGTAATAATATAGCATTACTGATAACCTTTTTCGTTTCGTGGGCGCATCATACATATCTACTTGGATTTCATCGTCGATGTCATTTCTAACCCACGTAACTTCATGATCGGTCGAAGACAACCCGTCCTTCGAAACAGACGGTCGGAGCACTTTAAGCCTTCTCTCTTCTTCGTCCTCATCGCTGTCCTCGTATTCTGGGACATCGTAGACATCTCTAGGTTTCCATCGGCATACAACACTCCACCCCAGATGCTTCAAACACTGTGAGTAGTATACTTGGAACGCTTGGTTCGAAAAGATAAACGGATCGTCCTGACCGTAAAATCGAAGTGTGTTCACACTGGTCAATCCATATTCATCTTTCCAAGTCCCAAGACTGCTTCTCCACCTGTCCGTATCGGTTCGCGGATCGTACCAAGTACACTGGAATATATAAAAGGGTTCTGATCGTCCGGGATAGTGGATGCCGAGTATACAATTTAAGTACCTATACTAAATCACACCGTCCGATCCTACCGTCGCAATCCCACTATTCTGAGTGGTTCTAGATGTTTCTATTTCCTTAACTTCGAATTTGTATCCAAGGACACCAAATCCTTTGTAATATGCAACCTCCATACTAGGAAATTGTGCTAAACATCTTGAATTACTCTCAAATGATGCAGACAAGTTCGGATCGTGGATCTAACAGAACAAATTTTACGACAAAATACATAACGATACAAGTTTAGATTAAAACTGATAGCAATAAAATGTTATTCGAATAATTTATATGATCTGTGACCCAATCACAAAAATTATCCTGATGGTATTTTTCCAAACGTTCTTCGTTCCAATCAGGATGCCCCTCATGAGCCTCGTTAAAATGAGTTCTGTTTTCGACAAGTAATTGTGACATTAATATTATGTCATTTCATACACACACAAACACAGATATAACAATTAATCCAAAAGAACTTACTCTCTAATTTGTTCAAGATGTACGCAATTAAGCAAGATAAACCGGTATATCTTGTTGATAAACATAGTGTCTACCCTCTTATACTCGGCTTTACCATATGGCCCGTCTTGAATTCTTCGTGGTCGGTTAAGCCTTGTCTCAATATTCTTGTCTAGATAGCGGGAAAAAAATATGGTTGCTTCATCAAGAAGATAACCTTGCATGATAGAACCCTCTAGTCGATTTTTATTGCGTATATACTTCTTAAGAGTGTAGAGGTACCTAATGAGAATATGTTGAACAAATAAATACGGGCATACATGACAACAATAAATTTATAAATTGCGCGAAACGAAAAATTACACGTACCTCTCGACGGGATACATCTATCGATATTGTACTGGTCCGGCTAACTTCGCCTCAGTTGCAAGATGAACCGTCAAGTGTATTATGATATCGAAAAATGACTGTGGGAAAATACGCTCAAACTTGCAAAGTATCAACGCAATAGAATTTTCTAGTTTATCCAGCGTCGCAACCTCCAGTGTTTTAGCACACAACTCCCTGAAAAAACAACATAGGTCATTGATTACTAGACCAACCGAGTCGGGGAGAGAAGTCCTGAGGGCTAATGGAAGAAGATGCTCCAGGATAACATGGTGATCATGACTTTTCAGCCCATCGATCTTGCCCTTCACAATTTTTATTTTCTTGCTGAATGATCCTGAGAAACCTGTGGGCACTTTCAAATCATGCAACACCTGCAGGAATCTTTTCTTTTCCGGTTGTGACATATGATAAGCAGCATTGGGAAGTACAAACTTGCCTGGTTTACCCGCTACCGGTCTAGGGTGCAATTCACTTCTTATTCCCCACTCTTGTAGATCCATCCGAGCATTCATGTTGTCTTTCGATTTCCCGTCTTTACACAGAAGCAAGTTAAGTATGTGCTCTGATACTCCCCTCTCTATATGCATGACGTCCAGACAATGACACACTGAATTTGTAGACCAGTACGGAAGCTCGAAGAAAATGCATAACTTGTTCCAATATTGTGGTTTGACCTGTTTCGTCGGATCCATCCCGAAGGTCACGTTATTGTAACCATCCCATTTATCAGTCACGTCCTCTCCGGATAATGGGGATGGAGGTCCATGAAGCTCCTGATGACCATCAAAGTGAACCGTGTCTAACCTATAGGGGTGGTCTGGAGGCAGAAAACGTCGATGGCCGCAATAACAAACCTTCCTGCTAAAATTCAAAAATTTTGATGTTGTGTGTTCATGGCAATGAGGACATGCTTTGTGACCATGTACGGACCAACCTGATAGCATTCCATACGCAGGAAAGTCATTAATTGTCCACATTAAAGCCGCACGCAGTATGAAGGTTGTATTTATGTTTGAATCATATGTCTCTACACTATCAATGAACAAAATTTTCAGCTCCTCGATCAGAGGTCGGAGATAGACGTCGATATTGTTCCCCGGTGAGTTTGGTCCGTCGATAAGAAGAGGCATCATAAAGTATGATTGGTACATAGCCAACCAAGGCGACAGATTATAAATTATCATTACAACGGGCCATATACTGTGACTTCCAGCCATATAGTTGAATGGGCAGAAGCCATCGGTAGCCAGTCCGAGCCGGACATTGCGAGGATCGCTACTGAATATTGCGTACCTCCTATCGAAATCCTTCCATGCCGGTGAATCTCTTGGATGGCTCATTTTTCCATTTTCGCTTGGAGGAGCACGGTGATGCCAAATCATTGCCTCGGCTGTTTTCTTGCACCTGAATAGCCTCTGTAGCCTCTGCGTTATGGGAAAATATCATGCTATCTTCACAGGTATATCAGGCTTCTTATCAGAATCTTTCGGCTTATAACTGGCCTCTCCGCATGTTGGATACTCTTTCAAATCTGAATTCTCTTTCCGATACAACACGCAATTTTTAGGACATGCTTGAATCTTCTCGCACTTTAGACCCAAATCAGACATCATTTTCTGGGCTTCGTACCAGCTTTCGGGCACATTATTTCCCGGAGGCATATAATCTTTCATGAACGAAAGAAGCATTGTGAATGACTTGTTGCTCCATCCATTTAGGCACTTAATCTGGAAAAGTTGGACGAACCATGAGAGGGTGGAATACTTCGCATTCTCATAAATTGGTTTCCTAGAAGCATTCATGAAATTTTCATATTTATCCGCACGCGGTCCTTGACCGGAAGGAATGTCATCTTCGGTACGAATAGATTCACCTAGGGCAGCCTCTACCATATCCTCCATTTCTTCTGATGGAAATAAATTTCCGTCTCCTGCCGTATTACCGAATTCTTCTTCTCCTGCCGCATTATCGTGTTTTCCTTCTTCTTCTACCGCAGCACTGCATTCTTCTCCTTCCCCGTGATATTTCCAACTTGAATAAAGTCTAGTAAACCCATATTTTACAATATGAAGCTCTGCCAATTCTACCTTCTGCCAGTACTTATTGCCACATCTATCGCACGGACAGAGAATCTTCTCTATTATGATCTTATTATGTGCGCGTGCAAATTCAAGGAAAGCAGCAACTCCTGCGACAAACTTAGGTTGCAAACGTTGTTTCCAATCCACATACATCCAGTCCTTAACTCTGACGTACTCATGGGCCATGTTAGACTGAATAACATATAAATTGTAGGTTATGCTGACTATATTGAGAAATATAAGAACGGGATAGTTACTGACAAAGGAGAAAATCCGTGTATATGCTTTGTGTGTGCGTTTGTCGTTGAAAAGAATAAATTATCGCACGTTATGTTAACCGATAGACGGGGACTAAGTGGCGCTTTAAGTTTCATATCTGAGTATCGATGGGAATATGAAGGTTTCATATTATCATATATTGGTTTTAACCCGAACATCTCGAATCGCTCTCTAATTATGCGTTTGTATGTGTGTGTTCCGGCTGTTGGGGGTAGGCTTCTATCCCATTAAGAATGTATAGAGCGAACGCCCATCACTTGTGCTTTCAACCATTTCGAGTAAATTTCGGCAGCACCTCCCCGCTGTTCTCCGAGTACACTGTAATAGAATAGATAATCATTTCAAAGCTGTGAAACAACGTTGAAATGAACATCTAATCTATCTTTGTACACGGAGAACCAGCGGAAAGGTACCGACGAAATATCTCGAAACGGATGAAAACAGAAGTGAATTAAGGCGTTTGCTTTATACATTCTTAACTTGTCCACACGGGACAAATCTATAGGTTACCATACGATTGAATTTTCTCGTCGCGTAGACTATACGACGGTTATTAGTATCGATCTATACTGTCCGATATTTAACAACCTTCGTATAGTTCTAGGTCACGACGAGCATCGCACGTATGTTAACCGATAGACGGGGACTAAGTGGCGCTTTTAGTTTCATATACGAGTATCGATGGAAATATGAAGGTTTCATATATATTGGTTTTAACCCGAACATCTCGAGTCGCTCTCTAATTATGCGTTTGTTGTGTATTCTTGTTGTATGTATGTGTTCCGGCTGTCGGGGGTAGGCTTCTATCCCATTAAGAATGTATAGAGCGAACGCCCATCACTTGTGCTTTCAACCGTTTCAAGTAAATTTCGGCAGCACCTCGCCGCTGTTCTCCGAGTACACTGTAATAGAATAGATAATCATTTCAAAGCTGTGAAACAACGTTGAAATGAACATCTAATCTATCTTTGTACACGAAGAACCAGCGGAAAGGTACCGACGAAATATCTCGAAACGGATGAAAACACAAGTGAATGAAGGCGTTTGCTTTATACATTCTTAACTTGTCCACACGGGACAAATCTATGGGTTACCATACGATTGAATTTTCTCGTCGCGTAGACTATACGACAGTTGTTAGTATCGAGCTATACTATCCGATATTTAACAACCTTCGTATAGATCTAGGTCACGACGAGCATCGCACGTATGTTAACCGATAGACGGGGACTAAGTGGTGCTTTTAGTTTCATATATGAGTATCGATGGGAATATGAAGGTTTCATATTATCATCGAGTATCATATATTGGTTTTAACCCGAACATCTCGAGTCGCTCTCTAATTATGCGTTTGTTGTGTATTCTTGTTGTATGTGTGTGTTCCGGCTGTCGGGGGTAGGCTTCTATCCCATTAAGAATGTATAGAGCGAACGCCCATCACTTGTGCTTTCAACCGTTTCGAGTAAATTTCGGCAGCACCTCCCCGCTGTTCTCCGAGTACACTGTAATAGAATAGATAATCATTTCAAAACTGTGAAACAACGTTGAAATGAACATCTAATCTATCTTTGTACACGGAGAACCAGCGGAAAGGTACCGACGAAATATCTCGAAACGGATGAAAACACAAGTGAATGAAGGCGTTTGCTTTATACATTCTTAACTTATCCACACGGGACAAATCTATTGGTTACCATACGATTGAATTTTCTTGTCGCGTAGACTATACGACGGTTGTTAGTATCGAGCTATACTGTCCGATATTTAACAACCTTCGTATAGTTCTAGGTCACGACGAGCATCGCACGTATGTTAACCGATAGACGGGGACTAAGTGGCGCTTTTAGTTTCATATATGAGTATCGATGGGAATATGAAGGTTTCATATTATCATCGAGTATCCTATATTGGTTTTAACCCGAACATCTCGAGTCGCTCTCTAATTATGTGTTTGTTGTGTATTCTTGTTGTATGTGTGTGTTCCAGCTGTCGGGGGTAGGCTTCTATCCCATTAAGAATGTATAGAGCGAACGCCTATCACTTGTGATTTCAACCGTTTCGAGTAAATTTTGGCAGCACCTCCCCGCCGTTCTCCGAGTACACTGTAATAGAATAGATAATCATTTCAAAGCTGTGAAACAACGTTGAAATGAACATCTAATCTATCTTTGTACACGGAGAACCAGGGGAAAGGTACCGACGAAACATCTCGAAACGGATGAAAACACAAGTGAATGAAGGCGTTTGCTTTATACATTCATAACTTGTCCACACGGGACAAATCTATGGGTTACCATACGATTGAATTTTCTCGTCGCGTAGACTATACGACGGTTGTTAGTATCGAGCTATACTGTCCGATATTTAACAACCTTCGTATAGTTCTAGGTCACGACGAGCATCGCACGTATGTTAACCGATAGACGGGGACTAAGTGGCGCTTTTAGTTTCATATATGTGTATCGATGGGAATATGAAGGTTTCATATTATCATCGAGTATCATATATTGGTTTTAACCTGAATATCTCGAATCGCTCTCTAATTATGCGTTTGTTGTGCATTCGTGTTGTATGTGTAACATGATTTTAAACCATCGAGATCAAGATTGATAGAACTGATCATCCTATATTGCAATAGCATTCATCAACCAAAAACTATTATTGCAATGGTATTCATCTATAACAATCAACAATTAAAACTACAAATATAGGATACTGATATCATAAAACGTTATAGCAACATTGATAGAACTGATAAATAAAAAAACGAAACACAAACCGTATCAAGATTTAACAACTTTGATTATGTCATATACGCGGGCCGATATTTTCATATTAGCCAATAGGCAAAAATAGATTGCGATCTGGATATGGCATATTGGCAGATGTTACCTATATGCATACATGCATGTTGTCTCCCTATTTTTTCATAAATCAAACCAACTACATACATCAAACTAGTCCATGCCACCAATCGGAAACTCCACTATGTTTTTGAATTATTATTTTTCCAAATAGCATTGAGCACCTATTGACATTGTCCCATCCAACAAATTTGTTGTGCTTGCCTCGACCATCATCTACTTTTCACATGACATACACATTATATGAGTAATATAGTTATAAATTATGGTATTTTCTTGTCATCAATCCACCTAACCCTAACCCCAAGTTGCTTAATAATTCAAGCAATTCAACAGCATTTAGTACCAAATCACTAGCCTTCGGCAACAATACTCGTCCAAACTAAAAATTTAAATTTTGAGAAAAAAAAATTCTTCGGAGGCATGATCCTCACAGTTCACTACAGTCAAGGTATGTTATAACATATGTACACTCTTCTCTAACTCATACATAAGAATTCGTTAACTGGGGGATACTACAATTACAACCGTTCAATAATTATAAACATGTATAATCACACCTCCCACTTATGTACAAATAATGATAATGCACCAATAAATTGATCATCACCTCACTTCTAAAATCCATGATGTACAATCCTGTAACAATCGAAAGTTTTGGCGAACGGCTATATCCTAAAACACCTGCATTTTGCTTAGAAATTCAAACAAAGGTTCTTTGCACTTGAATAAGCTACCGCATACACATTGCTCAGTCAAATGCATGACATTAACTTGTCTGCATCCAAGGCACACTAGGTCTTGCAGATGGTACAGCCTCTCCCTTAGCCGAACAATTTGAAGGAGAGCATTCTCCATTTCCTCAGGGTTGTATGGCTGCCCACATTGAGGAACACTACAATGCCGCTTGTAATCCAAAAGTGTAGTGTGACAACATAAATCAAGGTCACGGTGGTCATTGAAATAACTACATAAATGGCCAATGTGTGAGAATGTGTATATGCATGCAACCCTCTTTCATTTTTTTATTTTTTCCCAACTCCCCACCACTTAACCCCAACCCAGCCCCAGCCCCCGCCCCCAGCCCCAGCCCAGCCCCAACCTAACCCTAAACCCAGTGCAGCCAGCTAAACCCCAACACCAACCCTAAGGCAAACCCTAACCCCAGCCCCACCCCACAGCAGCCGAACCCCAACCCTAACCCTACCCCGCCCCCGACCACGACTGCGACCACGACCCCTGCCCAACCCCAACTCGCGCGCCATGAATCCTAAGCCCAAAATAATCCCAAAATTCTTTAATTTACCTCACCTGAACCCTAAGCCCAAAGTAATCCAAAGATTTACTCACCTGAACCGCTGCTGCGCTGGGGCTGGGGCGACGACCTGAACCGCGGTGGCGACGAGAGCTGAGGTGGCGACGAAACCGGCGGTGGCGACGATGAGAACGACGTTGGCGACGACGGCGTGGCGAATTGGGGAATTTTTTCGCGTGCGATCGAGAGAGAGAGAAAGTGATCGAGCGTAGGCGATCGATCTGGGTTTTTGTTAAATCGATATTTACTTGCCCCTACGGATATAACCGTAGGTCCTTTGTTTGCGGCTCCGTAGGGGCAAACACCAAATTAAGAATTAATATTTTTATTCTTGGACGTCTGTGCCCGTAGGGGCAACCTTTTAGCCCTACGGATTAATCCGTAGGGCCAAGTTAAATATGCCCCTACGGATTCCAATATCCGTAGGGGCAACCCCCTATTTTAGTAGTGTAAATATCCAGCACCTCATTCGATGAGGAAAGAGCCAAGATCCTTTCACCGGGAGTGACCTCTTTAGCGAAACTAGAAAATCTACAAAAACACTCCATTTCAAATCACTAAATTCTACAACGATATCAAGTTCATTACGTTAAAGGTTTTCTTAAAAACCAGCCGTAACCCTCCGTCATTTCAGATAAGTACTATTTAGTATTCATGCTGCGTTTGTTGACCTCCGTCAAGGCGTAGTGTGCGGTAGCTGATTAGTGCTTATTTGCTGCAAGTGATACGATTGGATTAGGGTATTCGTAAGGCCTTGTTGACCACTGTCAAGGGTTGTGTGGGCGGGTTTAATTCAATCAAGAAATAAATGGGTTGAACTTGACTAGCGGCCTATGGTTTGTTGACCTCCGTCAAGGTCATAGGAAGCTAGGGGTAAAAACAGATATGGGAATTTCAAGTGTTGAAATCTGCAATGAGATTGCATACCTTATATATGATAGTTGGATCCCGATACCCACTGCGAGTAAGAGTTACTCCTGAGAGAGTTTTTCACTTTTCAATTAGCCGATAAATTAGGTGTCTAAGAAAGGTATTAATGGGGTGATGCCCCTGCGGAAACGAGATTATTTAATTAGTTCTATGCGAAAACATAGGGAGACTCCCTCGGAGTACCAATACCTGCCTGACCGAACGATTGATGAACTTGTAGGGTGCAATTAATCCTGGCTAATCTTACATTTTAAGGTTTGAAGGAAGATTTGATAAAAACAGTAGGAGCCATCCTTATTAGATTAAATAATAACCAATCTAATCTTGCCAAGAGTGCACGCAAAATGATTATCCTTCTCTCTCTCATGGTTGCGACCAATGACACGCTTTAATCAAGATAATAATATGGATGTAATGACCGAACACACTTATTATACTGGGCTAGGTTCCGCTCTATCTTATGATTGTGATAAGTCTGAGAAAGGAATAGGGGAATATCCGGATTCCCACGCCACCTAAACGAAGAATAAGCATGTTGATACATCATCTTTGGGTGTGTTCATTACCAAGAACTGTTTCTCAGTTAACTCTACGTCCTGGGTATTGGATACCGGATCAGGATCCCACGTATGTAATTTGTTACATGGGCAAAAGAAAGGTAGAGAGCTGGAAAAGGGTGATATGTCTATAGTAGTAAGGAATAGTGCAATTGTTGCAGCCAAATCAGTTGGCAAATATCACCTTGTATTACCAAGAGGTAAAACAATGATTCTGAGCGACTGTTATTTCGTACCAAAAAATATTATGAATGTTTTCCTAAATCAAGTGTTGATTGGGTATGGTACGTTGTATAACAGTATATACGTTCTAAATCACAAAACAATTCTAAGTATATAGAACACACACAAGAGGAACAGTTCAGAAATGAACGAAGTCTTCTTGTGGCATCGTAGACTAGGTCATATCAATGCGATAAGACTGGCTGAGATGCATAAGGAAACCTATTTGAATCCATTCGAATTTATATCTTATGAAAATTTTCAGTCATGTCTCAAAAGCAAGATGAACAAAACTCTGTTTACTGGACACGGAGAAAGGGCTACTGAACTCTTGGGATAGATACATAGTGATGTATGTAGTCCTATGTCTGCATATGCCAGGAATGGTTCCTCGTATTTTATTACATTTACCGGTGATCTCTCAAGATATGGACATGTGTTCCTATTGAAACACAAATCTGAATCTTTTGAGAAATTCAAGAAATATAAGTATGAAGTTGAGAACCAGACAGGTAAAAGTATTAAAATCCTTCGATATGATCGGGGAGGAGAATACTTGTCATGACCCGAAGGTACGGAATGTGACTGGCACTTCAACTACGAAATGTCTCAAGGTGCAACGTAATCTAAGTAAGCCAAAGCCCAGAAAACTAAACCGATTAACAATTAGAGTGAAGGAAAACTTGTTTTAAGCAGTGGTTTTAACAAAATAAATGGCATTAAAACATTTAAAAGCAACTTCAGATTTTCCCGAAAATTTCGACAGAGTTTCCCTTGTAAATACTGGCCCCCAAACGGGTACAAGATAAGAATACATATAAGAATAGAATAATGGCATCCCCAAATTGGAGCTAGCTCTTCGCCCAAGGAGGAAACACAACAACACGCAATATATGTAATATCATCGAGCAATAAGCATATAAAATACAAACATAAGAAAGCATCACGTCGGCTCAAGTGAGCTCGACCCCAGAGAAACAACATATATATATATATATATATATATGCATATATATATATATATACAAATCTCACTATCTCATCTCTAGGTCGCAAATACAATGGTAAAAGTGGTAGATACGGTAGATGGAGTACATTAGATACAATAATAATACAAGGTGGAAACAAAATATCCTTGCATCCCACCTACGAGCAATGCCGCAAGTCCAAGCAAAAGGAACAAAATGAGAAAGTGCGACCACCGCTACTTTGTTGACGGGTCGGACCTGTGAAAAAACTGTGGCACAACGGCGGTGAGTTGCAAACTCGTGAGTAGTAAATAATATCTAATAAGGCTATCTTAAGCATGCATGCAATTTCGTCACGGCCTACATGTTCTAATGTGATGCGATGTATAAGTATGTATGCAACATGAATGCATAATCAACACAAGATCTGAATATGTTGAGGATGAGAAAATCTATATTCTTATCTTAGTAAAACTTCTATGATTTAACTGTAGTATCATCAATGAAATCAACAGAAATCCGTGTTAAGCATCAACACCAAATATGAATATCTCAATGTCTCGACATCTCAAGTCTCAATATCTTAATATCTCAATATCTCGGGCTCCGGCAATCCGGACTGGCCCATATCATCAAATCTCGGGCTCCGGCAATCCGGACTGGCCCATATCATCAAATCTCGGGCTCCGGCAATCCGGACTGGCCAATATCATCAAATCTCAAGCTACATCGATATCCTCCGGATATCCGCCGCGTCATAAATAACCGGTCGGTAGTGCTCCCCTGCCGAGCTCAACGCCATCATCTGCGACCATCTTGCCCCGGGGTACCGCACCGGGTCCACCATGCATCCACAGACGGTTCCTCCTCCTCCTCGAATCGGGTGTATGATATTGCTTAAGAACCGAGAAATCTCATGGTGGACGACACATACATCATATCATGAGAAAACCGCAAATTGCATTATTAAAATGATAACAGGTTTATAAAATTCTTGCGGTTTTCCCAAAAATCTAGAAATATCATAATACTTAAATCCTTAAGAAAAATCACCATATATACACATGTCGGCAGTGATGAATGCCTATAGTATCAACAATGTGAAATACGATGTGTGACTAGAAAACTATGCATGAACGATGATGCAATGAGGTATATGCATATGACTAACAATCCTACGTATCCATCCTGATGAATTGAATATACAAGTACAGGTTTACAAATCATATATGGTGCAATTGTTTTAGATTCTGATTTAAACAAGTTATATAGTGTTCGTGGCATAGCAATTATCATGACGTGTGTGTCCACATGAATAGTGCCCGTGCAACATAAACCAATGGTAATGGTGCAAGTGTCCTATGAGATGATATCACATATATATATATAAGATGATGCGATGCAACGAGATGAATAATTAGGAACTACGCATATAATGCAAGTACTAATAGAAATTCTAACTATCGGGCGCCTTGTGCCATCCAGACGATTTCACCCGTAGATGTGTACATCTACTCACCGGGACGCCTCGGCTAATCTGATCCGATCTCTGCCTTGTCTTTTCTCGCCGCGTCCGACGCCACTGTACCCGATCCTAGAAACATACATAAGGAAATAATAGAATAAATATGTAAATAGTCGCGGACACAAACAATATAGGTTAATCAACGCGTGCTAATTAAACGCGCACGCACTTGTTGTACAAACGCGCTCGCGACAATTCCACAAACTACAACTATGGTCGCTATACACGAAAATCCCCAAACATAGAACCCAATTACACCAATAGCCCACTCACAACACTCCATATATTATATGAAATAGGTTATATATCAACAAAACCTCAGATTTAATCAAATCGATTTAATCCAAAAGACCTAATAAGCATCAATTAACCGTTTTAGTATAAAACTTGATGTTTTAACAATTCTAGTAGCCACAATGCTCACTAAATATCTTAATTAAGCCACACAAACCCTAACTAAATTTTAATTTCATCTAATTACACATTAATTAAAAACCTAGTTTGCAAAGTTATATAATTAGGACAAATTTAATATAACAATTAACAAATTAGCAACTATACTAGATTTTTGCATGCCTTAAAATATTAATCTAAACTTAACTATCTTGATTTATTTATAAAAACCATAACTCTAATTCACAAACTTGCAAATTAGAACCACAATAATACCTAAACAAGTTAGCCTAAAGCAATTAACCAACAAATTGAACATTGGGGTTATGATTTATACCTTAAAGATTTGTAGATCAACATGCAACTTAGCCTCCTAAATTAGCTTCCTTGCTCAAGATCCATACTTGATTGGGCCAAGGAATAATGGGTATAGATTTTATTAGGAATTAATGGGAATTTTTAAGGATTTTAGATGGAATTTTTGAAGATTTTAGAGGTGAAAAGGAGATGGTGAAGTGCTGATGGGGCTGCTGGAATTTGAGGCTCAAAAATGCGGAGGGCTGCTGTGTGTAGAGGTGGAGATAGAGAGATGTGTATTAATCAAGTCAACTCTCCATACATCATTAAAACTACACCATTCCTCCAATTTCATTTTTTCTGAAGGAGTCAAGAATCATGGAGAAAGATAGAAAGGAGAAACATGTTACAAAATAAGGTTAAGTTATCATGGTTACTTAAACTTGTATTAACCCATTCTAATTTGTAATTATCGCTAATTAAATGTATAAGTAAAAGCTTATAATAATGTTTGAAATAATTAATTAAGGAAAAATATTTATGTGAACCAATAATTTATAAGTGACTAATTAAATACTAATACTAGCAATTGCATAGTTAAAATAGGCGTATTCAAAGTCTATGTTGAAAAATAATTATAGTTACATTCTACGGAAAATACGAGTTATTTAACCAGTCATCGGAAAATTAAATAAAGGATATATTTATTTATTATTTTTAAAACGTTACAATCTTCCCCCCTTAAAGAAATTCGGTCCCCGAATTTAAAATCTAACTATGCATACCTTCGAAGAGATGGGAATATTTCTTCCACATCTCGTCCTCGGTTTCCCACGTGACCTTTTTTCGCCGTTCGGGCCACGTTAAAGTGTAGGGTTAGCTTAGCACCTTAGCAAGGTTTTGGCAAGCATCAAACATGCTTCTTTAAAATTTTTGGGGTGCTAAACAAACCCTAACCAAGATCTTAACTAGAGAATTAGGGTTAACTATGCATGTAAACTATTTTACATCTAAGAGAGAGGGATTACAACCTTTGTAGTCCGTTCCTTCGCTTCATAAGCTCCGAGTAGTAGTCCCTTTGCCGCGATCCATGATCTCCCGAACTCAAGAGAGGCTCCACAAGTCGAATGATCTATTCTTGCTTGAAGTCTTCCTTTTCGAAGATGATCTATATTGAAGAATCTCAAACTCAAGCTCTCACTTCTCTAATCAAGTATTACTGAAGTGAACACCCTAATCTAAATGGCTAGAATAGATTAGGATGATGAAGTAGGAATTTAGCTCTCTTTTATTTTCAATTTCTCACTTTAAATCATCAAATCACAAAAAGCTAGAAAGCTTTTTCAAGGAAGAAAAAGAAGAAAGCTTTTGTGATGACTAATGAATTATTGTTATGGTTACAAATCCAACCAAGGGTTAATAATGAAGGGCTTAACCCATGTAGCGAATAAACCATAGGTAAAGGGTTTGGGTTGAGTTAACAAATATCTATACAAAATATCTTAGCAAAAAACAAAAGAAAGCTTCATGAAGCTTCATGAAAAAGCTAACCCAAATGCTAACCTAAATCAAACCCTAACTTGTTTTAATCTCCACAAAACATGTTGTATTTGTAACCCTAACTTGTTACAATATTATATATCACATATATATAATATACTTTGCAACAAAAGAAAATAATACAATTAACATATATCGCATATATATCAATGTATTATCTGGTGAGAAAATTAATCAATAAAGCGAGCTTATATTAGTTAACGTAATGTAATATATCACATATATAATTATACATTAAATTATCGAATCAACATTTGATCCGACAATCCGGCTATATAGCATATAACCGACTAATATAACATGTACCGATTCATCGAAACAACAGTTGATCCGATGACCCGGCTACATCACATATACCCGGCTGATATCATATATCGCGAGAATAGAATGCGGTATCTCATATCGTATTATTCTCGGCCCCGCGCATATCACATATGTGCTCCTACTCTGTTTTGCCTGAGCTAGGAAAGCTCTGTGTAGGACTCTAAAGAATTGTCAATACGCCGGCAGCAGGTGATGATCATATCAAACACCCACAAGCTGCTAGCGGTCAGCTAAACGTAACAGCCACCCAGGTATTGAGCGATCAGAAGATCAACAAGCAAGCCTATACATTCTCCTATAAATCGAATCAGTAACACTGCCATACAGTCCGATCTCTTCGTCTGATATGTTGCAAATTTAGTCTAGGGGTGGTAAACGTCAGACCCAGTAACCGATAAGTCATGTCGATGTAAGGCTCATAACGGGTCGAGAAACTACTGATAACACTTACCAGTAAATCTCCATATCAGCCCTGGCCAAGGACTTCCAGTTATACCCAATCGAACACAGCACAACATCAACTCCCTATACCGGGAGAGAAGAAACCTCTCCTATCGCTCATTGCCTCCATGTGATTCGGGACAGTACCCAAAAGCCACCGTTTTGCATGCCCTCTTGGACGTGGTAAGGTGAAAATAAAAGCATAGTGGGAATCACACAAGACACTATGACGATCTTCGGTCTACAGACTAACCTGTACCAGTGTCACCGGAGAACTGCTATCTTACGATGGGTATAATACCATCCAGGAGTTCTCGGCGAGTACGTTCAGTATATCGAGTCTCCACCGAGCACCCGTACACCATCTTTGATGTCCAACACCAATGGATATGGGATCATCCATCGCCCATCATATGGGTCAAGATGCGTGTACGCTAGACTACTCTGGAGTATCGATGCCCTGTCTCGGTACACCCTCGACTAGGAACAGTTATAGGATGTACTCGTTGACTACCCCGACCCCACTAGTATGATCTCATCATAGTCCTAGTAGTCGAGTACATATCCTAAGGGCTTTATCAACACGTGATCACAAAACAGTATTCGTTAACATGTTAAGATAAATTGAAACCAGATAGCATACTATCATATCGAGCAAGAAACTCCTCTCTCTATATATCCAAGCATCCATTATAATATACATCACATGTACAACAATGGCCTCTAGGGCATACATATAACTAACAATCTCCTACTTGCACTAGGGCCGGCTGTTGTTGTATCTCATACCCAACATCCCGAAGAGTCTCTCAAATTGTATCTGAGGAATGACCTTTGTGAGTGGATCCGCGGTGTTGTCCTCCGTATCAACTCTCCAGACCTCTATCTCCCGGCGATCAACTATCTCCCGGATCAAGTGATACCGCCTCAGAATATGTCTGGACTTCTGATGGGACCTGGGTTCCTTGGCCGAAGCCACAGCTCCATTGTTATCGCAATGCAGAGGTATTGGATACTCAGTGGACGGAACCACACCAAGTTCAGTGATGAACTTCTTTATCCAGATATCCTCTTTGGCAGCATCGTTGGCAGCGATGTATTCAGCCTCCAACGTTAAGTCTGTCATGGTTTCCTGTTTGGAACTCTTCCAGCAAACCGCCCCTCCATTTAGGGTAAAGACAAATCCCGAGTGTGACTTAGAGTCGTCCTTATCACTTGGAAGCTCGAATCGGTAAAGAACTCCACCTGGAGTTCTCCGTCACCATACACCAAGAACATCTCTTTAGCCCTTCTCAAGTACTTGAGAATGTTCTTCATAGCTGTCCAGTGATTCTCTCAAGGATAACTTGATACCTACTCACTACACTTAGTGAGTATTCTACATCGGCTCTGGTACATAGCATCGCGTACTTGATAGAGCCTACTGCCGAAGCATAGGGTATCCCTTGCATGCGAGCTCTTTCCAAATCAGTCTTGGAAGACATCTCTTTGGAGAGAGTGAATCCAGAGATCATGGGTAAGTTCCCACGCTTGGATTCTTCCATACTAAACCTTTTTAGCATGGTGTCAATGTACGTAGATTGGGACAATCCCAGTATCCGTCTAGATCTATCTCTATAGATCTTAATTCCCAAAATGCAGGAGGCATCACCTAGATCTTTCATTGAGAATCTATGTGATAAGAAGAGCCTGACCGAATGCTGCATAGGAATATCATTTCCTATACGAGGAACACAACCTTACTCTCGGCAACCTTCTTGTATATACAAGGTTCATCTATGTTTTTGATGAAGTCAAACTCTTTGACTACCACATCAAAACAGATGTTCCAACTCCATGACGCCTACTTTAACCCGTAGATAGATTTAAGCAGCTTGCATACCTTTCCGCCGCTCCCACTGTCTACGAAACCCTCTGGCTGAGTCATGTATACATACTCTTCCAAATCACCATATAGACAGGCGGTCTTAACATCCATCTGCCAGATTTCATAGTCATGGTATGCAGCAATGGCAAGTAAGATCCGGATGGACTTAAGCATAGCCACTGGAGAAAAGGTTTCGTCATAATCCATACCTAGTCGTTGACGAAAACCCTTTGCAACAAGTCTAGTTTTGAAAGTCTCAACTTTTCCATCTACACCAAGTTTTTTCTTAAAGATCCATTTGCTCCCAATGGGTTTTACCCCTTCAGGAGAAATTTCTGAAGTCCATACTTTGTTGGTGTACATGGATTCCATCTCAGATCGCATTGCATCCTGCCATTTCACAAAGTCACCACTCGTAATGGACTTCTCGAAACTAGTTGGGTCATCATCTTCCATGATGCAATCCCCGCTCCCACCATCAATGAGAAAACCGTAGTATCTCTCAGGTAGATGAGGAACCCTACTAGATCGGCGGAGAGGCGGGGTTCGTCAGGAACTACTGATTCCTCTGGTTCCACCAAATCTTCTGTTGCAGTTTGTGTAGCTGGAACTTCTTCTAGTTCTACCTCCTTTCCACTAATTTCTTTTGCAAGAAATTCGTTTTCTAAAAAGGTGGCATGTCGAGAAACAAACACCTTTTGTTCCTCGGAGCGGTAGAAGATATACCCTCGTGAATGCTTGGGATATCCAATAAACTTGCACAGAATAGACCTTGCCTCGAGCTTGTCCGGATTTTGTGTTTTCACATAGGCCGGACAACCCCATAACTGAATAAAATTAGGATATGGCCTCTTCCCATTCCATATCTCATATGGAGTGGTAGGCACTGATTTGGTTGGTACGCTATTCAATAGGTATGCAGCTGTCTCCAGCGCATAGCCCCAAAAGGAAATAGGTAACTCAGCAGTGCTCATCATAGAGCGCACCATATCCAATAGGGTGCGATTCCTCCGCTCTGATACTCCGTTGTGTTGTGGTGTATAGGGAGGATTAAGCTGAGAGAGAATCCCATTCTCTTTTAGATAATCCCAGAACTCATTGCTCAAGTATTCTCCTCCTTGATCAGATCGAAGGATCATAATACTTTTACCCGTTTGGTTCTCTACTTCGTTCTTATATTCTCTGAATTTCTCAAAAGCTTCTGACTTGTGTTTCAACAGGAACACATGTCCGTATCTTGAAAGATCGTCAGTGAATGTAATGAAGTAGGAAGAACCGTTCCTCGCATGTGTAGACATGGGACCACATACATCACTATTTATCAGTCCTAAGAGTTCCATAACTCTTTCTTCGTGTCCACTAAACGGAGTTTTGGTCATTTTGCCTTTGAGACATGAATGACAAATTTCATAAGATGATAATTCGAACGCATTTAGATAACCATCTTTGTGTAACTTAGCTAGTCGTGTCGTATTGATATGACCAAGTCTACAATGCCACAAGAAGGATTCGTTCATTTCTGAAACTTTCCTCTTGTGTGTGTTCTGTATATTAAGAACTGTGTTTTGATTTAGAACATATATGCCATTATTTAACGGGCCTGATCCAATCAACTTTTAATTTAGGAAGATGTTCATAACATTATCCTGTATTACAAAATTATATCCTTCTTTACTTAATAAAGAAACTGATATAATGTTGCATATCATGGTCGGTATATAATAGCATTCGTTCAGAATCAATGTATTGTCACTTGGTAATACAAGGTGATATTCGCCAACTTCTTTGGCTGCAACACTTATACCATTCTCTACTCTTACGGAATGATCACCCATTCCCAGTTCTCTACCTTTCTTTAGCCCATGCAATATATTGCATATGTGGGATCCTGATCCAGTATCTAATGCCCAGGACATAGAGTGAACTGAGAAACAGTTCTCGGTAACTAACACATCCGAAGAAGATACATCAACATGTTTATTCTTCGTTTGGGAGGGTTGTGAATTCTGGTATTCCCTTATTTCCTATTCAGTCTTACAACAATTATAAGAAAGAACGGAACCAACGTTCTCCTGCTCAGTATAACAAGCGGGTTCGGTCAATACATCCATATTATTATCTTGATTAAGGCCTGACATGGTCGCTACCTGGAGAGAGAGAGAAGAAAACACTTTAGCGTGCGCTCTTGCAAGATTAGATTGGTTATTATCTTATCTAATCAGGATGGCCCCCACTGTTTTAATCAAATCTTCCTTCAAACCCTAAAAGTTAAGATTAGCCGGGATTAATTACACCCCACAAGTTCGCCAATCTTTTAGCCAGATCAGTGTTGGTACTTTGAGGGAGGTTCCCCATGCTTTCGTATGGACCTAATTAAAATAAATCTCGTTTTCCCAGAGGTATAATCACGTTAACACCTTTCTAGACACCTACTTGATCGGCTAATTATCCTGTGTAAAATTCCTCCAGGAGTAACTCTTACTCGCAGTGGGTATCGGGATCCAACTATCTCATAGAAGGTATACAATCTCATTGCAAATTTCAACACTTGAAATTCCCAATAATATCTTTTACCCCTATCGTCTTATGACCTTGACGGAGGCCAAACTACCCATAAGGCGCTAGTCAAATTCAACCAGTTATTTCCTGATTGAATTAGACCCACCCGCACGACCCTTGATGGAGGCCAAACAACGCCGTACGAATACCCTAATCCAATCGCATCTCATGCATCAGGTAAGTACTAAATCAGCTACCGTACACTACGCCTTGACGAAGGGCAAACTACTATAGCACGAATACTAAACTAGCACCTAACTGAAATAACGGAGGGCTGCCCAGGTTTTTCTAAAAACCATGAGCGTAATGAACTTGATATCGTTGTAGAAACAAGCGATTTTGAAAAGGAGTGTTTTTTAGGCTTTTCTAGTTTCGCTAAAGAGGTCACTCCCGGTGAAAGGAGCTCGGCTCTTTCCTCATCGAATAAGGTGCAGGATATTTCATAAATACCGCTGTACAAAGCAAGAACTATAGAAGCAATCAAAAACTAAACCGTGAGTTTGTAGCATCTGCCAGTTTTGCTAAAGAGATCACTCCCGGTGAAGGGATCTCGGCTCTTTCCTTATCGAATAAGGTGCAGGATATTTCATAAATACCGTTGTGCAAAGTAAAAACTGTAGTTACTCTTTTTGAAAATTTGATTCTACAACATCTTTTAGGTTACTTTTCTTTTATTAATCTCATTAATAAAACCCATCATTTAAGCTTCCTAAGCATCACAGAAGAAACGAAAGCAGTAGTATTTATATATCAACAAATAGTATAAGCATTCGTCTTAGGCAGTAATACGATCGCATCACAGAACACCGCAGCAGAAGTCAACATATGAAATATTGGATATACTAGAACATCCATGTTTTCTTTTGAGCCTTTATAAAGCATGGATTCTAAAGTCGCGATGAATAGCCAAACCCACATCCCTAGACCCCTACGAGAGCGGCAAGTAACCTTGCCAATTCTAGGGTTAGGAGACCCGGTCACGACTCCTCGAGATGGCCTCCCACTGGACCCTAAAACCCGGTTACTTATGCTCTCCGCCTTAGGTCTATCCTAATGCGGAAAAGTAAATAATATACAATGGTGACATCATCCTCAACCCGGAAGTGCCCCAATAAAAGAATATTACATACAAATGAATTTTACATGAATGAAAAAGAAAACTCTCATCTCACATGAAACCCCAGCTATTCAGTACACAACGATCCAATATAACATATCACAGCAACACATAAACATCACAGATAACTAGGCGAAGTTAGATAATTCGACAGACACAACGAATTCCCAAAATACCCCAGTGAGCTCAACGCTTGAGCAGAGAATAAAAATTCCCAGTAGCATGCCCCAGCACCTATGGACCGTCGCTGAAGTGCCCGTCCCAAGCCTCCACAGTGGCGCCGCGGAACCGCCGCCAAAACCAGGTTTTGGCCGCGGTTACGCGGTCACTGTAGCGATTTAGGGACACTTTCTTTAGGTGGGTCCATAAAATTACCAGCATGATTTTCTGAGTATTTTTAATATGAAAAATGTCAAATTTTTGAAAAATTTCCAGAAAAGGGGTCATTTCGGTGTTTTGGGGTTCGATCGGACTTCTAACTTCGTCTAGACAACTCCTAATGCTCTAGCTTGGCTTTGATACCACTGTAGGGTTAGCTTAGCACCTTAGCAAGGTTTTGGCAAGTATTAAACATGCTTCTTTAAAATTTTTGGGGTGCTAAACAAACCCTAACAAGATCTTAACTAGAGAATTAGGGTTAACTATGCATGTAAACTATTTTACATCTAAGAGAGAGGGATTACAACCTTTGTAGTCTGTTCATCACTTCATAAGCTCCGAGTAGTAGTTCCTTTGCCGCGATCCATGATCTCCCGGACTCAAGAAAGGCTCCACAAGTCGAATGATCCATTCTTGCTTGAAGTCTTCCTTTTCGAAGATGATCTACCTTGAGGAATCTCAAACTCAAGCTTTCACTTCTCTAATCAAGTATTAGTGAAGTGAACACCCTAATCTAAGTTGCTAGAATAGATGAGGATGATGAAGTAGGAATTTTGCTCTCTTTTGTTTTCAATTTCTCACTTTAAATCATCAAATAATAAAAAGCTAGAAAGCTTTTTCAATGAAGAAGAAGAAGAAAGATTTTGTGATGAATAATGGATTATTGTTATGGTTCCAAATCCAACCAAGGGTTAATAATGAAGGTCTTAACACATGTAGAGAATAAACTATAGGTAAAGGGTTTCGGTTGGGTTAACAAATATCTATACAAAATATCTTAGCAAAAAACAAAAGAAAGCTTTATGAAGCTTCATGAATAAGCTGACCCAAATGCTAACCCAAATCAAACCTTAACTTGTTTTAATCTCCACAAAACATCTTGTATTTGTAACCCTAACTTGTTACAATATTATATATCACACATATATAATATATTTTGCAACAAAAGAAAATAATACAATTAACATATATCACATATATATATCATTGTATTATCCGGTGAGAAAATTAATCAATAAAGCGAGTTTATATTAGTTAACGTAATATAATATATCACATATATAATTATACATTAAATTATCGAATCAACACTTGATCCGACAATCCGGCTATATAGCATATAACAGACTAATATAACATATACCGATTCATCGAATCAACACTTGATCTGATGATCCGGCTAAATCACATATACCCGGCCGATATCATAAATCGCGAGAATAGAATACGGTATCTCATATCGTATTGTTCTCGGTTCCACGCATATCACATATGTGCTCCTACTCCGTTTTGCCTGAGCAAGGAAACCCTTGTGTAGGACTCTAAAGAATCGTCAATACGCCGGCAGCAGGTGATGATCATATCAAACACCCATAAGCTCCAAGCTGTCAGCTAAACGTAACAGTCACCCAGATATTGAGCAATCAAAAGATCAACAAGCAAGCCTATACATTCTCCTGTAAATCCAATCGGTAACACTACCGTACAGTCCGATCTCTTCGTCTGATATGTTGTTTATTTAGTCTAGGGTGGTAAACGTCAGACCCCAGTAACCGATAAGTCGTGTCGATGTAAGGCTCATAACGGGTCGAGAAACTACTGATAACACTTACAAGTAAATCTCCATATCAGCCCTGGCCAGGGACTTCCAGTTATAGCCAATCGAACAAAGCACAACATCAACTCCCTATACCGGGAGAGACGAAACCCCTCCTATCGCTCATTGCCTCCTTGTGATTCGGGACTGTACCTAAAAGCCACCGTTTTGTATGCCCTCTTGGACGTGGTAAGGTGGAAATCAAAGCACAGTGGGAATCACACAAGACTCTATGACGATCTTTGATCTATAGACTAACCTATACCAGTGTCACCGGAGAACTGCTATCTGACGATAGGTATAATACCATCCAGGGAGTTCTTGGCGGGTCCGTTCAGTGTACCCAGTCTCCACCGAGCACCCGTACACCATCTTTGATGTCCAACACTAATGGATATGGGATCATCCATAGCCCATCATATGGGTCAAGATGCGTGTACGGTAGTCTACTCTGGAATATCGATGCCCTGTCTCGATATATCCTCGACTAGGAGCAGTTATAGGATGTAGTCGTTGACTACCCTGGCCCTACTAGTATGATCTCATCATAGTCCTAGTAGTCGAGTACATATCCTAAGGGCTTTATCAACACGCGATCACAAAAAAGTATTTGTTAACATGTTAAGATAAAGTGAAACCAGATAGCATACTATCATATCGAGCAAGAAAGTCCTCTCTATATATATCCAAGCATCCATTATAATATACATCACATGTACAACAATGGCCTCTAGGGCATCCATATAACTAACAGTCTCCCACTTGCACTAAGGCCAGCTGTTGTAGTATCTCATACCCAACATCCCGAAGAGTCTCTCAAATTGTATCTGAGGAATAGTTTTTGTGCGTGGATCCGCAGTGTTGTCCTTCGTATTAACTCTCCTAACTGTAAGTGCACGGCGGCGCCCCGGCCGTCAATCCGACGCCGGAATGCGGAAGCGGTGAATAACTTAAATTTTTGCGGACTTAGCAAACCGGCACCACCGCGCACTTTAACCGGATCGAACCATTAACTAGTCCTAGCTAACTACAAGAAAGGGAATAGAGATATACCGACGATCCAGGTCCTCCGGTCTTCTCGTCATGGTCCCGATCTCTTGCGGAAAAGTCCCGTCTCCTCCTCGTCGCCGGAAGTGCACCACATCGCCTACTTTGTTTACGGGCTCCCACCTCAATGCTGAGGCAACTCGGGCACGAAGCCGGCTACTCGACGTGCCCAAGATTCGCTGTAGAATGTGTAGTAGAACTTGTGTCTCTTTTTGGGGTAGGTGGAATTGCCTTTGTGGTGGAGGTATGAAACAAGAACAATGTGGAGGAGCTAGGAGATAATTTTGGAGCACCAAATGAACCAAAATCCCACACACATGAAAATGGGCAGCCCCCTAATAACATGGCCGGCCACACTCATTGAGGTGGTGAGAAGAGCATGAGAGTGAGGGAGTGATATGATAAAAAACAAAAGATCAAACCACAACCATAATCAAAAGAGAGAGAGAAAAGAATGCTTATGATATCAAGTAATGATCACAAGCAAAAACCAACACTCATCCAACCATCATCACCAAGCTCATCATCAACAACCATGATGATCACTAAAAGTCAAGCAATCATGAAGCTAGAAGTCAAGGTCAATGAGAGGCTATCATGATAAAACAATAAGCAAAGAACCCCTCCACAAACACTTATTTGCAACAATGCAAATAAGCCCTCCTCCACCAATCTTCGGCCAATGAACGGAACAATGGAAATTGGCCGAAACGAAAAGCAAACTGGCAACTCCAGAAAACTGGTCCCGTAATAAATTACAGGAAAAACCCCGATACTGTGCATACACACCCGCATTTGTATTCCAACCGAAATACAAATGCAATGAGACAAAATCTACACTGTACTATACTAGGATCCGGCTTATACCAAAGCCGGCTAGTAATATCTGTTCGATCCTGATCCGTGCAATACCGCACGTATCTGATCGAACCCTGCCATATACCAATACGGCCTATAGTACAAACTGTCCGATCCTGATCCGTGCAATACCGCACGTATCTGATCGGACCTTGCCATATCTCCATACGGCCTCTACAACCTTTCGCCCGAAAGCTGAGTAACTGAATGTGGGGGACTCTAAAGACTCGTCAACACCTTGGTTGTGGATTTAACCACTAGCACGTCAGAGGTATAAGCCAATACGTAACGGGCTACTAGGTACTGACTAAAAGGGACGTCTGTGAGCGAACTCAGCCTGACACCCTACTGAGCCTGTCAGTGACAATATCCGTGCAGTCCGGTCCGTTCGTCTATGAGTATCGCATGGCGGGCCTAAGGGGTTGGTAAAAGTCAGACCCCCAAAAGCGGTACAAGTCGTGTCGGAGTGTAGCCCAGAACACCCTGAGATACTACTGGAATACCTACCAGTAAATCTCCTTGCCTTGGCCAAGGACTTTGTGTAATGGCTCTCCTAGACACAGCACGACCTCACCCCCAATACCGGGAGAGACGAACCCCTGGAGATACGCTCACTGCCTCCATGTGGCTCGGGACTGTACCCAACTAAAACCTGTTTGCACGACTCCTTTGAGCCGTGGTAGGGTAGTAATCAAAGTACAGTGGGAACTCACACGAGACAAATAACGATCCCCAGGTCGATGAACTAACCTGCACACATGTCACCAGGGAACTGCCATCTGACGTCTGGTATATGACCAACTAGCATGTTCCCGGCGAGTCCTGTCCGGTGTACTCATAACCCAATGAGCACCTGTATACATCTTAGGTGATCCAACTGACACCAGTGGCTTGTGAGACCGGCCACCGCCCCTCGTCGGGGTCTCGACTGTATACACTAGTCTACTAATGGAGTATCGATGCCCGGTCTCGAAACTCCCGCGACTAGGGACCTTTTAAGGATATGCTTGTAGACCCCCAGCTCCCACTTATATGATCGCCCTCATACTGCTGGTGGTCAAGCAAGAATCCTAGGGGCTCTATCAACGTGTAATAGCGACGTGTCAGGTCACCTAAAACAGTACACGATGATAAAGGTAAACCAGATAGCATACTATCATCTCGAGTAAGACTGTCCTACCGGGATAGGTCCTCCCTCAATCATTACAATCACGTACCTGTGACCTAATAATTGACTCTGAGGGCACTATCTCCAACAATCTCCCACTTGCACTCAAGGCTAATTATTGCGATGTCGCATACTCACAGCCCGTGTGATACCGAACATCCAACTCCTCTACTAGTCAGTCTCACAAAGCTCGTTTGCGGAACTATTGCGTTCGAGGAATAGCCTCAGTGAGTGGATCCGCTTTGTTGTTTCCTTCCATGTCTCTCTATATCTCATGTTCGCGGAGAAACCCATCTCCCGAAATGAGCAATACCTGTCTTAGAATGTGTCTGGATGTCTGATGGGACATAGCTCATAAATGAACTCCAAATCCAAACTTCTTAGACTGTATCGTCAACTGAACTTAATCAGTATCCTGCGCGCCATGCCTTCCTCAGTATTGCCTTGGACCACCTGTCCAAAATACAGCCCCTCATCAGAAGGAAAACTATAGCTCTGACAACCTTCTTGTCGTCCATGTCACCTTGGAAGTCTGGAATGATAACTGTCTCCCGAATAAGGCTGTCGTTATCATATCCCTAGAACATCCACTTATGTTCTAAAACTGCTTCCTACCGTTTCTCCAGGATTGGATTAATGTCAACTTATTGCATCTAGTGCAAGAACAACATCTGGTGTGGTACTTGACATCTCACGATTGACTCAATTGCCTGAGCAAGTGATCTGCCAATCATGCACGTCCCTCTCCCCTTTAGTCTGTAAGATACCTTTAGAGAGGGTGACTCCATCACCTGCAGGTACACTACCGTGCCAGGAGTCGTCCATTCTAAATACTCTTAGAATGCTGTCAAGTACCCTGATTGGGAAACCACCCAAATCTAGATCTAAAACCATAGATCTAGTAACCAGCATGTCTGACATAAAGTCCAAGTCCTTTGTGGAGAAACTACTGTGTGACGACCAAAATATAACCGATCGTAGTATAGGAGTTTCTTTTCCTACTCTGTGTAGTGTATGTCATCCAAACACCAGGATATCACACCCTACTACCTTCTCAACAGATCCATCCCCTATTCTGATGAAGTCAAACCCATGACTGTCACGTCAGAAACAGATGATCTATCTCCGCTACATCTGCTTTAGTCTATAAATAGACATAAGCTACCTGTCCACCAATGCTTCCGCTGCTCCCACTGACTACGACAACCCTCTGGCAGAGTCATATAGACGTACACTTCTAAAACTAGTTTAGAACGACGCTATACTCATCCTCCCGCCTGGTCTCGCAGCCTGGAACAACAGCAATGGTAATTGTGGGTAAACAAGAACTTCCCTGTCACCGTCCTTGAGGCTACCGTAGTACCTCTCTGGTGCCTGAAGTTACCCACCTTATCTGTGGAGTGGCCAATGGAATGTCAAATCAGATTGAATCTTTAGGTTCCTTATCAAATCTTCAGTAATCGTTTGCGGTTCTGGAATCACTTCCAGTTCTACCATACTCCCACTTTTGTTTTCTGAAAATTCCATTTTTTAATAAAACTGTGGCGAGTCTAGAACAATATTGCTATTGTTCATCCAGATGGTAGAAAGTCAACCCGCGTCATAGCCTGGGTCAACCCACAAACAGCCATTACAGAAACGTGCCTTGAGTTGTCCAGTGTCTGGTTTTAAGCATAAGGCAGACAACTCCCCGTACCTTAACAATGTTAAGATATGAACTGTACTATATCCAATATAGAAACAGAGGCACTGATTTAATTGAACCAGATCCAAATCATGCAACTGTCTCCAGTGCATGTCAACTAAATGGAAGGAGGCCGATCAGCGTTACTCAACTTCGGAAGCATTTCCAATTATGAGTAACCTGAAAGAGAAGCAAGTTCTCTTAATCATTACTATCAACTGAACACCATACACAAGTATCTACATCTTCGATCACTTTGAAGAATCCCGATACTTGTGACACCTGGTTCTCCACTCTATTCAAATACCAATAACTTCTCCAAATTCGGACCCTATGTTTCCACGAAACACCTGTCTAAAAACTAGAGAAGTCATAAGTAAACTGAATGTAGTACGAGGACCAACCCTTCTGTCCTGATGGACCCTGGACAACATACAATACTCTGTATAAGTCCCTTGAGTCTGATAACTCATTCACTGTGTGTCGTAGGTTGAAAACTGTACTTATGGTTAAGAAGAATTACACCGCTGTTTAATGCTCCTTACCTAACCATCCACTGATATAGGTAAATGTCGTAGACATAATTTCAGAAAGGTATATCTCACTCTATGAAAATAGACGTACAGATATATCAATTTGAAATTGGTGCATAACAGCGGATATTCAAAACCAAATATTTGCCAACCGGCAAACAGCCCAGGTGATTTCCTCAAATATCACCGATTACAACGAATCCCGATATAATGAGGATAACCACCCAATTCCCAATAACTTACTCCCACTTATCATCTGTAAAAACCATTCAGATGTGAGGATCGTACCTGGTAAATACATACCCTGGAGTAAGTATCTAATCGGGAAATCAGTTTTCCTTTAACATTACACAGTGAAACTGAAACATTGAAATGTTCCGATGGGGTATTCTGGTATTCCTAGTAATGCCTCTTCCAGATTCACGACTGTAACCATATAGTTCTTTGCCACCTCTCCAAATCCCTTCATATGTCTTTAGTCTTTACCTTCTGCACACCCTTTTAGGCCAAATGGTTTTCTTCCTTCCCTACCGTTCGGCACCAGCCTATGGTTTGGAAGAAGACTATCCAATAAGCATAATGGGTGTACTGTCCCAATCCTAGGAACACTCGCAATGAGAGAGGGTGAAGATAAAAGACAACCGAATAAACCTTATTCCTATTTCTCCTGAACCAGAATCCATCCCCGAACTGGAACAAGTTTCATTCGAGTTCGTATATAACCATACGATGGAGTATCCAAATAAACTGTGGATCTTCGTAGTGATACGGAGTGTCCTGGAGAAATACAAAGGTGATGTGGGAGTGGTAACGAAATATTTGGTTTGGTCGTGAATATCTGTTGCAATTTACTTTGCCCTCTTACTAATCCCTTGCTTTGTCTGAACTTAATACCTTCTGCACACCATCGTTATGCTAATTGGTTTTCTTCATTCCCTACCGGTCGGCACCAGCCTAAGGTTTGGAAGAAGACAATCCAATTTGCGTAATAGGTGTACTACCCCTAAACCAAGGAGTACTCGTAACCTGAGAGAGGGTAAAAGGAAAAGACAACTGAATAATCCTATCCGTTTTCTCCAGAACCGGAAACCATCCTCGAATAAATTCTTTCGAGTTCGTATCTAACCATACGATGGTTTTGTCCAATGGAAGTGGACGTTCGTAGTAAAACGGGGTGTCCTGGAGAAAAGGGTAAAAGTAGGAGTGGCAATGAGGTTTGCAACTCTGACAATCCAAAAGCCAGTGTTAAGAAGGTTCGGTTAATTTGGTCACTGAGTCATAGTCTTAGGGTCGGGTCAATGGCCGCTGCCAAAGAGAGAGAGAAAAGAAACACTCAGCGTGCACTCTAACCTAGATCAGAATGGTCACCAATTTATCTAATCTGGAAACCTCCCACTGTACCTCAAATTCTCCTCCAAACCTGAAAGAAGAATTAGTCGGGGTCACCCGAGGAGTAAACTAACTCATCAGTGGGAATCGGGATCCAACTCTCATCGCATGACAACGTGACGGAATCCGCTCACGTCATCACACTCCAGAAGGTATGCGCATATCTGGCAAGTTTCAGTTCTTTTGAAACTCCCGATGTGATTTCTGCCCCATGCTCTTATGACCTTGGCGTGAGGTCAAAATATCATAAGTCACATGTCAAGTTCTACCCGTCATTATCCAGGTTAATTTGAACCCACCCGTACATACCCTTGACGTAGGCCAAAATAGTAGTACGACTGTCCCAAACCAACGCATCTATCTATGCAACAGCTAAATACCCGGCAGCTACCAAACACTATGCCTTGGCGTGAGGTCAAAATACATAGCTTGAATACTACCGAATATTTAACTGAAATGACGGAGGGCTACGAATGGTTTCTGGCGAAAACCTTTAACGTAATGAACTTGATATCGTTGAAGGAACTGATAGCTTTTTAAAATATAGTGACGAAAACCGTTGCTAAAGAGGTCACTCCCGGTGAAGGGATCTCGGCTCTTTCCCCGTAGAATAGGGTGCAGGATATTCCAACTGAATACCACGGTGCAAAGCAAAAGTAATCGGCTATAGTGAAGTTAATGCCCTGACGCAAACTTTTGTCCAAGGGGTCACTCCCGGTGAAGGGATCTCGGCCCTTGCCTCGTCGACTAAGGAGCAGGATATTCCAAATGAATACCATGATGCAAAACAAAAGTGAACGTCCTTGCAATAACAGCTTTTTGAAAAAGTGCTCCAACAACATCAGATTAGGTTTGTTTTTAACTTGCATTGATCCGAATCAATGCAGTCCCATCAATTGATCACACCAAAAAGAACGAAAATATACTGATGTACGTATATGCCATCCGCATTCGCCACTGGGTCCCGTCATTACCCGTTAGGTTAGCTAACTAACGACAGAGCGGGGACTGGACTAGCGCGGATGCAAAACATATACAACATCTACTAATATATATACCAATATATTATATTCGCTCAAGGCGTGAATAAAATGCAACATCACAGAGAATGAACAGCATCACAGAAACAATACAGATATCTGGGATCCCCGGGTTTCACAGAGCCACTACTGAAACCCGACGTTCCCCTGGTCGTATGGATAGCCTGTGCAATGAAATCCTAAACCCCTACGGGCGCGGCAAGTCACCCGCCAAAACCTGAAGCGAGGCAGCCCCCTTCAGCGCCGTGAATGGACCACCCAGCACTTCACGGAATCCGGTAACTTGGGCACCCCTCCTGGGTCAACCTGTACCCCCTACGAGTGCGGCGAATAGCCCGCCAATCCTAGAGTGAAGCCCCCTCCGTCTCAATGCCATGAGATGCGGGCTTGTTGCCCTCCAGAACCCGGCTATCCGTGCACCCCTCCGCGGGGCAATCCTAGTACAGAAAGTAAAATATACATACACCGGGTACATCGACCGCAACCAGGTCGTGCCCCAAAATAATAATACAAACTGGCAGTGACGGCAGTCCACATGTCGGACGCTCGCCCCGCAATATCAAATGTACATAATACAAGCACAACTGTACTAGCATTGCATCCAGGCTATCCCCCACGACCGATCCGCAACATCACAGCAAAAACAGAACATCAACGTGAAAGTCACGTTCGCAAATCCGTCTAACCGGGCTATAGCAGTTAGACCGGATTTACCGATCGAGTGACATTCACGGTCGCAGATATAATGTAAATACTGTGAAAAATGTGTTTAAAATATCCGACCGATCAAATTATAACAAGTGGGCCCCAAAACAATACTGTAGCAGTTAAGGAAATTATGGGCCCAATTTTAATGTTCCAGAAACCCAAATTTATACCCAGAAGCCCACTGTAGAAATCCATACAAATGATTCATCCATACTGCGGCGGAAGCGCGGCCATAAGTGGGTTTTGGCCGCGCTTCCGCGCTCTTCTTGGAAGATCATTGTCTCGAATTTGAACAGTGGTCTTAGTTCATCGAGCACAGTACTTTTATGCAACCTGAAAAATTTTTTGAGACTGAAAAATTTCAACAGAAACTGTCGTGGGTGTATTTGGGGTTTCGGACATTTCGATCGATCGGAACTGAAAAACACATTACACAAAGCTAGACTAAGTTAATGGGGAGGCTCTGATACCACTGTAAGTGCACGGCGGCGCCCCGGCCGTCAATCCGACGCCGGAATGCGGAAGCGGTGAATAACTTAAATTTTTGCGGACTTAGCAAACCGGCACCACCGCGCACTTTAACCGGATCGAACCATTAACTAGTCCTAGCTAACTACAAGAAAGGGAATAGAGATATACCGACGATCCAGGTCCTCCGGTCTTCTCGTCATGGTCCCGATCTCTTGCGGAAAAGTCCCGTCTCCTCCTCGTCGCCGGAAGTGCACCACATCGCCTACTTTGTTTACGGGCTCCCACCTCAATGCCGAGGCAACTCGGGCACGAAGCCGGCTACTCGACGTGCCCAAGATTCGCTGTAGAATGTGTAGTAGAACTTGTGTCTCTTTTTGGGGTAGGTGGAATTGCCTTTGTGGTGGAGGTATGAAACAAGAACAATGTGGAGGAGCTAGGAGATAATTTTGGAGCACCAAATGAACCAAAATCCCACACACATGAAAATGGGCAGCCCCCTAAAAACATGGCCGGCCACACTCATTGAGGTGGTGAGAAGAGCATGAGAGTGAGGGAGTGATATGATAAAAAACAAAAGATCAAACCACAACCATAATCAAAAGAGAGAGAGAAAGGAATGGTTATGATATCAAGTAATGATCACAAGCAAAAACCAACACTCATCCAACCATCATCACCAAGCTCATCATCAACAACCATGATGATCACTAAAAGTCAAGCAATCATGAAGCTAGAAGTCAAGGTCAATGAGAGGCTATCATGATAAAACAATAAGCAAAGAACACCTCCACAAACACTTATTTGCAACAATGCAAATAAGCCCTCCTCCACCAATCTTCGGCCAATGAACGGAACAATGGAAATTGGCCGAAACGAAAAGCAAACTGGCAACTCCAGAAAACTGGTCCCGTAATAAATTACAGGAAAAACCCCGATACTGTGCATACACACCCGCATTTGTATTCCGACCGAAATACAAATGCAATGAGACAAAATCTACACTGTACTATACTAGGATCCGGCTTATACCAAAGCCGGCTAGTAATATCTGTTCGATCCTGATCCGTGCAATACCGCACGTATCTGATCGAACCCTGCCATATACCAATACGGCCTATAGTACAAACTGTCCGATCCTGATCCGTGCAATACCGCACGTATCTGATCGGACCTTGCCATATCTCCATACGGCCTCTACAACCTTTCGCCCGAAAGCTGAGTAACTGAATGTGGGGGACTCTAAAGACTCGTCAACACCTTGGTTGTGGATTTAACCACTAGCACGTCACAGGTATAAGCCAATACGTAACGGGCTACCAGGTACTGACTAAAAGGGACGTCTGTGAGCGAACTCAGCCTGACACCCTACTGAGCCTGTCAGTGACAATATCCGTGCAGTCCGGTCCGTTCGTCTATGAGTATCGCATGGCGGGCCTAGGGGGTTGGTAAAAGTCAGACCCCCAAAAGCGGTACAAGTCGTGTCGGAGTGTAGCCCAGAACACCCTGAGATACTACTGGAATACCTACCAGTAAATCTCCTTGCCTTGGCCAAGGACTTTGTGTAATGGCTCTCCTAGACACAGCACGACCTCACCCCCAATACCGGGAGAGACGAACCCCTGGAGATACGCTCACTGCCTCCATGTGGCTCGGGACTGTACCCAACTAAAACCTGTTTGCACGACTCTTTTGAGACGTGGTAGGGTAGTAATCAAAGTACAGTGGGAACTCACACGAGACAAATGAAGATCCCCAGGTCGATGAACTAACCTGCACACCTGTCACCAGGGAACTGCCATCTGACGTCTGGTATATGACCAACTAGCATGTTCCCGGCGAGTCCTGTCCGGTGTACTCATAACCCAATGAGCACCTGTATACATCTTAGGTGATCCAACTGACACCAGTGGCTTGTGAGACCGGCCACCGCCCCTCGTCGGGGTCTCGACTGTATACACTAGTCTACTAATGGAGTATCGATGCCCGGTCTCGAAACTCCCACGACTAGGGACCTTTTAAGGATATGCTTGTAGACCCCCAGCTCCCATTTATATGATCGCCCTCATACTGCTGGTGGTCAAGCAAGAATCCTAGGGGCTCTATCAACGTGTAATAGCGACGTGTCAGGTCACCTAAAACAGTACACGATGATAAAGGTAAACCAGATAGCATACTATCATCTCGAGTAAGACTGTCCTACCGGGATAGGTCCTCCCTCAATCATTACAATCACGTACCTGTGACCTAATAATTGACTCTGAGGGCACTATCTCCAACACTAACCTCTATCTCCCGGCGATCAACTATCTCCCGGATCAGGTGATACCGCCTCAGAATATGTCTGGACTTCTGATGGGACCTGGGTTCCTTGGCCAAAGCCACAGCTCCATTGTTATCGCAATACAGAGGTATTGGATACTCAATGGACGGAACCACACCAAGTTCAGTGATGAACTTCTTTATCCAGACAGCCTCTTTGGCAGCATCGTTGGCAGCGATGTATTCTGCCTCCATCGTCGAGTCTGCCACAATTTCCTGTTTGGAACCCTTCCAACAAACTGCCCTTCCATTTAGGGTAAAGACAAATCCCGAGTGCGACTTAGAGTCGTCCTTATCACTTTGGAAGCTCGAATCGGTAAAGGACTCCACCTGGAGTTCTCCATCACCATACACCAAGAACATCTCTTTAGTCCTTCTCAAGTACTTGAGAATGTTCTTCACAGATGTCCAGTGATTCTCTCCAGGATCTGCTTGATACCTACTCACTACACTTGGTGAGTATGCTACATCGGGTCTAGTACATAGCATCACGTACATGATAGAGCCGAAGCATAGGGTATCCCTTGCATGCGAGCTCTTTCTAAATCAGTCTTGGGAGACATCTCTTTAGAGAGAGTGAGTCCAGGGATCGTGGGTATGTTCCCACGCTTGGATTCTTCCATACTAAACCTTTTTAGTATGGTGTCAGTGTACCTGGATTGGGATAATCCCAGTATCCGTCTAGATCTATCTCTATAGATTTTAATTCCCAAAATGCAGGAGGCATCACCTAGATCTTTCATTGAGAAACTATGTGATAAGAAGAGCTTGACCGAGTGCAGCATAGGAATATCATTTCCTATCAAGAGTATGTCATCCACGTACAATACGAGGAAGACAACCTTACTCTCCGCAACCTTCTTGTATATACAAAGTTCATCTATGTTTTTGATGAAGTCAAACTCTTTGACTACAACATCAAAACAGATGTTCCAACTCCGCGATGCCTGCTTTAACCCGTAGATGGATTTAAGCAGCTTGCACACCTTTCCGCCGCTCCCACTGTCTACGAAGCCCTCTGGATGAGTCATGTATATGCACTCTTCCAAATCACCATTTAGAAAGGCGGTCTTAACATTCATCTGCCAGATTTCGTAGTCATGGTATGCAGCAATGACAAGTAAGATCCGGATGGAATTAAGCATAGCCACTGGAGAAAAGGTTTCGTCATAATCCACACTTGGTCGTTGACGAAAACCCTTTGCAACAAGTCTAGTTTTGAAAGTCTCAACTTTTCCATCTACACCATGTTTTTTCTTAAAGATCCATTTGCTCCCATTGGGTTTTACCCCTTCAGGAGCAATTTCTGAAGTCCATACTTTGTTGGTGTACATGGATTCCATCTCAGATTGCCGGAGCCCGGTAATTCATTGTTTTTACTCCTGAGATTGGGATTTTGGATTTCCATGAGATTTCATACCATTTTAAAATGCAAGTTGCGGTTTTCTCGTGATATGATGTGAGATACGTTCACCACGAGTTTTCTCGGCTTTTGAGCGATATCATACACCCGATTCAAGGAGGAGGAGGAACCGTCTGTGTGTGCATGGTGGACCCGGTGCGGTACCCCGGGGAAAGATGGTCGCAGATGATGGCGTTGAGTCTGGCAGGGGAGCACTACCGACCGGTTATTTATGACGCGGCAGATATCCGGAGGATAACGACGTAGTCGTGAGATTTGATGAGGGGCCAGTCCGGACAGCCGGAGCCCGAGATTTCGGATATTGGGATTTATGTTTTGTGTCGATGCTTGACATGGATTTTATGTTGATTTCATTGATGATACCTCAATTTATATATACAGAAATCTCACTAAAAACAGAAAACTTTTTTCTCATTCATAATTTATTCTGTTTTCATTTCGATGCATTCATACATTGTATACATGATATGTTACTACCTGAAGCACTGACACGAGCACGTGGTATTACACTTATGTGTAGATGGTTCAGGATATAGAGGATATATATTACCGTATGACCTAGGATTGAGTCATACATACGATTTCTGCTCAATGATGTTTTCTACTCACGAGTTGGAAATTCACCCCCATTGTGCCACAGTTTCTTGTAGGTTTCTCCGTACAGGTTTTCCTTGGTGGCTTTGCCGGCACACTACCTCATTTCCGGTGATTGCTTTGGTAGGTGGGTTCACTCTCATCGTGACAACCATTGTACTTTACGTATTTCAGTTGTATCTAGTAAATTCTATCAACCAGACTTGTATTATTTGTTAGACCTAGAAGGTCAGTGTATATTCTTTCGACCTTAGAGTCACGTGCTGTATTATTATGGTTATCTTGATGATATTGGTTTCCTTTTGAGTTTTGATCCTCGCCCTTCGGCGTTGTATATTATATTGCTTGCGTGGTTGTGACCGCCAATTGGCGAAGAGCTAGCTCCCGCTTGGGGATGCCTTTATTCATATTATTCATATTTGTACCCGTTTCGAGCCAGTATTTACAAAGGAGACTATCGAAATTTTCGGAAAATACTTGATGTTTTAAAAAGGTTTACTACGACTTTTCAAAGTGATTATATGTAAACTTTAAAACAAGTTTTCCTTCACTTCCTTCTTTCAAATGGTTTAGATTTCTGGGATTTTTGGCTTTACTTGAATTAGATGGGGTCTTATAGACTTCATATGATTCAAGTGCCAGTCACGTGGTATTTCGGGTCGTAACAAAGTTGGTATCAGAGCGCTAGGTTTATCCTTGGTTCGAGTCTATGTTTGACTTTGCGGAGTCTAGGGCGTATATATATTCGGAACCTAGGCTTGACCTTACGGAACTTAGACTTGGTCGAGGGGGTATTAAACCCGAACTTTCGTCGCATAGGTTGACCTTGGCTGATGGAGTAGGTGACTTAAGGAGAGTGACGTACGGTGTGTATGTTCCGCAGCATACTTACGATACGCCACTCCGCTTAAGAAGTCTTTGGATGTACATTTCTTTGCACATTATTCTATTCATTCATATGATCTATCCTCATCGATATCGGTTGGTGGTTTTGTTACCACGATTGCATAGGCAGAGAGAGCTATGGCTAGAGTTGCGGTCAGCATGAGCTCTTCTTGTACAAGGACTGAATAGGGCGTAATTCCGGTGACACACGATTGCATAGATGTGTTGTTTTATTGTGCTTTTCCCGCCATGAGCGTTTGATGGATTGTTTTTACTAAGATTTCTCGAACGTGCAGATCAGCACCAGAGGATTGGGCCACTGATAGAGGCCGGCTAGAATGTGATGACCGTCAATGCACCGTTATTTTGATGATTATGGCGATGTTTAGCATCTGGATGAACGAGCCAGTTGTTGCTGCGAATGACGAAACTTCGCCCCAGATGTTTGAAGCTAACGCAACACGAGTTGTACTTAAAGATATGATAGAAGATCGCTAGTCAACTTTGGATGAATGATTAGGACATGTGGTTCGCTCGCTTACCCTGATGCGAGGTCATCAAATTGATTGATTCCAGCTTGAGAAGACCTCACGCTGGTACGTTGAGAGTTCATAGAAGACGATCGAATGTCAGAAGCACATTTTCCAAGTTTAAGGTATTCGGAAAAACATGCAAGTAATTCCGTGGACCCTGATTTAGAGAGATGTTACGATCAAAAAATATATTACCGCAATCAAGAACGGCGTTGCATGCAGCTAGCCGGTGAATACGGATCGGTCCACAGGGATGTTGTAAATCTCCTCGAAGTTCTTACGAGCTAATTCCAAATGGTGTTTGGTCTTTTGATTAGATCTAAAAACGAAGTTGTGTTATACTAGGATTAGAAACCTTCTAGGATTAGGTTTAGGTAAAGTTTGGTAAATAAAGATCTACACCTTTTTTCAATGCCTTAATTTAGATATCATATTAGAGGTTATGGTAAATATTAACAAAGTGGATTAGGATGATTGGGAAGATGTTTCTTCCTCTAGATCCTTTTCCTTCCTTTCTTAATCTTTACCCTAACCTCCAAGGAAAACTTACAACTCTGGTCTTTTATACTACGGATCACCGTTACTTCGAGGGTAGAATGCCCTAGGGAGCAGAAGAAGAAAGTATGCATGGAGTCCTAACGTTCATAATAGATTGGCAAAGAAAAGAGATGAGAGATCTTCATCTCTCAAACCCTTCCCTATTCCTAACCCTAACAAGCGAGGAAACTACTCGCTCATTGAGGGATCTAAGAAAGGCATGATTTTTATTTTTTTTGTTTTGATTAAAGAGAAGAAAGATCTAAAGTAAGTTAATAAAAAATTCTAAACTAAATTAAACTAGGGCAAGAAAAGAATTTACCTAGGGCAGAAATTAAAATTAAAGCTAGGGCAGAAAAAATAACCTACTTACGAATGATGCTCTCCAATCATCAAAGAAACTGAAATTTTATTGATGAATAGAGGCATGAGAAAATACAATGGTTTGGGTTCTATTTATAGGACATAGAAACCCTAGGTTTACAATTGATTCGCATGTCTGCAATTACAAATTTTCCCTTAGGTTAACATTTCAGCGCCGCCTCAGACTTTGGTAAAAAATTCTCGAAGCCCGGGCATAAGATGGCCGCGGAACCGCGGCATGGGTAGGTTTTGGGCCGCAGTTCCGCGGCCCATTGATGAGGTCATCTGATGTATTTTTGTGGGCTGATTCTTGGTTCTTTGGTCTTTTTATTTCTTTAGTTCTTTTCTCCATTTGGCTTCTGGGTCTTCTCCAGATCTTCCAGTGAAAACTTGCAGTGATCTTTTAACCGTTCGCCTTGTCATTTTGGAACTTGCGTTGCCTTGCTAATTGTGAACTGTTCTTCATCTAGGCTTGATTAGGATCCTTCTACTTGTAGGTCAAAAGTCCCTCTTTTGTATCCTCTTTTGTCTTTTTCACTGTTTTCGCTCCAAGAACCTGTAACCTGTACCATGTAGCAGACATGCGTCAAAAGCACCTGTTTTTATTGTAAAATGCATAAGAATGGGGAATAAAAAATGCAATATTATGATATGAACAAATACCCCCAAACTTATCTTTTGCTCGTCCTCGAGCAAACTTATTTTTTATTCTAAAAAACCTAACCGCACTTTCGCAGGGAAACGCGATTGCACTGAGCACGTGCAACAAACCGTTAAACCTTTAGGTGTCCCTAGTAGGAGGAGTGTTGTCTCCTGAGGGTTTTCAGCGGATACTACCCACAAAATCCTATCAATTCGGTTTTTCGACTTTAATTCTCCAATTAGGTTTTTTAACAAGGAATTCTATTATCGTCGACTCGTAAATTATCCACCCATATTCTTCACACTTCCTCATCATTTAACTTAAGATTATATATGTTCTATAGACTTTCTTAACTTTCGGCATTTCCTAAGTTTTCCTTCTAGGGTTCTATCTCCACTCAGGAATTTTTATCAACTTTACTAAAGATACAAGTTCTATTCGTCACTCCTTTCTCTCATCTAAATCCCAATCACATATCCCCACGTGTGTGTATAAATCACCCCTACACTTGGAAATTCAAATCAAGCAATCGTACTCTTGTCCATTGTCCAAAGCACATATTAATTGGTGAATTTTTAATTGAATTTCGGTTACACATCCTTCAAGCGACCGTTAATACTTCTTGAGGTACCAACAACCGATTACAAGATGCGTCAGCACTTTAAAGCGTACTTCCTAGTCTTGCAATACCCAAGGCATTAGCAGTGACTCCCAAACCAGTTGATCTAAGGCACTAGGTGATGAAGCACCCTCGCTAAATATTTTTCTATTTTTTAGCCTTAAGTAATCAATAAAACCAGTGTTCATTTTTTTTCTTCTTTATTCACTTTTTTCCTTTTATTTTCTTTTTACTAAGTGTTAGTGTATATGCCTTAGAGTCCATTACTGTATCATACTAGTATGTATATTACTTGATGGAAGCTTGGGATATTCACAGTTGTATAGAAAATCTTACTCGAAATGGTAGTATTCTACTTGATTTGTCTCTGCTTTAATGTGTACATGTGTTTCTTTATTGTATCATCTATACGCATTAGTGGAGCCCTTAGGATCTTTGCTTGATTACCAGTGTTGTGATTGCAGTCACACTCGTGGGAGCTGGGTAATCTACAAGCACATCCTTATACACACGTCCCTAGTCGTGGGATTATCGAGACAGGGCATCGATACTCCGGAGTAGACTAGCGTATGAGCTTCTCATCCCAGTGCGGGAGGCGGTCTGTCCCACAGCCGTCAATACGTCGTACTTGAGATAGTATGCGGGTGCTCGTTAGGTTACGAGTACACTGGACAGGACTCGTCGGGAACTGTTGGTTTATGTTATACCTATCGTCAGTTATCAGTTCCCAGGTGACATGAGTACAGCTTAGTCCGCTGACTTGACACTGTCACTTCGCCTCAAGTGTGTTCCCACTGTATTTTGATTACTACCCTACCACGGCTCAAAGGAGTCGTGCAAACAGGTAGTAGTTGGGTGCAGTCTGTTCATATCAGATTTTTGCATTTTCATACTGCCCAATTTTTATCACATTGCATATCGGTAGGTACTCTTGAGCCGTGTTTGCTAGTCAATTACAGGATACAGGTTCTCGGCTCTAAACGGTGAAATTCATGGAAAAACACGACAAAATCCGGGTTCCTGCCAACCACAGATTAAACACAGGTCCCCGCTCTGTATCCGTCTGTTACCACACACCAGTTTAGGAGACAAAATGGCAAATCGATTGTCACCTTCATGCACAAAGCACAATGGCAACACCAAGTCCAAGAAATCTACGCGGAGCTCAACAAAATCATGATAAAAGATCCATGTCCAATCACCTTTTGATCCACTAGAATTCTGGAAGAAATGTGGAAAGATTATCAGAAACAACATATACCAGACAAAAGGGGACAACAGACCAGGGAAGCACAGAAAATACCATGCCCCAACTCCATCAAACGGCCGCGGAACCGCGGCCAATAGGGGGTCTAGGCCGCGGTTCCGCGGCCGTTCAGGCGCCGCATTTGAAAATTTTTTAGGGGTATTTTGATCTTTCTATGTACAGGCAGAATTTTACCCTAGATTTCTATTTCCCAGCCTATAAATAGCCCAGAACCTTGTGACGCCAAGGGTGCATAATCTTGTATTTTTCTAGGTTTAGAATACTTGTTTCTTCATCCTCTTCTCATCTCTTCTCCATTGAAAAACTTGTAGTGAGCTTTTGTGAGTGAAGAATGATGAATAAAGAAGTTCATTTTATTATCATACTTGTCTTGCTCTTATGTTAAATGCTTGTAATTTTCATTTGTTAAGTAGTTGTTGTTATTTCTTGTTGTTTCTTTCTTTCTCTTTTTCTTTATCCTTAAAACAACCATGATGCTTACGCTTGATCCTTGCCAAGGTGAGGTCGCAAATAACTAGTTGTTATCTTCTAATCTCTTTCTTTCTATCTTTCTCTTTGTTTTGTTTTCTTTTCATTATGATGTGTGAGTAGTTTCCATACTTGTTAGGGTAGGATAAGGGAAGTTTGAGAGAAGGAAATCTCTCTCACTCTTTCCTTGCCCAACATCTTAAATCGACTCCCGTTAATTGAACCACAATCCGCTCCCTACGGCACCATATCCTACATGATAGCGGTGATTCCGTAGTGAGACCGGTTGTGGTTGAATTAACCGGAGGTTATGGCTAAGAGCCAAGAACGGACGGACAAGCACCAAAAGGAAGAACTTAAGCGTTGGAAAGCCTAGCTTATACTCGCAAGTTCCTTCCTAGTCGTGCTAATCCCCGTTGTTGCCGATTACCGTAACACCGATATTAAGAGTGGCAATGAAAGAAGTGAGGGACTCCTAACTCAAACTAACCTAATCCTAACCCTAACAAGCTCTCTTTACATATCATTTTAACACTTAGATAATCACAAGAAAATCTGGAAAATTGGACTTAACTCGTTAACACACATAGAAAAAGATTCCCATCTCCCTGCGGACGACCCGTACTCAACCAGCTAGCTACAAGCGAAACCGTTTTGATTGCGGTCATTAACTAAACTTGAACACGCAGAATCTTTACCAATCAAATGGCGCCGCTGCCGGGGAGACGGTAGTTTATTTCCTTGTGTAATTTCGGGTTAACTTGTGAATATTAATATAACCAAAACGAAACAAAAAATATACTTTTTAAAGAAAAAATCATTTTGTTATTTTTGATTAGTTTTTGTGCAAGTGTGCAGGATAATACGAAGTTCAAGCGCAGTGCCATAGAAGTGGGATATATGAAGTTCGAGTTCAGTGCCAAAGACGTGGGAAGATAGACCCACATTTCGTGGCTACACCACGACGGATCAAAACGAAGCAACGGTCTACTATAAAAATCTGGAGCAGATACAGTGATCAAATCAAGATTCAGCAAATCCAGACAACAAGAGAACTCCCAGGCCAGCACACAGAAAAAAATTGGAAGCCCAATCTCTCTGTTCAGCCGCGGAACCGCGGCCTAAGCACGCGTTTGGCCGCGGAACCGCGGCCATTTGGAGCCTTCAGGCTGCCATTTTTTCTGTAAGTGTTTCTCTCCTCTCTCCCACTCCTCTGGACTCCAATAAACTGTGTTTTCTGCAGCATTCATTGCGCAAATTCTCTTCCCCTTTCCAATAAACTGTTCTTGTGCAGGATTCTTTGCGCCGCGCTAAAAATAAAAAATTGTTTGCAGTTGATTTGTTATCGCTTTGCATTCATTAATACGGACTTAAGGGGCTTGAAACCTATTCAGATTGGGTGGGGATTTCATCACCCTTCCCAGGACCCCAGAAATCACAAAAAGCATATGCATTGACCATTGTTAAATTAAAAAAATACTAGACTCAGCCCTAAGGACTTCGCGCTCAATAGGACAGAGGACTAATTACAGGCATCGGCCGTTTATCCTATCCTGACTTTGCGGTGTCTAGGCAAGTGTGACGAAGGCAAGTGGTTATTTAATTAAGGAACTTCGCGAAAGCGTTGGACTACCTCCCATTTACCTGGCACTTATCTGGCTGCAATTGGCGGAGAAGAGGCGGTTTGAGGTCCTGTTTCTAGTTCTTTGGAACAGTTAGGAGCTGTCTAGTTGACCTAGGTGACCACTAGATCTAGGTGTGATTGTGCATATCTTGTTTGTGACTGCTTAAAACCGTAAGTCCGTACATATTTCTGTAAAGCTCTTTCTAAAAAAAAAGGAAAAAATCAAAAACTTTTATAAAAACTTGCCCTTTGTCGCCAAAATCCATTTTTTCACCCACCACCCATCGCCTTTCTCCATTGACGTTTTCTTACCCTCACCTTCTCCGCTTTGACTATACTAAACTCGTTTAGTGTATGTCTGTTTGGACTCGGGACACTAGCGCCCGCCTAGTCCGCGTTACGTTAGTCGCTACCGACTACGCGATCGACTCAGACGTCGAGACTCCGTCCACTCCTCTTTCACCTTTACCTTTGCCGGCCAACTCCGACGTTGACCGGAATTCTGTTCATACATCTTCACCTTCGCCATCACCAACCTCTTCTTCCGCGATGTCAGGATTTAATTCGAACATCTCTTTGACTACCCTTGGATTGGCTCCACCTCCTACGGAGACCAATAACCCACCACCACCGCCTGTTGTAGCGCCGCAGCGAATCGCGCTCCAGGATCGTTTCTATCCCACCCGTTCTGCACTTCCCACCTGCCTTTCTCTTCCACCGGCCAATGGGGATAATTTTGAAATTAAGCCCCACTTCATCAATATGCTTCCACGATTTCATGGGCTTGAATCTGAAGATGCCTATATCTTCATCAATAAATTTCAAAACGCTTGTGCCATGATGAAGACTACCCAACGGTCGGACGATGCTATACGCCTACGGGTCATTCCGTTCACTTTATGCGATCTTGCTGAAAAATGGCTGTATAGCACCGCTTCCCATTCAATAACCAGTTGGGACGAGTTTGTAAAAGCGTTTCTAAAGAAATTTTATCCGAATCATAAAACCGCAAGGATCCGCAATGAAATCAACCAATTCTCTCAGCTTCCTTCTGAACCCTTCTGGAAGTGCTTTGACCGGTACAAAGACCTTCGTGTTCAGTGTCCTCACCACGGTATAGAGAAATGGCAACTTTGCCAAACCTTATACGAGGGCCTGAACCCAGCAACGAAGCAGTTGTTGGAAACCATCTGTCAGGGCCACTTCCTATCCAAATCTGACGAGGAAGCGTGGCAATTCTTTGACGACCTTGCGGAGCAAACGCTACAACGGGAGAGCACCAGACCGACGACTTCTTCTTCTACCTCCACTTCTACCGGTCAGTCTAGGGTAGGAATTCACCAACTTGACGTCTCTATTGCGATGAAAGCTGAAATGGCCGCAATAACGAGAAATCTTGAAGCAATAGAGAGCAAATTTTCTTCTCCTGCTCCTACCCCTATTCTTCCCCTTCGTACCATTTGCGCTTATTGTTCCGATCCTTCTCACTTAACCGAAGAGTGTCCTTACAATCCACCATCGCAAGGACAGGATCAGGTTAATGCTGCATTCCAGCAAAGACCGAGGAATGATCCATACTCTTCCACCTACAATCCCGGTTGGAGGAACCACCCCAATTTCGCCTGGAATCAGAATCAGAATCAATTCCAAGGCAACAATTTCCAAAGGGCCCCTCCGCCGCAACAACAAGCGCAACAACAAACTCTACAGCAGTTTCAGCAACCCTTCCAACCCCAACCTTTCCAAAATCAGACGAACAACTTTGCACCCAACAATTCTTTTCCACCAAACAACTTTGTTCCGTCAAACAACGATAAGGTTTCCTCGCTCGAACGAAGTCTGGAGGCGTTCGTCAAACAATCGACTCAATCCATGTCAAACATCCAGTTTTCCATTCAGTCCTTAGTGCAACACACTGCCGCTCACTGGCAAAGCTTCAAAACCATCGAGGCCCAGATTGCACAACTGAATGCGGCCTTAAGCGAGCGAGAGAAGGGGAAGCTCCCGTCCCAGCCACTCCCAAATCCCGGTCACCCACATAATGTACATGTTGCTCTTGAACAACAGAATCATAATGTGAATTCCGTGACCATATTGAGATCGGGAAGGATGCTGCAAAACAACATTGGCACACGGATCAACGATGACACCCCGGCCGCTTCTTCTTCTTCCCCTGCTTCTTCGTCTTCTGAGCCTATTCTCCATTCTGCAAAAGGCTCTCCTTCATCTTCTTCTTCTTCTTCTTCTTCTTCTTCTTCTGCTTTGAATGGACCCGCTTCTCACTCCACGAAAACACCTGTTCTGGGATCCGTTTCAACTCCACATGCTCCTCCACAAGCATTAGACTCAACCAATTTTAAAAACGTCCCATTTCCAAACCTGTTGAGATCTAATAAACAAAATCCTCAAATGGAGAAGATTCTGGAGTTATTTAAGCAGGTTAACATTAACATTCCTCTTTTAGATGCTGTCCAACAAGTCCCGTCCTACGCGAAAATCTTAAAGGACTTGTGCACGAAAAAGAGGAAGTCTCAGGTACCCAAGAAAGTTTTCTTTACTAGTGCTGTGAGTGATGCCCTTACCCAATCATTACCACAAAAACGGAAGGACCCTGGCTGTCCTACGATTTCTATTACCATTGGGTATAAGAACATCAACCGCGCACTATTAGATCTTGGTGCCAGTGTTAACCTGCTTCCGTACTCAGTATACGAGCAATTAGGCGTAGGAGAGCTGAAACCCACGCACTACACTCTCCAAATGGCCGACCGATCAATCACCCATCCTAAGGGTGAGCTAGAGGATGTGTTAATCAAAGTTGGGGACTTCATATTCCCCGTTGACTTCATTGTATTAGACACACAGCCTGTAGCTAACCCCCGGAATCAAATTCCGGTGATACTCGGTCGCCCATTCCTTGCAACCTCAAATGATGTGATCAATTGTCGCAATGGTTCGATGAACCTCTCTTTTGGAAACATGACGATTGAACTCAACATTTTTAGGTTGGGGAATCAGCCCTCCGAACCTAATGCTCATATACTGGACGTCTGCTCGATCCAGGAGATCACCCCAGAAGAATGTGAATTCGAGGAGTTTCTGTTTGATCACGATAATCTTGACGCCACTAGTACGTTCCTCCTCGAATCTGCTGCTGTTTCTGCGCCCGACAACGACTACGAGTGTTTCACATTCTTGAACGATCTTAGCCGCTCGCAACCCGAGTTTGAATCCTTCGAATTTCCGGATGAGTTACCTGAACCATCCGACTCAGTCGCTTACACTCGTTTTGAACCTTTGCTGGAATCTTTTGAGTTCGAGACCGTTTCACCAATCTTGCCTTCCATCATTTCACCTCCAACGCTCGAACTCAAGCCTTTGCCGTCTCACCTTAAGTACGCTTACTTAGGTGAGAACGAGACCCTCCCTGTCATCATCTCGGCTTCTCTAGCTCCAGAGCAAGAGAAAGCCCTTCTCACGGTCTTGCACAGCAACAGGCAAGCTTTTGGCTGGTCCATAGCGGACATCAAGGGGATTAGTCCCCTGATCGTTGAACATCACATTCATCTGATGGATGATTCCAAACCAGCCCGGGATCCACAAAGACGTCTCAATCCAGTCATGAAAGAGGCTGTGAAGAAGGAGATCGTAAAATGTCTAGATAGTGGTATCATTTACCCTATCTCTGATAGCCAGTGGGTTAGCCCCATTCATGTTGTCCCCAAGAAGTCGGGCATCACGGTCATAACCAACGAGGCGAACGAGTTAATCCCTACTCGCACCCAAACTGGGTGGCGAGTATGCATTGATTATAGAAAACTCAACGCCGCAACGCGGAAAGACCACTTTCCACTACCTTTCATTGACCAGATGCTTGAACGATTGGCCGGACACGAGTACTACTGCTTTCTTGATGGCTACTCCGGCTATAATAAAATTCCCATCGCCGAGAAAAACCAGGACAAGACCACTTTCACTTGTCCTTTCGGCACGTTTGCATATCGTCGCATGCCCTTTGGGTTATGCAATGCGCCCGCTACCTTCCAGCGGTGTATTATGGGAATCTTCTCAGACATGGTGGAAAAATTTCTGGAGATTTTCATGGATGATTTCTCCATCTTCGGCGATTCCTTCAACGAGTGTTTGCTGCATCTTGACGCTGTCCTTACCCGATGTAAGGACAAGAATCTCACTTTGAATTGGGAGAAGTGCCACTTCATGGTGCGCGAAGGTATTGTCTTAGGACATATCATCTCGCAAAATGGCATAGAGGTTGACAAAGCAAAGATTGATGTCATTTCCAATCTACCTCCTCCCCGATGCGTCAGAGATATCCGAGCCTTCCTTGGCCATGCCGGTTTCTATAGACGGTTCATCAAGGACTTTAGCAAGATTGCTAGGCCCTTGACTCTTTTGCTGGCCAAGGATACGCCATTCGACTTCAACTCGAGCTGTGTGACTGCTTTCGAGTCATTGAAAAGCTCACTCACTTCTGCTCCCGTTCTTTCTTCGCCTGACTGGACGCACCGATTTGAGATTATATGCGATGCATCCGACTTTGCCATTGGTGCGGTCCTTGGACAACAAATCAACAAGATGCCGCACGTAATCTATTATGCAAGCCGAACCCTGAACGATGCCCAACTCAATTATACAACAACTGAGAAGGAATTCTTGGCTGTTGTATTTGCTTTAGAAAAGTTCAGGCCCTACCACATCGGCTCTCCAGTTATCGTCTACACAGACCATTCTGCTCTGCGCCATCTTTTTGCGAAGAAAGATGCAAAATCTCGGCTAATATGTTGGATCATCTTGCTTCAAGAGTTTGACCTTGTCATTAAGGACAAACGAGGATGTGAAAACGTAGTTGCCGACCATCTCTCACGACTTCCTTCTTCGCCTTCGCTTCCAATTCCGATCAATGACGTTTTCCCGGATGAACAGCTCTTGACAGTATCTTGCGAACCCTGGTTCGCAGATATTGTGAACTATTTGGCCACAGGATTACTACCGACTGAATGGTCAAGTCAGGACAGACTTCGCTTCTTATCCCAAGTAAAATACTTTTACTGGGACGAACCCTATTTGTTCAAGTACTGTCCCGACCAGATTATTCGTCGGTGTGTCCCTAACGAGGAATTCAAGAGTGTGCTGTCATTTTGCCACGATCAAGCGTGTGGCAGGCATTTTGGCCCCAGAAAGACAGCTGAGAAGATCTTGCAATGTGGTTTCTACTGGCCACAACTCTTCAAAGACACTCATGACTATTGCAAGACTTGCTCCCGGTGCCAACACTTGGGCCGGATATCCCGGAGGAACGAGATGCCGCTCCAACCGATCTTTGTTCTGGAGATTTTCGACGTTTAGGGGATAGATTTCATGGAGCCGTTTTCCAGCTCTTTTGGGAACTTGTACATCCTTCTCGCTGTTGATTACGTCTCTAAATGGGTCGAGGCTGTGCCCAGCCGGACTAACGACAACAAGGTTGTCGTTAGGTTTCTTAAGGAAAACATTTTCTCCTGTTTTGGGCACCCCCGAGCGATCATTAGCGACAATGGAAGTCATTTCTGCAACAAGACTTTCGAGGCCTTGATGCGAAAATATTCCATTAATCATAAGCACTCAACGCCCTACCACCCCCAAACCTGCGGGCAGGCCGAAGTTTCAAATCGGCAAATCAAGCAGATACTGGAGAAGACGGTTTCCAAAAACCGTAAAGATTGGTCGCTGAAACTCACTGATGCCCTTTGGGCATTTCGAACCGCTTATAAGACTGACCTTGGCATGTCTCCCTATCGGCTTGTGTACGGAAAAGCCTGCCACCTACCTGTCGAAATAGAGCATCGCGCATTTTGTGCGATAAAGGAGTTGAATCTGTCTCTCGAAGATGCGGGCGGCCATCGGAAGCTGCAGTTGAACGAACTGAGCGAGCTTAGGGATGAGGCTTACGATAACGCGGTTGTCGTTAAGAACCGAACTAAGGTGTTTCACGATAAACACCTTTTGCGCAAAACTTTCATACCTGGTCAGCAGGTACTGCCTTACGGCACCCGACTTCACTTCCATCCAGGAAAGCTCAGATCTCGCTGGAAAAGGCCGTATTTTGTGCGGAATGTGTATCCGCAGGGCGCTGTGGATTTGGAGAATCCAAAGGACGGTTCATTTTTCAAAGTGAACGGACACCGACTAAAACCGTACCTTAGCGCCGAACCAACAGAGGAGCTCCTGGTCTTACAGGAGCCAGTTTACCCTGCATAATCTTCCTCTGCATACCACCAAACTTCGGTTATCCAGCCAAGAACAGTGGACACTGTTCCAAATAAGTTTGGGGGTATGTATATACCATTTTGTATATATTTGTGGATATTCTTTTTCTTTTTCTTTTCTTTAAAAACAAAAAGAAAAAAAATTGTGTATCGCTAACCGACAATTTTGACCCTTCAAATGATCTCTTCGTGCAATGACAGTGAGGACACTGTCCAGTTTAAGTTTGGGGGTACGCTCGGTACGCATTTCTAACCTTCGCATTCATATGTATATTTTGCATCTGCATATTAAAATCCATAAGATCCATAAAAATCTAAAAATTTTCTAAAAATATAAAAAAAATTCTGTCAAGTTAGCTAGTGGGAGGACTCTGATTCAACATTTCGACGGTTTTGTTTGATAAAATAAAAATAACTAAATCTTATTTTTAGATTTTAAAAACCTGAAAGATAACTCTCCTTTGAAGTTAACTATAGCTGATATACGTCTTTACATCACACTACACGTGTCGTGAGTTTTTGGGAATTAGATGACAAGTCTTTTATGTCAAAAAATTAATATTTTGGATCAATGATTTTCTGAGGATCAAATAGGTTTGTTCTAAAATAAGTAATATCAAGAATAGTTTATGAAGTAAGTGAATATGAAGGAATGTTATTGATACCTTAATTGGAACTAAATCTGAAAAATAACCCATCTGAAACTTGATTGGAATGATTACACACCGAGCCCACTAAACACGTCTTTTATCTAAAAAAAAATAATAATAATAATTGAACTGCCGGTTATATCTCCGTTCGTATTAAATTATCATGATTTTCACGCCAAACTGTCTTTTGTTTTTGGACCTAGGTAACTTGAGTAATTAAGTCCGCTGGGGTGTTTCTGCACCTAATGCCCTAAAACCAACTGGTTTGGGTGCATTGGCCCAAAGCTCGCTAAGAAGCCTAGAAAGTCCAGATTAAAACAAAGTCAAGCAAGTGTTATCTTCGAGTTAAAATTCCTAACGGTTCTTTTTGTGAGAATAATCTTGATAAAAGACAGGCTTTTATAAAAAAATTAGCGGAGATATGAAGGTTTTATTCTATGATAAAGACTATTGCACGTTCACAGAGGTGTGTATGAAATGAAAACAAGAAAAAGGTGGAGTGAAAAATAAGACCTAGTTTCCTGTTAAAGAAGATAGAAATTCTAAAGTTGAAACTTTACTGGAAAACGAAACTTGAAAATTGCTTAACTCTTTATAAAACTTATGTGATCCTTTCAAAAAATTTTATCTGAGCTTTATTGTGTGACATAATGACTTTAATCGATCCTTCTGGAAACTTAACGACGCTATTTGCACTGCACGTAAAGACATATAAAATTTGTAGTTAAATAAGAAGCGAGGTGTGAAAAATAAAGGTTCGATAGTCTAGACTTAGGATAATAGAATTGTTATTTTCTAAAACAAAACTTTAGGGTTTGAATCTTAGTTATTTTACAAAACTAACTTGACCGGATTTTGTGGGTAGTATCCGCTGAAAACCCTCAGGAGACAACACTCCTCCTACTAGGGACACCTAGAGGTTTAACGGCTTGTTGCACATGCTCAGTGCAATCGCGTTCCCTGCGAAAGTGAGGTTAGGAAAATTTTTGTGAATAAATTGGCGTTGCTCAGGACGGGCAAATGATAAGTTTGGGGGTATTTGTTCATATCAGATTTTTGCATTTTCATACCGCCCAATTTTTATCACATTGCATATCGGTAGGTACTCTTGAGCCGTGTTTGCTAGTCAATTACAGGATACAGGTTCTCGGCTCTAAACGGTGAAATTCATGGAAAAACACGACAAAATTCGGGTTCCTGCCAACCACAGATTAAACACAGGTCTCCGCTCTTTATCCGTCTGTTGCCACACACCAGTTTAGGAGACAAAATGGCAAATCGATTGTCACCTTCATGCAAAAAGCACAATGGCAACACCAAGTCCAAGAAATCTACGCGGAGCTCAAGAAAATCATGAAAAAAGATCCATGTCCAATCACCTTTTGATCCACTAGAATTCTGGAAGAAATGTGGAAAGATTATCAGAAACAACATATACCAGACAAAAGGGGACAACAGACCAGGGGAGCACAGAAAATACCATGCCCCAACTCCATCAAACGGCCGCGGAACCGCGGCCAATAGGGGGTCTAGGCCGCGGTTCCGCGGCAGTTCAGGCGCCGCATTTGAAGATTTTTTAGGGGTATTTTGGTCTTTCTATGTACAGGCAGAATTTTACCCTAGATTTCTATTTCCCTGCCTATAAATAGCCCAGAACCTTGTGAAGCCAAGGGTGCATAATCTTGTATTTTTCTAGGTTTAGAATACTTGTTTCTTCTTCCTCTACTCATCTCTTCTCCATTGAAAAACTTGTAGTGAGCTTTTGTGAGTGAAGAATGATGAATAAAGAAGTTCATTTTATTATCATACTTGTCTTGCTCTTATGTTAAATGCTTGTAATTTTCATTTGTTAAGTAGTTGTTGTTATTTCTTGTTGTTTCTTTCTTTCTCTTTTTCTTTATCCTTAAAACAACCATGATGCTTACGCTTGATCCTTGCCAAGGTGAGGTCGCAAATAGCTAGTTGTTATCTTCTAATCTTTTTCTTTCTATCTTCCACTTTGTTTTGTTTTCTTTTCATTATGATGTGTGAGTAGTTTCTATACTTTTTAGGGTAGGATAAGGGAAGTTTGAGAGAAGGAAATCTCTCTCACTCTTTCCTTGCCCAACATCTTAAATCGACTCCCGTTAATTGAACCACAATCCGCTCCCTACGGCACCATATCCTACATGATAGCGGTGATTCCGTAGTGAGACCGGTTGTGGTTGAATTAACCGGAGGTTATGGCTAAGAGCCAAGAACGGACGGACAAGCACCAAAGGAAGAACTTAAGCATTGGAAAGCCTAGCTTATACTCGCAAGTTCCTTCCTAGTCGTGCTAATCCCCGTTGTTGCCGATTACCGTAACACCGATATTAAGAGTGGCAATGAAAGATGTGAGGGACTCCTAACTCAAACTAACCTAATCCTAACCCTAACAAGCTCTCTTTACATATCATTTTAACACTTAGATAATCACAAACAAATCTGGAAAACTGGACTTAACTCGTTAAAGCACATAGAAAAAGATTCCCATCTCCCTGCGGTCGACCCGTACTGAACCGGCTAGCTACAAGCGAAACCGTTTTGATTGCGGTAATTAACTAAACTTGAACACGCAGAATCTCTACCAATCACAGTCCCGAAGCACTTGGAGGCAGTAACGGTTAGACAGGATTCGTCTCTCCCGGTATTGGGGGTTGGCATCGCGCTGTGTCTAGGAGAGCCATTACACATGTAGTCCCTGGCCAGGGCAAGCGGGATATACTGGTAGGTTTCCAGTGTTATCTCAGGGTGTTCTGGGATACACTCCGACACGACTTGTACCGCTATTAGGGAACTGACGTTTACCGCCCCCTAGGCCCGCCATGCGATGTTATCAGATGAACGGACCGGACTGTACGGAGATTGTCACATACAGGCTCAGTAGGAGTTCAGATGGGTTTACCTCATCAGTCTTCTTATCGGCATCTACCTGGGGACCGTTACATAGATCTAGTGCCGCTTGCAGTCTGTGGTTAAACCCACTGCCAGCGTAGTGTCGAGTCTTTAGAGTCCCACACAGAGGGTTATTCGCCTTTGGGCAAAACAGAGTAGAGGTCGTATGGTTTTGCGACAGGGTTCGTTCTCATCCGCGCACTTGTGCACGTTTGGCGTCCGGACAGACATTACTAGCGGGCTCTGGTTTAAGCCAGATCCTAGTATATGTTTTGGGGTTAGTTTTATCTCATTGTATTCATGTTCCTCGGAACACGAATGCGGGTGTGTATGCACAGTTGATTGAGGCGGAGGAAGAGGTTTTTTATTAGGGTTTTGGAACGGGTGCGTATGCACAGTTGACAGTCGTCTTTTTCCAAACCCTAATGAATTTGTGATATATCAATTAATAATATTAATTAAATGAAATTGTGTCATGGTTGGGTTTGTTGACTTGTTGACCAAGGTGGACTAGTTGACTATGGTTGAAACATTGACTATCATCATTACTCATCAAAGATGCTCTTTGATTCTAGCAAAAACCATTTAATGTGAAATGATAATAGTCTTATCAAACCTTCCATCAACTTTTCCATTTTGATTAATTTTATTAATTTGATAATTCACTTATATTGTTATGGTTGTAAAAAACCATCTCATTCTATCATAACCATTCTCTCTCCTCTCTTCTTCTTCCTCCTCCTCTAGTTCAAGGAGATCCATTCTCATGAGTTGAGAAAGCTCTCCTTGAGATAAAATACTCTAAACCACTCTCTACTCACTCTAAAGTTGAAGGTCTAGCAAGCCAAAGATCTTAGTTCTCTCAAAGTTCGAGAAAGGAGCTCAAGGAAGAAACCCTCAGGTGGATCCATCTTTGACAAGAGTAGGCGACGTGGAAAGCACCATCCAACCACTACAAAGAGTCCAAGAAGAAGGATTTCAAGTGAGGTATAACCCCTAACCGAGTAGATAAATCTCTATTTAGGTTGCTAGTGTGTAGTTTAGCCAAGATCCGCTTTTGTAGTCCAAGTTACCTAAACCCTAAAATTTGTTTATCACCATTTCCGCAAGCCCGAAAGAACCGGGAGAGGTAACATGGACTTACAGTGGTATCAGAGCCTAACTAAACACACCCTAGCATGTTAGCAAAGTATTTAGAATATCGACCGAACGAAAAAACCGCAAAACCCTAGTTTCTGTCGATTTTTTTTTCTGCTCTAAAAATAAAAAATCATGTCTTAAAAATCGGCTCAGGCTTTTCTATAAACAGGCAAGAAAAACGATCGCACGAGCCGACCAAAGCGCCGCGGTTCCACGGCCGAGTTGACTCGGCCGTGGATCGTTTCTCCTGCAGTTTGTTTCAGGGGGTATTTTGTGATTTTTGGGATGGTTTTTTTCTGCCTAGATTTTCCAGAGAACAAGTTGGTTTTTAGGGTGGTTACAAATCCGTATTTTTGGTCGATTTTCTGCAGACTTTGGCTAATGGTTATATCTGTAATGTTATATATGTATTGAACGTCTACTAATTGTTAAACGTCGATTAGTGGGGGTTATACATATCTGTGATCTGTGATGTTGATGGTTTGTGTATATGAATTCGTTGGATTGTCGCGGATGAATAGCCGGGGGAATTGTGAGAGGAGAGTTTTTTATCTTTCAATTCTTGTAATATGTAAATTGATGTAATATTATTTGTATGGCCGCACAACCGGGTCGGGGTTGTAGCCGTCATTGTATAATTTCTTTTTACTGTTTTTGCTCCTAGGATAGACCCAAGGTGGGGCGCACAAACTACCGGGTATCTCGAAGTGCCGAGTGGCCTACTCACGAGTTGAGGGAGGTTGCTTCGCTTCGGGTACTTGGCGGGTAGTTTGCTGCACCCGTAAGGGTCTAGGGTGGGGTGTGGCTATTCATCGCGGCCGTGTAATCCGCTTTTCGTTACAGGCTCGAACGGATTGCGGATTCCTAGTATATCCAATGTATTTATCTGTGATCTGTAATGTCAATCATTGCTATATATATACGATATCTATTTAGGCGTTGCTTATGTTTTGCATCCGCGCTATCCCAGCCCCCGCTCTTTCATTAGTTAAGTAACCTAACGGGTGATGACGGGGCCCCGTGGCGAATGCGAATGGCATAAGCGTACGTCATATTTTGGTTATTTTCTGCAATGGTAGGATTAAATGATGGGACGCATTGGAATTAATGCAAGAAAATAAACCCAGTAAAAGTCGTTGGAACACTTTCAAAACCACTCGGTTCTTTTCAAAAACCAACTTTTAAATGCGGAGCTTGAACCACTCCTTTTAAAAGCTATCTCGTTCCATCGATTATATCAAGTTCAGTACGTTCACGGTTTCGCCAAAACCATTCGTAGCCCTCCATCATTTCAGTTAAATATTCGATAGTATTCAAGCTATGTATTTTGACTTCACGCCAAGGCATAGTGATTGGTAGCTGCCGGATATTTATCTGTTGCATAGATAGAATGCGTTGTTTGAGACAATCGTACTGCCATTTTGGCCTACGTGAAGGGTAGGTACGGGTGGGTTCAAATTAACCTGGATAATGATGGGTAGAACTTGACATGTGACTTATGACATTTTGACCTCACGCCAAGGTCATAAGAGCATAGGGCAAAAATCCACATCGGGAGTTTCAAAAGTACTGAAACTTGCTAGTGTTGCATACCATTTGGAGCGTGATGATTCTGGAAGGATTCCTTCAGTTTCATCACGCGATGATATTTGGATCCCGATCCTACTGTGAGTATATGCTACTCCTCGGGAAATTTCTCACTAAACGATCAATGCTATAAACTTAGTAGGTGTCTAGAAAGGTGTTAGTGGGGCTACGCCCCCAGGGAAAAGAGGTTATTTAATTAAGGAACTTCACGAAAGCGTTGGAAAAACCTCCCTCGAAGTACTGATACTGGCCTGGCTGAACGGTTAAGAAAGTATTGTACGGTGAGATTGATCCCGACTAGTTCTTCCTTTATGGTTTGAGGAAGGATTCGAGAGACAGTGGGAGCCATCCTGTTTAGACAAATTCAAAACCACTCTAAACTTGCAAGAGCATCATGCTTAAGTGTTTCTTCTCTCTCTCCTAATTGCAGTGACCAAACATCATGACTGGACTTAAGTTACTACTAGATAAAAACATACTGACTGGGCCAAACTACAAAGATTGGCTCAGGAATGTCAAAATGGCAATCACTTATGACAAGTTGGGGTATCATCTTACCACCAAAGCTCCCGCTGTCCCAGGTCCCACCTCCAGCGTCGCGGATAAGGAAATCCATAAGACTTGGGAGATCGACTGCGTGAAGGCCAAGTGCCTCATGCTTGCCTCTATGGACAACGAACATCAGAGGAGGCATGAGAATATGGACCTCGAATCCATATTTCTCCATACAAAAGAACTGTATGGAGAGCAATCTCGTATCGCCAGATATGAAGTGTCGAAGAAGTTATTTTCGGCAAGATTGGCCGTCGGATTATCGGTAGCGGAACACGTGCTTAAGATGATTGGCTACATAGAGGAGCTCGCGGACCTTGGGACCAAGTTGGAGAATGAGCTCTATACGGACTTGATTCTTCAGTCCCTTCCTTCCACTTACGCCCAGTTCATCCTGAATTTCAACTTGCAAGAAAAGGAAGTTGAACTTTCAGAACTCCTCAACATGCTGAGGAGTGCAGAGGGCACCCTACAGAAAGGTAGGGAAACATCCACTTTGTTTGAAGGAGGATCTTCCTCTTCTAAGTCCAGGGCGAAAGCCAAGGGAAAGAAGAAGAAAGCCCCCGCCAAACCAAGGGGCGGTGATAGTAAAGTGGATACGAAAGGAAAGGAAAAAGCAACAAAGGTAGCGGGAAAGCTTGTGGGGAAAGAAGAGTGCTTTTACTGTCACAAGAGTGGACACTGGAAAAAAGATTGCAGGGCTTGGAAGGCCAGAACACAGGATCTGAAGCAAGTTGCGGCTTCAGCTTCAGGTGTGTATTTGAAAACTGTCTATCAATAAACTCTACTTCCTGGGTATTGGATACCGGATCAGGATCTCATATCTGTAATTCTTTGCACGGGTTCAGAAAGCGTAGGTTTTTGAAGGCAGGTGACATGACCCTCAAAGTTGCAAACGGAGCTAGCATGGATGCAGAGGCCGTAGGGGACTATCACCTGGGAATGTTAGATGGACATGTTTTTGTTTTACGTAATTGCTTTTTTGTACCCAATACAACTTGTAATATCATTTCTGTATCTTTAGTTTCTAAAGAAGGTTATGAATTTGCGTTTGTAAGTAATGTTGTAAATATTCACCTTAATCAAGTTCTGATTGGGTCAGGTACATTGAGCAATGGTATTTACGTATTAAACCAACCACAGATTTTCAATGTTCAGAATACACACAAAAGAAAGTCTCCAGAAATCAATCAGGCTTTCTTATGGCATTGTAGACTCGGTCACATCAATGAGAAAAGGTTGATGAAGTTACATACAGAAGGTTATTTGGATCCGTTCGAATATCAATCGTATGCAACTTGTCAATCCTGTCTCAAAGGGAAGATGACAAAAACTCCGTTCACTGGACACGGAGTAAGAGCGAGCGAGCTCTTGGGACTCGTACACAGCGACGTGTGCGGTCCAATGTCTATACATGCGCGAAGCGGTTATTCTTACTTCATTACTTTTACGGATGATTTTTCAAGGTTCGGACATGTCTTCTTAATGAAGCATAAATCTGAAGCCTTTGAAAAGTTCCAGAAATACAAGAATGAAGTAGAAAAACAAACAGGCAAAAGTATCAAGACACTTTGATCGGATAGAGGTGGTGAATACTTGAGTGCCGAGTTCCTGGATTACCTAAAAGAGAATGGAATTCTCTCTCAGCTTACTCCTCCCTACACTCCACAACATAACGGTGTATCGGAGAGACAGAACCGAACCCTATTGGATATGGTACGGTCCATGATGAGTAACGCTGAGTTACCGCAATCATTCTGGGGATATGCGCTAGAATCAGCCGCATACCTTTTGAACCGAGTTCCCACTATGACTGTGCCTACCACACCATATGAGTTATGGAGTAGGAAGAAACCCTATCTTCAATACCTGAAGATTTGGGGATGTCCAGCTTTTGTCAAAAAGCAGCATGCAGACAAACTCGAGGCACGCTCAGTACTGTGCAAGTTTGTGGGATACCCAAAGAACTCCAGGGGGTATCTTTTCTATTACGCAGATGAACAAAAGATCATTGTTTCTCAAAATGCCCACTTTCTGGAATACCAATTCTTAGAAAAGGAAATAAGTGGGAGCGCAATAGAACTGGAAGAAATTCCAGAACCACAAGCTATTACTGAAAGCTTAGTAGAACCAGAGGGTTCAAAAGATCAGGACATTCCTACGCCGCTCCGCAGGAGTAGTAGGCAGTCTCATCCGCCCGAGAGATACTACGGTTTTCTCATAGACGGGGATAGAGAAGATTGCATCATTGATAGTGATGAGCCGACTAGCTTCCAGCAGGCCATTTAAAGCGTTGACTCGGTAAAATGGCTGGATGCAATGCGGACCGAAATGGAGTCCATATACACCAACAAAGTATGGACTTTGGACGTTGCTCCAGATGGGGTAAAACCCGTAGGATGCAAGTGGATCTTCAAAAGGAAGATTGGTGTAGATGGACAGGTCGAGACCTATAAAGCTAGACTTGTTGCAAAGGGTTTTCGTCAAAGACCTGGTTTGGACTATGACGAAACCTTTTCTCCAGTGGCTATACTGAAATCCATTCGGATCCGCCATTGCTGCCTTCCGCTATTATGAGATTTGGCAGATGGACGTGAAGACCGCTTTTCTAAATGGAAATTTATAGGAGTGTGTCTATATGGACCAGCCAGAGGGTTTCATTCAGAGTGGGAGCAGCGGAAAGGTGTGCAAGTTGCTTAAGTCCATCTACGGACTTAAGCAGGCATCGCGGAGTTGGAACATCTGTTTTGATGAGACGATCAAAGAATTTGGCTTTATCAAAAATCCAGATGAACCATGCATCTATAGTAGATTTGTAGCGAGAACTGTTGTATTCCTCGTTTTATACATGGATGACATTCTCTTGATAGGAAATGACATTCCTATGCTACAATCTGTCAAAGGGTTCTTGTCACACAGGTTCTCCATGAAAGACCTGGGTGATGCCTCCAACATTCTGGGGATCCGGATCTATCGTGATAGATCCAAGAGGATATTAGGACTTTCACAGTCCAGGTACATCGACACCATACTGAAAAGATTCAGCATGGAAGATTCCAAGCGCGGTAATCTACCGGCTTGTCACGGGATCACCCTCTCCAAAGAGATGTCTTCCAAGACTGATTTGGAAAGGGATCGCATGTCTATTATACCCTACGCTTCTACGGTAGGCTCTATAATGTATGCGATATTGTGTACCGGACCAGATGTGGCTTATGCACTAAGTGTGGTAAGCAGGTATCAGTCAAACCCTAGGAAGAAACACTGGATAGCGGTAAAGAACATTCTCAAGTACCTGAGAAGGACTAAGGAAGTGTTCTTGGTGTATGGCGGAAAAGACCTCCAGATTGAGGCCTTTGCTGACTCCAGCTTCCAAAGTGACAAGGATGATTCCAAGTCCATGTCGGGTTTTGTCTTTACCCTCAATGGAGGGGCGGTGTGTTGGAAGAGTTCCAAACAGGAAACCGTTGCTGACTCGACTATGGAAGCGGAATATATCGCTGCATCTGATGCCGCAAAAGAAGCCGTTTGGATAAGGAAGTTCTTGAAAGAATTTCAGGTGGTTCCGTCTATTGTTGAGCCAATACCTCTGTATTGCGACAACAACGGGGCTATAGCTTTAGCAAAGGAACCCAAGTCCCATCAGAAATCTAGACACATCTTGAGGCGGTATCACCTGATCAGGGAGATCGTGGATCGCAAGGAGATCAAGGTTCGGAGGGTTGCTTCAGAAGATAACACTGCAGATCCATTCACGAAGGCCCTACCCCAGACTCAGTTCGAGCGGCTGATCGAGATAATAGGTCTTCAATATGCCAGTACATGGCCTTAGTGCAAGTGGTAAATTGTTAGTGTATATGCCCTAGAGGCCATTACTGTATCATAGTAGTATGTATATTACTTGATGGAAGCTTGGGATATTCACAGTTGTATAGACAATCTTGCTCGAAATGGTTGTATGCTACTTGGTTTGTCTCTGCTTTAATGTGTACATGTGTTTCTTTATTGTATCATCTATACGCATTAGTGGCCCTTAGGATCTTTGCTTGATTACCAGCGTTGTGATGGCAGTCACACTCATGGGAGCTGGGTAATCTACAAGCACATCCTTATACACACGTCCCTAGTCGTGGGATTATCGAGACAGGGCATCGATACTCCGGAGTAGACTAGCGTATGCGCTTCTCATCCCAGTGCGGGAGGCGGTCTGTCCCACAGCCGTTAGTACATCGTACTTGAGATAGTATGCGGGTGCTCGTTAGGTTACGAGTACACTGGATAGGACTCGTCGGGAACTGTTGGTTGATATTATACCTATCGTCAGTTATCAGTTCCCAGGTGACATGAGTACAGCTTAGTCCGCTGACTTGACACTGTCACTTCGCCTCAAGTGTGTTCCCACTGTACTTTGATTACTACCCTACCACGGCTCAAAGGAGTCGTGCAAACAGGTAGTAGTTGGGTGCAGTCCCGAAGCACTTGGAGGCAATGACAGTTAGACAGGATTCGTCTCTCCCGGTATTGGAGTTTGGGATCGCGCTGTGTCTAGGAGAGACATTACACATGTAGTCCCTGGCCAGGGCAAGCGGGATATACTGGTAGGTTTCCAGTGTTATCTCAGGGTGTTCTGGGTACACTCCGACACGACTTGTACCGCTATTAGGGGATTGACGTTTACCGCCCCCTAGGCCCGCCATGCGATGTTATCAGACGAACGGACCAGACTGTACGGAGATTGTCACATACAGGCTCAGTAGGAGTTCAGATGGGTTTACCTCGTCTGTCTTCTTATCGGCATCTACCTGGGGACCGTTACGTACAGCTAGTGCCGCTTGCGGTCTGTGGTTAAACCCACTGCCAGCGTAGTGTCGAGTCTTTAGAGTCCCACACAGAGGGTTATTCGCCTTTGGACAAAACAGAGTAGAGGTCGCATGGTTTTGCGACAGGGTTCGTTCTCATCCGCGCACTTGTGCACATTTGGCGTCCGGACAGACATTACTAGCGGGCTCTGGTTTGAGCCAGATCCTACTATATGTTTTGGGGTTTGTTTTATCTCATTGTATTCATGTTCCTCGGAACACGAATGCGGATGTGTATGCACAGTTAATTGAGGCGGAGGAAGAGGTTTTTCATTAGGGTTTTGGAACGGGTGCGTATGCACAGTTGACAGTCGTCTTTTTCCAAACCCTAATGAATTTGTGATATATCAATTAATAATATTAATTAAATGAAATTGTGTCATGGTTGGGTTTGTTGACTTGTTGACCAAGGTTGACTAGTTGACCATGGTTGAAACATTGACTATCATCATTACATATCAAAGATGCTCTTTGATTCTAGCAAAAACCATTTAATGTGAAATGATAATAGTCTTATCAAACCTTCCATCAACTTTTTCATTTTGATTAATTTTATTAATTTGATAATTCACTTATATTGTTATGGTTGTAAAAAAACCATCTCATTCTATCATAACCATTCTCTCTCCTATCTTCTTCTTCCTCCTCCTCTAGTTCATGGAGATCCATTCTCATGAGTTGAGAAACCTCTCCTTGAGATAAAATACCCTAAACCACTCTCTACTCACTCTACGGTTGAAGGTCTAGCAGACAAAGATCTTAGTTCTCTCAAAGTTCGAGAAAGGAGTTCAAGGAAGAAACCCTCAGGTGGATCCATCTTTGACAAGAGTAGGCGACGAGGAAAGCAGCATCCAACCACTACAAAGAGTCCAAGAAGAAGGAGTTCAAGTGCGGTATAACCCCTAACCGAGTAGATAAATCTCTAGTTAGGTTGCTAGTGTGTAGTTTAGCCAAGATCCGTTTTTGTAGTCCAAGTTACCTAAACCCTAAAAATTGTTTTTCACCATTTCTGCAAGCCCGAAAGAATCGGGAGAGGTAACATGGACTTACACTGAGGACTTTAGACAAGAGCATTTCAAGGTCTCCTCTACTATTCCAAATTTCAAGGTGCGTGTGTGCAATTTGTAGGGTATACATTTTCAGAATCTAGACTTAAATTAGGAATTATTTTTCAAACTTATACTCTAATAAAAATATCAATACTTTTCCTTCGTTTCAACTTAGCCTAAGAAGTGAACTTAAAATTTGCCTATTTCTAAATAAACAATAAAGACATATACTTTCTATCGTTAAACTTTAAGGAGGGTTATTTTTAGGGTTTTTAATTTATTAAGTCTAAGATCTAGTTGTTCCTAGCCAGTTAACCTATTTGTCAAACTCAAGTCAATTAGCCAAAATTGAATACATCAATTTTTATAATTTTTGAAATGTTCCAATTTTTTATGGGTTTTACTTTTTCTATTTTTTTTATTTTTCAAATTTTTCAAATTTTTATGATTTTTATATAAAGATGCAATGCAGAAATTATATATGCAAAAGAAAAAGAAAAATATGTACAAAAATTAAAATATGCAATGCAATGCAAAAGATAACTATATACACCACCATCTCCCCCAAACATAAGCAAAGCAGTACCCTCATTGCCCGGCCCTACGTCGCGACCTTGAGCGTGAACGTGATCGCTCCTCCCTTGCCAATAGGGTTTGAATAACCCTCTCAATTTCCGTCAGTCGACGGTCGTGTTCTCGTGCCATCGTCCTAAACTCTTCCCTCAAAGTATTAATTCCCCTTACCGTTCTCCTCATTAAGCGTGCATGCCCTTGAGGGGTCATCTCGCCCTCACTCGATGTCGAGCTAGAACTAGGGGTGCGAGCGGGGACGTTCTCTGCCGGTTCGGTTCTCGACCATATATCAGTCAGTCTAGAGTAGGACGAAGTAACCCCCTCAACAAGTGGTCGAGCCGGAACTCCTCCCATCATGTAAAAGTCAATTTCCTTGACGAGGAGGAAATAACAGCAAAGCTGGGTGACTAGCATAGAACAGGAGTAGTTTGTAGCCCTCTTCCCCGCACCTATAGAATGAAGCAAAACAGTGCACATGTCGAAATGTGGGTTCTTTGTCATAAGAGTGTGCACTACATGTAAGGAGGGGTGAAAAAGGTTGTGTTGTGAGAGCTGCCAAAGATGTTGTTTTGTGCCCACCAGCACACAGTAAAAACATTCGCGAAAAGGGTTCGTGTTTGGATACCCTTTCGTGGCTCCCTCGAGCAGTCGTTGCCCAACAAGGGCATGTAATCCTCAAATTGTAGGGGGAGGTCATGTGCAGGCAAACGAGGTATAAGTGTGACCTCGTGGAACAAATCCCTATCAATGTTTATTACACGATCTCCCCAATTCAACTTTATATACCTTAAGTCCGCTAGACAACTATCCTCCATGGATTCATAAAAATGGGTAACTAAATCTGGTAGAGCAAAGGCAGAGGGGTGATTGTAGATCAGAAAAGTCCAGCCCCTCCGCTCATTTTCGTGTGCGAAGTAGCTACCGTAAAGTTCATGTGAGAAAACTGGAGAGAAATCCCTCTCAAATTGCATTCGATGTGTCATTGTGATTTTACAGAAATTAAACTATTAAAAACAGAGATAAATTGATCAGTTTTACTTCTCCTGGAAATTCCAGGGGGTGACGTGTCGGAACGGCGGCGCGAGGAGGATTCTGCGGCGGAACCGCGGTGTGGAGGAGGCGGCGCTGCGAAATTTTTCGGCGGCTGATAGGTCGTGGCGGCTAGGGTTTGAGGAGGAGGAAAAAATTAGGGTTAGAAGGACAGGGGGGTTCGGGTCTGTTAAATAGGGTGAGGGAATGGAAATTTGTAGAAAACACCCTCCGAAAGGAGGAATTTATTTGTAAATAAAAAAATTGTATTTATTAATTAATCTGAAATTTTACAATTTGGTCCAAAAATATATTTTTATTTCCTTTTTCAAAAATTTTAATTTTTTTATGGTATTTTGTATTTATCTTTTTACAAATGATACACACCCCCAAACTTATTTGTAATTAAGTTATTGGAGAAATTGGAAATTCGGGGGTGAAAGTGGAGGAGAATTAATCGGTGTAGATCGGCTCCTGCAAAAACAAGAGCTCCTCCGATGGGTCCGCTGTGAAGAACGGTTTCAGTCGATGTCCATTTACTTTGAATAAAGTACCCTCCTCCGGATTTTCAAGATCGACCGCACCGTGCGGATAAACGGTGCGAACTACAAAAGGTCCTTTCCATCTAGAACGGAGCTTGCCGGGATGATAATGTAACCGAGTATCATAGAGTAAACCTGTTGACCAGGTTTAATTGTTTTACGCAAAAGGTGTTTATCGTGGAGAACCTTAGTTCGGTTTTTAGCAATTACGGCATTATCATATGCCTCATCCCGCAGCTCTTCTAGTTCATTCAACTGCAGCTTTCGATTGCTGCCCGCATCTCCTAAAGATAAATTCAGCTCTTTGATAGCTCAAAATGCCTTATGTTCAATCTCTACTGGGAGGTGGCAAGCCTTCCCGTAAACAAGCCGGTATGGAGACAAACCAAGATCGGTCTTGTATGCAGTACGGAAAGCCCATAGTGCATCGATCAATTTGAGTGACCAATCTTTACGGTTTTTAGGAACCGTTTTCTCCAAGATTTGCTTAATTTGCCGATTCGAGACCTCGGCTTGTCCACATGTTTGGGGATGGTATGGCGTTGACAGCTTATGGGTGATAGAATATTTGCGCATTAAGGACTCAAAAGTCCTATTGCAAAAGTGAGAACCATTATCACTTATTATCGCTCGAGGGTGCCCAAATCGAGAAAAATTGTGTTCTTTAAGAAATCGAACGACAACCTTGTTGTCGTTCGTTCGGCTAGGCACAGCCTCGACCCACTTTGAAACGTAGTCAACAGCCAAAAGAATATACACATTTCCAAAAGAGTTAGGAAATGGTCCGATGAATTCTATACCCCAAACATCAAAAACATCCACAACCAAAATTGGTTGGAGCGGCATTTCGTTTCTCCGTGATTTCCGGCCCAAGTGTTGGCACCGGGAGCATGTCTTGCAGTATTCATATGCATCCTTGAAGAGTCATGTCCAATAGAAACCACACTGCAAGACTTTCTCGGCTGTCTTCTTTGGGCCAAAGTACCCGCCACATGCTTGATCGTGGCAAAAAGACAGCACACTCTTAACCTCATTTTCTGGTACACACCGAAAAATGATTTGGTCGGAACTGTATTTAAAAAGATAAGGTTCATCCCAGTAAAAATGCTTTACTTGGGACAAGAATCGAAGTTTATCCTGTTTCGACCAATCTTTAGGTATCAAGCCGGTGGCTAAGTAGTTTACAATATCGGCGAACCATGGTTCGCAAGAAACGGTTAAGAGTGGTTCATCGGGAAAAACATCAGTGATTGGAAGTTCAAGTGTAGGCGAAGAAGGAAGTCGTGAAAGGTGATCGACCACTACGATTTCACATCCTTTTTTGTCCCTTATGACAAGGTCAAACTTTTGTAGCAAGAGGATCCAACGTATTAGCCTCAATTTAGCATCCTTCTTCGCAAAAAGGTGGCGAAGAGCTGAATCATCCGTATACACAATGACTGGAGAGCCGATTAAATAAGGCCGAAATTTTTCAAGTGCAAGCACAACTGCTAAAAACTCTTTTTCCGTTGTTATGTAGTTTAATTGGGCCCCATTTAATGTTCGGCTAGCGTAATAAATCACGTGCGGCATCTTATTAATGTGCTGTCTAAGAACAGCACCAATGGCAAAATCTGATGCATCGCACATGATTTCGAAGGGGTGCGTCCAGTCTGGAGATGAAAGAATGGGCGCAGAAATGAGAGAATGTTTCAAAGGCTCGAATGCTTCCATGCAAGTTGAGTTAAAATCAAATGTTGTATCCTTGGCTAATAAGAGAGTCAAAGGTCTAGCAATCTTGCTAAAATCCTTAATGAACCGTCTATAAAAACCGGCGTGGCCAAGGAAATCTTGGATGTCTTTGACGCATTTAGGAAGAGGAAGATTAGAAATGACTTCAATTTTGGCTCTATCAACCTCTATGCCGTTTTGCGAGATGACATGTCCTAAGACAATGCCTTCTCGTACCATAAAGTGGCACTTCTCCCAATTTAAAGTTAGGTTCTTATCCCTACAACGAATAAGAACTGCGTCAAGATATCGTAAACACTCGTCGAAGGAGTCACCAAAAATGGAGAAATCATCCATAAAGATTTCCAAAAACTTTTCAACCATGTCTGAAAAGATCCCCATCACACACCGCTGAAATGTAGCGGGTGCATTGCTTAACCCAAAGGGCATGCGACGATAAGCAAAAGTGCCAAAGGGACAAGTAAATGTGGTCTTGTCTTGATCCTCTTTGGCTATGGGGACTTGGTTATAGCCGGAATAGCCATCTAAAAAGCAGTAGAACTCATGCCCCGCCAATCGTTCTAGCATTTGGTCAATGAAAGGTAAAGGAAAGTGGTCCTTCCTTATCGCGGCTTTGAGTTTTCTATAGTCGATACAAACTCGCCACCAAGTTTGGGTGCGAGTGGGAATTAACTCATTTGCCTCATTAGTAATGACCGTGATGCCCGATTTCTTTGGCACAACATGAATGGGGCTAACCCATTGGCTATCCGAGATAGGGTAAATGATATCACTGTCAAGACATTTAACAATCTCCTTCTTGACAGCCTCTTTCATTATGGGGTTGAGGCGTCTTTGTGGATCCCTTACCGGTTTAGCATCATCCATCAAGTGTATATGATGTTCGACTATGAGGGGACTAATCCCCTTGATGTCCGCCATAGACCATCCAAAAGCTTGCCGATTATTGTGTAAGACTATTAAAAGGGCATTTTCTTGCTCAAGAGATAGAGAGGCCGATATGATAACGGGTAGGGTCTCATTATCACCTAGATAAGCATATTTTAGGTGCGACGGCAAAAGCTTTAGTTCGAGTTTAGGAGGTGAAACAATAGATGGTAACAATGGAGTAACTGTTTCAAACTTGAAGGATTACATCAAAGGTTCAAATCGAGTGTATGCAACCGAGTCGGATGGTTCAACTAACTCATCCGAAAAAGCAAAAGACTCAAACTCGGGTGGAGAGTCTTCAAAATCGTCGACAAAGGTGAAACACTCATAATCTTTGTCCGTCGTGAAAGCTGTATCGGATTCTAGGAGGAATGCACTAGTGGCGTCATCATTGCTGTGATCAAACATAAAATTTTCGAACTCACAGTCCTCCTCCGCGGTCTCATTGATCGAGCAAATATCAAGTACGCTAGCATTAGGCTCGCAAGGCTGACTTCCCAACTTGAAAATGTTGAGTTCAATTGTCATATTGCAAAAAGATAGATTCATTGAACCATTACGACAATTGATCACTGCGTTAGAAGTCGCAAGGAATGGTCGACCAAGTATCACCGGAATTTGACTTCGGAGGTTAGCGACAGGTAGTGTATCCATAACAATAAAGTCAACGGGGAAAATGAAATCCCCTACTCTAATTAATACATCCTCCAACTCTCACCTAGGATGGGTGATTGATCGGTCGGCCATTTGGAGAGTACAATGAGTGGGCTTAAGCTCTCCAACGCCTAATTGCTCGTACACCGAATATGGTAGCAAATTGACACTAGCACCAAGATCTAATAGTGCTCTGTTGATGTTCTTGTCCCCAATTGTGATCGAAATAGTAGGACAACCGGGGTCCTTGTACTTTGGGGGTAAAGAATTGACAAGAGCATCACTAACAGCACTAGCCACAAAAACTTTCTTTGGTACTTATGACTTCCTCTTTTTGGTGCATAAGTCCTTTAAGATTTTTGCATATGAAGGAACTTGTTAGATTGCATCCAAAAGAGAGATATTTATGCTAACCTGTTTGAACAACTCTACAATCTTCTCCATCTGTGGAGTTGGTTTATTGGATCTCAACCGATTTGGAAAAGGAACATTTTGAAAGGTTGTTGAGTCCAATTTTTGCGGATCAGATTGTTGAGTTGGAACGGAACCCCGTGTAGATATGTTCGTGTTGTGAGAAGTGGGTCCGTTAGAGCTAGAAGAAGTAGAGCTGTGTGAAGGATGGAGAATAGGCTCTAACGAAGAAGAAGAAGAAGAAGAAGAAGGTGAAGAAGATGAAGAAGGACCACCGGCAGGGGTGTAATGGTTAATACCCACATTGTTTTGCAACACTTTTCCGGATCTCAACGTAGTCACAACATTTACGTTATGATTCTGCTATTCATATGCAACATGTGCGTGACCAGGAATTGACAGTGGTTGAGACGGAAGCTTTCCTTTTTCTCGCTCTTTCAACGCAGCATTGAGTTGTGCAATTTGTGCCTCAATAGATATGATGCTTTGATCGTTTGAGGCACTGTTTTACACCAAAGATTGAATAGAAGTCTCTAATCTTGCTGTAGATTGTGTAGATTGCTTTAGGAACGCCTCTAGACTTCTTTCGAGCGAGCTAACCTTGTCATTATTAGGTTGAACAAAATTGTTTGGCGGGTAAGAAGTGTTAGGCACAAAATTGTTCACTTGATTAGGGTAAGGTTGCTGTTGGAAAGGTTGTTGAAATTGAGTTTGTGGAGGTGCTTGTTGTTGTGGAGGAGGAGGCCTTTGAAAATTTTTATTTCCTTGGAATTGTTGATTTTGGTTCCAAGCGAAATTTGGGTGGCTCTTCCAACCCGGATTGTATGTCGAAGAGTATGGATCGTTTCTTTGTCGTTGCTGAAAGGCAGCATTGACTTGATCCTGTCCTTGAGTAGATGCAGTGTAAGGACACTCTTCGGTGAGATGTGATGAATCCGAACAACAAGCACAAACAGTTCGTGGAGGCATAACGGGGGCAGAAGAAGGCGATGAGATTTTGGTCTCAATCGCTTCTAGCTTTTTCGTAAGAGCGGCCATCTCGGCCTTCATAGCAATCGACATCTCTACTTGATGTAGGCCTGCCCTAGGTTGACCAATAGAAGAAGATGATGATGTGGTCTTGGTGCTCTCCCCCTGAATTGTTTGTTCACTAAGATCCTTAAGAAACTACCACGCTTCCTTACTAGACTTGGATAGAAAATGACCTTGACAAATGGTTTCTAGCAACTGCTTCGTTGCCGGGTTCAATCTCTCATATAATGTTTGGTAAAGTTGCCAACTTTCGATCCCATGGTGAGAGCATTGAACGAGTAGGTCTTTGAATCTTTCAAAACACTTCCAAAATGGTTCGGAAGGAAGCTGTGAAAATTGTATAATCTCATTACGGATTCTAGCAGTTTTGTGATGAGGATAGAACTTTTTAAGAAAAGCTTTCAGAAACTCGTCCCAATTTCTAATTGAATGTGATGCTGTGCTGTATAGCCACTTCTCGGCTAGGTCACATAAGGTGAAAGGAATGACCCTTAGCCTTATAGCGTCATCACTTAATTGGGTTGTTTTCATCATAGCACAAACTTTTTGGAATTTATTGATAAAGATATATGCATCTTCGGATTCCAAACCATGAAACTTAGGCAGCATATTGATGAAGTGGTGTTTGATCTCAAAATTGTCCCCATTTGCCGGTGGGGGTGAAAGACAGGTAGGTAAAGAGTTGCAGACAGGGTAGAAGAGATCCTGGAGCGCGACTCGTGTGGGCGCTTCAACAGGCGGGTGATTTGGGTTATTCGCACCTAACGGAGGTGGAATCAGTCCCGTCGGTAAGGTGTTGTTAGGATTGTATCCCGACATACCTTCGGAAGAGGAATTTGCAGGTGAAGGTGAAGAAGTGGAAAGGATTTCGACTTCAGAGTCGAAAGGTTCGTTGGTCGGTACCAACGAAAAACAGACTAATCAGGCGCTAGTGTCCCTAGTCCAACCGGACATACACTAAAAGGGTAGTGTAGTCAAAAAGCGAAAGACAGAATGTGGAGGTAAGAAAACGTCAATGAGAAGAAGTGGTGTAAGTGAGGTGCAAGATTTCTTTAGCGACAATTTGCAAGTTTTGAAAAGATTTTTCCTTTTTCTTTTTATGTGAGCTTTTGCAAAAAGATTTTTGAAAAGAGACTTATGACACAAATGCAATCAACCACAAATGCACAATCAGGCCTAGATCTAGGGTCACCTAGGTCAGCTAGACAGCTCCTAACTGTTCCAAAGGGCTAGAAATAGGACCTCAAACCGCCTCTTCACCGCCAATTGCGGCCAGGTAAGTGCCATGTAAGTAGGAAGGAACCACACTGTGGGCCTAATTAAAAACCACCAGCCTTGACACACTTGCCTAGGCACCGCAAAGTCAGGTTAGGATAAACGGCCGATGCCTATACTAGTCCTCTGTCCTAGTGAGCGCGACGTCCTTAGGGCCGAGTCTAGTATTTTTTAATTAAGAGTGGTCAATGCAAATGCTTTTATGTGATTTCTGCGGTCCTGGGAAGGGTGATGAAATCCCCACCCAATCTAAATTGGTCAATATCCACTTAAAGTCCGATTAAAATATGCATAGCAGTAAATCACTTGCAATCAAATTTTTAGCGTGGCGCAAAGAATCCAGCAAAGAATCAATTATTGGAAGGGGGAAGAAGATTTTTAGCGCAAAGAATCCTGCAGAAGATTCGACAGATGATATATGGGGATTTGCAGAGGGGAGAATGAGGAATCAAACCGTGCAAAAATTTCGCGATGAAAAGGCTGGAGGACCGCGGTTCCGTGGTTTAGAGCGCATCAAGGCCGCGATTCCGCGGTTTAAGGGAGGGTTCAGGTGTCCAAAAAGTTGCTGCAGTTCTGTGCTTTCAATCCCTCTCTGTTTTGATGTATCTTTTTCTGTTTCGCCTTCTGTGTTGTTTCAGATCCGTCAATCCTGCAAATATTCACAAAGAAAACACTTCAAACAATAAAAGATGATAGAATTTTTATATTTTTTATTTTTGAAATTTTTATGATTTTTTTATCTTTTATATTAACCCGAAATTACAAAAAGGAAATTTTACTCCATCCCAGGCAACGGCGCCATTTGATTTAGAGAGATTTTACGATCAAAAAATATATTGCCGCAATCAAGAACGGCGTCGTATGCAGCTAGCCTGTGAATACGGGTCGGTCCACAAGGATGTTGTAAATCTCCTTAAAGTTCTTACGAGCTAATTCCAAATGGTGTTTGGTCTTTTGATTAGATCTAAAAACGAAGTTGTGTTATACTAGAATTAGAAACTTGCTAGGATTAGGTTTAGGTAAAGTTTGGTAAATAAAGATCTACACCTTTTTTCAATGTCTTAATTTAGATATCATATTAGGGGTTATGGTAAATATTAACAAAGGGGATTTAGATGATTGGGAAGATGTTTCTTCCTCTAGATCCTTATCCTTCCTTTCTTAATCTTTACCCTAACCTCCATGGAAAACTTACAACTCCGGTCTTTTATACTACGGATCACCGTTACCTCGAGGGTAGAGTGCCGTAGGGAGCGGAAGAAGAAAGTGTGCATGGAGTCCTAACGTTCATAATAGATTGGCAAAGAAAAGAGATGAGAGATCTTCATCTCTCAAACCTTTCCCTATTCCTAACCCTAACAAGCGAGGAAACTACTCGCTCATTGAGGGATCTAAGAAAGACATGATTTTTATTTTTTTTGTTTTGATTAAAGAGAAGAAAGATCTACGGTAAGTTAATAAAAAATTCTAAACTAAATTAAACTAGGCAAGAAAAGAATTTACCTAGGGCAGAAATTAAAATTAAAGCTAGGGCAGAAAAAATAACCTACTTACGAATGATGCTCTCCAATCTTCAAAGAAACTAAAATTTTATTGATGAACAGAGGCATAAGAAAATACAATGGTCTGGGTTCTATTTATAGGACATAGAAATCCTAGGTTTACAATTGATTCGCATATCTGCAATTACAAATTTGCCCTTAGGTTAACTTTTCAGCGCCGCCTCAAACTTTGGTAAAAAATTCTCGAAGCCCGGGCATAAGATGGCCACGGAACCGCTGCATGGGTAGGCATTGGGCCGCGGTTCCGCGGCCTATTGATGAGGTCATCTGATGTATTTTTGTGGGCTGATTCTTGGTTCTTTGGTCTTTTTATTTCTTTAGTTCGTTTCTCCATTTGGCTTCTAGGTCTTCTCCAGATCTTTCAGTGAAAACTTGCAGTGGTCTTTTAACCGTTCGCCTTGTCATTTTGGAACTTGAGTTGCCTTGTTAATTGTGAACTGTTCTTCGTCTAGGCTTGATTAGGATCCTTCTACTTGTAGGTCAAAAGTCCCTCTTTTGTATCATCTTTTGTCTTTTTCACTGTTTTCGCTCCAAGAACCTGTAACCTGTACTATGTAGCAGACATGCGTCAAAAGCACTTGTTTTTATTGTAAAATCCATAAGAATGTGGAATATAAAATGCAATATTATGATATGAACAGACCCTCTAGAAGAATGAAACCCTAACTCGATATAATGACCATGGGAATACTTTTGAACCTTAGGGTTTGCAGCAGTTCCATGGTGCTATTGATGAGGCTTGGGTTTGCCCTTCTACGGTTGGTATGGGTACTGTGGCATGTACTGGATATTATTAAACTGTACTCAAGATGTTGAGCTCTTCGGGGATTATGGAACTTTGATGAATCGATCGAAAAGTTCGACGTCGTTCGGATATCATGTGATGGGATACATTGCTTGGGAGGCTCTAGATATGAGTATAGTCGTTGGACCAAAGTCCATGCAGCCACGAAGAGACGAGTCCGAATCAGTCGACGTTAGAGAAAAGTGGAGTAATAGGTTCATATGAGATCTTGATGAGATGACATTCCACTCCGCTGGCATCAGAGATGTGATACGCATGCAGAGGCGTTGTATATAGATATATCTTCCAGAAGGAGTCGTGATGTGTATGCAGCCGTTCCGGAACGAGAAATAGATTTAGTAAAGAATGATGACTTTCGGGCAGTTAAGCAGAAACGAGATTTGGGATAGACCTCAACAGAACCTTTCTGGAATACAATACGAGAAGACTTAGACCGAGGATCGGTTATATTACGCACACCAGTAGGCCAGAGATCGACATCATCGACGAGACACGTTACGAGTGACCATGACAGTTGGCCAGAGATCTTTAGAGGATATGCCAAAGCAGGACTGTTTCCACCATCTTTGATTTCGGTATTTTGGGCCATTTGTTTGCATGATTGAGATTTTGTGCACCACAGTTGCACTTGACTTCGATTTGATCTCATTCGAGGTGTTGATTTTGATTTCATGCCTATGGTATGCACGTGATTTGACTTGTGCTTTTAGCATAGTTTTCATGCACTTTTAGTATTTTGATTCGATTTGTCCACACTGATGCACATGGTTGTGAGATTATATACCACGGCATACCTGATTTGGATTGAGATGTGTTGTATTCCGTCGATTTCGATTGTGATACTCGATATTTGTTTTCGTGCACCTTGTGCACTTGATTTGGGTTCTTGTGCATGCTTAGGCGCTTAATGCGATTTTGGTGCACACTAGATGCACTGAATCGAGATTCTTCATGCATATCAGATGCACCTGATATTGCTGTCAGGCACACACGTTGCCTTTGACAGGTGTTTCGTGTACAATCGTTGCACTTAGATTTTGTTCCTGTGCACATGTATGGCACATTCATGGATTTCGATTTCCGTGCGCACCAGACGCACGTGGCATTCTTATGCACATTTTGGGATTAATTCTTATGGAGCAGTACGTTTTTATGATATTTACTATTTGATTTAGTACTGAGCAGGACTAGTCAAAGGACAGTAGCTGAATATATTTTTGCATGCATTGATAGTTATCGAAGGGATTTCCAAAAAGTAGCTATAGTCTCAGTATTTATCTACGTGTCCGAGATGACACGAGACATTTAACTAAGAAAACCATCCTAAAGTATTTTTCAAAACGGCGGGACGTGTATGTTAAACAAAGGGTATATATATATAGTTGTTTTCTTACAATAGACGTCTGCCACTGTGCAGTGATACGCGCATCGCACAGCGACTTGAAAAGGTTTGGCATGCATTTCTTTCAGATATTTTGACGAGTTTACAACGTTGCGTACTACTTTCATGTTATAGTTTTGAGTATATCATGTTGGTTTTCGTATTGGACTTTGACATTGTATCTTCACTATGTCTCCGATGATTGCGTGTGGCTTGACGGGGTTTTGATTTGAGTTATATACTCGTTTTCATGTGCATGCATTGCTCTGAGATGTGTTAAGATTTCGGAGCCCCGCCAATTTGAGTGCTTTGCAGAAATGTTTTAGCAATTGGGGGGATGTTTTAATTTAAATTCGGGGACCGAATTTTTTTAATGGGGGAAGATTGTAACATTTTGAAAATCGTTTAGGTGAAATTTCGGATAATCGGTAAAATAACTGGCGTTTTCCGTAAAAACCAGGAAATAATTATTTTTCGACATAGACATATATATACCTATTCTAGATATGTAATTACGAGTATTTGGTATTTAATTGGTCACTTGTAAATTTCTAGTTTACTTAAATATTTTTCTTTAATTAATTATTTTTAATATTATTTTAAGCTTGCGCTAATAATTTTAATTAGTGATAATTACAAATTGGAATGAGTTAATACAAGTTTTGTGAACCTTGACACATCTAAGCACATATTGTAACATGTTCAAAAAAAAATTAAATTTTTGTTGGTTCTAGTTTTGTTTGCATAAAAAAGTTGAAGTGAATATTGAAATAAATAAATTAAGTGGATAATTTGTTGTATGGTGCATGTCTTATTGGGGTATGGTCACCTCCCTCACACAACTCACCTCTCCCCTTCTCATTTCGAGCTCCCTAAATCAGCAGCCCAATTGCCATATCATTTCCCCACTTCAAGTTTAAAAAGAAAAGGAAATAGAAAGAAAACATTAAACAATGAAGGTATGGGTGTTAATGTGTGAGGTATGGGTTTTCTTTACTTGATATTCTTTCTCTCACCTCACTCATTTCCTCTCCCTCTCATCATTGGTTGAGCCTCCCATTCCAACAGCTCCCCCTCCCAAATTCCCATCTCATTCCAAATCAAAAATCTTGCAAAATTCATCAAAAATCAATCCAAACTCACACAAACTCCAAATCCAACCTTTACCCATTTTTCCTTGGCCACTCTTGTATGGATCTTGGTGAAAAGAAGCAAGTTTCGGAGGCTAGATTTCAAGTTGGGTCTCTTGAATTCGTGAGGTATAATCTAAACCCTATAGTTAAATTGTTGTTTAAATACTTTAAATCAAACATATTTAGTTAATAATATGGGTTTAATTGAATGTTTGGAAATTCAAGTGAGGGTTTTGAATTGAAGCTTGGGTTTGATCACTTGATGTTGGTTGTGATGTGTAGTTTCACATCTTAAGCATGCTAGAATCTAAGATAGTTGCTAATTTGCAAATTTTTATTTTTAAATTGTCCTAATTAAGATATTTTGCAAACTAGATTTTTAGAATTATGAAAATAAGTGAGATTAAAAATCTAGTTAATGGTTGTATGACCTAATTAAGATATTTAGTGAGCATTGTGGCCACTAAATTTTGTTAAAACAGATAGAATTGTGCTAAACCGGGAAATTGTGGCTTACTAGGTTTTTAGAAATAAAACGATTTGATTTATTTTGAGCTTTTGGTGATTTACAACATTTTCCATATGGTATTTAGAGTATTGGGTATGTGCAATTGGTTCGAGTGGGTACTGAAATTAGTGATTTTAACGTATTGCGGCCCTAGTTGTGTTTTGTGGCGTTGTCGCGGCGCGTTCGTGCACCAAGTGTGTGCGCGTCGAGTTATTGCGCGTGGTTGACTTGTATTGTTTGTGTCCGCGACTATTTATATTTATTCTTATATTTCCTTATGTACATTGCTAGAATCGGGTGCAGAAGCGTCGGACGCAGCACGGAAATGACAGAGCTGGAATCGGATCAGTTTAGCCGAGGCGTTCAGGTGAGTAGATATATATCTATGAGGGAAGTCGGGTGGATGGCGTATAGCACCCTCGCAATTTCATAGTGCAGTATGCAAATGCGTTATATCTATATACTTATGTGTTTTTATAAGATGTATATACTTAGCTAGAAATGCTTAAGGTGACCTTGGGTTAGTGTTTAGCGTATTAGGAAGTTAATGCTATAGTCTAGTGTTAGTCGTGAAACCCTAGAGTAAGGATTTGCACACACGCACACACGCACGCATACATTTTTTTTTTGTGTGCGTATATGAGGATATATATATATATATATATATATGTTGTGAATATGTGTATATATGTGTGTGTGTGTGTGTGTGTGTATGTATACATATACATGGATGATAATGATAATAGTATATAGACTTGAAGATGGGTCGATGTGATTGGGCATGATGCCCCGAGATCGGTGATGTGACTTGGTTCGTATTATGAGATAGACATGATGTTATAGCGGGTCTTTAGGCGATGTGTTTTCATACACACGCACACATATATATATATATATTGATGGTATTAGAGTATACTAGACTTTAGATCAGTAGCCCTAATTCAGGATATGTTGACAAGGATACCAGATGAATAATGAGATAAATGTGATATTCGACCCGTACCCAGATTTGGGATGTCGTACGATGGATTTACCATACGTAATATAATTATGATGATAGATCTGGACTCTTGACTCGAGGATGTCAAATTATATATTGTATTGTACGTGATACTATTGAGGTGGGATCACCGACTACTATATATATATATATCGACTCAGACTTAGGTAGTTTTCCTTACCTTTCGATTAGTTTGTTGGTTTAGTACTGCAGTTTACTTAGTAGAGATTAGACTGGGCTCGAGTCATACTTATTTCCGAAACTAACGAATCGTGAGTATTTTAAAGACAGGCCAAGCGATACTACGGATATTTCAAAGGACATACCTTTTCTTAAAAACATCGTAGCCCTATTTTATAAACACACGATTCACGTTATTTCAAATGTTAAAACTGAATGACTCGTATATATAATTGTATATTCCTTACTGTCGCGTCTTCTTTTCATGCTCCGTTCACTCATGTTGTTATCATCGCATTGCATATTTAATGTGTACTTTAGTGATTATAAACCCATGCAGTCAGGACACCAACACCATTACCGATGATGCGTATGCTACACTACACCTGCTTGCCGGCTCACACACATAATCATCGGAAATTGTTATGTCACGTACACTTTAGAAAATACTACTTCATTAGTACAAATTGCTGGCTGATAGTTTCGACATAATACTAGTGCGCATGCCTTTTATATACTAATTTAGATATTGCATTTATTGCTGTGATATTTCATGCATATTATATATTCATTTTCCATGTGATATTATGGGCCAGTCCGAATTGCCGGAGCCCGGTAATTCATTATTATTACTCCTGAGATTGGGATTTTAGATTTCCATGAGATTTCTGGTTTTGGAGGAACCGCAAGGATTTTATATAAATTTAATATCATTTTAAAATGTAAGTTGCAGTTTTCTTGTGATATGATGTGAGATACGTCCGCCATGAGTTTTCTCGGCTCTTGAGTGATATCATACACCCGATTAGAGAAGGATGAGGAACCATCTATGGGTGAATGGTGGACCCGGTGCGGTACCCCGGGGCAAGATGGTCACAGATGATGGCGTTGATCCTGGCAGAGGAGCACTACCGATCGGTTATTTGTGACATGGCGGATATCTGGAGGATACCGACGTAGTCGTGAGATTTGATGAGGGGCCAGTCCGGATAGCCGGAGCCTGAGATATTGAGACTTGAGGTATTGAGATATTATGATATGGGCCAGTCCGGATAGCTAGAGCCCGAGATTTCGGATATTGGGATTTGTGTTTTGTGTCGATGCTTGATACGGATTTTATGTTGATTTCATTGATGATACCTCGATTTATATATACAGAAATCTCACTAAATAAAGAAAAATGTTTTCTCATTCATAATGTATTCTGTTTTCATTTCGATGCATTCATACATCATATACATGATATGTTGCTACCTGAGGCACTGACACGAGCACGTAGTATTACACTTATGTGTAGATGGTTCAGGATATTATTGAGGATATATATTACCGTATGACCTAGGATTGAGTCATACATACGATTTCTGCTCGGTGATGTTTTCTACTCACGAGTTGGCAACTCACCCCCGTTGTGCCACAGTTTCTTGCAGGTTTTTCCGTACAGGTTTTCCTTGGCGGCTTTGCTAGCACACTACCTCATTTCAGGTGATTGCTTTAGTAGGTGGGTTCACTTGCATCGTGACCGCTATTGTACTTTACCTATTTCAGTTGTATCTAGTAAACTCCATCAACCAGACTTGTATTATTTGTTAGACCTAGAAGATCAGTGTATATTCTTTCGACCTTAGAGTCGCGCGCTGTATTATTATAGTTTTCTTGATGATATTGGTTTTCTTTTGAGTTTTGATCCTCGCCCTTCGGCGTTGTATATTATATTGCTTGCGTGGTTGTGACCTCCAATTGGCGAAGAGCTAGCTCCCGCCTGGAGACGCCTTTATTCATATTATTCATGTTTGTACCCGTTTGGGGCCAGTATTTACAAGGGAGACTCTGCCGAAATTTTCGGAAAAGACTTGATGTTTTAAAAAAGTTTACTACGACTTTTCAAAGTGATTATATGCAAACTTTAAAACAAGTTTCCTTCACTTCCTTCTTCCAAATGGTTTAGATTTTTGGGTTTTTGGCTTACTTGAATTAGATGGGGTCCTATAGACTTCATATAATTCAAGTGCCAGTCACGTGCTATTTCGGGTCATGACACTCCCTCCTGCCTATGCTCAATTTATAGTGAACTTCAATATGCATAATTTGTAGAAATCACTTCCTGAACTTCTCAATAAGTTGAGAAGCGCAGAGAGCACGTTAAAGATGGTGAAAACTTCCACTCTACTTGCTGGGCAATCTTCCTCTTCCCTCCTAAAAGCTAAAGCCAAGGGAAAGAAGAAGAAGAAACCCACCAAACCAAGAGGTGGAGTCAAAAAGGAAATGGGGAAAGCAAAATCGGGGGCCGCGGGATTAGGAAAAGGAGAATATTTCTACTGCCACATGTCGGGACAATGGAAGAAAAACTGCACTGAGGACCTCGCCGATCTCAAAAAGAAAAAGCATGTTGATGTATCTTCTTCAGGTGTGTTTGTCACCGAAAACTGTTTTTAAGTCAATTCTGCACCCTGGGTATTAGATACCGGTTTGGGATCTCATATCTGCAATTGTGTGCAAGGATTGCGAAATAGCAAGGTTTGGAGGAAAGGTGACCATACTCTCCGTGTAGGAAATGGATCAAATGTTCATGTCGTATCCGTGGGAGAGTATCATCTGGAGTTGCCTTCAGGGTGTATATTGGTTTTGAACCCATGTTGTTTTGTGCCATCTATGTTATGTAACATAATATCTGTATCTTTGTTGGTCAATCAAGGATACAATTTTGTGTTACAAAGTAATGTTATGAACATTAACCTAAATCAACAGTTGATTGGATATGGTATATTAAATAACGGAATCTACGTCCTGAATCAACACACAGTTTTTAACATACAACACACAAACAAAAGGAAGATTTCAGAAATAAATGAAGCTTTTGTTTGGCATTGTAGACTTGGTTATATTAACGAAACAAGACTAACAATGCTACATAAAGATGGATATTTAAATCCGTTTGAATATAAATCTTATGTGACTTGTCAGTCTTGCATCAAAGGTAAAATGAGAAAAACTCCATTTACTGGATACGGATAGAGAGCTACTGAACTCTTAGCCCTCGTAAATGGAGATGTATGTGGACCAATGTCTACACATGCTAGAAGCGGTTATTCAAACTTCATAATTTTTACTAATGATTTCTTGAGATTTGAACACGTGTTCTTGTTGAAACATAAGTCTGAAACTTTCGAAAAATTCAAGGAGTATAAAATTGATGTAGAAAAACAAACTGGATTGAGTATCAATAAACTTCGATCAGATCGAATGGTAGAGTACCTCAGTATAGAGTTTCTAAAATTCCTAAAAGAAAATGGGATTCTCTCTCTGCTCACTCCTCCGTACACACCACAACACAATGGTGTCTCAGAATGGAGAAATCGTACCCTGATATGGTACGCTCAATAATGAGTGAGCTGAGTTGCTACTTTCTTTTGGGGGGTATTCATTGGAGACTGCAATATATTTATTGAATAGGGTTCCAAGTAAATCCATGCCTACCGCTCCATATGAGATATGGTATGAGAAGAGACCATCTTTTAAACGAGTTAAGATATGGGGTTGTCCTGCTTTTGTTAAAAAGCAGAATCCAGACAAACTCGAGACACGATCGGTTTTGTGTAAATTTGTAGGATATCCGAAACATCCATATGGATATATTTTCTGCCACAAGGAGGAACAAAGAGTGTTTCTTTCTCAATATACCACATTTTTAGAAAATGAATTTTTTACAAATGATACTATTGGCAATACGGTAGAACTGGAAAAAATGCTAAAGCAATAAACAACTATTGACGATTTGGCTGAACCTGAAGTTGGGATAGAACCCAATGAGCCTCAGTCACTCCGTAGATCTAGTTGGACTTCTCGCCCACCAGAGAGATACTATGGTTTCCTCATTGATTGTGATAGGGAAGATTGCATCATGGATGATGATGACCCAGTAGTTTTCAGCAAACTATCACGAGTACTGACTCAGTGAGATGGCTGGATGCCATGCGATCTGAAATAGAGTCCATGCACACTAACACTGTATGGACTTTAGAAGTTGCACCTTTTAGAGTAAAACCCGTAGGATGCAAATGGATCTTTAAGAAAAAGATCGGTGTGGATGGACTGGTAGAGACCTATAAAGTTAGACTTGTAGCGAAAGGATTTCGTCAGAGACCGGGGCTGGGCTATGATGAGACTTTTTCTCCAGTTGCAATGCTTAAATCCATTCAGATCCTACTTGCTATTGCTGCTTACTATGACAATGAAATCTGGCAGATGGACGTTAAAACTGCATTTCTTAATGGTGATTTGGAAGAATGCGTTTTTATGGATCGGCCAGAAGGCTTCATTGACAGTAGGAGGAGCGAAAAGGCATGTAGATTGCTTAAATCCATCTATGGATTAAACTAGGCATCATAGAGTTGGAACATCTGCTTTGATGATACATTCAAAGATTTTGATTTTATCAAAAACTTAGATGAACCTTGCATTTATAAGAAGATTGTAGGGAGTACAGTCGCATTCCTCGTATTTTACATGGATGAAATTCTCTTGATAAGAAATGGCATTCCTATGCTACATTCGGTCAAACTATTCTTATCACAAAGGTTCTCCATGAAGGACTTAGGTGATGCTTCGTGCATTCTAGCCATAAAGATCTATAGAGATAGATCGAAGAGATTGTTTGGATTTTCCCAATCAAGGTACATTAACACCATACTAAAAAGGTTTAGTATGGAAGATTCCAAGCGAAATAATTTACCCGCTTGTCACGGAATCACCCTTAGTATGGAAGATTCCAAGCGAGATAATTTACCCGCTTATCACGGAATCACCCTCTCCAAAGAATTTTGTCCAAAGTATAATGAAAAGAAGGCTCATGAGTGTTGTACAGTACGCTTCCGCTGTAGGGTCTATCATGTATGCGATGTTGTGTACTTACCCAGATGTAGCTTATGCACTAAGTATAGTAAGCAGGTATCAATCCTATCCAGGGGAGAAACACTAGACAGTTGTGAAGAACATTCTTAAGTACTTACGAAGGATTAAAGAAATGTTCCCGGTGTATAGTAACGCGAATCTCCAAATGGAGGCCTTTACCGATTCCAGCTTCCAAAGTGATAAGGATGACATAAAATCTATCTCAGGTTTTGTATTTACCCTCAATGGAGTGGCGGTGTTTTGGAAAAATTCCAAACAGGATACCATTACAAACTCAATGATGGAAGCTGAGTACAATGCTGCAAATGATGCTGCCAAAGAAGCAGTCTCGATGCGGAAGTTCATCTCAGAGCTTGGAGTAGTTCCAACCATTATTGATCCAATACCCTTATATTGTGATAATAATGGAGTTATGTCATTGGCCAAGGAACCTAGGTCCCATCAGCATGTAAATCGATGCCACGCACCTCGCGAGTTCACGGGGAGGCGGAAAGTGTAAAAAACGATAATAATTTGCTTCGTAACATCGACTAAACACCAAGAGCAAAGCTAAACCTTAACTAACTATAAGTCTATGAAGTATTAACTACAAGTACAAGTGTTATACCTCATGAAACTGGTCCTTCTTTACACTCGCTGTCCTCTTCTCCCACGCGAGGTCCTTGGAGTAGTACGGATAGAGCCTCCTCATCGGCTTTCTTGAATCGAAGACGATCCACCCGAGAGTTTGTGTATCGAGCTCCTACTACAATATCGAAGTAACTAGAGCACCTAGTATGCTACACTAGATGACCTAGGTTGTGTAGAGGATGTTGATGGATTAGAATGTCTCTTTTTGCCCTAGCTATCTCAACACATGAGAAGTTAAGGTTTGAGGAAGAAGAGGATGGCTTGAGGAAAAGGTAGTGAAGACTTAGCACAAAAGATGAGAATGAACCCTTGTTCTAAACTAAACCTTTCTAATTATCCCAAGAATAAATCTTATGAGTAATCAAAAATAAGGTTCAATTTACAACAATATGGGTCATAGCTTGAAAACGCACCATGTGTCATAATAAGCCATGCTCTAAATCTTGCATAATCCACCTCATTTCATCAATACATAATGCATTATTCATTTAACCTAAAATGAATAATACAATTATGATATGTCATCTTCTAGAAATATTTTTGAGCAAATTACAAAAATGCTCCTCTACTGTACATACATACCCGTATCCGTATTCCGAAAAATACGAATACAAAAGAGACGAAAACAATACATAAGTACAATACTAGGATCCAGCTTAAACCAAAGCCCACAAGTATTGTCCGTCCGAATCATCATGCGTGCATAAGTACACGCACGTGATCGTACCCTGTCGTAAAGCCATACGGCCTCTACATCTTTTGCTCGATGCAATGAAACCCTCTGTGTGGGACTCTAAAGACTTGACTTTATGCTGGCAGTGGGTTTAACCACAGGCTACAAGTGGTACTAGCTGCACGTAACGGCCCCCAGGTATATGTTCATAAGAAAGCCGATGAGAATAACTCATCCGATCTCCTACTGATCCTATCTGTGACAATCTCCATACAGTCCGGTCTGTTCGTCTAAGAATATCGCATATCGAGCTTAGGGGGCGGTAATCATCAGATCCCTAATAGCGCAATAAGTCATGCCGGAGTGTAGCCTAAAACACCCCGAGAAACTACTGGAATACCTACCAGTAAATATCACTTACCTTGGCCAGGGACTTGTGTAATAGCTTTCCAAACACAGCGCGATATCAACCCCCAATACCGGGAGAGACGAATCCTATCTAACCGCCACTACCTCCAAGTGCTTCGAGACTGCACCCAACTACCACCTGTTTGAAAGACTCAATAGAGCCGTGGTAGGGTAGTAATCTAAGAACAGTGGGAATACACTCGAAGCGAAGCAGCAGTGTCAAGTCAACGGACTATGTTGTACTCATGTCACCTAGGAACTGCTACCTGACGGTAGGTATACTACCAACAAACAGTTCCCCACGAGTCCGTCCAGTGTAACTCATAACCTAAAGAGCACCTGCATACTATCTCCAGTACGATGTACTAATGGCTGTGGGGCAGACCATCTCCCTTGCTGAGATGAGAAGCATATACACTGGTCTACTTTGAAGTATCGATGCCCTGTCTCTATAATCCTACGATTAGGGACCAGAATAAGGATGTGCTTATAGACTATCCAGCCCCCACTAGTATGACTGCCATCACAACGCTGGTAGTCAAGAAAAAGATCCTAAGGGCTCTATCAATATGTATTAACGATACATTAATAAAAACATATACATATATTTAGATAGAAACAAACCAAGTAGCATACTACTATATTGAGCAAGACTGTTATAAAACCTGTAGATATCCCAAGCTTCTAAAATATAATATACAAACTAGTACTATACAATAAAGGCCTCTAGGGCATATATCACCAACACAGCGTTACAGACATATTCTGAGGTGATATCATCTGATCCGGGAGATAGTTGATCGCTGCGAGATCGAAGTTCGGAGAGTTGACACAAAGAACAATACCGTGGATCCACTCACCAAGGCCCTTTCACAGGCGCAACATGAGCGACTTTTTGAGATGTTGGGTATGAGATACGCCAATAATTGGCCTTAGTGAAAGTAGGAGATTGTTGGATATATGTATGCCCTAGAGCCCATTATTGTATATTATAGTGGATGCTTGGACATGTATATATATAGAGGTCTTTCTTGTTCGACATGATAGTATGCTATCTGGTTGCTCTTTATCCTGGCATGTTCACTTGATTAAGTTTGCTGTCTATTTCATACTGTTAGTGTAATATGCCCTAGAGGCCATTATTGTTTAATACTAGTTTGTATATTACATTTTGGAAGCTTGGGATATATACACGGATTTATAACAGTCTTGCTCAATATGGTAGTATGCTAGTTGGTATATATCTATCTAAATATGTATATATGTTTCTTTTGACTCATCGCTAATACATATTGATAGAGCCCTTAAGATCTTTGCTTGACTACTAGCGTTGTGATGGAAGTCACACTAGTGGGGGCTGGGTAGTCTATAAGCACATCCTTATACAGGTCCCTAGTCGTAGGATTATCGAGACAGGGCGTCGATACTCCATAGTAGACTAGTGTATACGCTTCTCATCCCGGCAGGGGAGATAGTCTATCCCACAACCATCAGTACATCGTACTGGAGATAGTATGCAGGTGCTCATTTGGTTATGAGTTACACTGAACGGACTCATGGGGTACTGCTGGTTGGTACTATACCTTTCGTCAGATAGCAGTTTTCATGTGACATGAGTACAGCTTTGTTCGTTGACTTGACACTGCAACTTCGCCTCAAGTGTGTTTCTACTGTTCTTAGATTACTACCCTACCGCGACTCTATTGAGTCGTGCAAACAGGTAGTAGTTAGGTGCAGTGCTAAAGCACTTGGAGGCAGTGGCGGTTAGATAGGATTTGTCTCTACCGGTATTGGGGGTTGATGCCGCGCTGTGTTCGGAAAGCCATTAAACAAAGTCCCTGGCCAGGGCAAGAGAGATTTACTGGTAGATACTCCAGCAGTTTCTCAGGGTGTTTTGCGCTGTACTCCGACACGACATATTGCGCTATTAGGGGTTTGACGTTTACCGTCCCCTAGGCCCGATATGCGATACTCTTATACGAATAGACTGGACTGTACAGAGATTGCCACAGACAGGCTCAGTAGAAGTTTGGATGATTTTGCTCATCTGCCTTCTTATCGACAGACACCTGGGTAGCCGTAATGTGCAGCTAGTATCGCTGACGTGCTTGTGGTTAAACCCACTGCCAGCGTACTGTCGAGTCTTTAGACTCCCACACAGAGGGTTTCCCTGCTTCGGGCGATACGATGTAGGGGTCATATAGTTTTATGACAGGGTTCGTTCACATACGTGTACTTGTGCGCGTGTGATGTTCGAACAGTTGGGTTTTTATGGTGCCTCGGCCATCAAACCGTGGCCAAAAACGGAACAAAAACTTTTAAAACTTTGGCGCAAACAAAACCCGCACAAGATCGAACAAAAAATCCTATAGTAGAAAGCATGCAAAGAGGAGTTAGAGAGGTTATACCGATCGTTCCGTGTCCTTCGGTCTTCAACCTCTGCCCAAGCTCCTCGCGGCTGCCCCGATGAAGTTCGCTCTCCGGTCTCCCTCGTCAAAGAGGATCCACCTCGAGGATTCTTTATACGGGCTCCCGCTTCTAAACCGAAGCAACTCGGACATCAAGTTTGCTAGCCGAGATGTCCAAGGTGAAGTAGAGATAGTGTGTGATCATTTTGTCTCAAGACAACAATGGATTCTCAACATATGAGAGGGTATGGATAGAGGTTGAAGAAGATTCCCATTGGTGTATGAAATGTGAGCTCAAGACATAGCAACAAAAGAAAAAAGGCAACCTTTGAAAAAGAAGTGGTGGCTGCCCTCTTTTTGTTGTGAAGTGTTTTTTGAGTTCTTGCAACAAAAGAAAAATCCTCACACACAAAAATATCTCACCAACAAAAACTAATAAACAATAAAGCATGGCACAAGTAAACACACCATGAGTCACCATGCCACAATTAATGCCACAAGCCAAAACTTAAGTTCACACTTTACACCTCATTAATATTAAATTTTTACAAAAACCCTAAATGTTTAATACAATAATAAGAAATGGAATCTTCAAAAGTAATCTTGTAACGGATTATAAGAATACCCCTCATTTGTATATACATACCTGCATCCGTATTCCGACTGAATACGAATACAATGAGACAAAAATAATCCAACAATCTAATACTAGGATCCGGCTTAAACTAAAGCCCACTAGTATGATGCATCCGATCATGATCCGTGCACGGGTGCACGTATATGATCGAACCCTGACATAAAACTATACGGCCTCTATAACGTTTCGCCCGAACATGGGAAACTCTCTGTATGGGACTCTAAAGATTCATCAATACGCTAGAAGTGGGTTTTACTACAAGCACGTTAATGGCACTAGCTGTACGTAACGGCTGCCTAAGTATTAAGCGAAAGGGAGGCCGACGAGCGAATTCATCCTGAAACCCTACTGAGCCTGACAGTGACAAAACTCGTACATTCCGGTCCGTTCGTCTATGAGTATCGCATATCGGGTCTAGGGGGTGGATAATGTCAGACCCCTAATAACGCGATATTTAGTGTCGGTATGAAGCCTATCACCATATGAGAAACTACCGATCCTAGATCGGTAATTCTCGACTACGTTGGCCAAGGATTTCTGGTGGTGGCCACCCGTGCACACCGCGACCTATACCCCCAATACAGGGAGAGGCAAATCCCCTGACGATCCGCTCACTGCCTCCATGTAGCTCGGGACTGTACCCAATAAAACATGTTTGCACGACTCCTTTGAGCCGTGGTAGGATAGTAATCAAAGCACAGTGGGAACTCACACGAGACAAATGACGATCTTAGGTCGATAGACTAACCTGTACACATGTCACCAGGGAACTGCCATCTGACATTAGGTATTATACCAACTAGCTTGTTCTTGGCGAGTCCGTCCGGTGTACTCATAACCAAATGAGCACCTGTATACTATCTTAGGTGAACAACCTGACACCAATGGCTTGTGAGACCGTCTACCGCCCGTCGTCGGGGTCTCGATCCGTATACACTAGTCTACTCTCGGAGTATCGATGCCCAGTCTCAAAACTCCCATGACTAGGGACACTTTAAGGATGTACTTATAGACTACCCAACTCTCACGTATATGATCACCATCATACTGCTGGTAGTCAAGCAAGAATCCTATGGGCTCTATCAACATGTAATAGTGACCTGTAATGTCACCTGAAGCATGTACACGATGATAAAGACAAACCGGATGGCATACTATCATCTCGAATAAGACTGTCCTACCGGTATAGGTCCTCCCTCAATCATTGCAATTACGTGCCTGTGATCCAATAATTGACTTGAGGGCACTATAGCCAACAATCTCCCACTTGCACTTAAGGCTAATTATTGCGATGTCGCATACTCACAGCTCGTGTGATACCGAACACCCAACTTATCTTCTAATCAGTTTCACAAATCTCGTTTGTAAAACTATTGCGTTAGAGAAATGGCCTCAGTGAGTGGATCTACTCTGATGTTTCTTTCTATATCTCTCTTTATCTCAAGTTCGTGGACAAAGCCATCTCCCGAAATGAGCAATACCTGTCTTAGAATATGTCTGGATATCTTATGGGACCCAGTTCACAAATGAACTCCAAAGCTAGTAAACTTCTTAGACTGTATCGTCAACTAAATTTAATCAGTATCCTGCGCCATACCTCCCTCAGTATCCGCTTGGACCACCTGTTCAATCTACCGCCCCTCGTCAGAAGGAAAACTATAACTCTAACAATCACTCTGTCATCCAGGTCACCTTAGAGGCCTGGAATGATAACTGTCTCCCGAAGGAGGCTGCCGTTATCAAATCCCTAGAATATTCACTTATGTTCAAAAACTGCTTCCGAACGTTTCTCTAGGATTGGATTAATGTATAAACTTATTGCATCTGGTGCAAAAACAATATCTGGTGTGGTACATGACATCTCATGATTGACTCAATTGCCTAAGCAAGTGATATACCAATCATGCACATCCCTCTCCTCTTTTGTCTGTAAGACACCTTTAAAGAGGGTGACTCCATCACCTGCAGGTTCACCACCATGTCAGGAGTCATCAATTGTAAATCACCTTTAGAATACTGTCTAAGTACCCTGATTGGTTTATGTTTTATGTGTAGTAGTTAACCGCAATCAATAACGGTGTCGCGTGAAGCTAGACCGAGATGAGTACGGGTCGTCCTCAGGGAAACGTTGAATCTTTTAATCTTACTTTAGGCGTGTTGATTAGGAAAGGAGGAAGAATAAGAATGGTGAAGAATCGTTGTAGGTTCTAGATCTACGTCAAACATGGATGTATGATATAGATCTAGATTAACTACGGATGTAGGTTATATATTAAAAGGGGTCTTGTAGGGTTCGTTAAGATTTAGTAGTCATGGATGATTAGTTAAAGATTACTCCTTTTATCCTTTAATATATTTAAAACTAGATCGACAGTGATGCATGTAGATTAGGGTTTCTGGAAGGAAAAGGGTTCCCGCTCTTAACCCCTATCTTGACATGGATCTTCATTCTTGTCTATCCTTACCAAAACAAATGTTAATCTAATCTCTAATCGTGGTCGTGACTATCAATGAATTGATAGCGCACCCAATTAGGATGTTAACTATTTTTTTGATAAAGTTTATAAACTTTATAGGACGTAAAAAGAGTTTAAGGATCTTCATCATCCATTAATCTACCCTAATCCTACGAACCCTAACAAGTGGAAATTACTCGCGCATGTTGGGAAAAAAGTTAGAAAGGGAAATCATATTGAAAACTACAGAAAATAAAATGATATAAGAAAACAACTACCTTTATTAATCAAGAAGATCATGTACACTTTGTTCCTTTAGAAAATGATTACAAAACCCTAGTTTTCTTCTCGATCTCTTCTAAGGAGGTAGATGAATTGTTGATGATCAACCAGGATTCTTGAGCCGTCGTGGACTTCGTGATCGCGTCGGATAGATGATTTTTCCAAGAGGCTCTCGGTCCTTATTTATAGTCACAGAGCCAGAACCCTAGTTTCTTAATATGGTAACTTGTTGTTAGGATCCCAATCAGAAAATCCAGAGCCCTAACTCCTCAATATTGCGGCAGAACAGCGGCCATTTGGTGGGTTTGGCCACGAATCCGCAGTGGGTTAGGAGATTCGTTGCTTCAAAAATCTTGTGGCCTCTTCTGGTAACACATGTAGACTATTTTGATATCTGGAATCTGAAAATCTTCTCTAAGTCTATGCCAGAATTGATTTCTTCTATTTACTTTAAGATTTCGGCAGATTTGATCTCGATAACTCGGATTTCCTTGATTCCGGTCCTGATATAATTTCTACACAATTATCTCAATAAATAAGTTAGTAGAATTTATTTTTATTGAGATATTATCTTCACCATTTGACATGATATTATAGTTTTAAGAGAATTGGTCAAAAATATTTAATAAGGTAAGCATATTTAAATGGACCAAATATTACATAGATATTATATGCTTACATTTTCCTTCATAATGTTAATTATAATATATAAACACATGAAAATAGTAGTTTTACGGATAAACCCTCATATGTGTCATATTTATAATAAACACCTTTAATTATATAAAAATAGTAAGGAAAATGTCATATCAAATGCGTAATATTTTCAACTGAACAAATACCCCCAAACATAACTTTGATCGTCCTGAGCAAACTAGTTATTCAATAGAAAAGAAAAAGAAAAAGAAAAGACCTAAGTAGCACACTTTCGTAGGCAACACGATTGCACTGAGCACGTGCAACATGCCTTTAAACCTCTAGGTGTCCCTAATAGGAGGAGTGTTGTCTCCTGAGGGTTTTCAGTGGATTACACCCACAAAATTCTATGATAAAAGAAAGATAGTGAAAGTTACATACAAAAATAAGAATTATAAAGAAAGAACTTGAAAATAAGAGTTTTTAGTTACACCAGTTTTTCAGTGGCTATGAGCCTTATCTTAATGATCATGAAAAAATATTAGAAATCACACCATCCCTTAATAAAACATATCCTTTAGTCTTCCTCCCTATCTTTCTTCCAAACATTGATCATATACCCCTACGTGTGTGTAAAAGGCATCCCTACAATTAGAGAATTCTATTCAAGCTATCATACTCCTATCCATCTTCCAAAGTACTTTTTAATCGATGAATTCTTTTATGAAATTGCTCACACATCCTTTATACAACCGTTAATACTTCTTGAGATACTAACTGACCAATTACAAAATGTGCTTGCGTATTAAGGTGTAATTTCTCGTCTTGCAACACCTAAATCTTAGCAGTGGCACCTAAACCAGTTGGTTTAAGGCACTAGGTGATAAAGCACCCTCGCTATATTTTTTTTGCTGCCTTGGTAATTACAAAATCAGTGTTCATTTTTTTTCTTCACCGCTTATACTTTTTTTTCATCATACTAACGTTTTTAGACAAGAGCATTTCAAGGTATTCTCTGCTATCCCAAGTTTCATGATGTGTGTAAGTGCGTATAGTAGGGTATCAACATTCAGATATTTGGCCTCAAGAATAGGGACTATTTTTTAGACTTATTTTTTATCCTCGGATTAGTAATTTCCTTCATCTTGCAAACCCTTAGGACAACGGTGCATAACTACATATTACTAGTTTCATTTAAGAAGACATCTTTCTTGTTTTTCTTAAACTCATCCTATCTTTCAAATGTAATTTTTCACTTTCTACTCTTTTATTATAAAAATATTATTTTTTAATGCCCGGTGCCAAAGATAATTCAGTGAATACAAACCTCCCCTCCAAACCTGTTTTCAGCAGTGTCCTCACTAATGTTGTCCTTTGAGAGCATAGACCTGTAGACTTGGAGAGTGACAATAATAGGGGTAAAATAATAGTTAAATGAAGACTACCCCCAAACTTGTTCTATGGCACGCACAGATATTCAGTTAAGACCTTTTTTCACTGACCTCCATTCTTAAGATGATACAATGTTACCGAAATATGGAGGTGAGGCGGAGGAATTTAGTTATGATAAAGTGGCTCCTGTAAAAACCGGAGCTCCTCCGCTAGGTCAGCAGAGAAATACGGTTTTAATCTATGACCATTTACTTTAAAAATTGAACCGTTTTTAATATTTTCAACTTCTACTGCCTCATGCGGATGTACATACCGCACCACAAAAGGTCCTTTCCAACGAGATTTAAGCTTACCCGGATGAAGATGGAGACGGGAATCGTAAGGAATGACTTGTTGTCCCGGTGTGAAAGTTTTTCTAAAAAGGTTTTTATCATGGAACACTTTAGTCCGGTTCTTTACTATCACCGCATTATCGTAAGCTTCATCGCGGAGTTCACTGAGCTCATTCAATTGCATCTTCCGATAGCTGCTAGCTTGATCAAAATCGAAGTTTAGCTCTTTGATAGCCCACATTGCTTTATGTTCGATCTCGAAAGGAAGGTGGCATGCCTTCCCAAACACAAGGCGGTATGGAGATATACCTAGGTCAGTCTTATAAGAGGTGCGAAATGTCCAAAGGGCATCTGTCAATTTAGTTGACCAATCTTTACAGTTTTTAGAAAACGTCTTCTCCAAAATTTGTTTGATTTGCCTATTTGAGATGTCAGCTTGCCCGCGTGTAGGGGGGTGATAAGGGGTAGAAAGTTTGTGGTTGATTGCATATTTCCGCATCGAAGCCTAAAAATACCGATTACAGAAATACGTCCCGTTGTCGCTGATTATAGCGCGAGGGTGTCCGAATCGCGAAAAGATATTTTCTTTAAGGAACTTAATGACAACTTTGTTGTCATTAGCGCGACACGGTATTGCTTCCACGCATTTTGAGACATAATCAACAGCTAATAAGATATATAAATTCCCAAAAGAGTTGGGAAAATGGCCCATAAAATCAATACCCCAAACGTTGAATATCTCCACAACCAAGATAGGTTGGAGCGGCATCTCCTTTCTACGTAAAATTCGACCCAAGTGTTGACATCGTGGACAAGTTTTGCAATGATCATATGTCTCTTTAAATAATGTTGGCCAATAAAAGCCACATTGCAAAACTTTCCCCACCATTTTTTGAGGACCAAAGTCACCACCGCATACCTGATCATGACAAAATGATAACACACTCTTGAATTCCTCATTACGGACACATCTGCGAATGATTTGATTGAAACAATACTTAAACAAATAAGGTTCATCCCAGTAAAAGTGTTTTACCTGCGATAGAAATCGAAGTTTGTCTTGTTTCGACCAATTGCTAGAAATAAGTCCCGTCCCTAGATAATTCACAATATCCACGAACCAAGGTTCGCAGGATACAGTCAAGAGTTGTTCGTCAGGAAATGAGTCATTTATAGGCACGGTCAGCGTTGGTGAAGAAGAGATGCGTGAAAGATGGTCAGCTACTACATTTTCACATCCACTTTTGTCTCGGATGACAAGATAAAATTCTTGTAACAACAGGATCCAACGTATTAGACTGTCCTTCCCATCCTTCTTCGATAAAATGTGTCATAGAGCAGAGTGATCAGTGTAATCCACTATTGGCGAGCCAATCATGTAGGGCCTAAACTTTTCTAATGCAAATACAACTGCCAAGAGTTCTTTCTCGGTAGTTGTGTAATTTATTTTTGCATCGTTCAAGGACCTACTTGCATAGTAAATTACATGTGGCATCTTATAAATGTGTTGTCCTAAGACTGCACCAACAGCAAAATCTGATGCATCACACATAAGCTCGAATGAGTGATTCCAATCCGGAGATGATAGAACGGGGGCTGCAGTGAGAGATCTTTTAAGCGATTCAAAATCACCCACACAATCCGAATCGAAATGAAATGTTGTATTCTTGGCCAAGAGAAGAGTTAAGGGTCTAGCAATTTTGCTAAAGCCCTTAATGAATCTCCTATAAAATCCTGCATGACCAAGGAAAGATCGTATATCTTTGACGCATTTGGGACGAGGGAGGTTATGGATGACATCTATTTTAGCTCTGTCTATCTCAATGCCTTTTCGTGAAATTATATGTCTAAGGACAATACCTTCTTTGACAATAAAATGGCGTTTTTCTAGTTTTAAAGTTAAGTTCTTATCCTTACAGCGGGTAGGAACCGCGTCAAGATGACGAAGACAGTCCTCACAGGAGTCGCCAAATATGGACAAATTGTCCATAAATATCTCCAAAAAATTCTCAACCATCTCTAAGAATATCCCCATCATACACCGCTGAAATGTAGCGGGAGCGTTGCATAACCCAAAGGGCATGCATTTATAAGCAAAAGTACCGAAAAGACAAGTAAATGTAGTTTTATTTTGATCCTTTTCGGCGATGGGGACCTGGTTATAGCCAGAGTATCCGTCCAAGAAACAATACTATTCATGTCTAGCTAATCGTTCTAACATCTGGTCAATGAAAGGTAGAGGGAAGTTGTTTTTCCTCGTTGCGGCAATGAGTTGTCTATAATCAATACATACGCGCCACCCCGTTTGGGTGCGTGTTTATATTAACTCATTAGCCTCATTTGTTATGACCATGATGCCAGACTTTTTAGGGACCACGTGAATATGACTTACCCATTGGCTATCAGATATAGGGTAAATAATAAAGGCACTTGACAATTTCTGTCTTTACCGCCTCCTTCATAACGGGATTTAACCGTCTTTGTGGGTCTCGGGTTAGTTTGCCTTTGTCCATCAGATGTATATAATGTTCAACAATTAAGGGACTAATACCTTCGATGTCAGCCATTGTCCAACCAAATGCTTGCCGATTTGATCTCAATACAGCCAAAAGTGCATTCTCTTGCTCTAAACCTAGAGAAACGGATATGATCATAGGCAAAGACTCATTCTTACCTAAATATGCATATTTAAGATGAGAAGGTAGCAGTTTGAGATCTAGTATTGGCGGAGAGACAATAGAAGGTGGGGTAAGGGAATGATACTCGGACTCCCTAAGAGGTTCATAACTTGCGTAGGATATTGACTCAAAAAGTGCTACTGACTTTTGCAATGAGTCAACAGATTCAAAGTCAGGGATGGACTCATCGAAGATATCCCCACTATAAGAATTTTCCAGATTAAACAATGTCGCACTAGTGTTGTCGAGATCATCATAGCAAAGTGCTTAAGCTTTGCAGCTGTCGGAAGCTATCTTGTTGATGGAACAGACATCGATTAAATGAGCAGACGGTTCAGATGGTTGACTTCCTAGCTTGTAAATATTAAGCTCAATTATCATTTTCCCGAAGGAAAAGTTCAAAGAACCGTTACGACAATTAATTACAGTGTTGGAACTTGTTAGGAAAGGTCGACCGAGTATCACCGGGATTTGGTTGCGTGGGTTCGCCACAGCTGTGTATCTAAAACAATAAAGTCCACAGGGAATACAAATTCCCCGACTTTGATTAACACATCGTCAAGCTCACCCCTAGGTTGGGCGATAGATCGATCTGCCATCTAGAGAGTGCAGTGGGCATGTTTCAACTCTCCTATAGCTAGCTGCTCATAGACGGAATATGGAAGCAACTTAACACTAGCGCCGAGGTCAAGTAAAGTACGATTGATGCTTTTCCCTCCAATAGTTATTGATATTGTAGGATAACCGGGGTCCTTACGTTTCTTAGGCAATTGTTGGGAAAAAGCTGTGCTCACGTTACTTGTCATGAATACCTTTTTCCGCTCTTGAGTTTTTCTTTTCCTAGTGCACAAGTCCTTAAGGATTTTCGCATAAGACAGAACTTGCTGAATAGCATCTAGGAGAGAGATATTTATATTAACTTGCTTAAACATTTTCCACAATCTTCTCCATTTGTGCGTTAGGTTTGTTGGCCCTCAACCTGTTTAGAAATGGAGCTTTATCAATAAGTTTTGGGTCCAACATTTGTGGAGAAGTTTGTGGGGATGGAATAGATCCCAGAATTGGAGTGGCGATCGTTTTAGGTAGATTCGAGAAAGTGTGTTCGAGCCTTGGGGAAAAAGGAGAATAGGCTCGGAAGAAGGTGGGAGACTAGACGAAATTGGGCAAGAAATGGAAGCCGGGGTTTCAATAGATTCCTCATCATCAATCTGTTCACCAATTTGATTGTTCAACACTCTTCCTGATCTCAACGTGGTAACAGCACTCACATTATGACTTTGTGAGTGGCCAGGATTAGGTATAGGGTTAGACGGAAGTTCCCCTTTTTCTCTCGCACTCATCGCGGCATTTATTTGTGCAAGTTGTGCTTCTATCGATTTAATGCTTTCACCGTGGGAGTTGGTGGTCTGTGTTAATGATCGGATAGAAGACTTTATTTCATCTGTCGACTGCATGGAATGTTTAATAAACATATCCATGCTTCATTCTAGCGCAAATGAGTTTTCGGTACTGACCGTTTGGAAAGAATTATTGGCCGGGTTTTGAAAAGGTTGCGATTGAAAGGGATGCTGACTCTGAGGTGGTGGTTGCTGTTTCTGTGGAGGAGGTCTTTGGTAATTGCTTTGGAACTGGTTTTGATTTTGGTTTTGGTTTTGGTTCCAAGCAAAGTTAGGATGATTCCTACACCCCTGGTTGTATGTGGAAGAATAAGGATCGTTTCTAGGTTGCTGCTGAAAAGTAGCATTAGTTTGCTCATGACCTTGAAACGGTGCATTCATAGGACATTCTTCCGTCAAGTGTGATGGATCAGAACATCAACCACTCACGGCCTTGGTGAGCCTTACTTGGTTTAAGGAGACTGATGAGAATTTGTTTTCAATAGCGTCGAGTTTCTTTTGCATCGCTGCCATTTCGGTTTTTACTGCGATGGAAACATCGAGCTGATGAATATCTCCGCTAGATGAAGGTGGTCTAACGCTTTCCCACTCCAAAGTGTTTTCAGCTAGATCTTCCAGTTATTTCTAGGCTTCACCATCGTTTTTGGACATGAAATTGCATTGACACATGGTTTCAAACATCTGCTTTATCACTGGATTAATGCCCCCATATATAATTCGGCATAGATCCCATCTATGTATTCTATGATGAGGACATTAGACAAGCAGATCCTTAAAACGTTCAAAGAACTTCCAAAATGGTTCATTAGGAAGCTGGGTAAACTGGTTGATCTCGCTCCTAACACGGGCGGTCTAGTGATTGGGGTAAAATTTCTTGAGGAATACTATCACGAATTCATCCTAATTGGTAATAGAGTATGCAGCAGTATTATAAAGCCATTTTTCTGCCAAGTCGCACATAGTGAATGGGAGAAGACGTAATTTCATAGTATCCATGGACAGTTGTGAAGTACCCATCATTGCGTATACGTTTTCGAATTTAGTGATGAAAACATATGCTTCTTCAGACTCAAGCCCATGAAATTTGGGCAACTGGTTTATGTAGTGGGGTTTAATTTCAAAATTATCACTGTTGGCAAGTGGAATAGATAAACAGGTAGGAAGTGGACCGCGTATAGGATAACATCTTTCTTGGAGAGAGATGTGTGGTGGATTCTACTCACCTACAGGCAGTGGCAGGGTGGTATTATAATTTGATGGAGTACCGTCCATCTAGGTCGATATGGTGGGTGGTGTGGGAAAATAAGATGAAGAAGCACCGACTTCGGAGTCGATAGCCGGAACGCGAACAAGAAGGGCACTAGAATCCCGTGTCCAGCCGAGAATGCACTAAACGGTTTTAGCGCAAGTGGCAGCGTGTGTACGATTTAAAAATGGTTTATTTTGAAAAATGTTGGACTTGAGACAAATCACACAAAAATGCACAACCACCCCTTGAACTACGGTTACCTAGGTCAAGTCTCTAGACCGCTCCTAGACTTCCAAAGGACAAGCCGTATGATCAATCTTCTACCACCTCTTTACTACTCTTATGGCCATGTAAGTGCCTGGTAAGTGGGAGGTATCCGCTATACGAATCACCGAAAATAGCAGGCCTAATTAAGTAACCACTTACCTAGACACACTTGCCTAGGCACCATAAAAGTAATGCGGATAAGCGATAGATTACCCACGACCTTCCTCTGTCCATATTGAGCGCGGCATTCCTTAGAGTCTTGTCTAGATATTTTTTAAATTAATGTAGGGTTGATGCTGATGCTTGTTTTGTGATTTGCGGGGCCTAGGAAGGGTAATAAAATCCCCATCTAATCTGAATTTTGGTTTTGCTCCTTAAAGTCCGTATTAAAATATGAATAAACAAACCAATTACAAAACTTTGCAAAAATATTTTTGAGCGGCGATATTTTGCAAAGAATCCTGCAGGAATGATATTTTATTGGATTTCAGAGGAGAGAGAAAGAGTTGAGAAATTGACCAGATAAGTTTGGAACCCTAAGTCCTCAATTGCGCCACGGTTACGCCGCTAAATATGCCTTCTTGCCGCGGTTCCGCCACGAAGTTGAGGGATCTTGTGATGATTTTTGCTACATGGCCTCTCTTGCTCCTCTTGATGTTGATGAATGTCTCTAGCTCTCTGTTTCCTCAAATCTGTGACTCCAGACCCCCTTGCAAAATTCACACAACAATTGTTAAATATACAATTTGCAGTTTTGTTTATTTATGATATAGATCGAATAAGAATTCAACACAAATTGTAAGAATATAAAAATTACACACGTATCCCCGACAGCGGCGCCATTTGACTGGTCTATGTTTTATATGTAGTAGTTAACCGCAATCAATAACGGTGTCGCATGTAGCTTGACCGAGATGAGTACGGGTCGTCCTCAGGGAAACGTTGAATCTTTTAATCTTACTTTAGGTGCGTTGATTAGGAAATGAGGAAGAATAAAGAATGGTGAAGAATCGTTGTAGGTTCTAGATCTACGTCAAACACGAATTCAGGATATAAATCAAGATTAACTACGGATTTAGGTTTTATATTAGAAGGGGGCTTGTAGGGTTCGTTAAGATTTAATAGTCATGGATTATTAATTAAAGATTACTCCTTTTATCCTTTAATAGATTTAAAACTAAATCGACAGTGATGCATGTATATTAGGGTTTCTGGAGGGAAAAAGGGTTCCCACTCTTAACACCTATCTTGACATGGAACTCCGTTCATGTCTAGCCGTTACCAAAACAATTGATAATCTAATCTTTAATCCTGGTCGTGACTATCAATGAATTGATAGAGCGCCCGATTAGGATGTTAACTATTCTTTTGATAAAGTTTATAAACTTTATAGGACGTAAAAAAAGTTTAAGGATCTTCAACATCCATTAATCTACCCTAATCCTACGAACCCTATCAAGCAGAGTATTACTCGCACATGTTGGGAAAAGAAAAGATAGAAAGGGAAATCATATTGAAAACTACAGAAAATAAAATGATATAAGAAAACAACTACCTTTATTTATCAATAAGATCAAGTACACTTTGTTCCTTTAGAAAATGATTACAAAACCCTAGTTTGATTCTCGATCTCTTCTAAGGAGGTAGATGAACTGTTGATGATCAACCAGGATTCTTGAGCCGTCGTGGACTTCGTGATCGCGTCGGTTTGATGTTTTCTCCAAGAGCCTCTCGGTCCATATTTATAGTCAAAGAGCCAGAACCCTAGTTTCCTAATATAGTAACTAGTTGTTAGGAACCCAACCAGAAAATCCAGAGCCCTAACTCGTCAATATTGCGGCGGAACCGCGGCCATTTGATGGGTTTGGCCGCGGATCCGCGGTGGGTTAGGGGGTTCGTTACTTCAAAAATCTTGTGGCCTCTTCTGGTGACACATGTAGACTATTTTGATATCTGAAATATGAAAATCTTCTCTAAGTCTCTGCCAGAATTGATTTCATCGATTTACTTTAAGATTTTGGCAGATTTGATCTCGATAACTCAGATTTCCTTGATTCCAGTCCTGATATAATTTCTGCACAATTATCTCAAAAAATAATGTTAGTAGAATTTGATTTTATTGAGATATTATCTTAACCATTTGACATGATATTATAATTTTAAGAGAATTGGTCAAAGATATTTAATAAAGTAAGCATATTTAAATGGACCAAATATTACATAGATATTATATGCTTACGTTTCCTTCATAATATTAATTATAATTGTCACGACCCGAAATTGGCACGTGACGGCCCTTAAACTACGCAACGTCTATTGGCGTAATGCAATTTAAGTAAGCCTAAAACCCAGCAATCTAAACCATCAAAAGTAGTAAGAAATAATAGCATTTTCAAAACCTTTGAAATCTCAACCCAAATTCTTTAAAAGTCCAACTTTTCTTCCTTTAAAATTTTGGCAGCACCTCCTTTGTAAAAACTAATCCCAAAAATGGCTACAACATAAATATAACTAAAGCATTCCCAAACGGGAGCAAAAACACACCCCAAAGGCGGAAAATAACCACCACAACAGGTATACAACACCGTAGCAAAGAAATAAAAGACGATATAAATAAAACTGCCTAAAAAACCTCCAAGTCACAAAATAATATACAATATCGTTCTCACATCAAGTCTCTAAGTCATACATGATAATGGTATATGGAGAGTACATGATACAACGAATATAAAATAAGCAATATCAGATAACCGCAAAACTCACCTAAGCAAAACTGCACAATATAAGCCGAAGCGGTATCCGCTTCAAAAGATGATATGATAGATGATTAGCCTGCCTCGACAACTCTGGAGAACAAGCTGCAAAACACTGTGGCACAACGGGGGTGAGTTTCCAACTCGTGAATAGTAAATAACATATGCAGGTAATCGCAAGTATGCACGTATAGCGCGAATCTAATGCATGCAAGCTGATAGCAATAAATGCCAATATATGTGCAACAGTCATGAAAAGTACTCTAGCAGGTACAACTAATACATGAAGCAATAATATGACAATTTGTATGTAATAATCATGTAGGGTACTTTATCAGGTACTACTAATACATGAAGCAATGATATGACAATATATATATATGCAACAGTCATGAAAGGTACTCTAGCAGGTACAACTAATACATGAAGCAATGCATATAAAGTAAAAGTATGTAAATGCAACAATCATGGAAGGTATTCTATCAGGTACCACTAACATATGAAGCAGTGCATAAACAATAAATGCGGAGTATGGGATGAAACATGTCATTCCCACGGAATCCTAACCTCGTGGTAGGACAAAAGTCCATCAAGACAATCCAAATCCCAATTTCCTCAAATCGGCCCCCAAGTTGGTTCACATATCATGTAAGTCTCACAAATGCTGAATATACAATATCATGTAAATCTCATATATCCTGAATGTACAAAATCAAATAAATCTCATATATCCTGTATCCAATATCAAGTGAATCTCATATATCCTGAATCCAATATCAAGTGAATCTCATATATCCTGAATCCAATATCATGTGAATCTCATATATCCGAAGTATATTTGCATGAATAATTATGATGATGTATATGAATTGATATGTATACATATATATTAGCTTCCCATTCCACTAATACACACACACACACACACACACACACACACACACACATATGCATATATAACAGCGCCCCAATCCACTGTTATATATAATTAGGAGTAAAATATCATGAAAACCAAGCGTTAAGCATCGACACATAAATACAGATGTATCAGGTGCTGTCACCACGACTGGCACCCTGATAGGTACGTATCATACGCTATCCCGAAAACCCGAGTGGTCGGTTTCGACCCTCGTCTTTCGACATATCCATACGTACATGACACCCGTCGGTATCCCACGATAACCGCCGAGTCATAGGTACTGTCACCGGTAGGTACTTGCCCACCTTCCAGGCTCAATCGGCATGGACCGTCGATCTTCTTGCCGAGGGGAACCGTACCGGGCCCCACCATGTACCCTCACACGGCCCACGACGCTCCTCGCATGGGGTATATATATCAGAACCGATAAAACTCATGGTGGCTGCTGAAATATCATCTCAAGAGAAACCGGGTTTTTCAAATAATGCATAATTTCATGAAACTACCACGGTCCTCAAATCCAGAAAACATCATGAAAAATCTATATCTCAATGCGAAAATCCATGAAATATAATATATGCAACATAAAATTGTATTGTGAGCATATAAAGGAAAAGCCGTTAATTAACTGCAATAAGTTAATATGTATATCATGCGGTTCATAATTTCTCTAAGTCTATATAACATCAAATAAAGGTGAACGTCTAGCTATAACCAGATATATGTGTAAACATATAAGTATAGCAAGATATATGTATCTACCTATGTGTAATGATGTAATATACCCCCCAAGGTATAAGTGTAAGTATGTATGCAAGATGTACATGTAGTTATGTCATTATGTGTGAAATATACCAATCACTAATGGTACAATACCATATAGGTATACAGGTAACTAGCATTTAAGCATGTCAAGGCATATGTGCAAGCATATAGGTATACCGGTATGCTATATGTCATATGCATAACGAAATATGAATCAATGTCTCAATCTCCCTAACCAAACAATATCATATATGTATGTGTGTTGTGCGTGTCATGGCAATTATTGACGGTGTGTGTGGCATACAATCAGTGCTCGTGCAACATGAGCCGACAATAATAGTGCAGTGTCCTAAGGGTACAAGTCCAAGTATAATAAGTAACTAATCAATAAGGTGTATGCGCAACACTATATATGCAATAGAATATGCGACAAAAACATAACATCTTTAGCCCAGACGCATAACACCATGCGGGCGATTCCCCTGTATATATTAAATCTACTCACCAACGCTCCTGGCTAAGTAAAGCCTACCACCTGTTTCCCCTTCTTCGCAGCGCCCGAAGTCCCCATCTACGAACCTAAAACATAACACAACAAAGCAAGTATATATTAGCAATAACCCAAAACACATACAAACTACGCCAACCAACGCGACAACACAAAACTTACTGTCAAGTGTTCGTATTGTGGCTAACGTGCATAGCGACACAACGAAACCAACTCAGAGCAACAGCTACGCATAACACGAACTGTACCGGATAACGTAACATGTGAAACGAAACATAAGAAAACAAGAAAGTGATCCCAGATTTTTCTATACCAACAATCTGTAAAATTTGCAAGTACCATGAGACCACATACAACCGCAGAGACCCCTACACCAAAACCCAAACCCCAACTCCCTAGTCTGGCCGCAATTTGCGGCCAGAAGTAATTTATTTGCGGCCTGAACAAGAGGGAATGGGCTCGTGTTTTGAGGGTTGGTTCTAGGTCACTACACTAGGTCACTGTGATGGGAACTTTTGCAACAAATACCTGGTTTGATAGCAGATCACCCGAGACCCCAAAACTACACTAAAAATACGATATTTACCCGAAACGAAACTATACGCGTTCTAAACTAAAACTAAGAAGCTACGCTAAACAATAAACACTTAAATAACAGAAAGAGATCATTACCTATCTAAAAGAACTCAAAGATCCAAGCTTTCCAAGCTCCAAGGGATCCAAGAGGCAAAACTAGTCCAAAGGTGTGATTTTGGTGAGATTTGTGAAGGTTTTGTGAAGAATGGTGATAGGAAGACAAGTGTTCAGTTTGAGTTGAGGGAGATGAAGAGAAAATGAAAAGAGATAGAGAAAATGAGAGAGTGTAAGGATAAAAAGAGAGGGAGGTGAGTGTAGGGTGAGAGTGAGGTGAGTGTACCCTTTGCATTAAATCACACATTAATGCAAGCCATTAATGCACACCATTAGTCACCATGCCACCTCCCCACAAACAAAACAAGCAAAGGAAATATCTCCCTTCCCACAACAAATATCTTGGATTAGGGTTAAGGATTAAAGCAAGGATTAGGATTAGGGTTAAGTTGTCATGGTCACTAAAACTAGATCAGCACAAACAAACCCTCACATTAACGTGCACACGTGCATCCAAGCCATAACAAATAATAATAAATTATTAATTAAATGTTATAAAATGTGAGGAACCCAAATTGGTAAACTTTTTACCAAAAAAAACCGCATTATCGCCTAAACTAACACTAACCGAAATCTAAGGCGTTACAATCTCCCCCTTATAAAAATTCGTCCCCGAATTTAAAATTCTTATTATGCATACTTTCAAAGAGATGAGTGCAAAATTCTCAAATCTCGCTCGCAGCCTCCCAAGTGATCACCTCTCTATACGGCTATGCCAAAGAAAACCCTCCACAGATGGCAACACCCTTTGACCGATATTTCTCCACCAGCCGAACCACTAACACAATTGGCTGCCGGTGAACGAAAAGATCGCGTCCCAATTAAATGGACTGTTGCTAAATCATGTGAGAAAGGTCATGAATATATTTGCAAATTATCAACACAAAGAATACGGGGTGAATACTCACTAATCTGGGCGGAAGTGCCAAATTATAGGCAACGGAACTAACTCACTTTAAGGATGTCAAAAGGACCTACAATCCTGGGATAAGCTTCCCAAAACTCAACACGTCATTCATCGGAAAAATCCGTAGGAATACATGATCTCCCATTGCGAACTCAAGTCTGCGACCACCACGGTCGGCATAAAACATCTGTCTGCACTGGGCTGTTCTCATCCTGACCTGAATCAACTGGATCTTCTCTGAAGTCTCTAAACTATCTGGGGTCTAAAATCCTACTCTCGCAGAGTCAGCAAAACAGACTGGCGATCGACACGGCCTACCAAACAAAACCTAAAGGTTGCCAATTGGAATATCTCCTGATAACAGCTATCAAAGGAGAACCATAACAATGGCAAGTGACGATCCCAACTGCCAACAACAATTAGTACGTACACACAAGCATATCCTCCAGAGTATGTATAGCCCGCTCTCACAAACCATCGTACTGCGGATGGAAAAGCGGAGCTAAAGCTCAACCAGTACCCAAGGCTTCCTGAAGCTTCTTCCCAAGATGGCAAGCGAACAGGGTGCCTCCATTGGATACAACACATGAAGGAACTCCGTGCAACACACAAACTTAACGAAGAACAACTGAAAAAACTGAGCATAACCGGACAACAAACACCCAAATGGAGTTACACCCTCTCTAGACCGAGGTAGATACCACAACGAAAATTCATGAAGATCTGCTCCCATTCCCACTCCGGAACGGTTAAAGGTTGCAACTCTCCAGCCGGTCTCAGATGCTCATCCTTAGCTGACAACAAGACAGACACCTCGAGACGAAATTTGAGACTTCACACTTCATCCCTGTCCATCCGTAACTATCTCACAAGTCACGCTACAAATTGGTGGAATTTGAATGAACACAGAAAGCTGACTGATGTGCCTGCTCTAGGACTTCGCGTTTCTACCCATCAGTAACAGGTACACACAACGCGTCCCTAAACGAAGCACACCCTGGTCACAAATCAAGGACTCCGAATCTTTACCTAGCCGAGTATGCTTAAGAATATCTGACAAACGAGCATCGGCGGGCTGTGCCTCGAGAAAACGATTAAGGGAAAAAAAATGGACGGGCGTGGACATGAGCAAGTTGTCCCCTCAGTAGAGGCGAACTTAAGATGTACTCAACGATCGCACAAGAACTGTAAATCTGCAGAAGACTGTCTCAGAACTGCGCACAACTGGGACAAGCTAACCACGGGCCTACGACTTAAAGTATCAGCTACCACAATAGCCTTGCCACGGGTAACGAGGATCTCACAAACACAATCCTTCACAAGCTCCATCCAACGGCATTGTCTCAACAATCAAAACACGTTGCAGGAAGATGTACATTAAGCTCTGGTGATCCATGAAAATCTGACACGGCCCTTCACACAAGTAGTTTCCTAAATCTTTAACGCACGACCACCGCGGCCATCTCCAGATCATGAGTGGGATATCCTGCTCGTACTTCCTCCAACTGTCGGGAAGCAAAAGCGATAACTCTATAATGCCACATCAAAGAAAAATCGAGCCCCACTCGCGAAACATCACAGTTAAACAACAAAGTCTCCCAAACCAGAAAGCAAAGAAAGAACTGGTGCAGTTGTCAACCGAGTTTTCAACTGCTGAAAACTCCGCACGCATGCCTCAGTCTAGAGAAAAAGAACCTCCTTTCCAGTCAGTTCAGTCAACGGTGCAGCAATACACTAGAAATCCTGCACGAAACGGCAAAAACCTGCTAAGCCCAAAGATCTGCGGACCTCCGTCCCGTACACAAGTCTGGACCAAAGCTGTATGGCCTCGATCTTCCTTGGGACCATACGAAAAACATTTCCCGAAACAACAAGACCTAAGAGTCAACACAATCAAGCCTGAAGGAACACTCCAAGAATTTAGCAAACAGCTGGTGCTCTCCCAGTATCGGCAAAACAAATCCTCAAGTGCTGCTCATGTTCCTCATGACTCTTGGAATAGACCAGAATGTCATCAATGACACAACAATAAACTCGTCGAGGAACGGCCTGAAGAAATCTGGTTCATCATATCCACGAATGCTGCTGTAACGCTTTGAATTTCGTTTTGGTAGTTTTTCGAAAATCGGTAAAATAAGCAGTATTTTCCATAAAAAGTCAAAATAATTATTTTTCAATATAGGACTAATTATACAAATTTTAGATAAGATATTGCTAGAAATTGGTCACCAAATTGTCACTTAAAAATTTCTAGTTATTTAAAAAAAAATTCCTTAATTAATTATTTTGAATATTATTTTAAGCTTTTAAAAATACATTAAATTAGTGATAAATACAAATTTAAATGGGCAAATTACATACTTAGGAACCATTATAAACTAAAATCTAGTGTTAATAAAAATTGTATCAAGACTTTCCAAGTTTGTAGTTCTATGGTTTGAAAACGGATCAAAATTGAATTAAAATGGCTTTTTTTTTGTAAAAATGATGTCATAAGCATTAAATGAGCTTGTGAAAGACTTTTGTGTAGAATTTTCCACACATTTCCCCCACTCTTTCCCCCTCCTATGCTCTGGCTAAGCCTCAGCAGCAGGAATCCCCAACTTTCCCCTCTCTTTTTCGCTTCAAATTCCATCAAAAATCAACAAAAAATCCACCGAAATTCATAATTTTCTTCACTAATTCAAACCTAATCCTTATTCTACCTCTTCCCAAACCCAAATTGGTTTTAAACAAGGAGAAAAGAGGCAACTTTGGAGGCTAAGTGCAAGAGGTTCACAACTTGTAAGGTATAATTTTAATCTAGTTGTTAAATTGGTAGTTTAAATATGCTAATTTAGAATATTAAAGTGTTAATTTTGTTATAATTTCTTGTTTAGGAAATTCTAGAAAATTTTTGAAATGTCAATTAGGGTTTGAAGCATTGTTAATAGATTAAATTAGGTGTAGTGGTTATCTAGTGGGTTAGATTGGTGATTGATCAAAGAATATTTATAACCGCAATCAAGAACGGCGTCGCTTGGTAGCTAGCCGGTGAGTATGGGTCGGTCCATAGGGATTTTGTGTATTCTCGATTTGTTCTAACGAGTTAATTCCGATTGGTGTCGGATTGATTAAATCTAAAAACTAAGTTGATCTAAACTAAAATCTTGCTAGGGTAAGGTTTAGGTTAGGTTTGGAAAGTCAATATTCCTCACCGCTTTCTATGCCCAAATTAAGATCTATTAGGTGTTATGGTAATAATTAATAAAGTGGATTAGTACCATCGGAAAGAAACGGTGTTTCTTCCTCTTGGTTTTTTCCTTCCTTTCTTAATTCTTACCCTAACCTCCATGGAAAACACGCTCAACCGGTCCTTTATACTACGGTATCACCACTACCTCGTGGGATAGTGTACCGTAGGGAGCGGTGTGTGCATGTATGCATGGAGTCCTATAAAAACGTGTGATGGGCAAGAAAGAGGTGAGAGATCTTCATCTCTCAAACCATCCCCAAATCTAACCCTAACAAGTGAGGAGACTACTCACTCATTAGGGAATTGAAAAATATTTTCTAACTATCTAACTAGGGTAGAGAATAAAATCAAAACTAGGGCAGAAAGAAAAATTATACTGGGGCATGGAAATAAAATTTAACTACGGCAATGAAAAGAAAACTTACTCCTAATTTTTATTTGATACTCACTTCCTTCTTTACCGAAATTTACAGATCTGAATTTAGATAGATGAAATGAGGCACAAGAAGAGACATACCTCCAAAAGAGGTATAGGGTTTCTATTTATAGATCATAGAAACCCTAGGATTACAATCGATTCACGTCTGCAATTACAAGTTTACTCCCTAAGAAAAGAACTAGTCAATGCACGCCAGCCGCTTCAAAATTTCTGCGTCGACACAGGCTTCACATGGCCGCGGATCCGCGGCCAAAGCCCATGTTCGGCCCCGGATCCGCGGCCAAAAAGAATGCTTATGGGCTCAATTTTCTAGGTATTCTTCTGTTGCATTTTTAATTCTATTTTCTTCAGTTGTTTTCTCGGATTGGCTTCTAGATTTCTTCAGATTTCCACAGTGAATATAGTCGTGGACTTTTACCGCTTGCTTCGTGACGAAGTCTCGAACCTTGCACTGCCTTTGTTCTATGTGAAATCGTCCATTGATCTTCGTTTAGTCTTCAAACTATAGGCTTGATCAAGATTCTTCCATTTGTTGGTCGCAGTCTTACTTTTGTATCGTCCTTTATCTTTTCACTATTTTTGTTCCGAGAACCTGTAACCTGCAACTATATAGCAGACATGGATCAAACGCACCTGTTTATTTGTAACATGAATAAGAATGGGGAATAAAATAATGCAAAATTATGGTATGAACAAATACCCCCAAAACTTAACTTTTCCTCGTCCTCGAGCAAACCTAGTTTTTATTCTCGAAAAAGACCCAGCCTCACTTTCGCAGGGAAACGCGATTGCACTGAGCTCGTGCAACAAGCCGTTAAACCTCTAGGTGTCCCTAATAGGAGGAGTGTTCTCTCCTGAGGGTTTTCAGCGGATACTACCCATAAAATCCTATCAATTAGGCCCATTGACTTTTATTTTCAATTAGGTTTTCTAACAAGAACTCTATTATCTTCGACCTAGAAATTATCCACCCGTATTCTTCACGCTTCCTTATTATTTAACTTAAAATTATATATGTTCTGTAGACTTACTTAGCTTTTAGCATCTTTTAAGATTTCCTTCTAGGGTTTTATCTCAACTTAGGAATTTTTATCATCTCTATTAAATATATAAGTCATATTCTTCATTCCTATCTCTTATCTAAACCCCAATCACATACCCCTACGTGTGTGTATAGATCACCCCTACACTTGGAAATTCAAATCAAGCTATCATACTCTTGTCCGTCGTCCAAAGCACTTCTTAAATGGTGAATTTTTAGATAATTTTTGCTTACACGTCCTTCATGCGACCGTTAATACTTCTTGAGGTGCCAACAACCGATTACAAAATGTGTTTGCACATTAAAGCGTACTTCCTAGTCTTGTAACACCTAAGACTTTTAGAAGTGACTCCCAAACCAGTTGGTCTAAGGCACTAGGTGATGAAGCACCCGCGCTAAATATTTTTTCTATTTTTTTTAGCCTTAAGTAATTACAAAAACCAGTGTTCATTTTTATTTTCTTTATTCATACTTGTATTTTATTTTATTTTTTCTTCGTACTAAGGACTTTAGACAAGAGCATTTCAAGGTCTCTCCTACTATTCCAAGTTTCAAGGTTCCTGTTTATGCAATTTGTAGAGTATATATTTTCAGAATTTAGACTTGAGCTTAGGAATTATTTTTCAAACTTATACTTTAATAAAGATATCAATACTTTTCCTTTATTTTGACTTAGCCTAAGAAGTGAACTCCAAATTTGCCTATTTCTAAATAAACTACAAATACATATACTTTCTACCGTTAAATTTTAAGAAAGGTTATTTTTTGGGTTTTTAATTTACTGAGTATAAGATCTAGATGTTCCTAGCTAGTTAACCGTCTTGTTAAACTTAAGTCAATTATGGCCAAAATTGAATACATTAATTTTTATAATTTTTTAAAATTTTTAATTTTTATGGGTTTTAAAATAAGTATGCAAATGCAAAAATATACACATGAATGCGAAGGAAGAAAGCTTACCGAGCATACCCCCAAACTTAAACTTGGCAGTGTCCTCACTGTCAGGCTACACCAAGAGGGTCAAAATTGTCGGCACTCCCATGTTTATTTATTTATAAATTTTTTTTATTTTTTATTGTTGAAAGAAAAAACAAAAAATATATATATATACAACAAGGTTCCCCCCAAATTTAAGTGAAACAGTGTTTCCACTGTTTTAAGCGTTAAAGTTCAGAGTTAGGGAGGAGAAAAATCAAACTATACAAGACCTTACACAAACCAAAGGTTAGCACCAACCATTCAAAACTTTTTTCGTGATAATGGTAGGGTTAGTGGAAGAATGGAGTGTAGAGAAAGGATTTGAGAAACACACGAGACCATATGGGAAGAAGAGTGGAATATGGTCTCGGTATATTCGGAGAAGAATGGCGAAAGAGAGAAATAAGTGCAGTACGAACTTGAGGGTGTAAATCGAGTGAATAAATTAGCGCAAAATGTGTTGACCGATGTGTTATAAGCGATTGTGCTAATTTATCAACCCGTCGAGAAATAGGGTCAAATCCCTCAAGATTCGCAAGAAAACATGGGTACGTTGAACTTGGTAAACCATCCATTGAAAATGGAAACACGACGGATTCTTGCGTGGTCGAATCGATAGGAAGGACGAAAGGGGGTGATTTAGGGATAGTCTTATTCTCACCTAAGTAATCTGTCTCGAACTTGAAGGATTCCATCAATGGTTCGTAATGACTATAAGCAACCGAGTCTAATGGTTCAACTAACTCATCTGAAAATTCAATGGACTCAAACTCAGGCGGTGAGTCTTCAAAATCGTCCGAAAAAGTGAAACACTCGTAATCGTTATCAGCTGTGAGAACTGTGTTAGATTCAAAGAGGAACGCACTAGTGGAGTCAAAACTGCTATGATCGAACAGAAATTTTTCAAGCTCACTGTCCTCCTGCGTGATCTTTTGCGTGGTCGGAACGATGGAAATGAGGGAGGGTGATTTAGGAAGTATAACAATTAAAGGTTCAGGAGGATGAACTGGAAAATCCGACACATCAAACAAAAATGGTTCATTCTCAATACTATCCTCAATACTCTGCTCAATACTCTCCTCATAATTCTCCTCAAAAGTTATCTCATCCATGCAATTATCATGAAAATCAACGCGTATGAGGTTCGGGAGAAATATTTAATAACTCGGGATGATGAAATGGAGATAAAATTTCAGTCAAATCTACGAGTTCATCATCCAAAATATTCCCGGCGTCAATATTCTTAATCAATTGAAAATCAATTTTTTCAGACACCTCATCAAAAGCATGGATATCAATCAATTTAGGTTCTAGACTGGAGGTGTAGAAGTCAAAAGGATTGGTGATGGTTTCACTCAAAAAGGGCTCTTCACAATCAGGTAAATCAAACACTACAAAGTCGCACAACTCATTTTTATTTTCAACTGGTGAATCATTTGGGACACTTGTTTGAAAATTAGAGTTGTGGGATTCAATTGGGGATGGGTAGGTTTGATTTGGAAGTGTGTACAGCTCACTCTCACCACTCAAATTCTCACTCTGTCCAACCACATCATCATACATTGAAAAATTTGGAGCTACTTGGAAACTAGCTACCGGTTCACTAGCTTGTCTTGATGAATTAAGGGCGGCAATGGACACATCCAAATTCCTCATCTATTGGTTTGTCGCTACAATATAAGCTTCCAACGACTGTTCTAGACTAGACATGGGTTGTGAAGGGGTTTCAGTAAAAGATTCAAAGTTGTTTGGATACGTGAAACTGCTAAATGGTTGTGTAGAAGCAATGTCTAGTGAAGGTGCGGAAGTCGGGTAGGACTGGTAGGAATTGAATGGTTGGACAGAAGTAGGATCAACATTTGGATAAAAGGGTGAATGTACTTGTTGATCCCAAGAACTAGAAGTGTTGAAAGGAGTGAAAGATCGGTTACGAGATTGTTCAATATGTTCAGCAATAGACATGCCTTTCGGAGTTACAACAGAACTTGAAAAAGTAGTATCAACGTACGAAGGTGGTAAAGGTTGAAATGGTTGATACAAAATGGATTGCAGAGTCGAACTGTTTCGCCTAGATGCTTCTATTCGATCTTTCAAATAAATTTTGGGCATGGAGGGGTCGTCCGTAATTCGACCAAAACAATTCGCGTAAGAAACAATGTTTAGATGAGGGTACCAAAGTTTGGCAAGAGTTTTGGGAGGTGGGGTACCCATGATGTAAGAAAGGAGAAGAAAAAGAATGTGCGGTGCACGGATTTCTTAGCGACAAATTGCATGTTTTTGTAAAAAAATTTCCTTTTTTTTTCTTTTTGTGTCTTTTTTTTATATGTGGAGCTTTTTGCAAAAAAGATTTTCGATAAAAGGCTTAAACACATGTTCAATCAACCAAAAATGCACAATCAGGCCTAGATTTAGGGTCACCTAGGTCAGCTAGACAGCTCCTAATTGTTCCAAAGGGCGAGAAGTAGGACCTCAAACCGCCTCTTCACCGCCAATTGTGGCCAGGTAAGCACAAGTAGAGAAAGGAGGGATCCGCTCACGAATCACAGTGAGACGGGCCTTTTAAAGTTACCTTTCACTACCTGTCTAGCCTAGGCACCACAAAGTCAGGTTTGGATCAACGGTAGATGCCTACAATTAGTCCTCTGTCCTATTGAGCGCGAAGTCCTTAGGGCTGAGTCTAATCTTTTTTTTAATTAATTGATGGTCAGTGCAATATGCCTTATGTGATTTCTGGGGTCCTGCGAAGGGTGATGAAATCCCTACCCAATCCGAATTGGTGTTCAAGCACCTTAAAGTCAATTTAAAGAATGCAAAGCAGTAAACACAATCACTTGCAAACAATCTTATTTTTTAGCACGGTGCAAAGAATCCTGCTCAAGATCAAGTTATTGGAGAAGGGGAGAAGATTTTGCACAAAGAATCCTGCAGGAAAATATTTCAGAGGATATCAGGGGATCCAGAGGAAGAAAATATGCTTACATAGATTTTTTTCAAATGATGACATCACCAATAAGCGGCGGAAGCGCGGTCAATGAGGTCCATGCGCGGCGGTTCTGCGGTCAAACGGTTGACTCGGTCCTCCAAATTTCTTCTGTTGTCTGTTACGGTCCTCCTCTGTTTGTTCCGATTTGCTGTTTGCTGTTTTGATCTCTGGATTTTTCCAGATCTGAATTCGTTCGTCGGTCCTGCAAAATTTAAACGAAAATACCCTTCACAAAATAACAAGATGATAAATTTTTTATATTTTTTATTTTTTCTGTTTTTATAATTTTTCAATTTTTTTATTAACCCGAAATCACAGAAAGAGAATAACAACGCCATCCCCGGCAACGTCGCCATTTGATTTGATCAAAGAATATTTATAACCGCAATCAAGAACGGCGTCGCTTGGTAGCTAGCCGATGAGTACGGGTCGGTCCACAGGGATTTTGTGTATTCTCGATTTGTTCTAACGAGTTAATTCCGATTGGTGTCGGATTAATTAATCTAAAAACTACGTTGATCTAAACTAAAATCTTTCTACGGTTAGGTTTAGGTTAGGTTTGGAAAGTCATTATTCCTCACCGCTTTCTATGCCCAAATTAAGATCTATTAGGTGTTATGGTAATAATTAATAAAGTGGATTAGTACCATCGGGAAGAAACGGTGTTTCTTCCTCTAGGTTCTTGTCCTACCTTTCTTAATTCTTACCCTAACCTCCATGGAAAACACGCTCAACCGGTCCTTTATACCACCGCTACCTCATGGGATAGGGTGCCGTAGGGAGCGGTGTGTGCATGTATGCATGGAGTCCTACAAAAACGTGTTATGGGCAAGAAAGGGGTGAGAGATCTTCATCTCTCAAACCTTCCCCAAATATAACCCTAACAAATGAGGAGACTACTCACTCATTAGGGAATTGAAAAACATTTTCTAACTATCTAACTAGGGCAGAGAGTAAAATCTAAACTAGGGCAGAAAGGAAAATTATACTAGGGCATGGAAATAAAATTTAACTAGGGCAATGAAAAGAAAACATACTCCTAATTTTTATTTGATGATCTTTTCCTTATTTACAGAAATTTACAGATCTGAATTTAGATAGATGAAATGAGGCACAAGAAGAGACACACCTCCAAAAGAGGTATAAGGTTTTTATTTATAGATCATAGAAACCCTAGGGTTATAATCGATTCACGTCTGCAATTACAAGTTTACCCCCTAAGAAAAGAACTAGTTAATGCACGCCAGCCGCCTCAAAATTTCTGCACCGACACGGGCTTCACATGGCCGTGGATCCACGACCAAAAAGTGGGCTTATGGGCTCAATTTTCTAGGTTTTCTTCTGTTGCATTTTTACTTCTATTTTCTTCAGTTATTTTCTCGGATTGGCTTCTAGATTTCTTCCAGATTTCCACAGTGAATATAGTCGTGGACTTTTACCGCTTGCTTCGTGACGAAGTCTTGAACCTTGCACTGCCTTTGTTCTTTGTGAAATCGTCCATTGATCTTCGTTTAGTCTTCAAACTGTGGGCTTGATCAAGATTATTCCATTTGTTGATTGTAGTCTCACTTTTGTATCGTCTTTTATCTTTTTCACTGTTTTTTGTTCAGAGAACCTGTAACCTGTAACTATGTAGCAGACATGGATCAAACGCACCTGTTTATTTGTAAAATGAATAAGAACGGGGAATAAAATAATGCAAAATTATGGTATGAACAATTGGATGTTTGTGCGATGTTGTAAACGCTATATCGTTAAACCGCGATGTTTGCATCGAAATTTAGTTGTTAATGCTTACTAGGTTTTTCATAAAATTAGGAGGTGATTTAATTGCGATATATTGATGATATTTATAGCATCTCCTATGACTTTTAGGGTGTGCGAATGCGTAATTTGGTTTAGTCGGGTTTTAGTTTTGACGGTTACCCCGAAACGACGATTTTAGTTAAGCTTTTAGTGGTTTTCGTGTGTGTTCCGCGCGTTTAGTGCACGTGGTGCCTAACTTGTCAGTGTTGATTCGTTTATTTTGTGACTTGCGTCGTTTCTTGATGTGTAATCTTAAGTTTGTGTTATGCAATTTTAAGATCGGTTGCGGAAATATCGGACGCGGCGCGCAATGGCAAAGCGGTGGTTGGATCAGATTAGCAAGGCGCCCGGGTGAGTAGATGTATACATCTATGGGGAAATCGTCTAGATGGCACGAGGCACCACATAGTTAGGATCACTTTATTATTTGCAAACTATACGCATAGTTATTTAGTTAACCATCTCATTCATATGCATAGCTTTTTGGTTATTTATATATACACATGTGTGATATTGCCCCATAGGACACTTACACCATTACCATTCGCTCATGTTGCACGCGCACTATTCATGTGAACACACACGCCTTGGTAATTAGCATGTCACGAGCACTTTAGAACCTGCTTAGTTTAGTATCAACACTTGCATCATACGTGATACATTGAATTGCATAGCATGTATATACCTCACTTCATCATCATACTTATATAGATTCCTAGCCACAAATCATATTGCATACCTTTGACATCATAAGTATTTATCATATACAACATGTTGGGTATTATGATTTTTTATCAGTCGAAAATATTGCATTTTTAACACATCAATTTCCCTACATTTGTAATCATCTAAAGGTGTTCGGTATGAATAAAGCACATATTAGCAAATTGTCTGTAAAATACAAAATAACATGTGTTTTATATTATAACCGGCATTTTGAGGGAAATTGAGTGTTTTTTATTGCACGCACGATCTTTGTATATCGCAACACTTGTCTCGAGATTGTGTGCAAAAAATTCCAGGTAAAAGAGCCGAAACTGTTAAAAGTGCTGATAAAAATGCGCCGATAAAAATGCGCCAAGTCAAAAACTTGTGATCTGGCAGTAAGCAAAAAAGTATAAAAATATTCCAGACATCATAAAAGTGCCACAAAGTCAGCACCAAATCACCATGGAAATTTCATGCAGCAAGCTTCCTAAACGGCCGCGGATCCGCAGCCGAATGGGCCGATCCGCCGCGGATCCGTGGCACTTTGGACACGTCATCGCAGCAAATTCCTCCACATGGCTTCTGGAAACGGCAATGCTTCCAGAAGACTCCCAAAGTCCACGTGGCTTCATCCAGAAGGCTCGGCCTAACAACCTTACCCTAGAATATTCCTCATTCTAGAATATTCCCTCCAAAAAACTTCTTCTAGAAGCCTCTCTCTAACAACCTATCCTTGGAGGGAAAATTCAAATGAGAGATTATAAAATAAGATCTAGATCTAGGGTTTGGGATTGTTGATTTTGGAGGGAAAAGTTGTTGAAAACATTTGAGTGGAAAAATTATAGATCCAAATCAAAATTCAAATCAAATTGAATGACACAATTTGATCGAAATCAAGATCTATCGAGTGCCAATTCAAGCAAGAAGTAATCAAGCCTTTTTGGAGCGACGCCGATCTTCAACCGAGCAAGTGATCCAAGACGATCTGCGACTCACGGAGACGATGCGAAGCTAATTCGACGATCAAGTTCTCTCCTCAATTCTTGTAGTCTTGAGCGAATTGTAAGGAAATTGTTGAATAATAAAAGGTGAAATTTCTTTATCTTGCTTATCCTTATATTTGAGCATTATAATGAGATCTCAATTCTTGATTGTTTTCTTTGTTATGATGTTTGAGTAAAAACTCCGCTCGTGGAGGAATCGAGAGAATCGATAGATAATGATGATTAAATTCTTGAACTATTCTTAAGTCTTATGAGTTTTGTAAACTTTAGAAAATTGAATCATCGACAACCTAGTTTTGAGCGAGATGCTTTATTGAATGTTTTTGCTCTTAATTAGAGATCAACGATCGATAATTGAATTTCCTAGAGGCTAGAATTTGAATGGTAATCAACGAAAGGACAAGGGATAGAAGGACAAAACCTAGTTTTTTAAATAGATCCCTAATCCTCGTTGATCGTCATCGATTTAGCAACAAATCATCAATGGATAAGAATACGTAATCACAAGTATTCATCATCACTATCGATTGGATCGATTCCTACGAGCTTCATTACAAATCTTGATAGTTCATTAGATTTGGACAACTTCTAGAATTTTATTGATTCTTGATCTTTAGATCTAGTCTTTACTATTCTTGAAACTTAATTTCAAAATTCTTGAATCAATTTTCTTGCAATTTTTCTTTTATCTCTTCATTTCGACTCATCTAAAATGAAAGCGAGCAAAACACACATCTTAGTGGACGATCCGTATTCATTAACACGCTACTTCGACACCATTAATTGATTGCGGTATAAATTTCTTTGGTTTTTATTTCTATACATTTTTTACCTACAAACCGAGAATCATTCAATCAAATGGCACAGTTGCCGGGGATGTGTGCTATTTTTTCGTTTTTGTTATTTGAGTTGAAAAATTTATTATTCCATCAGTTTTTTAGATCAAAATTTGTAACAAGCGCTTAACAATTTATTGTGATTTGTTGCGAGGAAATCTAGAATCTATGGAGCAAGAGGAAAAATTTTCTGAATATTCCAAAGAGTTCAGTGAGTGAACAGAAGAAATTGCACAAAATTTTGTGCAGTGATATTTTCTTTGTGCGGCGGAACTGAGGCGATAGTGTTCTTCCTACGGCGGATCCGCGGCAAGGAAGCAGCTTCACTGCACCAAAATTCTCTGGTATACTTCCGACTTTCTTAACTCCTCCCTGCCCTGTCCATTAACCAATTCCTGCAGCTTTCTTTGCAAAAATTCGCAGTGCCGCAAAAAGAAAAAAAAATTGTTGCGTGATTTGATCATTGGTTTTGTGCATATTTTAATACGGAAATTAAGGGGCAAAGACCAAATTCAGATTAGGTGGGGAGTTCATTACCCTTCCTAAGCCCCGGAAATCACAAACTTGCATCCACATCACCCTCATTAACTAAAAAATATCTAGACAAGACTCTAAGGACCGTCGCGCTCATTATGGACAGAAGAAGGTCGTGGGTAATCTATTGCTTATCCGCGTTTCTTTTGTGGTGTCTAGGCAAGTGTGTCTAAGGAAAGTGGTTACTTAGTTAGGCCCACTACTTACGTAGTGGAGAACCTCCCACTTACCTGGCACTTACCTGGCCACAGAAGGGGCAAAGAGGTAGTAGAGGATTTATCTTGCGATTTGTCTTCTACAAGTCTAAGAGCGGTCTAGAGACTTGACCTAGGTGACCATTAGATATAGGGTTGCTTGTGCATGTTTGTGTGAATTCTCAAAAATCCGTCCTTTTTCAAAACAAACCAATTATTTTTTCTCCCCCCTTTTTTACCCTTTTTACCTTTTTCACCCTCTTCACTTCTTATAATGGGTGATCCGAACAGAAAAACTCTTGCCGAGCTTTGTTATCCACAACCAGATATTGCTTGTTTTCGTAATCCCTTCGGTAGACCATCCGGCTCTTCCATGTCCTTAAGAGATCGGATAGAACAAGCGGGTAGAAATAGTTGGCCACCTCAGTCTAGATCCTATCAACCATATCCTAATCCTACATCCATTTCAGTTGATACTCCGAGTGAGGTAGCCCCTAGACGAATGTTCATTGCTGAGCATATAGCTAGGGATAGAGGCCAAAGTTTCAACCCGGTCCAATATCAACCATCACCTCCACTTTCCAAAGAAGAATTTCATAATCGGTTTATGGCATGTATGATGTCCAAAAACAAACTGACGAACCAATATCAAAATTCTTCTTATCACAATGTTGACCCTACTCCTGCCCAATTTTCACAACTATTCTGTTCCTATCAATCAAATCCGACTTTTCCACCTTCTCTAAATGGTCCTTCTAATCATCCATTTGGGAGTTTTAACTGTCCACCAGAATTTCAATCTTATACTAGAACTCCTTATCGACCCAAGTCTAGTCTTGAGCGGACATTAGAAGAAGGTTTAGTGATGTTTAACCGCATTAGAGAGGAATGGAAGGGAACCATGGCTAAATATGAACAATCAGCCCAAAAATTTTCAGTATATAATTCAGGCATAGGACAAAATAAGAATTTGGCTAGTGAGAGAGAGCTGTGCACCTTTCCTAATCAAACATTCCCTTTCCAAACTGAAATCCACAACTCCAGTTTCACAGAATCATCGAGTGCACCAAAGGATTCACCAATTGACGATAGAATGTATGAGAAGTTGTTTAATAATGCAACGTTTGATTTACCCGACTGTGAAGGGTCCATTTCAAGTGAAACCATGCCAAATCCTTGTGATCTCTACACCTCCACTCTTGAACCAAAATTGATTGAAAACCATTCTTTGAATCAGATGTTTAAGAATGTTAGCCTTCACTTGAATGAGGTGATTGACGTTGGGGATATATTGATTGATGAACCCGAAATTTTTGATGATTTTGTCCCACCAATTCATCAGATCCTTTCACTTCCTTGTGGTCATCATCTTGAGCCTTTAATTCTTCCCGAACCCCAAATACGTGTTGAAGTTGATGATAATCGTATGACCGAAGATCAGATCAAAATTCAGCTTTCATCTCCCACATCTGGTTTAGTGACACTCGACACATCAATAGGTTTACACATTTCATCTTCTATTCTTTATGGTTCTTCTTCTGTTCCAGTAATGATATTGTGTGTTGATGAATCACAATCCGTTAATTCAAGTTAGACAATCCCAGAAAGCCAAGTTGATTTGGATAATTTTGAAAATGAGATAGATGAGTTTTTTGAGTCTTCTACCTCCATGTATTTTGACAAATCAGGTAGGATAAAATCTGGCACAAAACTTTTTGACAGCAAAATGTCCGATTATACCATTGATAAAAGTTTTGAAGAACTTTTTGCTGACGAACTTGAATTTCTAAACAATACGGATTTTGTGATTAATTAACCTCTACCTATAGAAGTTGAACCGCCACCATTCCTTCTTCCTAATCATTCACATTCATCATCATTCTTTCTTTTCTCTAATTTAAAATTCAAACCCTTTTCCAGACCACGTCTTATCCCTTCCCCACCTTTTCCTGACTCGATACAACACATTCTTCCACCGACCTCTACGCTACACAGATAAATCTTTGAATGGTTGGTATTAACTTTTGGTCTTTGTAAAGTCTTACTTTGACCAAATGACTCACCCCCTCTTAAAATACTTCATAATGTCTAACTCATGTTTGAGGGGGGGGTGTATTTTTGGCTCTTGAAAATAACTGTTGTCCTCAATATTGTGAGCCAAAATTAAGTTTGGGGGAGCATTTTCACTTTAATATATTTTGCCCCCGTTAATAAATGTCCTCCCAAGCTTACAGGTTTTTGAGGTTTAGCAGATAGCAACAGCGAGGACACTGTTGAAAACAAGTTTGGGGGAGGTTTTTGCTTATTTACGTATCACTTTGCATCATATTTTGCATAAGCACAAAACATATAATTTAAAACATATAAAACATATAAAAATTTAAAATTTTTCAAAAAAAACAAATAAATTTTTTTTGTACATAAATAAGATAATAAAAAATTAGAAAGTGAAAAAATTACATCCAAAAGATTAGAAAAATTTAAAAAAACCTAGAAAAATAGAAGTTTTCTTAAACGAAACTAGTAATAAGTAGTTATGAGCCCTTGTCCCAAGGGTTAGGAAGTCACTAATCTGAGGATAAAAATAAGTCTGAAAATAGTTCCTATTCTGAAAGCCAAACATTTGAACGTTGATACCATACTATTCGCACTTACACACGTCTTGAAACTCGGGATAGTAGAGGATACCTTGAAATGCTCTTGTCTAAAAGCCGAAAGTATGAAGGAAATAAAAAATAAAATGGTGAAGAAAAATGATCACTGTTTTTGTTATCGCCAAGGCAGCAATACAAAAATATAGCGAGGGTGCTTCATCACCTAGTGCCTTAGACCAACTGGTCTGGGAGTCACTGCTAAGCCTTAGATGGTGCAAGTCGAAGAAAGTACTCAAACACCGTATCAGCAAGCACATGAGTAATCGGTCGGTTAGTACCTCAAGAAGTATTAACGGTCGCATGAAAAATGTGTGAGCAAATCCATCTAAATATTCATCAATTAAAAAGTACTGAGGCAGATGGACAAGAGTATGATAGCTTGAATTGAATTCTTCGGGTCTAGGGATGTTCTTTACACACACGTAGGGTTATATGATTGATGTTTGGAAGATAGGTAGGAACGAAGAATAAATTCGATGTTTTTGTTGGATATAATGCCCTCTAAGTCAATTATTGGATCGCCGATACATGATTGCAATGATTGAGGTAGGCCTATGCCGATAAGAAAGTTTTGCTCGAGATGATAGTATGCTATCTGGTTTGTCTTTATCATCGTTTACATGCTTCAGTTCTCTATTGCATGTTGATAGAGCCCATAGGATTCTTGCTTGACTGCCAGCGGTATGATGGCGATCATATACGTGGGAGCTGGGGTCTGTAAGCACATCCTTAAAGTGTCCCTGGTCGTGGGAGTTTCGAGACAGGGCATCGATACTCCAGAGTAGACTAGTGTATACAGTCGAGAGCCCGACGAGGGGCGGTGACTGGTCTCACAAGCCATTGGTGTCAGTTGGTTCACCTAAGATGTATACAGGTGCTCATTGAGTACACCGGACAGGACTCGCCGGGAACATGCTAGTTGGTATTATATATATCGTCAGATAGCAGTTCCCTGGTGACATGTGTACAGGTTAGTTTGTCGACCTGAGATCGTCATTTGTCTCGTGTGAGTTCCTACTGTGCTTTGATTTCTACCCTACCACGCTCAAAGGAGACTTGCAAACAGGTATTTTTTGGGTACAGTCCCGAGCCACATGGAGGCAGAGAGAGGATCGTCGGGGATTCCTCTCTTCCGGTATTGGGGGTTGATATCGCACAGTGCACGGGTGGCCATCACTTGAAATTCTAGGCCGAGGTAGTGGAGAATTACTGATTTGGATCAGTAGTTTCTCAGGTGGTGATGGGCTTCATGCAGTCACGATTTATCGCGTTATTAGGGGTCTGACTTTATCGAACCCCTAAACTCGATGTGCGATACTCTTTAGACGAATGGACCGGACTGCACGGATATTGTCACTGTCAGGCTCAGTAGGGTTTATGGATGAGTTCACTCGTCAGCTTCCCTTCCAATCAATACATAGGCAACCGTTACGTATATCTCGTTCCTCTGACATGCTAGTGGTTATACCCAGTGCCAGTGTGTTGATGAGTCATTAGAGTCCCCCACAGACAGTTTCCCAAGTTCGGGCGAAACGTTGTAGAGGCCGTATGGTTTTATGGCAGGGTTCGGAAAATGCACGTGCGTTTTCGCACGTGTCATTTTTCGGGCAGATAATGCTGGTAGGATTTGGTTTAAGCCGGTTCCCAGTATTATACTGTGTAAATATAATATCTTTGTCTCAGCTGCATTTGTATTCGGTCGTAATACAAATACGGGTATGTTTATACTGATACGGGGTTATCCTGAAATTCGTTTCAGAATCACTTTTGGAAGTTGCTAGTTTCCAGTTTTCTATCAGCCGTATTTAACAGTCGGTTAAATGCGGATTTATCTTTTCTTCTTGGGTGAGTCATGAGGGTAAGTCATTCTTCTAAAAGGTTCTAGAAGTGATGATAAGGCTAGTGAGTCATTAGTGCTTTAAATGTTCATTTAATGTTTTAGATGACAAGGTTAGTGATTCATTGTTTCATTAAATGCGTTCATACGAGGTGTTATGTGATTCATTCTCTTCATTAATGTTATGGTCACTCTCTTGCTCCTACACTCACTCTCTCCTCTCTATATATTGGCCGGCCATTATGATGGAGGGGATATGGTTGTTCATTTGAGAAAAGAAATAGTTTATAGTGTATGGAAATTTCATAGCTCTTTTCATTTCCATCACAGTTCCAAAAGGGCAACTTCATTAACCGTTCGTCCGTGACTTTGGACGTGACGAGACAAAATGTTCTACTCATTCTCTACATCATCTTGGTCATCTCTTTTATCAAACTTGACGACTGAGTTGCCTTGGTTCAAAGGCGGGAGCCCGTTTAAAGATCCGTCGACGTGGTGCCACCTGAACGAGAAGACTGGAGATTCAGGAGATCGGAGCAGCCACAAAAAAGCGTGGGATGATGGTTGAAGACCGAAGGACTCGGATCATTCGGTATAACATTTCTACCCACTTTGTAATTTGTCAGTTTAGCTTTAATGGCAGATCCGGGTTATAGTACGCGATAGCGCCAGTTGTAAAAGTTTTTTGTTCCGTATTTGGCATCTGTTAGACGACCAGGGCGCTACCGTGGACTTACAATGGTATCAGAGCCTCACTATTAAGCTTTACTAACTTGTGCTAACACGTTTAAAACATCGATCCAACGGATTTTCGAAAACTACAATTTTTCTGTACAAAGTTTCTGTCGATTTTAAATCTGGTCTAAAAATTATTTTGAGTATCACAGAAAATTGTGCTGGCTTTTCTAAGCAAACTGGTGAAATTTGGTCACGTGATCCTACAGAACGGCCGCGGATCCGCGGCCCAAACCAGGGTTTGGCCGCGGATCCGCCACGCTTTTGTGGGAACAGTGAGCCAAATTTCTACATTATGTTCTACATGGCAAATTGCGGCTTTTGGAATATTTCTTTTGGACCCATATTTTGTTACTATACAGCAAATGTACGTGGGGCCCACTTCGGGATGTTTTGTCGATCGAAATTTTAAACTTGTTAGTATGCAGTATTTACATTATATCTCCGACCGGGAATGTCATTTGAGCGTTAAATTGCGTCTAATTGCTATAGTCCTTTTAGACGGATTTGCGAACGTGACATTCGCGTTGATGTTCTGTGTTGTGCTGTGATGTTGCGGATATGTCGTGGTGGATAGCAGTGTGCAATGGTAGTGCTTTTTGAATTTATTTGTACATTTGATAATGCGGGGCAAGCGTCCAATATGTGGACTGCCGTCACTGCCTGTTTGTATAATATTCTTTCAGGGCACGATCGGGTTGAGGTCGATGTACCTGTTGTACATTTTCTTATTTCTGTACTAGGTTTACCCCACGACGGAGTGCACGGACAGCCGGGTTCTGGAGGGCAACGGGTCCGTATCTCATGGCTTTGAGAGGCAGAGGGGCCTCACTCTAGAATTGGCAGACTATTCGCCGCACTCGTAAGGGGTACAGGTTGACCCAAGGAGGGATGCTCAAGTTACCGGATTCCGTGAAGTGCCGGGTGGTCCATTCATTTTGTATGGAGCTGGCTCGCTTCAGGTTTTGGCGGGTAACTTGCCGCACCCGTAGGGGTCTAGGTTTCATTGCACAGGCTATCCATACGACCAGGGGAACGTCGGGTTTCAGTAGCAGCTCTGTGAAACCCGGGGATCCCAGATTATCAGTATTGTTCTGTGATGCTTATTACTTTTCTGTAATGTTGCGTATAATCATGCCTGGAGCGATTATTGTATATTGGTATATATACTATTAGATATTGTATATGTTTTACACCCGAGCTAGTCCTGTCCCCGCTCTGTCGTTAGTTAAGTAGCCTAACGGGTGATGACAGGACCCAGTGGCGAATGCGGATGGCATATACGTACATTATATTTTCGTTCTTTTCTGGTATGATTGATTGATGGGACTGCATTGATTCTTATCAATGCAAGGATAAAACAAACCTATATTTGATGTTGCTGGAACAAATTTTAAAAGGTGTTATTACAAAGATATTTCCTTTTGTTATGCATAGCGGTATTCAGTTGGAATATCCTGCACCTCATTCGATGAGGCAAGGGCCGAGATCCCTTCACCGGGAGTGACCCCTTGGGCAAAAGTTTACGTCAAGGTAATAACTTCAATATAGTCGATTACAAGTTGCTTTACATCACGGTATTCAGTTAGAATATCCTGCACCTCATTCCACGAGGAAAGAGCCGAGATCCCTTCACCGGGAGTGACCTCTTTAGCAAAAGGTTTTCGCCACTATATTTTTATAAAAAGCTATCAGGTTCCTTCAACGAGATCAAGTTCATTACGTTAAAGGTTTTTTTTACTAAAAACCAGCCGTAGCCCTCCATCATTTCTTTTGAGTATTCAGTAGTATTTTAGCTATGTATTTTGACCTTCACCAAGGCATAGTGTTTGGTAGCTGTTGGGTATTCATTTGTTGCATAGATAGATGAGATGGTTTGGGACAGTCATTCTGCCATTTTAGCCATCGTCAAGGGCATGTGCGGGTGGGTTCAAATTGACCTGGATAGTGACGGGTAGAACTTGGCATGTGACTTATGACATTTTGACCTTCGCCAAGGTCATAAGAGCATGGGGCAAAAATTATATCGGGAGTTTCTAAAGAAAATGAAACTTGCCAAGTATGTGCATACCTTCTGGAGTATGATAACGTGAGTGGATTCCGTCACGTTATCATGCGATGAGAGTTAGATCTCGATTCTCACTGATGAGTTGGTTTACTCTTCGGGTGATCCCGACTAATTCTTCTTTCAGGTTTGGAGGAGAATTTGAGATTACAGTGGGAGGTTTCCTGATTAGATAAAGTGATAACCATTCTGATCTAGGTTAGAGTGCACGCAGAGTGTTTCTTTTCTCTCTCTCTTTGGCAACGACCTTTGACCGACCCTAGACTATGACTCAGTGACCAAGTTGACCGAACCTTCTTAAAATACTGGCTTTTGAATTGTCTTAGTTACAAAAGTCATTGCCGCTCCTTCTTTTACCCTTTAGATATCTCAGAACACCCCGTATTACTACGGAAATCCACTTCCATTTGATAGATCCATGGTATGGTTATATACGAACTCGAAGGGACTTCTTCGAGGATGGATCCAGGTTCAGGAGAAATAGAATTGGTTTATTTAGTTGACTTTTATTATCACCTTCTCTCAGGTTGCGAGTGTAGGGTGTTTTTCGTCACCCCATTGAGATGGGAATATGCGCACGCTTGTCAGGCGTACTACAGATTACCCCTGCCTAGGGTAAGCCGGGATTTAATAATTGTAGGGATCCGAATCTCCGGCAACCGCGGACTAAGCTGTCGTTAATTACCCCTCGCCTTTGGGGCGAGGGAACCTCCGATTAACGGGTTAAACCGGTCATGCGAACTCAATGTGCGGTGTGCGTGTGTTTTGTTTTAAAAGGGGGTTTTGGATATATCGGGAGCCACGCGGAGTTTTTATGGGGGTCCCGTTAACCGGATAGCGGGCTGGGGGTCAAGGGGGCTAGCAGCCCCCTTGCAGGGTTCGGGGCAGCGCCCCGGCCCAAAATTTTTTTTGAGGGGGACAGTGTCGTGGAGTATGTGTATGTGTACATATGTATACACATGTATATATAAATAAAGGGGGGAAAAGACATCAAAAGGATGCGTGGGGCCAGCGCTTGGAGCGCAGTGCGCTTGGGTGCAAGCACGCCACGTGTCGGCACTTGGGCGCTTTACGCTCGGACGCTGTGCGCTTGGGCGCAAGTGCTCTACGTGTCGGCACGTGGGCGCTTTGCGCCCGAGCGCTGGCGCACTCCACGTGTCGGCACGTAGGCGCTTTGCGCTCGGGCGCTGGGCGCGGGAGTGCAAGCGCGCCACGTGTCGGCACGTGGGCGCTTTGCGCTCGAGCGCTAGGCGCCTGAGCGCAAACGCGCCACGTGTCGGCACGTGGGCGGTTTGCGCTTGAGCGCAGAGCGCTGGCGACCAAAAAGGGGCTTTTAGTCCCAGAAATAGGGTTTAGAGTGGAGTTAAACTCCTAAAATGTTTTGGTTAATGAAGGGGGTTCTTCTTCTTCCTTCTCTGTTGGCTGGATCTTGAAGATCAAGATATGTGAGATCTAAAAATCTCTCCTTTTTGAGATCTAATAACAGATCCAAGCTCCCCTTTGTGGGTTTTATGGTGAAAAACTATTTAGTTTTATAAAATGAAGAGTAAAACTCTTGATTTAATTCAAAAGAAAGAAGAAGGTTTTGGAACCTTGAAGAAGGAAAAAAGATCTCAGATCTAAAATTTTTGGAGAGAGAGAAAAAATTATTGAGATATTTCATTATCTTTGCCTTTATAGGCTATACACTTTACACATAGCCTCTTGGGCTTCACAAAATGGCATTTTGCCTATTTCATGGCTCATGTGCCATTTCTTTTTGCACATAAGCCATAGGCTTTACAAAAATTTGGCTTTATGCCTATTTTTCTTACATTTATCCATAAGTAAAATAAAAGAAATGCAAAAAAATTATTTATTAAAATTTTTTTATCTTGGCATGGGGGGAGGCCAGCCGCTTCATGTTCGGGCTCGACCCGGGCTTGGGCCCACTGGATCTGTGCTTGGGCCCACTTGGCTTGGGGTTGACTTTGATTTTGACTTGGTCAACCGGGGTGTAAATTTTTACCCCAAAAAATTGCCCCCTATCAATAAGTGCACACCACATATGTGGGTCATGTGCATGAAATTGATGGATCTTCTTTCACGTGGAGGCGACTTGATTCGGTTCCCACCTTTTGGGAAGTCGGCACTGCCCTTTTTACGACATGGACGGTCGATGCTGCCCTTTTTGTGACTTGGACGGTCGGTTCTGCCTTTTTTGCGACTTGGACGGTCGATGCTGCCCTTTTAGCGACGTGGACGGTCAGTGCTGCCATTTTTGCGACTTGGACTGTCTTTGCTGCCCTTTTAACGACGTGGACGGTCGATGCTGCCATTTTTGCGACGTGGACGGTCGAGGCTGCCCTTTTAGCGACATGGATGGTCAGTGCTGCCCATTTAGCGACTTGGACGGTCGGTTCTGCCCTTTTTACGACTTGGACGGTCGATGCTGCCATTTTAGCGACTTGGACGGTCGGTGCTTCCATTTTAGCGACTTGGACGGTCGATGCTGCCCTTTTTGCGACTTGGATGGTCGGTTCTTGATTTAACTTGCTCTGCTTCTTGCAGTGTCAGAGGTAGACTTGACTTGCTTCACTTCTTGCGGTGTCGAGATTGGATTCTGACTTGCTCCGCTTTCTGCGGTGTCGGAGTGGAAGTTGACTTGTTGATTTTGATTTGGGTTGACATCAGCATCGCTATACTGGAATATAGTACCAGGAGCGAATCATCATCTGTCATTGAGAGGATTTTGGGATTTTGGTCTTTGTTTGGCATCTGCATTGCTGCACTGGAATAATGCTAGGAGCAACTCATCATTTGCCCCGGGAGGATTTAGGAATTGGTTTTTTTATTATTATTTTTTAAATTTTTTTTTGGTGGGACTTTGAATGTGGTCTCACCGGTAGAACTTGGGAGAGGTTGGGATTGTTTTACGCCCGTGGATTGTATACGGTTTTGCAGGATGTATGATCCAGACCGTAGGGCCGGAAAAATTTCGGGACTTTGTCGGCATCTGCATCGCTGCACTGGAATATGGTACCAGGAGCGACTCATCATTCGCCGTTCGGGTATGAGATTTGGAATTTGGTTGGCGTCTGCATCGCTGCACTGGAGTATGGTACCAGGAGCGACTCATCATTCGCCATTTGGGGATTGGGGAGCGATGGCTTAGGAGACAGGTTTAGATCCTTATCGCCTAAGGCTTTTCAATTTTATGGGCCGTGAGGGTCCCATAAAAGCATTTTCTCCCTACGAGTCGTAAGGATCCCGCAGGTGTATTTTCTCCTTAGGAGTCGTGAGGACTCCTAAGTGTGTTCTTCCTTTATGAGTCGTAAGGATCCCACAAAGGTTTGTTCTCCTCATATATCGTGAGGACACATGAGTGGGTCTTATCAATGGAGCATCATTCCCAAAGCGGAGACCGGCCGTGTAACTGGTGATTACGGTGGGGCATAGGTATGATGAGAATTGTTTGAGCCCGTGGATTGTATACGATGGTCAACTTGGAGACACACCGTAGGGCCGGAGAATTTTGAGAAATTGGAGTTTGGTTGGCGTCTGCATCGCTACACTGGAATATGGTATTAGGAGCGACTCATCATTCGCCGTTTGGGGACTTAGAATTTGGATCTTGTTTGGCATCAGCATTGCTGCACTGGAATAATGCCAGGAGCAACTCATCATTTGCCTTGGGAGGACTTGGGATTTGGGTTTTTTGGTCGGCATCAGCACCGCTAATTCTGAAGCGAAACGCCAGGAGCGACTCATCATTTGCCATTGCCCGTTGGGGAACGATGGCTAAGGAGACAGGTTTGGGTCCGTATCACCTAAGGCTTTCCAATTTTATGAGCCGTGAGGGTCTCATAAAAGCACTTTCTCCCTACGAGTCGAGAGGATCTCGCAGGTGTATGTTCTCCTTAGGAATCGTGATGATTCCTAAGTGTGTTGCTCCTTTGTGAGTCGTAAGGATCTCACGCAGGGGTTTTCTCCTCACAAGGTCGAGAGGACTTTGCAAGTGTATTCATCTCTTTTCACGAGTTTGCGCCCTTTCGGGTTGTTACAAACTCGCCGGTAGTCCTGCTGTTTTTACTCACGGAGCCCTTTGGGGTTTTCATCCGTGCCCGTTTTGCTTGTGGACATACCGTTTATATTTTTATTTCTTTTATTTTTTTTTTAAATTTATTTTTCTTCTTTTTTTTCTATTTTTTTCGCTGCTGGTGGGACTTTAAAAGTAGTCTCACCGGCAGGATTTGGGAGAGATAGGGGTCATTTACGCCCGTGGATTGTATACGGTTTTGCAGGATGTATGATCCAGACCGTAGGGCTGATGTGCTCAATTCGCCTACGACTTGGAGCATTTACGTGTAGTATTTCTTGAGATATCGGCCATTGATGGGTGGCATGGGCCTTTCTCCCTCGGCACTTATTAGTTGGTAGGATCCTCGGTCGAACACTTTCTCGATGACGTATGGTCCTTCCCAGTTTGGCTCGAATTTTCCCTTGGCGTGTCGATTGAGGATGATCGGTCTTTTGAGGACCAACACCAATTCACCTTTCTTGAAAACGCGGAGACGGGTTATCTTGTCATAGGCCCGTGACATTTAGGCTCTGTATTGCTCCAGATTTTGCTGCACCGCGAGCCTCTTTTCTTCGAGGGCATCGAGCTCTTGAAGCTGAAGGAGCACGTTTTCCTCCTTTGTCAACTCGTGCTGAATGGCCATTCTTAAGCTTGGAACTTCGACTTCGAGGGGGAGGACCACCTCCACTCCGAAGAGCAATGAGTATGGAGTGGACTGAGTTGGAGTACGGTGCGTGGTACGATATGCCCACAACGCCTCGTGAAGTTTGAGATTCCAGTCTCTCTTGTTGGCTGAAGCATTTTTACTCAGGAGCTTGCATAGAGTCTTATTGAAGGCTTCGGCTAGCCCATTGGCTCTTGGATTATAGATGGAGGAATGTCTCCAGTCTATCTTGTGCTGAGTAGTGAACCTTGAGACATTGAAGCTCTTGAAAGAAGGCCCGTTGTCAGAAATGATTCTTCTTGGTGTACCGAAGCGGTATAGAATATTATGCTGGAAGAATGTCAGAATATCTTTTGTCTTGACTTCTTTTAGCGGGACAGCTTCAGCCCATCTGGAGAAGTAATCTGTCGTGGCCAGTATGAACCGATGGCCTTTGGATGACGGAGGATCAATTGGGCCAACAATGTCGGTGCCCCAGACTTCGAAGGGCCACGACGCCACCGTAGGATGAAATGGATTGGGATGCTTGTGAATAAAATCACCGTGAATTTGGCAGATATAACATTTCTTTGCATGCTCTCCGCAATCCCGTATCATGGTGGGCCAGTAATACCCAAGCCGTTTAATTTGCAGTCACATCTTGGGGCCAGATTGGTGAGCACCGCAAATGCCTGAGTGAACTTCTTTCATGACTTTTTGGGCTTCGGCCGATGACAGGCACCGGAGCCAGAGTTGGTCATATGACCTGCGGTATAACGTGTCATTTACAAATACATATCGGAGAGCTCTTTTCTTCAGCTGAATCCTCGCAGATCTTTCTTCGGGCAGCTTGTCGTATCCGAGATACTCTATGAAGGGTTCTCTCCAATCGGGCTCGTCTTGGATGATCGAAGTTTCTTCGGCAGGACTGCTCTTCTGTTCCGCGCTTTCCTCTTCTCGTAGAGAGACTGGGGGTAGAATTTGTCAGCTCCTGACTGTGATCAGAATTTGGTCCATGTCAGGATCAGCCAGCTCCTTGGCTAGGCGAGCCAGTGTGTCGGCTTTTCCGTTCAATGCTCTGGGGATTCTCATTAGTTCAATGTGAGTGAACCGTTTCATGAGTTCCACCACTCAGCCTCTGTACCGAGCTAACTCGGGTTTGTATATCTTATAGTCGCCGCTTACTTGGTTGACGACAAGCTGGGAGTCACCGTAAACCCGCAGCCGACGGATTTCCATTTCTATGGCGAGTTCCAAACCAGCTATCAGGGCTTCATACTCAGCTTCGTTGTTCGTTCGAGGCTCGGTGAGAGCGAAAGAATGCCGTAGGGTTCCCATTGATAGTGTGATAAACACCAATCCTATCCCTTCTTTTATCTCCGGGACGCTTGATTTACTGGAGGTCCTTATTGATGAGGCTCCATCGAAGTAGAGCTCCCAAAATGGCTAATCTTCCTTGAGGTGCAGCACTTGTTCGTTGGGTAACTCATAATTTAGCGGCGACCCTTCTGGTATGGGATGAGCAGCGAGAAAGTCTGCAAGAGCTTGCCCTTTTATTGCTTTCTGAGGAGTGTAAACTATGTCAAACTCAAGTAGCATAACAGCCCATCTTGCCATTCTGCCGGCTAGGCTCACTCTGGTCATCAAGTGTTTGAGCGGGTCGACCTTGGAGATCAGCATAACCCGATGAGCGAGCAGATAGTGCCTCAACTTCGTCACAGCAAATATCAGAGGCAGGCATTGCTTTTCGATTGGGGAATAGTTGTGTTCCGCCCCGACTAGAGTTCGACTGAGGTAGTAGAGGGCATTTTCTTTTTCCTCCTTGTTATTCTGGGCAAGGAGCGCACAGAGTGACTCATCCAGCACAGCAGTGTAGAGAATAAGCGGTTTATTTGGAATGGGAGCGGCCAGCACTGGAGGGTGCAACAAGTATTGTTTGATGCTTTCGAACGCTGCTTGACATTCGGCATCCCAGATAAAAGGAGCTCCTTTCTTCATGAGCTTTGAGAAGGGCCTACACCTTCCCGATAAATTTGAGATAAACCTCCGTATATAAGCAAGCTTGCCTTGAAAATATCTTAGCTGCGTCAGACTCTTCGGAGGGGGCATCTCCATGATGGCCTTTATCTTTGATGGGTCAACTTCGATCCCTCGATGTCGGACTATGAAGCCTAGGAATTTTCCCGATGACACGCCAAAAGCGCACTTTAAAGGATTCATCTTCAGATCGTATTCCCTCAGTCTGGTGAGAACGGTCCTAAGATCTTGGATGTGATCGGCCTTGGTTTTAGTCTTGACGACCAGATCATCAACAAAGCATTCGACGACTTTATGAATTAGGTCATCAAAAATATTGGTCATTGCCCTTTGGTACGTAGCACCTGCGTTCTTCAGCCCGAACGGCATCACCTTGTAGCAGTATATTCCGATCGGGGTTCGGAATGCTGTGTGCTTCTCATCCTCAGGCGACATCTTGATCTGATTATATCCAGACGAGCCATCCATAAAGGTGAACAGCTCGTAGAGGTGTCATCGACCATCATTTCCATGACCGGTAGCGGAACGTTGTCTTTAGGACATGCCTTGTTGAGGTCCCTGAAATCGACACAAACTCGGATCTGCCCATTTTTCTTCTTCACTGGGACTATGCATGCGATCCAGTCCGCATATTTCTCTTCCCTGATGAAGCTGGCATCGATGAGCTTCTTAGTTTCCTCGATGACCTTTTCTTCTAGTTCTCTTCTCATTCTTCGAGGAGCTTGTTTGACTGGCTTAGCATCAGAGATATAGCCAACTTATGTAGGGCCACTTCAGGGGAAAGGCCAGGCATTTCATTGTATGTCCACGCGAAGCAGTCGACGAACTCATGCAGCAGGGCAATTATCTGCGCTTTCATTTCCTCTGATAAGAGCGAGCTGATGTAGGTCGGCCTTGGGTTATCGGGCGTTCCTAAGTCAATCTCGGTTAGCTCGTCAAAGGTTGCTTGTCCACCATCTTCGAGCTCTTGAGGAGCTTCTTCTGGCTCGGCTATCTCGTCATCATCATTTGATCTTTCGCTGGCCTCACCAACATGGATCATGTAGCACGCTTTGGAATCAGGTTGAATGTAGCCTATGCGCCGTCTATCTGGAATTTGTCCATCGATGAGTGCTCGGACCTGGGGAGGATACCATAGCCCTTCGTAAAACTTTGCTTCAGACTCCGTTTGATATAACCGGCATCCGCACTTCTTAAAGTATTCCTGCATCTCGGGCGCATAGTATCTGGGATTGAGGAAAGCTCTTATGCCTCTCTCATATGGAAGGCACGCGACAGACAAATCGTCCGGGTGCACAACGGGGTTTGACCCATAAAACAGGATGCCCTTCTGTCCACTTTTCCTCCCGGGAACGTAGAAAGTTTTCAGCTGGTCCACGGTGGAGACTGATAACGCATCGAGCTCTTTGCACATCTTCTCTGGTACCTTTGTGGCGGCTAGGGACCCTTTTGCAACTTCGAAGGTCTCTCATAGTTTCGTTTGTTGCATAGGGGTCCAATCTGCATCGCTATTGCACGGCAGGTCCTCTTCCTCCGACTCTTCAGTGTCGCTGCCAAGATGAGGGCGGACTTTGTTACTAGATGGGCCTTCAGTAACAGATTCGTCTGTATCGCTGCCGAAACGAGGGCGAGTTTTGCGGAAGGACGGGCTTCCAGCGTCGGACTCATCAGTGTCGCTACCGAAATGCCGGCGCACTTGGGCGTTTTTGCTTTTGAAAGTGACAGCCGGTGCAGATTTTCTTTTGAGTCTTAGGGCCGGTCTATCCTCAGTCAGTTGTGGCTTAACATTTTGGTGGTTCATAAAGTACCGGGAATCTTCATAGCGGACTTCATGCACACCGAACGGCTGGATGTCTCCGTTGATGCGTTTTTCTTCGCCATTTTTAGTATACTTCATGCATTGATGGAGAGTTGACGGGACAATGACATAATCGTGGAGCCACGGCCGTCCCAAGAGAATCTTATAAGGCATGTCGGCGTCGATCACGTATATCTTAGCTTCAGTTTGCAGATCCCCGAATTTGATTGGCAAAGCTACAGACCCAAGAACTTGCTGGCAATTTTGGTTGAAGCCTTGAATGACAATCCTTTCCCTTGACAGGCGTCGGACGTCCATTGACAAACTCTTCAGAGTTCGCAAGTTCATGATGTTCACTGAGGACCCCGGATCAATCAATATGCGATTAATTCGATCTCCGTCGCTGTACCCGGTCACGTAAAGCGACCGATTATGCTCAGCTGTTCCCAATAGCAAGTCTTCATCCTTAAATGTGACTGCGGCGACATGCAAAGCGTGCTGAGCTTCTTTCATATTAATTTCTGCAAAGTGAGCCTGATACCGCTCGGGGTTTTGTAGAGCGTGAATGAGAACATCTCTAAGCTCCTTAGATAGGACCAAGGCGTCGTAGATGCTCAGGAGAGACGGAAGCTTCCGGAGATGTGCCAAGACATTATAGTCCACCGAGGATGGACTTATGTTTTCATCAGCCGGTTCTCTGCCATCTTCTTCATTAGCGACTTGTTTTTCCTTCCCTTTTGGGGCGTTGCCCTGATTTGGCGGTAGAGCTCTGCCTCTTCTGAGCTGGATTTGATTGGCCGTTGTGGCGAGCTCCTCATCCTCTTCGGGAAAACAGAGCTCTTCTTCCGAGTCGCTGCCAAGATGGATGGCGTAGCAGGTCACTACTGGGATCTCTTCATTGGAGTCTTCTTCTAACTCCTCCAAAATTTCAGCCGCTTGTATAAGGAAGAACTCCTTCAATTGAATCAATGTTCTTTCCTTTTGTTCATATTCTTCGAGGGAATCGATATATTTTTGAATGGTTGATCTCCCTGCAGACTCTTTTTCGTACCTAGCTGCACTTTTCTTCTTCTTGAGCTTCTTGGATTTTGAGCCTGATGGAGCCGCATTGGCAGCTGGACTGGTAGGCTTCTTCTGTCCTTCCCATTCCATCCTGGGCTCTTTCTGAAGCAGCTTTAGCATCTTCTTCGTCTTATAAGATATGTGAGTACTCCACGGAGGCCGCGATGAGTCAGTTTCATTTGTCAGGGCAGCGGGTTCAGCTGTCTGCTCCCAGAAGGCTTCGACTTCTGTTTGTATAAAGTTGGCGGTTGCAACTTGATTGTTCACCAACATGCTTTTGGACAGCTCGATCTCTCCAGCCTTGTACTGCTTCTCGACCCAGTCCTTGAAGATATAGCAATCCTCGATCGCATGGCTCACTACTCGGTGGTACGGGCAATACAGGGGATTGTCGGTCATTTTTGCTTCTTGTGGTCTTTTCGACTCCGGCAATTGTAGGCCGTTGTTCGAGGCATCTTTAAATATCTTGCGGACCTTGTCCCTTCTGAAAGAGTAAACCTTGTTGTTTTTCTCCTCTAGGGAAGGCCCATCTCCTCCCAGCAATGGCTTTCGAGAACGGTTAGTTTTGGATTCGGCCGCCCTTCGCTTTTCTTCATTGTCGGACGCATTGAAGACATTGGTACTGCTGGAACTCCCGCTTCTACGGTTGTCATCCCGCTTGCTTTTCCAAGTTTTGTCTCTCTGAGAATCCGGCGGGGACTCTTGTTTCGAGCGTTCCAGCATTTGGACTTTCTTGGTTAGCTCCTGAAATGTCTTGAGGCCTGCCGTACATAAGAATGGGACCATCCAATTGCTGAGGTTCCCAATAAGAAGGCTGACGGACTGGTCCTGCTCCAGCGGCGGTTCGCACTTGACTGTGAGATTACGCCATCGAGCGATAAAGTCGGTGTTGCTTTCATTGTTCCCCGGCTTGGTCCTCACAAGGTCGGCAATGGAGATTTTATCGCTAACACTCATGAACCTTTGCCGAAACAGGGACTCCATTTAGGCAAAGGTAATGACGGACCCGTCCGGTATACTCGCATACCAGTCGAAGGCAACACCGGTCAGGCTGTTGACAAACTGACGAAGAAGGAGCGCGTCATTGCCCCATTTATTTCCGCACGATGCTTTGAAGTGGGCGACGTGCTGATTTGCATTCCCCGTTCCATCAAATCTTCCGAACTTAGGAATGACGTAGCCGCTTGGGAACTCAATCAGATCGTACTGCGCGGGATATGGCCGCCCACTACTGCCGATCTCTTTTTGAGCTTCAGCTTCGGCCACCAATGTTTTAACTTTGCTGGTGACCAAATCCATTATCCGATCCTGTGTTAGCGGGATAGTGCTATCTGGGGCTAAGGCGTCCCAGAAGCGGAGTGTGGCTGGCTTTCATGCTGCTCGACCAGTCTTGGACCCAAAGGAACAGGCATTGGTTGCCTCGGATTGTCATCACGCGGCTGATTAGTAGCGGCTTGTGCTTGATTGGGAGGCGCTCGAGCAATTTGAGCCGTAAGCTGCATCACCACGTTCGTTAAGTCGTCAATCTTCGAATAGAGCTTGGCCATCTCTTTATCTTTGCTCCTGAGCTATTTTCGAAGCTCTTGAAGCAGCTCTTGCTCCGCAGTCCTGGGGCGGAAGGTCGGCTCTTCCTCGCTCTCTGAGCTTGACTCTTCCTGGACCGAAAGGTCCTTCTGCCTATCGTCTTCATCAAGAGGGTTTTCATCATCCAGCGGAGGCGGCTGTTCTTGGGAATCGGCAACCACATTCAAGCCAGATTGGACTTTGGATGTAGTTGCCCCATCCTTGCTTTTGCTGCGAAGGTTGTCGCTGGGACGCCCGCCTGCCATATAGACCGTATGGATGACATATCCAGCCGTCTTTTTTTTATCGGTGGCTGATTTCACGGATCGCTGTCTTGGCCCTCCTGTTTCGGTAGCGGGCAGTCGATTGAAGGTGGATGGCCTAGCCGGATTCTTTAATGGTGCAGGCGCTTCTTTTTTGGATTTTCCCCGTTGCTTTCGTGCGGCACAAAGCGCCCGATAAAATCTTGAAGAGACAGTGTCATACTTTTTCTGTTGGGGCCGGGACACGTCTCTTTGTAGCATTGTTCGGACCGCTGTCTTCTTGATTCTGGAGGTCATGGCATTTTTCTGAACCCACTTCAGAGGCTCGAAGGAATTGCTGATTCTCACGTCCGACGCAGCCGTCGTCGCGGGGCGACTCTGCACTTGGAACTTCACAAAATTCCATTTGGCCGAAGTCCTGGCCCTCTTGTTGGCTGGATACCTGAGCCGCTTCTGCCTTAACTTTTCTGTTCTAAGCACCTGGCAGATTTCGGCTCTTTGGGAAGACGCCGCAGACCGGGCAATGGAAGGCTTTGGAGATACGCTCAATTGTGCATTTGTTGGAGTCATCGCCTGAGCTCGTCTGCAACATTTGATGTTGCCCATTGTACCGGAGTTCTTGCCCCCTGCTGGAGCACCAGAGAATCGTTCAGACATCGTCTTAAGTTTTGGTTGTGGTGCCTTGGCGATCACGACATTCGTCCTCTTGCCCTTTGGGACCGGCTTGGCCACCTGTTCCGCCAGGATTTCCGCCAGATGAGTGCTTCCGGCATGGTAGATGATGACGGAGCCAAACTGGCAGGGCAGTTCCTCCCACTGTCGACTGAGTCTTGCGGGGAGGACCACACGAGCGTTGATCTTGACCACGTACGGAATCGGGGTCACGTTGGAAGCTGAATTCGTCTGGGGAGACATTGTCCTCGAAGGTTGATTGCTGCACAGAAAAAAAATCATTTCAGTATAGACAATCGATATGTATATTGATTGAGTTCGCATGAACGTTTAACCCAAAATATGGGAGGAGAGATTGGTCCCACCGGGCGTGCCAGAATCTGTAGGGTGTTTTTTGTCACCCCATTGAGATAGGAATATGCGCACGCTTGTCAGGCGTACTCCAGATTCCCCCTGCCTAGGGTAGGCCGGGGTTTAATGATTATGGGGATACGAATCTCCGGCAGCCGCGGACTAAGCTGCCGTTAATTACCCCTCGCCTTTGGGGCGAGGGAACCTCCGATTAACGGGTTAAACCAGTCATGCGAACTCAATGTGCGGTGTGCGTGTGTTTTGTTTTAAAAGGGGGTTTTGGATATATCGGGAGCCACGCAGAGTTTTTACGGGGGTCCCGCTAACCGGATAGCGGGCTGGGGGTCAAGGGAGCTAGCAGCCCCCTTGCGGGGTTGGGGGCAGCGCCCCGGCCCAAATTTTTTTTTGAGGGGGACATTGTCGTGGAGTATGTTGTATGTGTACATATGTATACATATGTATATATATACATGTATATATAAATAAAGGGGGCAAAAGACATCCAAAGGATGCGTGGGGCCAGTGCCTGGAGCGCTGTGCGCTTGGGCGCAAACGCGCCACGTGTCGGCACGTGGGCGCTTTGCGCTCGGGCGCTGGGCGCTGGAGCGCAAGCGCGCCACGTGTCGGCAAGTGGGCGCTTTGCGCTTAAGCGCTGGGGTGTACAGAAGGTAATAACTAAAAACATAGGCTGGTGCCGAAAGATAGGGATTGAAGAAAACCAATTAGCCTAAGTAGGGTGTACAGAAGGTAATAACTAAAAACAAAATAAAGGGATTAGAAAGAGGGCAAAGTAAATTGCGACTGCTATCGTTCACGACCAAACCGCGTACTTCATCGCCACTCCTATTTCACCTTTGCTTTTTCCCAGTTCGGGAAAAATAGAATAAGGTATTATTCAGTTGTCTACACCCAGGATTAGGAGAGTACACCCATTATGTTTACTGGATAGTCTTCTTCCAAACCATAGGCTGGTGCCGAACGGTAGGGAAGGAAAAAAACCATTTAGCCTAATAAAGGTGTACAGAAGGTAATGAATAAAGATAGATAAAGGGATTTGGAGAGATGGCAATGAAATATACGTTTAAAGTCATGAATTGGATTATGGAAGAAGCACTACTAGGAATACCAGAATACCCTTATGAAACATTTTGATGTTTCAGTGCATTGTTAAAAGAAAACTGATTTCCCGATTAGATACTTACTCCAGGGTATGTATTTACCAGTTTTCATTCTCATAACTGTATGGTTTTACAGAGGATGAGTGGGAGTAAGTTATTGGGAATTAGGTGATTATCCTCATTATATCGGAATTCGTTGTAATTGGTGATATTTGAGGAAATCGCCTGGGTACAGTTTTCAACCTACGACGCACAGGTTTTGAGTTATTCAACTCAGCGGACTTATACAGAGTATTGTATGTTGTCCAGTGTCCATCAAGACAAAGGGGTTGGTCCTCGTACTCTGTTTTGTTTACTTGTAACTTCTCTAATTTTTAGACAAGTGTTTCGTAGAAATACAATGTCTAAGCTTTGAGAAGTTGTGGGTATAGGAATAAAGTAGAGAACCAGATGTTGCAAGTGTCGGGATTCTTTAAAGAGATCGAAGATGTAGATTCTTGTGATTGGTATTCAAGTAATGGTTTTGAGAAACTTGTTTCTCTTTCAGGTTACTCATAATTGGATGGATTCCTAAGTTGAGTAATGCTGATTAGCCTCTCTCCATTAAGTTGACATGCACTGGATACATCTGCAAGATTTGAATCTGGTTCCAATTAAATTAGTGCCTCTATTTCTATATTGTATATAGAATGGTTCATATCTTAACGATGTTAAGAAACGGGGAGTTGTCCGGCTTATGCTTAAAACCAGACTCTGGATAACTCAAGGTACGTTTCTGTAATGGCAGTTTGTGGGTTGACCCGGGCAATGTCGAGGGTTGATTTTCTACCATCTGGAAGATCAATAGTGATATTGTTCTTGACTCGACACAGTTTTAGTAAAATGGATTTTTTCAGAAAACGGTAGTGGGAGTATGGTAGAACTGGAAGTGATTCCAGAACCGCAAATGATTACGGAAAATTTAATAGGACCTATATATTCAATCAGGTTTGACATTTCAATAGCCACTCCGTAGATATGGTGGGTAACCTCAGACACCTGAAAGGTACTCTGGTAGCCTCAAGGACGGTGACATGGAGGTTCTTGTTTACCCAGACTTGACACTACTGTTGTTCCAGACTATGAGACCCGGCAGAAGGATAAGTATAGCGTCCTTCTAAACTAGTTTTAGAAGTACACGTATATATTATTCTGCCAGAGGGTTGTCGTAGTCAGTGGGAGCAGCGGAAGCATACTGGGCAAGTAGCTTATGTCTATTTATAGACTTGAGCAGTTATAGCGGAGATAGATCATCTATTTTTGATGTGACAGTCATGGGTTTGACTTCATCAGAATAGGGGATGGATCTGTTGAGAAGGTAGTAGGGTGTGATGTCCTGGTATTTGGATGACATACATAGAGTAGGAAGTAAAATTCCTATACTACGATCGGTTATACTGTGGTCGTCACGCAGTTGTTTCTCCACAAAGGATATGGATATAATATCTGACATTCTGGTTATTAGATCTATGGTTTTAGATCTAGATTTGGGTAGTTTCCCAATATTGGTATTTTGACAGTATTCTAAAGGTATTTAGAATAGATGACTCCTGGCATGGTGGTGTACCTGCAGGTGATGGAGTCACCCTCTCTAAATGTGTCTTATAGACTAAAGGGGAGAGAGATGTGCATGATTGGCAGATCACTTGCTTAGGCAATTGAGTGAATCGTGAGATGTCAAATACCACACCAGATGTTGTTTTTGCACTAGATGCGATAAGTTTATATTAATCCAATCGTGAAGAAACATAAGGAAGCAGTTTTAGAACATAAGTGCATGTTCTATAGATTTGATAACGGCAGCCTCCCGGAGGAGACGGTTATCATTCCAGGCTTCCAAGATGACCTGGATGACAGAGTGATTATCAGAGTTATAGTTTTCTCTCTGACGAGGGACAGTATTATGGACAGGTGGTCCAAAAGGATACTGTGGGAGGGATGGTGTTGGATATTATTAGGTTCAGTGATCACTATAGTCTAAGAAGTTTGGATTTGAAGTTCATTTATGAACCAGGTCCCATCAGATATGGAGACAAATTCTAAGACAGGTATTACTCGATTCGGGAGATGTCTTTCTCCGCGAACTTGAGATTAAGAGAGACATAGAAAGAAACATCAGGGCAGATCCACTCACTGAGGCTATGAGTATGCGGCATCACAATAATAGCCTTAAGTGCAAGTGGGAGATTGTTGGATATAGTGCCCTCTAAGTCAATTATTGGATCGCAGATACGTGATTGCAATGATTGAGGGACCTATACCGATATGAAAGTCTTGCTCAAGATGAATGTATGCTATCTGGTTTGACTTTATCGTCGTTTACATGCTTTAGTTCTCTATTGCATGTTGATAGAGCCCATAGGATTCTTGCTTGACTGCCAGCAGTATGATGGCGATCATATACGTAGGAGCTGGGGTCTGTAAGCATATCCTTAAAGTGTCCCTGGTCGTGGGAGTTTCGAGACAGGGCATCGATACTCCAGAGTAGACTAGTGTATATAGTCGAGACCCCGACGAGGGGCGGTGGCTGGTCTCATAAGTCATTGGTGTCAGTTGGTTCACCTAAGATGTATACAGGTGCTCATTGAGTACACCGGACATGACTCGCCAGGAACATGCTAGTTGGTATTATATATATCGTCAGATAGCCGTTCCCTGGTGATATGTGTACAGGTTAGTTTGTCGACCTGAGATCGTCATCTGTCTCGTGTGAGTTCCCACTGTGCTTTGATTTCTACCCTACCACGCTCAAAAGAGACGTGCAAACAGGTATTTTTTGGGTACAGTCCTGAGCCACATGGAGGCAGTGAGCGGATCGTCGAGGATTCGTCTCTCCCGGTATTGGGGGTTGATGTCACACAGTGCACGGGTGGCCATCACAAGAAATCCTCGGCCGAGATAGTGGAGAATTACTGATTTGGATCAGTAGTTTCTCAGGTGGTGATGGGCTTCATACCGAGACGATTTATCGCGTTATTAGGGGTCTGACTTTATCCACCCCTAGACTCGATATGCGATACTCTTTAGACGAACGGACCGGACTGTACAGATATTGTCACTGTCAGGCTCAGTAGGGTTTATGGATGAGTTCGCTCGTCAGCTTCCCTTCCAATCAATACATAGGCAACCGTTACGTACAGCTCGTACCTCTGACGTGCTAGTGGTTATACCCAGTGCCAGTTTGTTGATGAGTCATTAGAGTCCCCCACAGACAGTTTCCCAAGTTCGGGCGAAACGTTGTAGAGGCCGTATGGTTTTATGGTAGGGTTCGGAAATTGCACGTGCGTTTTCGCACGTGTCATTTTTTGGGCAGATAATACTGGTGGGCTTTGGTTTAAGCCGGATCCCAGTATTATACTGTGTAGATATAATATCTTTGTCTCAGCTGCATTAGTATTCGGTAGTAATACAAATACGGGTATGTTTATACTGATACGGTGTTATCCTGAAATTCGTTTCAGGATCACTTTTGGAAGTTGTCAGTTTCCAGTTTTCTATCAGCCGTATATAACATTCGGTTAAATGCGGATTTATCTTTTGTTCTTGGGTGTGTCATGAGGGTGAGTCATGCTTCTAAAAGGTTTTAGAAGTGATGATAAGGCTAGTGAGTCATTAGTGCTTTAAATGTTTTAGATGACAAGGTTAGTGATTCATTGTTTCATTAAATGTGTTCATACAAGGTGTAATGTGACTCATCCTCTTCATTAATGGTATGATCACTCTCTTGCTCCTACACTCACTCTCTCCTCTCTATATATTGGCCGGACATTATGATGGAGGGGATATGACTGTTCATTTGAGAAAAGATATAGTTTATAGTGTATGGAAATTTCATAGCTCTTTTCATTTCCATCACAGTTCCAAAAGGGCAACTTCATTAACCGTTCGTCCGTGACTTTGGACGTGACAAGACAAAGTGTTCTACTCAATCTCTACATCATCTTGTTTGTCTCCTTTAGCAAACTTGACGACCGAGTTGCCTCGGTTCAGAGGCGGGAGCCCTTTTAAAGATCCGTCGACGTGTTGCCACCTGGACGAGAAGACTGGAGATTCAGGAGATCGGAGCAGCCGCAACAAAGCGTGGGATGATGGTTGAAGACCGAAGGACTCGAATCGCTCGGTATAACATTTCTACCCACTTTGTAATTTGTTAGTTTAGCTTTAATGGCAGATCCGGGTTATAGTACGCGATAGCGCCAGTTGTAAAAGTTTTTTGTTCTGTATTTGGCGTTTGTTAGACGGCCGGGGCGCTACCGTGGACTTACAGTTTTATTGAGGGATGATGTGATTTCTAACATCTTTTCATGACTATTAAGATAGGGCTCATGACAACCGAAAAGCTAGTGTAGTTGGAAACTCTAATTTTCAAAGTTTTTCTTTTACAATTTTTATCTTTAAATGTAACTTTCACGGTCTTCCTTTTATTATGGGATTTTGTTGGTGCAATCCGCTGAAAACCCTCAGGAGACAACACTCCTCCTACTAGGGACACCTAGAGGTTTAAAGGCTTGTTGCACGTGCTCAGTGCAATCGTGTTGCCTACGAAAGTGTGCTAGTTAGTTTTTCTTTTTCTTTATTTTCTCCTTCTCTTTTTAATAAAACAAGTTTGCTCGAGACGGCCAAAAATAAATTTGGGGGAATTTGATCAGTCGAAAATATTGCATTTTTAACATCAATTTCCCTATTATTTGCAATCTTCTAAAGGTATTCGGTATGAATATAGCACATATTAGCAAATTGTCTATAAAATACCAAATAACATGTGTTATATATTATAACCGGTATTTTGAGGGAAATTGAGTGTTTATTATTGCACGCACGATCTTTGTATATCGCAACACTTGTCTCGAGATTGTGTGCAGGAAATTCCAGGTAAAAGAGCCGAAACTGTCAAAAGTGCTGATAAAAATTCGCCAAGTCCAAGACTTGTGATCTGGTAGTAAGCAGAAAAGTATAAAAAGATTCCAGACATCAAAAAAGTGCCACAAAGTCAGCACCAAATCACCATGGAAATTTCATGCAGCAAGCTTCCTAAACGGCAGCGGATCCGCGGCCGAATGGGCCGATCCGACGCGGATCCGCGGCACTTTGGACACGTCATCATAGCAAATTCCTCCACGTGGCTTCTCGTAACGGCAATGCTTCCAGAAGACTCTCAAAGTCCACGTGGCTTCATCCAGAAGGCTCGGCCTAACAACCTTACCCAAGAATATTCTTCATTCTAGAATATTCCCTCCAACAAATTTCTTCTAGAAGCCTCTCTCTAACAACCTAGCTTTGGAGGGAAGATTCAAATGAGGGATTATAAAATGAGATCTAGATCTAGTGTTTGGGGTTGTTGATTTTGGAAGGAAAAGTTGTTGAAAACATTTGAGAGGAAAAATTATAGATCCAAATCAAAATTCAAATCAAATTAAGTGATACAATTTGATCGAAATCAAGATCTATCGAGTGCCAATTCAAGCAAGAAGCCATCAGGCCTTTTCGGAGCGACGCCGATCTTCAACCGAGCAAGTGATCCAAGACGATCCGCGACTCACGGAGACGATGTGAAGCTAATTCGACGATCAAGTTCTCTCCTCAATTCTTGTAGTCTTGAGTGAATTGTAACAAAATTTTTGAATAATAAAAGGTGAAATTTCTTTATCTTGCTTATCTTTACATTTGAGCATTATGATGAGATATCAATTCTTGATTGTTTTCTTTGTTATGATTGAGTAAAAACTCTGCTCGTGGAGGAATCGAGAGAATCGATAGATGATGATGCTTAAATTCTTGAACTATTCTTAAGTCTTATGAGTTTTGTAAAGTTTAGGAAATTGAATCATCGACAATCTAATTTTGAGCGGGATGCTTTATTGAATGTTTTCGCTCTTAATTAGAAATCAACGATCGATGATTGAATTTCCTAGAGGCTAGAATTTGAATGCTAATAAACGAAAGGACAAGGGATAGAAGGACAAACCCTAGTTTCTTCAATAGATCACTAATCCTTTTGATCGTCATCAATCTAGCAACAAATCATCAATGGATAAGAATACGCAATCACAAGTATTCATCATCACTATCGATTGAATCGATTCCTACAAGCTTCATTACAAATCTTGATAGTTCATTAGATTTGGACATCTTCTAGAATTTTATTGATTCTTGATCTTTAGATCTAGTCTTTACTATTCTTGAAACTTAATTTCAAAATTCTTGAATCAATTTTCTTACAATTTTTCTTTAATCTCTTCATTTCGACTCATCTAAAACGAAAGCGAGCAAAACACACATCTCAGTGGACGATCCGTATTCATTAACACGCTACATCGACACCGTTAATTGATTGCGGTATAAATTTCTTTGGATGTGATTTCTATACATTTTTTACCTACACACCGAGAATCATTTAATCAATTTTCTTGAGGATTTCAGTATTGATGAGATTTCTGGATTTTGGGGGGAAACCGCAAGAATTTAATAAAAACTTATTATCATCATTTTTTAAAATAAAGTTGCGGTTTTCTCGTGATGTATGTGTCGTTCACCATGAGTTTGCATGTTTTCTGTTGGATTTCGAGACCCGATTCGAGGAGTTGATGAACCGTCCCGGGTACATGGTGGGCCTGGTATGGTACCCCAAGGCAAGAAGATCGAGTTGTAGACGATGAGCCTGGCTGGGGAAAACTACCTAATGGTGATGTCTGGCGCGGAGGATATTCGGAGGATACCGACTGTTGTCGTGAGATTTGATGATATGGGCCGATCCAGACTGACGGAGCCTGATGTATTGTGATATTGATATAGTGAAACATTGAGATAGATATATTTCCATATTTGGTGCCGATGCTTGACACGGATTTTGAATGATTTCTTGATGGTACCTTGGCTATTGTACAGATATATTTTTTTAAGTTAAGAATGTAAAGATCATCGTATTTAAACACTTAAAGATTTCGTATTGATTTTGCATCCATGTGCATATATACTAGTAGCATGGCATTACACATAGATATGTAGATTGCGACACATTGCGTGCATTCTTACGACAGCCTTATTAGATGTTATATTCTACTCACGAGCTGGCAACTCACCCCTCTGTGCCACAGTGTCTTGCTGGTCAGACCCGTCAGCCTCGTAACAGCGGGCTTATCTTTTCATTGGCTTCTTTTGTCCAGACTCACGACATTGCTCGTAGGTGGGTTGCGAGGACACTTTATCTCTTTTTATACTATCATTGTGTCTAGTATTCTCCATCTACCACTACTTATTTATATATGCGACCTAGTGATGAGACTGAGAGATTTGTGTATATGTGGTTTCTCTGGGGTCGAGCTCACTTGAGACGACGTTGTGTTTTTGTTATCTTTGTATTTCTTTATGCTTATTTGCTTTATATTGCATATATATTGCGTATGGTTGTGATCCGCCTTGGGCAAAGAGCTAGCTCCCGCTTGGGGATGCAATTTCGTTATTACAGGTTTATATATCTTGTTGTATCCATTTTGAGGACTAGTATTTACAAAGGAGACTCTGCCGAAATTTTCGGAAAAGTTTTGATGTTTTTAAAAAGGGGTTAATACAACTTAATTGATTTTAAAGTCATTTTCATAAAAGGTTTTCCTTCACTCTTTTGAATTTGGTTTAGATTTTTTCGGGCTTTGGCCGACTTAGGTTACGTCACGCCTTTATACGTCTCGTAATCTAAGTGCCTGTCACGTTCCATACATTCGGGTCGTGACAAAGTTGGTATCAGAGCGTAGGTTTTACCTTTCTGAGTGTAGGACGGCCCTTGGTAGATGGAGTAGGTGATTTAAGCATAGTGGCGTAGCGTGGGTATGTTCCGTGGCATACTTACGATACAGTACTCCGCCTAAGTGACCTTAGGACATAATTGCTTGTATTTCCTACTTGATTCAATTGCAATGTTCTTATCGCTCCTGTTTCTTATTCCAGCTTCGATGCCGCCAAAGACCACGAGAGCTCAGCGGGCTGCCACTAGGGATGAGCTTCGAGCAGGCTCGTCTGATGCGAGGATCGAGCGGGATGATACAACTACCCCTCAGGGTCAGATTGATCCGCCTTCTCCAGACCGTATTGCGAGATTAGAGGCCGGTATGCAGGAGTTGCGACAGATGATGGGATTTTTAGTTAAGTCCAGTCAGGCACAGTGATCCGAGGACGTTCCTTCCACTGCACAGACCACGATTGTGCCTGCTGCCCAGACGGTTACTCCTCCTACTACGGCGACTATCCCCGTGTCACTACAGGATTTTATGAGGCTGAAACCACCAGCTTTTATAGGCACGGATGCAACAGAGGACCCGCAGGCATTTCTTGATAGGATGGCTACGATTTGCCGTTCGTTGAGGAGTTCTGATGATAGATTGGTGGAGTTCACGAGTTTTCATCTAGAGGGCCTTGCGCAGACGTGGTACGATTGCGTAGAGAAAGGCCGAGCCGCAGGTCTATCTCCTATGACTTGGGACGAGTTCACAACTGTATTTCTAGATTGTTTTCTTCTGGAGAGTTTCCGAGATGATCGAGCCCGTAGTTTTGAGTCTTTGCGCAAGACTCCTGGGATGTCAGTGTCCGAGTATGATATACAGTTTATTTAGTTGTCCCGATATGCTCCGTACCTAGTAGACACTGAAGAGAAGAGGATAAAGAGATTTGTACGAGGGCTTGACACACAGTTATTCCTTGCCATCGGCACCCAGCACTTTGACACATACGCAGCCGTGATGGATGAAGCCTTACTTCTGGAGGAGCACATTTCTGAGACTCCGGTCGTTTCTGGGCCGAAGAGGATCCGTACTGATACGCCAGCCCAGCGACAGATGGGTAGACACCGTGATAGATTTTTTTCAGGAGATGGTGGTGGCAGAGGATTAAGACGGGGTCAGTTATTTTCTTCATATCCGCAGACCCAGCAGTCATCGCCAGGATGTTTTCAGTGCGGGAGTCAGTACCATCGTGTCAGAGACTGTACCATGGTGCACCAGGGCATGGCGACAGTGCCATATGTGACCTTACCACCTTCACCACCTCCCCAAAGAGCTCTACTTCCTACCCCTGATAAGGCTACACGCCAGGCAGATTCTCATAGAGGTCGTGGGCGTGGCGGTTCGGTTCAGAGAGGACGAGGCGACAGAGGCAGAGACAGAGGCAGAGGAAGAGGCAGAGGACAGCCAGCTATTAGTGGTGGATAGGCCCGAGTGTTCGCATTGACACCTCAGGATGTGCAGGCATCCAATGCCGTTATAACAGGTACTCTGCCAGTACGTTCCTTTGAATCACGGGTATTATTTGATCCAGGCTCCACACATTCTTATGTATCCACATACTTTGCACCGAGATTGGGCCGAGAGTCTTCTTCGTTAGATCAGCCGCTTGTCGTTATTACTCCGGTAGGCGAGTCGTTTGTTGCCCGTTTTGTGTACCGATCGTATCAGGGAGAGAGATTTTTTAGTTGATTTGATTCTCCTCGATATGCTCGACTTCGATGTTCTTCTTGGTATGGACTGGCTACCCACCTGTTATGCATCTGTGTACTACCGTGAGAAGGCAGTCAGATTCAGTTTTCCTAGTGAGCCGGTTCTTTTTATTCAGGGAGATCGTAGCGCTGCCCTTCCCAACTTGATTTCTTCTCTTCGCACTTGTCAGCTCTTGCGGAAAAGGTGTCAGAGATTCTGAGCCTATGTTTGTAATACTAGCGCCATAAAGGTTCCGTTGGACCAAGTCACTATTGTGAGAGAGTTTCCTAATGTATTCCCTGACGAGCTGCCTGGTCTGCCACTAGAGCGCGAGATTGAGTTCTGCATTGACCTGATCCCCGGTACGGGGCCTATTTCTATACCGCCTTATCGGATGGCCCCGGCGGAGCTTAGAGAGCTGAAGGATCGGTTGCAGGACTTGCTGGATAAAGGGCTTATCCGACAGAGTGTGTCACCTTGGGGTGCGCCTGTCCTGTTGTTAAGAAGAAGGACGGCAGTATGCGCTTATGCATTGATTATCGTCAGCTGAACCGGGTTTCTGTGCGGAACAGTTATCCCCTACCCCATATTGATGACTTATTCGATCAGCTCCAGGGTGCAGGGTATTTCTCGAAGGTTGATTTACGGTCAGGTTATCACCAGTTGCGGGTTCGGAAAGAGGATATTCCGAAGACCGCTTTCCGTACACGATATGGTCATTATGAGTTCTTGGTGATGTCGTTCGGGCTCACTAATGCCCCGACGGCATTTATGGACTTGATGAACCATGTATTCAGGCTGTATCTTTATCAGTTCATCATTGTTTTCATTGATGACATCTTGGTATATTCTCGGAGCCGGGAGGAGCACGAGCAGCACTTGCGTTACACTTTGCGGGAGCATCAGCTGTTCGCCAAATTTTCCAAGTGCACATTTTGGCCAGACAAGATCGACTTCTTGGGTCACGTGGTGACGAGAGATGGTATTTGTGTAGACCCGAAGAAGATCGAGGCAGTTCAGCGTTGGCCCAGACCGGTATCAGTTACAGAGGTTCGCAGCTTTTTAGGTCTGGCCGGCTATTGTCAACGTTTTGTCCAGGACTTCTCCCGTATTACTGCACCGTTGACCGGGTTGACCCGGAAGGGGGTTCCTTTTGATTGGACCGAGGCATGTGAGGATAGCTTCCAGAAGTTGAAGATTCGTCTGACTACTGCACCTGTGTTATCATTGCCTTCAGGATCGGGCGGTTTCGTGGTATATTGTGATGCTTCGAGTGGGGCTGGGCTGTGTATTGATGTAGCACGACAGAGTTATCGTGTATGCTTCTCGACAGTTGAGGAAACACGAACAAAACTACCCCACTCATGATTTATAGATGGCTGCAGTGGTATTTGCATTTAAGATCTGGAGACATTACCTAAACGGCGAGTTGTGCCAGATATTCTCTGACCACAAGAGCTTAAAGTATATTTTTCAGCAGCAAGATCTGAATCTGAGGCAGCGCCGTTGGATGGAGTTGGTGAAAGATTATGACTGCGAGATTCTATACCGTCCAGGCAAGACGAATGTGGTGGCAGATGCTTTGAGTAGGAGGCCCGGAGGTAGCTTATCTTGTTTGAGCGCAGTACAGATGCAGTGGACGGCGGATTGGCAGGTTTTATATGACAGACGAGTGTAGTTCGAGTTTACTCATACAGGGGGACAGCTGGCCCATTTCAGAGCATGCCCACAGTTACTTGACCGTATCAACGAGGCACAGTCCGGCGATACCCGTATTTTAGAAATTATTGAGCAGATTCGCCAAGGCAGAGTTTCCGAGTTCGTGATTGATGATCAGAGGATACTTCGAATTGGGACTTGACTGTGCGTACCAGATTCTGAGGGACTGAAGCATGATATTCTTGAGGAGGCACATAGATTAGTGTACAGTGTGCATCCAGGTTCCACCAAGATGTACCGTGATTTGAGAGAAGTTTATTGGTTGGTTGGGATGAAGAAGGATGTTACAGATTTTGTATCGAGATGCCTGAGTTGTCAGCAATTCAAGGCCGAGCACCAGAGGCCAGCCGACGAGTTACAGCCTTTGCCCATCCATGAGTGGAAGTAGGAACAGGTCTCCATGGACTTCATTGTGGGTCTACCCAGGACCAGTCGAGGGTATGACTCTATTTGGATGATTGTGGATCGACTGACGAAAGCGGCTCACTTCCTGCTAGTGAAGACCACTTTTGGATTTTCTTAGTACGCCCAGGTTTATATTGATGAGATCGTGCGACAGCATGGCGTCCCGACTTCCATTGTGTCCGACCAGGGTACCCAGTTTACCAGCCGATTATGGAAGAAACTTCAGGAGGTTTTGGGCACCCGATTGAGTTTTAGCATAGCTTTTCATCTGCAGAATGACGGTCAATCATAGCGTACGATTCAGACTCTTGAAGATATGCTCAGAGCTTGTGTTTTCGATTTCGATGGTAGCTGGGATCGTCATTTGCCCTTGATCGAGTTCTCCTACAATACTAGCTTCCAGGAGACGATTCAGATGGCACCTTTTGAGGCTTTATATGGGAGGAGATGTCGATCACCTGTATGTTTGACAGAGCTCAGAGAGAGTAGTATTTTAGGGCCGCAGATCGTACAGGAGACGACCGAAAAGATACATCTGATTCGGGACAGGATGAGAGCGGCCCAGAGTAGGCAGAAATCATATGCTGACAGGCGTCGTCGCCGACTCGAGTTCGCTGTGGGCGATCATTTTTTTTGAGTGTCTCTCCGATGATGGATGTGATGAGATTTGGGCGGAAAGGGAAGCTTAGTCCCAGATATGTTGGTCCCTTCGAGATCCTAGAGCGTGTTGGTTCGGTGGCTTATCGGTTTGCTCTTCTGCCCAGCATCCCAGATGTTCATCCCGTGTTTCATGTTTCGATACTCTGCAAGTACCTTCATGACCCTTCCCATGCGATTCAGCACCAGACGATCCAGTTAGAGCGCGATCTTTCATTCACCGAGCAGCCGGTGGTCATTTTGGATCGGCAGGTGAAGAAATTATGGTCAAAGGTTATACCGTCCGTCAAAGTTCTTTGGCGTAGCCCGAACAGCGAGGAGGTCACCTGGGAGACCGAGGACGAGATGAGCAAGAAATATCCCCATCATTTTGAAGGTACTCGTAGTTAAATTTTAAATTCGGAGACCGAATTTCTTTAAGGGGGATGATTGTAACGCTTTGAATTTCGTTTTTGTAGTTTTTCGAAAATCGGTAAGATAAACAGTATTTTCCGTAAAAAGTCAAAATAATTATTTTTCAATATATGCCTAATTATACAAAATTTAGATAAGATATTGCTAGAAATTGGTCACTAAATTGTCACTTAAAAATTTCTATTTGTTTAAAAAAATTCCTTAATTAATTATTTTGAATATTATTTTAAGATTTTAAAAATACATTAAATTAGTGATAAATACAAATTTAAATGGGTAAATTACATACTTAGGAACCATTATAAACTAAAATCTAGGGTTAATAAAAATTGTATCATGACTTTCCAAGTTTGTTGTTCTATGGTTCGAAATTGGATTAAAATAGGGTTTTTTGTAAAAATGATCTCATAAGCATTAAATGAGCTTGTGAAAGACTTTTGTGTGGAATTTTCCACACACTTCCCCCACTCTTTCCTCCTCATTTGCTCTAGCCGATCCTCAGCAGCAGGTATCCCCAACTTTCCCCTCTCTTTTTCCCTTCAAATTCCATCAAAAATCAACAAAAAAATCCACCGAAATCCATAATTTTCTTCACTAATTCAAACCTAATCCCTATTCTACCTCTTCCCAAACCCAAATTGGTTTAAAACAAGGAGAAAAGAGGCAACTTTGGAGGCTAAGTGCAAGAGGTTCACAACTTGTAAGTTATAATTTTAATCTAGTTGTTAAATTGGTAGTTTAAATATGCTAATTTAGAATTTTAAAGTGTTAATTTGGTTATAATTTCTTGTTTAGGAAATTCTAGAAAAGGTTTGAAATGTCAATTAGGGTTTGAAGCATTGTTAATAGATTAAATTAGGTGTAGTGGTTATCTAGTGGGTTAGATTGGATGTTTGTGCGATATTGTGATCGCTATATCGTTAAACCGCGATGTTTGCATCGAAATTTAGTTGTTAATGCTTACTAGGTTTTTCATAAAATTAGGAGGTGATTTAATTGCGATATATTGACGATATTTATAGAATCTCCTACAACTTTTAGGGTGTGCGAATGCGTAATTTGGTTTAGTCGGGTTTTAGTTTTGACGGTTGCCCCGAAACGACGATTTTTGTTAAGCTTTTAGTGGTTTTCGTGTGTGTTCCACGCGTTTAGTGCACGTTGTGCCTAACTTGTCAGTGTTGATTCTTTTATTTTGTGACTTGCGTTATTTCTTGATGTGTAATCTTAAGTTTGTGTTATGCAATTTTAGTATCGGTTACGGAAAGTCGGACGCGGCGCGCAAAGGCAAAGTGGTGGTTGGATCAGAATAGCGAGGCGTCCGGGTGAGTAGATGTATACATCTATGGGGAAATCGTCTGGATGACACGAGGCGCCCCATAGTTAGGATCACTTTATTTTTTGCAAACTATAAGTATAGTTATTTAGTTAACGATCTCATTCATATGCATAGCTTTCTGGTTATCTATATATACACATGTGTGATATCCCCCCTTAGGACACTTATACCATTACCATTGGCTCATGTTGCATGCGCACTATTCATGCGAACACACACGCCTTGGTAATTGACATGTCATGAGCACTTTAGAACCTGCTTAGTTTAGTATCAACACTTGCATCATACGTGATACATTGAATTGCATAGCATGTATATACCTCACATCATCATCATGCTTATATAGATTCCTAGCCACAAATCACATTGCATACCTTTGACATCATAAGTATTTATCATATACAACAAGTTGGGTATTAAGATTTTCTTGAGAATTTCAGCATTGATGAGATTTCTAGATTTTGGAGGGAAACCGCAAGAATTTAACAAAAACTTATTATCATCATTTTTTAAAATAAAGTTACGGTTTTCTCATGATGTATGTGTCATCCACCATGAGTTTTCATGTTTTCTGTTAGATTTCGAGACCCGATTCGAGGAGTGGATGAACCGTCTCGGGTACATGGTGGGCCCGATATGGTACCCTGGGGTAATGAGATCGAGTTGTAGACGATGAGCCTGGCAGGGGAAGACTACCTACCGGTGATGTCTGGCAAGGCGGATATCCGGACGATACCGACCGTTGTCGTGAGATTTGATGATATGGGCCGATCCGGACTGACGGAGCCCGATGTATTGAGATATTGATATAGTGAGACATTGAGACATATATATTTCCATATTTGGTGCCGATGCTTGACACGGATTTCGGATGATTTCTTGATGGTACCTTGGCTATTGTAAAGATATATTTTTTTAAGTTAAGAATGCAAAGATCATCGTATTTAAACGCTTAAAGATTTCTTATCGATTTTGCATCCATGTGCATATATACTAGTAGCATCGCATTATACTTAGATATGTAGATTGCGACGCATTGCGTGCTTTCTTACGATAGCCTTATTAGATATTATATTCTACTCACGAGCTGGCAACTTACCCCCGTTGTGCCACATTGTCTTGCAGGTCGGACCCGTCAGCCTCGTAGCAGCGGGCTTATCTTTTCATTGGCTTCTTTTGCCAAGACTCACGACATTGCTCGTAAGTGGGTTGCGAGGACACTTTATCTCTTTTTGTACTACCATTATATCTAGTATTCTCTATCTACCACTTCTTATTTGTATATGCGACTTAGTGATGAGACTGAGAGATTTGTGTATATGTGGTTTCTCTGGAGTCGAGCTCACTTGAGCCAACGTTGTGTTTTTCTTATCTTTGCATTTCTTTATGCTTATTGGCTTGATATTGCATATATATTGCATGTGGTTGTGATCCTCCTTGGGCGAAGAGCTAACTCCCGCTTGGGGATTCTATTTCGTTATTACAGATTTATATATCTTGTTGTACCCATTTTAGGGGCTAGTATTTACAAAGGAGACTCTGCCGAAATTTTCGGAAAAATTTTGATGTTTCTAAAAATGGGTTAATACAACTTAATTGATTTTAAAGTCATTTTCATAAAAGGTTTTCCTTCACTCTTTTGAATTTAGTATAGATTTTTCTAGGCTTTGGATGATTTAGGTTACGTTACGCCTTTAGACGTCTCATAATCTAAGTGCTAGTCACGTTCCGTACATTCGGGTCGTGACAGCTGCTAGGGCACTGGTGAGTCCAACGACACCACCAAAACACATACTGCCCGTAGCGCCCATAAAAGCAGTCTTCGGAATGACATCACTCCGAACCCGCAACAATGATGACCTGATCCCAAACAAACTTAGAAGATGTCTCGCACACAGGAGTTGATCGAAAAAATCGTCAATGCGAGATAAAGGATACCTATCCGCACCGTAACCCGGTTCAATTGACGATCCATCAACACACAAGCTCAAACTGCCGTCTTTCTCCTTGACGAACAGAATAGGAGCTCCCCAAAGCAAAACACTCAGACGCACAAGCCCCACCAATCTAGCAACTCTGCAGCAAATCCTTAAGCTCCCTAAGCTTCGCCGGCTCATCTGGAACAACGTCGAAAAACTCTCGCACGATAGGAACCCGGTCCAACAAACCCACTGTGGCTCCGGTATCATGAATGAAAGCCAAGAATCCACGACATCCTCTCCTCAAAAGCCGACTTGCAAAAAAGACGCCGCCTCTGAACCCCCTGCACAACAAAAACTGAATCGCCGAGAAAACAAAACCTGACTGTTTTCTCGCGGCAGTCCACAGAAGCCTAGCACGTAGGTAACCAGTCTGTGTTCAGGAGAATGTCAAATCCAACATTTCTAGAAGGATCAAAACGACGGACGGATCTCTATCTCCTATCTGATTAGCACACGACCGAAATATGTATCGCGCAATGAAAGGATCGCTGACAGAAGTTAACAAAACAAACGGCTGATCTAGCTAACACGACTCTCGGCCCGACCACGGCACAAAGTGTGTAAAACAAACAAGTCCATCAAAAGAACATACGTATTAAGAATACCTAAAAACTCTGCACTGGACGCCCGCGCGTCCCGATGAGTAGAAGCAAACTCTCGTGTCTGCCCCCTACCCAGAACTGGCTGAACGCCTCCTCTCTGCGGTACAGCTGTCCCGTGCTCACGTGGCTCCGTACAAACTCGAACCCAATGATCCAATCTCCCGCACCGATAGCATCCAGATAAGAACTGCTGACCCTCCTGGGGATGAGAGTTGAACGACTGTCCTTGTCCCAAGCCTCTGCTACTCCCGTGACGGTCACGAAATCTGTCTCGGTGACTGAACCTCTGTCTCGGGGCTGACACACCTGTACTAGCCCTCCTCGGTCCTCGAACTCATAAAGTCACTGGAAGACGTGCCTCGTCAAATAGGACTGCATCCACTGGTGCTGTGTAAGTGACGAAATGCTGTGTACTGACCGCAAGGAACAACTGGGTAATAGGGGTGGCAACCTCCTGTCGCTGTGCTCTACTGGCCTCAACCAAAGACCTCATCGTCTGGCGCAAATCCTGCATCTCAGCCAAAATCCTATCGATACGATATAACGAAGGAGGATCCATCTGCTCCGGTGCAACGAGCGTGCCATCCTGGTCAGTCCTCATCCCATCCGAATCAACTCTGTCCTCGGCCCTCGCTGCATCACTCTGAGTCCCCATAGTCATCGCGGCAAAGTCTATAAATAGAAAAGGATTCGATAAGAACACGGAAACCGAATCATAAGGATATGTATCATCAAGGAAGGAATTTCAAGAAATTAGTACTTAGGTCACTTTAGGCGGAGTACCGTGTCATAAGTATGCCATGGACATACACACACTATGTTACTCTGCTTAAGCTGTAGGGTTAGTATAGCACCCTTAGCAAGGTTTAGCAAGGCATCACACATGCCATATTGAAATTTTTGGGGTGCTAAACAAACCCTAACCAAGATCTTTACTAAAGAATTAGGCAAACAAGCATGATAAACACTTTAACATTTAAGAGATAGGTATTACAACCTTTGTCGTCTGTTCCTTCGCTTCATAAGCTCCGTGTTGAGGTCCCTTCTCCACGATCATCATGTACCCGGACTCTAGAGAGCCTCCATGAAGAGAAAGATGCAAGCTTGCTTCCAATCTTCAACAACTAAGATGATCTACCTTGAAGAAACTCAAACCCAAGCTCTTGCTTCAATAATCAAGTATTAGAAAAGCAAACACCCTAATCTAAGTGGCTAGAATAGATGAGGAAGATGAAGTAAGAATTTAGCTCTCTTTTGTTTTGTTTATCTCACTCAAAATCATCACATGTCAAAAAGCTAGAAAGCTTTTTTCAAGAGGAAGAAGAAGAAGAAAAATTTCATTTTGATGAATAATGAATTATTGCAAAGGTTACAAATCAACCATGGGTTAAGAATGAAAACTTAACCCTTGTAGAGAATTAACTAGGGTATAGGGTTTGGGTTGGTTTAAAGAAATATCTACTCAAAATATTAAGCTCAAAGTCAAAGCTTCATGAAAGCTCCATCCGAGCTTAACTCTAATCCAAACCCTAACCATATTTAAGCTCCACAAAACATGTTGCATTTGTAACCCTAACGTATTACAATATTATATATCACATATACAATATTTATTGTAACAAAATAAAATAATACAATTAACATATATCACATATATATCAATGTATTATCCAAGTGAGAAAAAGAATCTTTAAGTGAGCTATTATTAGTTAATGTAATATAATATATCAAATATATAATTATACATTAAATTATCGAATCAACACTTGATCCGATAATCCAGCCATTTCATAAATAACCGACTAATATAATCTGTATCAGTTAATCGAATCAACACTTGATCCGATGACCCGGCTATATCACATATACCCGGCCAATATCACATATCGCGAGAATCTAATACGGTATCGCATACACGTATTATTCTAGGTCCCGCACATATCACATATGTGCTCCTACTCTATTTTTCTTGAGCCAGGAAACCTCTGTGTAGGACTCTAAAGACTCGTCAATACGCCGGCAGTAGGTGACGATCATATCAAACACCCACAAGTTGCAAGCGGTCAGCTAAACGTAACAGCCACCCAGGTATTGAGTGATCAGAAGATCAATAAGCAAGCCTGTACATTCTCCTGCAAATCCAATCAGTAACACTCCCGTACAGTCTGGTCTCTTCGTCTGATATGTCGCATATCTCGCCTAAGGGTGCTAAACGTCAGACCCCAGTAGATTGATAAGTCGTGTCGATATGAGGTCCATAACAGTTCGAGAAACTACTGATAATACTTACCAGTAAATCTCAGCAACCCTGGCTAGGGATTTTCAGTTATAGCCAATTGAACATAGCGCAACATCAACTCCTTATACCGGGAGAGACGAAACCCCTCCTATCGCTCATTGCCTCCATATGATTCGTGACTGTACCTAAAAGATACCATTTTGCACGCCCTCTTGGACGTGGTTTGATGGAAATCAAAGCACAGTGGGAATCACACAAGTCTCTATGACGATCTCGGGTCTACAGACTAACCTGTACCAGTGTCACCAGAGAACTGCCATCTGACGTGAGGTATAATATCATCTAGGAGTTCTCGGCGAGTCCGTCCAGTATACCCAGTCTCCACTGAGCACCCGTATACCTTCTCTGATGTCAAACAGCAATGGATATGGGATCATCCATCGCCCATCATATGTGTCAAGAAGCGCATACGCTAGTCTACTCTGGAGTATCGATGCCCTGTCTCGGTACTCCCACGACTAGGAACAATTGAAGGATGTACTTAGCGACTATACTGTCCCCACTAGTATGATCTGCATCATAGTCTTGGTAGCCAAGTACTCATCCAAAGGGCTTTATCAACATGTAACATAGAGACAATCAGAGCACATGTTAAGATAAAGAGCAATCAGATAGCATACTATCATGTCGAGCAAGAAAGTCCTCCCTATATATGTCCAAGCATCCACCACAATATACATCGTATGTACAGTAATGGCCTCTAGGGCATACATATCAGTAACAATCTCACACTTGCACCAGGGCCATCAGTTGTGGTATCACATACCCAACATGCAGCTGTGGTTAAAGTATCTCATACTCAACCATCCCATAAAAGTCTCTTCTGGGAAATAGGCCTTTGTGAGTGGATCCGCGTTGTTGTCCTCTGTTTCTACTCTCCTACCTCGATCTCCATGGAGATCAACCATCTCCATGATCAGGTGATATTGCCTAAGAATATGTCTGGATTTCTGATGACACGGGGGTTCCTAGGCTAAAAGCCAAAACTCCATTGTCACATAATGGTCGGAACGAAATTCATCTCATGAACTCATATATATCAAGACTGCCTCTTTGGCAGCATTCTTGATAACGATGTATCTTGCCTTTAATCTTCTAGTAAGTCACGGTATCTAGCCTGGAACTCTTCCAACATACCGTCCCTCCACTGAGGGTAAAGACAATGCCTGCAACTGTCATTCAGTCGTCCTTATCACCATGGAACCTTTCCAGTGATTCTCATCAGGATCTATTGATACCATCTCACTACAACTAGTGAGAATCCTAACATCCAATTCGATCTAACTCATAGATCCATAACCCAGGATTTAGGAGGTATCACCTTGATCTTATATGGAGAATCTTTATGATAAGAGGAGATTGACCGAGCGTAGCATAGGAAACTCCTTCCCTCTCAAGAGTATGTCATCCACGTACTATACGACGATCACCACCATACTCCCTAGTACCTTTTTGTATATACTTGGTTCATCTACTATTTTGATGAAGTCAAACTCTTTGACTACCACATCAAAACAGACGTTCCAACTCCGCGATGCCTGATTTATCACATAAAACATCTTGCACACATTTTCGCTTCTCCCACTGTCTACGAAGCCCTTTGGCTGTGTACTTATAGACGCTATCTTCCAAATCACTATTTAGAAAAGCAGTCATGACACCCAACCGCCAGATATCGTAGTCATGGTATGTAGCAATTGCAAGTAGGATCTGGATGGACTTAAGCATAGCTTTGAAAGTCTCAACTTTTCCATGTACACCAAGTAATCTTCTCAAGATATACTTGCTCCTGATGGGACTTTAACCCTTCAGATAACGCAACCAAAGTCCATACTTTGTTTGTGTATAAGGATTCCATGTCAGATCACTAAGCATCCGGCCATTCTTACAGAGTCCCACTCCTGATGGCCTACTCGAAAATAGTTGGGCCATCATCTCATGATGCAATCCTCGCTCCCACTGTCATAGAGAAACCGAAGTATCTCTCAGGTGGGTGAGGAACCCTACTAGATCGGGGGAGAAGCTGAGGTTCGTTAGAAACTATTGAATCCTTTGGGTTTACCAAATCATCAGCTACTGTTTGTATAGCTGGAACTGTTTCCAGTTCTACCTCATGACCACTAATTTCTTCATAAGAAATTCCCTTTCACAAAGGTGGCATGCTGAGAAACAAAACATCTTTTGTTCCTCGGTTCAGTAGAAGATATTCCCTTGTGAATGCTTGGGATATCCAACAAACTTCCACAGAACTGATCTTGCCTCGAGCTTGTCTGGATTTTGCTTTTAGGCATAGGCTGGACAACCCCAAATCTTAACATACTTAAGATATGGGCTCTTCCTATTCCATATCACATATGAAGTGGTAGGCAACTGATTTGATCGGAACCCTATTCAATTGGTATGCAGCTTCTCAAGTGCATAACTCCCAAAAGGAAATAGGAAACTCAGTAGCACTCATCATAGAGCGCACTATATCTAATAGGGTGAGATTGCTCTGCCCCGATACACCAACGTACTATGGTGTATACAGAGGAGTAATGCTGAGAGAGAGAATCTCATTCTCCTTTAGAATAGTCCAGGAATTCCGTGCTCAAGTATTCTCCTCCTTGATCTCATCAAAGGACATAATACTTATACCCATTTTTGGTTCTCTACTTCTAACTTATATTCTGTGAATTTCTCAAAAATTTCAGACTTGTGTTTCAACAGGAACATATGTCCGAATCTCGAGAGATAATCAGTGAATGTAATGAAGTACAAAGAACCGGTACTGGCATGTGTAGATAGGGGACTTTCATACATCAGCATGTATCAATCCCAAGAGTTCAGTAGCTCTTTCTCTGTTTCTAATAAACGGAGCTGTGGTCATCTTATCTTTGTGACATGACTTGCAAGTTTTACAAGATGTAAATCCAAACTAATTTAAATATGCATCTTTATGTAAGTTCAGCTAGTCGGGTCACATTGATATGACCTAGTCTACAATGCCTCAAGAAGGATTCGTTCATTTCTGAACTCTTTCTCTTGTGTGTGTTCTGTACGTTAAGAACTGTGGTTTGATTTAGACCGTCTATGCTTTTAGATAACGTGCCTGAACCGATCAACTCATGATATAGGAAATGTTTAAAACATTATCCAACAATACAAAATTATATCCTTCTTTATTAAATAAAGATACTGATATGATGTTGAATATCTGTTTCGGTATCTAATAACATTCGTTCAGAATCAATGTATTTTGGTAATACAGGGTGATAACTGCCAACTGCTTGGCTTGCAACAATTGCACCGTTTCCAACTCTTGAAACTTATCACCCGTTCTCAGTTCTCGACCTTTCTGTAGCCCATGTAACATATTACATTTGCGGGATCCTGATCCGGTATCTCATACCCAGGACGTAAAGGATACTGAGAAACAGTTCTCGGTAATGAACACACCCGAAGAAGATGCATCAGCATGCACTTTCTTCTTTTGGGTGGCACGGGAATTCTGGTAATCCCAATTTCCTGCTCGATCTTATAACAATTATAAGTTGGAGCGGGACCAACGTTCTCTAGCATAGTATAACAAGTGGGTTTGGTCAATACATCCGTATTATTTATCTTGATTAAGACGTGACATGGTTGCTACCTGGAGAGAGAGAGAAGAAAACACTCAGCGTATGCTCTTGAAAGATTAGATTGGTTATTAATATATCTAATCAGGATGACTCCCACTGTTTTAATCAAATCTTCCTTCAAACCCTAGAAGGAAAGACTAGCCGGGATTAATTACACCCTACAAGTTCGCCAATCTTTCAGCCAGGCCAGTGCCGGTACTTTGAGGGAGGTTCCTCGTTCTTTCGCATGAACCTAATTAAAGTAAACCTCGTTTTCCCATAGGCATAACCCCGTTGACACCTTTCTATACACCTACTTGATCGGCTAATTGTAATGTGTAAAACTCTCCCAGAAGTAACTCTTACTCACAGCGGGTATCGGGATCCAACTATCACATAGAAGGTATGCAATCTCATTACAAATTTCAACACTTGAAATTCCTAATAATATTTTACCCCTAGCGACTTATGACCTTAACAAGGTCAACAAATCATAAGCGCTAGCCAAGTTCAACCCGTCAATTCCCGATTGAATTAAACCCACCCACACGACCCTTAACAAGGTTAACAAAGTCGTACGACTACCCTAATCCAATCGCATCATATGCTTACGCAGATAAGCATTAGTCAGCTACCGCATGCACTACGCCTTAACATAGTCAACAAACGTAGCATGAATACTAAGTAGTACTTATCTGAAAAGATGAAGGGCTACGACAGGTTTTTATGAAAACCTTTTGCGTAATGAGCTTGATATCGTTATAGAATCGAGTGAATTTTGAAAAGAAGTGTTTTTTAGGCTTTTACTAGTTTTGCTAAAGAGGTCACTCCCGGTAAAGGGATCTCGGCTCTTTCCTTATCGAATAAGGTGCAGGATATTTCACAAATACCACTAGGCAAAGCAAAAACTATAAAAGAAATCAAAAGACAAACAGTTTTTGTAGCATCTGCTAGTTTCGCTAAAGAGGTTACTCCCGGTGAAGGGATCTCGGCTCTTTCCTTATCGAATAAGGTGCTGGATATTCTACAAGGAATACCGCTATGCTAAGGAAGAACTAAAGCTATCAGTTTTTAAACAAGTTTCTACAATATCTTTAGGTTTCTTTTATTTCATTAATCTCATTAATGAAGTCCCATTTTATTATGCTTCACAAGCATCACATTTGAAACGAAATCGGCAATATAACATATATCTCATATAAATAATATAAATATTCATTTCAGGCAGTAATATGATCTCATCAAAGAACATTGCAGCAGAAGATAACATATAAAATATTGGATATATTAGGACGTCCGTATTTTATATCGAGCCTTTATAAAACATGGATTCCACGGTCGTGATGAATAGCCAAACCCACATCCCTAGACCCCTACAAGAGCGGCAAGTAACACTGCCAATTCTAGGGTTAAGAGACTCGGTCTTGACTCCTCGAGATGGTCTCCCACTGGACCCTAGAACCTGGTTACTTGTGCTCCTCTCCTTGGGTCTACCTAATGCAGAAAAATAAATAATATACAATGGTGACATCATCCTCAACCTGGAAGTTCCCCAATAAAAGAATATTACATACAATGAATTTTACATGATTGAAAATAGAAAAACTCTCATCTCACATAAACCCCCCGGCTATTCAGAACGCGACGATCCAATATAACATATCATAGCAACACATAACATCACATGTCATCAACGTAAGTAAATATGCGTATCCCAATTGTCGTTGATGTATAGCAACGAAACCGGCGATACACCACATATTACACTTACGGTCGCAGAAAAGAAAGTGTAAATCCACAACAGTTGGAATCCGCAACCTCCTTAGACATCTCATGCCTAACAAAATGAACTCCTTAGACATCGCATGCTTGACAATTATAAACCCCGCATTTTAGTCTCAATATCGAAAACACTTTTCAATATCAAGTCGGGCAATTCAACAAGATTCCCGACATCCTGATCGAATGCTCGTCGAAAACTTTAGTAGACAGCCGCACCCCTCAATGCCGTCGACGAAGTACACTAAGGCGGAACACCGCTGCCGCGAGCATCCGAACGGATGCTTTTGGCGACGGGGTTCTCCTACAGTCGCTTGGTAGGGGCTATGGGGTGTGGCTATCTATTAAGTTCACCCGGCGAGTATCCGCGTACGCTACGTGATTGCGACGGACTTTTGATCACATCAAAATCCCGTGGCAACTGATCAAATGAGGCTAAAAATTGCTAGATTTATAACATTCAAATTAGTTATCTCATAACAACTTGTGGATTCCAAATATTGTATCACATTCCAGATAAATAGACAATGTTAAACTTTCCAGTCAAATAAACAAACACCCAAGATTTCCCAAATAGCTCTCAACACTTGAAATTAGTTTAAAAGCATCCATCACATGCCACAGTACCAATGGTCCAGCCGTAGAAGGGTCAAACCAGCGCCTCACATGTTGCAACGCCGTACTGTCTCAAACCCTAAGGTTTAGAGGCGGTTCAGACGGTCACATAATCGAGTTAAGGTTTGTGTTCTTCTAGAGGGTCCACCGCGTTACTTGATTGTTTGTAATTTTCCGGATTGTGTGTAAAAGCAAGTATCGAATCAATTGTTTCCCTATATCGGTTTCATTTGATCGATAACAGTATCTTGCATCGGTATTTAGAAAATTGTATAAAGAAATCACAATCAAAAAATTATATTTGACCGCAATCAACTACGGTGTCAGTTGTAGATCATAAGCGAGTGCGAATCGTCCAAAGGGATTGTGCGATTCGTTTCTGTATTTAATTTGTTTGAATCGAAAATTTAATCAAAAAGGAAAGAAAACATGATTCAAGAATTTATTGATTGAACGATGTTTAATCAAGAATCAAGAAACTGATAAACAAATCAAGAATCAGAATTTCGATGATATTTCCAACCAAAATGTCAAGAATCTAAATGAGGCTCGTAAAAATCGATCGGATCTATAGACGTGATGTAATTTCAAGATTTCGTGTTCTTGTCCTTCGAAGGATTGATACTAGATTGATGATGATCGACGAGAGTTAGGGCTTTCTTGATGAAACTAGGGTTTCATCTTTTAAACCCCTGTTCTTTCGTTGATATCATTTGCATTCTAGCCTCTAACAATTTCAAGAAACGATCGTAACTCCCCAATCTCGAGCGATATCAATCAAGAAAGCATCGCAACGAATTGGTTCGTCGATTCTTGAACTTGCTAGGGTTTACAAAACTCGTAGGACTCAAGAATCGATTTAAGATATATTACATCATCATTCTATTGATCGTCTCGACTCCTCGATGAGCGGAGTATTACTCAAACATCATCACACAGAAAGTATTCAAGAATTGAAAAGATATCATGATGCAAGAATTTAAAGAAAACAAGATAAAAGAATATCACCTTTTATTTATATCAACAATTTGATTACAGTCGCTCAAGAACTACAAGAGGAAGAACTAAATTGTTGAATTGGCGTCGCTCGGCTCCTTGAGTCGCGGATCGGCTTGGACCACTTGCTCTGTTGAAGATGGGCTCGGCTCATAAAAGGTTGCAAGGCTTCTTGCTTGATGGGTACTTGGGATCTTGTCTTTTGATTGGAATTTAGGGTTAGGGTTTCACACAAGTCCTCTCACTAGACTTGTGGAAGAAGAAGATGAAGAAAGAGATAGAATGGCTCTCAAATGAACTAATGGATTGATTTTTCCAAGCTCATGAATTCTATTTTACAAGTGAGGCTAGGGTCTTATTGTAGGGTTCCTATGCACTCTAGTGAGGTCTCACAAGGCATCGAACATGCCATTTTCAAAAATCTAGGTGCCGAGAAGCCCGACTACGGATCGTCGGCTAGAAGTTTAGGCGAAAACATAAACTAGTTAACACTTAACTAAGAGTTATGGAAATACAACCTTTGTAGATCTGTTTGTCCACCTCCACGGCTCCGAGATGAGGTCCTCTCCGCTGTCCAAATCAAATCCGGGCTCTAGCGTCGGCTTCATTGGAGAATGGACGGGCTAGATCGTCGACGACGTGCCGAAGATGATCTACGTCGAAGCATCACTAGATCGAGCTCCACCTTCACCAAGTCTTGAAAACTTGTGAAGGAAACACACTCTACTACTTGGCAAGAGGTAGAGGATGAAGAAAAAGGAAGTGGGTAGACTTTAGTTTTGGATTTCTCACTCATTTTCTCACTTTGCCGTTAAAGCTTTCAAGCTTTTTCTTGAAGTGAAGAAGAAGAAGAAGATGAAGAATATGATAAGTGTTATTTTAATTGAAAAAGAAAATGATTCTTATCATATTCTTAACCTTAGTTAAGTGTAGAGAATAGACCATGGTTAGTAATGTTGGTTAGGGTTAAGAAAGAGACAAGAATGGTGGACTAGGTCAAAGCTTCATGAAGCTTCAACAAAACAACAATAAAAGCCACCATTCTTTTCATATTATTTCTAAAATGAATAAATGAAAAAGATAAATAAATGAATAAGGAAAACCAAAACCCTAACCATATAAATAACCCTGGTTTAATTCTTTACACAAACCAAGTAAGTATGCATCATCAAACATGATACAATCATGTACACAAAACTATATCAAATATACAATGTGCACATCCGAGCGAGAAAATCCATTTAAAGTGAACCGATACTAGTTAATGCAAAGTAATATATCAAATATATAATTATGCATTAAATCATTAAATCAACTCTTGATTTAACGATCCGGTCATATCGCATATAACCGACTAATATCAACAGTAACAACTTATCGAATCAACACTTGATCCGATATGCCGGCTATATCGCATATAACCGATCAATGTCACATATCGCGAGAATCGAATACAGTATCACATACTGGTATCATTCTCGGTCCCGCACATATCTCATATGCGCTCCTATTTCGTTTCGCTTGAGCCAGGAAACCTCTGTGTAGGACTCTAAAGACTCGTCAATACGCCGGCAGCAGGTGATGATCATAGCAAGCACCCATAAGCCGCAAGCGGTCTGCTAAACGTAACGGCCACCCGGGTATTGAGCGATCTGAAGATCGACGAGCAAGCCCGCTCACACTCCAGTGAATCCAACCAGTAACACTACCGTACAGTCCGGTCTGATCGTCTGATATGTCGCATATCTCGCCTAGGGGTGGTAAACGTCAGACCCCAATAGCTCGATAAGTCGTGTCGATATGAGGTCTATAACACTTCGAGAAACTACTGGTAACACTTACCAGTAAATCTCAGCAACCCTGGCCAGGGATTTCCTGTTATAGCCAATCGAACACAGCGCAACATCAACCCCTATACCGGGAGAGACGAATTCCCTCCTATCGCTCATTGCCTCCATGTGACTCGGGACTGTACCCAAAAACCACCGTTTTGCACGCCCTCTTGGACGTGGTAAGATGGAAATCAAAGCACAGTGGGAACCACACGAGACTCTATGACGATCTCGGGTCAACAGACTACTCTGTACCGGTGTCACCAGAGAACTGCCATCTGACGTGAGGTATAATACCATCTGGGAGTTCTCGGCGAGTCCGTCTAGTGTACCCAGTCTCTATTGAGCACCCGTATATCATCTCTGATGTCAAACACCGATGGATATGGGATCATCCATCGCCCATCTGTATGGGTCGAGAAGGTACACGCTAGTCTACTCTGGTATATCGATGCCCCGTCTCGATACACCCTCGACTAGGGACTTTGAAGGATGTACTTATGGACTACCATGTCCCCACTAGTATGATCCGCATCATAGTCCAGGTAGTCAAGCACACATCCTAAGGGCTTTACCAACATGTAACAGAGAGACAATCAGTATACACGTTATGGTAAAGTTCAACCAGATAGCATACTATCATGTCGAGCAAGAATGTCCTCCCTATATATGTCCCAGCATCCACTACAATATACATCCTATGTACAGTAATGGCCTCTAGGGCATACATATAACTAACAATCTCCCACTTGCACTAGGGCCATCTGTAGCAGTGGTTGTAGTATCTCATACTCAACCATCCCATAAAAGTCTCTCTCTGGGAACAGCCCTTTGTGAGTGGATCCGCTGTGTTGTCCTCTGAGTCTACTCTCCTAACCTCGATCTCCCTGGAGATCAACCATCTCCATGATCAAGTGATACTGCCTTAGAATATGTCTGGATCACTGATGGGACCGGCGTTCCTTGGCATAAGCCACAACTCCATTGTCACACAATGGGAGGAACATAGTTCATCTCATTAACCAATATACACCCAAACAGCCTCTTTGGTAGCATCTTAAGTAGTGATGTATCCAGTCTTTATCGTCTAGTATGTCACGGTATCTAGCTTGGAACTCTTCCAACATACCGTCCCTCCACTGAGGGTAAAGATAATGCCTGTGACTGACATTCAGTCGTCTTTATCACCCTGGAACCCTTCCAATGATTCTCCCCAGGATCGGTTGATACCGTCTCACTACAACTAGTGAGAGTCCTAACATCCAATTAGATCTATCTCATAGATCCAAAATCCAGGATTTAGTAGGTATCACTTTGATCCTATATGGAGAATCCTAGTGATAAGCGGAGATTGATCGAGCGTAGCATAGGAAACACTTTCCCTATCAAGAGTATGTTATCCACGTACCATACGAGGATCATCACCATACTCCCTACTACCTTTTTGTTTATACAAGATTCATCTACCATTTTGATGATGTCAACTTCTTTGACTAATCCATCAAAACAGATGTTCCAACTCCGCGATGCCTGCTTTATCCTATAAAGCATCTTGCGCATGTATCCGCTGCTCCCACTGTCTACGAGGCCCTCTGGCTGTGTACTTATAGACGCACTCTTCTAAATCATCATTTAGAAAAGCAGTCAAGACACCCAACCACCAGAGATCGTAGTCATGGTATGCAGCCGTGGTAAGTAGGATCTGGATGGACTTAAGCATAGCCACTGGAAAAGGTTTCATCATTATCCACGCCTGGTCAATGAAGAAAACCTTTAACAAGTCTAGCTTTGAAAGTCTCAACTTTTCCATCTACACCAAGTAATCTTCTCAAGATATACTTGCTCCTGATGGGGATTTAACCCTTCAGATATAGCAACCAAAGTCCATACTTTGTTGGTGTATAAGGATTCCATCTCAGATCGCTAAGCATCCAGCCATTCTTACAGAGTCTCACTCTTGATGGCCAGCTCGAAACTAGTTGGGTCATCATCTCATGATGCAATCCTCGCTCCCACTGTCATAGAGTAATCGAAGTATCTCTCAGGTGGGTGAGGAACCCTACTAGATCGACGGAGAGGCTGAGATTCGTTGGACTCTACTGAATCCTTTGGCTCTATCAAATCATCTGCTGTAGTTTGTATAGCTGGAACATTTTCAGTTCTACATAACAGACCTTGCCTCGAGCTTGTCCGGATTTTGCTTTTAGACATAGGCCGGACAATCCCCAAATCTTAACTAACTTAAGACATGGGTTCTTCCCATTCCATATCACATATGAAGCGGTAGGCAACTGATTTGATTAAAACCCTATTCAATAGGTATGCAGCTTCTCAAGTGCATAACACCCAAAAGGAAATAGGTAGCTCAGTATTACTCATCATAGAGCACACCTTATCACATAGGGTGTAATTGCTCCACCCCGATATACCATCGTGCTATGGTGTATGCGGAGGAGTAATGCTGAGAGAGAATCTCATTCTCCTTTAGAAAAGTCCAGGATTTCCGTGCTCAAATATTCTCCTCCTAGATCACATCAAAGGACATAATACTTATACCCGTATTTTGGTTCTCTACTTCTAACTTATATTCTGTGAATATCTCAAAAGGTTCGGACTTTAGTTTCAACAGGAACATATGTCTGAATCTTGAGAGATTATCAGAGAACGTAATGAAGTATAAAGAACCAGTCCTGGCATGTGTAGACAGAGGACTTACATACATCAACATGTATCATCCCAAGAGTTCATTAACTCTTTCTCTGTTTCCAGTAAACGGAGCTATGGTCATCTTATCTCTGTGACATGACTGGCGAGTTTCACAAGATGCAAATTCAAACTGATTTAAATATGCATCTAAATGTAACTCTAGCTAGTCGGGTCACATTGATCTGACCTAGTCTACAATGCCTCAAGAAGAATTCGTTCATTTCTGAACTCTTCCTCTTGTGTGTGTTCTGTATACTAAGAACTGTAGTTTGATTTAGAACATCAATGCTTTTAGATAACGTGCCTGAACCGATCAACTTTTGATATAGGAAATGTTCAAAACATTATCCATCAATACAAAATTATATCCTTTCTTTACTAATAAAGAGACAGATATGATTTTGTATATCAGGTTCGGTATCTAATAACATTTGTTCAGAATCAATGTATTGGTAATACAGGGTGACAGTGACCAACAGACCTGGCTGCAACTCTTGCCCCGTTTTCTGCCTCATGAAACTTATCACCCGTTCTCAGTTCTCTACTTTTCTGTAGCCCTATGTAACAGATTACATATCTGGGATCCTGATCTGGTATCACATACCCAGGACGTAAAGGACACTGAGAAACAGTTCTATATAATGAATACACCCGAAGATGATGCATCATCATGCACTCTCCTCGTTTGGGCGGCACGGGAAATCTGGTATTCCCCAATTTCCTACTCTGTCTTATAACAATTATAAGGTGGAGCCGGACCAACGTTCCCCAGCTCAGTATAACAAGCGGGTTCGGTCAATAATCCGTTTTATTATCTTGATTAAGGCGTGATATGGTCGCTACTTGGAGAGAGAGAGAAGAAACCACTCAGCGTGCGCTCTGTCAAGAATAGATTGGTTTTTATTTTATCTAATCAGGATGGCTCCCACTGCTTTTTATCAAGTCTTCCTTCAAACCCTAAAAGGAAAGACTAGCCGGGGTTAATTACACACTACAAGTTCGCCAATCTTTCAGCCAGGCCAGTGTCGGTACTTTGAGGGAGGTCCCCCGTGCTTTCGCACGAACCTAATTACTGTAAACCTCGTTTTCCCAGAGGCGTAACCCCGTTGACACCTTTCAAGACACCTACTTGATCGGCTAATTGTAATGTATAAAACTCTCCCAGGAGTAACTCTTACTCGCAGCGGGTATCGGGATCCAACTATCTCATAGAAGGTATGCAATCTCATTGCAAATTTCAACACTAGAAATTCCCGATAATATTTTGCCCCGAACGATCTATGACCATGACAAGGTCAACAAACCATAGACCGCAAGTCTAGTTCAACCCGTTATTTCTTGATTGAATCAAACCCACCCGCACGACCCTTGACAAGGTCAACATGGCCGCACGACTACCCTAACCCAATCTGCATCATATGCATAAGTAGATAAATACTGGTTAACTACCGCACACTGCGCCTTGACAAGGTCAACAAACGCAGCACGAATACTAAACAGGATTTATCTGAAATGACGGAGAGCTACGACAGGTTTTTCTGAAAACCTATTGCGTAATGAACTTGATATCGTTGTAGTATCGAATGATTTTGAAATGGAGTGCTTTTGAGGCTTTTCTAGTTTTGCTAAAGGAGTCACTCCCGGTGAAGGGATCGTCGGTCCTTTCCTCGTCGAATGAGGTGCGGGATATATCATATATATCACTGTGCAAAGCAAAAACACTTAAAAGCAATCAAAAGACAAACCGAGTGTGTAGCATCGACCAGTTATTGCTAAAGGAGTCACTCCCGGTGAAGGGATCTCGGTCCTTTCCTTATCGAATGAGGTGCAGGATATATCACATATACCGCTGTGCAAAGCAAGAACTGTAGCTACCTGTTTTATTTTGAAATTCGATTCTACAACATCTTAGGTTTCTTTTACTTTCATTAATCACATTAATAAAGTCCCATCATTTATATACCTAAACATCACAGATAAATACGACGTACACTTATGCCATCCGCATTCGCCTCGATGTCCCCTCGTGCACCGTTAGGTTAGGTAACTAACGGCAGAGCAGGGCAGGGCTAGCACGGGTGTAAAACATAAGTAATGTCTATATAATATATCATATATACTATATACTGTATCTATCACAGAACATCACATGATCACATCACAGATATCGCAGCAGAAGAATCATATGAAATATTGGATATACTAGGACGTCCGTGTTTTCAATACGAGCCAGTATAAAACACGGATTCCACGGTCGTGATGAATAGCCAAACCCACACCCCTAGACCCCTACGAGAGCGGCAAGCAACCCTACCAATTCTAGAGTTAGGAGACCCGGACTCGACTCCTCGAGTTGGTCTCCCACTGGACTCCAGAACTCGGTTACTTGTGCTCCCCTCCTTGGGTCTATCCTAGTGCGGAAAAGTAAATAATATACAAACGGTGACAACTTCCGCAACCTGGAAGCGCCCCAATAAAAGAAAATTACATACAAGTTTTTACATGAATGAAAATGAATAACACTCATCTCACATAAAAAGCCCCGGCTATTCAAACACGACGATCCAATATAACTATCCAGCAACACATAACATCACATGTCATCAACGTAAGTAAATATGCGCATCTCAATTGTCGTTGACATATAGCAACGAAACCGGCGATATCACATATTACACTTACGGTCACAGAAAAGAAAGTGTAAAACTACAACAGTTGGAATCCGCAATCTGTATAGACATCGCATGCCTAATCAAATGAATACCTTAGACATCACATGCCTAACAATTATAAACCCCGCATTTTATTCTTATTATCGAAAACACTTTTCAATATCGAGTCGGGCAATTCAACAAGATTCCCGACAGTCTGATCGAATACTCGTCGTAAACTTCAGTAGACGGCCGCACCCCTGATACCGTCGATGAAGTGCACCGAGGCGGAACACCGCTGCCGCGAGCACCCGAACGGATGCTTTCGGCGACGGGGTTCTCCTACAGTCACTTGGTCGGGGCTATGGAGTGAGGCTGTCTATTAAGTTTACCCGGCGAATATCCGCGTACGCTACGTGATTGTGACGGACTTTTGATCACATCAAAATTCCGTGGCAACCGATCAAGTGAGATTAAATTGCTAGATTTACAACATTCATTCAGTTATCTCATAACTTATTGTGAATTCCAATTATTGCATCCCATTCCGGATAAATAGAAAATGTCAAACTTTCCGATCGAACAATCGAACACCCAAGTTTTCCCGATACAGATCAACACATGAAATAAGTCTAACAACATTCAGTTCATGCCTCAGTACCAACGGTCCAGCCATAGAAGGGTCAAGCCAACGCCTCACATGTGGCACGCCGTACTACCCCAAAGCCGAAGGTTCAAAGGGCAGTCCAAGACGGTCACATAATCGAGATAAGGTTTGTTGTCTTCTAGAGGGTCCATCGCGTTACTTGCACTACTTAGAACGTCGTTAAACTACGGAAAAATCCAACACTTGGAAATTTCCCGACAGGGGAAAAATTGGGTATTTATATCCAGTCGAACTTTTTAACATATTCCAAAATTTATCCGGAAAGCCACACAGACAAAATTTGATACTCCGATCGAAACACCGAATCCCCAAATCAATCCCAGAAAATTCAACTCTATAATAAATATAAAAATTTCCAGAAGACTCAGCACTTTGACATAAGATTTACTGTGCAAGACACGTTCTCTAAATCAGCAACATGGCCGCGGAACCGCCGCGAAACCGAGGGTGGGGCCGCGGTTCCGCGCCACTTTTGTCGATTTACAGCCATGTGCTTCACAGTATCTCTTAGGATTCCCTGCTGAATTTTTTGGCAATTTTTAATTCACAAAAAACCCTGTTTTTAGAAAAAATCCAGAGAGCACTTTTGAGTTGGGGTTTCGGGTTCGTTCGGGTTTCAAATTCCGTCTAGACTTCGCCTAAGGCTCTAGCTAGGCTCTGATACCACTGAAGGGTTCCTAGGCACTCTAGTGAGGTCTCACAAGGTATCGAACATGCCATTTTCAAAAATCTAGGTGCCGATAAGCTCGACTACGGATCGTCGGCTAGAAGTTTAGGCGAAAACATAAACTAGTTAACACTTAACTAAGAGTTATGGAAATACAACCTTTGTAGATCCATTTGTCCACCTCCACGGCTCCGAGATGAGGTCCTCTCTGCTGTCCAAATCAAATCCGGGCTCTAGCGTCGGCTTCATTGGAGAATGGACGGGCTAGATCGTCGACGACGTGCCGAAGATGATCTACGTCGAAGCATCACTAGATCGAGCTCCACCTTCACCAATTCTTGAAAACTTGTGAAGGAAACACACTCTACTACTTGGCAAGAGGTAGAGGATGAAGAAATAGGAAGTGGGTAGACTTTAGTTTTGAATTTCTCACTCATTTTCTCACTTTGCCATTAAAGCTTTCAAGCTTTTTCTTGAAGTGAAGAAGAAGAAGAAGATGAAGAATACGATAAGTGTTATTTTAATTGAAAAAGAAAATGATTCTTATCATATTCTTAACCTTAGTTAAGTGTAGAGAATAGACCATGGTTAGTAATGATGGTTAGGGTTAAGAAAGAGACAAGAATGGTGGACTAGGTCAAAGCTTCATGAAGCTTCAACAAAACAACAATAAAAGCCACCATTCTTTTCATATTATTTCCAAAATGAATAAATGAAAAAGATAAATAAATGAATAAGGAAAACCAAAACCCTAACCATATAAATAACCATGGTTTAATTCTTTACACAAACCAAGTAAGTATGCATCATCAAACATGATACAATCATGTGCACAAAATTATATCAAATATACAATGTGCACATCCGAGCGAGAAATTCCATTTAAAGTGAACCGATACTAGTTAATGCAAAGTAATATATCAAATATATAATTATGCATTAAATCATTAAATCAACTCTTGGTTTAACGATCCGGTCATATCGTATATAACCGACTAATATCAACAGTAACAACTTATCGAATCAACACTTGATCCGATATGCCGGCTATATCGCATATAACCGATCAATGACACATATCGCGAGAATCGAATACAGTATCACATACTGGTATCATTCTCGGTCCCGCACATATCTCATATGCGCTCCTATTTCGTTTCGCTTGAGCCAGGAAACCTCTGTGTAGGACTCTAAAGACTCGTCAATACGCCGGCAGCAGGTGATGATCATATCAAGCACCCACAAGCCGCAAGCGTTCTGCTAAACGTAACGGCCACCCGAGTATTGAGCGATCTAAAGATCGACGAGCAAGCCCGCTCACACTCCAGTGAATCCAACCAGTAACACTACCGTACAGTCCGGTCTGATCGTCTGATATGTCGCATATCTCGCCTAGGGGTGGTAAACGTCAGACCCCAATAGCTCGATAAGTCGTGTCGATATGAGGTCTATAACACTTCGAGAAACTACTGGTAACACTTACCAGTAAATCTCAGCAACCCTGGCCAGGGATTTCCTGTTATAGCCAATCGAACACAGCGCAACATCAACCCCGTATACCGGGAGAGACGAATCCCCTCCTATCGCTCATTACCTCCATGTGACTCGGGACTGTACCCAAAAACCACCGTTTTGCACGCCCTCTTGGATGTGGTAAGATGGAAATCAAAGCACAGTGGGAACCACACGAGACTCTATGACGATCTCGGGTCAACAGACTACTCTGTACCAGTGTCACCAGAGAACTGCCATCTGACATGAGGTATAATACCATCTGGGAGTCCTCGGCGAGTCCGTCCAGTGTACCCAGTCTCTACTGAGCACCCGTATATCATCTCTGATGTCAAACACCGATGGATATGGGATCATCCATCTCCCATCTGTATCGGTCGAGAAGGTACACGCTAGTCTACTCTGGTATATCGATGCCCCGTCTCGATACACCCTCGACTATGGACTTTGAAGGATGTACTTATGGACTACCATGTCCCCACTAGTATGATCCGCATCATAGTCCAGGTAGTCAAGCACACATCCTAAGGGCTTTACCAACATGTAACAGAGAGACAATCAGTATACACGTTAAGGTAAAGTTCAACCAGATAGCATACTATCATGTCGAGCAAGAAAGTCCTCCCGATATATGTCCCAGCATCCACTACAATATACATCCTATGTACAGTAATGGCCTCTAGGGCATACATATAACTAACACTTATTTATAGAGCACCCAAACCCTAAGCCTTTGAGTTCCCTCCAAAAGTTTGTTGAAAGACTTCTAGAAAGAGTTTGTTAGGCTTAGCTTAGGGTTTAAGCTAGGGTTTAGGGAGAAGGTTCTAGAATACAAGGCTAGTTTAGTGTTGATCCCAAAGCTTGCTGATCTGGCAGAAGTCTCTGGAGTCTTCTGGAACTTGGAGTGTTATTATGAGCTGTAACCACTGAGCTAGGAGTTATGGAGCAAATTTGAAGTACTGAAGAGGCAAGAGAGCCGCGGAACCGCGGCACAAGGTGGCTTAGGCCGCGGTTCCGCGGCCAAGTATGCTCCTTGGGCCTTTGTATTTTTGCAGAGGTCTTGGGCTACTATTTGGGGCTTCTTCTGATATGTTGATTTTTGTTTTCCCTTTTGGATTGATACCAGATATGAAATCATTGAGTTGGCGTAACGTTTTAGCTGTACCCTGTAAATTTTGGCCTTTCTTCTGGATTTTCCTACATAGATCTCAAAACAAGTGTTGCGCAATATAGAGATAATGCGATGCCATGAAATGCAGTCAATTTCCTTTATAGTGCCGGTTTTAGAGTCTAACACATGCAATCTGATATTTTGCGACAGTTTTGCTAATATGTGAAATATGAATACCGTATACTTCTAAATGAATGCAAATGATGAGGAAATTGCCGGCTAAAATATGCAATATTTTCGACTAATCAAATTCCCCCAAACTTAATTTCGATCGTCTCGAGCGAACTGTTTTATTAAAAAGAGAAGGAGAAAATAAAGAAAGAGAAAAACTATCTAGCACACTTTCGTAGGCAACACGATTGCACTGAGCACGTGCAACAAGCCTTTAAACCTCTAGGTGTCCCTAGTAGGAGGAGTGTTGTCTCCTGAGGGTTTTCAGCGGATTGTACCCACAAAATCCAATAATAAAAGAAAGATCATGAATATTACATTTAAAGACAAGAATTGTAAAAGAAAAGCTTCGAAAATTAGGGTTTCCAACTAAGCTAGCTTTTCGGTTTTCATGAGCCCTATCTTAATGGTCATGAAAAGATGTTAGAAATCACGTCCTCCCTCAATAAAATATCGTCTTATTTTTCATTCCTATCTTTCTTCCAAACATCGATCATATTACCCTGCGTGTGTGTAAAGACATCCCTACACTCGGAGAATTCAATTCAAGCTATCATACTCTTGCCCATCAGCCTCAGTATTTTTTTAATTAATGAATATTTAGATGAGATTGCTCACACACTTTAATGCGACCGTTAATACTTCTTGAGGTACTAACCGACCGATTACTCCTGTGCTTGCTTACTTGGTGTATTTTCCTCGTCTTGCACCACCTCAGGCATAGCAGTGACTCCCAGACTAGTTGGCCTTAGGGCACTAGGTGAAGAAGAACCCTCGCTATACATTTTTTATTGCCCTTGGTGATAACAAAACCAGTGTTCATTTTTCTCACCACTTTATATTTTCTTTATTCATCATTTTTTTTTCTTTTTATTTCCTTCATACATCGGCTTAAAGACAAGAGCATTTCAAGGTATCCTCTACTATCCCAGGCTTTAAGACGTGTGTAAGTGCAAATAGCAGGGTATCAACGTTCAAAATGTTTGGCTTCCAGAATAGAAACTATTTTTCAGACTTATTTTTATCCTCAGATTAGTGACGTCCTTTATCTTATTAACCCTTGGGACAACGGCTCATAACTACTTATCACTAGTTCGTATAAGAAAACTACTAATTTTCTTAGTTTTCTTAAATTTTTCTAATCTCATAGATGTAATTTTTCACTATCTAAACTTTTATTATCTTATTTATGTACAAAAAAGCGTAAATATTAAAATTATTTTTATACTTGAAAATTTTTAAATTTTTATGGGTTTTGAAAATTTTTCAATTATTATAGATTTTTAAAGAAATGTTTTGTGCTTATGCAGATGATATGCAAATGATGCAAAAATAAGCACAAACCTCCCCCAAACTTGTTTTCAACAGTGTCCTCACTGTTGCCAATCGCTATACCTACAAAACTGTAAGCCTGGGGGGAATTATTAGTGGGTGCAAAATATATAAGTGAAGAACTTCCCCCAAACTTACTCTTTTCACTCACCTCCATCCAAAAGATGATGCAGTGATATACTGGACATGAAGGTGAGACGGAGGAATTTTAATCCAAATAAACTGGCTCTTGTAAGAACAAGAGCTCCTCCGTGGGGTCAGTGGAAAAATACGGCTTAAGTCTATGTCCATTCACTTTGAAAAATATGTCGTTTTTAACATTTTCTTGTTCTACTGCCCCGTGCGGGTATACAGACCGCACAACAAAATGTCCCTTCCATCGAAATCGGAGCTAACCCGCATGAAGGTGTAATCGTGAATCATAAAGAAGGACTTGTTGACCAGGTGAAAATGTTTTCCTCAGAATGTTTTTATCGTGAAAAACCTTATTCCTATTCTTTGTGATTACAGCGTTATCATAAGCTTCATCGCGGAGTTCGCTTAGCTCATTAAGTTGCAGCTTCCGAAAGTTGCAAGCAAGGTTTAGATCAAAATTTATTTCTTTTATAGCCCACAATGCTTTATGCTCTATCTCGACGGGTAAATGACATGCTTTTCCAAACACTATCCTATATTTTGACATTCCTAGGTCGGTTTTATATGCAGTCCTGAATGCCCAAAGAGCATCCGTCAATTTGGTCGACCAGTCCTTTCTATTCTTAGCAACAGTCTTCTCCAGGATAAGTTTGATTTGTCTGTTTGAGATTTCAGCCTGCTCGCTTGTTTGGGGATGATAGGGTGTAGAAAGTCGGTGGTTGATTGAGTATTTTCGCATCAGAGTCTCGAAAGACCTGTTGCAGAAATGTGTCCCATTATCGCTAATGATAGCGCGTGGGTGTCCAAATCACGAGAAGATATTCTCTTTCAAGAACTTAATGACAACTTTCTTATCATTAGTGCGACATGGAATGGCTTCTACCCACTTTGAGACATAATAAACCGCCAGTAATATGTACAAATTCCCAAAGGATTTGGTAAAGGAACCCATAAAATCAATGCCCCAGACATCAAATATTTCAACAATCAAGATAGGTTGCTGAGGCATTTCATTTCTCTGGGATATTCTACCCGTGTACCGACATTGTGTACAGGTTTTGCAATAGTCAAATGCGTCCTTGAATAAGGTAGGCCAATAAAATCCACATTGCAAAACCTTTTCCGCTGTCTTTCAGGACCAAAGTGACCCCCACAGGCCTGATCATGACAAAATGAAAGAACACTCTTGAACTCTTCATTCGGGACACACTGGCGAATGATCTGATCAGGACAATATTTAAACAAATAGGGCTCGTCCCAGTAAAAGTGTTTTACTTGGGCTAGAAAACGATATTTGTCCTGTTTTGACCAATCGCTAGGTATAAGTCTCGTGGCATGATAGTTCACAATATCCCTGAACCATGGTTCAACGGATATGCTCAAGAGTTGTTCGTCAGGGAACGAGTCATTAATCGGCAGGGTCACAGGGGAAGAAATGATGCGTGAAAGATGGTCAGCTACTACGTTTTCACATCCTTTCTTATCTTTGATAACAAGATCGAATTCTTGTAACAGAAGGATCCAACGTATTAGTCGACCTTTTGCATCTTTCTTCGCCAGAAGATGTTTTAAAGCGTAATGGTCAGTATACACAACTATAGGCGAGCCAATTAAGTAAGGCCTGAATTTTTCTAATGCAAATACAACCGCTAAAAGTTCTTTTTCTGTGGTTGTATAATTGATTTGCGCATCATTCAGGGTCTTACTTGCATAGTATATCACGTGCGGCATCTTTTCGATGTGCTGTCCTAAGACTGCACCTACTGCAAAATCAGATGCGTCACACATCAGCTCAAAGGGGTAGTCCCAGTTTGGTGATGATAAAATGGGGGCTGAAGTAAGTGAGTGTTTAAGTGAGTCGAAAGCTGTCTCGCAGTCCGAGTCGAAATGGAAGGTCGTATCCTTGGCCAGGAGAAGAGTTAAAGGTCTAGCAATTTTGCTAAAGTCCTTAATGAATCTCCTATAAAAGCCCGCATGGCCAAGGAAAGATCGAATATCTTTGACGCTTTTGGGATGAGTGAGGTTTTGAATAACATCTATCTTAGCTCTGTCAACCTCAATGCCTTTCTGTGAAATGGCATGTCCAAGGACTATTCCTTCTTGGACCATAAAATGGTATTTTTCCCAGTTCAAAGTCAAGTTCTTCTCTTTGCAACGAGTAAGAACAGCGTCAAGATTCGATAGGCAATCAGAAAAAGAGTCTCCAAAAATCGAGAAATCGTCCATAAAGATCTCCAGAAAATTCTCTACCATATCAGAGAATATCCCCATCATACACCGCTGAAAGGTAGCGGGAGCATTGCATAGCCCAAAGGGCATGCGACTGTAAGCAAAGGTACCAAAAGGAAAAGTAAAAGTGGTTTTATCTTGATCCTTTTTGGCGATGGGGACCTGATTGTAGCCTAAGTATCCGTCCATAAAACAATAATACTCTCGTCCCGCTAAGCGTTCCAGCATCTAATCAATGAATGGTAGAGGAAAGTGGTCTTTCCTCGTGGCAGCATTGAGTTTTCTATAATCAATACATACACGCCACCCAGTTTGGACGCGTGTCTGAATCAACTCATTTGCCTCATTGGTTATAACTGTGATGCCGGATTTCTTAAGAACGACATGTATAGGACTCACCCACTGGCTATCGGAGATGGGGTATATAATACCATTATCTAAGCATTTGACGATCTCTTTCATGAAAGCTTCCTTCATGACGGGATTCAACCGTCTCTGTGGTTCTCGGGTCGGTCTGGCATCATCCATCACATGTATATGATGTTCAACAATCAAGGGACTAATCCCTTTGATGTCCGCCATACTCCAACCAAACGCCTCTTTGTTAGATCTCAATACCGATAAAAGTGCATTTTCTTGCTCTGATGCTAGAGAAGCGGATATGATAACCGGTAAAGACTCATTCTCACCTAGATATGCATATTTAAGGTGAGAAGGTAAAATTTTGAGATCTAACTCGGGCGGAGAAATGATAGAAGAAGGGATCATTGAGTGATTTTTGGATTTACAAAGAAGCTCAGAGCCTGTGAAAGATACAGACTCGGGTGGAGAAAAGTCAGAAGTGTAGGACTTAAGTATAGAGAAAGTGTCCTCACTAAGATCATGTGTGAAATCAAACAGAGATGTGGTAATGTCATCGAGATCAGTAAAGCAAAGTTCCTCAGCTCCACAACTATCGGGAGCGATCTCATGGACAGAGCACACATCTAAAATATGAGCAGAGGGTTCTGATGGCTGACTTCCAACTTTGTAGATATTCAGTTCAATGGTCATATTTCTAAATGATAAATTCATTGAACCATTTCTACAGTTTATAACAACGTTGGAAGTGGCAAGGAAAGGACGACCCAGAATCACCGGAATTTGGCCCCGGGGGTTTGCTACAGGATGTGTGTCGAGCACAATGAAGTCTACAGGGAAAACAAATTCCCCGACCTTTATCAATACATCCTCTAATTCACCCCTTGGTTTGGTGATAGATCGGTCTGCCATCTGGAGAGTGCAGTAAGCAGGTTTCAGCTCTCCAATCCCTAATTGCTCATATACAGAATAAGGGAGCAGGTTAACACTTGCGCCAAGGTCTAAAAGAGCACGATTTATGTTTTTACCCCCAATCGAAATCGATATTGTAGGACATCCTGGGTCCTTTCTTTTCTTTGGTAGCTGGGGTATAAAAGCAGTGCTAATATTATTAGACATGAAGACTTTCTTCGGCACTTGAGTCTTCCTCTTCCTAGTGCACAAGTCTTTAAGAATTTTCGCATAAGCGGGGACTTGTTGAATCGCATCTAGGAGAGGGATATTGATGTTAACCTGTTTGAACATTTCCAAAATTTTCTCCATATGAGGACTCGTTCTATTTGCCCTTAACCGGTTCGGGTAAGGAGATTTCGCAATAAGCGCAAGGTCCATCACAGGAGAAGGAAGAGGGGTAGACGAGGTCCCAAAAGAGGTGTGGGGACCGTCTGTGGAGAACTAGAAGGGCTATACTGAGGTGTCGAGCCTAATGGGAAATGGAGAATAGGCTCACGAGAAGATGGTGTGGTAGAAGAAGAAGGATCAGAAGGAGAAGTGTGTGTGTGTGGAAAGGTCTCAGCCGGGGTGTTGATATGATTTTCAATATCATCAATACCTTCCCCGACATGATTGTTCAGCACTCTTCCCGATCTCAACGTTGTGACGGCATTTACATTGTAATGCCCAGGATTCTGTAGGGGTTGAGAGGGAAGTTTCCCTTTTTCTCTCGCACTCATTTCAGCTTTTAGGCGTGCGATTTCAGCTTCCATCGTTCTGATACTCTCAGCTTGGGACGCTGAGTTTTTCTTTATCTCACCGACGGAAGATCTAAGCTTAGCCGAAATCTCTACGAAATTTGACAAAAGTTATTTCATGGTTTGAGTGAATTGGGAGAACTCGTCAGAACAGGTCATAGGATTAGACTGTGCAGGAGTGTTGACCTGATTTTGGAAATTTTGTGACTGATAGGGGTGCTGAGTGAGTTGAAGGGGTTGCTGCTGTGGTGGAGGAAGAGCCCTTTGAAAATTATTCGTGTTTAGAACCGTGTTTTGAGATTGGTTTTGGTTCCAAGAGAAATTCGGGTGATTCCTCCAACCCTGATTGTACGTGGAAGAATATGGATCGTTTCTCGGTCTTTGAAATGCGGCATTAGAATGCTCGTGACCTTAAAATACAGAGTTTAATGGACATTCTTCCGTTAAATGAGACGGATCAGAACAGCACCCACAAACAGTTTTGGGGAGTGACACTGGATTTAGGGAGGCTGCTGCAAATTCGTGTTCCATAGCGTCGAGCTTCTTTTGCATTGCTGCCATCTCAGCTCGAACACCTATGGACACATCTATTTGCTGTACGCCACCCCTATTCAATGGTTGGGTTCCACTCTCCCACTGTAGTAATTTTTCAGCGAACTCTTCTAAATACTTCCAAGCTTCCCCATCATCCTTAGTCATAAAAGTACCTTGACACATGTTTTCAAGGCTCTGTTTAATGCTTGGGTTAATGCCCTCATAAATGATTCGGCATAATTCCCATCTCGGGATGCCGTGATGAGGACACTGAACCAATAGATCCTTAAAACGTTCAAAGCATTTTGAAAATGGTTCAGCAGGGAGCTGGGCAAATTGATTCAGTTCGCTACGGATTCGAGCTGTCTTTTGTATTGGGTAAAATTTCTTAAGGAATGCAGGGACGAATTCTTCCCAATTCATGATAGAATGTGCGGTAGTGTTATATAGCCACTTCTCGGCTATATCGCATGATAGAATCCTCCACTGCCTCTTTGTCCCCCTGTGGCCGGATAAGTGCCAGGTAAGTGGGAAGGTACTCCACTACGTAAGTAGTGGGCCTAATTAAAAACCACTAGCCTTAGACACACTCGCCTTAGGCACCACAAGAAAACGCGGATAAGCAATGAATTACCCACGGCCTTCTCTTGTCCTAATTGAGCGCGACAGTCCTTAGAGTCTTCTCTAGATTTCTTTTAGTTAATGTGGGTCAATGCGGATGCAAGTTTTGCGATTTTCGGGGCCTAGGAAGGGTAATGAAATCCCCACCTAATTTGGATTTGGCCGTGCCCCTTAATATCCGTATTAGAATGCAAACAACCAAGAAACAAAATCACGCACAAATTTAATTTGCTTTTTGCGGCGCTGCAATTATTTGCAAAGAATCCTGCAGCAAAGTGTTAGTTGGAGCTAAAAGAGGAGAGAGGAGAAGGTAAGAAGTTACCTGAAGCAATTTGGCACAGAGATCCCTTCAGACTGCCGTGTTTCCGCCGCGTTTGGGTACTCCCACCGCGCTTCCGCGGTTGAACAATGGGATCAATGCACAAAACTTCACCAGGGAGCTTCTATAGACTCCCTCTGCTCTCTGGTATATCCCAAAAATTTTCTTCAATTTCCAAACAGCTCCAGATTTCCTTGCAATGAACCACAACAAATCGTTTAGGGTTTGCACGAATTTTGATCTCAAAAATCACAATGAAATAAATCTTTCAATTCAAACTTTGATATAAAACGAATTAGCGTGCGATCCCCGGCAACGGCGCCATTTTGATTGTTTGTAATTTTCCGGATTGTGTGTAAAAGAAAGTATCGAATAAATTGTTTCCCTATATCGGTTTCATTTGATCGATAATAGTATCTTGTATCGGTATTTAGAAAATTGTATAAAGAAATCACAATCAAAAAATTATATTTGACCACAATCAACTACGGTGTCAGTTGTAGATCGTAAGCGAGTGCGGATCGTCCACAGGGATTGTGCGATTCGTTTCTGTATTTAATTTGTTTGAATCGAAAAGTTAATCGAAAAGGAAAGAAAACATGATTCAAGAATTTATTGATTGATTCAGGTGTCACGATGTTTAATCAAGAATCAAGAAACTGATAAACAAATCAAGAATCGGTGTTTCGATGATATTTCCAACCAAAATGTCAAGAATCTAAATGAGGCTCATAGAAATCGATCGGATCTATAGACGTGATGTAATTTCAAGATTTCGTGTTCTTGTCTTTCGAAGGATTGATACTAGATTGATGATGATCGACGAGAGTTAGGGCTTTCTTGATGAAACTAGGGTTTCATCTTTTAAACCCTTGTTCTTCCGTTGATATCATTTGCATTCTAGCCTCTAGAAATTTCAAGAAACGATCGTAACTCCCCAATCTCGAGCGATATCAATCAAGAAAGCATCGCAACGAATTAGGTCGTCGATTCTTGAACTTGCTAGGGTTTACAAAACTCGTAGGACTCAAGAATCGATTTAAGATATATTACATTATCATTCTATTGATCGTCTCGACTCCTCGACGAGCGGAGTATTACTTAAACATCATCACACAGAAAGTATTCAAGAATTGAAAAGATATCATGATGCGAGAATTTAAAGAAAACAAGATAAAAGAATATCACCTTTTATTTATATCAACAATTTGATTACAGTCGCTCAAGAACTACAAGAGGAAGAACTAAATTGTTGAATTGGCGTCGCTCGGCTCCTTGAGTCGCGGATCGGCTTGGACCACTTGCTCTGTTGAAGATCGGCTCGGCTCATAAAAGGTTGCAAGGCTTCTTGCTTGATGGGTACTCGGGATCTTGGCTTTTGATTGGAATTTAGGGTTAGGGTTTCACACAAGTCCTCTCACTAGACTTGTGGAAGAAGAAGATGAAGAAAGAGATAGAATGGCTCTCAAATTACTAATGGATTGATTTTTCCAAGCTCATGAATTCTATTTTACAAGTGAGCCTAGGGTCTTATTTATAGAGCACCCAAACCCTAAGCCTTTGAGTTCCCTCCAAAAGTTTGTTGAAAGACTTCTAGAAAGAGTTTGTTAGGCTTAGCTTAGGGTTTAAGCTAGGGTTTAGGGAGAAGGTTCTAGAATACAAGGCTAGTTTAGTGTTGATCCCAAAGCTTGCTGATCTGGCAGAAGTCTCTGGAGTCTTCTGGAACTTGGAGTGTTATTATAAGCTGCAACCACTGAGCTAGGAGTTATGGAGCAAATTTGAAGTACTGAAGAGGCAAGACAGCCGCGGAACCGCGGCACAAGGTGGCTTAGACCGCGGTTCCGCGGCCAAGTATGCTCCTTGGGCCTTTGTATTTTTGCAGAGGTCTTGGGCTACTATTTGGGGCTTCTTCTGATATGTTGATTTTTGTTTTCCCTTTTGGATTGATACCAGATCTGAAATCATTGAGTTGGCGTAACGTTTTAGCTGTACCCTGTAAATTTTGGCCTTTCTTCTGGATTTTCCTGCATAGATCTCAAAACAAGTGTTGCGCAATATAGAGATAATGCGATGCCATGAAATGCAGTCAATTTCCTTTATAGTGCCGGTTTTAGAGTCTAACACATGCAATCTGATATTTTGCGACAGTTTTGCTAATATGTGAAATATGAATACCGTATACTTCTAAATGAATGCAAATGATGAGGAAATTTCCGGCTAAAATATGCAATATTTTCGACTAATCATTACTTGCACGACTTTGAACGTTCTTTAACTAAGGAAAAATCCAACACTTGGAAATTTTCCGGCTGAGGAAAAAGAGAGTTATTGATATCCGTTCGAACTTTTTAACATGTTCTAAATTACCCGGAAAAACTTAAACGAAATTAAACTTTCTGATCGTATCAATGAGTTTCCAATATATCCCAGAAAGCTCAACACTTGAGTAGAATTAAAAAATCCCAAAAGCATGAAAAAGTACCCAAGAATGAACCCCTGAAGTATTACCCCCTAACTCCCAAATATGGTCGCGGAACCGCCGCCAAACGCATGGTTTGGCGCAGTTCCACGATGACTTAATGGATTTATGACTTCGTACTTCACAATAATTCTTAGAATTCTCTGTATGATTTTCTGAGTATTTTTAATATGAAAAATTTCCAGAAACTAGGATCTATCTGGGTTTCGGAGTTCGATCGGACTTCAAACTTCGTCTAGATAACGCCTAAAGCTCTAGCTTGTCTCTGATACCACTGTAGGGTCAGTATAGCACCTTAGCAAGTTTTAGCAAGGGATCACACATGCCATATTGAAATTTTTGGGGTGCTAAACAAACCCTAACCAAGATCTTTACTAGAGAATTAGGCAAACAAGCATGTTATACACTTTAACATCTAAGAGATAGGGAGTACAACCTTCGTAGTCCGTTCCTTCGCTTCTTAAGCTCCGTGTTGAGGTCCCTTCACCGTGATCATCATGTACCCGGACTCTAGAGAGGCTCCATGAAGAGAAAGATGCAAGCTTGCTTCCAATCTTCAACAACTAAGATGATCTACCTTGAAGAAACTCAAAGCCAAGCTCTTGCTTCACTAATCAAGTATTAGCAAAGCAAACACCCTAATCTAAGTGGCTAGAATAGATGAGGATGATGAAGTTGGAATTTAGCTCTCTTTTGTTTTCTTTATCTCACTCAAAATCATCACATGTCAAAAAGCTAGAAAGCTTTTTTCAAGAGGAAGAAGAAGAACAATTTCATTTGTGATGAATAATGAATTATTGCAATGGTTACAAATCAACCATGGGTTAAGAATGAAAACTTAACCCTTGTAGAGAATTAACTAGGGTAAAAGGTTTGGGTTGGGTTAATGAAATATCTACTCAAAATATCATGGCCAAAGTCAAAACTTCATGAAGCTTCATGAAAGCTCCATCTAAGCTTAACCCTAATCCAAACCCTAACCATATTTAAGCTCCACAAAACATGTTGCATTTGTAACCCTAACTTGTTACAATATTATATATCACATATACAATATTTATTGTAACAAAATAAAATAATACAATTAATATATATCATATATATATCAATGTATTATCCAAGTGAGAAAAAAAATCTTTAAGTGAGCTATTATTAGTTAATGTAATATAATATATCAAATATATAATTATACATTAAATTATTGAATCAACACTTGATTCGATAATCCGACCATTTCATAAATAACCGACTAATATAATTTGTATCAGTTAATCGAATCAACACTTGATCCGATGACCCGGCTATATCACATATACCCGGCCGATATCACATATCACGAGAATCTAATACGGTATCGCATACACGTATTATTCTCGGTTACGCACATATCACATATGTGCTCCTACTCCGTTTTGCCTGAGCCAGAAAACCTCTGTGTAGGACTCTAAAGAATCATCAATACGCCGGCAGTGGGTGATGATCATATCAAACACCCACAAGCTGTAAGCGGTCAAATAAACGTAACAGCCACCCAGGTATTGAGTGATCAGACGATCAACAAGCAAGCCTGTAAATTCTCCTGCAAATCCAATCAGTAACACTCCCGTACAGTGCGGTCTCTTCGTCTGATATGTCGCATATCTCTCCTAGGGGTGGTAAATGTCAGACCCCAGTAGCTTGATAAGTCGTGTCGACATGAGGTCCATAATAGTTTGAGAAACTACTGATAACACTTACCAATAAATCTCAGCAACCCTGGCCAGGGATTTCCAGTTATAGCCAATCGAACACAGCGCAACATCAACTCCCTATACCGGGAGAGACGAAACCCCTCCTATCGCTCATTGCCTCCATATGATTCGGGACTGTACCCAAAAGCCACCGTTTTGCATGCCCTCTTGGACATGGTATGATGGAAATCAAAGCACAGTGGGAATCACACAAGACTCTATGACGATCTCGGGTCTACAGACTAACCTGTACCAGTGTCACCAGAGAACTGCTATCTGACGTGAGGTATAATACCATCTGAGAGTTCTCGGCGAATCCGTCCAGTGTACCCAGTCTCCACTGAGCACCCGTATACCTTCTCTGATGTCATACACCAATGAATATGGGATCATCCATCACCCATCATATGGGTCAAGAAGCGCATACGCTAGTCTATTCTGGAGTATCGATGCCCTGTCTCGGTACTCCCACGACTAGGAACATTTGAAGGATGTACTTAGCGACTATACTGTCCCCACTAGTATGATTTGCATCATAGTCCTGGTAGCCAAGTACTCATCCTAAGGGCTTTATCAACATGTAATATAGAGACAATCAGAGCACATGTTAAGATAAAGAGCAACCACATAGCATACTATCATGTCGAGCAAGAAAGTCCTCCCTATATATATCCAAGCATCCACTACAATATACATCATATGTACAGTAATGGCTTCTAGGGTATACATATCACTAACATAAGCTACCTAATCTATCATACCAAGGTCATCCTACACTCCGAAAGGTAAAATCTAGTGCTCTGATACCAACTTTGTCACGACCCGAAATTGACATGTGACGTCCCTTAAACTATGCAACGTCTATAGGCGTAACGCAATTTAAGTAAGCCAAAAACCCAGCAATCTAAACCATCAAAAGTAGTAAGAAATAATAGCATTTTCAAAACCTTTGAAATCTCAACCTAAATTCTTTAAAAGTCCAACTTTTCTTCGATTAAAATTTTGGCAGCACCTCCTTTATAAAAACTGTAACATTTCAGAAAATATAAAATATTATTTTTGGTTTTTAATATTAAAATAATATATTTCCCGAAAACCGCCCGATTTGCGAAATTGGAGTTTTCGAAAAGAGGTAAAAATATATACCAATAATTGTGAAATAAATGGATATTAAAATGATTTATTCATTTAAAAATATATTTATTGGACTTGGCATTTTTATAATTAATTGTATGCAAGTTTAAAATTTTAGCCGATTAGTGCACTGCTAATCGCGATTAAGCCAAATCCGTGTTTCTACAGTTTTTCATGGCTAGTGCACCATGTCATGTTGCATTTTGGTTACATGTTGTTTTCTTGTACTGTTTTTGGGTATTATATGGTTTTGTTCTAAAAGAAAAAGAAAAGGGTTAAAAAGAGAGAGTGATTGGAGAGAGAAAAGGAGGGTGAGAATAAGAGAGAGTGAGAGTATGAGAGATAGAGTGCAGCCATTCTTTCCCCTCCACATTATTTTTTCTTTTCCTTCTTCTTCATCACTTCCCTCCACCTTCAACCCTAGATCCATCTCAAAATACTCCTCAAAACCCTAAATCCCTTTTACAAAAATTGACCACCTCTTCATCCTCTACAAAGTGGACCTAGAAAAGTGGGATTTTGACAAACTTTGAGAAGCTAGGGTTTTCTTGAGCGGCCTAAATGAGATATAATTTCTATCATTTAGTTAGTTTCAAGTTTCTTTATATTCTAGTTAGTTAGAAATGGGGTTAAGATGTGGTTTTGTGAGCTTGGAAACTTCAAGAGGAAGATTAGGGTTTGAGTTGTGTTGTAGTGATGAGTAGTGGCTATTACTAAGCCTTAGTGTTAGATTTCTTGAACTGGACCAGTGACCAAACCCAAGGCTATGAACTTTAGATTTGTCGAAATCGGTTTAATTGACAGTTTGAGGTGGTATTATGGAATCTGGAGTAACCCGGGGGCACTAAAAATAATTTAGCAAAGACAATGGGATGTGCAGGTGATTGTGAGTGCACCCTAGAGACCCGGGACCCCAACTCCAAACCCAGGTGGCAGATTAATCTATTCTGGCTACAATTTATGGCCAGAGCAGGGAGGTATGGCATCGTGTTTGGTCCATGGCTTTGTTACCTGTAAATTACACCCTCCACATATGCAAAATTGGCTAATTTCACTTAGGGAAAAATCTGGGTGTGTTTTCTTGAGACGATGCTTTATTTTGCGGATTTGTTTTAACTTGATTTTGGTATTTGATGTTATATTTCCATCGTGTGGCATTTTAACGTCAACGACTAGGGTTATTGGTCGTGTTTTGCATGCAAGGCTATAGGTTTTAACCTATGAGCGAAGCGTGTACCGTTTTGGTTTTCCGCCTTCGTTTTAATACGCATTTACGATTGTGTATTATTGTAGGTACCTTTGCATGGATTCCGAGGCAACGGAGCGTGGCATCATCGACTTCGGCGAGCAAGTCGCAAGGTCAGTAGATGTAGCGTTTTAAAAATAAATAAATAATTAATTAAATAAATAAAACCGTTTAAGTGAATTTTTTATAATCGGTAAAATAAACCATATTTTCCGTAAACTCAACTACTGTTATTTTTCGTCATAAAATTAAATACTCCTATTTTAACTATGTAATTACTAGTAAATGATGTTTATTTAGTGACTTATAAATTATTAGTTTACTTAAATATTTTTCCTTAATTAATTAAATTCAAATATTAACATAAGCTTTAATTATACATTAAATTAGTGCAAATTACAAATTAGAAATGGGTTAATTTTACAAAGTAAACCATGACAATTTAAAACAAGTGTGTAACATGTAAAATTCTTTCTCAAATTTTTCCATGGTTGTAGACTTTTCTAGGATTGGTTTAGAAAAGAAAATAAATAAAATTAAATAAATTATTGAAAAGACTAAAGTGAGGTGATTTATTTGTGAAACTTCTACACATTTCTACACTCTTTTTCTCTCTCCCCTCACTCTCTCCCTCATGGCCGAAACCACCTTAGGCAGCCCCCATTTTCTCCCCACTTCACTTTGCTTCAAAAATCATCCAAAAATTCATCAAAAATACAAATAAAAACCCACAAATTCCTAATTTAATTCTTACCAATTAATCTTTGCTCATTCTAGGTTGGATTCTTGAGGCAAGAGAGCCATTTAGGAGGCTATGTGAGCATGCTAGACATCATACTGTGAGGTATAAATCATAACCTATAGCTAAATTGTTGGATAATTACTTTAATTTAAGCTAATTAGGTGTTTAATTATGGTTTTAATTTCAAGATTCAAATTTTCAAGAGAAGGGTTTTTAAATTTGGTTAGGGTTTATCACTCAGTTATATTTATAAGGTGTAGTTTAACATGTCGAGACATGGAAAACTTAATCTAATTGTTAATTTGTTAGGTGTTACTTTAAAATTGTTAAAATTAGGAAAAATTGTGCAAACTAGGTTTTTGTAGAATATGTATATAGGTGAGATAAAATTCTATTGAGAACTTTTATCAATTATTCACGGTTTTAATAAGGAGATTAACATGTTAATTGAATGCAAAACCTAATTTGGTTACTAGTTGCTAATTGTTAGTTTAAAAATTGTGATAATTATGCCATTTTGCTAACTAGGTTTTTAGAAATTAATTTAAAATATGGGATTAAAATCTAGTTAGGGTTTTTAGCATATCATTAAGGGTTTCCATAAGTGGTTTAACAATTTTAAATATGCAAAATCTAGCTTAGTTGTTGAATTGTGAATTTTGCTTTAAAAAGTCATAAAATTTGATATTTTTACAAACTAGAATTTTGGGTTTAATGGAAATTGACGAGATTAAATTTAAGTAATGGTTTTTATGATCTTCTTATGATATTTAGTGAATATTACGGCCATTAGTTTTGTTAAAACATCAAGTTTCGAATTAAAACGAAAATTAAGTGCTATCTAGGTTTTCGGAAATAAATCGATATGATTTATTTTGAGGTTTTGATGAGTGGCAATATATTTTATATTATAAACCACGATTCGTGTGTTTGGTTTTTCTCGATCAATCGGCGTTTGTACGCTGATGTCGAGGGTTTTTTGGTTATTTTGCATGAGCGGGTCATAGGTTTTAACCTATACGCGTTTCGTGCGCCGTTTTGGTTTTGTCCGCGATTTCGGTTTACGATATTATATATGTTTGCGTATAGGTACCCCTCACGTGGAATTCGAACAATAAAGAAGAGGATGGCAGCATCGACTTCAACAGAAAAGAACCAGGTGAGTAGAAGCATATCTACGGGGGAAGTTGGGTGGATGGCGTATAGCACCCCCGCAAACGTAGAATAAGGATATTACATACTGTTATTTGGAAGTCGGACGTGACCTTAGATTCTTGGCGAGTAGGGTTCTATTGAAGACTTTAGATTGGACTAGACTGATTTAGAAAGTCTTAACCAGAGGATGACTGTCTTGGAGGGAATTCGTAGATTTCATGTAGACACACATGCACGCACAAAAACTTGACTTGGTGTATATGTGTGTATATATGTATATATATATAGGAATGTGTGTAGGTATACATATATATATATATACACACACACACACACACACAATATATACATGTGATATAAGGATGTTATATGATATCTGGGGATGAGTCGATATGACTAGGCTTGATGCCGTGATTTATTTGATATACGATCGAGTTATGATATGAGATGTATTTTGATATTAGCGGATCGTTGGGAAATAAGAAAATGTATATTTATACATAAACGATAATAGGTGATGATGATATTGAAATGTACGAGACTCTAGAATAGAACCCGAATTGTAATATGTCACTTAATGATGATATGATATATGACATGATATTTTAGTGGATCATTTGACGATATATATTTACACAGACGATGATATTGTGATGTATGCGATTATAGTACAGTACCCTTGGTCATGATATTGTTTGATGATGATACTATACGAACGATGATGTATATGTAGGGTTCCTAGGCACGCTAAAGAGGTCTCACAAGGCATCAACCATGCCAAAATCAAAATTTTCCGGTGCCGAGAAACCCTAAACTAGATCGTTGACTAGAGTTTAGGCGATAACATATGCGAGCAAATGACTTTACTCTAAAAGTGAACGGAAATACAACCTTTGTAGATCCGGTCCTCCACCTCCATAGCTCCGTGATGAAGTCCCCTCGCCGCGATCATCGGATCCCGGGCTCTAGCGTCGGCTTCATCGGAGAAATGGACGGGCTAGGTCGTCGACTTCGATGCCGAAGATGATCTACGTCGAGGCAACACAAGATCAAGCTCCAACTTCACCAAGCCATGAAACTTGTGAAGAAAACACCCTATACTACTTGACAAGTGGTAGAGGATGAAGAAATAGGAAGTGGGTTCACTTTAGAATTGGATTTCTCACTCTTTTTCTCAAGTCACCATTGAAGCTAGCAAGCTTCATTCTTCTTGAAGAAGAAGAAGAAAAAGAGGAAGAAAAAGAATATGATAAGAATTATTGGAAAATGGAAAATAAGTCATTCTTATCATATTAGCAACCATGGTTAAGTGTAGAGAATAAACTAAGGTTAGGTGAATGGTTAGGTTTAGCATGAAAAAAAAATGGTAGACTTTTTCAAAGGTTCATGAAGCTTCAACGATAAAACAAAGCAAGTCACCATTTCTCTTTTTGCCAAAATAAATAAATAAATGAATAAATAAAAACCCTAACCATTTACTTAACCAAGGTTTAAATCAAACAAACACCCAAGTTTGCATGTATCATCAAACATGATACAAACTAGTGAGAAAAACATCTTAAGTGAACCAATATTAGTTAATGTAAAGTAATATATCAAATATATAATTATACATTAAATCATTAAATCAACACTTGATTTAACGATCCGGTCACATCACATATGACCGACTAATATCCAATGTATCGACTTATCGAATCAATCCTCGATTCGATAACTAGGTTATATCGCATACAACCAATCGATACATTCATCGCGAGAATAGAATACGGTATCACATACACGCATTATTCTCGGTCCCGCACATATCTCATATGCGCTCCTATTTCGTTTCGCTTGAGCCAGGAAACCTCTGTGTAGGACTCTAAAGACTCGTCAATAAGCCGGCAGCAGGTGATGATCATATCAAACACCCACAAGCCGCAAGCGGTCTGCTAAACGTAACGGCCTACCCGGGTATTGAACGATCAGAAGATCGACGAGCAAGCCCGCTCACACTCCTGTGAATCCAACCAGCAACACTTACCGTACAGTCCGGTCTCGTCGTCTGATATGTTGCATATCTCGCCTAGGGGTGGTAAATGTCAGACCCCAATAGCTCGATAAGTCGTGTCGATATGTGGTCTATAACAGTTCGAGAAACTATAGGTAACACTTACTAGTAAATCTCAGCAACCCTGGCCAGGGATTTCCGGTTATAGCCAATCGAACACAGCGCAACATCAACTCCCTATACCGGGAGAGACGAATCCCCTCCTATCGCTCATTGCCTTCATGTGATTCGGGACTGTATCCAAAAACCACCGTTTTGCATGCCCTCTTGGACGTGGTAAGGTGGAAATCAAAGCACAGTGAGAATCACACAAGACTCTATGACGATCTCGGGTCAACAGACTACTCTGTACCAGCGTCACCAGAGAACTGCCATCTGACGTAAGGTATAATACCATCTGGGAGTTCTCGACGAGTCCGTCCAGTGTACCCAGTCTCCACTGAGCACCCGTATATCATCTCTGATGTCAAACACTAATGGATATGGGATCATCCATCGCCCATCTGTATGGGTCGAGAAGGTATACGCTAGTCTACTCTGGTATATCGATGCCCTGTCTTGATACACCCACGACTAGGGACTTTGAAGGATGTACTTATGGACTACCATGTCCCTACTAGTATGATTCGCATCATATTCCAGGTAGTCAAGTACTCATCCTAAGGGCTTTACCAACATGTAACAGAGAGACAATCAGTGTACACGTTAAGGTAAAGATCAACCAGATAGCATACTATCATGCCGAGCAAGAAAGTCCTCCCTATATATGTCCAAGCATCCACTACAATATACATCCTATGTATAGTAATGGCCTCTAGGGCATACATATAACTAACAATCTCCCACTTCCACTAGAGCCATCTGATAGCAGTGGTTGTAGTATCTCATACTCAACCATCCCATAAAAGTCTCTCTCTAGGAAAAAGCCTTTGTGAGTGGATTCGCCGTGTTGTCCTCTGAGTCTGTTCTCCTAATCTCGATCACCATAGAGATCAACTATCTCCATGATCAGGTGTTGCTGCCTCAGAATACGTCTGGGTCACTGATGGGACGGGCATTCCTAGGCATAATCCATAACTCCATTGTCTCACAATGGTAGGAACGAAGTTCATCTCATGAACTAATATACACCCAGACTTCCACTTTGGTAGCATCTTAAGTAACGATGTATCTTGCCTTTAATCATCTAGTATGTCACAGTATCTAGCTTGGAACTCTTCCAACATACCGTCCCTCCATAGAGGGTAAAGACAATGCCTATGACTGAAATTCAGTCGTCCTTATCACCCTGGAACACTTCCAGTGATTCTCCCCAGGAACGATTGATACCATCTCACTACATCTAGTGAGAATCCTAACATCCACTTAGATCTATCTCATAGATCCAAAACCCAGGATTTAGTAGGTATCACTTTGATCCTATGTAGAGAATTATTGTGATAAGCGAGCGTAGCATATGAAACTCCTTCCCTATCAAGAGTATGTCATCCACGTACTCTACGAGGATCATCACCATACTCCCTACTACCTTTTTGTTTATACAAGGTTCATCTACCATTTTGATGATGTCAAACTCTTTGACTACTACATCAAAACAGATGTTCCAACTCCACGATGCCTGCTTTATTCTATAAAGCAACTTGTACACGTTTCCGCTGCTCCCACTGTTTACGAAGCCCTCTGGCTGTGTACTTATAGACGTCCTCTTCTAAAACATCATTTAGAAAAGCTGTCATGACACCCAACCACCAGATATCATAGTCATGGTATGTAGCCGTGGTAAGTAGGATCTGGATGGACTTAAGCATAGGCCCCAGAAAAGGTTTCATCATTATCCATGCCTGGTTGATGACGAAAACCTTTAACAAGTCTAGCTTTGAAAGTCTCAACTTTTCCATCTACACCAAGTAATTTTCTCAAGATATACTTGCTCCTGATGGGGATTTAACCCTTCAGAAATAGCAACCAAAGTCCATACTTTGTTGGTGTACATGGATTCCATCTCAGATCGCAAAGCATCCAGCCATTCTTACAGAGTCACTACTTTCGATGGCCCGTTCGAAACTAGTTGGGTCATCATCTCATGATGCAATCCTCGCTCCCACTGTTATAGAGAAATAGAAGTATCTCTCAGGTAGGTGAGAAACCCTACTAGATCGGCGGAGAGGCTGAGGTTCGTTGGTATCTACTGAATCCTTTGGTTCTACCAAATCATCTGTTGTAGTTTGTATAGCTGGAACCTTTCCAGTTCTACATGACTGACCTTGCCTCGAGCTTGTCCGGATTTTCCTTTTAGACATAGGCCGGACAACCCAAAATCTGAACTAGCTTAAGACATGGGCTCTTCCCATACCATATCTCATATGGAGTGGTAGGCTGTGATCAGATTCGAACCTAATTCAATAGGTATGCAGCTTCTCAAGTGCATAACCCCAAAAAGGAAACAGGTAACTCAGTAGTACTCATCATAGAGCGCACCATATCTAATATAGTGCGATTGCTCCGCCCCGATACGCCGCTGTGCTGTGGTGTATTCAGTGGAGTAACACCGAGAGAGAATCTCATTCTCCTTTAGAACATTCCATGACTTCCATGCACAAGTATTCTCCTTCCTGATCTTATCATAGGACATAATACTTATACCCGTATTGGTTCTCTACTTTTAACTTATATTCTGTGAATATCTCAAAAGGTTCGGACTTGTGTTTCAACAGGAACATATGACTGAATCTTGAGAGATCATCAGAGAATGTAACGAAGTACAAAGAACCGGTCCTGGCATGTGTAGACGGGGGACCTTACATACATCAACATGTATCAATCCCAAGAGTTTACCAACTCTTTCTCTGTTACAAATAAACAGAGCTGTGGTCATCTTATCTTTGTGACATGACCGGCAAGTTTTCACAAGATGTAAATTCAAACAGATTTAAATATGCATCTTTGTGCAACTTAGCTAGTCGGGTCGCATTGATATGACCTAGTCTACAATACCTCAAGAAGGATCCGTTCATTTCTGAACTCTTCTTCTTGTGTGTGTTCCGTATACTAAAGAACTGTAGTTTGATTTAGAACATCAATGCTTTTAGATAATGTTCCTGAACCGATCAACTTTTGATATAGGAAATGTTCAAAACATTATCCAACAATACAAAATTTTATTGTTTCTTTACTAATAAAGAGACTGATATGATTTTGTATATCAGGTTCGGTATCTAATATCATTTGTTCAGAATCAATGTACTGATAATACAGGGTGACAGTGACCAACAGACTTGGCTGCAACACTTGCCCCGTTTTCTGTCTCATGAAACTTATCACCCGTTCTCAGTTCTCTACCTATCTGTATCCCTATGTAACAGATTACATATCTGTGATCCTGATCCGGTATCAAATACCCAGGATATAGAGGATACAGAGAAACAGCTCTTTGTAACGAACACACCCGAAGATGATGCATCAGCATGCACTTTCTTCGTTTGGGCGGCACGGGAATTCTGGTAATCCCCTATTTCCTGCTCTGTCTTATAACAATTATAAGTTAGAGCGGGACCAACGTTCCCCAGCTCAGTATAACAACCGGGTTCGGTCAATAATCGGTATTATTATCTTGATTAAGGCGTGATATGGTCTCTACCTAGAGAGAGAGAGAAGAAAACACTCAGCGTGCGCTCTTGCAAGATCAGAATGGTTATATTTTATCTAATCAGGATGGCTCCCACTGTTTTTATCAAATCTTCTTCCAAACACTAAAAGGAAAGACTAGCCGGGATTAATTACACACTACAAGTTCGCCAATCTTTCAGCCAGGCCAGTGTCGGTACTTTGAGGGAGGTCCCCCGTGCTTTCGCACGAACCTAATTATAGTAAACCTCATTTTCCCAGAGGTGTAACCCCGTTGACACCTTTCTAGACACCTACTTGATCGGCTAATTGTAATACGTAAAACTCTCCCAGGAGTAACAATTACTCGAAGTGGGTATCGGGATCCAACTATCTCATAGAAGGTATGCAATCTCATTGCAAATTTCAATACTTGAAATTCCCGATAATTTTGCCCCTAGCGTCCTATGACCTTGACGCAGGCTAACAAACCATAGTGTGCTAGTCAAGTTCAACCAGTCATTTCCAGATTGAATTAAACCCATCCGCACGACCCTTGACGCGGGCCAACAAAGTCGCACGACTACCCTAATCCAATCTGCATCATATGCATAAGTAGATTGTAGGGTTCCTAGGCATCCTAAGGAAGTCTCACAAGGCATCGAACATGCCAATTTACAAAAATATGGTGCCGAGAAACCCTAGTTAACGGATCGTTGCTAGAAATCTAGGCGAAACTATAAACTAGTTAACACTTTAACTAAAAGTTAGATGCTACAACCTTTGTAGATCCAGATTTCCACTTCCTTAGCTCCACGAAGGCGTCCTCTCGCTGTCCATCTTGAAGCTTGGACTCTCGTGACGGCTTCATCGGAGAAACGTGCGGAATAGGTCGTCGGCTTCGTGTCAAAGACGATCTACGTCGAGGTTGCACAAACTCAAGCTCCGACTTCACAAAGTTGTGAAACTTGTGAAGAAAACACCCAAAACAACTTGGCAAGAGGTAGAGGGTGAAGAAATAGGAGGTGGGTTCACTTTAGAATTGGATTTATCTCACTTTAACTCAAGTTGCCATTGATGGACCTTGAGTTTTTCTTGAAGAAGAAGATGATGAAGAAGAAAGAAATATGATAAGTGTTGAGATTTAATAAAATTAAATCAATACTTATCATAAAGAGAACTATAGTTAAGTGTAGAGAGATAACTAAGGTTAGAAGAATGGTTAGGGTTTAATGTGAAGACAAAATGGTCACAAAGTCAAAGCTTCATGAAGTTTCAACAATGTTCAAGAAAGAAAGCAACCATTTTGTATTCTTATGCCATTCTTTTTCTAAAAATGAATAAATAAAAGAATGGATAAATAAAAACCCTAATCACTTTCTTAACCTAGGTTCAATTCTATACACTTAACCTAATGAGCAAGCATCATCAAACATGATACTAACATGTGCACAAAAATATATCACATATACAATTTGCACATCAAGTGAGAATATCCATTTAAAGTAAACCAATACTAGTTAATGCAAAGTAATATATCAAATATATAATTATACATTAAATCATTAAATCAACATTTGATTCAATGATCCGGTCATGTCGCACATAACCGACTAGAATTCAATGTATCGATTTATTGAATCAATGATTCGATAACTAGGTCATATCGAATACAACCAATCGAAACATTTAACGCGAGAATGAAATGCGGTATCACATACACGCATTATTCTCGCTCCCGCACATATCTCATATGCGCTCCTATTTCGTTTCGCTTGAGCCAGGAAACCTCTGTGTAGGACTCTAAAGACTCGTCAATACGCCGGTAGCAGATGATGATCATATCAAGCACCCACAAGCCGCAAGCGGTCTGCCAAACATAACGGCCACCCGGGTATTGAGCGATCAGAAGATCGACGAGCTAGCCCGCTCACACTCCTGCGAATCCGACCAGTAACACTTACCAAACAGTCCGGTCTCTTCGTCTGATATTTCGCATGTCAAGTCTAGGGGTGGTAAACGTCAGACCCCAATAACCCGATAAGTCGTGCCGATATGAGGCTCGTAACGGGTCGAGAAACTACTGGTAACACTTACCAGCAAATCTCTGATCAGCCCTGGCCAGGGACTTCCCTGCTACGGCCAATCGAGCACAGCGCAACATCAACTCCCAATACCGGGAGAGACGAAACCACTCCTATCGCTCATTGCCTCCATGTGGCTCGGGACTGTCCCCAAAGACCACCGTTTTGCATGCCCTCATGGACGTGGTAAGGTGGAGATCAAAGCACAGTGGGAATCATACAAGACTCTATGACGATCTCGGGTCTACAGACTAACCTGTACAAGTGTCACCTGAGAACTGCTATCTGACGTGAGGTATAATACCATCTGGGAGTTCTCGGCGAGTCCGTCCAGTGTACCCAGTCTCCACTGAGCACCCGTATACCATCTCTGATGTCAAACATCAATGGATATGGGATCATCCATCGCCCATCACATGGGTCGAGAAGCGTATACGCTAGTCTACTCTGGTATATCGATGCCCCGTCTCGATACACCGACGACTAGGGACCTTGAAGGATGTACTTATGGACTACCATGTCCCCACTAGTATGATCTGCATCATAGTCCAGGTAGTCAAGTACAAATCCTAAGGGCTTTACCAACATGTAACTATAAGACAGTATAAAGAGACTAGTGTACATGTTAAGATAAAGAGCAACCAGATAGCATACTATCATGTCGAGCAAGAAAGTCATCTCTATATATGTCCAAGCATCCAATATAATATACATAATCTGTACAATACTGGCCTCTAGGGCATACATACAACTAACAATCTCCCACTTGCACTAGGGCCAGCTGCTGTAGTATCTCATACCGAGCATCCTGAAGAGTCTCTCAAACTGTATCTTGGGAATGGCCTTCGTGAGTGGATCCGCCGTGTTGTTCTTCGTGTCAACCCTCCTGATCTCGATCTCCCGGCGATCAACTATCTCCCGGATCAGGTGATACCGCCTCAGAATATGCCTGGATCTCTGATGGGACCTGGGTTCCTTGGCCAAAGCCACTGCTCCATTGTTATCGCAATACAAAGGTATTGGATGCTCAATGGATGGAACCACTCCAAGTTCAGTAATGAACTTCTTGACCCAGACAGCCTCTTTGGCAGCATCGTTGGCAGCGATGTATTCAGCCTCCATCGTCGAGTCTGCCACGGTTTCCTACTTGGAACTCTTCCAGCTAACCGCTCCTCCGTAAAGGGTAAAGACAAAGCCCGACTGCGACTTAGAGTCGTCCTTATCACTCTGGAAGCTCGAATCGGTAAAGGACTCCACTTGGAGCTTTCCGTTACCATACACCAATAACATATCTCTAGTCCTTCGCAAGTACTTGAGAATGCTCTTCACAGCTGTCCAGTGATTCTCTCCAGGATCAGCTTGATACCTGCTCACTACACTTAGTGAGTATGCTACATCGGGTCTGGTACATAGCATCGCATACATGATAGAGCCTACTGCCGAAGCATAGGGTATCCCTTGCATGCGAGCTCTCTCCAAATCAGTCTTGGGAGACATCTCTTTGGAGAGAGTGACTCCAGAGATCGTGGGCAAGTTCCCACGCTTGGACTCTTCCATACTAAACCTCTTTAGTATGGTGTCAATGTACCTGGATTGGGACAATCCCAATATCCGTCTGGATCTATCTCTATAGATCCTAATCCCCAATATGCAGGAGGCATCACCAAGATCTTTCATCGAGAATCTTTGTGATAAGAAGAGCTTGACCGATTGCAACATAGGAATATCATTTCCTATCAAGAGTATGTCGTCCACGTACAATACGAGGAAGACAACCTTACTCTCTGCCACCTTCTTGTAGATAAAAGGTTCATCTGGATTTTTGACGAAATCAAACTCTTTGATAACGACGTCAAAGCAGATGTTCCAACTCCGTGATGCTTGCTTTAATCCATAAATGGATTTAAGCAGCTTGCACACCTTCCCGCTGCTCCCACTGTCTACGAAGCCCTCTGGCTGAGTCATGTACACGCACTCTTCTAAATCATCATTTAGAAAGGCGGTCTTAACATCCATTTGCTAGATTTCGTAGTCATGAAAGGCAGCAATGGCAAGCATGATTCGGATGGATTTAAGCATAGCCACTGGAGAAAAGGTTTCGTCATAGTCCACACCTGGTCTTTGACGAAAACCCTTTGCTACAAGTCTAGCTTTGAAAGTCTCCACTTTCCCATCTACACCAAGTTTCTTCTTGAAGATCCACTTGCTCCCAATGGGTTTTACCCCATCAGGAGCAACTTCCAAAGTCCATACTTTGTTGGTGTACATGGATTCCATCTCGGACCGCATAGCATCCAGCCATTTCACTGAGTCGCTACTCGTGATGGCCTGCTCGAAGCTAGTTGGGTCATCATCCTCCATGATGCAATCCTCGCTCCCACCATCCATGAGAAAACCGTAGTATCTCTCAGGTTGGCGAGGAACCCTACTAGATCGACGGAGAGGCTGAGGTTCATTAGGAGCTACTGAATCTTCTGGTTCCACTAAATCTTCAGTTACGGTTTGTGTATCTGGAACCTCTTCCAGCTCTACCACTTTGCCACTAATTTCTTTTTCAAGGAATTCCTTTTCTAAAAAGGTGGCATGTTGAGCAACAAACACTTTTTGTTCCTCACTGTGGTAGAAAAAATACCCATATGAATTCTTTGGATATCCCATAAACTTGCAGAGAACTGACCGTGCCTCGAGCTTGTCCGGATTTTGCCTTTTGACATAGGCCGGACAACCCCATATCTTAACTCGTTTAAAATATGGTCTCTTCCCACTCCATATCTCATATAGTGTGGTAGGTACAGATTTAGATGGAACTTGATTCAATAGGTATGCTGCTGTCTCCAGCGCATAACCCCAGAAGGAAATAGGTAACTCAGCTGTGCTCATCATAGAGCGCACCATATCTAATAGGGTGCGGTTCCTCCGTTCAGATACACCGTTGTGCTGTGGTGTATATGGAGGAGTCAGCTGAGAGAGAATCCCATTCTCTTTTAGGAAGTCCAGGAATTCATTGCTTAAGTATTCTCCTCCTCGATCAGATCGTAGAATTTTAATACTTTTTCCGGTTTGGTTCTCAACTTCTTGTTTATATTCCCTAAATTTCTCAAAAGCTTCTGATTTGTGTTTCATCAGGAACACATACCCGAACCTAGAGAGATCGTCAGTGAATGTAATGAAGTATGCAGAACCATCCCTGGCATGTGTAGACATGGGACCGCATACATCACTATGTAAAAGTCCCAAGAGTTCGGTAACTCTTTCTCCGTGTCCCGTAAACGGAGTTTTGGCCTTCTTGCCTTTGAGACATGACTGGCAAGTGTTATAAGATGAAAATTCGAAAGGTTTCAAATATCCATCCTTATGCAACTTAGCCAGTCGTGTCGCATTGATGTGACCCAGTCTACAATGCCACAAGAAGGATTCGTTCATTTCTGAACTCTTCCTCTTGTGTGTGTTTGTTATGCTCAGAACTGTTGATTGATTTAGAACATAAATGCCATTGCACAACGTGCCTGATCCAACCAACTTTTGGTTATGGAAAATGTTCATAACATTGTCCTGTAATACAAAATTATATCCCTCTTTACTTAATAAAGAAACCGATATAATGTTGCATATCAGGTTCGGCATGTAATAGCATTCTTTCAGAACCAATGTATTACCAGTTGGTAATACAAGGTGATATTCCCCGACAGTCTTAGCTGCAATAATTGCACCATTTCCAACTCTAATGTCTTTATCACCTTCTCCAAGTTCTCTACCTTTCTTAAGCCCATGTAACTGATTACATATATGGGATCCTGACCCGGTATCCAATACCCAGGACGTAGAGTAAATGGAGAAACAGTTCTCAGTAACGAACACACCCGAAGAAAATGCATCATCATGTACTTTCTTCATTCGGGTGGCATGGGAATCCTGGTATTCCCCAATATCCTGTTCAGTCCTATAACTCTTATAGGAAAGAACGGAACCAACGTTCCCCAGCACAGTATAACATGCGGGTTCGGTCAATACATCCATATTATTATCTTTATTAAGGCATGAATGGTCGCTACCTGGAGAGAGAGAGAAGAAAACACTTTAGCGTATGCTCGTGCAAGATCAGATTGGTTATTATCTTATCTAATCAGGATGGCTCCCACTGCTTTTTATCAAATCTTCCTTCAAACCCTAAAAGGAAAGACTAGCCGGGATTAATTACACACTACAAGTTCGCCAATCTTTCAGCCAGGCCAGTGTCGGTACTTTGAGGGAGGTCCCCCGTGCTTTCGCACGAACCTAATTAATGTAAACCTCGTTTTCCCAGAGGCGTAACCCCGTTGACACCTTTCTAGACACCTACTTGATCAGCTAATTGCAATGTGTAAAACTCTCCCAGGAGTAACTCTTACTCGCAGCGGGTATCGGGATCCAACTATCTCATAGAAGGTATGCAATCTCATTGCAAATTTCAACACTTGAAATTCCCGATAATCTTTTGCCCCAAACGATCTATGACCTTGACAAGGTCAACAAACCATAGACCGTAAGTCAAGTTCAACCCGTCATTTCTTGATTGAATTAAACCCACCCGCACGACCCTTGACAAGGTCAACAAGGCCGTACGACTACCCTAACTCAATCTGCATCATATGCATAAGCAGATAAATACTGGTTAGCTACCGCACACTGCGCCTTGACAAGGTCAACAAACGCAGCACGAATACTAAACAGGACTTATCTGAAATGACGGAGGGCTACGACAGGTTTTTCTGAAAACCTTTTGCGTAATGAACTTGATATCGTTGTAGAATCAAATGAAGTTTTGAAATGGAGTGATTTTGAGGCTTTTCTAGTTTTGCTAAAGGGGTCACTCCTGGTGAAGGGATCATCGGCCCTTTCCTCGTCGAATGAGGTGCGGGATATATCATATATATCACTGTGCAAAGCAAAAACTCTTAAAAGCAATCAAAACCAAACCGAGTGTGTAGCATCTACCAATTATTGCTAAAGGAGTCACTCCCGGTGAAGGGATCTCGGTCCTTTCCTCATCGAATAAGGTGCAGGGTATATTATATATACCGCTATGCAAAGCAAGAATTGTAGCTACCTGTTTTATTTTAAAATTCGATTCCACAACATCTTAGGTTTCTTTTCTTTCATTAATCACATTAATGAAGTCCCATCATTTAAATACCTAAACATCACAGATAGATATGACATACACTTATGCCATCCGCATTCGCCTCGATGTCCCCTCGTGCACCGTTAGGTTAGGTAACTAACGACAGAGCAGGGCAGGGCTAGCGCGGATGTAAAACATAAGTAACGTATATATAATATATCATATATACTATATACTATATCCATCACAGAAACACATCACAGATATCGCAGCAGAATAAACATATGAAATATTGGATATACTAGGACGTCCGTGTTTTCAATACGAGCCAGTATAAAACACGGATTCCACGGTCGTGATGAATAGCCAATCCCACACCCCTAGACCCCTACGAGAGCGGCAAGCAACCCTGCCAATTCTAGGGTTAGGAGACCCGGACTCGACTCCTCGAGTTGGTCTCCCACTGGACCCCAGAACCCGGTTACTTGTGCTCCCCTCCTTGGGTCTATCCTAATGCGGAAAAATAAATAATATGCAAAGGGTGACAACTTCCGCTACCTGGAAGTGCCCCAAATAAAAGAATATTACATACAAGTTTTTACATGAATGAAAATGAAAAACACTCATCTCACATAAAAACCCCCGGCTATTCAATCACGACGATCCAATATAACATATCCAGCAACACATAATATCACATGTCATCAACGTAAGTAAATATGTCCATCCCAATTGTCGTTGACATATAGCAACGAAACCGGCGATATCACATATTACACTTACGGTCACAGAAAAGAAAGTGTAAAACTACAACAATTGGAATCCGCAACCTCTTTAGACATCACAAGCCTAACAGTTATAAACCCCGCATTTTAGTCCCATCATCGAAAACTCTTTTCGATATCTTGTGAAACTAAACTGCTAGATCTATAACATTCATCCAGTTATCTCATAACTGTTTGTGAATTCCAATTATTGTATCCATTTCCGGATAAATAGAATATATCAAACTTTCTGATCGAACATTCGAACACCCAAGTTTTCCCGACACCGATCAACACATGAAATAGGTTCAAAGACATTCACTTCATGCCTCAGTACCAACGGTCCAGCCGTAGAAGGGTCAAGCCAACGCCTCACATGTGGCACGCCGTACTGCCCCAAACCCGAAGGTTCAAAGGGCAGTTCAAGACGGTCACATAATCGAGTTAAGGTTTGTTGTCTTCTAGAGGGACCATCGCGTTACTTGCACTACTTCGATCGTCTTTTAACCACAGAAAAATCCAACACTTGGAATTTTTTCGGCAGGGGAAAACTTGGGTATTTGTATCCGGTCAAACTTTTTAGCATATTCTACAGTTATCTGGAAAAACACTTAGACAAAGTTTGATATTCCGATCGAATCGTCGATTCCCAATATAACCCCAGAGCACTCAATCTTAGAGTCAATTTAAAAATACCCAGAAAACTCAGTAGAATTTATCAGGAATTACTGTGCAATTAAGTATGTCTGACGTCACCTTTTGAGCGCGGAACAGCGGCAGAAGCCATGCTTCTGCCGCGGTTCCGCATCTTAAGGAACTGTTCATGTGAAATATTTTGCATCGTAATTCTTATAATTCTTTACTGAATTTTTTAGACATTTTTAATATTAAAAAATCCCAGATTTTAGAAAATTTCCAGAGAGCTCATGGGTATATGGGTTTCGGGTTCGTCCGGACTTCAAACTCCGTCTAGACTTCGCCTAAGGCTCTAGCTAAGCTCTGATACCACTGTAGGGTTCCTAGGCATTCTAAGGAAGTCTCACAAGGCATCGAACATGCCAATTTACAAAAATATGGTGCCGAGAAACCCTAGTTAACGGATCGTTGCTAGAAATCTAGGCGAAACTATAAACTAGTTAACACTTTAACTAAAAGTTAGATGCTACAACCTTTGTAGATCCGGATTTCCACTTCCTTAGCTCCACGAGGGCGTCCTCTCGCTGTCCATCTTGAAGCTTGGACTCTCGTGACAGCTTCATCGGAGAAACGTGCGGAATGGGTCGTCGGCTTCGTGTCAAAGACGATCTACGTTGAGGTTGCACAAACTCAAGCTCCGACTTCACAAAGTTGTGAAAATTGTGAAGAAAACACCCAAAACAACTTGGCAAGAGGTAGAGGGTGAAGAAATAGGAGGTGGGTTCACTTTAGAATTGGATTTATCTCACTTTAACTCAAGTTGCCATTGATGGACCTTGAGTTTTTCTTGAAGAAGAAGATGATGAAGAAGAAAGAAATATGATAAGTGTTGAGATTTAATAAAATTAAATCAATACTTATCATAAAGAGAACCATAGTTAAGTGTAGAGAGTTAACTAAAGTTAGAAGAATGGTTAGGGTTTAATGTGAAGACAAAATGGTCACAAAGTCAAAGCTTCATGAAGCTTCAACAATGTTCAAGAAAGAAAGCAACCATTTTGTATTCTTATGCCATTCTTTTTCCAAAAATGAATAAATAAAAGAATGGATAAATAAAAACCCTAATCACTTTCTTAACCTAGGTTTAATTCTATACACTTAACCTAATGAGCAAGCATCATCAAACATGATACTAACATGTGCACAAAAATATATCACATATACAATTTGCACATCAAGTGAGAATATCCATTTAAAGTAAACCAATACTAGTTAATGCAAAGTAATATATCAAATATATAATTATACATTAAATCATTAAATCAACATTTGATTCAATGATCCGGTCATGTCGCACATAACCGACTAGAATTCAATGTATCGATTTATCGAATCAATGATTCGATAACTAGGTCATATCGAATACAACCAATCGAAACATTTAACGCGAGAATGAAATGTGGTATCACATACATGCATTATTCTCGCTCCCGCATATATCTCATATGCGCTCCTATTTCGTTTCGCTTGAGCCAGGAAACCTCTGTGTAGGACTCTAAAGACTCGTCAATACGCCGGTAGCAGATGATGATCATATCAAGCACCCACAAGCCGCAAGCGGTCTGCCAAACATAACAGCCACCCGGGTATTGAGCGATCAGAAGATCGACGAGCTAGCCCGCTCACACTCCTGCGAATCCGACCAGTAACACTTACCATACAGTCCGGTCTCTTCGTCTGATATGTCGCATGTCAAGTCTAGGGGTGGTAAACGTCAGACCCCAATAACCCGATAAGTCGTACCGATATGAGGCTCGCAACGGGTCGAGAAACTACTGGTAACGCTTAACAGCAAATCTCTGATCAGCCCTGGCCAGGCACTTCCCTGCTACGGCCAATCGAGCACAGCGCAACATCAACTCCCAATACCGGGAGAGACGAAACCCCTCCTATCGCTCATTTCCTCCATGTGACTCGGGACTGTACCCAAAGACCACCGTTTTGCATGCCCTCATGGACGTGGTAAGGTGGAGATCAAAGCACAGTGGGAATCACACAAGACTCTATGACGATCTCGGGTCTACAGACTAACCTGTAAAAGTGTCACCTGAGAACTGCCATCTGACGTGAGGTATAATACCATCTGGGAGTTCTCGGCGAGTCCGTCCAGTGTACCCAGTCTCCACTGAGCACCCGTATACCATCTCTGATGTCAAACATCAATGGATATGGGATCATCCATCGCCCATCACATGGGTCGAGAAGCGTATACGCTAGTCTACTCTGGTATATCGATGCCCCGTCTCGATACACCGACGACTAGGGACCTTGAAGGATGTACTTATGGACTACCATGTCCCCACTAGTATGATCTGCATCATAGTCCAGGTAGTCAAGTACAAATCCTAAGGGCTTTACCAACATGTAAATATAAGACAGTATAAAGAGACTAGTGTACATGTTAAGATAAAGAGCAACCAGATAGCATACTATCATGTCGAGCAAGAAAGTCATCTCTTTATATGTCCAAGCATCCAATATAATATACATAATCTGTACAATACTGGCCTCTAGGGCATACATACAACTAACATAGATAAATACTAGTTAGCTACCGCACACTACGCCTTGACGCAGGCCAACAAACGTAGCACGAATACTAACTACCACTTATCTGAAATGACGGAGGGCTACGACAGGTTTTTTTGAAAACCTATTGCGTAATGAACTTGATATCGTTGTAGAATCAAATGATTTTAAAAAAAAGGAGTGCTTTTGAGGCTTTTCTAGTTTTGCTAAAGGGGTCACTCCCGGTGAAGGGATCGTCGGCCCTTTACTTGTCGAATGAGGTGCAGGATATATCATATATACCTCTGTGCAAAGCAAAAACTATAGAAGCTGTCAAAAGTCAAACCGAGTGTGTAGCATCTGCCAGTTATTGCTAAAGGGGTCACTCCCGGTGAAGGGATCGTCGGCCCTTTCCTCATCGAATAAGGTGCAGGATATATCATATATACCGCTGTGCAAAGCAAGAACTGTAGCTATCTGTTTTATTTTTGAAATTCGATTCCACAATATCTTTAGGTTTCTTTTTCTTTCATTAATCACATTAATGAAGTCCCATCATTTAAAACACCTAAACATCACAGATAAATACAACGTACACTTATGACATCCGCATTCGCCTCGATGTCCCCTCGTGCACCGTTAGGTTAGGTAACTAACGACTGAGCGGGGCAGGGCTAGCGCGGGTGTAAAACATAAGTAACGTCTATATAATATATCGTATATACTATACATAGTATCTATCACAGAACATCACATGATCACATCACAGATATCGCAGCAGAAAAATCATATGAAATATTGGATATGCTAGGACGTCCGTGTTTTCAATACGAACCAGTATAACGGATTCCACGGTCGCGATGAATGGCCAAACCCACACCCCTAGACCCCTACGAGAGCGGCAAGCAACCGTACCAATTCTAGAGTTAGGAGACCCGGACTCGACTCCTCGAGTTGGTCTCCCACTGGACTCCAGAACCCGGTTACTTGTGCTTTTCTCCTTGGGTCTAACCTAGTGCGGAAAAGTAAATAATATACAAAAGGTGACATCTTCTGCAACCTGGAAGTGCCCCAATAAAAGAATATTACATACAAGTTTTTACATGAATGAAAATGAAAAACACTCATCTCACATAAAAACCCCCGGCTATTCAAACACGACGATCCAATATAACATATCCAGCAACACATAACATCACATGTCATCAACGTAAGTAAACATGCGTATTCCAATTGTCGTTGACATATAGCAATGAAACCGGCGATATCACATATTACACTTACGGTCACAGAAAAGAAAGTGTAAAACTACAACAGTTGGAATCCGCAACCTCCTCAGACATCGCATGCCTAATCAAATGAATTCCTTAGACATCGCATGCCTAACAATTATAAACCCCGCATTTTAGTCCCATTATCGAAAACACTTTTCAATATCAAGTCGGGCAATTCAACAGGATTCCCGACATCGTGATCGAATGCTCCTCGCAAACTTCAGTAGGCGGCAGCACCCCCGACGCCGTCGACAAAGTGCACCAAGGGGGAACACCGCTGCCGTGAGCACCCGAACGGATGCTTTCGGCGACGGGGTTCTCCTATAGTCACTTGGTCGGGGCTATGGGGTGAACCTGTTTATTATGTTTACCCGGCGAGTATCCGTGTACGCTACGTGATTGCGACGGACTTTTGACTGCATCAAAATTCCGTGGCAACCGATCAAGTGAGACTAAAGTGCTATGCTTATAACATTCATATCAGTTATCTCATAACTACTTGTAGATTCCAAGTATTGTATCCAATTCTAGATAAATAGAAAATGTTAAACTTTCCGATCGAACATTCAAACACCCAAGTTTTCCCGAAACAAATCAACACATGAAATAGGTTTAAAAACATCCAGTGCATGCCTCAGTACCAACGGTCCAGCCATAGAAGGGTCAAGCCAACGCCTCACATGTGGCACGCCGTACTGCCCCAAACCCTAAGATTCAAAAGGCAGTTCAAGACGGTCACATAATCGAGTTAAGGTTTATTGTCTTCTAGAGGGTCTAACGAGTTACTTGCACTACTTAGAACGTTATTAAACCACGGAAAGATCCAATACTTGAAAATTTCCCGACTGGGGAAAAGGTGGGTATTTATATCCGGTTGAACTTTTTAACATATTCAAAAATTTCCTGGAAAACACATGGACAAAGTCAAAATTTCCGATCAAATCATCGAAGCCCCAAAACAACCCAGAAAACTCAACTCTTGAGTGCAAATTAAAAATTCCCAGAAAAATCAGCACCAAAAGAAACAAATTACTGTGCAAAAATTGAAGGCTGATCTAATCATATGGCTGCGGAACCGCCGCATAAGCCAACCTTCTGCCGCGGTTCCGCCGCGCTTTAGGCGTATCACTTTGTCGTTTTGGACTGTAATTCTTAGAACTTCCTGCTGAATTTTTTAAGCATTTTTAATCCGGAAAAAACCCAGTTTTCAAAAAATGTACAGAGAGGGGTATTCGATTAGGGTTTCGAGTTCGAACGGACTTCTAGCTTCGTCTACACTTCGCCTAAGGCTCTAACCTGGCTCTGATACCACTGTAGGGTTCCTAGGCATGCTAATGAGGTCTCACAAGGCATCAACCATGCCAAAATCAAAATTTTCCGGTGCCGAGAAACCCTAAACTAGATCGTTGACTAGAGTTTAGGCGATAACATATGCGAGCAAACGACATTACTCTAAAAGTGAACGGAAATACAACCTTTGTAGATCCGGCCCTCCACCTCCATAGCTCCGTGATGAAGTCCCCTCGCTGTGATCATCGGATCCCGGGCTGTAGCGTCGGCTTCATCGGAGAAATGGGCGGGCTAGGTCGTCGACTTCGATGCCGAAGATGATCTACGTCGAGGCAACACAAGATCAAGCTCCAACTTCACCAAGCCATGAAACTTGTGAAGAAAACACCGTATACTACTTGGCAAGTGGTAGAGGATGAAGAAATAAGAAGGGGGTTCACTTTAGAATTGGATTTCTCACTCTTTTTCTCAAGTCACCATTGAAGCTAGCAAGCTTCATTCTTCTTGAAGAAGAAGAAGAAGAAGAAAAAGAATATGATAAGAATTATTGGAAAATAGAAAATAAGTCATTCTTATCATATTAGCAACCATGGTTAAGTGTAAAGAATAAACTAAGGTTAGGTGAATGGTTAGGTTTAGCATGAAACAAAAATGGTAGACTTTTTCAAAGCATCATGAAGCCTCAACTATAAAATAAATCAAGCTACCATTTCTCTTTTTGCCAAAATAAATAAATAAATAAATAAATAAATAAAAATCCTAACCATTTACTTAACCAAGATTTAAATCAAACATATACCCAAGTTTGCATGTATCATCAAACATGATATAAACTAGTGAGAAAAACATCTTAAGTGAACCAATATTAGTTAATGTAAAGTAATATATCAAATATATAATTATACATTAAATCATTAAATCAACACTTGATTTAATGATCCGGTCACATCATATATGACCGACTAATAGCCAATGTATCGACTTATCGAATCAATCCTCGATTCGATAACTAGGTTATATCGCATACAACCAATCGATACATTCATCGTGAAAATAGAATACGGTATCACATACACGCATTATTCTCGGTCCCGCACATATCTTATATGCGCTCCTATTTCGTTTCGCTTGAGCCAGGAAACCTCTGTTTAGGACTCTAAAGACTCGTCAATACGCCGGCAGCAGGTGATGATCATATCAAACACCCACAAGCCGCAAGCGGTCTGCTAAATGTAACGGCCACCCGGGTATTGAACGATCAGAAGATTGATAAGCAAGCCCGCTCACACTCCTGTGAATCCAACCAGCAACACTTACCGTACAGTCTGGTCTCGTCGTCTGATATGTCGCATATCTCGCCTAGGGGTGGTAAACGTCAGACCCCAATAGCTCGATAAGTCATGTCGATACGAGGTCTATAACAGATCGAGAAACTACAGGTAACACTTACCAGTAAATCTCAGCAACCCTGGCCTGGGATTTCCGGTTATAGCCAATCGAACACAGCGCAACATCAACTCCCTTAACCGGGAGAGACGAATCCCCTCCTATCGCTCATTGCCTCCATGTGATTCGGGACTGTACCCCAAAACCACCGTTTTGCACGCCCTCTTGGACGTGGTAAGGTGGAAATCAAAGCACAGTTGGAACCACACAAGACTCTATGACGATCTCGGGTCAATAGACTACTCTGTACCAGTGTCACCAGAGAACTGCCATCTGACGTAAGGTATAATACCATCTGGGAGTTCTCGGCGAGTCCGTCCAGTGTACCCAGTCTCCACTGAGAACCCATATATCATCTCCGATGTCAAACACCAATGGATATGGGATCATCCATCGCCCATCTGTATGGGTCGAGAAGGTATATGCTAGTCTACTCTGGTATATCGATGCCCTATCTCGATACACCCACGACTACGGATCTTGAAAGATGTACTTATGGACTACCATGTCCCCACTAGTATGATCCGCATCATAGTCCAGGTAGTCAAGTACTCATCCTAAGGGCTTTACCAACATGTAACATAGAGACAATCAGTGTACACGTTAATGTAAAGATCAACCAGATAGCATACTATCATGTCGAGCAAGAAAGTCCTCCCTATATATGTCCAAGCATCCACTACAATATACATCCTATATATAGTAATGGCTTCTAGGGCATACATATAACTAACAGTATATATGTGATAATTGACCCGTACCCCGATTTTTAGATGCCGTACGATGGATTTTACCTTACGAGGCATAGTTGTGATGATTGATCCGCTCTCTTAACTCGAGAAAGCCGTACTATGTACGTAACGCTATTGAGGCTGGATCGCCGACTACTAGAGATATCGACTCAGACTTTAGGAGGATTCTTTTTACCATTCGACTAGCGTCTTTAGTTAGTTCCTTAGTTGGTTAGGTAGATCTTAGTTTAGGCTCGAGTCATACTTATTTTCAAAACTATCGAATCATGCGCATTTTTAATGACAGCCTGAGGGATACTACGAATTTTTCAAAGGACATATCTTTTCTTAAAAATCCCGTAGCCCCTAATTTTCTAAAAACCACGATTCGTGCTTTTTCAAACAACAAACTGTATGATTCATAATTAGTATGTATTTTCTAGTTGTGCGTTTACTACACATTCACCGTTATATTCATATTGTGTTCATCGCATTGCATATTCATACATATGTTTATTTAGCTATTATGAAACTCTGCCTGTTAGAACACCAGCACCATTACCGATGATGCGCATGTTCCACATACACTTATTTGCCGGCTCACACATATCATCATCGGTAATTGCCATGTCACGTACACTTTAGAACATATTATCTTTTATTGATATAATCAGCTAAATGCTAGTCTAATATAACATTGTGTGATTACTCTCATGTGCTGGTTTAGACATTGCATTTATTACATAGACACTTCATGCATTCACATATTCATATTATCATGCAGTATTGTGGGGCTTATGCCGATACTTATTTATCTACTTATAATTTTGAGATTTTGGATATTCTATGATATTTCTGGATTTTGGGGAAAACCGCAAGAATTTAATAAAAGCTTATTATTATCATTTTTAAAATGTAATTTGCGATTTTCTTGTGATGTATGGGTCGTCCACCATGAGTTTTCATGTTTTCTGTTGGATTTTGAGACCCGATTCAAGGAGTGGAGGAACCGTCTCGGGTACATGGTGGGCCCGGTACGGTACCGTGGGAAGAGAGTGTTTTTGTGGGGATGACGATGATCCTGGCAGGGGAAGACTACCTACCGGTGATGTCTGGCACAGCGGATATCTGGAGGATACCGACCGTCGTCGTGTGATTTGATGATATGGGCCGATACGGACTGACGGAGCCCGAGATATTGATACTATGAGATATTGATACTATGAGATATTGAGACTATGAGGTATTGAGACTTTGAGATTTACATGTTTTGTGTCGATACTTGACACGGATTTCCATGGATTTCATTGATGATGTTTCAAATTACCATACAAATTTTACTATGATAAAAGTTAAAGATCTCTTATACAGATATATCCAGATTTCATGGTTGATTGTTTTACATTCAATGCGCATACATACTCATACACATGACATGTTACAACTTGAGGCACTGACATGAGCACTGAGCATTGCACTTATGCATAGATTATTACCCTGCCACCACTAGATGACTAGTATTATATTAAGTATATTATTATGACCTAGGAGATCGCCGTGCATGCAATTTCTACTCCCAGATATCTTCTACTCATGAGTTGGCAACTCACCCCCGTTGTGCCAGATTTTCTTACAGGTTTCGATGTACAGGTTTCCTTGGCAGCTTGCTGGCACATCGTTTCACTCAGGGTGATTTGCTTGGTATGTTGGTTCATTGTATCGGGACCACCGTTGTTCCTTATTATTTTATTTGTATCTAGTAAGCTCCATCAACCAGACTTGTATTACTGATAGATTTAGAAGACCAGTTGTTTTATTTCAACCTTAGAGTCGCGCTTGTATTATTATGGTCGCTAGTGAATTTGGTTTTCTTTTGAGTATTGAGCCTCGCCCTTCGGCGTTGTATATTATAGTGCATTTTGTGGTTGTTTCTTCCATTTGGCGTAGAGCTAGCTCCCTCTTGGGGATGCCTTTTTATTATTGCCTATGTATATATTCTTATTTGTACCCGTTTGGGGCCAGTTTTTACAAAGGAGACTCTCACGAAACTTTTGAGAAATTTGATGTTGTTTTTAAAACATGTTTTCTTTTACTTCTTCTTTTAAATGGTTTAGATTTATGGGTTTTGGCTTACTTAGATTACGTTACGCCTTTAGACGTCTCGTAATTTAAGTGCCAGTCATGTTCCGTACCTTCGGGTCGTGACAAAGTTGGTATCAGAGCGCTAGGTTTAACCCTTGTCTAAGTCTAGGTTAACCTTGGTTGATGGAGTAGGTGACTTAGGTAGAGTGACGTACCGTGGGTATGATCCGCGGCATACTTACGATACGCTACTCTGCTTAAGAAGCCTTAGGATGTACATTTCTTTGTACCGTATTCTATTCGTTCCTTTGATTTATCTTCGTCGCTGTCGGATGGTGGTTTCTGTTACCAAGGTCGCACAGGCAGAGGGAGCAACGGCTCGAATGCTATGACCGTTAGGGTATCGTCTATTCTTTAGGATTGAAGCACTATTTATCGTGCGGACGAAGGTTATTCACATGTCGTCCAGACGAAGTTAAAAGGTTCGAACGAATGTCAGAAACCCATTTTTCCAAGTTTAAGGTATTCGGAAGAACATGCAGGTATTTCTTTGGACCCTTTAGAAGAATGAAACCCTAACTCGACATAATGACCATGAGAACGCCTATGAACCTTAGGGTTTACGGCAGTTCCGCAATGCCATTAGTGAGGCTTGGGTTTGCCCTTCTACGGCTGGTCCGCAGATCCTGGGGCATGTACTGGATATTTTTAAACCGTACTTAAGTGTTGAGCTCTCGGGGAATTATGGGACTTTGATGAGTCGATCGAAAAGTTTAACAGTCCGGATATCAGGTGAAGGGATAGATTACGTGGGAGACTCTAGATATGAGTATAGCAGTTTGTAGCGCCGTTCATTCAGCTACGAAGAGACGAGTTCGAATCAGTCGACACCAGAGGAAAGAGGAGCACATTAACGTCGGTGTTACAATTTGTGATCTTGTGATTCGAGTATCACATTTCCGTTGTTCGGATTTTGGTATTTTGAGGATTTTGTTCTATGATTGGTATTTCCTATGTGTACATTCATTACATTCTATTCGTGTTTCATATATCAGTGGTATTGATGTTGTTTTGTGCATACCCAGTGCACTCAATTTGGTTTTATACATTTTGAGATATTGATTTGATTTCGCACATATGGGTTGCACATGATTTTGACGTATGCTTCGAAATAGTTTTCATGCACTTTTCGTACTGTGATTTCGATTTTGATATTCGGTATATGTTTTCGTGCACCATGTGCACTTGATTGAGATTCTTGCACACACATGGCGCACTTGATGCAATTTTGTGCACACCAGATGCACTAAATCGTGGTTTTGTCCAGATTAGATGCACCTGATATTATTGTCGTGCACGCCCGTTGCACTTGACAGATGTTTTTGGTGCACACACGTTGCACTCAGTTTTGTTTCTGTGCGTATTCATGTTATTTGTATTTGATTTCGATTTTTGTGCGCACCGGACGCACGTGGTATCTCGTATACTCTATTTGAGATTGATTTCATTTTGAGCAGTACTTTTTTATGATATTTACTATTTAGTTTGATAATCGAGCAGGACTATCCTGAGATCAGTACCTAAGTGTTTTTGCATGGTACTCTATTCAGATGTTTGGACGATTTTACTACGATGCGCACTATATACAAGTTATAGTTTTGATCTTTTTCATGTTGGTTTTCGTATTGGAGTTTGACATGGTATTTTCACCATAACTCCGATGATTGTGTTATGCTTGACGGAGTTGATTTTTAGTTATGTATTGATGGTTTCGGAGCCCCGGCGATTTGAGTTTTTTGCTAAATGTTTTATTATTTGGGGGGAGTTTTAATTTAAATTCGGGGAACAAATTTCTTCAAGGGGGGAAGATTGTAACGTTTTAAAAATAATTAAATAAATAAACCCTTTAGGTGAATTTTCTGATAATCGGAAAAATAAAGCGTATTTTCTGTAAAACTCAACTACTGTTATTTTTCATCATAAAATTAAATACGTCTATTTTAACTATATAATTACTACTAAATGGTGTTTATTTAGTGACTTATAAATTATTAGTTTACTTAAATATTTTTTCTTAATTAATTAAATTCAAATATTAACATAAGCTTTAATTATACATTAAATTAGTGCAAATTACAAATTCGAAATGGGTTAATATTACAAAGTGAACCATGAAAATTTAAAACAAGTGTGTAACATGCAAAATTCTTTCTCAAATTATTCCATGGTTTTAGACTTTTCTAGGATTGGTTTAGAAAAAAAAATAAATAAAATTAAATAAATTATTGAAAAGACTAAAGTGGGGTGATTTATTTGTGAAAATTCTACACATTTGTACACTCTTTTTCTCTCTCCCCTCACTCTCTTCCTCATGGTCGAAACCACCTTAGGCAGCCCCCATTTTCTCCCCACTTCACTTTGCTTCAAAAATCATCCAAAAATTCATCAAAAATCGAAATAAAAACCGACAAATTCCTAATTTAGTTCCTACCCATTATTCTTTGCTCATTCTATCTTGGTTTCTTGAGGCAAGAGAGTCATTTGGGAGGCTATGTGAGCATGCTAGATATCATGTTGTGAGGTATAAATCTTAACCTATAGCTAAATTGTTGGATAATTACTTTAATTTAAGCTAATTAGGTGTTTAATTATGGTTTTGATTTCAAGATTTAAATTTTCAAGAGAAGGATTTTTAAATTAGGTTATGGTTTTATTACTCAATTATATTTACAAGGTGTGGTTTAACATGTTGAGACATGGTAAATTTAATCTAATTGTTAATTTGTTAGGTGTTACTTTAAAATTGTTAAAATTAGGAAAAATTGTGCAAACTAGGTTTTTATAGAATATGTATATAGGTGAGATAAAATTCTAGTGAGAATTTTTATCAATTATTCATGGTTTTAATGAGAAGATTAACATGTTAATTGAATGCAAAACCGAATTTGGTTACTAGTTGCTAATTGTTTGTTTAAAAATTGTGATAATTATGGCATTTTGCTAACTAGGTTTTTAGAAATTAATTTAAAATGTATGATTAAAATCTTGTTAGGGTTTTTAGCACATCATTAAGGTTTCCATGAGTGGTTTAACAATTCAAAATATGCAAAATCTAGCTTAGTTGTTGAATTGTGAATTTTGTTTTAAAAAGTGTTAAAATTTGATATTTTTGCAAACTAGAATTTTAGATTTAATGGAAATTGACGAGATTAAATTTAAGTAATGGTTTTTGTGATCTACTTATAATATTTAGTGAATATTATGGCCATTATTTTTGTTAAAACATCAAGTTTCGAATTAAAACGAAAATTAAGTGCTTTCTAGGTTTTCGAAAATAAATCGATTTGATTTATTTTGAGGTTTTGATGAGTTGCAATTTATTTTATTTTATAAAACACGAATGGTGTGTTTGGGTTTTCGCGATCAATCGGTGTTTGTACACCGATGTTGAGGATTTTTTGGTTATTTTGTATGAGCGGGTCATAGGTTTTAACCTATGCGCGTTTCGTGCGCCATTTTGGTTTTGTCCGCGATTTCGGTTTACGATATTATATATATTTGTGTATAGGTACCCCTCATGTGGACTTCGGACGATAAAGAAGAGGATGGCGGCATCGACTTCAGCAGACAAGGAGCAGGTGAGTAGATGTATATCTACGGAGGAAGTCGGGTAGATGGCGTATAGCACCCCCGCAAACGTAGAATAAGGATATTATGTACCGTTATTAGGAAGTCAGACGTGACCTTAGATTCTTGGCGAGTAGGGTCCTATTGAAGACTTTAGGTTGGACAAGACTGATTTAGAAAGACTTAACCAGAGGATGACTGTCTTGGAGGGAATTCGTAGGTTTCATGTAGACACAAACACACGCACACACATAAACTTGACTTGGTGTATATGTGTGTATATATGTATATATATAGGAATGTGAGTAGGTATACACACACACACACACATGTGATATGAGGATGTTATATGATATCTGGGGATGAGTCGATACGACTAGGCTTGATGCCGTGATTTATTGGATATACGATCGAGTTATGATATGAGATATATTGTGATATTAGCAGATCGTTAGGAAATGAGAAAATGTATATATATACATAAACGATAATAGGTGATGACGACATTGAAATGTACAAGACTCTAGAATATAACCCGGATTGTAATATGTGACTTAATCATGATATGATATATGACATGATATTTTAGTGGATCATTTGACGATGTATAATTATAAAGACGATGATATATGATTGATGATATTTTGATGCATGCGATAATAGTACAGTACCCTTGGTCATGATATTGTTTGATGATACTATACGAACGATGATGTATATATGTGATAGTTGATCCGTACCCCGATTTTGGGAAGCCGTACGTTGGATTTTACCGTATGAGGCATAGATGTGATGATCGACCCGCACTCTTGACTCGAGGAAGTCGTACTATGTACATGATGCTATTGAGGCTAAATCGCCGACTATTAGAGATATCGACTCAGATTTTAGGAGGATTCTTCTTACCTTTTGACTAGTGTTTTTAGTTAGTTCCGTAGTTGGTTAGGTAGATCTTAGCTTAGGCTCGAGTCATACTTATTTTCAAAACTATCGAATCGTGCGCATTTTTAAAGACAGCCTAAGGGATACTACGGATTTTTCAAACGACATATCTTTTCTAAAAAACCTCGTAGCCCCTAATTTTCTAAAAACCACGATTCGTGCTTTTTCAAACAACAAACTTTATGACTCGTAATTAGTAAGTATTTTCTAGTTGTGCGTTTACTACACATTCACCGTTATATTCATGTTGTGTTCATCGCATTGCATATTCATACATATGTTTCTATAGCTAATATGAAACTCTGCCTGTTAGGACACCAGCACCATTACCAATGATGCGCATGTTCCACGTACACTTATTTGCCGGCTCACATGTAGGGTTCCTAGGCACTCTCAAGAGGTCTCACAAGGCATCAACCATGCCAATTTCAAAAATTACGGTGCCGAGAAACCCTAATACGGATTGTTGGCTAGAAGTTTAGGCGAAAAAGAAACTAGTTAACAACTTAACTAAATGGTAAACGGAAATACAACCTTTGTAGATCCGGTTCTCTACCTCCATGGCTCCACGATGATGTCTCCTCGCTGTATAAATCGGATCTTGGGCTCTAGCGTCGGCTTCATCGGAGAAAAAGCGGGCTAGGTCATCGACGACGATGCCGAAGATGATCTACGTCGAGGCATCGCTAGAGCAAGCTCCAACTTCACCAAGTCATGAAACTTGTGAAGAAAACACACTCTACTACTTGGCAAGAGGTAGAGGATGAAGAAATAGGAAGTGGGTTCACTTTAGAAATGGATTTCTCACTCATTTCATCAAGTCACCATTGATGAAGTCTAGGTTTTCTTCTTGAAGAAGGAGAAGAAGAAGATGATAATATTATGATAAGTTCATTAAAAGGAAATGAAAAAGAATACTTATCATAATAATAACCATGGTTATATGTAGAGAATTGAGTAAGGTTAAATGAATGGTTAGGGTTAATGAGATGAAGACAAAAGGGTGTCTTTGGTCAAAGCTTCATGAAGCTTCAACAAGCTTCATGAAAGAAAGAAATCTTTTGTTTTTCTTTTCTCTTTTCTTTTAATCCAAATAAAAAGATAAATGAATGAATAAAAGAAAACCCCAACCATTTACTTAACCAAGGTTTAACTCTTCACACATACCATAGCAATCTTGCATCATCAAACATGATACGTTCAAGTGCACAGAAAAAATATATCACATATACGATGTGCACATGCGAGTGAGAAAATCCATCTTAAGTGAACCGATACTAGTTAATGCAAAGTAATATATCAAATATATATTTATGCATTAAATCATTAAATCAACACTTGATTTAACGATCCGGTCATATCGTATATGACCGACTAATATCCAATGTATCGATTTATCGAATCAATCCTTGATTCGATAACTAGGTTATATCACATACAACCATTCGACACATTCATCGCGAGAATGAAATACGGTATCACATACACGCATTATTCTCGGTCCCGCATATATTTCATATGCGCTCCTATTTCCTTTCGCTTGAGCCAGGAAACCTCTGTGTAGGACTCTAAAGACTCGTCAATACGCCGGCAGCAGGTGATGATCATATCAAACACCCACAAGCCGCAAGCGGTCTGCTAAACGTAACAGCCACCCGGGTATTGAGCGATCAGAAGATCGACGAGCAATCCCGCTCACACACCTATGAATCCAACCAGTAACACTTACCGTACAGTCCGGTCTCGTCGTCTGATATGTCGCATATCTCGCCTAGGGGTGGTAAACGTCAAACCCCAATAGCTCGATAAGTCGTGTCGATATGAGGTCTATAGCAATTCGAGAAACTACTGGTAGCACTTACCAGTAAATCTCAGCAACCCTGGCCAGGGATTTCCGGTTATAGCCAATCGAACACAGCGCAACATCAACTCCCTATACCGGGAGAGACGAATCCCGTCCTATCGCTCATTGCCTCCATGTGACTCGGGACTGTACCCAAAAACCACCGTTTTGCACGCCCTCTTGGACGTGGTAAGATGGAAATCAAAGTACAGTGGGAACCACACAAGACTCTATGACGATCTCAGGTCAACAGACTACTCTGTACCAGTGTCACCAGAGAACTGCCATCTGACGTAAGGTATAATACCATCTGGGAGTTCTCGGCGAGTCCTTCCAGTGTACCCAGTCTGTACTGAGCACCCGTATATCATCTCTGATGTCAAACACCGATGGATATGGGATCATCCATCGCCCATCTGTATGGGCCGAGATGGCATACGCTAGTCTACTCTGGTATATCGATGCCCCGTCTCGATACACCCATGACTAGGGACCTTGAAGGATGTACTTATGGACTACCATGTCCCCACTAGTATGATCCGCATCATAGTCCAGGTAGTCAAGTACACATCCTAAGGGCTTTACCAACATGTAACAGAGAGATAATCAGTGTACACGTTAAGGTAAAGAGCAACCGGATAGCATACTATCATGTCGAGCAAGAAAGTTCTCCCTATATATGTCCAAGCATCCACTACAATATACATCCAATGTACAGTAATGGCCTCTAGGACATACATATAACTAACAATCTCCCACTTGCACTAGGGCCATCTGTATAGCAGTGGTTGTAGTATCTCATACTCAACCATCCCATAAAAGTCTCTCTCTAGGAATAGGCCTTCGTGAGTGGATCCGCCGTGTTGTCCTCTGAGTCTACTCTCCTAACCTTCGATCCCCTGGAGATCAACCATCTCCATGATTAGGTGATACTGCCTTAGAATATGTCTGGATCACTGATGGGACCTGTGTTCCTTCGCATAAGCCACAACTCCATTGACACACAATGGGAGGAACATAGTTCATCTCATGAACCAATATTCACCCAAACAGCCACTTTGGTAGCATCTTAAGTAGCGATGTATCCAGCCTTTATCATCTAGTATACCACGGTATCTAGCTTGGAACTCTTCCAACATACCGTCCCTCAATAGAGGGTAAAGACAATGCCTGTAACTGACATTCAGTCGTCTTTATCACCCTGGAACACTTCCAGTGGTTCTTCCCAGGATCAATTGATACCATCTTACTATTTCTAGTGAGTATCCTAACATCCAGCTGCATCTATCTCATAGATGAAAACTCAGGATTTAGGAGGTATCACTTAGATCCTATTGGAAAATCATTGTGATAAGCGGAGATTGATCGAACGTAGCATAGGAAACTCTTTCCCTGTCAAGAGTATGTCATCCACGTACTCTACGAGAATCGCCACCATACTCCCTACTACCTTTTTGTTTATACAAGGTTCGTCTACCATTTTGATGATGTCAAACTCTTTGACTAATCCATCAAAACAGTTGTTCCAACTCCGCGATGCCTGCTTTATCACATAAAACATCTTGCATACGTTTCCGCTGCTCCCACTGTCTACGAGGCCCTCTGGCTGTGTACTTATAGACTCCCTCTCCAAAAAAATCATTTAGAAAAGCTGTCATGACACCCACCACCAGATATCGTAGTCATGGTATGTAGCCGTGGCAAGTAGGATCTGGATGGACTTAAGCATAGGCCCATGGAAAAGGTTTCATCATTATCCACGCCTGGTTGATGATGAAAACTTTTAACAAGTCTAGCTTTGAAAGTCTCAACTTTTCCATCTACACCAAGTAATCTTCTCAAGATATATTTGCTCCTGATGGGGATTTAACCCTTCAGATATAGCAACCAAAGTCCATACTTTGTTGGTGTACATGGATTCCATCTCAGATCGCTAAGCATCCAGCCATTCTGACAGAGTCTTACTCCTGATGGCCAGCTCGAAAATAGTTGGGTCATCATCTCATGATGCAATCCTCGCTCCCACTGTCATAGAGAAACAGAAGTATCTCTCAGGTGGGTGAGGAACCCTACTAGATCGGCGGAGAGGCTGAGGTTCGTTGGAAACTACTGAATCCTTTGGTTGTATCAAATCATCTGCTGTAGTTTGCATAGCTGGAACATTTCCAGTTCTACATAACAGATCTTACCTCGAGCTTGTCCTGATTTTGCTATTCAGACATAGGCTGGACAACCCCAAATCTTAACTAACTTAAGATATGGGCTCTTCCCTTTCCATATCACATATGAAGTAGCAGGCAACTGATTTGATTCGAACCCTATTCAATAGGTATGCAACTTCATAAGTGCATAACTCCCAAAAGGAAATAGGAAACTCAGTAGTACTCATCATAGAGCACACCTTATCATATAGGGTGTGATTGCTCCGCCCCGATATACCATCGTGCTATGGTGTATACGGAGGAATAATGCTGAGAGAGAATCTCATTCTCCTTTAGAATAGTCCAGGAATTCCGTGCTCAAGTATTCTCCTCCTTGATCTCATCATAAGACATAATACTTATACCCATATTTTTGGTTCTCTACTTCTAACTTATATTCTGTGAATATCTCAAAAAGTTCGGACTTGTGTTTCAATAAGAACACAGGTCTGAATCTTGAGAGATTATCAGAGAATGTAATGAAGTACAAAGAACCGGTCTTGGCATTTGTAGACAGGGGACCTTACATACATCAACATGTATCAATCCCAAGAGTTCACTAACTCTTTCTCTGTTTCCATTAAACAGAGCTCTGGTCATCTTATCTTTGTGACATGACTGGCAAGTTTCATAAGATGTAAATTCAAACTGATTTAAATATGCATCTAATATGTAACTTCAGCCAGTCGGATCGCATTGATATGACCTAGTCTACAATGCCTCAAGAAGGATTCGTTCATTTCTGAACTCTTTCTCTTTTGTGTGTGTTCCGTATACTAAGAACTGTAGTTTGATTTAGAACTGCAATGCTTTTAGATAACATGCCTGAACCGATCAACTATTGATATAGGAAATGTTCAAAACATTATCCAACAATACAAAATTATATCCTTTCTTTACTAATAAAGAGACTGATATGATTTTGTATATCAGGTTAGGTATCTAATAACATTCGTTCAGAATCAATGTATATTTGGAATACAGGGTGACAGTGACCAACAGACAAGGCTGCAACACTTGCCCCGTTTGCTGCCTCACGAAACTTATCACCCGTTCTCAGTTCTTTACCTATCTGTAGCCCATGTAACAAATTACATATGCGGGATCCTGATCCGGTATCATATACCCAGGACGTCAAGGACACTGAGAAACAGTTCTACATAATGAACACACCCGAAGATGATGCATCAGCATGCACTTACTTTGTTTGGGCGGCACGGGAATTCTGGTAATCCCTAATTTCCTGCTCTGTCTTATAACAATTATAAGTTGGAGCGGGACAAATATTCCCCAGCTCAGTATAACAAGCGGGTTCGGTCAAATATCCGTATTATTATCTTGATTAAGGCGTGATGTGGTCGCTACCTGGAGAGAGAGAAGAAAACACTCAGCGTGCGCTCTTGCAAGAATAGATTGGTTATTATTTTATCTAATCAGGATGGCTCCCACTGTTTTTATCAAATCTTCCTTCAAACACTAAAAGGAAAGACTAGCCGGGATTAATTACACACTACAAGTTCGCCAATCTTTCTGCCAGGCCAGTGTCGGTACTTTGAGGGAGGTCCCCCGTGCTTTCGCACGAACCTAATTAATGTAAACCTCGTTTTCCCAGAGGCGTAACCCCGTTGACACCTTTCTAGACACCTACTTGATCGACTAATTGTAATGTGTAAAACTCTCCCAGGAGTAACAATTACTCGCAGCGGGTATCGGGATCCAACTATCTCATAGAAGGTATGCAATCTCATTGGAAATTTCAACACTTGAAATTCCCGATAATTTTTCCCCCTAGCGTCCTATGACCTTGACGCAGGCCAACAAACCATAGTGCGCTAGTCAAGTTCAACCCGTCATTTCCTGATTGAATTAAACCCACCCGCACGACCCTTGACGCAGGCCAACAAAGTCGCACGACTACCCTAATCCAATCTGCATCATATGCATAAGCAGATAAATACTAGTTAGCTACCGCACACTACGCCTTGACGCAGGCCAACAAACGTAGCACGAATACTAACTACCACTTATCTGAAATGACGGAGGGCTACGACAGATTTTTCTGAAAACCTATTGCGTAATGAACTTGATATCGTTGTAGAATCAAATGATTTTAAAATGGAGTGTTTTTTAGGCTTTTCTAGTTTTGCTAAAGGAGTCACTCCCGGTGAAGGGATCGTCGGTCCTTTCCTCGTCGAATGAGGTGCGGGATATATCATATATATCACTGTGCAAAGCAAAAACTCTTAAAAGCAATCAAAAGACAAACCGAGTGTGTAGCATCTGCCAGTTATTGCTAAAGGAGTTACTCCCGGTGAAGGGATCTCGGTCCTTTCCTCATCGAATAAGGTGCAGGATATATCACATATACCTCTGTGCAATGCAAGAACTGTAGCTACCTTTTTAATTTTGAAATTCGATTCTACAACATCTTAGGTTTCTTTTATTTCATTAATCTCATTAATGAAGTCCCATCATTTAAATACCTAAACATCACAGATAAATACGACGTACACTTATGCCATCCGCATTCGCCTCGATGTCCTCTCGTGCACCGTTAGGTTAGGTAACTAACGGCAGAGCGGGGCAGGGCTAGCGCGGGTGTAAAACATAAGTAACGTCTATATAATATATCATATATACTATATACAGTATCCATCACAGAAAATCACATGATCACATCACAGATATCGCAGCAGAAGAATCATATGAAATATTGGATATACGAGGACATCCGTGTTTTCAATACGAGCCAGTATAAAACACGGATTCCACTGTCGCTATGAATAGCCAAACCCACACCCCTAGACCCCTACGAGAGCGGCAAGCAACCCTGCCAATTCTAGAGTTAGGAGACGCGGACTCGACTCCTCGAGTTGGTCTCCCACTGGACTCCAGAACCCGGTTACTTATGCTCCCCTCCTTCAATCTATCCTAGTGCGGAAAAGTAAATAATATACAAACGGTGACATCTTCCGCAACCTGGAAGTGCCCCAATAAAAGAATATTACATACAAGTTTTTACATGAATGAAAATGAAAAACACTCATCTCACATAAAAAAACGCCGGCTATTCAAAGACGACGATCCAATTTAACATATCCAGCAACACATAACATCACATGTCATCAACGTAAGTAAATATGCGCATCCCAATTGTCGTTGACATATAGCAACGAAACCGGAGATAACACATATTACACTTACGGTCACAGAAAAGAAACAACAGTTGGAATCCGCAACCACCTCAGATATCGCATGCCTGACCAAATGAATTACTTAGACATCGCATGCCTAACAATTATAAACCCCGCATTTTAGTCTCTTTATCGAAAACACTTTTCAATATCAAGTCGGGCAATTCAACAAGATTCCCGACATTTTGATCGAATGCTCGTCGCAAACTTTAGTAGGCGTCCGCACCCCCGACGCCGTCGACGAAGTGCACCAAGGCGGAACACCAATACCGCGAGCACCCAAACGGATGCTTTCGGCGACAGGGTTCTCCTACAGTCACTTGGTCGGGGCTATGGGGTGAGGCTGTCTATTAAGTTTACCCGGTGAGTATCCGCGTACGCTACGTGATTGCGATGGTCTTTTGATCACATTAAAACTCTGTGGAAACCGATCAAGTGAGACTAAACTGCTATGTTTATAATATTCATTCCGTTATCTCATAACTACTTGTGAATTCCATTTATTGTATTACATTACGGATAAATAGAAAACGCTAAACTTTTCGATCGAACAATCGAATACCCAAGTTTTCTCGATACAGCTCAACGCATGAAATAAGTCTAACAGCATTCAGTTCGTACCTCAGTACCAACGGTCCAGCCGTAGAAGGGTCAAGCCAACGCCTCACATGTGGCACGCCGTACTGCCCCAAACCCGAAGGTTCAAAGGGCAGTTCAAGACGGTCACATAATCGAGTTAAGGTTTGTTGTCTTCTAGAGGGACCATCGCGTTACTTGCACTACTTAGAACGTCGTTAAACTACGGAAAAATCCAACAATTGAAAATTTTCCGGCAGGGGAAAAAGTGGGTATTTATATTCGGTCGAACTTTTAACATATTCTAAAAATACCCGGAAAAACACACAGACAAAATTAGACAATCCGATCGATACACCGAGTCCCCAATACAACCTAAAAAATTCAACTCTTGAAAAAACATTAAAAATTCCCAGGAAAACCAGCACTGCAAACTAGGAATTACTGTGCAAAATTGATTGCAAGAAGAGACAAAAGGGCCGCGGAACCGCCGCATTAGCATGCTAATGCCGCGGTTCCGCCGCGCTTTTATGGATTCAGGGGCCCCGTTTTATACAGTAATTCTTAGAATCTTCTACCGAGTTTTCTGCATATTTTTAATTCTCAAAAATCCACGATTTTCAAAAATGTACAGAGAGCAATATTAGGGTTACGGTTTCGGTTCGATCGGATTTCTAACTCCGTCTACGCATCGCCTAAGGCTCTAGCTAGGCTCTGATACCACTGTAGGGTTCCTAGGCACTCTCAAGAGGTCTCACAAGGTATCAACCATGCCAATTTCAAAAATTACGATGCCGAGAAACCCTAATACGGATCGTTGGCTAGAAGTTTAGGCGAAAAAGAAACTAGTTAACTACTTAACTAAATGGTAAACGGAAATACAACCTTTTTAGATCTGGTTCTCCACCTCCATGGCTCCGCGATGATGTCTCCTCGCTGTACAAATCGGATCTTGGGCTCTAGCGTCGGCTTCATCGGAGAAAAAGAGGGCGAGGTCATCGACGACGATGCCGAAGATGATCTACGTCGAGGCATCGCTAGAGCAAGCTCCAACTTCACCAAGTCATGAAACTTGTGAAGAAAACACACTCTACTACTTGGCAAGAGGTAGAGGATGAAGAAATAGGAAGTGGGTTCACTTTAGAATTGGATTTCTCACTCATTTCATCAAGTCACCATTGATGAAGTCTAGGTTTTCTTCTTGAAGAAGGAGAAGAAGAAGATGATAATATTATGATAAGTTCATTAAAAGGAAATGAAAAAGAATACTTATCATAATAATAACCATAGTTATATGTAGAGAATTGACTAAGGTTAAATGAATGGTTAGGGTTAATGAGATGAAGACAAAAGGGTTTCTTTGGTCAAAGCTTCATGAAGCTTCGACAAGCTTCATGAAAGAAAGAAACCTTTTGTTTTTCTTTTCTCTTTTCTTTTAATCCAAATAAAAAGATAAATGAATGAATAAAAGAAAACCCTAACCATTTACTTAACCAAGGTTTAACTCTTTACACATACCATAGCAATCTTGCATCATCAAACATGATACGTTCAAGTGCACAGAAAAAATATATCACATATACGATGTGCACATGCGAGTGAGAAAATCCATCTTAAGTGAACCGATACTAGTTAATGCAAAGTAATATATCAAATATATATTTATGCATTAAATCATTAAATCAACACTTGATTTAACGATCCGGTCATATCGCATATGACCGACTAATATCCAATGTATCGATTTATCGAATCAATCCTTGATTCGATAACTAGGTTATATCGCATACAACCATTCGACATATTCATCGCGAGAATGAAATACGGTATCACATACACGCATTATTCTCTGTCCCGCACATATCTCATATGCGCTCCTATTTCGTTTCGCTTGAGCCAGGAAACCTCTGTGTAGGACTCGAAAGACTCGTCAATACGCCGGCAGCAGGTGATGATCATATCAAACACCCACAAGCCGCAAGCGGTCTGCTAAACGTAACGGCCATCCGGGTATTGAGCGATCAGAAGATCGATGAGCAAGCCCGCTCACAGTCCTGTGAATCCAACCAGTAACACTTACCGTACAGTCCGGTCTCGTCGTCTGATATGTCACATATCTCGCCTAGGGGTGGTAAACGTCAGACCCCAATAGCTCGATAAGTCGTGTTGATACGAGGTCTATAACAATTCGAGAAACTACTGGTAACACTTACTAGTAAATCTCAGCAAACCTGGCCAGGGATTTCCGGTTATAGCCAATCGAACACAGCGCAACATCAACTCCTTATACCGGGAGAGACGAATCCCCTCCTATCGCTCATTGCCTCCATGTGACTCGGGACTGTACCCAAAAACCACCGTTTTGCACGCCCTCTTGGACGTGGTAAGATGGAAATCAAAGCACAGTGGGAACCACAAAAGACTCTATGACGATCTCGGGTCAACAGACTACTCTGTACCAGTGTCACCAGAGAACTGCCATCTGACGTAAGGTATAATACCATCTGGGAGTTCTCGGCGAGTCCTTCCAGTGTACCCAGTCTCTACTGAGCACCCGTATATCATCTCTGATGTCAAACACCGATTGATATGGGATCATCCATCGCCCATCTGTATGGGTCGAGAAGGTATACGCTAGTCTACTCTGGTATATCGATGCCCCGTCTCGATACACCCACGACTAGGGACCTTGAAGGATGTACTTATGGACTACCATGTCCCCACTAGTATGATCCGCATCATAGTTCAGGTAGTCAAGTACACATCCTAAGGGCTTTACCAACATGTAACAGAGAGACAATCAGTGTACACGTTAAGGTAAAGAGCAACCGGATAGCATACTATCATGTCGAGCAAGAAAGTCCTCCCTATATATGTCCAAGCATCCACTACAATATACATCCAATGTACAGTAATGGCCTCTAGGGCATACATATAACTAACATCACACACATCATCATCGGTAATTTCCATATCACGTACACTTTAGAACATATCATCTTTTATTGATATAATCAGCTAAATGCTAGTGTATTATAGCATTGTATGATTACTCTCATGTGCTTGTTTAGACATTGGATTTAATACTTAGACACTTCATGCATTCACATATTCATATTATCAAGCTGTATTATGGGGCTTATGCCGATACTTATTTATCTACTTATGATTTAGAGATTTTGGATTTTCTATGATATTTTCTGGATTTTGGGGAAAACCGCAAGAATTTAATAAAAGCTTATTATTATCATTTTTAAAATGTATGTTGCGGTTTTCTCATGATGTATGGGTCGTCCACCATTAGTTTTCATGTTTTCTGTTGGATTTCAAGAACCGATTCGAGGAGTGGAGGAACCGTCTCGGGTACATTGTGGGCCCGGTACGGTATCCCAGGGCGAGAGTGTTTTTGTGTGGATGACGATGATCCTGGCAGGGGAAGACTACCGACCTGTGATGTCTGGAATGCGGATATCCGGAGGATACCGACCATTGTCGTGTAATTTGATGATATGGGCCGATCTGGACTGACGGAGCCGAGATATTGAGACTATGAGATATTGAGACTATGAGGTATTGAGACTTTGAGATTTACATGTTTTATGTCGATGCTTGACACGGATTTCCATGGATTTCATTGATGATGTTTCAGATTACCATACAAATTTTGCAACGATAAAAGTTAAAGATTTCTTATACAGATATATCCAGATTTCATGGTTGATTGTTTTACTTTCATGGTGCATGCATACTCATACACATGACATTTTACTACTTGAAGCACTGACACGAGCACTGAGTATTGCACTTACGCATAGATTATTACGCTGCTACCACTAGATGACTAGTGTTATATTAAGTATATTATTATGACCTAAGAGATCGCCGTGCATGCGATTTCTAATCGCCGATGTCTTCTACTCACGAGTTGGCAATTCACCTCCATTGTGCGAAATTTTCTTACAGGTTTCGATGTACAGGTTTCCTTGGCGGCTTCCTGGCACATCGTTTCACTCAGGGTGATTTGCTTGGTAGGTAGGTTCATTGTATCGGGACCGCCGTTGTACCTTATTATTTTATTTGTATCTAGTAAGCTCCATCAAACAGACCTGTATTACTGATAGATTTAGAAGACCAGTTGTTTTTATTTCGACCTTAGAGTCGCGCTTGTATTATTATGGTTGCTGGTGGATTTGGTTTTCTCTTGAGTATTGAGCCTCGCCCTTCGGCGTTGTATATTATAGTGCATTATGTAGTTGTTTCCGCCATTTGGCGTAGAGCTAGCTCCCGCTTGGGGATGCCTTTTTATTATTGCTTATGTATATATTCCTATTTGTACCCATTTGGGGCCAGTTTTTACAAAGGAGACTCTGCCGAAATTTTTGAGAAATTTTATGTTGTTTTTAAAACATGTTTTCTTTTACTTCTTCTTTTAAATGGTTTAGATTTCTGGGTTTCGGCTTACTTAGATTACGTTATGCCTTTAGACGTCTCGTAATTTAAATGCCGGCAACGTTCCGTACCTTCGGGTCGTGACAATAGATCTATATCTATGGGGGAAGTCGGGTGGATGACATTTAAGTGCTCGATAAGTCGTGTCGATATGAGGTCTATAGCAATTCGAGAAACTACTGGTAACACTTACCAGTAAATCCCAGCAATCCTGGCCAGGGATTTCCGGTTATAGCCAATCGAACACAGCGCAACATCAACTCCCTATACCGGGAGAGACGAATCCCCTCCTATCGCTCATTGCCTCCATGTGACTCGGGACTGTACCCAAAAACCACCATTTTGCACGCCCTCTTGGACGTGGTAAGATGGAAATCAAAGCACAGTGGGAACCACACAAGACTCTATGACGATCTCGAGTCAACAGACTACTCTGTACCAGTGCCACCAGAGAACTGTCATCTGACGTAAGGTATAATACCATCTGGGAGTTCTCGGCGAGTCCTTCCAGTGTACCCAGTCTCTACTGAGCACCCGTATATCATCTCTGATGTCAAACACCGATGGATATGGGATCATCCATCGCCCATCTGTATGGGTCGAGATGGTATACGCTAGTCTACTCTGGTATATCGATGCCCCGTCTCGATACACCCACGACTAGGGACCTTGAAGGATGTACTTATGGACTACCATGTCCCCACTAGTATGATCCCCATCATAGTCCAGGTAGTCAAGTACACATCCTAAGGGCTTTACCAACATGTAACAGAGAGACAATCAGTGTACACGTTAAGGTAAAGAGCAACCGGATAGCATACTATCATGTCGAGGAAGAAAGTCCTCCCTATATATGTCCAAGCATCCACTACAATATACATCCAATGTACAGTAATGGCCTCTAGGGCATACATATAACTAACAATCTCCCACTTGCACTAGGGCCATCTGTATAGCTGTGGTTGTAGTATCTCATACTCAACCATCCCATAAAAGTCTCTCTCTAGGAATAGGCCTTCGTGAGTGGATCCGCCGTGTTGTCCTCTGAGTCTACTCTCCTAACCTTCGATCCCCTGGAGATCAACCATCTCCATGATCAGGTGATACTGCCTTAGAATATGTCTGGATCACTGATGGGACCTGCGTTCCTTGGCATAAGCCACAACTCCATTGTCACACAATGGGAGGAACATAGTTCATCTCATGAACCAATATACACCCAAACAGCCTCTTTGGTAGCATCTTAAGTAGCGATGTATCCAGCCTTTATCGTCTAGTGTGCCACGGTATCTAGCTTGAAACTCTTCCAACATACCGTCCCTCGATAGAGGGTAAAGACAATGCCTGTGACTGACATTCAGTCGTCTTTATCACCCTGGAACACTTCCAGTGGTCTCCCCAGGATCAATTTATACCATCTTACTATTTCTAGTGAGTTTCCTAACATCCAGCTGCATCTATCTCATAGATGAAAACTCAGGATTTAGGAGGTATCACTTAGATCCTATTGGAGAATCATTGTGATAAGCGGAGATTGATCGAACGTAGCATAGGAAACTCTTTCCCTGTCAAGAGTATGTCATCCACGTACTCTACGAGAATCGCCAACATACTCCCTACAACCTTTTTGTTTATACAAGGTTCATCTACCATTTTGATGATGTCAAACTCTTTGACTAATCCATCAAAACAGTTGTTCCAACTCCGCGATGCCTGCTTTATCACATAAAATATCTTGCACACGTTTCCGCTGCTCCCACTGTCTACGAGGCCCTCCGGCTGTGTACTTATAGACTCCCTCTCCAAAAAATTCATTTAGAAAAGCTGTCATGACACCCAACCACCAGATATCATAGTCATGGTATGTAGCCGTGGCAAGTAGGATCTGGATGGACTTAAGCATAGGCCCATGGAAAAGGTTTCATCATTATCCACGCCTGGTTGATGACGAAAACCTTTAACAAGTCTAGCTTTGAAAGTCTCAACTTTTCCATCTACACCAAGTAATCTTCTCAAGATATATTTGCTCCTGATGGGGATTTAACCCTTCAGATATAGCAACCAAAGTCCATACTTTGTTGGTGTACATGGATTCCATCTCAGATCGCTAAGCATCCAGCCATTCTGACAGAGTCTTACTCCTGATGGCCAGCTCGAAAATAGTTGGGTCATCATCTCATGATGCAATCCTCGCTCCCACTGTCATAGAGAAACAGAAGTATCTCTCAGGTGGGTGAGGAACCCTACTAGATCGGCGGAGAGGCTGAGGTTCGTTGGAAACTACTGAATCCTTTGGTTGTACCAAATCATCTGCTGTAGTTTGCATAGCTGGAACATTTCCAGTTCTACATAACAGATCTTACCTCGAGCTTGTCCTGATTTTGCTATTCAGACATAGGCTGGACAACCCCAAATCTTAACAAACTTAAGATATGGGCTCTTCCCTTTCCATATCACATATGAAGTGGTAGGCAACTGATTTGATTCGAACCCTATTCAATAGGTATGTAACTTCATAAGTGCATAACTCCCAAAAGAAAATAGGAAACTCAGTAGTACTCATCATAGAGCACACCTTATCATATAGGGTGTGATTGCTCCGCCCCGATATACCATCGTGCTATGGTGTATACGGAGGAATAATGCTGAAAGAGAATCTCATTCTCCTTTAGAATAGTCCAGGAATTCCGTGCTCAAGTATTCTCCTCCTTGATCTCATCATAAGACATAATACTTATACCGGTATTTTTGGTTCTCTACTTCTAACTTATATTCTGTGAATATCTCAAAAGGTTCGGACTTGTGTTTCAATAAGAACACAGGTCTGAATCTTAAGAGATTATCAGAGAATGTAATGAAGTATAAAGAACCGGTCTTGGCATTTGTAGACAGGGGACCTTACATACATCAACATGTATCAAACCCAAGAGTTCACTAACTCTTTCTCTGTTTCCATTAAACAGAGCTCTGGTCATCTTATCTTTGTGACATAACTGGCAAGTTTCATAAGATGTAAATTCAAACTGATTTAAATATGCATCTAATATGTAACTTCAGCCAGTCGGATCGCACTGATATGACCTAGTCTACAATGCCTCAAGAAGGATTCATTCATTTCTGAACTCTTCCTCTTTTGTGTGTGTTCCGTATACTAAGAACTGTAGTTTGATTTAGAACTGCAATGCTTTTAAATAACGTGCCTGAACCGATCAACTTTTGATATAGGAAATGTTCAAAACATTATCCAACAATACAAAATTATATCCTTTCTTTACTAATAAAGAGACTGATATGATTTTGTATATCAGGTTCGGTATCTAATAACATTCGTTCAGAATCAATGTATATTTGGAATACAGGGTGACAGTGACCAACAGACTTGGCTGCAACACTTGCCCCGTTTTCTGCCTCATGAAACTAATCATCCGTTCTCAGTTCTTTACCTATCTGTAGCCCATGTAACAAATTACATATGCGGGATCCTGATCCGGTAACATATATCCAGGACGTTAAGGACACTGAGAAACAGTTTTACATAATGAACACACCCGAAGATGATGCATCAGCATGCACTTACTTCGTTTGGGCGGCACGGGAATTCTGGTAATCCCCAATTTCCTGCTCTGTCTTATAACAATTATAAGTTGGAGCGGGACCAATGTTCCCCAGCTCAGTATAACAAGCGGGTTCGGTCAAATATCCGTATTATTATCTTGATTAAGGCGTGATGTGGTCGCTACCTGGAGAGAGAGAAGAAAACACTCAGCGTGCGCTCTTGCAAGAATAGATTGGTTATTATTTTATCTAATCAGGATGGCTCCCACTGTTTTTATCAAATCTTCCTTCAAACCCTAAAAGGAAAGACTAGCCGGGATTAATTACACACTACAAGTTCGCCAATCTTTCGGCCAGGCCAGTGTCGGTACTTTGAGGGAGGTCCCCCGTGCTTTCGCACGAACCTAATTAATGTAAACCTCGTTTTCCCATAGGCGTAACTCCGTTGACACCTTTCTAGACACGTACTTGATCGACTAATTGTAATGTGTAAAACTCTCCCAGGAGTAACAATTACTCGCAGCGGGTATCTGGATCCAACTATCTCATAGAAGGTATGCAATCTCATTGCAAATTTCAACACTTGAAATTCCCGATAATTTTTGTCCCTAGCGTCCTATGACCTTGACGCAGGCCAACAAACCATAGTGCGCTAGCCAAGTTCAACCCGTCATTTTCTGATTGAATTAAACCCACCCGCACGACCCTTGACGCAGGCCAACAAAGTCGCACGACTACCCTAATCCAATCTGCATCATATGCATAAGCAGATAAATACTAGTTAGCTACCGCACACTACGCCTTGACGCAGGCCAACAAACGTAGCACGAATACTAACTACCACTTATCTGAAATGACGGAGGGCTACGACAGGTTTTTTTGAAAACCTATTGCGTAATGAACTTGATATCGTTGTAGAATCAAATGATTTTAAAATGGAGTGTTTTGAGGTTTTTCTAGTTTTGCTAAAGGAGTCACTCCCGGTGAAGGGATCGTCGGTCCTTTCCTCGTCGAATGAGGTGCGGGATATATCATATATATCACTGTGCAAAGCAAAAACTCTTAAAAGCAATCAAAAGACAAACCGAGTGTGTAGCATCTGCCAGTTATTGCTAAAGGAGTCACTCCCGGTGAAGGGATCTCGGTCCTTTCCTCATCGAATAAGGTGCAGGATATATCACATATACCTCTGTGCAAAGCAAGAACTGTAGCTACCTTTTTAATTTTGAAATTCGATTCTACAACATCTTAGGTTTCTTTTATTTCATTAATCTCATTAATGAAGTCCCATCATTTAAATACCTAAACATCACAGATAAATACGACGTACACTTATGCCATCCGCATTCGCCTCGATGTCCTCTCGTGCACCGTTAGGTTAGGTAACTAACGGCAGAGTGGGGAAGGGCTAGCGCGGGTGTAAAACATAAGTAACGTCTATATAATATATCATATATACTATATACAGTATCCATCACAGAAAATCACATGATCACATCACAGATATCGCAGCAGAAGAATCATATGAAATATTGGATATACGAGGACATCCGTGTTTTCAATACGAGCCAGTATAAAACACGGATTCCACGGTCGCGATGAATAGCCAAACCCACACCCCTAGACCCCTACGAGAGCGGCAAGCAACCCTGCCAATTCTAGAGTTAGGAAACCCGGACTCGACTCTTCGAGTTGGTCTCCCACTGGACTCCAGAACCCGGTTACTTGTGCTCCCCTCCTTGGATCTATCCTAGTGCGGAAAAGTAAATAATATACAAACGGTGACATCTTCCGCAACCTGGAAGTGCCCCAATAAAAGAATATTACATACAAGTTTTTACATGAATGAAAATGAAAAACACTCATCTCACATAAAAAACCCCGGCTATTCAAAGACGACGATCCAATATAACATATCCAGCAATACATAACATCACATGTCATCAACGTAAGTAAATATGCGCATCCCAATTGTCGTTGACATATAGCAACGAAACTGGCGATATCACATATTACACTTACGGTCACAGAAAAGAAAGTGTAAAAGTACAACAGTTGGAATCCGCAACCACCTCAGACATCGCATGCCTGACCAAATGAATTACTTAGACATCGCATGCCTAACAATTATAAACCCTGCATTTTAGTCTCATTATCGAAAACACTTTTCAATATCAAGTCGGGCAATTCAACAAGATTCCCGACATTTTGATTGAATGCTCGTCGCAAACTTTAGTAGGCGGCCGCACCCCCGACGCCGTCGACGAAGTGCACCAAGGCGGAACACTACTATCGCGAGCACCCAAACGGATGCTTTCGGCGACGGGGTTCTCCTACAGTCACTTGGTCGGGGCTATGGGGTGAGGCTGTCTATTAAGTTTACCCGGCGAGTATCCGCGTACGCTACGTGATTGCGACGGACTTTTGATCACATCAAAACTCCGTGGCAACCGATCAAGTGAGACTAAACTGCTATGTTTATAATATTCATTCCGTTATCTCATAACTACTTGTGGATTCCAATTATTGTATTACATTCCGGTTAAATAGAAAACGCTAAACTTTTCGATCGAACAATCGAACACCCAAGTTTTCCTGATACAGCTCAACACATGAAATAAGTCTAACAGCATTCAGTTCGTGCCTCAGTACCAACGGTCCAGCCGTAGAAGGGTCAAGCCAACGCCTCACATGTGGCACGCCGTACTGCTCCAAACCCGAAGGTTCAAAGGGCAGTTCAAGACGGTCACATAATCGAGTTAAGGTTTGTTGTCTTTTAGAGGGACCATCGCGTTACTTGAACTACTTAGAACGTCGTTAAACTACGGAAAAATCCAACAATTGGAAATTTTCAAGCAGGGGAAAAAGTGGGTATTTATATCCGGTCGAACTTTTAACATATTCTAAAAATACCCGGAAAAACACACTGACAAAATTAGACAATCCGATCGATACACCGAGTCCCCAATACAACCTAGAAAATTCAACTCTTGAAAAAACATTAAAAATTCCCAGGAAATCCAGCACTGCAAACTTGGAATTACTGTGCAAAATTGATTGCAAGAAGAGACAAAAGGGCCGCGGAACCGCCGCATTAGCATGCTAATGCCGCGGTTCCGCCGTGCTTTTATGGATTCAGGGGCCCCGTTTTATACAGTAATTCTTAGATTCTTCTACTGAGTTTTCTGCATATTTTTAATTCTCAAAAATCCACGATTTTCAAAAATGTACAGAGAGCAATATTAGGGTTACGGTTTCGGTTCGATCGGATTTCTAACTCCGTCTACGCATCGCCTAAGGCTCTAGCTAGGCTCTGATACCACTGTAGGGTTCCTAGGCACTCTCAAGAGGTCTCACAAGGTATCAACCATGCCAATTTCAAAAATTACGGTGCCGAGAAACCCTAATACGGATCGTTGGCTAGAAGTTTAGGCGAAAAAGAAACTAGTTAACAATTTAACTAAATGGTAAACGGAAATACAACCTTTGTAGATCCGGTTCTCCACCTCCATGGCTCCGCGAAGATGTCTCCTCGCTGTACAAATCGGATCTTATTCTCTAGCGTCGGCTTCATCGGAGAAAAAGCGGGCTAGGTCATCGACGACGATGCCGAAGATGATCTACGTTGAGGCATCGCTAGAGCAAGCTCCAACTTCTCCTAGTCATGAAACTTGTGAAGAAAACACACTCTACTAGTTAGCAAGAGGTAGAGGATGAAGAAATAGGAAGTGGGTTCACTTTAGAATTGGATTTCTCACTCATTTCATCAAGTCACCATTGATGAAGTCTAGGTTTTCTTCTTGAAAAAGGAGAAGAAGAAGATGATAATATTATGATAAGTTCATTAAAAGGAAATGAAAAAGAATACTTATCATAATAATAACCATGGTTATATGTAGAGAATTGACTAAAGTTAAATGAATGGTTAGGGCTAATGAGATGAAGACAAAAGGGTTTCTTTGGTCAAGGCTTCATGAAGCTTCAACAAGCTTCATGAAAGAAAGAAACCTTTTGTTTTTCTTTTCTCTTTTCTTTTAATCCAAATAAAAAGATAAATGAATGAATAAAAGAAAACCCTAACCATTTACTTAACCAAGGTTTAACTCTTCACACATACCATAGCAATCTTGCATCATCAAACATGATACGTTCAAGTGCACAGAAAAATATATCACATATACGATGTGCACATGCGAGTGAGAAAATCCATCTTAAGTGAACCGATACTAGTTAATGCAAAGTAATATATCAAATATATATTTATGCATTAAATCATTAAATCAACACTTGATTTAATGATCCGGTCATATCGCATATGACCGACTAATATCCAATGTATCGATATATCGAATCAATCCTTGATTCGATAACTAGGTTATATCGCATACAACCATTCGACACATTCATCGCGAGAATGAAATACGGTATCACATACACGCATTATTCTCGGTCCTGCACATATCTCATATGCGCTCCTATTTCGTTTCGCTTGAGCCAGGAAACCTCTGTGTAGGACTCTAAAGACTCGTCAATACGCCGGCAGCAGGTGATGATCATATCAAACACCCACAAGCCGCAAGCGGTCTGCTAAACGTAACAGCCATCCAGGTATTGAGCGATCAGAAGATCGACGAGCAAGCCCGCTGACACTCCTGTGAATCCAACCAGTAACACTTACCGTACAGTCCGGTCTCGTCGTCTGATATGTCGCATATCTCGCCTAGGGGTGGTAAACGTCAGACCCCAATAGCTCGATAAGTCGTGTCGATATGAGGTCTATAACAATTCGAGAAACTACTGGTAACACTTACCAGTAAATCTCAGCAACCCTGGCTAGGGATTTCCGGTTATAGCCAATCGAACACAGCGCAACATCAACTCCCTATACCGGGAGAGACGAATCCCCTCCTATCGCTCATTGCCTCCATGTGACTCGGGACTGTACCTAAAAACCACCGTTTTGCACCCCCTCTTGGACGTGGTAAGATGGAAATCAAAGCACAGTGGGAACCACACAAGACTCTATGACGATCTTGGGTCAACAGACTACTCTGTACCAGTGTCACCAGAGAACTGCCATCTGACGTAAGGTATAATACCATCTGGGAGTTCTCGGCGAGTCCTTCCAGTGTATCCAGTCTCTACTGAGCACCCGTATATCATCTCTGATGTCAAACACCGATTGATATGGGATCATCCATCACCCATCTGTATGGGTCGAGAAGGTATACGCTAGTCTACTCTGGTATATCGATGCCCCGTCTCGATACACCCATGACTAGGGACCTTGAAGGATGTACTTATGGACTACCATGTCCCCACTAGTATGATCCGCATCATAGTCCAGGTAGTCAAGTATACATCCTAAGGGCTTTACCAACATGTAACAGAGAGACAATCAGTGTACACGTTAAGGTAAAGAGCAACCGGATAGCATACTATCATGTCGAGCAAGAAAGTCCTCCCTATATATGTCCAAGCATCCACTACAATATACATCCAATGTACAGTAATGGCCTCTAGGGCATACATATAACTAACACCACACACATCATCATCGGTAATTTCCATATCACGTACACTTTAGAATATATCATCTTTTATTGATATAATCAGCTAAATGCTAGTGTATTATAGCATTGTGTGATTACTCTCATGTGCTTGTTTAGACATTGGATTTATTACTTAGACACTTCATGCATTCACATATTCATATTATCAAGCAGTATTGTGGGGCTTATGCCGATACTTATTTATCTACTTATGATTTAGAGATTTTGGATTTTCTATGATATTTCTGGATTTTGGGGAAAACCGCAAGAATTTAATAAAAGCTTATTATTATCATTTTTAAAATGTATGTTGCGGTTTTCTCATGATGTATGGGTCGTCCACCATTAGTTTTCATGTTTTCTATTGGATTTCAAGAACCGATTCGAGGAGTGGAGGAACCGTCTCGGGTACATTGTGGGCCCGGTACGGTATCCTAGGGAGAGAGTGTTTTTGTGTGGATGACGATGATCCTGGCAGGGGAAGACTACCTACTTGTGATGTCTGGAAGACGGATATCCGGAGGATACCGACCATTGTCGTGTGATTTGATGATATGGGCCGATCTGGACTGATGGAGCCGAGATATTGAGACTATGAGGTATTGAGACTTTGAGATTTACATGTTTTATGTCGATGCTTGACACGGATTTCTATGGATTTCATTGATGATGTTTCAGATTACCATACAAATTTTGCAATGATAAAAGTTAAAGATTTCTTATACAGATATATCCAGATTTCATGGTTGATTGTTTTACTTTCATGGTGCATGCATACTCATACACATGACATTTTACTACTTGAAGCACTGACACGAGCACTGAGTATTGCACTTACGCATAGATTATTACGCTGCTACCACTAGATGACTAGTGTTATATTAAGTATATTATTATGACCTAAGAGATCGCCGTGCATGCGATTTCTAATCGCCGATGTGTTGCGCCACGGCAGCGCCCCGGCCGTCTTACTCGAGGCCAAATTGCGGAATCAAAATTTTTCCCTTACTCGGAAACCGGCGCTACCGCGGACAAAGAAAACCCGGATCGATAACTATTAACCTACGCTAGCTAACAAGAGATGGGAAAAGAAGTATACCAAGAGATCCGAGTCCTCCGGTCTTCTCATCATCGCCCCGATCTCCCGCGGAAAGTGTAGTCTCCATATCGTCGCCTCCTCGCCGGAAAGGGCACCACATCGCCTTCGTCTTTTACGGGCTCCCGCCTCAATACCGAGGCAACTCGAGCATGAAGCCGGCAACTCGACATGCTCAAGATATGCTGTAGAATGTGTAGTAGATTGTCTCACTTGGGTTTTGTTGCCATTTGAAGATGATGGAGGAAACAAGGATTAGAAAAATGGTGCTTGCATTTTTCTAGCATGAAAAAGAGATCAAGAAAGAAACTCTCAAGAATGAAGCTCTCTCTTCTTCTTCCTCTCTTTCTTTTTCTTCTTCTCTCTTTTCTCATAACCATGAAAGACTTATGCATCAAGTGAGAATAAAGGGTGGAGGAAAAACAATATGAAGCAAGAAGGGAGGTGAGTGTAGGAGGAGTCAAGAGGTGACCACATCCAAGGGACAAAGAAACATCAACCATGCTTATTCTCCTATTCACTCCATAACCTTTCAAATCTCTCAATTCAAAAGCATGGAGCAAAAGAAATGAAAGCTATCATAATCAATATATATGCAATAAAACCCTCCACAAAGTGTTATTTGCGAACTTGCAAATAACCCCCTCCATCGGAAAAGTCCGACCGGGAAAGAACAAAGGAAAACCGGCCGGAACGGAATGCAAACTGGCAACTCCAGAAAACTGGTCCCGTAATAAATTACAGGAAAACCCCGATACTGTGCATACACACCCGCATCTGTATTCCGACCGGATACAAGTGCAAAGAGACAAAATCTACACTGTACTAAACTAGGACCGGCTTAAACCAAAGCCGGCTAGTAAATCTGTTCGATCCTGATCCGTGCAATACCGCACGTATCTGATCGAACCCTGCTATATAACTATACGGCCACTAGTACAAAGCTGTCCGATCCTGATCCGTGCAATACCGCACGTATCTGATCGGACCCTGCCATATCTCCATACGGCCTCTACAGCGTTTCGCCCGAAAGCTGAGTAACTGAAAGTGTGGTGGACTCTAAAGACTCGTCAATACTATGGCTGTGGATTTAACCACTGGCACGTCAGAGGTATAAGCCAATACGTGACGGGCCACCAGCTATTGACCAAAAGGGACGTCGATGAGGAAGCTCACCCCGACACCCAACTGAGCCTGTCAGTGACAATATCCGTACAGTCCGGTCCGTTCGTCTATGAGTATCGCATGGCGGGCCTAGGGGGTTGGTAAAAGTCAGACTCCCAAAAGCGGTACAAGTCGTGTCGGAGTGTAGCCCAGAACGCCCTGAGATACTACTGGAATACCTACAAGTAAATCTCCTGCCTCGGCCGAGGACTTTGCGTAATGGCTCTCCTAGACACAGCGCGACCTCACCCCCAATACCGGGAGAGACGAACCCCTGAAGATCCGCTCACTGCCTCCATGTGGCTCGGGACTGTACCCAACTAAAACCTGTTTCCACGACTCCTTTGAGCCGTGGTAGGGTAGTAATCAAAGCACAGTGGGAACTCACACGAGACAAATGACGATCCTTAGGTCGATGAACTAACCTGTACACATGTCACCAGGGAACTGCTATCTGACGTCAGGTATAAGCCCAACTAGCAGGTTCCCGGCGAGTCCTGTCCGGTGTACTCATAACCCAATGAGCACCTGTATACATCTTAGGTGAACCAACTGACACCAGTGGCTTGTGAGACCGGCCACCGCCCCTCGTCGGGATCTCGACTGTATACACTAGTCTACTGATGGAGTATCGATGCCCAGTCTCGAAACTCCCACGACTAGGGACCTTTTAAGGATGTGCTTATAGACCCCAGCTCCCACGTATATGATCGCCATCATACTGCTGGTCGTCAAGCAAGAATCCTAGGGGCTCTATCAACGTGTAATAGCGACATGTCAGGTCACCTAAAGCAGTACACGATGATAAAGATAAACCAGATAGCAAACTATCATCTCGAGTAAGACTGTCCTACCGGGATAGGTCCTCCCTCAATCATTGCAATCACGTGCCTGTGATCCAATAATTGACTCTGAGGGCACTATCTCCAACACGATGTCTTCTACTCACGAGCTGGAAATTCACCTCCATTGTGCGAAATTTTCTTACAGGTTTCGATGTACAGGTTTCCTTGGCGGCTTCCTGGCACATCGTTTCACTCAGGGTGATTTGCTTGGTAGGTAGGTTCATTGTATCGGGACCGCCGTTGTACCTTATTAGTTTATTTGTATCTAGTAAGCTCCATCAACCAGACCTGTATTACTGATAGATTTAGAAGACCAGTTGTTTTATTTCGACCTTAGAGTCGCGCTTGTATTATTATGGTTGCTGGTGGATTTGGTTTTCTCTTGAGTATTGAGCCTCGCCCTTCGGCGTTGTATATTATAGTGCATTGTGTAGTTGTTTCCGCCATTTGGCGTAGAGCTAGCTCCCTCTTGGGGATGCCTTTTTATTATTGCTTATGTATATATTCCTATTTGTACCTATTTGGGGCCAGTTTTTACAAAGGAGACTCTGCCGAAATTTTTGAGAAATTTTATGTTGTTTTTAAAACATGTTTTCTTTTACTTCTTCTTTTAAATAGTTTATATTTCTGGGTTTCGGCTTACTTAGATTACGTTATGCCTTTAGACGTCTCGTAATTTAAGTGCCGGTCACGTTCCGTACCTTCGGGTCGTGAAAATAGATCTATATCTATGGGGGAAGTCGGGTGGATGGCGTATCGCATGCCCGCACACTTTGATGGAAACCGATTTATATATAGATTATGGTTAATGAAAACCTTAATAGAAAACTATAGATAGAACCATATTAGAAACTAAAGGATAGTTAGAAGCGATATGACACGGCTAATATGTGATGACGGGACTTGAGGATGATAATTGATGATATTGCCGTTTAGGGTACTATGAGACTAGATAGCCGACGTAGATATGTTATCGGAACCATACCTATTTCCAAACTGAAGAATCGTATGCTTCTTTTAAATAGATACCTTGAAGAATGTTACGGATTTTCAAATGATATCTTTTCCTTAAAAATACTGTAGCCCCTACTTTCAAAACCACGATTGCTTCTTTTAAAAACTGATTGTATGGTTCGGGCGTGTATGTTAGATTAGATACGTATGCTTATAGTAAGGGGTAGATGGTATAAGTAAAATTTACTTCATGTGGGATATGAATGTGATGGAAAGAATATAAGACATGATATGATGGTATATGGATGCGAGTCGATTGAGATGATTGATACCTTACCGGTCCCCTGATATGAGTTTATTGTGGATGTGACCTGAGACATAGGTATATAGATATATTTTTATATGTTGTGAATCATGAGAGATTGCCGTATAGGACGTTGGTCCTTACCCCTCATTTGTCTTATAGGATGATAGGATCCCAATTGGTTTAATACCGTCGTACGTTGATTTTCCATACGTGATGAGTTTGACTTGATGACTGATCCATACCCTTGAGTAGAGGATGCCGTACGATGGTTTATACCGTACGTGATGTTGTGAGGCTGGATGGCGATTGATAGATTCACCGACTCGGTCATATTAGATACGTGTACCTGTCAGCATTATCTTGTGATTTACCTTATGCAGCATTCATGTTATTCGCATTGCATTACTTATATCTGCGCTAGTACACTTACACCATTATCGATGATGCGTATGTTACATGTACACTGATATGCCGGCTCACACACTTCATCATCGATAATTGCCATGTCCCTACACAGTAGGACTGCTGCATCATGATTTGAAATCTTCGCATAACTTGCTTACGTATATACCCACTTGTACACTCATACTTGCGTACATACATATTGTATACTCATGCTTGCGTATATACTACTTTTACATCCATATTGGTGAACATATACATTGATACGTCCATATTTGCGCACATACGCATTGGTATACCATATTGGCGCATATACACATTGGTACCTCTATACTCGCGCATATACATATTGTACCTTCATAGATAACTGGTTTTATTAGGAAATTGGGAACCGCATGTTATATTTTAAAAACTGGAATCATTTAAAAGAGCAGTTTTCCCTTAATATGTCATATCACTGTTCCATGTTGCAAGATATACGGATATACTTACATTTCTATTATATGTCGCATATATCATGCTCTATGATTTTATGCATTGAGATATACTGTTTTCATGAGATTTCTGGATTTGAGAACCGTGGACATTTAAAAAGAGATTATGTGTTGATTTTAAAACCCCGGTTTCTCTTGATATGATATTTCAGTGCGTCCACCATGCGTTTTCTCGGTTCTAAGACGTGTAACATGTGAAACCCGATTCGAGGAGCTGGATGAGGCCGATTGCGGGTACATGGTGGATCCGGTATGGTACCCCGGGGTGAGAACGGATCTGCTGTGCAGTAGATGGTGAGCCTAGCAGTGGGACTACTACATACCGATGATAGTATTTGGGCTCGGCGGATATCCGGAGGATACCGATCGGAGTCGAGAGATGATATGGGCCGATCCGGACTGACGGAGCCCGTGGGCCGATCTGGACTGACGGAGCCCGAGATATGAGGATTTACGTGTCGATGCTGGACACGGGTTTTATGATGTTTTCAGGTGTCGATGTTGGACACCCAGGTTCCTTGATTTTGATGTGTCGCGAGGGACACTGTTGATTTATATCCTCATACTTTCATGCACACTCGTTTATGATATTTACGTGCATACAGACATTGAACATATGGGTGGACGAGATCCACATGCATATATGCATTGATTATACTGTTGGATGTTATCCACATACTTATAGGTATTGACTACCTTGTTGGCATATATACAGACCCGGTCACCCTAGATATCATAGTATTACCTTTATGATATAGTTGACCTAGGAGTCGTTGTTTATTCAATTTCTACTTGTAGATGTTTTTCTACTCACGAGTTGGCAACTCACCCCCGTTGTGCCACAGTTCTTGCAGGTTGCCCGCATGGATCAGTAGCGGCATCGCTGGCACACAGTTGCATTCGGGTGTTTTGCTTTGGTAGGTGGGACATTTGTATTGTACCCACTCTTGTATTTATATTTCATATTGTATCTAGTCAACTCCATCAATCAAATTTAGTAATTGTATAATCAATGAGACTTAGTGATATTGTGGTTGCGAGACTTAGAGCGAGGGGTTTTCCGCTACTTGTGGTTTTGATGTCTTGCTTATTTCATTACCTTTTGTGGTGATCTTCGCCGTTGGGCGTCGTATACTTATTTTTATGCTTTGCGTGGTTGTGATCCGCCGTTTGGCAAAGAGCTAGCTCCCGCTTGGGGATGCCTTTATTATTATCTTGTATTTGTGGTTTTGGATCAAAATATACAAAAGAGGTGCTGCCCAAATTTTAAAAGACAAATAAACTGTTTTCCAACTTGCATTTTCATATTTCATCACCTATGCATTTATGAAAACATTGATTTCATTATACCTTTATTTCAAAAACTTCACCTCCTTTATTTTCTTAAAAGGGTTTAGATTTCTGGGTTTCTGCTTACTTGAATTCCATTATGCCTCTAGACGTTGCGTGATTCAAGTGCTGGTCACGAGCTAATATTTCGGGTCGTGACAAAGTTGGTATCAGAGTGCTAGGTTTAACCTTGGTTCCAGTCTATGTTTGACTATGCGGAGTCTAGGGCGGGTATGTATTTCGTAACCTAAGCTTGACCTTACGGAACTTAGACTTGAACAGGGAGGGTATTAGATCCGAACCTTCATTTCATGGGCTGACCCTGATTGATGGAGTAGGTAGCTTGAGTAGAGTGACGTACCGTACGTATGTTCCGCGGCATATTTACGATACGATACTCCACTTAAGAAACCTTAGGATGTATATATTTTGAGATCTATGATTCTTTTCGTACCCATGATTATACATCCATTTGAGATCCTCGATTCTTTTTGTTCCATCATACTCCCATTGATGCTGTTTCTTCTTATGATCATGTATCCATCCTGGATCTGTCGTTTCCTTTCATGCCGTTGATCAACTTTCTTCGATACTCGATTGAGGTTCCTGTCACCATGTTTGAGCGTAGATTGAGCTGCCGCTAGTGTATGGTCAGGGAGGGCTCGTCTGGTACGAGGGTTGACCATTGTGTTGTCTGGTGACTTGGGAACGTCACGATATAGTGTTTGTGTTGTGACCTCTTGTTGAGCCGAGTGTTGGTTTTACGCCGGATGATCGGGCCATTGCTATAACTGCCAGTTGCGAGATAACTGTTGATGTACAGCCTACCTCAGAGATTGTGATGTCGTCTACCGTTCAGACAGATGACCCAGCTGTTGCTGAGATTGATACGATGTCGCTTCCAGAGCTTACGAGCTGAGATCGCTGGAGCTTCCAGGCAGAGATGCGATAGGTGATAGCTAGTCTACCCCGATTTGAGAGATGAAGGTGATTCGTCAAATTGATGCGCCGACGCCGGCCCAGTTGAGTTGAAGATTTCCAGTATGGAGAGTCTTACTCAGATCTAGAGCAGACCGATCCAGAGATGACCGTTGATGTAACGGTTTTTCAGGAGGATTTAAGCATTGTTTTGCTTGCGGACGAAGGGTATTCACATGTCGGCTAGGCAAAGCTAAGGAGTTCGAGCGAGTGTCAGAAACCCATTTTCCCAAGTTTAAAGTGTTCGGAGAAACATGCAAGTGATTCTGTGGACCCTCTAGAAGAATGAAACCCTAACTCGATATGATGACCATGGAACCGCTTTTGAACCTTAGGGTTTACTGCAGTTTAGCGGTGCCATCAGTGAGGCTTGGGTTTTCCATTTCTACGGCTGGTCCAAAGGTACTGTGGTATGTGCCAGATATTTTTAGACTGTGCTCAGGTGTCGAGCATTGGGGAAAATATGGGACTTTGATGACTCGATCGAAAAACTTACCGTCGTCCGGATATCATGTGATAAGAGATCAGCAAGCTGAGAGCTTCGGATAGAGGACCTTATCCAGATGCGTTGTGAGTTGATCGAGGATGGACGAGTATTGAGTATTCCCCCGATGGTTAGGACGAGCTCCCGAGGACGTGTTCGGCCAGATATATTCTACAGAGTGATGAAGATACCGAGTTCATGATTTCGAGTCGGTGTGAGAGACTCCGGATTGACTGTAGCCGAGGACCATTGCAGTACGCAGATACTTTGACGTGACGTCGAAGTGAATGATGATACAGACGAGTAGAACCAGAGGTTCGCGTGAGACGCTGAAGAGCTGTCGTTACTCCCCGTCGAGATTAGTGATCTGATATGCATACAGAGGAGTTGGGATACGGCCAGTTTCCGAGAGAATGATGTGCTGAGAACGCAGATATCTAGAGAACGATAACAGATTATGTATGAGTACCAGCCTCCATATAGTTAGACAGAGGCGAGATCAGAAGATACCTTGTGCAGGATTCCTTCCAGGACACTGCTGCAATGCTATTTGCACCCAGGATAAGTTGTGTCATGTGTATTCAGAGGACCAGAGGCCGACGCCAGTAACGTACTGCTTTACGAGTGGTCATGATGATTGGCTGAGAGATAGCCAGAGAAGTGCTAGAGAGAAATTGTTGTAGGGTTCCTAGGCACCCTAATGAGGTCTCACAAGGCATCGAACATGCCATTTTTCAAAAATTATGGTGCCGAGAGACCCGACTACGGATCGTTTGCTAGAAAACTAGGCGAAAAAGCTAACTAGTTAACACTTAACTATAAGAATACGGAAATACAACCTTTGTAGATCCGGTGCTCCACCTCCATAGCTCCGCAACGAAGTCCTCTCCGCTGTCCAAAAAGAATCCGGGCTCTAGCGTCGACTTCATCGGAGAATAAGCGAGCTAGGTCGTCGATGTGCATGCCGAAGATGATCTACGTCGAGGCATCGCTAAATCAAGCTCCGACTTCACCAAGTCAAGAAACTTGTGAAGAAAACACACTCTATTACTTGGCAAGAGGTAGAGGATGAAGAAATAGGAGGTGGGTTCTCTTTAGAATTGGATTTCTCACTATCAAGCTCAAGTTGCCATTGATGGCCTCAAGGTTTCAAACTTGAACATGAAGAAGAAGATGAGCTAGAATTATGATAAGTCTTCTTTTTTTAAAAAGAAAAGAAAAACAATCCTTATCATAATCAAACTAAGGTTAAGTGTAGAGAGCAAACCATGGTAAGTGGGAATAGTTAGGGTTTAACATGAAGACAAAATGGTCTTTGAGTCAAACCTTCATGAAGCTTCATCAAGCTTCATGACAAAAGAAAACCATTTTGTTTTCATAAAATTATTTAAATAAAAAGGAATGGATAAATAAATGAGTGATTAAAACAAAACCCTAATTATCTACTTAACCATGGTTTTATTCTTTATACTTAACCATATAAACATGCATCATCAAATATGATACATACAAGTGCACAAAAGTATATCACATATACATCATGTACATCTGAGCGAGAAAATCCATTTAAAGTGAACCGATACTAGTTAATGCAAAGTAATATATCAAATATATTATTATGCATTAAATCATTAAATTAACACTTGATTCAATGATCCGGTCATGTCGCATATAACCGACTAGTATCATTAGTAACAACTTATCGAATCAACACTTGATCCGATAACCCGGCTATATCGCATATAACCGATCAATGTCACATCACGAGAATCAAATACAGTATCACATACTGGTATCATTCTCGGTCCCGCACATATCTCATATGCGCTCCTATTTCGTTTCGCTTGAGCCAGGAAACCTCTGTGTAGGACTCTAAAGACTCGTCAATACGCCGGCAGCAGATGATGATCATATCAAACATCTGCAAGCCGCAAGCGGTCTGCTAAACGTAACGGCCACCCGGGTATTGAGCGATCTGAAGATCGACGAGCAAGCCCGCTCACACTCCAGTGAATCCAACCAGTAACACTACCGTACAGTCCGGTCTGATCATCTGATCTGTCGCATATCTTGCCTAGGGGTGGTAAACGTCAAACCCCTATAGCTCGATAAGTCGTGTCGATATGAGGTCTATAACAATTCGAGAAACTACTGGTAACACTTACCAGTAAATCTCAGCAACCCTGGCCAGGGATTTCCTATTATAGCCAATCGAACACAGCGCAACATCAACTCCCTATACCGGGAGAGACGAATCCCCTCCTTTCACTCATTGCCTCCATGTGACTCGGGACTGTATCCAAAAACCACCGTTTTGCACGCCCTCTTGGACGTGGTAAGATGGAAATCAAAGCACAGTGGGAACTACACAAGACTCTATGACGATCTCGGGTCAACAGACTACTCTGTACCAGTGTCACCAGAGAACTGCCATCTGACGTGAGGTATAATACCATCTGGGAGTTCTCGGCGAGTCCGTCCAGTGTACCCAGTCTCTACTGAGCACCCGTATATCATCTCTGATGTCAAACACCAATGGATATGGGATCATCCATCGCCCATCTATATGGGTCGAGAAGGTATACGCTAGTCTACTCTGGTATATCGATGCCCCATCTCGATACACCCTCGACTAGGGACTTTGAAGGATGTACTTATGGACTACCATGTCCCCACTAGTATGATCCGCACATAGTCCAGGTAGTCAAGTACAGATCCTAAGGGCTTTACCAACATGTAACAGAGAGACAATCAGTGTACACGTTAATGTAAAGAGTAACCAGATAGAATACTATCATGTCGAGCGAGAAAGTCCTCCCTATATATGTCCCAGCATCCACTACAATATACATCCAATGTACAGTAATGGCCTCTAGGGCATACATATAACTAACAATCTCCCACTTGCACTAGGGCCATCTGTAGCAGTGGTTGTAGTATCTCATACTCAACCATCCCATAAAAGTCTCTCTCTGAGAACAGGCCTTTGTGAGTGGATCCGCTGTGTTGTCCTCTGAGTCTACTCTCCAAACCTCGATCACCCTGGAGATCAACTATCTCCATGATCAGGTGATACTGCCTTAGAATATGTCTGGATCACTGATGGGACCTGCGTTCCTTGGTATAAGCCACAACTCCATTGTCTCACAATGGTAGGAACGAAGTTCATCTCATGAACTATTATACACCCAGACTGCCTCTATGGTAGCATCTTAAGTAGCGATGTATTCAGCCTTTATCGTCTAGTATGCCACGGTATCTAGCTTGGAACTCTTCCAACATACCGTCCCTTTACTGAGGGTAAAGACAATGCCTGTGACTGACACTCAGTCGTCATTATCACCCTGGAACCATTCCAGTGATTCTCCCCAGGGTCGATTGATACCATCTCACTACAACTAGTGAGAATCCTAACATCCAATTAGATCTATCTCATAGATCCAAAATCCAGGATTTAGTAGGTATCACTTTGATCCTATATGGAGAATCCTAGTGATAAGCGGAGATTGATCGAGCGTAGCATAGGAAAATCTTTTCCTATCAAGAGTATGTCATCCACGTACTCTACGAGGATCATCACCATACTCCCTACTACCTTTTTGTTTATACAAGGTTTATCTACCATTTTGATGATGTCAACCTCTTTGACTAACACATCAAAACAGATGTTCCAACTCCGCGATGCCTGCTTTAATCCTATAAAGCATCTTGCACACGTTTCCGCTGCTCCCACTGTCTACGAAGCCTTCTGGCTATGTACTTATAGACGCACTCTTCTAAAACATCATTTAGAAAAGCAGTCATGACATCCAACCACCAGATATCGTAGTCATGGTATGTATCCGTGACAAGTAGGATCTGAATGGACTTAAGCATAGATCCTTAGAAAAAGTTTCATCATGATCCACACCTGGTCAATGATGAAAGCCTTTAACAAGTCTAGCTTTGAAAGTCTCAACTTTTCCATGTACACCAAGTAATCTTCTCAAGATATACTTGCTCCTGATGGGGATTTAACCCTTCAGATATAGCAACTAAAGTCCATACTTTGTTGGTGTATATGGATTCCATCTCAGATCGCTAAACATCCAGCCATTCTTACACAGTCTTACTCTCGATGGCCAGCTCGAAGCTAGTTGGGTCATCATCTCATGATGCAATCCTCGCTCCCGCTGTCATAGAGAAACCGAAGTATCTCTCAGGTGGGTGAGGAACCCTACTAGATCGGCGGAGAGGCTGAGGTTCGTTGGAATCTACTGAATCCTTTGGTTCTACTAAATCATCTGTTGTTGTTTGTATAGCTGGAACCTTTCCAGTTGTACATAACAGATCTTGCCTCGAGCTTGTCCGGATTTTTCTTTTAAACATAGGCCGGACAACCCCAAATCTTAACTAGCTTAAGACATGGGCTCTCCCCTTTCCATATCACATATGAAATGGTAGGAAACTGATTTGATTGGAACCCTATTCAATAGGTATGCAGCTTCTCAAGTGCATAACACCCAAAAGGAAATAGGTAACTCAGTAGTACTCATCATAGAGCACACCATATCAAATAGGGTGTGATTGCTCCGCCCCGATATACCATCGTCCTATGGTGTATACGGAGGAGTAATGCTGAGAGAGAATCTCATTCTCCTTTAGAATAGTCCAGGAATTCCGTGCTCAAGTATTCTCCTCCTTGATCGCATCAAAGGACATAATACTTATACCCGTATTGGTTCTCTACTTCTAACTTATATTCTGTGAATATCTCAAAAGGTTCAGACTTGTGTTTCAACAGGAACATATGTCTGAATCTTGAGAGATTATCAGAGAACGTAATGAAGTATAAAGAACCGGTCCTGGCATGTGTAGATTGGGGACCTACATACATCATCATGTATCATCCCAAGAGTTCACTAACTCTTTCTCTGTTTCCAATAAACAGAGCTAGTGTCATTATATCTTTGTGACATGACTGGCAAGTTTCACAAGATGTAGATTCAAACTGATTTAAATATGCATCTACATGTAACTTCAGCTAGTCGGGTCACATTGATCTGACCTAGTCTATAATACCTTAAGAAGGATCCGTTCATTTCTGAACTCTTCCTCTTATGTGTGTTCCATATACTAAGAACTGTAGTTTGATTTAAAACATCAACGTTTTTAGATAACGTGCCTGAACCGATCAACTTTTGATATAGGAAATGTTCAAAACATTATCCATCAATACAAAATTATATCCTTTCTTTTCTAACAAAGAGAGTGATATGATTTGGTATATCAGGTTCGGTATCTAATAACATTCGTTCAGAATCAATGTATTGGTAATACAGAGTGACAGTGACCGACAGACTTGGCTGCAACACTTGCCCCGTTTTCTGCCTCATGAAACTTATCACCCGATCTCAGTTCTCTACCTTTCTGTAGCCCTATGTAACAAATTACATATCTGGGATCCTGATCCGGTATCACATACCCAGGACGTAAAGGATACTGAGAAACAGTTCTCTGTAATGAACACACCCGAAGATGATGCATCAGCATGCACTCTCTTCGTTTGGGCGGCACGGGAATTCTGGTAATCCCCTATTTCCTGCTCTGTCTTATAACAATTATAAGTTGGAGTGGGACCAACGTTCCCCAGCTCAGTATAATAAGCGGGTTCGGTCAATATTCCGTATTATTATCTTGATTAAGGCATGATATGGTCGCTACCTGGAGAGAGAGAGAAGAAAACACTCAGCGTGCGCTCTGTCAAGAATAGATTGGTTTTTATTTTATCTAATCAGGATGGCTCCCACTGCTTTTTATCAAATCTTCCTTCAAACCCTAAAAGGAAAGACTAGCCGGGATTAATTACACACTACAAGTTTGCCAATCTTTCAGCCAGGCCAGTGTCGGTACTTTGAGGGAGGTCCCCCGTGCTTTCGCACGAACCTAATTAATGTAAACCTCGATTTCCCAGAGGCGTAACCTCGTTAACACCTTTCTAGACACCTACTTGATCGGCTAATTGTAATGTATAAAACTCTCCCAGGAGTAACTCTTACTCGCAGCGGGTATCGGGATCCAACTATCTCATAGAAGGTATGCAATCTCATTGCAAATTTCAACACTTGAAATTCCCGATAATATTTTGCCCCTAACGTGCTATGACCTTGACGAAAGCCAACAAACCATAGCCCGTTAGTCAAGTTTAACCCGTACATTTCTTGATCGAATTAAACCCACCCGCACGACCCTTGACGAAAGCCAACAAAGCCGCACGACTACCCTAATCCAATCGCATCGTATGCTGGCAGATAAGCAGCATATAGCTACCGCACACTGCACCTTGACGAAAGCCAACAAATGCAGCACGAATACTATATACAACTTATCAGAAATGACGGAGGGCTACGACAGGTTTTTCTGAAAACCTATTGCATAATGAACTTGATATCGTTGTAGAATCAAATGATTTTTAAAATGGAGTGTTTTTGAGGCTTTTCTAGTTTTGCTAAAGGAGTCACTCCCGGTGAAGGGATCGTCGGTCCTTTCCTCGTCGAATGAGGTGCGGGATATATCGTATATATCACTGTGCAAAGCAAAAACTCTTAAAAGCAATCCAAAAACAAACCGAGTGTGTAGCATCTGCCAGTTATTGCTAAAGGAGTCACTCCCGGTGAAGGGATCTCGGTCCTTTCCTCATCGAATAAGGTGCAGGATATATCACATATACCGCTGTGCAAAGCAAAAACTGTAGCTACCTGTTTTAATTTTGAAATTCGATTCTACAACATCTTAGGTTTCTTTTATTTCATTAATCACATTAATGAAGTCCCATCATTTAAGTACCTAAACATCACAGATAAATACGACGTACACTTATGCCATCCGCATTCGCCTCGATGTCCCCTCATGCACCGTTAGGTTAGGTAACTAACGGCAGAGCGGGGCAGGGCTAGCGCGGGTGTAAAACATAAGTAACGTCTATATAATATATCATATATACTATATATGTATCTATCACAGAACATCACATGATCACATCACAGATATCGCAGCAGAAGAATCATATGAAATATTGGATATACTAGGACGTCCGTGTTTTCAATACGAGCCAGTATAAAACACGGATTCCACGGTCGTGATGAATAACCAAACCCACACCCCTAGACCCCTACGAGAGCGGCAAGCAACCCTACCAATTCTGGAGTTAGGAGACCCCAACTCGACTCCTCGAGTTGGTCTCCCACTGGACTCCATAACCCGGTTACTTGTGCCCTCCTCCTTGGGTCTATCCTAGTGCAGAAAAGTAAATAATATACAAGAGGTGACAACTTCCGCAAACTGGAAGCGCCCCAATAAAAGAATATTACATACAAGTTTTTACATGAATGAAAATGAAAAACACTCATCTCACATAAAAACCCCCGGCTATTCAAACACGACGATCCAATATAACATATCCAGCAACACATAATATCACATGTCATCAACGTAAGTAAATATGCGCATCCCAATTGTCGTTGACATATAGCAACGAAACCGGCGATATCACATATTACACTTACGGTCACAGAAAAGAAAGTGTAAAACTACAACAGTTGGAATCCGCAACCTCCTCAGACATCGCATGCCTGACCAAATGAATTCCTTAGACATCGCATGCCTAACAATTATAAACCCCGCATTTTAGTCTCATTATCGAAAACACTTTTCAATATCAAGTCGGGTAATTCAACAAGATTCCCGACATCCTGATCGAATACTCGTCGCAAACTTTAGTAGGCGGCCGCACCCCCGATACCGTCGACGAAGTGCACCAAGGCGGAACACCGCTACCGCGAGCATCCGAACGGATGCTTTCGGCGACGGGGTTCTCCTACAGTCACTTGGTCGGGGCTATGGAGTGAGGCTGTCTATTAAGTTTACCCGGCGAGTATCCGCGTACGCTACGTGATTGCGACGGACTTTTGATCACATCAAAATTCCGTGGCAACCGATCAAGTGAGACTAAACTGCTGTGTTTATAACATTCATTCAGTTATCACATAACTATTTGCGAATTCCAAGTATTGTATCACATTCCGGATAAATAGAAAATGTTAAACTTTTCGATCGAACAGTCGAACACCCAAGTTTTCCCGATACAGATCAACACATGAAACAAGTCTAACAACATTCCGTTCGTGCCTCAGTACCAACGGTCCAGCCGTAGAAGGGTCAAGCCAACGCCTCACATGTGGCACGCCGTACTGCCCCAAACCCAAAGGTTCAAAGGGCAGTTCAAGACGGTCATATAATCGAGTTAAGGTTTGTTGTCTTCTAGAGGGTCCATCGAGTTACTTACACTACTTAGAACGTCGTTAAACTACGGAAAAATCCAACACTTGGAAATTTCCCGATAAGGGAAAAATTGGGTATTTATATCCGGTCGAACATTTTAACATATTCTAAAATTTATCCGGAAAGCCACAAAAGACGAAATTTGATAATCCGATCGAATCTTTGATTCCCAATACAACCCCAAAATACTCAACTGTTTACTGCATATTAAAAATTCCCAGAAAACTCACATATTAAAATAGGAATTACTGTGCAAACAGGAGTCAACGAGTCAATAATTTCGCCGCGGAACCGCCGCGCCTCGTGGGATTAGGCCGCGGTTCCGCACCGTCATAACGGAGTTACGGCTCTGTTTTGCACAGTATTTCATAATAAACACTGCTTTATTTTCTGCATATTTTTAATATTGAAAAATCCAGATTTTTGAAAAAAGGACAGAGAGCATTTTTGTGATCGGGTTTTGGGTTCGTTCGGACTTCAAACTCCGTCTGGACATCGCCTAAGGCTCTAGCTAGGCTCTGATACCACTGTAGGGTTCCTAGGCACCCTAATGAGGTCTCACAAGGCATCGAACATGCCATTTTTCAAAAATTATGGTGCCGAGAGACCCGACTACGGATCGTTTGCTAGAAAACTAGGCGAAAAAGCTAACTAGTTAAGACTTAACTAAGGGAATACGGAAATACAACCTTTGTAGATACGGTGCTCCACCTCCATAGCTCCGCAACGAAGTCCTCTCCGCTGTCCAAAAAGAATCCGGGCTCTAGCGTCGACTTCATCGGAGAATAAGCGAGCTAGGTCGTCGATGTCCATGCCGAAGATGATCTACGTCGAGGCATCGCTAAATCAAGCTCCGACTTCACCAAGTCAAGATACTTGTGAAGAAAACACACTCTACTACTTGGCAAGATGTAGAGGATGAAGAAATAGAAGGTGGGTTCTCTTTAGAATTGGATTTCTCACTCTCAAGCTCAAGTTGCCATTGATGGCCTCAAGGTTTCAAACTTGAAGATGAAGAAGAAGATGAGCTAGAATTATGATAAGTCTTCTTTTTTTAAAAAGAAAAGAAAAACAATCCTTATCATAATCAAACTAAGGTTAAGTGTAGAGAGCAAACCACGGTAAGTGGGAATAGTTAGGGTTTAACATGAAGAGAAAATGGTCTTTGAGTCAAACCTTCATGAAGCTTCATCAAGCTTCATGACAAAAGAAAACCATTTTGTTTTCATAAAATTATTTAAATAAAAAGGAATGGATAAATAAATGAGTGATTAAAACAAAACCCTAATTATCTACTTAACCATGGTTTTATTCTTTATACTTAACCATATAAACATGCATCATCAAATATGATACATACAAGTGCACAAAAGTATATCACATATACATCATGTACATCTGAGCGAGAAAATCCGTTTAAAGTGAACCGATACTAGTTAATGCAAAGTAATATATCAAATATATTATTATGCATTAAATCATTAAATCAACACTCTATTCAATGATTCGGTCATGTCGCATATAACCGACTAGTATCATTAGTAACAACTTATCGAATCAACATTTGATCCGATAACCCGGCTATATCGCATATAACCGATCAATGTCACATCGCGAGAATCAAATACAGTATCACATAATGGTATCATTCTCGGTCCCGCACATATCTCATATGCGCTCCTATTTCGTTTCGCTTGAGCCAGGAAACCTCTGTGTAGGACTCTAAAGACTCGTCAATACGCCGGCAGCAGATGATGATCATATCAAACATCCACAAGCCGCAAGCGGTCTGCTAAACGTAACGGCCACCCGGGTATTGAGCGATCTGAAGATCGACGAGCAATCCCGCTCACACTCCAGTGAATCCAACCAGTAACACTACCGTACAGTCCGGTCTGATCGTCTGATCTGTCGCATATCTCGCCTAGGGGTGGTAAACGTCAGACCCCAATAGCTCGATAAGTCGTGTCGATATGAGGTCTATAACAATTCGAGAAACTACTTGTAACACTTACCTGTAAATCTCAGCAATCCTGGCCAGGGATTTCCTGTTATAGCCAATCGAACACAGCGCAACATCAACTCCCTATACCGGGAGAGACGAATCCCCTCCTATCGCTCATTGCCTCCATGTGACTCGGGACTGTACCCAAAAACCACCGTTTTGCACGCCCTCTTGGACGTGGTAAGATGGAAATCAAAGCACAGTGGGAACCACACAAGACTCTATTACGATCTCGGGTCAACAGACTACTCTGTACCAGTGTCACCAGAGAACTGCCATCTGACGTGAGGTATAATACCATCTGGGAGTTCTCGGCGAGTCCGTCCAGTGTACCCAGTCTCTACTGAGCACCCGTATATCATCTATGATGTCAAACACCAAGGATATGGGATCATCCATCGCCCATCTATATGGGTCGAGAAGGTATACGCTAGTCTACTCTGGTATATCGATGCCCCGTCTCGATACACCCTCGACTAGGGACTTTGAAGGATGTACTTATGGACTACCATGTCCCCACTAGTATGATCCGGATCATAGTCCAGGTAGTCAAGTACAGATCCTAAGGGCTTTACCAACATGTAACAGAGAGACAATCAGTGTACACGTTAAGGTAAAGAGTAACCAGATAGCATACTATCATGTCGAGCGAGAAAGTCCTCCCTATATATGTCCCAGCATCCACTACAATATACATCCAATGTACAGTAATGGCCTCTAGGGCATACATATAACTAACAATTGTTCCCGTTTGCATACCTGACCGGGCCGATGAGCCGATGGATTGCGAGTTTGGTAAATCCATAGAGAAGATAAGGACCTAGAGACTGAGGACACCAGACCGTGAGCAGCAGGCAAGTGGATGTTCTTGTTCTGCCGGTTTTAGACGCACCGATTTATTTTTTCGATATTGTAGGAGGTGTACCTCAATGTCATTTTTTGTGATTTGCGTTAGGATCCGAGTATCACGCTTATATCGCTTGGATTTGAGTTTTGAGGATTGAGTTTCATGATATCGTTTTCGTGCACCATGGCTGCACCTACTGGGTATTTACATTTTTGGACATAGTTATTGCACTGGATATATATTTTATACACCGTTGTGTTGATTTGCGATTTGTGCATACCTATTGCGTTCGATGTCTATTTTGTATCTTCGTAGCATGTGTTTATGATTTCATGAATTTCATATGGATGATATGATTTTTGCACTCGGTATAGCTCACATGTGCTTGTAGTGCATTGATACGGATTTGTGCTCGTAGTTGTACACGTTTTTTATTTATACACCTTAGTGCACTCGGTGTGCTTTTTTTGCGTTGAGTTATTGATGGTATTTCGTGCATTTTATGTACCAGATGTCGTTTTCGTGCACAGTAGATGAGCCAGATGTATTGTCATGCACACCCGTTGCACCGGACAGATGTATTTGTGCACACCCGTAGCACTTAGTTTTGGCTTTTGTGCATATTGTGGCACCTGTGTTTGGATTTTATTTCCGTGCGCACCAGACACATGTGATTGTTGGATACGCCTTTTGAGGCTGATTTTGCTTTTTGAGCACTTTATTTTCATGATAGGTATCATATATTATATAGTAGCCGAACAGGACTGATCTGAGGACAATATCTAAGTACTTTGCAAGCATTAAAAGCTTACCAAGAGGTTTTCAAAGGAGCTATAGACTGGCTATTTCCTACGTGTCCGTGAGCGACGCGAACGTTTTTAAAGGAAAACCTTTTGGGATATTTTGAAACGAAGGAACATATTTTTAGCAAAACATATATGGACACATATTACTATTTTACAAATGAGCGTCCGTCACTTATGCCGTGAGTTACGCATCACACGGCGATTCAGAATGGATTTTGCAAGTATTTTATTCAAATTTGGAGTTTTTCAAGGATGCACTATATACATAGTATGGTAATTGACTAGCGTATGTTGGATTTTAGTATTGGATTTCGAGATCTGTATCTCCTGTAACTCCGATGATATGCATGCAAATCTAATGATTTGCGTGATGCATGACGGAGTTCGATTTTGAGTTTCTTATTCGTTTTCAGGCGCACGCGATACGCTGTAGTATTTCTGCATCTTCCATGATTTCGGAGCCCCGTTGATTTGGGTTGATTATTGAAATGTTTTAGATTTTGAGGGTTTAAATTTAAATTCGGGGACCGAATTTATTTAAGGGTGAAGACTGTAACATTACAGAAAATATAAAATATTATTTTTGGAATTTAATATTAAAATAATATATTTCCCGAAAACCGCCCAATTTGCGAAATTGCGGTCTTCGAAAAGAGTTTTAAATATATACTAATAATTGTGAAATAAATGGAGATTAAAATGATTTATTCATTTAAAAATATATTTATTGGACTTGGCATTTTTATAATTAATTATATGCAAGTTTAAAATTTTACCCGATTATTGCACTGCTAATCGCGATTAAGCCAAATCCGTGTTTCTACAGTTTTTCATGGCTAGTGCACCATGTCATGTTGCATTTTGGTTACATGTTATTTTCTTGTATTGTTTTGGGGTATTATATGGTTTGGTTTCAAAAGAAAAAGAAAAGGGTTAAAAAGAGAGAGTGATTAGAGAGAAAAAAGGAGGGTGAGAATAAGAGAGAGTGAGATTAGGAGAGAGAGAGGGCAGCCATTCATTCCCCCCCCCCCCATTATAATTTCTTCTCCTTCTTCTTCATCACTTCCCTCCACCTTCAACCCTAGATCCATCTCAAAATACTCCTCAAAACCCTAAACTCTTTTTGCAAAAATTGACCACCTCTTCATCCCCTTCAAAGTGGACCTAGCAAAGTGGGATTTTGACAAACTTTGAGAAGCTAGGGTTTTCTTGAGTGGCCTAAATGAGGTATAATTTCTACCATTTAGTTAGTTTCAAGTTTCTTTATATTCTAGTTAGATAGAAATGGGGTTAAGATGTGGTTTTGTAAGCTTGGAAACTTCAAGAGGAGGATTAGGGTTTGAGTTGTGTTGTGGTGATGAGTAGTGGCTATTACTAAGTCTTAGTGTTAGAATTCTTGACCTGGACCAGTGACCAAACTCCAAGATACGAACTTTAGATTCGTCGACATCGGTTAAATTGACAGTTTCAGGTGGTATTATGGAATCTGGAGTAACCCGGGGGCACTAAAAATAATTTAGCAAAGACAGTGGGATGAGCAGGTGATTGTGAGTGTACCCTAAAGACCCGGGACCCTAACTCCAAACCAAGGACATAGATTAATCCATTCTAGCTACAATTTGCGGCAAGAGCAGGGAGGTATGGCATCGTGTTTGGTCCATGGCTTTGTTACCTGTAAATTAGACCCTCCACATATGCAAAATTGGCAGATTTCACTTAGGTAAAAATCTGGGGGTGTTTTCTTGAGTCGATGCTTTATTTTACGGGTTTGTTTTAACTTGATTTTGGTATTTGATGTTAGATTTCCGTCGTGTGGCATTTGAACGTCAACGACTAGGGTTATTGGTCGTGTTTTGCATGCAAGGCTATAGGTTTTAACCTATGAGCGAAGCGTGTACCGTTTTGTTTTTGCAGCTTGATTTTAATACGCATTTGCGATTGTGTATTATTGTAGATACCTTCGCATGGATTCTGAGGCGGCGGAGCATGACATCATCGACTTTGGCGAGCAAGTCGCAAGGTGAGTAGATCTATATCTACGGGGAAGTCGGGTGGATGGCGTATAGCACCCCCGCACACTTTGATGGAAACCGATTTATATATAGATTATCGTTAATGAAACCCTTAATAGAAAACTATAGATAGAGTAAAAAGGTAGTTAGAGAACCATATTAGAAACTAAAGGATAGTTAGAAGCGATATGATACGGCTAATATGTGACGACGGGACTTGAGGATGATAAATGATGATATTGCCTTTTAGGGTACTATGAGACTAGATAGCCGACGTAAATGTGTCATCCGAACTACACCTATTTCCAAACTGAAGAATCGTATGCATCTTTTAAACAGATACCTTAAGGGAGGATACAGATTTTCAAATGATATCTTTTCCTTAAAAACACCGTAACCCCTATTTTCAAAACTACGATTGCTTCATTTAAAAACTAATTGTGTGGTTCGGGCGTGTATGTTAGATTAGATACGTATGCTTATAGTAAGGGTAGATGGTATATGTAAAATTGACTTCATGTCGGATATGAATGCGAATGGAAAGAATATAAGACATGATATGATGGTATACGGATGCGAGTCGATTGAGATGATTGATACCTTACCGATCCTCTGATATGAGTTTATTGTGGATGTGACCTGGGACATAGGTATATAGATTTATTTTTATATGTTGCGAATCATGAGAGATTGCCGTACGAGATGTTAGGTCCGTACCCCTCATTTGTCTTATAGGATGATAGGATCCCTATTGGTTTAATACCGCCTTACGATGATTTTCCTTACGTGATGAGTTTGACTTGATGACTGATCCATACCTTTAACTAGAGGATGCCGTATGATGGATTATACCGTACGTGATATTGTGAGGCTAGATGCCGATTGATAGATTCACCGACTCGGTCATATTAGATACGTGTACCTGTCAGCATCTGCATGTGATTTACCTTATGCTGCATTCATGTTATTCGCATTGCATTACTTATACCTGCGCTAGTACACTCACACCATTATCGATGATGCGTATGTTACACGTACACAGATTTACCGGCTCACACACTTCATCATCGATAATTGCCATGTCACTACACAGTAGGACTACTGCATCATGATTTGATATCTTCGCATAACTTGCTTGCGTATATACGCACTTGTACACTCATACTTTCGTACATACATATTGTACACGCATGCTTCCGTATATACCACTTGTACATCCATATTGGTGCATATATACATTGATATGTCCATATTTGTGCACATACGCATTGGTATACCACATTGGCGCATATACACATTGGTACCTCTATACTCATGCATATACATATTGAACCTTCATAGATAACTGGTTTTATTGGGAAATTGGGAACCGCATGTTTTATTTCAAAAAACTGGAATTATTTAAAAGAGCGGTTTTTCCTTAATATGTCATATCACTGTTCCATGTTACATGATATACGGATATGCTTACATTTTTATTATATGTCGCATATATCATGCTCTATGATTTTACGCATTGAGATATGTTGTTTTCATGAGATTTCTGGATTTGAAAACCATGGACATTTTAAAAGAGATTATGTGTTGATTTTAAAAACCTTGTTTCTCTTGATATGATATTTCAGTGCATCCACCATGCGTTTTCTCGGTTCTGAGATGTGTGACATGTGAAACCCGATTCGAGAAGCTGGATGAGGCCGATTGCGGGTATATGGTGGACCCGGTATGGTATCTCGGGGCGAGAACGGATCTGCTGTGCAGTAGACAGTGAGCCTGGCAATGGGACTACTACCTACTGGTGATAGTATTTAGGCTCGGCAGATATCCAGAGGATACCGACCGGAGTCGAGAGATGATTTGGGCCGATCCGGGCTGATGGTGCCCGTGGGCCGATCCGGACTGACGGAGCCCGAGATATGAGGATTTACGTGTCGATGCTGGACACGGATTTCATGATGTTTTCGGGTGTCTATGTTGAACACCCAGATTCCATGATTTTGATGTGTCGCGAGGGACACCGTTGATTTATATCCTCATACTTTCATGTACACTCGTTTATGATATTTACGTGCATACAGACATTGATCATATGGGTGGACGAGATCCACATGCATACATGCATTGATTATACTGTTGGATGTTATCCACATGCTTATTGGCATTGACTACCTTGTTGGTACATATACAGACCCGTTTACCCTAGATATCATAATATTACCTTTATGATATAGTTGACCTAGGATTCGTTGTTTATTCAATTTCTACTTGTAGATTTTTTTCTACTCACGAGTTGGAAACTCACACCCGTTGTGCCACAGTTCTTGCAGGTTTCCCGCATGGATCAGTAGCGACATCGCTGGCACACAGTTGCATTTGGGTGTTTTGCTTTGGTAGGTGGGACATTTGTATCGTACCCACTCTTATATTTATATTTCATATTGTATCTAGTCAACTCCATCAATTAAATTTAGTAATTGTATAAGCAATGAGACTTAGTGAGATTGTGGTTGCGAGACATAGAGCGAGGGGTTTTCCGCTACTTGTGGTTTTGATGTCTTGCTTATGCTTTACGTGGTTGTGATCCACCGTTTGGCAAAAAGCTAGCTCCAGCTTGGGATGCCTTTATTATTATCTTGTATTTGTGGTTTTGGATCAAAATATACAAAGGAGGTGCTGCCCAATTTTTAAAAGACGAAAAAACTGTTTTCCAACTTGCATTTTCTTGTTCCATCACCTATGCATTTATGAAAACATTGATTTCATTATACCTTTATTTTAAAAACTTCTCCTCCTTTATTTTCTTAAAAGGGTTTAGATTTCTGGGTTTCAACTTACTTGAATTCCGTTACGTCTCTAGACGTTGCGTGATTCAAGTGCTGGTCATGAGCCAATATTTCGGGTCGTGGCAAAAACTAACCCCAAAAATGTGTACAACATAAATATAAGTGAAGCATCCCCAAATGGGAGCAAAAACACGCACAAAGGCGGAAAACAACCAGCACAATAGATATACGACGCCGTAGCGAAGAAATAAAAGACGATATAAATAAAACTACATAAAAGACCTCCAAGTCACAAAATAATATACAATATCATCCTCACATCAACTCTCCAAATCATACATGATAATGGTAAATGGAGAGTACAGGATACAACGAATATACAATAAACAACATCGGATAACCGCAAAACCCTCCTAAGCAAAACTGCACACTATGAGCCGAAGCGATATCCGCTGCAAAAGATGATATGATGGATGAATAGCCTGTCTCGTCTACTCTGGGGAACAACCTGCAAAACACTGTGGCACAACGGAGGTGAGTTGCCAACTCGTGAATAGTAAATAACATATGTAGGTAATCACAAGTATGCAAGTAAAACGCAAATCTAATGCACGCAAGCTGATAGCAATAAATGCCAATATATGTGCAACAGTCATGAAAGGTACTCTAGCAGGTACAACTATTACATGAAGCAATAATATGACAATTTGTATGCAACAATCATGTAGGGTATTCTATCAAGTACTACTAATACATGAAGCAATGATATGACAATATATATATATATATATATATGCAGCAGTCATGAAAGGTACTCTAGCAGGTACAACTAATACATGAAGCAATGCATATAAAATAAAAGTATGTAAATGCAACAATCCTGGAAAGTACTCTATCAGGTGCTACTAACACATAAAGCAGTGCATAAACAATAAATGCGGAGTATGGGATGAAACATGTCATTCCCACGGAATCCTGACCTCATGGTAGGATCAAAATCCATCATGACAATCCAAATCCCAATTTCCTCAAATCAGCCCCCAAATTGGCTCTTATATCATGTAAGTCTCATAAATCCTGAATGTACAATATCAAGTAAATCTCATATATCCTGAATGTACAAAATCAAGTAAATCTTATATATCATGTATTAAATATCATGTGAATCTCATTTAACCCGAATCCAATATCAAGTGAATCTCATATATCCTGAATCCAATATCAAGTGAATCTAATATATCCTAAGTATATTTGCATGAATAATTATGATGATCTATATGAATTGATATGTATACATATATATTAGCGTCCATTCCAGTAATATATATATATATATATGCATATATAACAGCGTCCCATTCCACTGTTATATATACTTAGGAGTAAAATATCATGAAAACCAAGTGTCAAGCATCGACACATAAATACAGATCTATCAGGTGCTGTCACCATGACTGGCTCCCTTATAGGTACGTATCATACGCTATCCCGAAAACCCGAGTGCCCAGCTTCGACCTTCGTCTTTCGACGTATCCATACGTACAAGACTCCCGTCGGTATTCCCACGATAACCGCCGAGTCATAGGTACTATCACAGGTAGGTACTTGCCACCTTCTAGGCTCAATCGGTATGGACCGTCGATCTTCTTGCCGAGGGGAACCGTACCGGGCCCCACCATGTACCCTCACACGGTCCACGACGTTTCTCGCATGGGGTATATATATCAGAACCGATAAAACTCATGGTGGCTGCTGAAATATCATCCCAAAAGAAACTGGGTTTTTCAAATAATGCATAATTTCATGAAACTACCACGGTCCTCAAATCCAGAAATCATCTTGAAAAATCTATATCTCAATGCGAAAATCCATGAAATATAAGATATGCAACATAAAATTGTAATGTGAGCATGTAAAGGAAAAGCAGCTAATTAACTGCAACAAGTTAATATATAAATCATACGGTTCCTAATTTCTCCAAGTCTATATAACATCAAATAAGGGTGAACATGTTGCTATAACCAAATATATGTGTAAATATGTAAGTATAGCAAGATATATGTATCTATCTATCTGTAATGATGTAATATACCCCTAGGTATAAGTGCAAGTATGTATGCAAGATGTACATGTAGCTATGTCATTATGTGTGAAATATACTTATCACTAATGGTACAATACCATATAGGTATGCAGGTAACTAGCATGTAAGCATGTCAAGGCATATGTGTAAGCATGTAGGTATACCGGCATGCTATATGTCATATGCATAAAGGAATATGAATCAATGTCTCAATGTCCCTAACCAAACAATATCATATATGTATGTGTGTTGTGCATATGATGGCAATTATTGACGGTGTGTATAGCATAAAATCAGTGCTCGTGCAACATGAGTCGTCAATAATAGTGCAGTGTCCTAAGGGTACAAGTCCAAGCACAACAAGTAACTAAGCAATAATATATATGCGCAACTCTATATATGCGACAAAAACATAACATCTTTAGCCCATACGCATAACGCCATGCGGGTGATTCTCCTGTAGATGTTAAATCTACTCACCAACGCTCCTGGCTAAGTAAAGCCTACCATCTATTTCCCCTTCTTCGCAGTGCCCGAAGTCCCCGCCTGCGAACCTAAAACATAACACAACAAAGCAAGTATATATTAGCAATAGACCTAAAATACGTACAAACTACACCGACCAACGCAACAACACCAAACTTACTCTCAAGTGTTCGTATTGTGGCTAACGTGCATAGTGACACAATGAAACCAACTCAGAGCAACGGCTACACATAACACGAACCGTATCGGATAACGTAACGTGTGAAACGAAACACAAGAAAACAAGCAAGTGATCCCATATTTTTCTATACCAACAATCTGTAAAATTTGCAAATACCATGAGACCACATACAACCGCAGAGACCCTTACACCAAAACCCAAACCCCAACTTCCTAGTCTAGCAGCAATTTGCGGCCAGAAGCAATTTATTTGCGGCCTGAAAATGAGGGAATGGACTCGTGTTTTGAGGGTAGGTTCTAGGTCACTATACTAGGTCACTGTGATGGGAACTTTTGCAACAAGTACCTGGTTTGATAGCAGATCATCCGAGACCCCAAAAATACGATATTTACCCGAAACGAAACTATACGCATTCTAAACTGAAACTAAGAAGCAACGATACACAATAAACACTTAACTAACAGAAAGAGATCATTACCTATCCAAAAGAACTCAAAAATCCTAGCTTTCCAACCTCCAAGGCATCCATGAGGCATAACTAGTCCAAAGATGTGATTTTGGTGAGATTTGTGAAGGTTTTATGAAGAATTGGTGATGGGAAGACAAGTGTTCAGTTTGAGTTGAGGGAGATGAAGAGAAAATGAAAAGAGATAGACAAAATGAGAGAGTGTGAGGATAAAGAGAGAGGGAGGTGAGTGTAGGGTGAGAGTGTGGTGAGTGTACCCTTTGCATTAAATCACACATTAATGCAAGTCTTTAATGCACACCATTAGTCACCATGCCACCTCCCCACAAACAAAAAAGCAAAGGAAATATCTCCCTTCTCACAACAAATATCTAGGATTAGGGTTAAGGATTAATGCAAGGATTAGGATTAGGGTTAAGTTGTCATGGTCACTGAAACTAGATTAGCACAAACAAACCCTCACATTAACGTGCACACGTGTGTGCAAGCCATAACAAATAATAATAAATTATTAATTAAATGTTATAAAATATGAGGAACCTAAATTAGTAAACTTTTTACCAAAAAAAACCCGCATTATCGCCTAAACTAACACTAACCGAAATCTAAGGCTTTACAATAATATATAAACACATGAAAATAGTCTTTTTACGGATAAACCCTCATATATGACATATTTATAATAAACACCTTTTATTATATAAAAATAGAAAGGAAAATGTCATATCAAATGCGTAATATTTTCAACTGAACATACCCAGATTGGGAAACTACCAAAATTTAGATCTAGTAACCATAATGCCTGATATTATATCTATATCCTATGTGGAGAAGCCATTGTGTGACAGCCATAGTAAAACATATCCTAGTATAGGAATTTCACTTCCTACTATGTGCATATCATCCAAATACTAAGACATCACACCCTACTCCCTTCTCAACAGATCCATCTCCTATTCTGATGAAGTCAAAGCCTATAACTGTCACATAAAAACTAGATGATCTATCTCCGCTATATCCTCTTTAGTCTTTAAATAGACATAAGCTACTTGTCTACTATGCTTCCGCTGCTCCCACTGACTTCAACATGTTGGAGATAGTGCCCTAAGAGTCAATTATTGGATCACAGGCACGTGATTGCAATGATTGAGAGAGGACCTATGCGGTTAGGACAATCTTACTCAAGATGATAGTATGCTATCTGGTTTACCTTTATCATCGTGTACTTTTTAGGTGACCTTACAGGTCGCTATTGCGAGTTGATAGAGCCCCTAGGATTCTTGCTTGACTGCCAGCAGTATGAGGGCGATCATATACGTGGGAGCTGGGGTCTATAAGCACATCCTTAAAAGGTCTCTAGTCGTGGGAGTTTCGAGACAGGGCATCGATACTCCAGAGTAGAGTAGTGTATACAGTCGAGACCCCGACGAAGGGTGGTGGCTGGTCTCACAAGCCACTGGTGTTAGTTGGTTCACCTAAGATGTATACAGGTGCTCATTGGGTTATGAGTATACCGGACAGGACTCGCTGGGAACCTGCTAGTTGGTCATATACCAGACGTCAGATAGCAGTTCCCTAGTGACATGTGTACAGGTTAGTTCATCGACCTGAGATCGTCATTTGTCTCGTGTGAGTTCCCACAGTACTTTGATTGCTATCCTACCACGCTCAAAGGAGACGTGCAAACAGGTTTTAGTTGGGTACAGTCCCGATCCATATGGAGGCAGTGAGTGGATCTTCAAGGATTTGTCTCTCCCGGTATTGGGGGTGAGGTCGCGCTGTGTTTAGGAGAGCCATTACACGAAGTCCTTGGCCAAGGCAGGAGATTTACTGGTAGGTATTCCAGTAGTATCCCAGAGAGTTCTGGGCTACACTCCAACATGACTTGTACCGCTTTTGGGGGTCTGACTTTTACCAACCCCCTAGGCCCGCCATGCGATGCTCATAGACGAACGGACCGGACTGTATGGATATTGTCACTGACAGGCTCAGTAGGGTGTCAGCATGAGTTCGCTCACAGACGTCCCTTTTGGTCAATACCTTGTAGCCCGTTACGTATGGCTAATACCTCTGACGTGCTAGTGGTTAAATCCACAACCAAAGTATTGACGAGTTTTTAGAGTCTCCTATAGACCAGTTTCTCAAGTTTCGGGCGAAACGCTGTAAAGGCCGTAGGGAGATATGGCTGGTTTCGATCTTATCCGTGCAGTATTGCACGGATCATGATCGGACAGATAATACTAGCGGGCCTTGGATTAAGCCGGATCCTAGAATTGTACAGTGTAGATTTTGTCTCATTGCATTTGTATTCGGTCGAAATACAAATGCGGTTATGTATATACGGTCGCGGGGTTTTCCTGTAATTTATTATGGGATCAATTTTTTGAAGTTGCCAGTTTGCATTCCGTTTCGGCCAGATTTTCTTTGTTCCTTCACGGCCGGATTTTTTCGATTGAGGGGGTTATTTGCAAGTGTGCAAATTTGTTATGTGGAGGGGTTACTTGTAATTGGAGGGGTTATGATAAATCTAGCATCATTTGATTCCATTCTTTGTGCACATGACTTACTTTAATGAGATTAGATTTGTATTTGAAATTGGTGTGACCTTTTTCCCTCTTTTTCATCACCATTTCTTATGGTTACCTTCCTACTTGGATGTGCTCACCCCACTTGACATTTCCACGACAATTTTTTGGCCGGCCACATTTGGTGAGGAGAGGGGATTCATTTTCTTGTATGAGAGAAAATATTCATCACACATTTTGCTTGCTACAAAATTCCTCACATCACTCCAAAGTTCATTCTCTCCTCCACTTCTTACAATGGCAACTTCATAACTCCTTGAGACATAGCCTACTACACTTAGCCTACAGCATTTCTTGGACACGTCGGCTCGCCAACTTCATGCCCGAGTTGCCTCAGTCCAGAGGTGGGAGCCCTTAAAAGAACCCGGCGGTGTGGTGCACTTTCCGACGAGAAGATGAAGACCGGTGATTCCGCGAGGTGATCGGGACGGAGGCCGAAGACCGAAGGACACGGATCGCTCGGTATTGCTTTCTACCCATTCTCATTTTTGCTAGGAGTAAGCTAATGGCCCGATCCGGGATTTTAGTGCGCGGTGGTGCCGGTTTACAAGTTTCGTAAAAGTTTCGTTTCCGCAGTTCGGTGTCGGATTGACGGCCAGGGCGCCGCCGTGCACTTGCACTGGTATCAGAGCCACGCCATTAACCTTTACTAGCTTGTTCTAACGTGTTTAGAACTTCGATCAAACAAAAAATCCGAAAACCCGCATTTTCCGGTCTAGTTTCTGTCGAATTTTTCTGGTGCTCTAAAAATTATTTGGTACATTGTAAAAATACAAGCTGGCTTTTTTAAGCATTCTGTGAAAATTTGGTCGCGTGATATCACTGTTCCACCGCGGAACCACGGCCAAACCCATGCATTGGCCGCGGTTCCTCCGCCACTCTAACTCTTCACAGCTTCTAATTTTTCCAGTGGGCTTCTGACTTGGAAATAGGGTTTTTGGAATATTCTGTTTGGGCGTAGATTTTCTTTGAGTGCTACAGTTGTGCTTGGGGCCCACTTCGGGAATTTTGGTCGATCGAAAATTTTAAACATGTTAGTTCACAGTATTTACATTATATCTGCGACCGTGAATGTCATTTGATCGGTAAATCCTGTCTAACTGCTATAGCCCTTTTAAACGGATTTGCGAACGTGACATTAACGTTGATGTTCTGTGTTGTGCTGTGATGTTGCGGATTGGTCGTGGGGGATAGCCTAGATGCAATGGTAGTACAGTTTGGTTTATTATGTACATTTGATATTGCGGGGCGAGCGTCCGACATGTGGACTGCCGTCACTGTCGGTTTGTATATTATTCTTTTGGGGCACGACCGGGATGAGGTTGATGTACCTGTTGTATGTATATTTTACTTTCTATACTAGGATTACCCCAAGGTGGGGTGCACGGGTAGCCGGGTTCTAGAGGGCAACGGGCCCGCATCTCATGGCGTTGAGACGGAGGGGGTTTTACTCTAGAATTGGCGGGCTATTCGCCGCACTCATAAGAGGTATAGGTTGACCCATAGAGGGGTGCCCAAGTTACCGGATTCCGTAAAGTGCTGGGTGGTCCATTCACGTTGCTGAAGGGGGATGCCTCACTTCAGGTTTTAGCGGGTGACTTGCCGCTCCAGTAGGGGTCTAGGATTTTCATTGCACAGGCTATCCACACGGCCAGGGGAACGTCGGGTTTCAGTAAGGGCTCTATGAAACCCGGGGATTCCAGATATCTGTATTTTTCTGTGATGCTTATTACATTTCTATGATGTTGCATTTTATCACGCCTTGAGCGAATATTATATATTGATATATATATACTAGTAGATGTTGTATATGTTTTGCATCCGCGCTGGTCCAGTCCCCGCTCTGTCGTTAGTTAAGTAACCTAATGGGTGATGACGGGACCCAGTGGCGAATGCGGATAGCATATACGTACAACATTATTTTCGTTCTTTATTGGTGTGATCAATTGATGGGACTGCGTTTATTCGGATCAATGCAAGCTAAACAAAGCTATTCTGATGTTGTTGGAACATTTTTCCAAAAACTGTTATTGCAAGGACGTTCTCTTTTGTTTTGCACAGTGGTATTCGGTTATGAATATCCAGCACCTCAGTCGACGAGGCAAGGGCCGAGATCCCTTCACCGGGAGTGACCCCTTGGACAGAAGTTTGCGTCAGGGAAATAACTTCACTATAGTTGTTTACTTTTGCTTTGCATCATGGTATTGAGTTGGAATATCCTGCACCTCATTCTACGGGGAAAGAGCCGAGATCCCTTCACCGGGAGTGACCTCTTTAGCAAAGGTTTTCGCCACTATATTTTTAAAAGCTATCCGGTTCCTTCAACGATATCAAATTCATTACGTTAAAGGTTTTTCGCCAAAAACCATTCGTAGCCCTCCGTCATTTCAGACAGGTAGCACGTAGTATTCATGCTATGTTTGTTGGCCAAAGTCAAGGCATAGTTTATGGTAGCAATTTGTTACTTTTCTGCAGCATAGATAGATGCGTTGGTTTGGGACAGTCGTACTGCCTTGTTGGCCAAAGTCAAGGGTAAGTACGGGTGGGTTCAAATCAACCTGGAGAATGACGGGTAGAACTTGACATGTGACTTATGATTTGTTAGCCAAAGTCAAGGACATAAGAGCATGGGGTAAAAATGACATCGGAAGTTTCTAAAGAAACTGAAACTTGCCAGATATGCGCATACCTTCTGGAGTGTGATAACGTGAATGGATTCCGTCACATTATCATGCGATGATAGTTGGATCCCGATTCCCACTGATGAGTTGGTTTACTCCTTGGGTGATCCCGACTAATTCTTCTTTCAGGTTTGGAGGAGAATTTGACGGTACAGTGGGAGGTTTCCTGATTAGATAAAGTGATAACCATTCTGATCTAGGTTAGAGTGCACGCTGAGTGTTTCTTTTCTCTATCTTTGGCAGCGACCATGACCCGACCCTTGACTATGACTCAGTGACCAAGATTAACCGAACTTTCTTATAAGACTGGCTTTTGATTGTCAGAGTTGCATACCTCATTGCCACTCCTACTTTTACCCTTTTCTCCAGAACATCCCGTATTACTACGAACGTCCACTTCAATTGGATAAAACCATCGTATGGTTATATACGAACTCGAAGGAATTTATTTGAAGATGGTTTCTGGTTCTGGAGAAAACAAATAGGACTATTCAGTTGTCTTTTCCTTTTACCTTCTCTCAGGTTGCGAGTCTCCTTGGATTAGGACAGTACATCTATTACGCAAATTGGATAGTCTTCTTCCAAACCATAGGCAGGTGCCGACCGGTAGGGAATTAGGAAAACCAATTATCCTAAACGGTGTACAGAAGGTATTAAGTTAAGACAAAGAAAGGGATTAGAAGGAGGGCAAAGTAAATTGCGACTGCTATTCACGACCAAACCAAGTATTTCATCGCCACTCCTACTTTACCTCTGTATTTCTCCGGGACACTCCGCATCACTACGAAGATTCACAGTTATTTGGATACTCCATCGTATGGTTATATACAAACTCGAAAGGAACTTGTTCCAGTTCGGGGATGGATTCTGGTTCAGGAGAAATAGGAATAAGGTTTATTCAGGTGTCTTTTATCTTTACCTTCTCTCGGGTTGCGAGTGCTCCTAGGATTAGGACAGTACACCTATTATGCTTATTGGATAGTCTTCTTCCAAACCATAGGCTGGTGCCGAAAGGTAGGGAAGAAAGAAAACCATTTAGCCCAAGAGGGTGTACAGAAGGTAATGACTAAAGACACATAAAGGGATTTGGAGAGATGGCAAAGAAATATACGGTTACAGTTGTGAATCTGATAATGGAAGAGGCATTACTAGGAATACCCGGCTATCCCTACGAAACATTTCAATGTTTCAATTTCACTGTGTATTGTTAAAAGAAAACTGATTTCCCAATTAGTCCTTGTTCCAAGGTATGTATTTACCAGGTTGATTCTCATATCTGTATGGTTATACAGATGATGAGTGGGAGTAAGTTATTGGGAATTAGGTGATCAACCTCATTATGTCGCAATTCGTTGTAATTGGTGATATTTGAGAAAGTCACCTGGGTTGTTTGCCGGACGGCAAATATTTGGTTTTGAATATCCGTTGTAATGCACCAATTTCAAATTGATTATCTATACGTTTATTTTTTAAAAAGTGAGATATAACTTTTTGAAATTATGTCTATGACATTTACCTATATCAGTGGATGGTTAGGTAAGGAGCTTTAAACAGTGGTGTAATTCTTCTTAACCATAAGTACAGTTTTCAACCTACGACACACAGGGAATGAGTTATTAGACTCAAGGGACTTATACATAGTGTTGTATATTGTCCGGTGTTCATTAGAACAGAGGGGTTGGTACTCGTACTATGTTCTGTTTACTTATGACTTCTCTAGTTTTTAGACATGTGTTTCGTAGAAATGCAGGTTCTGAGTTTTGAGAAGTTATAGGTATAAGAGTAAAGTAGAGAATCAGGTGTTGCAAGTATCGGGATTCTTTAAGGTGATCGAAGATATAGATACTTGTGAATGGTATTCAGTTGATAGTAATGATTAAAAGAACATGCTTCTCTCTTAGATTACTCATAATTGGAAGTACTCCTAAGTTGAGTAATGCTGATTGGCCTCTCTCCATTTAGTTGACATGTACTGGAGACAGCTGCATGATTTGAATCTGGTTCAATTAAATTAGTGACTATGTTTCTATATTGGATATAGAACAGTTCATGGCTTGACATTGTTAAGGTACGGGGAGTTTTCCGGCTTATGCTTAAAACCAGACTCCGGATAACTCAAGACAGGTTTCTGTAATGGCTGTTTGTGGGTTGACCCGGGCTATGACGAGGGTTGATTTTCTACCATCTGGAAGATCAATAGTGATATTGTTCTTGACTCGCCACAGTTTTAATAAAAATGGATTTTTTCAGAAAACAGTAGTGGGAGTATGGTAGAACTGGAAATGATTCCAGAACCGCAAACGATTACTGAAAATTTGATAAGAACTTAAAGATTCAATATGGTTTAACATTCCATTAGCCACTCCGCAGATATGGTGGGTAACCTCAGGCACTCGAGAGGTACTTCGGTATGCTCAAAGACGGTGACAGGGAGGTTCTTGTTTACCCAGACTTGCCATTGCTGTTGTTCCAGACTGTGAGACCCGGCAGGAGGATGAGTATAACGTCGTTCTGAACTAGCTTTAGAAGTGTACGTCTATATAACTCTGCTAGAGGGTTATCGTACTCAGTAGGAGCAGTGGAAGCATAGTGGACAAGTGGCTTATGTCTATTTATCGACTAAAGCAGATATAGCGGAGATAGATCATCTATTTCTGATGTGACAGTCATAGGTTTGACTTCATCAGAATAGGGGATGGATCTGTTAAGAAGGTCGTAGGGTGTGATGTCCTGGTATTTGGATGACATACATAGAGTAGGAAGTGAAATTCCCATACTAAGATCGGTTATACTTTGGTTGTCACACAGTGGTTTCTCCACAAAGGACATGGATATTATATCAGATATTCTGGTTACTAGATCTATGGTTTTAGATCTAGATTTAGGAAGTGTTCCAATCTGGGTACTTAGACAGCATTCTAAGAGTACTTAGAATGGACGACTCGTGGCACGGTAGTGTACCTGCAGGTGATGGAGTCACCCTCTCTAAAGGTGTCTTACAGACTAAAGGGGAGAGGGATGTGCATGATTGGCAGATCATTTGCTTAGGCAATTGAGTCAATCATGAGATGTCAAGTACCACACCAGATGTTGTTTTTGCACGAGATGCAATAAGTTGATATTGATCCAATCCTGGAGAAACATTCGGAAGCAGTTTTAGAACATAAGTGGATGTTCTAGGAATATGATAACGACAGCCTCTTTTAGGAGACGGTTATCATTCCAGGCTTCCAAGGTGACCTGGATGACAGAGTGACTGTCAGAGTTATAGTTTTCCCTCTGACGAGGGACAGTAGTTTGGACAGGTGGTCCAGGCGGATACTGAGGGAGGCATGGCGCAGGATACTGATTAAGTTCAGTTGACGATACAGTTTGAGAAGTTTGGATTTGGAGTTCATTTATGAACTAGGTCCCATCAGATATCCAGACATACTCTAAGACAGGTATTGCTCATTTCGGGAGATGGTTTTCTCCGCCAACATGAGATAAAGAGAGACATAGAAAGAAACATTAGAGCGGATCCACTTACTGAGGCTATTCCCCGAATTCAATAGTTTCGCAAACGAGTTTTGTGAGACTGACTAGTAGAGGAGTTGGGTGTTCGGTATCACACGGGCTGTGAGTATACGACATTGCAATAATTAGCCTTGAGTGCAAGTGGGAGATTGTTGGAGATAGTGCCCTCAGAGTCAATTATTGGATCATAGGCACATGATTGCAATGATTGAGAGAGGACCTATACCGTTAGGACAATCTTACTCAAGATGATAGCATGCTATCTGGTTTACCTTTATCATCGTGTACTGTTTTAGGTGACCTTACAGGTCGCTATTGTGCGTTGATAGAGCCCCTAGGATTCTTGCTTGACTGCCAGCAGTATGAGGGCGATCATATACATGGGAGCTGGGGTCTATAAGCACATCCTTAAAAGGTCCCTAGTCATGGGAGTTTCGAGACAGGGCATCGATACTCCAGAGTAGACTAGTGTATACAGTCGAGACCCCGACGAGGGACGGTGGCCAGTCTCACAAGCCACTGGTGTCAGCTGGTTCACCTAAGATGTATACAGGTGCTCATTGGGTTATGAGTACACCGGACAGGACTCACCAGGAAACTGCTAGTTGGTCTTACACCATACGTCAGATAGCAGTACCCTGGTGACATGTGTACAGGTTAGTTCATCGACCTGAGATCGTCATTTGTCTCGTGTGAGTTCCCACTGTACTTTGAATACTACCCTACCACGCTCAAAGGAGACGTGCAAACAGGTTTTTTTTGGGTACAGTCCCGAGCCACATAGAGGCAGTGAGCGGATCTTCAGGGGTTCGTCTCTCCCGGTATTGGGGGTAAGGTCGCGCTGTGTCTAGAAAAGCCATTACATGAAGTCCTTGGCCAAGGCAGGAGATTTACTGATAGGTATTCCAGTAGTATCTCTGGGTGTTCTGGGCTACACTCCGACATGACTTGTACCGCTTTTAGGGGTCTGACTTTTACCAACCCCCTAGGCCCGCCATACGATGCTCATAAACGAACGGATCGGACTGCACGGATATTGTCACTGACAGGCTCAGTAGAGTGTCAGCATGAGTTCGCTCGCATACGTCCCTTTTGGTCAATACCTGGTAGCCCGTTACATATGGCTAATACCTCTGACGTGCTAGTGGTTAAATCCACAACCAAAATATTGACGAGTCTTTAGAGTCCCCTATAGACCAGTTTCTCAAGTTTCGGGCGAAACGCGGTAGAGGCCATATGGAGATATGGCAGGGTTCGATCTTATCCGTGCGGTATTGCACTGCCACGACCCAAAATTGTCCCGTGACGGCCCTAATACTACGCAACGCCTTAAGACGTAACGTAGTAAAAGAAAGCCAAAACCCAGAAATCTAAACCATGAAAATACGGAAAAGATAATATAAGTTTTTGAAACATTTGAAATCGTAACCCAAATTCTTTAAAAGTCCTACTTTCTTTCTTTAAAATTTTAGCAACACCCCTTTTTTGTAAAAACTAGCAAAGATGAATACAACACAAATATACGACGCTGTAGCGAAGAAATAAAGACAATAGAGAGAAAGCTATATATAAAAGACAACAAATCCACAATTAATAAACAATAACGTCCTCACCAAGTCTTTAAGTCAACAACATAATAGTAGATGGAGAGTACAAGATACAACGCATGTACATTACAAAATACAGATAACCACCAAAACCCACCTAAGCAAAATAGTACTGTGAGCTGATGCGGTATCTGTAGCAAAAGATGATAGCTGAAAAGCTGAATAGCCTGCCTCGACTACTCTGGGGAATAACCTGAAACACCTATGGCACAACGGGGGTGAGTTGCCAACTCGTGAATAGTAGATAACATATGCAGGTAATCGCAGGAATGCACGTACAACATGAATCTAAGATATGCGATTACAGTAATAACATGTCATGCAAATGCTGAATAAAAGGAAGTACACTAGCAGGTACAATCAATATGTGAAGCAATAGTAACATGACAATAATATGCAATAACCATGCAATAGGGATATGAGAATGTAAATATGCAACTATCACAAGGGTACACTAACAGCTACTACCAATATATGAAACTGTGCATAAAGTAGATAAGTGTGAGGTATGGGGTGGAATATGTCATTTCCACGGAAACCTGACATCATGGCAGGATCACAATCCATCAAGACACTCAAATCCACAATTCCTCAAATCAGCCCCCAAACTGGGCTCTCACATCATATAGGTCTCACATCACCTCAATGTACAATATCGAATAGCTCTCCTAGATCTCGAATGTACAAACCAACAATCTCTTTCATATCCAATATCCAATCTCAATGAATCACCTATATCCCAAGTCGAATATTAAGTAAGTTTCTAACATCCTAAAGGCATATATATATTTGCAGAAATAAATATGATGGGGGCAATACACATATATTAGCGTCCCATTCCACTAATATTGGTGTAAGGGTATATATAACAACGGCTAATCCCCTGTTATATATACAAAGGTATTAAAAGAAATATCATAAAAGCAATGTGCTAAGAATCGACACAGAAATCCTGATAGGTACGTATCATACGCTGTCCCGAAAGCACGAGTGCCTAGCTCTGACCCTCGCCTTTCGACGTATGCATATGTGCATGACTCCCAACGGTATCTCCATGATCCCTGCCGAGTCATTGGTACCGTCACCGGATGGTATGGTTCCCCTGCCGGGCTCATCGGCTCATAGCACATCGACATCCCATTCTTGCCCCGGGGTACCTCCGGGCCCTACCATATACCCTCTACGGCCTCGACGTCTCCTCGTAGGGGTATATATAATCAGCACCGATAAAACTCATGGTGGATGTGTATATATCATATCAAGGAAACCGGGTTTTTCAATGTATGCATAATTTCATGAACTCCCGCGGTTCCCAAATCCAGAAAACATCATGTAAAATCCAAATAATAATGCGCAATCCAGGAATAAACATATACAATATATCTGAAATGCGAGCATATAAATGAGAATATGTAGCTGAAACCAAATGTATGCGAAACCAATAAGGTACAGCTAAGTAACATCAGTAAGGGTAAATATGTGACTGCAACTGAATATGTGTGTAACATACAGGTGTCGCAATGTATAGGTATCTACTTATAAGAACCGATGTCGTATACCCTCTGGGTATAAGTAAAATATATAGGATATCCCCCCCGGTATAAGTAAAATATTTGCAAGGTATACCTGTAGCTGTATCGCAAGGTGTATATGTACCTATCACTAAAGGTATAATGCACTATAGGTATACCGATAAGCTAGATGTCATGTGTGATAAGCAATAGTATCTATAGTGGTTAGTGTATGACATGGCAATTATTGACGGTGTGTGTGTAGCATACAATCCATGCTCGTGCGACATGAACCGTCAATAATGTGTGCAGTGCCCTACGGCTACTAGTCACAGTACAACTATAACTAGGTAAATAGGTAAAGGCGCAATTCTAACAATGACGTAGATTATGCGACAAGCATTAGAATCCTAGCCCAGACGCATAACGCCATGCGGGCGATTCCCCTGTAGATATTAAATCTACTCACTTACACTCCACGCTAGATGAATCCTACCATCTGCTCCCCCCTGTAGCAGTGTCCGTAGTCCCTGGCTGCAAACCTGTAATTTAGACACAGAAATCATATATAAGCAAAATATTCCGCAAAACGCGATATCGAAACAAAACGAGAAACTCGCGTCGCGAACTAAACACGCGTGTGCACGATACGCTAAAACGTGTGTATACGCGTCTAAAACTATCGCGACACGCCGCGATACGCTGGATCACAGAACCCACTCACGTATCGTGCGTATCGCGCAAACACAACGGACATGCAAAACTATATATGATCCCAGATTTTCCTACAGGTCAAATATTACAAAACTAGACATGCCAATACACTATACAACACAGAAGCCAACCCTAGCCAAGACCCCAACACCCCTGCCCCGTACTTGGCCGCAAATTGGGGCCAAACCTAATTAATCTGCGGCCTGGACTTGGAAGTAGGGTCTCGTGTTCTGGTGTTGTGTTCTAGACCTAGGTAGCATATTCCAGTTTCCTCAATTTTGTCTGTAGGGTCCGGGTCAAAAGCAGATCACAAAAAACCAATACATTGCTTAAAAACACCAATTTTGCACAATATGGAAAACCTATGGTATTTTAGTGTAATCCAGGATTAAGCTTAGTTAAGGTGACCCTAACAACACTTAAATAAATAGGGTTTACCAACACAATCATGACTTAACCAAAATTCCACATAAAACACCATAATCTAGCACAAAACCCGCTATTTAACGAAAAACCGACACTAATTAGCACACAAGCTAAGCAAAAGAGAGATGGGTTCAGAAAATATACCCTAGAGAACCCTAAGAAGCAAGTGAAGGGGAAGAACTGAGTTGCTACAGCTGCTGGTGATGCAGGGGATGCAAGTTGCTGCTGCTGTAAATGAAGCTGCTGCTGTTGCTGCCTGTGCTGATGCTGATGCTGCTGATGATGCTGTTGTTGGTGTTGTTGATGGTGCTACTGCTGGAGCTGGTGCTGGTGTTGCTGCCTCTGCTGCTGAAGCTGCTAATATTGTTGTTGTTGTTTATTCTGTTGTTGTTGTTGTTTATTCTGTTGTTGTTGCTGTGGCTGTCTGCTGCTGGTGCCTCAGTTGTTGTTGTTGTTGTTGTTGTTGTTGTTGAGCTGCTGCTGTTGCTGCTCTGCTGAGGGGGTGTGTGTGTGAGTTGTGAGAAAGAATGAGAGTGAGAGAATGAGAAGGAAAGGGAAATGAGAGCTAGCATTAGTCAACCCTTCCTCTCTGTAGCGTCTTGAAAAGTCGTTTTGGTGTTTTCCTGAAATTCGGTGAAAATTCGGTATTTTTCCGAAAACCGTCTTTCTCGTTATTTTGCAGTTTAGGGATAATTATACCTAAAATGGATAGGTAATTGCTTGTTTTTAGTAGCTAATAAGTTAATTATGAAATTCTGGTCATTTAAAAATTTTCTCTAATTTTTCAATTTTTTAATATTATTTTAAGCCGGTAGGAAAATACATTAATTTAGCGATAAATACAAATTTTTCCGGGCTAATTTTAATCTTTAAAATTATGATAATTAAAATCTAGTGGTAACATAAATTTTTAGTATTTTATTTTGAATTTTTACTAATTTTTACGATAGAAAACGAATTTATTGAATTTTAAGCTAAAACTTGCAAATATAAACTTGTAGGGGGTCTTTTTTGCATAGAACCTTTTTGTATTCACTCCCACTCATCCCCACTCCCCAAGTCTGGCCCCACCACTGCTGCAGCAGCCCCCATCCCTCTCTTTTTGACTTTTAAATCATGTTAATGAATTGTTTGGAGTAGGATTTAAATATAGTAATTTGCATGTGGGTTTTTAGTGAGATGTGAGAGCTTTGACCTTGGAAAATTCCACATAACTCTCCCCTACTCCTCCCCTTACCCCTCCTGGCCGAGACCTGCACCCTCCCCCATTTCCATTATTTTCCTTCTCTTTCTCTCTCATTTTCTTCAAAAATTTGCAACAAAATTCAATAAAAATCAACAAATCCTTCACTTTTTCAACACAAAACCTTATTCCCTCTCTTCTCAAACCCAAATTGGTTCAAATCTTGGAGAAAGATGGTTTCTTGAGAGGTTTTTGCAACTTAGGGATTGATCTTTTGAGGTATAATTTCTAAATCAAATGGTTAAATTGTAGTTTAAAGTGTGCTAATTGAACTTTGAAAATTCTTTTAGAGTTAATTTTAGTGTTAATTGCATACTAGTTTTTTTAAAGTGAATGGTTTGAATTGAATTAGGGTTTAGAAACCATTATTTAGTTGATTAAATCTAATTTGTTATCTAGTTGTTTTGCTAACCTAATTTAGTAGGTTAACTTACTAATTGAGTTATAAATTAGTGTTAATTTAAGGTTTTCATATATAGTTTGGATTAAGATTTGCTAGGTTATATAATTCAAGTAATGGTTATTTATTGAAAATAGGTTTTGAATCTTTGCTAATGTGTTGTAATTATAGTGTTTGTAGATTGCTTGTTATGTGGTCTTCAAATTATGCTAATTTAGTTAATTTTAATGTGTGAAATTAGTTTGTAATTGTTGTTTTATGAAAATCAAGAAAGGGGTTTGTGTATGGAAATGGGTTGTGAAGCATGATAAATGAGTTGAATTTATGTGATTGTGGCAAACTAGTTGTGTGGTTGGATATTGTGTTGGATTGTGATAACCGTATCGCTAATTTTCGATATTTGCACCAAAATTGGTAGTTTTGTGCTTACTAGGTTTTTGTTAAAATTAATTGGTGAATTATTTGTGATACCTTGGGGATATTTTTTAGCATCTCCTATGACGTTTAGGATACGTGAGTGTGGAGTTTTGAGTAGTCGGGTTTTAGTTTTGCCGGGCGACCAAATCGGCGTTTTTTTGGCAGTTTTTGCGATTTTCGCGTGTGTTCCGTGCACTTTGTGCACGTTGTACCTAGCTAGCGAACTTTAGTAGTTTCGTTGGGGTTTTGCGTCGTTCTTGATATGTAACCTTATGTTTGGTATTGATGTAAATTCCAGGTTCGGTCGCGGAGACGTCAGACGCGGTGCGAAAAGGAAAGGCGGTGATTGGACACAGCTAGCCAGGGATTCCGGTGAGTAGATGTAACATCTACGGGGGACTATCGTTGGATGGCGCAAGCCGCCCGATAGTTTTAGTAACTTATAAGACCCTTAGTGATGTTAGTAATGTAGGGTTCCTAGGCACCCTAATGAGGTCACACAAGGCATCGAACATGCCATATTAAAATTTTAACGGTGGCGAGAGACCCAACTACGGATCGTTTGCTAGATGTTTAGGCGAAACTAAAAGCTAGTTAACAGTTAACTACTGGGATACGGAAATTACAACCTTTGTAGATCCGGATATCCACCTCCACGGCTCCGCAAGGGCGTCCTCTCGCTGTCCATCTTGAAGCTTGAACTCTCGTGACGGCTTCATCGGAGAAACGTGCGGAATAGGTCGTCGGCTTCGTGTCAAAGACGATCTACGTCGAGGTTGCACAAACTCAAGCTCCGACTTCACAAACTTATGAAACTTGTGAAGTAAACACCCAAAACAACTTGGCAAGAGGTAGAGGGTGAAGAAATAGGAGGTGGGTTCACTTTAGAATTGGATTTATCTCACTTTAACTCAAGTTGCCATTGGTGGACCTTGAGCTTGAAGAAGAAGAAGAAGATGAAGATAAAGAAAGAAAGATAAGTCTTCCTCTTTTAAAATAAAAAATAATATGAATACTTATCATATCTTGACCATGGTCAAGTGTAGAGATTAAACCAAGGTTAGTAAGTGTGGTTAGGGTTAAGGATGAGATAAGAATGGTGGACTTTGTCAAAGCTTCATGAAGCTTCAACATAGCTCCAAAATAAGCCACCATTCTTAACTTAATCCTTTCAAATAAATAAAACAAATAAATAAATGAAAAACCAAAACCCTAATCATCACTTAACCATGGTTTAACCCTTTACACTTAATCACATTATCAAGTATCATCAAACATGATACAAAGTAGTGCACTAAAGCATATCACATATACAATGTGCATCAAGTGAGAAAAATCCGTTTAAAGTGAACCAATACTAGTTAATGCAATGCAGTATATCAACTATATAATTACGCATTAAATCATTAAATCAACATTTGATTCAATGATCCGGTCATGTCGCACATAACCGACTAGAATCTAATGTATCGATTTATTGAATCAATGATTCGATAACTAGGTCATATCGAATATAACCAATCGAAACATATATCGCGAGAATGAAATGCGGTATCACATACACGCATTATTCTCGGTCTTGCACATATCTCATATGCGCTCCTATTTCGTTTCGCTTGAGCCAGGAAACCTCTGTGTAGGACTCTAAAGACTCGTCAATACGCCGGTAGCAGATGATGATCATATCAAGCACCCACAAGCCGCAAGCGGTCTGCTAAACGTAACGGCCACCCGGGTATTGAGCGATCAGAAGATCGACGAGCTAGCCCGCTCACACTCCTGCGAATCCGACCAGTAACACTTACCATACAGTCCAGTCTCTTCGTCTGATACGTCGCATATCAAGTCTAGGGGTGGTATACGTCAGACCCCAATAACCCGATAAGTCGTGCTGATGTGAGGCTCGTAACGGGTCGAGAAACTACTGGTAACACTTACCAGTAAATCTCTGATCAGCCCTGGCAAGGGACTTCCCTGTTACGGCCAATCGAGTACTGCGCAACATCAACCCCCAATACCGGGAGAGACGAAACCCCTCCTATCGCTCATTGCCTCCATGTGACTCGGGACTGTGCCTAAAGACCACCGTTTTGCATGCCCTCATGGACGTGGTAAGGTGGAGATCAAAGCACAGTGGGAATCACACAAGACTCTATGACGATCTCGGGTCTACAGACTAACCTGTACAAGTGTCACCTGAGAATTGCCATCTGACGTGAGGTATAATACCATCTGGGAGTTCTCGGCGAGTCCGTCCCGTGTACCCAGCCACCACTGAGCACCCGTACACCATCTCTGATGTCAAACACCAATGGATATGGGATCATCCATCGCCCATCACATGGGTCGAGAAGCGTATACGCTAGTCTACTCTGGTATATCGATGCCCCGTCTCGATACACCCACGACTAGGGACCTTGAAGGATGTACTTATGGACTACCATGTCCCCACTAGTATGATCTGCATCATAGTCCAGGTAGTCAAGTACAAATCCTAAGGGCTTTACCAACATGTAATTATAAGACAGTATAAAGAGACTAGTGTACATGTTAAGATAAATAGCAACCAGATAGCATACTATCATGTCGAGCAAGAAAGTCATCTCTATATATGTCCAAGCATCCAATATAATATACATAATCTGTACAATACTGGCCTCTAGGGCATACATACAACTAACAATCTCCCACTTGCACTAGGGCCAGCTGCTGTAGTATCTCATACCGAGCATCCCGAAGAGTCTCTCAAACTGTATCTGGGGAATGGCCTTCGTGAGTGGATCCGCCGTGTTGTTCTTCGTGTCAACTCTCCTGACCTCGATCTCCCGGCGATCAACTATCTCCCGGATCAGGTGATACCGCCTCAGAATATGCCTGGACCGCTGATGGGACCTGGGTTCCTTGGCCAAAGCCACCGCTCCATTGTTATCGCAATACAAAGGTATTGGATGCTCAATGGACGGAACCACTCCAAGTTCAGAAATGAACTTCTTGATCCAGACAGCTTCTTTAGCAGCATCGTTGGCAGCGATGTATTCAGCCTCCATCGTCGAGTCTGCCACGGTTTCCTGCTTGGAACTCTTCCAGCTAACCGCCCCTCTGTAAAGGGTAAAGACAAAGCCCGGCTGCGACTTAGAGTCGTCCTTATCACTCTGGAAGCTCGAATCGGTAAAGGACTCCACTTGGAGTTCTCCGTTACCATACACCAAGAACATATCTCTAGTCCTTCGCAAGTACTTGAGAATGCTCTTCACAGCTGTCCAGTGACTCTCTCCAGGATCAGCTTGATACCTGCTCACTACACTTAGTGAGTATGCTACATCGGGTCTGGTACATAGCATCGCATACATGATAGAGCCTACTGCCGAAGCATAGGGTATCCCTTGCATGCGAGCTCTCTCCAAATCAGTCTTGGGAGACATCTCTTTGGAGAGAGTGACTCCAGAGATCGTGGGCATGTTCCCACGCTTGGACTCTTCCATACTAAACCTCTTTAGTATGGTGTCAATGTACCTGGATTGGGACAATCCCAAAATCCGTTTGGATCTATCTCTATAGATCCTAATTCCCAATATGCAGGAGGCATCACCAAGATGTTTCATTGAGAATCTTTGTGATAAGAAGAGCTTGACCGATTGCAGCATAGGAATATCATTTCCTATCAGGAGTATGTCGTCCACGTACAATACGAGGAAGACAACCTTACTCTCTGCCACCTTCTTGTAGATACAAGGTTCATCTGGATTTTTGACGAAATCAAACTCTTTGATAACGACGTCAAAGCAGATGTTCCAACTCCGCGATGCTTGCTTTAATCCATAAATGGATTTAAGCAACTTGCACACCTTCCCGCTGCTCCCACTGTCTACGAAGCCCTCTGGCTGAGTCATGTACACGCACTCTTCTAAATCACCATTTAGAAAGGCGGTCTTAACATCCATTTGCCAGATTTCGTAATCATGATAAGCAGCGATGGCAAGCATGATCCGGATGGATTTAAGCATAGCTACTGGAGAAAAGGTCTCGTCATAGTCCACACCTGGTCTTTGACGAAAACCCTTTGCTACAAGTCTAGCTTTGAAAGTCTCCACTTTCCCATCTACACCAAGTTTCTTCTTGAAGATCCACTTGCTCCCAATGGGTTTTACCCCTTCAGGAGCAACTTCCAAAGTCCATACTTTGTTGGTGTACATGGAATCCATCTCGGACCGCATAGCATCCAGCCATTTCACTGAGTCCCCACTAGTGATGGCCTGCTCGAAGCTAGTTGGGTCATCATCCTCCATGATACAATCCTCACTACCACCATCAATGAGAAAACCGTAGTATCTCTCAGGTTGGCGAGGAACCCTACTAGATCGGCGGAGAGGCCGGGGTTCATCGGGAACTACGGAATCCTCTGGTTCAACCAAATCTTCTGTTGTAGTCTGTATTGCTGGAACCTCTTCCAGTTCTACCTCAATGCCACCTATCTGTTTCATAAGAAAACCCTTTTCTAAGAAAGTGGCATGCCGAGAAACAAACACTTTTTGTTCCTCGGAGTGGTAGAAGATATACCCTCGCGAATGTTTGGGATATCCAACAAACTTACATAGAACAGACCTTGCCTCGAGCTTGTCCGGATTTTGTGTTTTAACATAGGCCGGACAACCCCATATCTGAATAAAATTAAGACATGGTCTCTTGCCATTCCATATCTCATATGGAGTGGTAGGCACTGATTTGGTCGGAACTCTATTCAGTAGGTATGCAGCAGTCTCCAGTGCATATCCCCAGAAGGAAATAGGTAACTCAGCTGTACTCATCATAGAGCGCACCATATCTAATAGGGTGCGGTTCCTCCGTTCTGATACACCGTTGTGCTGTGGTGTATATGGAGGAGTCAGCTAAGAGAGAATCCCATTCTCTTTTAGGAAGCCCAGGAATTCATTGCTTAAGTATTCTCCTCCTCGATCAGATCGAAGGATTTTAATACTTTTTCCGGTTTGGTTCTCAACTTCTTGTTTATATTCCCTAAATTTCTCAAAAGCTTCTGATTTGTGTTTCATCAGGAACACATACCCGAACCTAGAGAGATCGTCAGTGAATGTAATGAAGTATGAAGAACCATCCCTGGCATGTGTAGACATGGGACCGCATACATCACTATGTATTAGTCCTAAGAGTTCGGTAACTCTTTCTACGTGTCCCGTAAACGGAGTCTTGGTCATCTTGCCTTTGAGACATGACTGGCAAGTGTCATAGGATGAAAATTCAAACGGATTTAAATATCCATCCTTATGCAACTTAGCTAGTCGTGTCGCATTGATGTGACCCAGTCTACAATGCCACAAGAAGGATTCGTTGAGTTCAGAACTCTTCCTCTTGTGTGTGTTTGTTATGCTCAGAATTGTTGATTGATTTAGAACATAAATGCCATTGCACAACGTGCCTGATCCAACCAACTTTTGGTTACGGAAAATGTTCATAACATTGTCCTGTAATACAAAATTATATCCTTCTTTGCTTAATAAAGAAACTGATATAATGTTGCATATCAGGTTCGGCATGTAATAGCATTCGTTCAGAACCAATGTATTACCAGTTGGTAATACAAGGTAATATTCCCCGACAGTCTTAGCTGCAACAATTGCACCATTTCCAACTCTAATGTCTTTATCACCTTCTCCAAGTTCTATACCTTTCCTAAGCCCATGTAACTGATTACATATATGGGATCCTGACCCGGTATCTAATACCCAGGACGTAGAGTAAATGGAGAAACAGTTCTCAGTAACGAACACACCCGAAGAAAATGCATCAACATGTACTTTCTTCATTCGGGTGGCATGGGAATCCTGGTATTCCCCTATATCCTGTTCATTCCTATAACTCTTATAAGAAAGAACGGAACCAACGTTCCCCAGCACAGTATAACATGCGGGTTCGGTCAATACATCCATATTATTATCTTTATTAAGGCTTGAAATGGTCGCTACCTGGAGAGAGAGAGAAGAAAACACTTTAGCGTAAGCTCGTGCAAGATCAGATTGGTTATTATCTTATCTAATCAGGATGGCTCCCACTGCTTTTTATCAAATCTTCCTCCAAACCTTAAAAGGAAAGACTAGCCGGGATTAATTACACACTACAAGTTCGCCAATCTTTCAGCCAGGCCAGTGTCGGTACTTTGAGGGAGGTCCCCCGTGCTTTCGCACGAACCTAATTACTGTAAACCTCGTTTTCCCAGAGGCGTAACCTCGTTAACACCTTTCTAGACACCTACTTGATCGGCTAATTGTAATGTGTAAAACTCTCCCAGGAGTAACTCTTACTCGCAGCGGGTATCGGGATCCAACTATCTCATAGAAGGTATGCAATCTCATTGCAAATTTCAACACTTGAAATTCCCGATAATATTTTGCCCCTAGCGTCCTATGACCTTGACGGAGGCCAAACAACCCATAGTCCGCTAGTCAAGTTCAACCCGTCATTTCCTGATTGAATTAAACCCACCCGCACGACCCTTGACGGAGGCCAAACAACGCCGTACGAATACCCTAATCCAATCGCATCATATGCTAGCAGATAAGTACTAGTTAGCTACCGTACACTGCACCTTGACGGAGGCCAAACTACCGCAGCACGAATACTAACTAATACTTATCTTAAATGATGGAGGGCTACGCAGGTTTTTCATAAAAACCATGAGCGTAATGAACTTGATATCGTTGTAGAATCAAATGATGTTTTGAAATGGAGTGATTTTGAGGCTTTTCTAGTTTTGCTAAAGGAGTCACTCCCGGTGAAGGGATCTCGGTCCTTTCCTCGTCGAATGAGGTGCGGGATATATCATATATATCGCTGTGCAAAGCAAAAACCCAAAAGCAGTCAAAAGCAAACCGAATGTGTAGCATCTGCCAGTTATTGCTAAAGGAGTCACTCCCGGTGAAGGGATCTCGGTCCTTTCCTCATCGAATAAGGTGCGGGGTATATCATATATACCGCTGTGCAAAGCAAGAACTGTAGCTACATTTTTATTTTAAAATTCGATTCCACAACATCTTAGGTTTCTTATCTTTCATTAATCACATTAATGAAGTCCCATCATTTAATACCTAAACATCACAGATAGATATGACGTACACTTATGCCATCCGCATTCGCCTCGATGTCCCCTCGTGCACCGTTAGGTTAGGTAACTAACGACAGAGCAGGGCAGGGCTAGCGCGGGTGTAAAACATAAGTAACGTCTATATAATATATCATATATACTATATACTATATCCATCACAGAACATCTCATGATCACATCACAGATATCGCAGCAGAATAATCATATGAAATATTGGATATACTAGGACGTCCGTGTTTTCAATACGAGCCAGTATAAAACACGGATTCCACGGTCGTGATGAATAGCCAATCCCACACCCCTAGACCCCTACGAGAGCGGCAAGCAACCCTGCCAATTCTAGGGTTAGGAGACCCGGACTCGACTCCTCGAGTTGGTCTCCCACTGGACCCCAGAACCCGGTTACTTGTGCTCCCCTCCTTGGGTCTATCCTAATGCGGAAAAGTAAATAATATACAAAGGGTGACAACTTCCGCTACCTGGAAGCGCCCCAAATGAAAGAATATTACATACAAGTTTTTTACATGAATGAAAATGAAAAACACTCATCTCACATAAAAAAACCCCGGCTATTCGAATACGACGATCCAATATAACATATCCAGCAACACATAACATCACATGTCATCAACGTAAGTAAGTATGCATACCCCAATTGTCGTTGACATATAGCAACGAAACCGGCGATATCACATATTACACTTACGGTCACAGAAAAGAAAGTGTAAAACTACAACAATTGGAATCCGCAACCTCTTTAGACATCACATGCCTAACAGTTACAAACCCCGCATTTTAGTCTCATTATCGAAAACTCTTTTCAATATCGTACGGGACTAAACTGCTAGATTTATAACAATCATCCAGTTATCTCATAACTGTTTGTGAATTCCAATTATTGTATCCAATTCCGGATAAATAGAATATATCAAACTTTCCGATCGAACATTCGAACACCCAAGTTTTCCCGACACCGATCAACACATGAAATAGGTTCAAAGACATTCACTTCATACCTCAGTACCAACGGGCCAGCCGTAGAAGGGTCAAGCCAACGCCTCACATGTGGCACACCGCACTGCCCCAAACCCGAAGGTTCAAAGGGCAGTTCAAGACGGTCACATAATCGAGTTAAGGTTTGTGTCTTCTAGAGGGACCATCGCGTTACTTGCACTACTTCGAACGTCTTTTAACCACAGAAAAATCCAACACTTGGAATTATTCCGGCAGGGGAAAACCTGGGTATTTATATCTGGTCGAACTCTTTAACATATTCTACAGTTATCTGGAAAAACACTTAGACAAAATTTGATAACCCGATTGAATAAACGAATCCCCAAAGCAACCCCAAAATACTCTTCTGTGAAGTCACAATAAAAATGCCCAGAAAATATAATATACAAATATATGATTTACTGTGAATTAAAAAATTAAAAAGGGAACAGTACCGCCGCGGAACCGCCGCGCATGCACAGCTAGTGCCGCGGTTCCGCGGTGGAAAATTCGAATCAAGCCCTCGAATTTCACAGTATTTCATATAACACCCTGCATGATTTTCTGAATATTTTTAATTGACAAAAATCCAAAAATTCGGAAAATGTCCAGAGAGCACCTTGGAAATTAGGGTTTCGGGACAATCGGGTTTCAAACATCGTCTAGACTTTGCCTAAGGCTCTAGCTAGGCTCTGATACCACTGTAGGGTTCCTAGGCACCCTAATGAGGTCACACAAGGCATCGAACATGCCATATTAAAATTTTAACGGTGCCGAGCGACCCGACTACGGATCGTTTGCTAGATGTTTAGGCGAAACTAAAAGCTAGTTAACAGTTAACTACTGGGATACGGAAATTACAACCTTTGTAGATCCGGATATCCACCTCCACGGCTCCGCAAGGGCGTCCTCTCGCTGTCCATCTTGAAGCTTGAACTCTCGTGACGGCTTCATCGGAGAAACGTGCGGAATAGGTCGTCGGCTTCGTGTCAAAGACGATCTACGTCGAGGTTGCACAAACTCAAGCTCCGACTTCACAAACTTGTGAAACTTGTGAAGTAAACACCCAAAACAACTTGGCAAGAGGTAGAGGGTGAAGAAATAGGAGGTGGGTTCACTTTAGAATTGGATTTATCTCACTTTAACTCAAGTTGCCATTGATGGACCTTGAGCTTGAAGAAGAAGAAGAAGATGAAGATAAAGAAAGAAAGATAAGTCTTCCTCTTTTAAAATAAAAAATAATATGAATACTTATCATATCTTGACCATGGTCAAGTGTAGAGATTAAACCAAGGTTAGTAAGTGTGGTTAGGGTTAAGGATGAGATAAGGATGGTGGACTTTGTCAAAGCTTCATGAAGCTTCAACATAGCTCCAAAATAAGCCACCATTCTTAACTTAATCCTTTCAAATAAATAAAACAAATAAATAAATGAAAAACCAAAACCCTAATCATCACTTAACCATGGTTTAACCCTTTACACTTAATCACATTATCAAGTATCATCAAACTTGATACAAAGTAGTGCACTAAAGCATATCACATATACAATGTGCATCAAGTGAGAAAAATCCGTTTAAAGTGAACCAATACTAGTTAATGCAATGCAATATATCAAATATATAATTACGCATTAAATCATTAAATCAACATTTGATTCAATGATCCGGTCATGTCGCACATAACCGACTAGAATCTAATGTATCGATTTATCGAATCAATGATTCGATAACTAGGTCATATCGAATATAACCAATCGAAACATATATCGTGAGAATGAAATGCGGTATCACATACACGCATTATTCTCGGTCCTGCACATATCTCATATGCGCTCCTATTTCGTTTCGCTTGAGCCAGGAAACCTCTGTGTAGGACTCTAAAGACTCGTCAATACGCCGGTAGCAGATGATGATCATATCAAGCACCCACAAGCCGCAAGCGGTCTGCTAAACGTAACGGCCACCCGGGTATTGAGCGATCAGAAGATCGACGAGCTAGCCCGCTCACACTCCTGCGAATCCGACCAGTAACACTTACCATACAGTCCAGTCTCTTCGTCTGATACGTCGCATATCAAGTCTAGGGGTGGTATACGTCAGACCCCAATAAGCCGATAAGTCGTGCTGATGTGAGGCTCGTAACGGGTCGAGAAACTACTGGTAACACTTACCAGTAAATCTCTGATCAGCCCTGGCCAGGGACTTCCCTGTTACGGCCAATCGAGCACTGCGCAACATCAACCCCCAATACCGGGAGAGACGAAACCCCTCCTATCGCTCATTGCCTCCATGTGACTCGGGACTGTGCCTAAAGACCACCGTTTTGCACGCCCTCATGGACGTGGTAAGGTGGAGATCAAAGCACAGTGGGAATCACACAAGACTCTATGACGATCTCGGGTCTACAGACTAACCTGTACAAGTGTCACCTGAGAACTGCCATCTGACGTGAGGTATAATACCATCTGGGAGTTCTCGGCGAGTCCGTCCAGTGTACCCAGTCACCACTGAGCACCCGTACACCATCTCTGTTGTCAAACACCAATGGATATGGGATCATCCATCGCCCATCACATGGGTCGAGAAGCGTATACGCTAGTCTACTCTGGTATATCGATGCCCCGTCTCGATACACCCACGACTAGGGATCTTGAAGGATGTACTTATGGACTACCATGTCCCCACTAGTATGATCTGCATCATAGTCCAGGTAGTCAAGTACAAATCCTAAGGGCTTTACCAACATGTAACTATAAGACAGTATAAAGAGACTAGTGTACATGTTAAGATAAATAGCAACCAGATAGCATACTATCATGTCGAGCAAGAAAGTCATCTCTATATATGTCCAAGCATCCAATATAATATACATAATCTGTACAATACTGGCCTCTAGGGCATACATACAACTAACAAGTAATTAGGGGTGAAATACTTAGTTGACTATTTGCTGCATCCATGCATTATATTGACATACCTATACGAAACCATTTTATAGGACACCTGTACCATTTCCAGGGTTTTTATATGCAGCACGAGCACTATTCATGCTTACACACACCCTGGTAATTGCCATGCCACCACACTAGATAACCCTTAAATTTAAACCTGTTACTAATTGATACTTAAACTTGTGCTATTGCCTTTAATTCCTTAAAAATGAAACTGTAGTATTACTATTCATGTGCATGTACTTCATCATATTAATTGTTCATGCTTAATACATTAATCACACATCGCAACTTGATTATTGATACCATATGCATCCATTATCATTGATATATGCACTTATGAGGATTTCTTGAGATTTTATGATATTGCTGGATTTCGGGGGAAAGCCGCAAAATTTCTAAACTTATTATATTTTTAAAATATGTAAATTGCAGTTTTCTAGTGATGTAAGTGTCGTCCACCATGAGTTTGCTGTGGTTTTGGAAATCCGTGTCGAGGAGTGGAGGAACCGGCACGGGTACATGGTGGGCCCGGTAAGGTACCCCGGGGCAAGAGGAATGTGGTGATGACGTTGAGCCTGGCAGGGGATGGATTACCTACCGGTGACTGTTTGGGACGGCGGATATCCAGAGGATACCGACCGTGGCCGCTAGATGATGAGATATTGATATTTGAGATGGGTCAGCCGGACGGCTGAGGCCAGAGATACATTTATGAGATTTGAGACAGCTTTTGGGTGTCGTTGCTGGACACCGGTTCTCGTCGATTCTTTGAGTATTATGCTGGCATTCTAAAAGAGTTTCAAAAACAAAAAGAGATAAAATATTTCTTATATATACCTATTGAGACCTCAGATTTTCATGTTGCATACATATTAGTACACTGATGTTGTATACACACCTGCTAGTGCATCCCGTCATACCTGTATTTTAGATGCTAGGATGCTTGTGTGCATGCATACGATAGCCTTTGTAGATGTTATTTATTACTCACGAGTTGGCAACTCACCCCCGTTGTGCCACAGTCTTTTGCAGGTCCGCTCCGTCAGTTCAGTAGCGGTGGGCGCACTTGTCCTTTTGCCTCTTTTGCCTAAGCTCGAGATTTGCTCATAGGTGGGTTATGTTATTATTTTGTACCACCTTGTATATTCTTGTATCTAGTGTACTCCATCTACTGTTTCTACCAGATTTATTGTATATTGACCTAGAGATGAGACTGTGAGGTTTGGGGACTTTTATGCTGTATTTTGGGGTCGAGCTCACTTGAGTCAACATGATGTTTTCTTATGCTTTATTATGATTATTATGCTTGCTGTCATTTACATTGCATGGGATTTGTGACCGCCTTGTGGCGAAGATCTAGCTCCCGCTTGGGGATGCCCTATTTTGTTGGATTCATGTATATTTTTGTTGTACCCATTTTGGGGGCCAGTATTTACAAAGGAGACTCTGCCGAAATTTTCGGAAACATTGGTATTGTTTTAAAAAGGGTTGTACATGACTTATTTGATAACTCGCTTTCAATTGTTTGGGTTTTCTTCACTCTTTTGCTTAATTGGTTTTGTTTTCTGGGCTTTGGCTTACTTATTTTACGGACGTCTTTAGACGTTTCGTAAACTTAAGTGCCAGTCACGTTCCGTACCCTGCGGGTCGTGACACTCTCCCTCTCTCTTCATTAATGAAGGCATAGACAAGCCATGATGCCCCATCATGCACTCTCTCTCTCTCTCTCTCTCTCTCTCTCACCAAGGCCAACACAAGAAAAATCATTTTAAATTTAAAACCCCATTTAAACCCATTTTTCTTTTTGAAAAGAACCATAAACAAATAAAAACCCAAAAGCACCTAATACAATATTAAAATAGATTAGGGAATGGTTAGTTCACCATGTTGCTAATCATGGTTAAACCCCCAAAACAACCCTAGTTATCATGCACAAGTGTATGCAAGCCTAGGAAAAATCTAATAAAATATTCATTAAATAGAATTAAATAATTGAAAACCAATTTGGTAAACTTTTTAGTAAAAACTATATATAAAAATATAATTAGCTACAAAACACATTCTAAGGTTTTACAATCTCCCCCCTTAAAAGAAATTCGTCCCCGAATTTTAAAATATACCGATACGCGTACCTTCAAAGAGTAGATTACAATCTCTCAAATCTCGCTCGCAGCCTCCCAAGTGATTACCTCACTACACGGCTATGCCCAAGAAAACCCTTCACAGATGGCAAGACCCTTGACCGACGTTTCTCCACCTGCCGGGCCATTAACACAACTGGCTGCTGGTGAACGAAAGATCGCGTCCAAGCCAAAAGGTTTGGTGCCAATTTATGTGAGAAAGGTAATGAAGGTAATTGTAAAGTATCATCACAAGGAATACGGGGTGAAAATTCAATAATCGGGGCGGAAGTGCCAAATTAAATGCAACGAAACTAATTCGCTTATAGGATCTTAAAAGGACCTAAATCCTGGGACAAGCTTCCCAAAATCCAACACGTCATTCATCGGGAAGTCCGTAGGAATACATGTTTGTCCCTGCGAACTCGAGTCTATGACCAAGGCAGTCGGTATAAGTCCTCAGTTCGCAATGGACAATTCCCATCCTGACCTAACACAACTGGACCATCTCCGAAGTCTCTAGACATAGCTGGGGTCCAAAATCCTACTTACGCAGAGTCAGAAGAACAGACTGGTGATCGACACGACCTAACCCCTAAGCCTAAAGGTGGCCAATTGGAGTGTCTCCTGATAACAGCTATCGAAGGAGAACCCTAACGATGGCGAGTGACGATCCCCAACTGCCGACAACAATCAAACAAACACACAACTTAACAAGAAACAACTGAGCACATTGAGTATAACCGGACGACAAGAATCCGAATGGAGTCACACCCTGACTAAACCTGGGTAGAAACCATAACGAAATTCATGGAGATCTGCTCCCACTACTACTTCGAAACGGTAAAAGGTTGCAACTCTCCAGCCGGCCTCAGATGCTCGACCCAAGCACACAACAAGATAAACACCTTGAAAAGAAACCTGAAACTTCTCTTTACATCCCTGTCCACCCGTAACTATCTCACAAGTCACGTTAAATGTTGGTGGAACTTGAATGCATATAGAGAGTTGACAGATGTGCATGTTCTAGAATTACACGTCTCCACCCGATGAAACCAGGTACACAAACGTTTCCCTAACTTAGCACATCATTGTCACAAATCAAGGTCTCCGAATCATTACCCAGCCGAGTATGCTCAAGTATCACTGACGAACGAGCATAGGCGGGCAGTGTCTTGTGAAAGCGATTTAAGGAAAGTGGTCGGGCGCGGACATGAGCATGCTGTCCCCTCCGTAGAGACGAACTAAGTTGTACTCAAAGATCACACACGAACTGTAAATCTGCAGAAGACTGTCAAAACAATCAAAATCCGCTGCAAGAAGATGTACATTAAGCTCTAGTGGTCCGTGGAAAATCTGACACAACCCTCGAACAAGTAGTGTCTCCAAATCTCCAACGCAAAACCACCGCGGCCATCTCCAGATTATGAGTGGAATATCCTTCTCGTACTTCCTCCAAATGTAGGGAAGCAAAAGCGATAACTCTATAGTGTCACCTCAGTACACACTCGAGCCCACTCAAGAGATAGGCGATAACGTATACCTTCTCGACCCATAGAGATAGGCGATGGATGATCCCATATCCATTGGTGTTTGACATCAGAGATGATATACGGGTGCTCAGTAGAGACTCGGTACACTGGACGGACTCGCCGAGAACTCCCAGATGGTATTATACCTCACGTCAGATGGCAGATCTCTGGTGACACTGGTACAGAGTAGTCTGTTGACCCGAGATCGTCATAGAGTCTTGTGTGGTTCCTACTGTGCTTTGATTTCCATCTTACCACGTCCAAGAGGGCATGCAAAATGGTGGTTTTTGGGTACATTCCCGAGTCACATGGAGGCAATGAGCGATAGGAGGGGATTCGTCTCTCCCGGTATAGGGGGTTGATGTTGCGCTGTGTTCGATTGGCTATAACAGGAAATCCCTGGCCAGGGTTGCTGAGATTTTCTGGTAAGTGTTACCAGTAGTTTCTCGAACAGTTATAGACCTCATATCGACACGACTTATCGAGCTATTGGGGTCTGACGTTTACCACCCCTAGGTGAGATATGCGACATATCAGACGATCAGACCGGACTGTACGGTAGTGTTACTGGTTGGATTCACTGGAGTGTGAGCGGGCTTGCTCGTCGATCTTCAGATCGCTCAATACCCGGGTGGCCGTTACATTTAGCAGACCGCTTACGGCTTGTGGGTGTTTGATATGATCATCACCTGCTGCCGGCGTATTGACGAGTTTTTAGAGTCCTACACAGAGGTTTCCTGGCTCAAGCGAAACGAAATAGGAGCGCATATGAGATATGTGCGGGACCGAGAATGATACCAGTATATGATACTGTGTTTGATTCTCGCGATATGTGACATCGATCGGTTATATGCGATATAGCCGGGTTATCGGATCAAGTGTTGATTCGATCAGATGTTGCTGTTGATATTAGTCGGTTATATGCGATATGACCGGATCATTAAATCAAGTGTTGATTTAATGATTTAATGCATAATTATATATTTGATATATTACTTTGCATTAACTAGTATCGGTTCACTTAAGATGGATTTTCTCACTCGGATGTGCGCATTGTATATGCGATATACTTTTGTGCACTTGTTTGTATCATGTTTGATGATACATGATAGTTTGGTTAAGTGTAAAGAATTAATCCTTGGTTAAGTAAATGGTTAGGGTTTTATTTATTTATTCATTCTTTTATCTATTTCTTTTTGGATGAAAAGAATGAGAAAAGAAAAACAAATGGTTGCTTTCTTAGAAGCTTCTTCATGCTTCATGCTACTTTGACCAAAGCAACCATTCTTGTCTTCTTCTCTAACCCTAACCATTCTACCTAACTAAAGTTAATTCTCTACACTTTACCATGGTTAACATTATGATAAGTATTATATTTTCTTTTCTATTTTTAATAACTTATCATAACTTTATCTTCTTCTTCTTCTTCACTTCATGAAGAAAAAGCTTGACTTCATCAATGGTAGATTGATGAAATGAGTGAGAAAACCAATTCTATAGTCTACCCACTTCCTATTTCTTCATCCTCTACCTCTTGCCAAGTAGTAGAGTGTGTTTTCTTCACAAGTTTCTTGACTTGGTGAAGTCGGAGCTTGATTTAGCAATGCCTCGACGTAGATCATCTTCGGCATGGACATCGATGACCTAGCCCGTCTATTCTCCGATGAAGCCGACGCTAGAGCCCGGGACTTGTTATGGATAGCGAGGAGACTTCATTGCGGAGCTATGGAGGTGGAGAACCGGATCTACAAAGGTTGTATTTCCGTATCTCTTAGTTAAGTGTTAACTAGTTTATTGTTTCGCCTAAACTTTAGCCAACGATCCGTATTAGGGTTTCTTGGCACCTAGTTTTTTTTGAAATTGGCATGGTTGATGCCTTGTGAAACCTCATTAGGGTGCCTAGGAAACCTACAGTGGTATCAGAGCCTAGATAGAGCCTTAGGTGAAGTCTAGACGACGTTTGAAGTCCGAACGAACCCGAAACCCCAAATCAAAATTGCTCTATGGAAATTTTCTAAAATCTGGGATTTTTCAATATTAAAAATATGAAGAAAATAAAGCAGGGTTTATTATGAAATACTGTACAAAATGGAGCCGTAACTCCGTCATGACGGCGCGGAACCGCGGCCTAAGCCCACGTGGAGCGGCGGTTCCGCGGCGATACTGTTGACTCTTTGACTTTTGTTTGCACAGTAATTCCTATTTTCTGGTGTTGGATTTTCTGGGAATTTTTAATATTTATTCAGGAGTTGAATTTTCTGGGTTGCTTTGGGGATTCGGTGTTTCGATCGGGGTATCAAATTTTGTCTATGTGGCTTTCCGGATAAATTCTTGAATATGTTAAAAAGTTCGACCGGATATAAATACCCAATTTTTCCCCTGTCGGGAAATTTCCAAGTGTTGGATTTTTCCGTAGTTTAACGACGTTCTAAGTAGTGCAAGTAACGCGATGGACCCTCTAGAAGACAACAAACCTTAACTCGATTATGTGACCGTCTTGAACTGCCCTTTGAACCTTCGGGTTTGGGGCAGTACGGCGTGCCACATGTGAGGCGTTGGCTTGACCCTTCTACGGCTGGACCGTTGGTACTGAGGCACGAACTGAATGTTGTTAGACTGATATTTCATGTGTTGATCTGTATTGGGAAAACTTGGGTGTTCGATTGTTCGATCGGAAAGTTTGACATTTTCTATTTATCCGGAATGGGATACAATAATTGGAATTCACAATAAGTTATGAGATAACTGAATGAATGTTGTAAATCTAGCAATTTAGTCTCACTTGATCGGTTGCCACGGAATTTTGATGTGATCAAAAGTCCGTCGCAATCACGTAGCGTACGCGGATACTCTCCGGGTAAACTTAATAGACAGCCTCACTCCATAGCCCCGACCAAGTGACTGTAGGAGAACCCCGTCGCCGAAAGCATCCGTTCGGGTACTCGCGGTAGCGGCGTTCCACCTTGGTGCACTTCGTCGACGGTATCGGGGGTGCTGCCGTCCACTGAAGTTTGCAACGAGCATTCGATCAGGATGTCGGGAATCTTGTTGAATTGCCCGACTTGATATTGAAAAGTGTTTTCGATAAAGAGACTAAAATGCGGGGTTTATAATTGTTAGGCATGCAATGTCTAAGTAATTCATTTGATTAGGCATGCGATGTCTAAAGAGGTTGCGGATTCCAACTGTTGTAGTTTTACACTTTCGTTTCACTGACCGTAAGTGTAATATGTGATATCGCCGGTTTCGTTGCTATATGTCAACGACAATTGGGATGCGCATATTTACTTACGTTGATGACATGTGATGTTATGTGTTGCTGGATATGTTATATTGGATCGTCGTGTTTGAATAGCCGGGGGTTTTTATGTGAGATGAGTGTTTTTCATTTTCATTCATGTAAAAACTTGTATGTAATATTCTTTTATTGGGGCACTTCCAGGTTGCGGAAGATGTCACCGTTTGTATATTATTTACTTTTCCGCACTAGGATAGACCCAAAGAGGAGGGCACAAGTAACCGGGTTCTGGAGTCCAGTGGGAGACCAACTCAAGGAGTCGAGTCCGGGTCTCCTAACTCTAGAATTGGTAGGGTTACTTGCCGCTCTCGTAGGGGTCTAGGGGTGTGGGTTTGGCTATTCATCACGACCGTGGAATCCGTGTTTTATACTGGCTCGTATTGAAAACACGGACGTCCTAGTATATCCAATATTTCATATGATTCTTCTGCTGCGATATCTGTGATGTGATCATGTGATGTTCTGTGATAGATACATTATATAGTATATATGATATATTATATAGGCGTTACTTATGTTTTACACCCGCGCTAGCCCTGCCCCGCTCTGCCGTTAGTTACCTAACCTAACGGTGCACGAGGGGACATCGAGGCGAATGCGGATGGCATAAGCGTACGTTATATCTATCTGTGATCTTTAGGTATTTAAATGATGGGACTTCATTAATGTGATTAATGAAATAAAAGAAAACTAAGATTTTGTAGAATCGAATTTCAAAATAAAACAGGTAGCTACAGTTCTTGCTTTGCACAGAGGTATATGTGATATATCCTGCACCTTATTCCAGGAGGAAAGGACTGAGATCCCTTCACCGGGAGTGCCTCCTTTAGAAATAACTGGCAGATGCTACACACTCGGTTTGTATTTTGATTGCTTTTAAGTGTTTTTGCTTTGCACAGTGATATATATGATATATCCCGCACCTCATTCGACGAGGAAAGGACCGATGATCCCTTCACCGGGAGTGACTCCTTTAGCAAAACTAGAAAAGCCTCAAAAGCACTCCATTTTAAAATCATTTGATTCTACAACGATATCAAGTTCATTACGCGATAGGTTTTCAGAAAAACCTGTCGTAGCCCTCCGTCATTTCAGATAAGTCCTGTTTAGTATTCGTGCTGCGTTTGTTGACCTTGTCAAGGCGCAGTGTGCGGTAGCTAACCAGTATTTATCTGTTTATGCATATGATGCAGATTGGGCTAGGGTAGTCGTGTGGCCTTGTTGACCTTGTCAAGGGTCGTGCGGGTGGGTTTGATTCAATCAAGAAATGACGGGTTGAACTTGACTTGCGGTCTATGGTTTGTTGACCTTGTCAAGGTCATAGATCTTTCGGGGCAAAATATTATCGGGAATTTCAAGTGTTGAAATTTGCAATGAGATTGCATACCTTCTATGAGATAGTTGGATCCCGATACCCGCTGCGAGTAAGTGTTACTCCTGGGAGAGTTTTATACATTACAATTAGCCGATCAAGTAGGTGTCTAGAAAGTTGTCAACGGGGTTACGCCTCTGGGAAAACGAGGTTTACATTAATTAGGTTCGTGCGAAAGCACGGGGGACCTCCCTCAAAATACCGACACTGGCCTGGCTGAAAGATTGGCGAACTTGTAGTGTGTAATTAATCCCGGCTAGTCTTTCCTTTTAGGGTTTGAAGGAAGATTTGATAAAAAGCAGTGGGAGCCATCCTGATTAGATAAAATAATAACCAATCTATTCTTGCAAGAGCGCACGCTGAGTGTTTTCTTCTCTCTCTCTCCTGGTAGCGACTATATCACGCCTTAATCAAGATAATAATACGGAATATTGACCGAACCCGCTTGTTATACTGAGCTGGGGAACGTTGGTCCCGCTCTAACTTATAATTGTTATAAGACAGAGCAGGAAATTGGGGAATACCAGATTTCCCGTGCCGCCCAAATGAAGAAAGTGCATATGATGCATCATCTTCGGGTGTGTTCATTACAGAGAACTGTTTCTCAGTATCCTTTACGTCCTGGGTATGTGATACCAGATCAGGATCCCAGATATGTAATCTGTTACATAGGGCTGCAGAAAGGTAGAGAACTGAGAACGGGTGATAAGTTTCATGAGGCAGAAAACGGGGCAAGTGTTGCAGCCAAGTCTGTTGGTCACTGTCACCCTGTATTACAATACATTGATTCTGAACGAATGTTATTAGATACCGAACCTGTTATGCAAAATCATATCACTCTCTTTGTTAGAAAAGAAAGGATATAATTTTGTATTGATGGATAATGTTTTGAACATTTCCTATATCAAAAGTTGATCGGTTCAGGCACGTTATCTAAAAGCATTGATGTTCTAAATCAAACTACAGTTCTTAGTATACGGATCACACAAAAGAGGAAGAGTTCAGAAATGAACGAATTCTTCTTGAGGCATTGTAGACTAGGTCAGATCAATGTTACCCGACCAGCTAGAGTTACATAAAGATGCATATTTAAATCAGTTTGAATTTACATCTTGTGAAACTCGCCAGTCATGTCACAGAGATAAGATGACCATAGCTCTGTTTACTGGAAACAGAGAAAGAGTTAGTGAACTCTTGGGATGATACATGTTGATGTATGTTAGGTCCCCTGTCTACATATGCCAGGACTGGTTCTTTGTACTTCGTTACATTCTCTGATAATCTCTCAAGATTCAGACATATGTTCCTGTTGAAACACAAGTCTGAACCTTTTGAGATATTCACCGAATATAAGTTAGAAGTAGAGAACCAATGAGGATACAAGTATTATGTCCTTTGATGAGATCAAGGAGGAGAATACTTGAGCACGGAATTCCTGGATTATTCTAAAGGAGAATGAGATTCTCTCTCAGCATTACTCCTCCGTATACACCATTGCACGATGGTATGTCGGGGCGGAGCAGATACACCCTATCTGATATGGTGTGCTCTATGATGAGTACTACTGAGTTACCTATTTCCTTTTTGGGAGTTATGCACTTAAGAAGCTGCATACCTATTGAATAGGGTTCCAATCAAATTAGTTGCCTACCGCTTCATATGTGATATGGAATGGGAAGAACCCATGTCTTAAGTTAGTTAAGATTTGGGGTTGTCCGGCCTATGTCTAAAAACAAAATCCGAACAAGCTCGAGGCAAGGTCTGTAATGTAGAACTGGAAAGGTTCCAGCTATACAAACTACAGCAGATGATTTGATAGAGCCAAAGGATTCAGTAGATTCCAATGAACCTCAGCCTCTCCGCCGATCTAGTAGGGTTCCTCACCTACCTAAGAGATACTTCAGTTTCTTTATTACAGTGGGAGCGAGGAATGCATCATGAGATGATGACCCAACTAGTTTCGAGCTGGCCATCAAGAGTGAGACTCTGTAAGAATGGCTGGATGTTTATCGATCTGAGATGGAATCCTTATACACCAACAAAGTATGGACTTTGGTTGCAATATCTGAAGGGTTAAATCCCCATCTGGAGCAAGTATATCTTGAGAAGATTACTTGGTGTAGATGGAAAAGTTGAGACTTTCAAAGCTAGACTTGTTAAGGGTTTTCGTCATCGACCAGGCGTGGATAATGATGAAACCATTTCCAGTGGCTATGCTTAAGTCCATTCAGATCCTACTTACCACGGCTACATACCATGACTACGATATCTGGTGGTTGGGTGTCATGACTGCTTTTCTAAATGATATTTTGGAAGAGAGCGTCTATAAGTACACAGCCAGAGGGCTTCGTAGACAGTGGGAGCAGCGGAAACGTTTGCAAGATGCTTTATAGGATAAAGCAGGCATCGCGGAGTTGGAACGTCTGTTTTGATGTCGTAGTCAAAAAGTTTGACTTCATCAAAATGGTAGATGAACCTTGTATATACAAAAAGGTAGTAGGGAGTATGGTGGCGATTCTCGTAAAGTACGTGGATGACATACTCTTGATAGGGAAAGAGTTTCCTATGCTACGCTTGATCAATCTCCGCTTATCACAATGATTCTCCACATAGGATCAAAATGATACCTCCTAAATCCTGAGTTTTGGATCTATGAGATAGATCTAATTGGATGTTAGGATTCTCACTAGTTGTAGCGAGATGGTATCAATCGATCCTGGGGAGAATCACTGGAAGGGTTCCAGGGTGATAAAGACGAATGAATGTCAGTCACAGGCATTGTCTTTACCCTCAGTAAAGGGACGGTATGTTGGAAGAGTTCCAAGCTAGATACCGTGACATACTAGACGATAAAGGCAGGATACATCGCTACTTAAGATGCTACCAAAGAGGCTATTTGGGTGTATATTGGTTCATGAGATGAACTATGTTCCTCCCATTGTGTGACAATGGAGTCGTGGCTAATGCCAAGGAACGCAGGTCCCATCAGTGATCCAGACATATTCTGAGGCAGCATCACCTGATCATGGAGATAGTTGATCTCCAGGGGATCGAGGTAAGGAGAGTAGACTCAGAGGACAACACAGCGGATCCACTCACAAAGGCCTGTTCCCAAAGAGAGACTTTTATGGGATGGTTGAGTATGAGATACTACAACCACTGCTACAGATGGCCCTAGTGCAAGTGGGAGATTGTTAGTTATATGTATGCCCTAGAGGCCGTTACTGTACATTGGATGTATATTGTAGTGGATGCTGGGACATATATAGGGAGGACTTTCTTGCTCGACATGATAGTATGCTATCTGGTTGCTCTTTACCTTAACGTGTACATTGATTGTCTCTCTGTTACATGTTTGGTAAAGCCCTTAGGATGTGTGCTTGACTACCTGGACTATGATGTGGATCATACTAGTGGGGATATGGTAGTCCATAAGTACATCCTTCAAAGTCCCTAGTCGTGGGTGTATCGAGACGGGGCATCGATATACCAGAGTAGACTAGCGTATACCTTCTCGACCCATATAGATGGGCGATGGATGATCCCATATCCATTGGTGTTTGACATCAAAGATGATATACGGGTGCTCAGTAGAGACTGGGTACACTGGACGGACTCGCCGAGAACTCCCAGATGGTATTATACCTCACATCAGATGGAAGTTCTCTGGTGACACTGGTACAGAGTAGTCTGTTGACCCGAGATCGTCATAGAGTCTTTTGTGGTTCCCACTGTGCTTTGATTTCCATCTTACCACGTCCAAGAGGGCATGCAAAACGGTGGTTTTTGGGTACAGTCCCGAGTCACATGGAGGCAATGAGCGATAGGAGGGGATTCGTCTCTTCCGGTATAGGGGGTTGGTGTTGCGCTGTGTTCGATTGGCTATAACAGGAAATTCCTGGCCAGGGTTGCTGAGATTTTCTGGTAAGTGTTACCAGTAATTTCTCGAACAGTTATAGACCTCATATCGACACGACTTATCGAGCTATTGGGGTCTGACGTTTACCACCCCTAGGTGAGATATGCGACATATCAGACGATCAGACCGGACTGTACGGTAGTGTTACTGGTTGGATTCACTGGAGTGTGAGCGGGCTTGCTCGTCGATCTTCAGATCGCTCAATACCCGGGTGGCCGTTACGTTTAGCAGACCGCTTGCGGCTTGTGGGTGTTTGATATGATCATCACCTGCTGCCGGCGTATTGACGAGTCTTTAGAGTCCTACACAGAGGTTTCCTGGCTCAAGCGAAACGAAATAGGAGCGCATATGAGATATGTGCGGGACCGAGAATGATACCAGTATGTGATACTGTATTTGATTCTCGCGATATGTGACAACGATCGGTTATATGCGATATAGCCGGGTTATCGGATCAAGTGTTGATTCGATCAGATGTTACTGTTGATATTAGTCGGTTATATGCGATATGACCGGATCATTAAATCAAGTGTTGATTTAATGATTTAATGCATAATTATATATTTGATATATTACTTTGCATTAACTAGTATCGGTTCACTTAAGATGGATTTTCTCACTCGGATGTGCGCATTGTATATGCGATATACTTTTGTGCACTTGTTTGTATCATGTTTGATGATACATGATAGTTTGGTTAAGTGTAAAGAATTAATCCTTGGTTAAGTAAATGGTTAGGGTTTTATTTATTTATTCATTCTTTTATCTATTTCTTTTTGGATGAAAAGAATGAGAAAAGAAAAACAAATGGTTGCTTTCTTAGAAGCTTCTTCAAGCTTCATGCTACTTTGACCAAAGCAACCATTCTTGTCTTCTTCTCTAACCCTAACCATTCCACCTAACTAAAGTTAATTCTCTACACTTTACCATGGTTAACATTATGATAAGTATTATATTTTCTTTTCTATTTTTAATAACTTATCATAACTTTATCTTCTTCTTCTTCTTCACTTCATGAAGCAAAAGCTTGACTTCATTAATGGTAGATTGATGAAATGAGTGAGAAAACCAATTCTAAAGTCTACCCACTTCCTATTTCTTCATCCTCTACCTCTTGCCAAGTAGTAGAGTGTGTTTTCTTCACAAGTTTCTTGACTTGGTGAAGTCGGAGCTTGATTTAGCGATGCCTCGACGTAGATCATCTTCGGCATGGACATCGATGACCTAGCCCGTCTATTCTCCGATGAAGCCGACGCTAGAGCCCGGGACTTGTTATGGACAGCGAGGAGACTTCATTGCGGAGCTATGGAGGTGGAGAACCGGATCTACAAAGGTTGTATTTCCGTATCTCTTAGTTAAGTGTTAACTAGTTTATTGTTTCGCCTAAACTTTAGCCAACGATCCGTATTAGGGTTTCTCGGCACCTAGTTTTTTTTTGAAATTGGCATGGTTGATGCCTTGTGAGACCTCATTAGGGTGCCTAGGAACCCTACATATATGTACCTGTCACTAAAGGTATAATGCACTATAGGTATACCGATAAGCTAGATGTCATGTGTGATAAGAAATAGTATCTATAATGGTTAGTGTGTGACATGGCAATTATTGACGGTGTGTGTGTAGCATACAATCCGTGCTCGTGTGTCATAAACCGTCAATAATATATGCAGTGCCCTACGGCTACAAGTCACAGTACAACTATAACTAAGTAAATAGGTAAAGGCACAATTCTAACAATGACGTAGAATATGCGACAAGCATTAGAATCCTAGCCCAGACGCATAACGCCATATGGGCGATTCCCCTATAGATGTTAAATCTACTCACCTACACTCCACGCTAGATGAATCCTACCATCTGCTCCCCCTGTAGCAGTGTCCGTAGTCCCTGCCTGCAAACCTGCAATTTAGACACAAAAATCATATATAAGGCAAATATTCCGCAAAACATGATATCGAACCAAAACGAGAAACTCGCGTCGCGAACTAAACGCGCGTGTGCACGATACGCTAAAACGTGTGTATACGCGTCTAAAACTATCGCGACACGCCGCGATACGCTGGATCACAGAACCCACTCACGTATCGCGCGTATCGCGCAAACACAATGGACATGCAAAACGATATATGATTCCAGATTTTCCTACAGGTCAAATATTACAAAACTAGACATGCCAATACACTATACAACACAGAAGTCAACCCTAGCCAAGACCCCAACACCCCTGCCCCCTACTTGGCCGCAAATTGCGGCCAAACCTAATTAATGTGCGGCCTGGACTTGGAAGTAGGGTCTCGTGTTCTGGTGTTGTGTTCTAGACCTAGGTAGCATATTCCAGTTTCCTCAATTTTTTTCTGTAGGGTCCAGGTCAAAAGCAGATCACAGAAAGCCAATACATTGCTTAAAAAGACCAATTTTGCCCAATATGGAAAACCTATGGTATTTTAGTGTAATCCAGGGTTAAGCTAAGTTAAGGTGACCCTAACAACACTTAAATAAATAGGGTTTACCAACACAATCAAGACATAACCACAATTCCACATAAAACACCATAATCTAGCACTAAACCCACTATTTAACACAAACCGACACTAATTAGCACACAAGCTAAGCAAAAGAGAGATGGGTTCAAAAAATATACCCTAGAGAACCCTAAGAAGCAAGTGAAGGGGAAGAACTGAGTGCTACAGCTGCTGGTGATGCAGGGGATGCAAGTTGCTGCTGCTGTAAATGAAGCTGCTGCTGATGCTGCCTGTGCTGATGCTGATGCTGCTGATGGTGCTGTTGTTGGTTTTGCTGATGGTGCTACTGCTGGAGCTGGTGCTGGTGTTGCTGCCTCTGCTGCTGAAGCTGTTAATATTGTTGTTGTTGTTTATTCTGTTGTTGTTGCTGTGGCTGTCTGCTGCTGGTGCCTTAGTTGTTGTTGTTGTTGAGCTGCTGCTGTTGCTCCTCTGCTGAGGGTGTGTGTGTGTGAGTTGTGAGAAAGAATGAGAGTGAGAGAATGAGAAGGAAAGGGAAATGAGAGCTAGCATTCGTCAACCCTTCCTCTCCCTCTCTCTTCGTTAATGAAGGCATGGGCAAGCCATGATGCCCCATCATGCACTCTCTCTCTCTCATCAAGGTCAACACAAGAACAATCATTTTAAATTTTAAACCCATTTTTCTTTTTGAAAAGAACCGTAAACAAATAAAAATCCAAAAGCACCTAATACAATATTAAACTAGATTAGGGAATGGTTAGTTCACCATGTTGCTAATCATGGTTAAACCCCCAAAAAAACCCTAGTTATCATGCACAAATGTGTGCAAGCGTAGGAAAAATCTAATAAAATATTCATTAAATAGAATAAAATAATTGAAAACCAATTTGGTAAACTTTTTATTAAAAACTATATATAAAAATATAATTAGCTATAAAACACATTCTGAGATGTTACATGCACGGATCATGATCGGACAGATAATACTAGCGGGCTTTGGATTAAGCCGGATCCTAGTATTGTACAGTGTAGATTTTGTCTCATTGCATTTGTATTCGGTCGAAATACAAATGCGGGTATGTATATACGGTCGCGGGGTTTTCCTGTAATTTATTACGGGATCAGTTTTTTGAAGTTGCCAGTTTGCATTCCGTTTCGGCCAGATTTTCTTTGTTCCTTCACGGCCGGATTTTTTCGATGGAGGGGGTTATTTGCAAGTGTGCAAATTTGTTATGTGGAGGGGGTTTCTTGTAATTGGAGGGGTTATGATAAATCTATCATCATTTGATTCCATTCTTTGTGCACATGGCTTGCTTTAATGAGATTAGATTTGTATTTGAAATTGGTGTGACCTTTTTCCCTCTTTTTCATCACCATTTCTTATGGTTACCTTCCTACTAGGTTGTGCTCACCACACTTGACATTTCCACCACAATTTTTTGGCCGGCCACATTTGGTGAGGAGAAAGGATTCATTTTCTAGTATGAGGGAAAATATTCATCACACATTTTGCTTGCTACAAAACTCCTCACATCACTCCAAAGTTCATTCTCTCCTCCACTTCTTACAATGGCAACTTCACAACCCCTTGAGACATAGCCTACTACACTTAGCCACGGCATTTCTTAGACACGTCGGCTCGCCAACTTCGTGCCCGAGTTTCCTCGGTCCAGAGGTGGGAGCCCGTAAAAGAACCCGTCGGTGTGGTGCCCTTTCCGATGAGGAGATGAAGACCGGAGATTCCGCGAGGTGATCGGGACGGAGGCCGAAGACTGAAGGACACGGATCGCTCGGTATAGCTTTCTACCCATTCTCGTTTTTGCTAGGAGTAGGTTAATGGCCCAATCCGGGGTTTTAGTGCGCGGTGGTGCCGGTTTACAAGTTTCGTAAAAGTTTCGTTTCCACATTTCGGCGTCGGATTGACGGCCGGGGCACCGCCGTGCATTTACACAACAACCCTCTGACAGAGTCATATACACGTGCACTTCTAAAGCTAGTTTAGAACAAATATATACTCATCCTGCTACCGGGTCTCATAGTCTGGAACAACAGTAGTGTCAAGTTTGGGTAAACAAGAACCTCCCCGTCACCGTCTTTGAGAATACCGAAGTACCTCTCGGGTGCCTGAGGTTACCCACTATATCTGCGGAGTGGCTAATGGAATGTCAAACCCGATTGAATCTTTAGGTTCTACTTAAATTTTCAGTAATCGTCTATGGTTCTGGAATCACTTTAAGTTCTACCATACTCCCACTACTGTTTTCTGAAAAAGTCCATTTTACTAAACTGTGGCGAGTCATGAACAATATCACCATTGATCTTCCAGATGGTAGAAAGTTAACCCTCATCATAGCCTGGGATAACCCACAAACTACCATTACAGAAATGTGCCTTGAGTTATCCAGAGTCTGGTTTTAAGCATAATCCAGACAACTCCATATGCCTTAACATTGTTAAGATATGAACCATTCTATATACAATATAGAAACAGATGCACTAATTTAATTGGAACTAGATTCAAATTAAGTTGCTGTCTCCAGTGCATGTCAACTAAATGGAGTAAGGCCGATCAGCATTACTCAACTTAGGAGTGCATCCAGATATGGGTAACCTGAAAGAGAAGCAAGTTCTCAAAACCATTACTATCAACTGAATACCAACCATAAGTATCTACATCTTCAATCACCTTGAAAAATACTGATAGTTGCAACACCCGGTTCTCTACTTTATTCTTGTACCTATAACTTTTCAAAACTTGGACCTAGTATTCTATGAAACACTTGTTTAAAACTAGAGAAGTCACAAGTAAACAGAATATAGTACGAGGTCCAACCCCTCTGTCCTAATGGACACTGGACAACATACAATACTTTATATAAGTCCCCTGAGTTGAATAACTCAAACCCTATGCGTCGTAGGTTGAAAACTGTACTATTGTAAAGAAGAATTAAACCACTGTTTAATGCTCCTTACCTAACCATCAACTGATATAGGTAAATGTCATGGACATAATTTCAAAAAGTTATATCTCACTTTATGAAATAAACGTACAAATATATCAGTTTGAAATTGGTGCATAACAACGGATATTCAAAACCAAATATTTGCCGTCCGGCAAAAACTTAGGCGATTTTCCTCAAATATCACCAATTACAATGATTCCCGATATAATGAGGATGATCACCTAATTCCAAATAATTTACTCCAACTCATCATCTGTAAACCTATATAGATGTGAGCATCAAACCTGGTAAATACATACACTGGAGAAAGGATCTAATTAGGAAATTAGTTTTAAATTAACAACGCATAGTGAAACTGAAACATGAAAATGTTTCGAAGGGGTAGCTGGGTATTCCTAGTAATGCCTCTTCCATTATCCAGATTCATGACTATAACCATATATTTCCTTACCATCTCTCCAAATCCCTTTATTTGTCTTTACTCATTACCTTCTATACACCACCCTTAGACTAAATGGGTTTCTTCTTTCCGTACCGTTCAGCACCAGCCTATGGTTTGGAAGAAGACTATCCAATATGTAAGGTTCCTAGGCACTCATATGGAGTCTCACAAGTGATCAAATATGCACAAATCAAATTTTACGGGTGCCTACAAACCCTAATACGGATCGTTTACTAGATATCTAGGCGAAGCATGCAAGTAAACGGAAATGTATCTAAAGGAAAGGGGCTACAACCTTTGTAGATCCGGTCCACCAATTCCTGAGCTCCACGATGATCTCCCTCCGCTGTCCAAATCGAACCCCGAACTCAAGTATCGGCTTCGTCGAAGAAATGGGCGGGCTTGATCGTCGGTTCGATGCCGAAGATGATCTACGTCGAGGCATCACAAGAACGAGCTCCGTCTTCGCCAAGTCAAGAAACTTGTGAAGACAACACACTCTAGTACATGGCAAGTAGTAGAGGATGAAGAAATAGGAAGTGGGTAGACTTTAGATTTGGATTTCTCACTTGATTTGGCTAGTTGTCATTGAAGGTGCAAGCTTTCTTCAACTTGAAGATGAAGAAGAAGATGATAAAGAATTATGATAAGATATATGAAAATAGAAAATAAATCATTCTTATCATAATGTCAACTATGGTTAGATGTAGAGAACAAACTAAGGTTAAAGTGAATGGTTAAGGTTAAGGAAACAAACAAAATAGTCAACCATTCAAAGCTTCATGAAGCTTCAAAGATTATCCAAACATAGCCACTATTTTATTTCTTTCAATAAAGAATAAATGAATAAATAAATAAGCAAATAAAATGAAACCTTAACCATTCATATAACCATGGTCAATTCTTTACACAAACCCTAGCTTGCATGTATCATCAAACATGATACAATCTTGTGCACAAAAGTATATCACATATACAACTTGTGCGTACCAAGTGAGAAAATCCATTTAAAGTGAACCAATACTAGTTAATGCAAAGTGATATATCAAATATAAAATTATACATTAAATCATTAAATCAACACTTGATTCAATGATCCGGTTATATCGCATATAACCGGCTAGTATCCAATGTATCGGCTTATCGAATCAATCCTTGATTCGATAACTAGGTTATATCGCATACAACCATTTGACACATTCATCGCGAGAATGAAATACGGTATCACATACACGCATTATTCTCGTTCCCGCACATATCTCATATGCACTCCTATTTCGTTTCGCTTGAGCCAGGAAACCCCTGTGTAGGACTCTAAAGACTCGTCAATACGCCGGCAGCAGATGATGATCATATCAAGCATCCACAAGCCGCAAGCGGTCTGCTAAACGTAACGGCCACCCGGGTATTCAGCGATCAGAAGATCGACGAGCAAGCCCGCTCACACTCCTGCGAATCCAACCAGTAACACTTACCGTACAGTCCGGTCTGTTCGTTTGATATGTCGCATATCTCGCCTAGGGGTGGTAAACGTCAGACCCCAATAGCTCGATAAGTCATGCCGACGTAGGGTCCATAACATTCGTTAAACTACTGATAACTGTTACCAGTATATCACTGCAACCCTGGCCAGGGATTTCCTGTTATGGCCAATCGAGCATAGCACAACATCAACCCCCAATACCGGGAGAGACGAAGCCCCTCCTATCGCTCATTGCCTCCATGTGAATCGGGACTGTACCCAAAAACCACTTGTTTGCACAACTCAGTAGAGCCGTGGTAGGGTGGAAATCAAAGCACAGTGGGAGACACACAAGACTCTATGACGATCTCGGGTCAACAGACAAAGCTGTACCAGTGTCACCAGAGAACTGCCATCTGACGTGAGGTATAATACCATCTGGGAGTTCTCGGCGAGTCCATTCAGTGTACCCAGTCTCCACTGAGCACCCGCATACCATCTCCGATGTCAAACACCAATGGATATAGGATCATCCATCGCCCATCGCATGGGTCGAGAAGATATACGCTAGTCTACTCTGGAATATCGATGCCCCGTCTCGATATTCCCTCGACTAGGAACATTTCAAGGATGTACTCATGGACTATCCAGGCCCCACTAGTATGATCTGCATCACAGTCCTGGAATTCGAGTACACATCCTAAGGGCTTTATCAACATGTAATCAGAGAGACAGAAAGTATACATGTTAAGATAAAGAGCAACCAGATAGCGTACTATCATGTCGAGCAAGAAAGTCCAACCTATATATGTCCCAGCATCCACTACAATATACATCCAATGTACAGTAATGGCCTCTAGGGCATACATATAACTAACAATCTCCCACTTGCACTAGGGCCATCTGTAGCAGTGGTTGCAGTATCTAATACTCAACCATCCCATATGAGTCTCTCTCTGGGAAAAGGCCTTCGTGAGTGGATCCGCCGTGTTGTCCTCTGAATCTACTCTCCTAACCTCGATCACCCCGGAGATCAACTATCTCCATGATCAGGTGCTGCTTCCTCAGAATATGTCTGGGTCACTGATGGGACCAGGGTTCCAGGGCCTAAGCCACACTTCCATTGTCATACAATGGCAGGAACGTAGTTCATCTTATGAACCAATATACACCCAAACTACCTCTTTGGTAGTATCTTTAATAGTAATGTTACCAGCCTTTATCGTCTAGTTTGCCACGGTATCGAGCTTGGAACTCTTCCAACATACCGTCCCTTTACTGAGGGTAAAGACAGTGCCTGTGACTGACATTCAGTCGTCTTTATCTCCCTGGAACTTTTCCAGTGATTCTCCCCAGGATCGATTGATTCCATCTCACTACATTTAGTGAGAATCCTAACATCCAATTACATCTCATAGATGAAAACTCAGGATTTAGGAGATATCACTTTGATCCTATTTAGGGAATCCTAGTGATAATAGGAGATTGACCGATCGTAGTATAGGAAACGCTTTTCCTATCAAGAGTATGTTGTCTACGTGCAATACGAAGATGACCACCTTACTTTCTACAACCCTTTTGTATATACAAGGTTCGTCTACCATTTTGATGAAGTCAAACACTTTGACTATCACATCAAAACAGACGTTCCAACTCCGCGATGCCTGCTTCATTATGTAAAGCAACTTGCACACGTTTCCGCTGCTCCCACTGTTTACGAAGACCTCTGGCTGTGTTCTTATAGACGTTCTCTTCTAAATCAGTATTTAGAAAAGCAGTCATGACACCCAACCACCAGATATCGTAGTCATGGTATGTAGCCGTGGTAAGTAGGATCTGGATAGACTTAAGCATAGCTACTGGAAAAAGGTTTCATCATTTTCCACGCCTGGTCGATGACGAAAACCTTTAACAAGTCTAGCTTTGAAAGTCTCAACTTTTCCATCTACACCAAGTAATCTTCTCAAGATATACTTTCTCCTGATGGGGATTTAACCCTTCAGATATAGCAGCTAAAGTCCATACTTTGCTGGTGTACATGGATTCCATCTCAGATTGCTAAGCATCCAGCCATTCTTACAGAGTCCCTACTCTCGATGGCCTGCTCGAAAATAGTTGGGTCATCATCTCATAATGCAATCCTTGCTCCCACTGTCATCGAGAGACCGAGGTATCTCTCAGGCGGATGAGAAACCCTACTAAATCGGCGGAGAGGCTGAGGTTCGTCGGGAACTATAGAATCTTATGGTTCTGTCAAATCATTAACTGCAGTTTTGTATAGCTGGAACCTTTCCAGTTCTACAGAACTGATCCTGCCTCGATCTTGTCCGGATTTTGCTTTAAACATAGGCCGGATAACCCCAAATCTTAACTCGCTTAAGAGATGGGTTCTTCCCATTCCATATCTTATATGGAGTGGTAGGCAGTGATTTGATTCAAACCTAATTCAATAGGTATGCAGCTTCTCAAGTGCATAACCCCAAAAGGAAATAGATAACTCAGTAATACTCATCATAGAGCACACCATATCTAATATTGTGCAATTGCTCCGCCCTGATACATCGTTGTGCTGTGGTGTATTCAGAGGAGTAACACTGAGAGAGAATCTCATTCTCCTTTAGACTAGTCCAGGAATTCTATGCACAAGTATTCTCCTCCCCGATCTTATCATAGGACATAATACTTATACCCGTATTTTGGTTCTCTACTTCTAACTTATATTATGTGAATATCTCAAATGGTTCGGACTTATGTTTCAACAGGAACATATGACTGAATCTTGAGTGATTATCAGAGAATATAATAAAGTATGAAGAACCAGTCCTGGCATGTGTAGACAGGAGACTTTACATACATCATCATGTATCAGTCCCAAGAGTTTACTAACTCTTTCTCTGTTTTCAATAAACAGAGCTATGGTCATATTATCTTTGTGACATGACTGGCAAGTTTCACAAGATGTAAATTCAAAATGATTTAAATATACATCTAAATGTAACTTCAGCCAATCGGGTCGCATTGATATGACCTAGTCTACAATGCCTCAAGAAGAATTCGTTCATTTCTGAACTCTTCTTCTTGTGTGTGTTCAGTATATTAGGAACTGTAGTTTGATTTAGAACGTTAATGTTTTTAGATAGCGTGCCTGAACCGATCAACTTTTGATATAGGAAGTGTTCAAAACATTATCCATCTATACAAAATTATATTATTTCTTTACTAATAAAGAGACTGATATGATTTTGTATATCAGGTTCGGTATCTAATAGCATTTGTTCAGAATCAATGTATTGGTAATACAGGGTGACAGTGACCAACAGACTTGGCTGCAACACTTGCCCTATTTTCTGCCTCATGAAACTTATCACCCGTTCTCAGTTTTTCTACCCTTTTGTAGCCCTATGTAACATATTACATATCTGGGATCCTGATCCGGTATCATATACCCAGGATGCAGAGGATACTGAGAAATAGTTCTTTGCAATGAACACACCCGAAGGAGATGCATCTCATGCACTTTCTTCGTTTGGGCGGCATGGGAATCCTGGCATTCCCCTATTTCCTGCTCTGTCTTATAACAATTATAAGTTGGAGCGGGACCAACGTTCCCCGGCTCAGTATAACAAGCGGGTTCGGTCAAAATTCCGTTTTATTATCTTGATTAAGGAGTGATATGGTCGCTACCAGGAGAGAGAGAGAAGAAAACACTCTTTGTGCGCTCTTGCAAGATCAGATTGGTTATATATTTTATCTAATCAGGATGGCTCCCACTGTTTTTATCAAATCTTCCTTCAAACCCTAAAAGGAAAGACTAGCCGGGATTAATTACACTCTACAAGTTCGCCAATCTTTCAGCCAGGCCAGTGTCGGTACTTTGAGGGAGGTTCCCCGTGCTTTCGCACGGACCTAATTACTGTAAACCTCGTTTTCCCAGAGGCGTAACCCCGTTGACACCTTTCTAGACACCTACTTGATCGGCTAATTGTAAAGTGCAAAACTCGTCCAGGAGTAACAATTACTCGCAGTGGGTATCGGGATCCAACTATCACATAGAAGGTATGCAATCTCATTGCAAGTTTCAGCACTTGAAACTCCCGATAAAGGTTTTTACCCCTAGCACCTATGACCTTAACTATGGTCAACAAATCATAAGTACTAGTCAAGTTCTACCCGTCATTTCGTGATTAATTAGACCCACCCACATGACCCTTAACTAAGGTCAACAAAGTCACACGACTGTTCTAACTAATCGCATCATATGCGGTGTAGGAAGACATCACTTAGCTACCGTACACTGTGCCTTGACTATGGTCAACAAACACAGCACGAATACTAAGTACTCTACTTCCTAAAATGACGGAGGGTTGCGACTGGTTTTTATGAAAACCTTTAACGCTTTGAACTTGATCTCGTGGCGGAATCAAATGGTTTTTAAATGGAATGTTTTCGAGGCTTTTCTAGTTTTGCTAAAGGGGTCACTCCCGGTGAAGGGATCGTCGGCCCTTTCCTCGTCGAATGAGGTGCGGGATATATCATATATATCACTGTGCAAAGCGGAAACTATAGAAGCGATCAAAGACAAACCGAGAGTTGTAGCATCTGCCAGTTATTGCTAAAGGAGTCACTCCCGGTGAAGGGATCTCGGTCCTTTCCTCATCGAATAAGGTGCAGGATGTTCTATAATGAACGCCGCGATTCAAAGCAAGAACTGTAGCTACATGTTTTTATTTTGAAATTCGATTCCACAACATCAATTAGGTTTATTTTCTTTCATTAATCTTATTAATGAATATCCCATCATTTATGTCCACCTAAACATCACAGATAAATATAACGTACGCTTATGCCATCCGCATTCGCCTCGATGTCCCGTCTGCACCATTAGGTTAGGTAACTAACGGCAGAGCGGGGCAAGGCTAGCGCGGGTGTAAAACATAAGCAACGTCTATATAATATATCATATATACTATATATAATATCTGTCACAGAACATCACATGATCTCAGATAAATCACAGTAGAAGAAACATATGAAATATTGGATATATTAGGACGTCCGTGTTTTCAATACGAGCCAGTATAAAACACGGATTCCACGGTCGTGATGAATACCCAAGCCCATACCCTTAGACCCCTACGAGAGCGACAAGCAACCCTACCAATTCTAAGGTTAGGAGACCCGGACTCGACTCCTCGAGATGGTCTCCCACTGGACCCCAGAACCCGGTTACTTGTGCTCCCCTCCTTGGGTCTATCCTAGTGCAGAAAAGTAAATAATATACAATGGGTGACGACTTCCGCAACCTGGAAGTGCCCTAATAAAAGAATATTACATACAAGTTTTTACATGAATGAAAATGAAAAACACTCATCTCACATAAAAACCCCCGGCTATTCAAACACGACGATCCAATATAACATATCCAGCAACACATAACATCACATGTCATCAACGTAAGTAAATATGCGCATCCCAATTGTCGTTAACATATAGCAACAAAACCGGCGACATCACATATTACACTTACGGTCACAGAAAAGAAAGTGTAAAACTACAACAGTTGAAATCCGCAACCACCTTAGACATCGCATGCCTGACCAAATGAATTCTTTAGACATCGCATGCCTAGCAATTATAAACCCCGCATTTTAGTCTCATTATCGAAAACTCTTTTCAATATCAAGTCGGGCAATTCAACAAGATTCCCGACATTCTGATCGAATGCTCATCGCAAACTTTAGTAGACGGCCGCACCCCCGACGCCGTCGACAAAGTGCATCAAGGCGGAACACCGCTACCGCGAGCACCCGAACGGATGCTTTCGGCGACGGGGTTCTCCTACAGTCACTTGGTCGGGGCTATGGAGTGAGGCTGTCTATCAAGTTTACCCGGCGAGTATCCGCGTACACTACGTGATTGCGACGGACTTTTGATCACATCAAAATTCCGTGGCAACCGATCATTTGAGACTAAAGTGCTATGTTTATAACATTCATTCAGTTATCTCATAACTATTTGTGAATTCCAATTATTGTATCACATTCCGGATAAATAGAAAATGTTAAACTTTCCGATCGAACAATCGAACACCCAAGTTTTCCCGATACAGCTCAACACATGAAATAAGTCTAACAGCATTCAGTTCGTGCCTCAGTAGCAACGGTCCAGCCGTAGAAGGGTCAAGCCAACGCCTCACATATGGCACGCCGTACTGCCCCAAACCCGAAGGTTCAAAGGGCAGTTCAAGACGGTCACATAATCGAGTTAAGGTTTGTTGTCTTCTAGAGGGTCCATCGCGTTACTTGCACTACTTAGAACGTAGTTAAACTACGGAAAAATTCAACAATTGGAAATTTCCCGTCAGGGGAAAAAGTGGGTATTTATATCCGGTCGAACCTTTTTAACATATTCTAAAAATACCCGGAAAAGCACACCGACAAAATTAGACAGTCCGAGTCCCCAATACAACTCTGGAATAAAATATTAAAAATCCCCAGGAAAACCAGTACAGAAAGCTAAGAACTACTGTGCAAAATTGGATGCACAAAGCGACAAAAGGGCCGCGGATCCGCCGCATTAGCCTCCTGTAGGGCCGCGGATCCGCGCCGCCTTTGTGGAATCAGGACCACGAATTTTACAGTATGTCTTAGATCTTCCTGCTGATTTTTCTGAATATTTTTAATCTCGAAAAAACCACATTTTACAGAAATGTCCAGAGTGCATTTTCAAAGTCGGGTTTTGGGTCGATCGGACTTCTGATTCCGTCGGGAATTCGCCTAAGGCTCTAGCTAGGCTCTGATACCACTGTAAGGTTCCTAGGCACTCATATGGAGTCTCACAAGTGATCAAACATGCACAAATCAAATTTTACGGGTGCCTACAAACCCTAATACGGATCGTTTACTAGATATCTAGGCGAAGCATGGAAGTAAACGGAAATGTATCTAAAGGAAAGGGGCTACAACCTTTGTAGATCCGGTCTACCAATTCCTGAGCTCCACGATGATCTCCCTCCGCTGTCCAAATCGAACCCCGAACTCAAGTATCGGCTTCGTCGAAGAAATGGGCGGGCTTGATCGTCGGTTCGATGCCGAAGATGATCTACGTCGAGGCATCACAAGAACGAGCTCCGCCTTCGCCAAGTCAAGAAACTTGTGAATACAACACACTCTAGTACATGGCAAGTAGTAGATGATGAAGAAATAGGAAGTGGGTAGACTTTAGATTTGGATTTCTCACTTGATTTGGCTAGTTGCCATTGAAGGTGCAAGCTTTCTTCAACTTGAAGATGAAGAAGAAGATGATAAAGAATTATGATAAGATATATGAAAATAGAAAATAAATCATTCTTATCATAATGTCAACTATGGTTAGATGTAGAGAACAAACTAAGGTTAAAGTGAATGGTTAAGGTTAAGGAAACAAACAAAATAGTCAACCATTCAAAGCTTCATGAAGCTTCAAAGATTATCCAAACTTAGCCACTATTTTATTTCTTTCAATAAAGAATAAATGAATAAATAAATAAGCAAATAAAATGAAACCCTAACCATTCATATAACCATGGTCAATTCTTTACACAAACCCTAGCTTGTATGTATCATCAAACATGATACAATCTTGTGCATAAAAGTATATCACATATACAACTTGTGCATACCAAGTGAGAAAATCCATTTAAAGTGAACCAATACTAGTTAATGCAAAGCGATATATCAAATATAAAATTATACATTAAATCATTAAATCAACACTTGATTCAATGATCCGGTTATATCGCATATAACCGGCTAGTATCCAATGTATCGGCTTATCGAATCAATCCTTGATTTGATAACTAGGTTATATCGCATACAACCATTTGACACATTCATCGTGAGAATGAAATACGGTATCACATACACGCATTATTCTCGGTCCCGCACATATCTCATATGCACTCCTATTTCGTTTCGCTTGAGCCAGGAAACCCCTGTGTAGGACTCTAAAGACTCGTCAATACGCCGGCAGCAGATGATGATCATATCAAGCATCCACAAGCCGCAAGCGGTCTGCTAAACGCAACGGCCACCCGGGTATTGAGCAATCAGAAGATCGACGAGCAAGCCCACTGACACTCCTGCGAATCCAACCAATAACACTTACCGTACAGTCCGGTCTGTTCGTCTGATATGTCGCATATCTCGCCTAGGGGTGGTAAACGTCAGACCCCAATAGCTCGATAAGTCATGCCGACGTAGGGTCCATAACATTCGTGAAACTACTGATAACTCTTACCAGTATATCACTGCAACCCTGGCCAGGGATTTCCTGTTATGGCCAGTCAAGCATAGCACAACATCAACCCCCAATACCGGGAGAGACGAATCCCCTCTTATCGCTCATTGCCTCCATGTGAATCGGGACTGTACCCAAAAACCACCTGTTTGCATAAGTCAGTAGAGCCGTGGTAGGGTGGAAATCAAAGCACAGTAGGAGACACACAAGACTCTATGACGATCTCGGGTCAACAGACTAAGCTGTACCAGTGTCACCAGAGAACTGCCATCTGACGTGAGGTATAATACCATCTGGGAGTTCTCGGCAAGTCCGTACAGTGTACCCAGTCTCCACTGAGCACCCGCATACCATCTCCGATGTCAAACACCAATGGATATGGGATCATCCATCGCCCATCGCATGGGTCGAGAAGATATACGCTAGTCTACTCTGGAATATCGATTCCCCGTCTCGATATTCCCTCGACTAGGAACATTTCAAGGATGTACTCATGGACTATCCAGGCCCCACTAGCATGATCTGCATCACAGTCCTGGAAGTCGAGTACACATCCTAAGGGCTTTATCAACATGTAATCAGAGAGACAGAAAGTATACATGTTAAGATAAAGAGCAACCAGATAGCGTACTATCATGTCGAGCAAGAAAGTCCTACCTATATATGTCCCAGCATCCACTACAATATACAACCAATGTACAGTAATGGCCTCTAGGGCATACATATAACTAACACAATAAGTGTAATAGGTGTACTCTCCTAATCTTAGGAGCACTCGCAACCAGAGAGAAGGTAAAGATTAAAAATAACTGAATAATCCTTATTCTATTTCTCCTGAGCCAGAATCCATCCTCGAACTGGAATAAGTTCCTTCGAGTTCGTATGTAACTATATGACGGATTATCCAATAACTGTGGATCTTTGTAGTGATACGGGGTGTTCTAGAGAAATACAAAGGTGAAGTAGGAGTGGCGATGAAACATGTGGTTTGGTCGTAAATGATAGCAGTCGCAATTTACTTTTCCCTCTTTCTAATCCCTTTATTTTGTCTTTACTTATTACCTCCTGTACACCACACTTAGGCTAATTGGTTTTTCCTCTTTCCCTACCTATCGGCACATGCCTATGGTTCGGAAAAAGAGATTCCAATAAACGCAATAGGTGTACCGTATCTTAATCCTAGGAGCCCCCACAACCTGAGAGAAGGTAAAAGAAAAAGACAACTGAATAGTCCTATTCAATTTCTCCAGAACCGAAAACCATCCTCAAATCTGAAACAAGTTTCTTCGAGTTCGTATATAACTATACGATGGTCATATCCAATAACTTTGGATCTTCGTAGTGATATAGAATGTTTCGAAGAAAAGCAAAGGGTAAAAGTAGGGGTGGCAATGAAGTATGCAACTCTGACAATCCAAAAGCCAGTGTTTTAAGAAAGTTCGGTTAACTTGATTACTGAATTATAGTCTTGGATCCGGCCATGGTTGCTGCCAAAGAGAGAGAGAAAAGAAACACTCTGTGTGCACCCTAACCTAAATCAAAATGGTTAATCACTTTATCTAACCAGGATGCCTCCCACTGTATCCTCAAATTCTCCTCCAAACCTGAAAGAAGAATTAGTCGGGATCATCTAAAATCACCCGAGGAGTAAACCAACTCATCAGTGGGTATCGGGATCGAACTATCATCGAATGATAACCTGATGGAATCCACTCACGTTATCAAACTCCAGAAGGTATGCGCATGCCTGGCAAGTTTCCTGTATGTTAGAAACTCCCGATGTGATTTTTACCCCATGCTCTTATGACCTTGACGAAGGCCAACATATCATAAGTCACATGTCAAGTTCTACACTTCATTTTTCAGGTTAATTTGAACCCACCCGTACATACCCTTGACGAAGGCCAACAAAGTAGTACGACTGTCCCAAACCAACGCATCTATCTATGCAATAGAAAGGTAACAAACAGCTACCATACACTATGCCTTAACGAAGGCCAACAAACATAGCTTGAATACTAAGTGCTACCCGTCTGAAATGATGGAGGGCTACGAATGTTTTTTGGCGAAAAAACTTTTAACATAATGAACTTGATATCGTTGAAGGAACCGGATATGTAGCGAAAACCATTGCTAAAGAGGTCACTCCCGGTGAATAGATCTCGGCTCTTTCCTCGTAGAATGAGGTACAGGATATTCCAACTGAATACCGCGATGCAAAGCAAAAAGTTATCGACTAAAGTGAAGTTATTATCCTGACACAAACTTCTGCCCAAGGGGTCACTCCCTATGAAGGGATCTCGGCCCTTTCCTCGTCAAATGAGGTGCTGGATATTCATAACCAAATACCGCTGTGCAAAACAAAAGAAAACATACTTGTAATAACAGCTTTTTAAAATTGTTCCAACAACATCGAATAGGTCTGTTTTCCTTGCATTGATCTGAATCAATGCAGTCCCATCAATTAATCACACCACAAAAGAACGAAAATATGATGTACATATATGCCATCCGCATTCGCCACTGGGTCCCGTCATCACCCGTTAGGTTACTTAACTAATGACAGAGCGGGTACTGGACTAGCGCGGGTGTAAAACATATACAACATCTACTAGTATATATATAACAATATATAATAATTGCTCCATGCGTGATAAATGCAATATCACAGATAAGCAATAAGCATCACAGAACAATACAGATAATCTGGGAGCTCCGGGTTTCCATTGAGCTGCAACTGAAACCCGACGTTCCCCGGGTCGTGTGGATAGCCTATGTAATGAAAACCTAGACCCCTACGAGTGCAGCAACTTACCCTTCGAAACCAGAAGCGAGGCATCCCCCTTCATCAAAGTGAATGGGCCACTCGTCACTTCACGAAATCCGGTAACATGAGCACTCTTCCTTAGGTCAACATGTACTCCCTCCGAGTGCGGCAAATAGCCCGCCAATTCTAGAGTGAGGCCTCCCTCCGTCTCAACGCCATGCGATGCAGGCCCGTTGCCCTCTAGAACTTGACTATCCGTGCACTCCACCATGGGGTAATCCTAGTACAGAAAAGAAAATATGTACAACGTTATATCGACCTCAACCGGGTCGTGCCCTAAATAAATAATATACAAACAGACAGTGACGACAGTCCATGTGTCGGACGCTCGCCCCACAATATCAAATGTACAAATGAAGCTAAACTGTATTACCATTGCACCCAAGCTATCCACCACGACGAATAGCAATAAACCATAACCAGATTTATCCAAAGAAACAAGTAACCGAATTAAGTGTATAACCCCGTCTAATTGAGCATATAGCAATTAGACAACGTAACCAACACATCTACGCATGCAAACGAAGTCACGACATTAGAATTCCAAAATACAATTAGTGCACATCCCAAATATACTAAGGATCAAAAACCAAGTGCACTAAACATCTAAAAAAGTCGAGTTTTGAGACTATTCGGAGGTCCGAATCAAAATGAAGCTCGTCCAAACCTTTGCGGGGAGTTAGATCATGAAATTAACTTCGAGTTGGGGGCCTAGAGGGTGTACCCCACCACCGAGGCCCCACAAGACGGCCATCGGGGGAGGCAGACCCGAAACTGCCCATGAAGGGGCAGTTTCGGGTCCCCACACCCAAGACCACCTTGTGGTGGTCTTGGGGAGTGGGCACTACCATTCAGTCCCCTCCGGGGTCTGTCCGGAGTGCCCACGCAGTACCCCGTGGCTTCTCGGTTCAAACAGAGAGCCCGCGAGGTGTGCAAACATCTCAAAACTGAAAATTCGGGACGGTTTTTTCGACAGTTTTCGATGCCCGAAAAAATGCGAATTCTAATGTCGCAACTAGCTAGTTTAAGGTGTTTGGGTGGCTCTGATGCCATGTTGGGTTTTTTTAGAGCCCCAACCATCAAACCGTGGCCAAATGAGGAACAAAAACTTTTAAAACTTTGGCGCAAACAAAACCCGCACAAGATCGAACCAAAAATCCTATACTAGCAAACATGCAAAGAGGAGTTAGAGAGGTTATACCAATCGATCCATGTCCTTCGGCCTTCAACCTCTGCCCAAGCTCCTCGCGGCTGCCCCGATGAATTCCGCTCTCCTGCCGCCCTCATCGAAGAGGATCCATGTCTAGAATTCTTTGTACGGGCTCCCACTTCTAAACCGAAGCAACTCGGACATCAAGTTTGCTAGCCGAGATGTCCAAGGTGAAGTAGAGATAGTGTTTGATCATTTTGTCTCAAGAAATCCATGGATTCTCAAAACATAAGAGGGTATAGATGGAGGTTGAAGAGGATTCTCATTGGTGTATGATGTGTGAGCTCAAGACTTAGAAACAAAAGAAAAAGGAAACCCTTGAAAAAGAAGTGGTGGCTGCCCTCTTTTTGTTGTGAGGTACTTTTTGAGTTCTTGCAACAAAAGAAAAATCCTCACTCACAAAATTATCTCACCAACAAAAACTAATAAACAATAAAGCATGGCACAAGTAAACACACCATGAGTCACCATGCCACAACTAATGCCACAAGCCAAAACTTAAGCTCACACTTTACACCTCATTAATATTTAACATTTACAAAAACCCTAAATGTTTAATACATTAAAAAAGAAATGGCATCTTCAAAAGTAATATTGTAACGGATTACAAGAATATCCCTCATATGTATATACATACGTGCATCCGTATTCCCACAGAATACAAATACAACGAGACGAAAATAATCCAACAATCTAATACTAGGATCTGGCTTAAACCAAAGCGCACTAGTATGATCCGTCCGATCATGATCCATGCATGAGTGCACGTATATGATCGAACCCTGCCATAAAACAATACGGCCTCTACAACGTTTTGCCTGAACTTTGGAAACTCTTTGACTCTAAAGACTCGTCGATACGCTGGCAGTGGGTTTAACAGCAAGCACGTTAGTGGCACTAGCTGTACGTAACGGCTGCCCAAGTATTGAGTGAAAGTGAGGCCGACGAGCGAACTCATCCTGAAACCCTACTGAGCCTGATAGTGACAATATCCGTACAGTCCGGTCCGTTCAGCTATGAGTATCGCATATCGGATCTTGGGGGTGGATAAAGTCGGACTCCTAATAACGCGATATTTAGTGTCGGTATGAAGCCTATCACCACCTGAGAAACTACCGATCCTAGATCGGTAACTCTCGACTACCTTGGGCATGGATTTCTGGTGATGGCCACCCGTGCACACCGCAACCTCTACCCTTAATATCGGGAGAGACGAATCCCTTGACGATCCGCTCACTGCCTCTATGTGGCTCGTGACTGTACATAACTAAAACCTGTTTGCACGACTCCTTTGAGCCGTTGTAGGGTAGTAATGAAAGCACAGTGGGAACTCACACGAGAAAAATGACGATCTTAGGTCGATAGACTAACCTGTATAATGTCACCAGGGAACTGCCATCTGACAACAGGTATAATACCAACTAGCATGTTCCCGGCATGTCCGTCCGGTGTACTCATAACCCAATGAGCACCTGTATAATATCTTAGGTGAACAACTTGACACCAATGGCTTATGAGACCGGCCATCGCCCCTTGTCGGGGTCTCGATCCGTATACACTGGTCTACTCTCGGAGTATCGATGCCTAGTCTCCAAACTCCTACGACTAGAGACACTTTAAGGATGTGCTTATAGACTACCCAACTCTCACGTATATGATCGCCATCATACTGCTGGTAGTCAAGCAAGAATCCTATGGGCTCTATCAACATATAATAGTGATCTGTAATGTAACCAGAAGCATGTACACGATGATAAAGTCAAACCGGATAGCATACAACCATCTCGAGTAAGACTGTCCTACCGGTACAGGTCCTCCCACAATTATTGCAATCGCATGCCTGCGATCCAATAATTGACTTGAGGGCACTATAGCCAACATGAGCGGACAATACTAATGGGCCTTGGTTTAAGCCGGATCTTACTATTTGATTGTTGGATTACTTTCCTCTCATTGTATTCGTGTCTCTCGAAACATGGATGCGGGTATGTATATACGGATGAGAAGGGTATAGAAGGAGACACCTCATTAGGGTTTTGACCATTGACTTGATTAAAACAATTATGAGGTGGAGAATAGTTTTTGTTATTTCTGCAAATGATAATTGTGGTATGGCTACTTGGTTTTGAGTACTTGACTTGGTTTGACCACTTGACTTGGGTTGACCACTTGACTTGGTTTTACTATTTAACTTTAGATATTTTTGTGAGATATTTTGTGGCACTAGATATTTTGGATGAGATATTTTTCATGCCATGCCATTGGTCATGTCAAGTTAGCCATCTCATTTTCAGTTTTTTGGGTTACCTACAACGGCACCAAGGTTTCGGGAGGCATCATCCAAACCAAGTTTAAATTTTTTCCATTCTAGATAACCCTAACCCTAGATCTTTATCTAGAGAATTAAACAAAACTATATGTTAACAACTCAACATCTTAGAATTTGGGATTACAACCATTGTAGTCCGTTCCTTCTCTTCATAAGCTCCGAGTTGAAGTCCGCTGCGATCATCATGCTCCCGGATTCTATAGAGGCTCCATGAGGTGAATGAAACATGCTATCTTGAAGTCTTCACTAATCCAAAATGATCTACCTTGAGGAATCTCAAACCCAAGTTTTCACTTCACTAATGAGGTATTAGTGAAGGTCACACACTAATCTATAGGGCTAGTATAGAAGAGGATGATGAAGTAGGAATTTTGCTCTCTTTAGAATTTCATTTCTTACAATATATCATCACTTGATCAATGGGTAGTGAGCTCCACTCATGAGCAAGAAGAAGATGAAGAAAATAATGATTAAGTGATGAAAATATCTCTTCTCATTTAAATATATATGCAATCATGGGAGGGGTGGGAATATCATAAATCCTAACTCATGTAGAGAGTTAACCATGGTCAAGGGTTAATGGTTATGTCACAAAATATATTAAGTAGAAACAAAAGAGTGGACTAAGTCAAAGCTTATCTAAAAGCTTCTCCAAGCTTCTAGCTTCAATTAAGTCGAATAATTTGTGATTACTTAATGATAAATGAAACCCTAACATAAACCCTAATATGGTATGAGTCTCATACATACTTGTTGCATGTTGCATGTGTAACCAAATATGTCACAATAATATATATCACATATATAATATATTTATGTAACAATAGAAAACAATACAATAAACATATATCACATATATGTTAAATGTATCATGAGTTAGAATAATAAGTACATAAGTGAGCATATAATATATATATCATTCTATCGAATCAACACTTGATCCGATAAGCCGGCTATATCACATGTAACCGGCCGATATCACATATCGTGAGAATAGAATACGATATCACATACGTGCATCAATCGCGATCCCGCACATATCACATATGTTCTCCTACTCCGTTTTTCCTGAGCCAGGAAACCTCTATGTAGGACTCTAAAGACTCGCCAATACGCCGACAATAGGTGATGATCATATAAAACACCCACAAGCTGCAAGCGGTCAGCTAAACGTAACAGCCACCTAGGAATTGAGCGAGTAGAAGATCAATAAGCAAGCCTATACACACTCCAGTGAATCCAATCAGTAACACTCCTGTACAGTCCGGTCTCTTCGTCTGATATGTCACATATCCAATCTAGGGGTGGTATATGTCAGACCCTAATAACCAATAAGTCGTGCCGATATGAGGTCCATAACGGTTCGAGAAACTACTGATAACACTTACCAGTAAATCTCAGCAACCCTGGCCAGGGATTTCCAGCTATGGCCAATCGAGCACAGCGCAACATCTACTCCCAATACCGGGAGAGAAGAAACCCCTCCTATCGCTCATTGCCTCCATGTGATTCGGGACTGTACCCAAAAGCCACCGTTTTACACGTTCTCTTAAACGTGGTATGGTGGAATTCAAAGCACGGCGGGAATCACACAAGACTCTATGACGACCTCGGGTCTAAAGACTAACCTGTACCAGTGTTACCAGAGAACTGCTATCTAACGATAACTACTATACCATCTAGGAGTTCTCGGCGAGTCTGTATAGTATACCCAGTCTCCACTGAGCACCTGTATACTTTCTCTGATGTCAAACACCAATGGATATGGGATCATCTATCGCCCATCTACATGGGTCAAGAAGCTATACGCTAGTCTACACTGGTATATCGATACCCTGTCTCGATACTCCTACGACTAGGAACATTTGAAGGATGTACTTAGCGACTATTCTGTCCTCACTAATATGATTTGCATCATTGTCCTGGTAGTCAAGTACTCATCCTAATGGCTTCATCAACATGTAACATAGAGACAATCAGAGTACATGTAAAGATAAAGTGCAACCAGATAGCATACTATCATGTCGAGGAAGAAAGTCCTCCCTATATATGTCCAAGCATCCATTACAATATACATTGTATGTACAGTAATGGCCTCTAGGGCATACATATAAGTAACAATCTCCCACTTGCACTAGGGACATCTGTTGTAGCATCTCATACCCAACAATCAGCAGTGGTTGAAGTATCTCATACTCAACCATCCCATAAAAGTCTCTCCTAGGAATAGGCCTTTGTGAGTGGATCCATGCTGTTGTCCTCTGTATCTACTATCCTGACCTCGATCTCCCTGGAGATCATCCATCTCCATGATCAGGTGATACTGTTTAAGATTATGTCTGGATCACAGATAGGACGGGGGTTCCTAGGCCTAAGCCACAACTCCATTGTCACACAATGGTAGGAACGAAGTTCATCTCATGAACTAATATATATCCAGACGGCCTTTTTGGTAACATCCTTGGTAACGATGTATCTTGCCTTTAATTGTCTAGTTTACCACGATATCTAGCTTGGAACTCTTCCAACATACTGTCCTTCCACTGAGGCTAAAGACAATGCCTGTGACTGACATTCAGTTGACCTTACCACCCTGGAAGCTATCCAGTGATTCTCCCCAAGATCGATTGATACCATCTCACTACACCTAATGAGAATCCTAACATCCAGTTAGATCTATCTCATAGATCCAAAACCTAGGATTTAGGAGGTATCACCTTGATCCTATATGGAGAATCCTTATGATTAGAGGAGATTGACCGAGCGTAGCATAGGAAACTCCTTCCCTATCAAGAGTATGTCATCCACGTACAATACGAGGATCACCACCATACTCTTTACTACCTTTTTGTATATACAAGGTTCATCTACCATTTTGATGAAGTCAAACTCTTTGACTTCCATATCAAAACAGATGTTCCAACTCCGCGATGCTTGCTTTAACTCATAAAGCAACTTGCACATGTTTCCGCTGCTCCCACTGTCTACGAAGCCCTCTGGCTGTGTACTAAGTTCGTAGTCATGTTATGTAGCAATGCCAAGTAGGATCTGGATGGACATAAGCTTAGGCACTAGAAAAAGTTTCATCATTATCCACACCTGGTCGATGACGAGAACCTTTTGCAACTAGTCTTAGATTTAAAAGTCTAAACCTTTCCATGTATACCAAGTAATCTTCTCAAGGTATACTTGCTCCTGATGGTGATTTAACCCTTCAGATATAGCAATCAAAGTCCATACTTTGTTAGTGTATATGGATTCCATCTCAGATCGCATAGCATCCAGCCATTCTCACAAAGTCCCCACTCTCGATGGCCTGCTCGAAACTAGTTGGGTCATCATCTCTTGATGCTATCCTCTCTCCCACTATTATAGAGAAACCGAAGTATCTCTCAAGTGGATGAGGAACCCTACCAGATCGGCGGAGAGGCTGATGTTCGTCGGGAGCTATTGAATTCTCCGGTTCTACCAAATCATCAGCTGCAGTTTGTATAGTAGGAACTCCTTCCAGTTCTACCTTATGACCACTAATTTCTTCATAAGAAATTCCCTTTCCAAAAGGCGGCAAGCTGAGAAAACAAAACACCTTTTGCTCCCAAGTGTGGTAGAAGATATTCCCTTGAAAGTGCTTGGGATATCCAACAAACTTCCACAGAACGGAACTTGCCTCGAGCTTGTCCGGATTTTACTTCTAAACATAGGCCGGACAACCCCAAATCTTAACATCCTTAAGAGATGGGCTCTTACCATACCATATCACATATGGAATGGTAGGCACCTGATTTGATTGGAACCCTATTCAATAGGTATGTAGCTTAACAAGTGCATAACCTCAATAAGGAAATAAGTAACTCAGTAGTACTCATCAAAGACCACACCATATCATATAGGGTGCGATTGCTCCGCCCCGATATACCAACGTGCTGTGGTGTATTCGGAAGAGTAATGCTGAGAGAGAATCTCATTCTCCTTTAGAATAGTCCAGGATCTCCGTGCTCAAGTATTCTCCTCCCTGATCTTATCATAGGACATAACACTTATACCTGTTTTCGTTCTCTACTTCAAACTTATATTCATTGAATTTCTCAAAAGGTTGAGACTTGTGTTTCAAAAGGAACATATGCCCGAATCTTGAGAGATAATCAGTGAATGTAATGAAGTATAAAGAACCGGTCCTGACATGTGTAGACAGGGGACCTTACATACATCATCATGTATCAATCCCAAGAGTTTTACTAACTCTTTCTCTGTTTCCAATAAACGGAGATATGGTCATCTTATCTTTGTGACATGACTGGCAAATTTCACAAGATGTAAATTTCAAACAGATTTAAATATGCATCTAGATATAACTTCGCTAGTCGGGTCGCATTGATATGACCAAGTCTACAATGCCTCAAAAAAGATTCGTTCATTTCTGAACTCTTCCTCTTATGTGTGTTCTATACGTTTAAGAACTGTAGTTTGATTTAGAACGTATATGTTTTTAGATAACGATCCTGATCCGATCAACTCTTGATATCGGAAATGTTCAAAACATTATCAAACAATACAAAATTATATCCTTCTTTATTAAATAAAGAGACTGATATGATGTTGTATATCAGGTTCGGTATCTAATAACATTCGTTCAGAATCAATATATTTGGTAATAAAGGGTAATAACTGCCAACAAATTTGGCTGCAACATTTGCACCATTTCTAACTCTTAAAACTTTATCATCCGTTCTCAGTTCTCTACCTATCTGTATGTAACATTTCAGAAAGTATAAAATATTATTTTTGGAATTTAATATTAAAATGATATATTTCCCAAAAACTGTCCGATTTGCGAAATTGGGGTGTTCGAAAAAGGGTATAAATATATACCAATAATAGTTAAATAATTGGAAATTAAAATGATTTATTCATTTAAAAATCTATTTAAAGGATTTGGCATTTTTAAAATTTATTATATGCAGTTTCGATAAAAACCCGCTTAGTGCACTGCTAATCGCGATTAGGCCAAATCCGTGTTTCTACAGTTTTCATGGCCAGTGCACCATACCATGTCACATTTGGTTACATGTTGTTGCATTTGTGTTGTTTTATGGGTATTATGTGATTTGGTTTTGAAATTGGAAAAAGAAAAGAAAAAGAAATGAAAAAGGGTTAAAAAGGTGAATGATTGGAGAGAGACAGAGTGTGTGTGAGAATAAGTGAGAGAAAGGGGGGCTACTGCCATGTTTATTCCCCCATCATTTTCTCCTCCTTCTTCAACTTCCTCCAACCTCACTTCCCTCCACTTCAAACCCTAAATCCATCTCCAAATAATCCCCTAACCATACACCCCTTCACAAAAATTAATCCCCATTTCTTCTTCTACACATTGAACCAAGCAAAGTGGAATTTTGATGACATTGGGGAGCTAGGGCTGTCTAGAGTAAGTTGAATGAGGTATAGCTTCTTCCATTTAGCTAGCATTAAGCATCTTTCTATTCTAGTTTAGTTTAGAGATTGTGTGGTGGTGATTTATGGAAATTGGAAAATCCTAGTGAGGGTTTGAGTCAAGTTGTGGATTGGTGATGTTTGAGTGGCTGTTGAGGGGCTGTTTATGATCCGAGAATGAGTATGGGAATCCAAAATACGGATTTGGGATTTGAGTTCATGTCGGTTTTGTGGGGATAAAGGGTGTGCAGGGAAATCTGGAGCAACCCGGGGGATTTTTGAGAGTAGCAAACAACACCAGGGACCCATTTAGAGTACTACGAGACCACCCCGACCATACGAACCCCAACAGAGGCACCATGGCCAAAGTGGCCAGATTTTATAGTGTTTTAGCCGGCCACTTGGTGGTATTTGGTGTCGGGGTTGATCCAGTATGTCTTATACATCATATACAGCACCCTAGACTTGTTTGTGCAACTCCATTTGGCCTGAGTCAAAATCTGGGAACATGTTTGTGTGAGTTTTGGATATGTTTTCCGTATTTTGAATGATGAGTTTTTATATTTGGATTTGTTTTTGGTTGTTGAATGTTTGTACATCAACGACTAGGGGTAATTTGTTGGTTTGCATATGTGAGCTATAGGTTCTAACCTATAGGCGATCCGTGTGCCGTTTTGGTTTCCGGACTCGATGTTAATAGCGATTGTGATTGTTTATTATTGTAGAAACCCTCGCGTGGATTCTGAGGCGACAGAGCAAGGCGTCATCGACTTCGACAAGAAAGGACCAAGGTGAGTGGATCTATATCCACGGGGGATGTCGAGTAGATGGCGTATAGCACCCCCGCATACTTTGATGGAAACCGATTGTTTTATAGAATATGGTTAAGGGAACCTTATATAGAAAACTATAAATAGAGTTAAAAGAAAGTTAGTGAAACCATATTATAAACTAAGGATAGTTAGAATTGATTTGATACGACTAGTATATGATGACGGAACTTGAGGATTAGATTGACGATATTGCTGTTTATGGTACTATAGGACTAGATAGCCGACGTAGATGTGTCATCCGAACCATACCTATTTCCAAATTAAAGAATCATATGCATCATTTAAACATATACCTTGAGGGAAGTTACTGATTTTCAAATGGTATCTTTTCCTTAAAAACACCGTAACCCCTACTTTCAAAACTACGATTCGCTTCTTTTAAAAACTGATTGTATGTTTCGAGTGTGTATGTTAGATTGGATACTTATGCTTACAGTAAAAGTAGAATGTATTGTAAAATTAAGCTTTGTGAGATATAAATGCGAAGAAAAGAGAATACGATTTGACATGTGATATGATGATATGATGGTATACGGATGCTAGTCGATTGAGATGAATTATACCCTGCCGGTCCCCTGATATGAGATTATTGCAGATGTGACCTAGGACATAGGTATATAGAGATATTTATATATGTTGTGAATTGTGAATGATAGCCGTACGAGATGTTAGGTACGTACCCACCTCGTCATATAGGATGATAGGATCCCTGATAGCTTAATGCCGCCGTACGATGATTTTCCGTACGTGATGAGTTGACTTGAGGTTTGATCCATACCCTTGACTAGAGCATGCCGTACGATGGAGTATACCGTACGGGATGTTATATGGCTAGATGCCGATGGATTGATTCACCGACCCGGTCATGTTAGATACGTATACCCGTCAGCATTTGCATATGATTTACCTTATGCTGCATTCATGTTATTCGCATTGCATTACTTATACCTGTGCAAGTACACTTTCACCATTATCGATGATGTGTATGTTACACGCACACAGATTGCCGGCTCACACACTTCATCATCGATAATTGCTATGTCACTACTTAGTAGGATTGCCGCGTCATGATATGATTCCTTGCATGCTATATTTGCACACATACATATTGTCCACTCATACTTGCGCATATACACATTGCATACCCATATTGGCGCATATACACATCGGAACCTCTATACTTGCGCATATACATATTGTACCTACATAGATAACTGGTTTTATTGGGAAATTGGGAATCGCAAGTTATATTTTAAAAACTGGAATCGTCTAAAAGAGCTGTTTTCCCTTAATATGTCATATCACTGTTCCATGTTGCATGATATATGGATATGCTTACATTTCTATTATATGTCGTAAACATCATGCTTTACGATTATACACATTGAGATATGCTATTTTCATGAGATTTCTGGATTTGAGAACCGTTGTATTATTTCAAGAAAGTATGCATTGTTTTGAAAACCCGATTTCTCTTGATATGATATTTCAGTGCGTCCACCATGTGTTTTCTCGGTTCTGAGAGTGGCATGTGAAACCCGATTCGAGGAGCGGTAGGAACTGTCTGCGGGTACATGGTGGACCCGGTGAGGTACCCTAGAGTAAGAAGATTCGTATATGTTAGACGGTGAGCCTGGCAGGGGAGCACTACCTACCGGTGATTGTATTTGAACTCGACGGTTATATGGAGGATATCGACTGGAGTAGAGATATGGATATGAAGGCCGACCAGGGTGTGCGGCGCCTGAGACATATGAGGATTTACGTGTCGATGCTGGACACGGGTTTCATGATGTTTTCGAGTGTCGAGGTTGGACAGTCCAGTTCCATGATTTTGATGTGTCGCGAGAGACACACGTTGATTTATATCCTCATATTTTCATGCATATGTTTTTATGATATTTACATGCATGATATTGTTGTGTCATTGGTTGACACATGGACGGGATCTACATACATACATACATTGATCATATGGTTGGATGAGATCCACATGCATACATACATTAATCATATGGTTGGACGATATCCACATAGATATAGACATTGATTATATGATTGGATGATATTAGCATACTTATAGACTTGAGTTATTGTTGGCACATATACGACCCGGTCACCCTAGATATCATAGTATTACCTTCATGATACAGTTGACCTAGGAGTTGTTGTTTATTCGATTTCTACTTGTTGATATATTTCTATTCACGAGTTAGCAACTCACCCCCGTTGTGCAACAGTTCTTGCAAGTAGACCGCATGGTTCAGTAGCGGCTTTGCTGGCACACAGTTGCATTAGGGTGTTTTGCATTGGTAGGTGGGATATTTGTATCGTACCCACTCTTGTTCTCTGTAGTGAACATACCCGAAGAAAATGCATCAACATACACATTCTTCGTTTGGGCGGCACGGGAATTCTGGTAATCCCCTATTTCTTGCTCGGTCTTATAACAATCATAAGTTGGAGCTGGACCAACGTTCCCCAGCTCAGTATAACAAGCGGGTTCGGTCAATACATCCGTATTATTATCTTGATTAAGGCATGACATGGTCGCTACCTGGAGAGAGAGAAGAAAACACTCAGTGTATGCTCTTGTAAGATTAGATTGGTTATTATTTTATCTAATCAGGATATCTCCCACTGTTTTAGTCAAATCTTCTTTCAAACCCTAAAAGGAAATATTAGCCGGGATTAATTATACCTTACAAGTTCGCCAATCTTTCAGCCAAACCAGTGTTGGTACTTTGAGGGAGGTTCCCCGTGCTTTCGCACGGATCTAATTAAAATAAACCTCATTTTTCCAGGGGCGTAACCCCGTTGACACCTTTCTAGACACCTACTTGATCGGCTATTTGTAATGTGTAAAATTCTCACAGGAGTAACTCTTACTCGCAGTGGTTATCGGGATCCAACTATCTCATAGGAGGTATGCAATCTCATTGCAAATTTCAACACTTGAAATTCCCGATACTTGTTTTTACCCCAAGTACTTATGACCTTAACTATGTTCAACATATCATAAGCACTACTCAAGTCCTACTCGTCATTTCATGATTAATTAGACCCACTCACATGACCCTCAACTATGGTCGACATAATCACATGATTGTCCTAATTAATCGCATCATATGCTGTGTAGGAAGACATCACATAGCTACCGTACAGTACGCCTCAACTATGGTCGACATACGAAGCACGAATACTAAGTACTCTACTTCCTAAAATGACAGAGGGCTACGACAGGTCTTTAAGAAAACCTTTTGCGTAATTAACTTGATATCGTTATAGAATCAGATCATTTAAATGGAGTGTTTTTTAGGCTTTTTGCTAGTTTCGCTAAAGAGCTTACTTCTGGTGAAGGGATCTCGGCTCTTTCCTCGTCAAATAACGTGCAGGATATTCATAATACCACTATGCAAAGCAAGGAATAGAAAAGTAATCAAAAGACGAAATCGATGGTTGTAGCATATGACAGTTATTGCTAAAGAGGTCACTCCCGGTGAAGGGATCTCGGCTCTTTCCTTATCGAATAAGGTGCTGGATATTCTATAAGGAATACCGCTATGCAAAGCAAGAATTAAAGCTACCTGTTTTTGAAAATTCGATTCCACAAGGTTTGTTTTCTTTCATTAATCTCATTAATGAAGTCCCATTTATTATGCTTCACAAGTATCACATTTGAAACGAAAGCAATAATATATAATTATATCTCATATATATAATATATAGGCATTCGTCTGAACATATCACAGTGATCACATTACAGAGCAGTAGAAGATAACATATGAAATATTAGATATATTAGGATTTTCGGGTTTTAAATTAAGCATGTATAAAACACGGATTCCACGGTCGTAGTGAATAGCCAATCCCACACTCCTAGCCCCCTACGAGAGGGCAAGCAACCCTACCAATTCTAGAGTTAGGAGACCCGGTCTCGACTCCTCGAGATGGTCTCCCATTGGACCCTAAAACCCGGTTACTTGTGCTCCCCGCCTTGGGTCTATCCTAATGCGGAAAAGTAAATAATATACAATGGTGACATCATCCTCAACCCGGAAGTGCCTCAATAAAAGAATATTACTTACAATGAATTTTACATGAATGAAAATGAAAAACTCGCATCTCACATAAAACCCTGGCTATTCAAACACGACGATCCAATATAACATATCACAACAACACATAACATCACATGTCATTAACGTAAGTAAATATACGTATCCCAATTGTCATTGATGTATAGCTACGAAACCGGCGATACACCACATATTATATATAGGGTCATAGAAAAGAAAATGTAAAACTACAACATTTGGAATCCACAATCTCCTTAGACATCATAAATCCGAAATATCACATACTTCGCATTTCATGCCTAACTGTATGAATTCCACATATTATATCACAATACAGAAAAAGTTAGACGTTGTTAAACATTCCGATCGAATCAAAAACACTCAAAATTTCCCAAAATGCTCAACACTTGAGCGTAATTTAGAAGTATCTATCACATGCCACAGTAGTAGTGAGCCAGCCGTAGAAGGGTCAACCAATGCCTCACTTGTGGAACCGCTAAACTACCACAAATTCTAGGGTTTAGTGGCGGTTTTGACGGTCACAAAATCGAGTTAAGGTTTTGTCCTTCTAGAGGGTTCACCGAATCACTTGCACGCTATTTTAATGTTCTTTAAGTAAGGAAAAATCCAACACTTGGAAATTTTCCGGCAGTGGAAAAAGTGAGTTATTGATATCCGTTCGAACTTTTTAACACTGTCTAAACAATCCAAAACAAATCTAGAATTGCGAAAACGAAACACATAGAATTACCTTTTTAGTAAACAAACAACTCATGCAAATTTGGAAAAAATAAACAACACCAAAAGTACCAAACCCCAGAACCTTGACCACACCACAAAACCCAAACCTTAACTCCCTGAAAAATCTGACGTCGCCGGAAATATTGCCCTCGTCGCCTACCAAAGTCCGAGCAGGTGGAGTGGGTTTTGTGCTGTGTTCATATTACATCTCATACAACATTCTGCAACTGTTTGAAAAAAATTTTGACACCTAAAATAATTCGACAGAAACTGGGGTTTTGCATCATGTGTTTCGGAGTTGTTTCGGTTTCATAATTCTACACTTATCCGTCTAATTCGCTAGCTGGGCTCTGATACCACTGTTGGGTTACCTACAACGGCAGTAAGGTTTTGGGAGGCATCATCCATGCCAAGTTTAAATTTTTTCCATTCTGGATAACCCTAACCCTAGATCTTTAACTAGAGAATCAAACAAAACTATATGTTAACAACTTAACATCTAAGAGTTTAGGATTACAACCTTTGTAGTCCATTCCTTCACTTCATAAGCTCCGAGTTTAAGTCCCTTCGCTGCGATCATCAAGCTCCCGGACTCTATAGAGGCTCCATGAGGTGAATGATACATGCTAGCTTGATGTCTTCACTAATCCAAGATGATCTACCTTGAGGAATCTCAAACCCAGGCTTTCACGTCACTAATGAGGTATTTGTGAAGATAACACACTAATCTATATGGCTAGTGTAGAAGAGGATGATGATGTAGGAATTTTTCTCACTTTAGAATTTCATTTCTCACAATATATCATCACTTGATCAATGGCTAGTGAGCTCAACTCATGAGCAAGAAGAAGATGAAGAAAATAATGATTAAGTGATGAAAATATCTCTTCTCATTTGGATATATATGCAACCATGGGAGGGGTGAGAATATCAAAAACCCTAACTCATGTAGAGAGTTAACCATGGTCAAGGGTTAATGGTTAGGTCACAAAAAATCTTATGTAGAAACAAAAGAGTGGACTAAGTCAAAGCATATCCAAGCTTCTAGCTTTAATTAAGTCCATTAATTTGTGATTACTTAATAATAAATGAAACCCTAACATTAACCCAAATATGGTATGAGTCTCATACATATATGTTGCATGTGTAACAAACATGTCACAATATTATATATCACATATATAATATATTTATGTAACAATAGAAAACAATACAATAAACATATATCACAAATATGTTAAATGTATCATGAGTGAGAATAATAAATACTTAAGTGAGCATATATATATATATATATATATATATATATATATATATATATATATATATATATATCATTCTATCGAATCAACACTTGATCCGATAAGCCGGCTATATCAGATATAACCGGCCGATATCACATATCACGAGAATGGAATACGGTATCATATACGTGCATCAATCTTGATCCCGAACATATCACATATGTGCTCCTACTCCGTTTTGCCTAACCCAGGAAACCTCTGTGTAGGACTCTAAAGACTCGTCAATACGCCGGCAGTAGGTGATGATTATATCAAACACCCACAAGCTGTAAGCTGTCAGCTAAAACTAATAGCCACCCGGGTACTGAGCAAGCAGAAGATCAACAAGCAAGGCTATACACACTCCTGTGATTCCAATCAGTAACACTCCCGTACAGTCCGGTCTCTTCGTTTGATATGTCGCATATCCAGTCTAGGGGTGATATACGTCAGACCCCAATAACCGATAAGTCGTGCCGATGTGAGGTCCATAACGGTTCGAGAAACTACTGATAACACTTACCAGTAAATCTCAGCAACCCTGGCCAGGGATTTCCAATTATGGCCAATCGAGCATAGCGCAACATCTACTCCCGATACAGGGAAAGACGAAACCCCTCCTATCGCTCATTGCCTCCATGTTATTCAGGACTGTACCCAAAAGCCCCCGTTTTGCACGTTCTCTTGAACGTGGTAAGGTGGAAATCAAAGCACAGTGGGAATCACACAAGACTCTATGACAATCTCGCGTCTATAGACTAACCTGTACCAGTGTCACCAGAGAACTGCTATCTGACGATAGGTACTATACTTAGGAGTTCTCGGTGAGTCCGTTCAGTGTACCCAGTCTCTACTAAGCATCCGTATACTTTCTCTGATGTTAAACACCAATGGATATGGGATCATCCATCACCCATCTACATGGGTCGAGAAGCTATACGCTAGTCTACTCTGGTATATCGATTCCCTGTCTCGATACTCCTACGACTAGGAACATTTGAAGGATGTACTTAGCGACTACTCTGCCCTATTAGTATGATCTGCATCATAGTCCTCATAGTCAAGTACTCATCCTAAGGGCTTTATCAACATGTAATATAGAGACAATCAGAGTACATGTTAAGATAAAGTGCAACCAGATAGCATACTATCATGTCGAGAAAGAATGTCCTCCCTATATATGTCCAAGCATCCATTACAATATACATCATATGTACAGTAATGGCCTCTAGGGCATACATATAACTAACACAATTATCATTATAAAAAATCATTTCTCTTTCCTCAAGTTCACTCTCTCCTTCTTCCTCTCAAAACCCTAGTGTCTCATATGTTGAGAATCAAGGGTTAGTGAGACTTAGCTATCCAAAATCACACTCTACTCATTCTAGTCTACTTAGTCTTGCACACCAAGTGACCTAGTTGTCTCAACTTGGAGGTTAAGCTCAAGGTTGGAACTCTCGGGTGGATCTTCTTCGACTTCGAGAAGCCGACGAGGACGTGCTATCCATTTCCACTCCAAGAAGATCACGAGGTGAAGGAGGACAGCGAGAAGACAAGAAAGACACGATTCTATGATGTATAACATTCATCCGAGTAGATAAACCTCATATAGCTTGTGAGCTAGGGTTTTATGTTCGATCCTTGCTTAAAGTCGGTGTTGCGAAGCCCGGAAAAATCATTTTTTGCTAATTTCGTCTCGCCGCGAACACGTGGGTTGCACAACATTGACTAACAGTGGTATCAAAGCTTTTCATAAACCCTAGACAACTTGTAACGGTGTTAGAATTCTGCCATTTTTGTCGCGGAAAAACTATCGACAAAAACAGTTTTCAAAAGTGATATTTTGAGTTGTTTGCGCACCCCTCTGGCTCACGGTTTGAACCGAGAAGTCGTGGGGTGATGCGTGCATACCCCGAGGACACCCCAGGGGGACAAATGGCTGGGACCACCCCCTAAGACCACCACTTGGTGGCGTTGGGGGCTGGTGACCCGAGAGCACCACAGTTTGGTGCTCTCGGGTCTGCCATCCCTTTGGAGCACCTCATGGTGGCCCCTAGGGGTGGGTACCCCCCTGAGGCCTTCCATTCAATAGTAATTAATGTGTGTTCACCTCTGCGAAGATTCGGCCGGGTTTCGAGTTCGTTTCGACTCCCGGATTGGCTCAAAACTATCGGTTTTGGAACTTGAGCTCACTGGATTTTCAAGTATTGGAAAATTATTTAAGTTTGCTAATTGCGTGAGGAATTCTAATGTCGTAGTTACTTTACAAGCTATGTGTTTTATATATGTGTTTGGAAACGTCGACTAATTGCTATACGTAGATTAGTCGGGGTTGCACATATCTGTGATGATATTATGTTAGTTTGTGTATATGAACTTGTTGGATCGTCGTGGATGAATAGCCGGGGATATGAGATGAGGGTTTTCTTTCTTTCTTTCGATGTAAATTTTGTAAAGTGATGTAACATTATTTTTGCGGGGCACATCCGGGTTGATCTTGTAGCCACCGTTGTATTATTTCTTTTACTGTTTTTGCTCCTAGGATAGACCCAAGGTGGGGTGCACAAACTACCGGATTGTCACGACCTGAAATTTAGTTCATGACCGGCACTTAAATCACGCCACGCCTATAGGTGTAACGTAATTCAAGTAAGCCGAAACTGAGAAATCTAAATCTTTTTAAGAAAATAAAAGAGGTGAAGTTTTGAAATAAAGGTATGATGAAAATAAAAGTTTTCTTAAATGTATAGATGAAGGAACATGAAAATACAAGTGGATTATGCAAGTTGAAAAACATGTTTCGTCTTTTAAAAATTTGGGCAGCACCTCCTTTGTATATTTTGATCCAAAACCACAAATACAAGATAATGATAAAGGCATCACCAAGCGAGAGCTAGGTCTTCGTCAATCGGCGGAATCACTACAACACAAGACAGTATAAATGTATACGATGCCCAACGGCGAAGATCGCCATAAAGATAAAGAAATAAGCAAGACATCAAACACACCAAGCGAACATATAACCCATCGCTCAAGTCTCGCAACTACAAGTCTTGCTAAGTCTTACTACTTATACAAATACCAGTTTCCAATTTTATGGAGTTAACTAGATACAACAGGAATAATAAATACAAGAGGGGTACGATCAAACATGTACCACCTACCAAAGAAAATCACTCGAATGCAAGCTGTATGCCAATGATGCTGCTACCGATCCATGCGGTCAACCTACAAGAACTGTGGTACAACGGGGGTGATTTGCCAACTCGTGAGTAGAAAACATCATCAGGTAGAAATCGAATAAAATAACGATTTCTTAGGTCAACTATATCATAAGCGTAATACTATGATATCTAGGGCGACCGTATATGTAAATATGTACCAACAATATAATAACCAATGCCTGTATGCATGTGGATAACATCCAACAATATAATCAAGGCCTGTAGGCATGTGGATCTCGTCAACTCCAAACATCATAAAAGCATATGCATGCAAATATATGAGGATATCAAAGAATGTGTGTCCATCAACGACACATCAAATCATGGAACCTGAGTGTCCAACACCGTCACTCGAAACATCATGAAACCCGTGTCCAATATCGACACGTAAATCCTCATATCTCAGGCGCCGCATCCTCAGATCGGCCCTTAGGCGCCGCATAATCTGGTCGGCCCTCATATCCATCTCATGACTCTGGTCGGTATCCTCCGGATAAGCGCCAGGTCCAAATATTATCACCAGTGGGTAGTGCTCCCCTGCCAGGCTCACCGTCTAACAATATGAGTCTTCTTTCCCTGGGGTACCTCACTGGGTCCACCATGTACCCGCAGACGGTCCTACCGCTCCTCGAATCGGGTTTCACATACCAATCTCAGAACAGAGAAAACACATGGTGGACGTACTGAAATATCATATCAAGAGAAACCCGGTTTTTAAAACAATACATACATTCCTTTGAAATAACCATGGTTCTCAAATCCAGAAATCTCATGAAAACAGCATATCTCAATGCGTATAATCGTAAAGCATGATTTATGCGACATATAACAGAATGTAAGCATATCCGTATATCATGAAACATGGAACAGTGTTGTGATCATGGGCATATCATCATAATGTGAGCATAGCAATATAATAGCATGATGTAGCAATTCTACTTTGTGAGTGACATAGCAATTTTGATGATGAAGTGTGTGAGCCGGCCAATCTGTGTAAGTGTAACATACGCATCATCGATAATGGTGTAGGTGTACTAGTACAGGTATATGTAATGTAAAGGGAATCGCATGAACGTAGCATAAAGTACATCCTCAGCTAAATGCTATAAGGTATACATATCTAACATGACCAAGTTGGTGAATCTATCAATCGGCATCCAGCCTCATAACATCACGTACGGTATAATCCATCGTACGGCATCCTCTACTCAAGGGTATGGATCAATAATCATAAAACTCATCACGTACGGTAAATCATCGTACGGCGGCATTAAACCATTAGGGATTCTATCAACATATATGACACTGAGGGTATGGACCTAACGTCTCGTACGACATATCACTCATGATTCTCAACATTATATAAATCTATATACCTATATCCCAGGTCGCGTCCATAACAATCTCATATAAGGGGACCGGCAAAGGTATCAATCCTCTCATATCGACTCGCATCCGTATACCGACATATCAATCAAATCATCATATCACATCGAACATTCTTTTCATCACATTAAGTCATCTTACATCAAGTCATCTTATATATATATTTATCTTATTTGACCGATCTCATAACACATATATCTCAATCTCGTCATATTCATCGATCTCATGTCACATCCTTATAAATCTCGTTTCATATCTTATATCGATCATATCCGCTCGTATTATCTTATCTCATTACATGCCACTAAAATCTCATACTCAATCTAGTGCAACTACACATCTATATATCATGATTTATATTCACCTTTCATACTCTTATATATCAATTCGAGACATTATTTCTATCATATCATGTCAAAGAGTCATAACCGTATAGCATTCATCTCATATCTTGATATATATTCAATCATTCATATCATCTCTAACTATCTTTCTAACCCTATCCATAGCTTTTTAATCTAGGTTTCTTTAACCATATTCTATATATCGGTTTCCATCAAGAATTGCGGGGGTGTTATACGCCATCCACCCGACTTCCCCCGTACATAAAAATCTACTCACCTTGATCCTTACTTGCTGAAGTCGATGACACCATGCTCCGTCGCCTCGGAATCCACGCGATAAATTCATAGTTGCAATACTATTAAAATCAAGTCTGGAAAACCAATACGGCACACGGTGCGCTCATAGGTTAAAACCTATAGCCTACGCTTGCAAAAACAACCAAACTACCCTCGTCGTTGATGTACAAATATCCAACAACCCAATACAATATCAAATACTAAAACCAAGAATTCCAAAATACTGAAAACATTGCCAAAAACACACCAATGTGCTCCCAGATTTTGGTTCAGGTCAACAGGAACAAAACTAGCAAGTATAGGGTGTTGTATATGGAGTAAGTGAGCTACAGACCAAACCTAAGCTCCAAATTCCACATTTTGGCCGGCCACTATTCCTAAAATTTCGGCCAGCTAGGCCCAGGGGGGTCTTATGGGGTTCGTCTTCTTGGGATGGTCTCCTATTGGTCCAACTAGGTCTCTGGAGTTTGTTTTTCTCAGAATTACCCCAGTTTGCTCCAGATTTCCTGTATACCAATATTATCACAAAAACCGGCATGGAGAAATTTCTAAGTCCGTATTCTATGTTCTAGGCCATACAACCCACACTACGGTCTTGTAAACAGCCACTAACATCATCATACCACACAAACACCTAAACCCTTCTCTTAAATTTCCATGTTCACAAATCCACACCTTAAACAAATTCTAAACTAACTAGAATGCTAGGAAACTTAAACTAAACTAAATGAAAGAAATTATACCTCATTTGGGCAACTCAAGAAAAACCCTAGAACTCCAAAGTCTCCAAAATCCAACTTTGATTGGTCCATTGTGTTGAGGGTGAGGTGGGGATCATCTTTTGTGAAGGGAGTATAGGGTTTTGATGAAGATTTTGATATGGGTCATGAGGGTGGAATGAGAGAGCTTGAAGATGAAGAAAAAGAAGAAAATGATGGGGGGAAATGAATGAGGCATCCTCCCTCTCTCTCTCACTTATTCTCACTCTCTTTCTCTCTCATGGCATGCTCCAAGTCATGGCGTGGTCCCCCCTCTCTCTATACTTAATAATACACTCTCTTCATTTTCTTTTCTCACAAAAATAGAACCAAATGAAATGAACAAACATAAAGGAAATAATATGTAACCTAATGCAACATGTCATGGTGCACTAGCCATGATAAAAATGTAGAAACGCGGATTTGGCTTAATCGCGATTAGTAGTGCACTAATAAATTTTTATTCAAATTGCATATAGTAAATTATATAAATACCAAATCCGATAAATATATTATTAAATGAATAAATCATTTTAAATCTCCAATTATTTCATAAATATTGGTATATATTTATACCATTTTACGAAAACCCCAATTTCGCAAATCGGGTAGTTTTGGCGAAATGTATTATTTTAATATTAAATTCCAAAAATAATATTTTATATTTTCTGAAATGTTACAATATTACCACCTTAAATAAATTCGGTCCCCGAATTTAAATTTAAACCCCAAAATGCTAAAACATTTCAATAATCAACTCAAATCAACGGGGCTCCGAAATCACGGGAGATACAGAAATAACACAGCGCATCGCGTGCGCCTGAAAACGAGTATTAAACTCAAAATCGAAATCCGTCAAGTGTCACGCAAATTATCGGATTTGCACGCATATCCTCGGAGTTACAATGGAGATACATATCTCGAAATCCACTACTGAAATCCAATATGCATAGTCAAATATTATAATACGTGTATTGTACGCATCCTTGGAAAAACATTCAAAACTGATTAAAACACATGCAAAATCTTTTCTGAATCGCCGTGTGATGCATAACACATGGCATATGTGACGGACACTCTTTTGTAAAGTAATGAATATACATTCATATATGTTTTGCTAAAATATACGTTCCGCCCCTTTTAAAATATCCCAAAAGGTTTTTCTTTGTAAACGTTCGTGTCGCTCGCGGACACGTAGGAAATAGTGAGACTATATCTCCTTTTTGAAAACCTCTTGTTAAACTTTTTAATGCATGCAAAGTAATCAGTTACTGTCCTCGGATCAGTCATGTTCGGCTACTACATAATATAGTACCCATCATGAAAACAAAGTGCTCAAGAGCAAAATTAGCCCCAAAAAGGCATGTCCAACAATCATGTGCGTCTGGTGCGCACGGAAACCAAATACAAATATAAGTGCTACGAATGTGCACAAAACCAAACTAAGTGCAACGGGTGTGCACGAAACCATCTGTCCAGTGCAACGGGTGTGCACGAAAACAACATCTAGTGCATCTGTAGTGAACAAAAATCTCAATCCAGTGCAACTAACATGCATGAATGAAAATCCCAATCGAGTGCATCTGGTATGCACAAAATCACATCTCATATCATGCGCCCAATATGCGCGAAATCCAAATCAAGTGCATCCATCATGCACAAATGCAATCTAAATCAAGTGCATCCGACATGCGAATAAAATCTAAGTCAAGTGCATCTAACATGCACGAATGAAATCATATCGCACGGATAAGATCTAAATCAAGGGCATCCAACATGCAAGAGTAAAATCTCACTCAAGTGCATCCGATGCGCACAAAATCCAATATCAAATACCTAATATGTGCAAAAATCCAACCCAAGCGCGTCAGGTCCTGATTGAATGAAATTCTCGATGTGTCGTGTTTTAGAAATGATGTTTCACAATCAAAGAAATTTTTGACCGCAATCAATAAAGGTGTCGTATGTAGCGCGTTAGCGAGTGCGGATCGTCCACAGGGAAAGTGAGATTTGCTTATAATTGAATTAGATGAATTGAAAATTAAAAAGAAAAGAAAAGACAATTCAATTCAAGATTTAAAAGTGAGTTTCAAGAATTATCTAGATCTTAATCTAATTATTAAGAAAACATTAAAAATCAAGAACCAAGAATTGATGGTATCCAATCGAATTAGGTTTCAAGAATCGAAGTGAGGCTCGTAGGAATCGATCGAATCTATAGACGTGATAAAAACTAGTGATTACGTTTTCTTATCCATTAATGATTTGATACTAAATCGATGACGATTAATCGAGGTTTAAGGATCTTTCAAAGAAACTAGGGTTTCTTCATCTCATCATTTGTCCTTTCGATGAATCTCATTCAAAAAGCTAGCCTATAGTAAATTGAATCATCGATCGTGGATCGCTAATTAAGAGCGAAAACATTCAAGAAAGTATCGCTCGAAACTAGGTTGCCGATGTTTCAATTTACAAGACTTTACAAAACTTTTAGGAATTAAGAATCGTTTCATGATTTTTAACATCATCATCTATTGATTCTCTCGACTCCTTCACGAGCGGAGTTTTACTCAAACATCATCTCAAAGAACACAATCAAGAATCGAGATCTAATCATGATGCAAGAATGTAAAGAAAGCAAGATAAAGAATTTCACCTTTTATTTATCAATAATTTTGTTACAATTCTCTCAAGATCTACAATGAGGAAGGAACTCGATCGTCGATTTGGCTTCGCACGTCTTCGTGAGTCGCGGATCGCCTTGGATCACTTGCCCGGATGAAGATCGGCGTCGCTTCTAAAAGGTTGAAGGCTTCTTGCTTGATTTGTACTCGGAGATCTTGAATTTGGCTTTGGTGATTGGATTAGGGTTAGGGTTTGAATGCACAAGTTGTGTCTCTCAACTTGTAGGTGAATTGTTGAACAACCTTAAGAGTGAAGCCTTAGGTTCCCTTTTATAGCCTTGATTAAGATTAGCTTCCTTTAGAAGCTAGGTTTAGTTTAGCTTCCCTTGTAAGCTTGGTAGTTAGGTAGAAGGTTCTAGAGTTAGTTAGTTAGGGTTAGCTTCCTTCATAAGCTTGGAGGTTAGGGAGAAGCTTCTAGGCTTAGGTAGTTTAGTAGCTTGCTTTGGAAGCTTGAGGGTGTTTAGCTTGAAATATAAGCCTTGCTGTTCGGCTAGTAACTTCTAGAGATCTCTGGACTTTGAAGTGGCTTGAATGAGTGTACACCTTTAACTAAGAAACCTGAAGCATTGAACTGCGGATGTCAGCATGACATGGCCGCGGATCCGCCGTGCGAAGGGGGTTCTGGCCGCGGATCCGCGACCCATTTGGTGCCTCTGTGCATGAAAATCTCTGGTATTTCTTGGGTTGGATTTAGTACTATTTCATGATGTGTAGAATCTCATAATTCTTTCTTGATCACTGCCAGATCTCAAGTCTTGGACTTGGTGTATTTTTAACAGCACTTTTAACTGTTTCGGCTCTTTTCCTGGAATTTCCTGCACAGATTCTCGAGACAAGTGTTGCGCTATACAAAGATTATGCGATGCAATGATAAACACTCAATTTCCCTCAAAAATGCCGTTTTTAGTATACAACACAAGTTATATGGTATTTTACGGATGTTTTGCTAAAATGTGCTATATTCATACCGAACATTTATAGATGAGTGCAAATGGCAGGGAAATTGATGTGTTAAAAATGCAATATTTTCGACTGATCAGGTCCGTAATAAGCATTTAGTGCAGTAGCAAGCACGAAAACAAACGTCAAGTTCCAACGCGCACAAAAACACAAATCTGGTAATACAAATGCTCAAAGACATAAATCGGGTGCAACCAAGGTACGGAGTATAAATCCGGTGCAACCAATGCATGAAATTGTTAGTTATATGTATGCCAGAGAGGCCATTACTGTACATAGGATGTATATTGTAGTGGATGCTGGGACATATATAGGTAGGACTTTCTTGCTCGATATGATAGTACGCTATCTAGTTACTCTTTATCTTAACATGTATACTTTCTGTCTCTCTGTTACATGTTGATAAAGCCCTTAGGATGTGTACTAGACTTCCAGGACTATGATGTAGATCAAACTAGTGGGGCCTGGGTAGTCCATGAGTACATCCTTCAATGTTCCTAGTCGTGGGAATATCGAGACGGGGCATCGATATTCCAGAGTAAACTAGCGTATATCTTCTCGACCCATGTGATGGGCGATGGATGATCCCATATCCATTGGTGTTTGACATCAGAGATGGTATGCAGGTGCTCAGTGTTGACTGGGTACACTGAACGGACTCGCCGAGAACTCCCAGAAGGTATTATACCTCACGTCAGATGGCAGTTCTCTGGTGACACTGGTACAGCTTAGTCTGTTGACCCGAGATCGTCATAGAGTCTTGTGTGTCTCCCACTGTGCTTTGATTTCCACCCTACCACGGCTCTACTGAGTCGTGCAAACAGGTAGTTTTTGGGTACAGTCCCGATTCACATGGAGGCAATGAGCGATAGGAGGTGATTCGTCTCTCCCGGTATTGGGGGGTTGATGTTGCGCTATGCTCGACAGGCCATAACTGGAAATCCCTGGCCAGGGTTGCAGTGATATACTGGTAAGAGTTATCAGTAGTTTCACACTTGTTATGGACCTTACATTGGCATGACTTATCAAGCTACCAGGGTCTGACGTTTACTACCCCTAGGCGAGATATGCGACATATCAGACGAACAGACCGGACTGTGCGGTAAGTGTTACTGGTTGGATTCACAGGAGTGTGAGCGGGCTTGCTCGTTGATCTTCTGATCGCTCAATACCCGGGTGGCCGTTACGTTTAGCAGACCGCTTGCGGCTTGTGGGTGTTTGATATGATCATCACCTCCTGCCGGCGTTTTGACGAGTCTTTAGAGTCCTACATAGAGCTTTCCTGGCTCAAGCAAAATGAAATAGGAGCGCATATGAGATATGTGCGGGACCGAGAATAATACCAGTATGTGATACTGAATTCTATTCTCGCGATTTATATCATCGGACGGTTATATAAGATATAGCCGGGTTACCGAATCATGTGTTGATTCGATACATTGATACACTTGATATTAGTCGGTTATATGCAGTATGGCCGGATCATTAAATCAAGTGTTGATTTAATGATTTAATGTATAATTATATATTTGATATATTACTTTACGTTAACTAGTATTTGTTTACTTAAGATTGATTTTCTCACGTGATGTGCACAAGTAGTATATGCGATATATTTTTGTGCACTTGATTGTATCATGTTTGATAATACATGCAAACTTGGGTGTATGTTTGATTTAAACCATCTTTAGGTTAATGGTTAGGTTTTAATTTGTTTTATTTATTTTCTTTATTCATTTTGGCAAAAATAAAATGGAGGCTTGCTTTGTTTTATTCTTGAAGCTTCATGAAGCTTTGAAAGTCTTTACCATTTTGTTTTTTCCTTAACCTAACCATTGCACCTAAACCCTAGTTTATTCTATACATGTGTTAGCCTCACCCATGGTTGCATTATGATAAGTATTCACTTGATTTATTATTTTCAAGAATAATTCATATTCTTTCTTCTTCTTCATCTTCTTCTTCAAGTGAAGAAACCATTCTTGAAAATTCCAAGTGATGAATCCAAGTGAGAAATCCAAATCCAAAATGAACCCATTTCCTATTTCTTCATCCTCTACCACTTGCCATGTTGTATAGGGTGTTATCTTCACAAGATTCATGACCTAGTGAAGATGGAGCTTGAGCTTGAGTCGCCTCAACGTAGATTATCTTCGCCATCGAAGTCAACGACCTAGCCCGCCCATTTCTCCGATGAAACTGACGCTAGAGTCCGTGATTCCGATGATCGCAGCGGAGGGACGTTAACACGGAGCTAGAGAAGTGGAGAACCGGATCTATAAAGGTTGTAGTCTCTTTCACTTTGAGGCAAAGTAGTTTGCTTGCATGTTTCGCCTTACCTCTAGTTAACGATCTAGTTTAGGGTTTCTCGGCACATGGAAATTTTAGAATTGGACATAGTTGATCAGTTGTAGAACCTCATGGGTGTGCCTAGGAACCCTACAGTGGTATCAGAGCCTAGCTAGAGCCTTAGGCGAAGTACAGACGAAGTTAGAAACCCGATCGAACCCCGAAACCCTAGATTTCACCCTTCTCTGTACAATTTTGAAAACTGTGGATTTTTCCTAATTAAAAATACTCAGAAAATATAGCAGGAAATTCTAAGAAAAACTGTAGAAAACGAAGCCCTAACACTACAGTAGCGCCGCGGAACCACGGCCTAACCTTGCTTTTGGCGGCGGTTCCGCGGCCGTATGTAATGTTTAGTGTTCCATTTTCCAACAGTAATGCCCGTAGCAGTTTCCTCTGTTCTCTGGGAATTTTTAATATGTACTCAACAGTTGAGTTTTCTGGGGTGTTTTGGGGACTCGATGATTCGATCGGATTGTCTAACTTTGTCTATGTGTTTTTCCGGGAAATTTTAGAACATGTTAAAAAGCTCGACCGGATATAAATACCCAATTTTTCCCCTACCGGGAAATTTCCAACTGTTGGATTTTTCCGTAGTTTGATAACGTTCTAAGTAATGCAAGTAACGCGATGGACCCTCTAGAAGACAACAAAGCTTAACTCGATTATGTGACCGTCTTGAACTGCATTTTGAACCTTAGGGTTTGGGGCAGTACGGCATGCCACATGTGAGGCGTTGGCTTGACCCTTCTACGGCTGGACCGTTGGTACTGTGGCATGAAATGGATGTTCTTTAAACTTATTTCAAGTGTTGAGCTGTTTCGGGAAAACTTGGGTGTTTGACTGTTCGATCGGAAAGTTTGACATTTTTTATTTATCTGGAATGTGATACAATATTTGGAATCCACAAGGAGTTATGAGATAACTGATTTGAATATTATAAATCTAGCACTTTAGTCTCACTTGATCGGTTGCCACGGAATTTTGATGTGATCAAAAGTCCGTTGCAATCACGTAGCGTACGCGGATACTCGCCGGGTAAACTTAATAGGCAGCCACACACCATAGCCCCGACCAAGTAACTGTAGGAGAACCCCGTCGCCGAAAGCATCCATTCGGGTGCTCGCGGCAGCGGTGTTCCGCCTTAGTGCACTTCGTCGACGGTGTCAGGGGTGCGGCCGTCTACTAAAGTTTGCGACGAGCATTCGTTCAGGATGTCGGGAATCTTGTTGAATTGCCCGACTTGATATTGAAATGTGTTTTCGATATTGAGACTAAAATGCGGGGTTTATAATTGTTAGGCATGTGATGTATAAGGAATTCATTTGATTAGGCATGCGATGTCTAAAGAGTTTGCGGATTCCAACTGTTGTAGTTTTACACTTTCTTTTCTGTGACCGTAAGTGTAATATGTGATATCGCCGGTTTCGTTGCTATATGTCAACGACAATTGGGATGGGCATATTTACCTACGTTGATGACATATGATGTTATGTGTTGCTGGATATGTTATATTGGATCGTCATGTTTGAATAGCCGGGTTTTTTTATGTGAGATGAGTGTTTTTCATTTTCATTCATGTAAAAAACTTGTATGTAATATTCTTTTATTGGGGCACTTCCAGGTTGCGGAAGATGTCACCATTGATGTATATTATTTACTTTTCCGCATTAGGATAGACCCAAGGAGGGGAGCACAAGTAACCGGGTTCAGGGTCCAGTGGGAGACCATCTCGAGGAGTCGAGTCCGGGTCTCCTAACTCTAGAATTGGTAGGGTTGCTTGCCGCTCTCATAGGGGTCTAGGGGTGTGGGAATGGCTATTCATCACGACCGTGGAATCCGTGTTTTATTCAGGCTCAAAGTAAAACACGGACGTCCTAATATATCCAATATTTCATATGATATTTTCTGCTGCGTTATCTGTGATGTGATCGTGTGATATGTTCAGATCGATATTGTATATAGTATATATGATATATTATATAGACGTTGCTTATGTTTTACACCCGCGCTAGCCCTGCCCCGCTCTGCCGTTAGTTACCTAACCTAACGGTGCAGACGGGACATCGAGGCGAATGCGGATGGCATAAGCGTACGTTGTATTTGTCTGTGATGTTTAGGTGGACTTAAATGATGGGACTTCATTAATGTGATTAATGAAAGAAAATAAACCTAAAAGATGTTGTGGAATCAAATTTCAAAATAAAAACAGGTAGCTACAGTTCTTGCTTTGCATCGCGGTGTTCCTTGTAGAACATCCTGCACCTTATTCGATAAGAAAAGGACCGAGATCCCTTCATCGGGAGTGACTCCTTTAGCAATAACTGGCAGATGTTACAACTCTCGGTTTGTCTTTTGATTGCTTGTATAGTTTCTGCTTTGCACAGTGGTATATATGATATATCCTGCACCTTATTCGACGAGGAATGGGCCGATGATCCCTTCACCGGGAGTGACTCCTTTAGCAAAACTAGAAAAGCCTCAAAAACACTCCATTTAAAAACCATTTGATTCCGCAACGAGATCAAGTTCAAAGCGTTAAAGGTTTTCATAAAAACCATCTGCAACCCTCCGTCATTTTAGGAAGTAGAGTACTTAGTATTCGTGCTGTGTTTGTTGACCATAGTCAAAGCACAGTGTACGGTAGCTAAGTGATGTCTTCCTACACCGCATATGATGCGATTAGTTAGTACAGTCATGTGGCTTTGTTAACCTTAGCCAAGGGTCATGTGGGTGGGTCTAACTAATCACGAAATGACGGGTAGAACTTGACCAGTGCTTATGATTTGTTGACCTTAGCCAAGGTCATAAGTGATAGGGGTAAAAACCATTATCGGGAGTTTCAAGTGTTGAAATTTGCAATGAGTTTGCATACCTTCTATATGATAGTTGGATCCCGATACCCACTGCGAGTAATTTTTACTCCTGGGAGAGTTTTGCACTTTACAATTAGCTGATCAAGTAGGTGTCTAGAAAGGTGTCAACGGGGTTATGCCCCTGGGAAAACGAGGTTTATTGTAATTAGGTCCGTGCAAAAGCACGGGGAACCTACCTCAAAGCACCGACACTGGCCTGGCTGAAAGATTGGCGAACTTGTAGAGTGTAATTAATCCCGGCTAGTCTTTCATTTTAGGGTTTGAAGGAAGATTTGATAAAAATAATGGGAGCCATCCTGATTAGATAAAATATATAACTAATCTAATCTTGCAAGAGCGCACGCAGAGTGTTTTCTTCTCTCTCTCTCCCGGTAGCGACCATATCACGCCTTAATCAAGATAATAATATGGATGTATTGACCGAACCCGCTTGTTATACTGAGCTGGGGAACGTTGGTCCCGCACCAACTTATAATTGTTATAAGACCGATCAGGAAATAGGGGAATACCAGAATTCCTATGCCGCCCAAACGAAGAAAGTGCATGAGATGCATCTCTTTCGAGTGTGTTCATTATAAAGAATTGTTTCGCAGTATCTTCTACGTCCTAAGTATTAGATACCGGATCAGGATCCCGTTAATGTAATCTGTTACATGGGCTACAGAAAAGTAGAGAACTGAGAACGGGTGATAAGTTTCATGAGACAGAAAACGGTGCAAGTGTTGCAGCCAAGTCTGTTGGTCACTGTCACCCTGTATTACCAATACATTGATTCTTAACAAATGCTATTAGATACCGAACCTGATATACAAAATCATATCAGTCTCTTTATTAGTAAAGAAACGATAAAATTTTGTATTGTTGGATAATTTTTTGAACATTTCCTATATCAAAAGTTGATTGGTTCAGGCACGTTATCTAAAAGCATTGATGTTCTAAATCAAACTACAGTTCTTAGTATACGGAACACACACAAGAGGAAGAGTTCAGAAATGAACGAACCCTTCTTGAGGTATTGTAGACTAGGTCATATCAATGCGACCCGACTGGCTAAAGTTACATTTAGATGCATATTTAAATCATTTTGAATTTACATCTTGTGAAACTTGCCAGTCATGTCATAAAGATAAGATGACCACAGCTCTGTTTATTGGAAACAGAGAAAGAGTTAGTAAACTCTTGGGACTGATACATAGTGATGTATATAAGGTCCCCTGTCTACACATGCGAGGACCGGTTCTTTGTACTTCATTACATTCTCTGATGATCTCTCAATATTCAGCCATATGTTCCTGTTGAAACATAAGTCCGAAGCTTTTGAGATATTCACTGAATATAAGTTAGAAGTAGAGAACCAAAAACCGGGTATAAGTATTATGTCCTATGATGAGATCAAGGAGGAGAATACTTGTGCATAAAATTCCTGGATTATTCTAAAGGAGAATGATATTCTCTCTTAGCATCACTCCTTCGTATACACCATAGCACGACGGTATATCGAGGCAGAGCAATAGCACCCTATGAGATATTGTGTGCTCTATGATGTGTATTACTGAGTTACCTGTTTCTTTTAGGTGGTTATGCACTTGAGAAGCTGCATACCTATTGAATTGGGTTCGAATCAAATCAGTGCCTACCACTCCATATAAGATATGGTATGGGAAGAGCCTATCTCTTAAGTAAGTTAAGATTTGGGATTGTCCGGCCTATGTCGAAAGCAAAATCCGGACAAGATCGAGGCAATGTCAGTTTTGTAGAACTGGAAAGGTTCCAGCTATACAAAACTGCAGCTGATGATTTGATAGAACCAAAGGATTCAATAGTCTCCGACGAACCTCAACCTCTCCGCCGATCTAGCAGGGTTCCTCATGCGCCTGAGAGATACTTCGGTTTCTCGATGACAGTGGGAGCGAGGATTGCATCATGAGATGATGACCCAACTATTTTCGAGCAGGCCATCAAGAGTAGGGACTCTGTAAGAATGGCAGGATGCTTAGCAATCTGAGATGGAATCCATGTACACCAACAAAGTATGGACTTTGGATGCTATATCTGAAGGGTTAAATCCCCATCAGGAGCCAGTATATCTTGAGAAGATTACTTGGTGTAGATGGAAAAGTTGAGGGTTTCAAAGCTAGACTTGTTAAAGGTTTTCATCATCGACCAGGCGTGGATAATGATGAAACCTTTTCCAGGAACGATGCTTAAGTCCATCCAGATCCTACTTGCCATTGCTACTTACCATGACTATGATATCTGGTGGTTGGGTGCCATGACTACTTTTCTAAATAATAATTTAGAAGAGAACGTCTATAAGAACACAGTCAGAAAGTTTCGTAAACAGTGGGAGCAGCGGAAACGTGTGCAAGTTACTTTACAGAATAAAGTAGGCATCGCGGAGTTGGAACATCTCTTTTGATGTGGTGGTCAAAAAGTTTGACTTCATCAAAATGGTAGATGAACCTTGTATATACAAAATGGTAGTAGAGAGTAAGGTGGTGATCCTCGTAGAGTACGTGGATAACATACTCTTGATAGGAAAAGAGTTTCCTATACTACGCACGGTCAATCTCCTCTTATCACAAGGATTCTCCAAATAGGATAATGGTGATACCTCCTAAATCGTGGGATTTGGATCTATGAGATAGATCTAAATGGATGTTAGGATTCTCACTAGGTTTAGTGAGATGGTATCAATCGATCCTGGAGAGAATCACTGGAAAGGTTCCAGGCTGATAAGGACGACTGAATGTCAGTCGCAGGCATTGTCTTTACCATCATTAAAGGGACGGTATGTTGGAAGAGTTCCAAGCTGGATACCGTGGCAAACTAGACGATAAAGGCTGGTAACATCGCTATTGAAAGATACTGCCAAAGAGGCAGTTTGGGTGTATATTAGTTCATGAGATGAACTAGGTTCCTACCATTGTGTGACAATGGAAGTGTGGTTAAGGCCCAGGAACCCCGGTCCCATCAGTGACCCAGACATATTCTGAGGCAGCATCACCTGATCATGGAGATAGTTGATCTCCAGGGTGATCGAGGTAAGGAGAGTAGACTCAGAGGACAACACGGTGGATCCACTCACAAAGGCTTTTTTCCAAAGAGAGACTTTTATGGGATGGTTGAATATTAGATACAGCAACCACTGCTACAGATGGCCTTAGTGCAAGTGGGAGATTGTTAGTTATATGTATGCCCTAGAGGCCATTACTGTACATAAGATGTATATTGTAGTGGATGCTGGGACATATATAGGTAGGACTTTCTTGCTCGACATGATAGTACTCTATCTAGTTACTCTTTATCTTAACATGTATACTTTATGTCTCTCTGTTACATGTTGATAAAGCCCTTAGGATGTGTACTCGACTTCCAGGACTATGATGTAGATCATACTAGTGGGGCCTGGGTAGTCCATGAGTACATCTTTCAATGTTCCTAGTCGTGGGAATATCGAGACGGGGCATCGATATTCCAGAGTAGACTAGCGTATATCTTCTCGACCCATGTGATGGGCGATGGATGATCCCATATCCATTGGTGTTTGACATCAGAGATGGTATGCGGGTGCTCAGTGGAGACTGGGTACACTGAACGGACTCGCCGAAAACTCCCAGATGGTATTATACCTCACGACAGATGGCAGTTCTCTGGTGACACTGGTACAGCTTAGTCTGTTGACCCGAGATCGTCATAGAGTCTTGTGTGTCTCCCACTATGCTTTGATTTTCACCCTACCACGGCTCTACCGAGTCGTGCAAACAGGTGGTTTTTAGGTACAGTCCCGATTCACATGGAGGCAATGAGCGATAGGAGGGTATTCGTCTCTCCCGGTATTGGGGGGTTGATGTTGCGCTATGCTCGACTGGCCATAACTGGAAATCCCTGGCCAGGGTTGCAGTGATATACTGGTAAGAGTTATCAGTAGTTTCACGCTTGTTATGGACCTTACATCGGCATGACTTATCAAGCTACTGGGGTCTGACGTTTTCCACCCCTAGGCGAGATATGCGACATATCAGACGAACAGACCGGACTGTGCGGTAAGTGTTACTGGTTGGATTCACAGGAGTGTGAGCGGGCTTGCTCGTTGATCTTCTGATCGCTCAATACCCGGGTGGCCGTTACGTTTAGCAGACCGCTTGCGGCTTGTGGGTGTTTGATATGATCATCACCTGCTGCCGGCGTATTGACGAGTCTTTAGAGTCCTACACAGAGCTTTCCTGGCTCAAGCAAAACGAAATAGGAGCGCATATGAAATATGTACGGGACCGAGAATAATACCAGTATGTGGTACTGAATTCTATTCTCGCGATTTGTATCATCGGACGGTTATATAAGATATAGCCGGGTTACCGAATTAAGTGTTGATTCGATATATTGGTACACTTGATATTAGTCGGTTATATGCAGTATGACCGGATCATTAAATCAAGTGTTGATTTAATGATTTTATGTATAATTATATATTTGATATATTACTTTACATTAACTAGTATTTTTTCATATAAGATTGATTTTCTCACTTGATGTGCACAAGTAGTATATGTAATATATTTTTGTGCACTTGATTGTATCATGTTTGATGATACATGCAAACTTGGGTGTATGCTTGATTTAAACCATCTTTAGGATAATGGTTAGGTTTTAATTTGTTTTATTTTTTTTCTTTATTCATTTTGGCAAAAATAAACTGGAGGCTTGCTTTGTTTTATTCTTGAAGCTTCATGAAGCTTTGAAAGTCTTTACCATTTTGTTTTTTCCTTAACCTAACCATTACACCTAAACCCTAGTTTATTCTCTACATGTGTTAGCCTCACCCATGGTTGCATTATGATAAGTATTAATTTGATTTATTATTTTCAAGAATAATTCCTATTCTTTCTTCTTCTTCAACTTCTTCTACAAGTGAAGAAACCATTCTTGAAAATTCCAAGTGATGAATCCAAGTGAGAAATCCAAATCCAAAGTGAACCCACTTCCTATTTCTTCATCCTCTACCACTTGCCATGTTGTATAGGGTGTTATCTTCACAAATTTCATGACCTAGTGAAGATGGAGCTTGAGCTTGAGTCGTCTCGATGTAGATCATCTTCGGCATCGAAGTCAATGACCTAGCCCGCCCATTTCTCCGATGAAACCGACGCTAGAGTCCGGGATTCCGATGATCGCAGTGGAGGGACGTCAACATGGAGTTAGAGAAGTGGAGGACCGGATCTACAAAGGTTGTAGTCTCTTTCAATTTGTAGCAAAGTAGTTTGCTTGCATGTTTCGCCTTACCTCTAGTTAACGATCTAGTTTAGGGTTTCTCGGTACATGGAAACTTTAGAATTGGACATGGTTGATCAGTTGTAGAACCTCATGGGTGTGCCTAGGAACCCTACAGAAATACCAAGATGGTGCAACAAGTGCACGAAATAACAATCTAGTGTGACAAATGCACGAAATATGAATCTGGTGCGACAAACGCACAAAATACAAATCCGGTGCATCCAGTACACGAAATACAAATCCAGTGCATCAAATGTAGGGCATAGAAACCTAGTGCAACAATTGCACAAAATACAAATCGGGTGCAACAAATGCACGGAAATGCGTTAATAACTCAAATGCGTATAAAAACGACACCGAGTGTACCAAGGTGTATAAAATCAAAAACACGTGCAACTGCGTGCACAAAACACGTATGAATGCACTACAAGCATATGTTAGATATACCGAGTGCAAAATCAAATCGAGTGCGTACCACATACAAAAAATCAAATCAACCGTACGAAATCCAAGAAATCATGAACACGTGCTACCAAGGTACGAAATCGACATCAAGTGCAATAGATATGCACAAATTATAAACCAACACAACGGTGTGTACCATGTATATCAAGTGCAATAACTATGCACAAAAATATAAGTACCCAATAGGTGCAGCCATGGTGCACGAAATACAATATCATGAAACTCATCATCAAAACTCAAATCCAAGCGATATAAGCGTGATACTCGGATCACAAACGCAAATCGCTATAAATGATATCGAGGTACACCTCCTACAATGTCGAAAAAAATGTCGGTGCGCACTGGAAGAGCAAGAACATCCGCTTGCCTCCTGCTCACGGTCTGGCGTCCTCTATCTTTGGGTCCTCATTTCTCTATGGATTACCAATCTCGCAATCCATCAGCTCGTTGACTCAGTCTGGTGTGCTATTGAAAACGATTCCGCTCTGGCACTCCTCTGGTCAACTCTCGCTGATTAGTATGGCCACTCGTAAAGCAGTACGTTACTGGCGTCGGCCTCTGGCCCTCTGAATACATGCGACACAACTGATCCTGGGTGCAAATCTTATCGTAGCAGTGTCCTGGAAGGAACCTGCTCAGGGTCTCTTCCGATCTTACCTATGCCGAACTATACGGAGGCCGGTACTCTTACATAATGTTTTCTCGCTTTCTGGAAATCTGCGTACTCAGCACAACATTTCCTCAGGAACTGGTCGTATCTCGCGCCTCTGTATACATATCAGATCTCTAATCTCAACGGAGAGTAACAACCGCTCGTTAACATCTCACACGAATCTCTTGTGTCACTCGTCTTTATTATCGCCCTCTTCGACGTCACGTCATGTTATCTGAGTACTACGATTGTTCTCGGCTACAGTTAATCCAGAATCTCTCACGCGGACTCGAAATCACGAACTCGGTATCCTCATCACTCTATAGAAGATCTCTAGCCGAACACGTCCTGAGGAACTCGTCCATATCATCGGAGGAATATACCTTATTTATCCATTCTCGATCATCTCACAACGCATCTGGGTGAGGTCCTCTATCTGAAGCCGGTTCATTTACTGATCTCCTGTCGGATCATTCAATGAACAACGTCATCTCTGGATAAAAATCTACTCTAGATCTGAGTAAGACTCTCTACACTGGAAATCTTCAACTCAACTGGGCCTGCGTCGGCATATCAAATTTGACGAATCACCATCATCTTTCAACTCAAGATAGACTAGCTATCACCTGCCGCATCTCTGCCTGAAAGCTCCAGCGATCTCAGCTCGTAAAGTCTGGAATAGACATCCCATCGATCTCAGCAACAGCTGGGTCATCTGTTTGCAACGTAGACGACATCATAAACTCTGAGGTAGGCTGTACATCAACAGTCCTCTCACAACAGGCAGCCTCTGACAGTGGCCTGATCATCCGGCGCAAGACCGAACACTTGCCTCAATAAGAGGTCACATCACCAATACAAAATCGAGACGTTCTTTTGTCACCAGAAAACACGATGGTCAGTCCTCGTCCACGACGAGCTCAATCTGACCGCATCACTAGCAGCAGCTCAATCTGCACTCAAACTATAGTGACAGGAACCTCAAGCCTGTATCGATGAAGGTAGATCAAAGGAATTAAAGGAATCAACAGATCCCGAAATGGATACATGATCATAAGGAGTAACGGAATCAATCAGAGTATGATCATAGAAACAAATAGAGTCAAGGATCTTAAATGGATGTATAATCAAGAGAACGAAGAGAATCACAGATCTTAAAATATGTACATCCTAAGGTTTCTTAAGTGGAGTATCGTATCATAAATATGTCGTGGAACATACGTACGGTACGTCACTCTACTCAAGCTACCTACTCCATCAATCAGGGTCAACCTTTGTAATGAAAGTTCGGGTCTAATAACCCCATGTTCAAGTCTAAGTTCCGTAAGGTCAAGCCTAGGTTCCGAAATATATATACGCCCTAGACTCTGCATAGTCAAACATAGACTCGAACCAAGTTTAAACCTAGCGCTCTGATACCAACTTTGTCACGGCCCAAAATTTAGTTCGTGACCGGCACTTAAATCATGTCACGTCTACAGGCGTAACGTAATTCAAGTAAGCCAAAACCCAGAAATCTAAACCTTTTTAAGAAAATAAAAGAGGTGAAGTTTTGAAATAAAGGTAAGATGAAATTAAAAGTTTTCTTAAATGCATGGATGAAAGAACATGAAAATACAAGTGGATTATGCAAGTTGAAAAACATGTTTCGTCTTTTAAAAATTTGGGCAGCACCTCCTTTGTATATTTTGATCCAAAACCAAAAATATAAGATAATGATAAAGGCATCCCCAAGCGGGAGCTAGCTCTTCGCTAATCGGCGGAATCACAACCACACAAGACATTATATATGTATACGACGCCCAACGGCGAAGATCACCACAAAGATAAGGAAAAAAGCAAGACATCAAACCCACCAAGCGAACATATAACCCATTACTCAAGTCTCGCAACTACAAGTCTTGCTAAGTCTTACTACTTATACAAATACTACTTTCTGATTTGATGGAGTTAACTAGATACAACAGGAATAAAAAATAAAAGAGGGGTATGATCAAACATGTACCACCTACCAAAGCAAATCACCAGAATGGAAGCTGTGTGCCAACGATGCCGCTACCGATCCATGCGGTCAACCTGCAAGAACTGTGGCACAACGGGGGTGAGTTACCAACTCGTGAGTTGAAAACATCATCAAGTACAAATTGAATAAAATAACGATTTTCTAGGTCAACTAAATCTTAAAGGTAATACTATGATATCTAGGGCGACCGTATATGTAAATATGTACCAACAATATAATAACCAATGCCTGTATGCATGTGGATAACATCCAACAATATAATCAAGGCCTGTAGGCATGTGGATCTCGTCAACTCGAAACATCATAAAAGCATATGCATGCAAATATATGAGGATATCAAAGAATATGTGTCCATCAACGTCACATCAAATCATGGAACCTAAGTGTCCAACATCGACACTCGAAACATCATGAAACTCGTGTCCAACATCGACACGTAAATCCTTATAGCTCAGGCGCCGTATCCTCAGAACGGCCCTCAGGCGCCGCATAATCTGGTCAGCACTCATTTCCATCTCATGACTCTGGTCGGTATCATCTGGATAACCGCCAGGTCCAAATACTATTACCGGTAGGTAGTGCTCCCCTGCCAGGCTCATCGTCTAACAATACGAGTCTTCTTGCCCTGGAATACCTCACCGGGTCCACCATGTACCCGCAGATGGTGCCTACCACTCCTCGAATTGGGTTTCACATGCCAATCTCAGAACCGAGGAAACACATGGTGGACGTACTGAAATATCATATCAAGAGAAACCGGGTTTTTAAAACAAGACATACTTTCCTTTGAAATAACCACGGTTCTCAAATCCTGAAATCTCATGAAAACTGCATATCTCAATAGGTATAATTGTAAAGCATGATGTATGCGACATATAACAGAATGTATGCATATCCGTATATCATACAACGTAGAACAGTTATGTGAGCATGGGCATATCATCATAATGTGAGCATAGCAATATAATAGCATGATTTAGCAATTCTACTGTGTAAGTAACATAGCAATTATCGATGATGAAGTGTGCGAGCCGGCCAATTTGTGTAAGTGTAACATATTCATCATCGATAATGGTGTAGGTGTACTAGCACAGGTATATGTAATGTAAAGGGAATGACATGAACGTAGCATAAAGTACATCGTCGGCTAAATGCTATAAGGTATACGTATCTAACATGATCGAGTCGGTGAATCTATCAACCGGAATCCAGCCTCACAACATCACATACGGTATAATCCATCGTACGGCATCCTCTAGTCAAGGGTATGGATCAATCATCATAAAACTCATCACGTACGGTAAATCATCATACGGCGGCATTAAACCATTAGGGATCATATCAACCTATATGACACTGAGGGTACAGACCTAACCTCTCGTACGGCATATCACTCATGATTCACAACATTATATATATCTATATACCTATATCCCAGGTCGCGTCTATAACAATCTCATATAAAGGGACCGACAAAGGTATCAATCCTCTCATATCGACACGCATCCATATACCGACATATCAATCAAGTCATCATATCACATCGTACATTCTTTTCATCACATTAAGTCATCTTACATCAAGTCATCTTATATATATATATATATATATATATATATATATATATATATATATATCTCTTATTTGACCGTTCTCATAACACATCTATATCAATCTCGTCATATTCATCGATCTCATGTCATATCCTTACACGTCTCATTTCATATCCTATATCGATCATATCCGCTCGTATTATCTTATCTCATTACATGCCACTAAAATCACATACTTAATCTAGTGCAACTACACATCTATATATCGTGATTTACATTCTTGTTTCATATTCTTATATATCAATTCGAGACATTATTTCTATCATATTACGTCAAAGAGTCATATCCCTATAGCTTTCATCTCATATCATGATATATATTCAATCTTTCATATCATCTCTAACTATCTATCTAACCCTATCCATAGTTTTCTAATCTAGGTTTCCTTAACCATATTCTATATATCGGTTTCCATCAAGACTTGCGTGGGTGCTATACGCCATCCACCCGACTTCCCCCGTAGATATAAATCTACTCACCTTGATCCTTGCTTGCCGAAGTCGATAACGCCATGCTCCGTCGCCTCGGAATCCACGCGAAGGTACCTACAATAAATACATAGTCGCGATGCTATTAAAATCAAGTCCGGAAAACCAATACGGCACACGGTGCGCTCATAGGTTAAAACCTATAGCCTACACATGCAAAAACAACCAGACTATGCTCGTCGTTGACGTACAAACATTCAATGACCCAATACAATATCAAATACTAAACCAAGAATTTCAAAATATGGAAAACATAGCCAAAAACACCCCAATGTGCTCTCAGATTTTGGTTCAGGTCAATAGGAACAAAACTAGCAAGTATAGGGTGTTTTATATGGAGTAAGTGAGCTACAGACCAAACCTAGGCACAAATTCCACATTTTGGCCGGCCACTCTACCCAGAATTCGGCCATCTCGGCCCAGGGGGCTCTGATGGGGTTCGTCTTCTCGGGATAGTCTCCTATTGGTCCAACTAGGTCTTTGGAGTTGTTTGTTTTTCTATGAATTACCCCAGATTTCTCCAGATTCCTTGTAGGCCAATATTATCATAAAAACCGACATGGAGAAATTCCTAAGTTCGTATTCTCTGTTCTAGGCCATACAACCCACACTAAGGTCTTGTAAACAACCACTAACATCATCATTCCACACAAACATCTAAACCCTCCTCTTGAATTTCCATGTTCACAAATCCACACCTTAAAAAAATTCTAAACTGACTAATGCTAGGAAACGTAAACTAAACTAAGTGAAAAGAATTATACCTCCTTGGGCAACTCAAGAAAAACCCTAGAAGTCTAAAGTCTCCAAAATCCAACTTTGATTGGTCCATTGTGTTGAAGGTGAGGTGGGGATCAACTTTTGTGAAGGGGGTATAGGGTTTTGATGAAGATTTTGAGATGCGTCATGAGGGTAGAATGAGGGAGCTTGAAGATGAAGAAGAAGAAGAAAATGATGGGGAAAATTGAATGAGGCAGCCCCCCTCACTCTCTCACTTATTCTCACTCTCTTTCTCTCTCATGGCATGCTTCAAGTCATGGTGTGGTCCCCCTCTCTCTCCTTAATAATACACTCTCTTCATTTTCTTTTCTCAAAAAAATAGAACTGAAAGAAATGAGCAAACACAAAGGAAACAATATGTAACCTAATGCAACATATCATGGTGCACTAGCCATGATAAAAATGTTGAAACACGGATTTGGCTTAATCGCGATTAGTAATGCACTAAACAATTTTTATTCAAACTGCAAATAGTAAATTTTAAAAATGCCAAATCCGATAAATACATTATTAAATGAATAAATCATTTTAAATCTCCAATTATTTCATAAATATTGGTATATATTTATACAATTTTACGAAAACCCCAATTTCGCAAATCGGGTTGTTTTCGCGAAACATATTATTTTAATATTAAATTCCAAAAATGTAACACCTTAGAATGTGTTTTGTGGATAATTATATTTTAATATATAGTTTTTAATAAAAAGTTTACCAAATTGATTTCCAATTATTTTATCCTAATTAATGAATATTTTATTAGATTTTTCCTACCCTTGCACACACTTGTGCATGTTAACTAGGGTGTTAATTTGGGGTTTAGCCATGATTAGCCAGCATGGTGAGCTAATCATTTCCTTAATCTAGTTTTTAATAATTGTATTAGGTGCTTTTGGGTTTTATGTGGGTATGGTTGTTCTTTTAAAAGAAAAATCAATTTAAAAGGGGTTTTAATTATTGGTTTGAAATGTTGATCATGAGAGAGAGAGAGAAGAGCATGGGGCTAAATGGCTTGTGCCATGCTTCATTAAATGAAGTGAGAGAGAGTCAGAAGGGGGGTTGAATTATTTTCCCTCATTTCTCATTTGTGCTCTCATTTCTCTCATTCCCTCATACTCTCACACACCCACACCATCAGCAGCAGTGGCTTCGGCAGCAGCAAAAGAAGCAAGCAGCAGCAACAGCAATAGAAACAACAGCATCAGCAGCAGGCAACATCAGCAGCAGCAACAAGCAGCCCCTGCATCCCCAGCAGCTGTAGCAACTCAGTTCTTCTCCTCACCTGCTTTCTAAGATCCTTTTGGGTATAATTCTTGAACCTAATTTCCTAGTTTGCTTAACTTGTGCGTAGTTTATCGTCAGTTTGCGTTTAAAGTTAGTTTTAGTGCTAAATATGGTGAATTATGTGGACTTTTGATTAAATGATGATTGTGTTGGTTAACCCTACCTATTTAAGTGTTATTAGGGTCACTTTAACTGAGATTTAACCCAGATTTCACTAAAATACCATAGGGTTTCCGTTTTGTGCAGTATATCATATTTTAGTGTCGATTTGCGACATCGGGAACCTGCTGTGACCCGGAGGAAATACTGGAAAACTAAGCAAAATTGTAGTGATGTACTAGGGACCCTGGAGCACCACCTGAGACATGACACCATGGCCACCGGCCAGGGCCGGCGACGGCAAAGAGGAGGTCCGGCGACGCCGGCTAGGGTTAGGAGTTAGGGTTTGATTTTTCCTGGGTTGGTGTCTGCAGTTGTTTGGGTTCTGTTGGTCTTCTTTGTTTGTTTAGTTTTCACAGTATGCAAAATCCGGGATCACTTTGGCAGTTTCTAGTGTTTTGTGTCCGCGTGATACGTAATACGACACGGATCGTGCAGTTTGCGTGGTTTTGCTCTTAAGTCGTTTTCGTCGTGTCGCTACGCACGTTAGCCACAATACGAACACTTGAGAGTATGTTTTGTGTTGTTGCGTCGGTCTAGTGTAGTGTGTATGTGATTTAAGTTTATTATTAATATATATTTGCTTTATTGTTTTAATGTTGTGGTTCGCAGGCGGGGACTACGGACACGGCTACACGGGGGAAACTGGTGGTAGGATTCACCTAGCGTGTAGCGCTGGTGAGTAGATTTAACATCTATAGGGGAATCGCCCGCATGGCGTTATGCGTCTGGGCTAGAATTCTAATACTTGTCACATATTCTACGTTATTACTAGAATTGCGCCTTTACCCCATTACTTAGATGTTGTATTTGCACTAGTAGCCGTAGGACACTGCACAAATTATTGACGATTCATTTTGCACGAGCACTGATTGTATGCTACACACACATCGTTAATAATTGCCATGTCACACATAAACCACTTATAGATAATATATTACTTGGTTCGGGATCTTATGACATTGATTCGTACTGCTTATCACATATGACATTCACCATACCTGTATACCTATAGAGTATCGTACCATTAGTGATAGGTACATATACACTTTACGGTACGGCTACAGGTATACCTTGCTCATATTTTACTTGTACCCAGGGATATACTACATCATTTACTTATAGGTAGACACATATACCTAGCTATACCTTATTGATTTCGCATACATCTGGTTTTAGCTACATGTTTCCTTTTTAACTTGATGCGGTTAATTAGTGAATTTCCTTTATATGCTCGCGTTTCAGATATGTCGCACATATATTATTCATGGATTTGCGCATTGTTTATTTGGATTTTACATGATATTTCCTGGATTTGGGAACCGCGGGAGTTTATGAAATTATGCATAAATTGAAAACCCGGTTTTCTTGATATGATATTTCAGCAGCCACCATGAGATTTATCGGTTCTGATTATATACTCTATACGAGGAGTGGGTGCCGTATGAGGGTACATGGTGGGGCCCGGTATGGTTCCCCTCGACAAGATGATCGATGGACTTTGCCGATTGAGCCTGGAGGTGGGCGAGTACCTACCGGTGACAGTACCAATGACTCGGCGGGGATCATGGGGATACCGTTGGGAGTCATGTACGTATGGATACGTGGGAAGACGAGGGTCAGAGCTAGACACTCATGCTTTTCGGGATAGCGTATGATACGTACCTGTCAGGATGCCAGTCTTGCTGATGACATCTGATAGACCAGTATTTCTGTGTCGATACTTGGCACATCGGTTTCATGATTTTTCTAAATACTCTTTGTATATATAACAGGGAATTTAGCCGTTGTTATATATACCCTTACACTAATATTAGTGGAGTGGGACGCTAATATATGTGTATTGACCCCATCATATTTATTTCTGCAAACATATATTTAGGATGCTAGAATCTTACTTGGGATTTGATTTGGGATATTAGGTGATTCATTGAGATTGGATACCGGATACATATGTGATTGCTGATTTGTACATTCGGAATATAGGAGACTTTCGATATTGCACACTGAGGAGATGTGAGACTTATATGATATGAGAGCCCAACTTGGGGGCTGATTTGAGGAATTGGGATTTGAGTGTCTTGATGGATTGTAATCCTTCCACGATGTCAGGATTCCATGGGAACGAGATATTTCACTCCATACCTCATACTTATCTATTTATGCACTGTTTCATGGATTAGTAGTACCTGTTAGTGTACCCTTCATGATTGTTGCATATTTAGATTCTCACACCCTTATTGTATGATTATTGCATACTGTTGTCATATTATTATTGCTTCATATATTGATCGTACCTGCTAGTGTACTTTCCATTATTCTGCATTCACATGACCTGTTATTACTGTAAATCGCATATCTTAGATTCATGCTGTACGTGCATGCTTGCGATTACCTGCATATGTTATTTACTATTCACGAGTTGGCAACTCACCCCCGTTGTGCCACAGTTGTTTTGCAGGGTGTTTCCCAGAGTAGTCGAGGTAGGCTATTCATCCATCATCTTTTGCTACAGATACCGCATCGGCTCACAGTGTGCTATTTTGCTTAGATGGGTATTGGTGGTTATCTGTATTTTGTATTGTACATTTGTTGTATCTTGTACTCTCCATCTACTATTATATTGTTGACTTAGAGACTTGGTGAGGACGATATTGTTTATTATTTGTGGATTTTTTATCTTTTACACAGCTTTATCTCTATTGTCTTTATTTCTTCGCCACGGCGTCGTATATTTGTGGTGGTGATTGTTTTCCGCCTTTTGGCGTGTACTTGCTCCCGTTTGGGGATGCTTTATTTATCTTTATTGTTGTACCCATTTTGGGGTCAGTTTTTACAAAGGGGGTGTTACCAAAATTTTAAAGAAAGAAGTTGGACTTTTAAACAATTTCGGTTGTGATTTCAAATGTTTCAAAACTGCTATTATCTTTCTTGTCTTCTTTTTATGGCTTAAATTTCTGGGTTTTGGCTTTCTATTACTGTGTTACGTCTTTAGGCGTTGCGTAGTACTAGGGCCGTCGTGCCAATTTCGGGTCGTGACAAAGTTAGTATCAGAGTGCTAGGTTTTTCCTTTCGGAGTGTAGGATGACCTTGGTATGATGGAGTAGGTATCTTAAGCAGAGTAACGTTGTGTGTGTATGTCTGCAGCGTACTCGCGATGCGGTACTTCGCCTTAAGTGACCTAAGTACAAATTGCTTGAAATTCCTTCCTTGATGATTCGTATCCTTGTGATTTGATTTCCTTATTCTTATCGAATCTTATCTCTATTTATGGCCTTGCCGCCGATGACTATGGGGACACAGAGTGATGCAGCGAGGGTCGAGGTCAGAGTAGACTCGGGTGAGATGAGCACTGAACAGGATGGCTCGCTAGTAGCACAGGTGCAGACAGATCAGCCTTCGACATATAGTATCGATAGGCTTGTGGCAGAGATGCAGGACTTCCGCCAGACGATGAGTTCATTGGTTGATGTCGTTCGGGAGCTACGACAGGAGGTTGTTACCCCTGTTACTCAGTTGTCCCTTGCGATCAGCATGCAGCAGTCCGTCACCTACATAGCACCAGTGGTTGCAGCCCCAGTTGACGAGGCATATATTCCAGAGACGTGGAGAGGTCCAGGACAGTGGAGGACTCATACCAGTGTACCAGCCCAGAGACAGAGGGTTGGTTGTCGAGACAGATTTCGTGGCCGTCGTGGGAGTAGCAGAGGCTTAGTACGAGGACAGTCGTTCAGCTCTCATCCCCAGGAGGGTCAGCACACACCACGTGGATGTTTTCGATGCGGGAGCCTTCAGAACTTCATCAGACATTGTTCCTTAGCACCTCGTCAGGGCCATATTGAGAAAGGTCATGGACGTGGAAGGTTCGCTTAGAAGGATCAGTCTACCAGAGGAGTTCTGCCAGTTGCGGGTAGGGGGCAGACACAGGAGTTTGCTTCTATTCAACGGGATACGCAGGCGTCCAATGCAGAGTTTTCAGGTATCCTTAATTCGCATGTTCTTTTGATATATTTGTTTTTTTCCACATTTGTGCCGTGGTTCGGGCGAGAGTTATTTTAGGTAGATTAGCCGTTTTTTTAAGTTAATTTCTGTCAGCGATTCTTTTGTTGCGCGACACGTATTTCAGTTGTGTGCCAATCGGATAGGAGATAGAGATTCGTCCGTCATTTTGATCCTTCTAGAGATGTTGGATTTGATGTTCTCCTGGGCACGGACTGGTTAGCTACGTGCTAGGCGTCTGTGGACTACCGTGGGGGAAACAGTTAGGTTTTGTTTTCCCCGGCGAGTCAGTTCTTGTTGTGCAGGAAGATAGTTGTGCCGCCTCTCACAGCTTGAATTCAGCCTTTTTCGCTAGTCGGCTTTTGAGGAAATGTCATGGATTCTTAGCGTTCATTCGTGATACCGTAGCCACAGTGGGTTTGTTGGACCGGTTTTCCTTTCGTGCGAGTGTTTTTCCGACGTTGTTCCAGATGAGCTGGCGAAGCTTAGGGAGCTTAAGGATCAGCTGCAGAGTTGTTGTTTAAGGAGTTTTGTGCGTCTGAGTGTTTCGCTTTTGGGAAGCTACTATTTCTGTTCGTTTAAGAGAAAGACGGCAATTTGAGGATGTGTATCGACGGATCGTTAATTGAACTGGCTTACGGTGCGGATAGGTATCCTTTATCTCGCATTGACGATTTCTTCGATCAGCTCCACAGTGGGAGATATTTTCTATGTTTTTTTGGGATCGGGTCATCATTATTGCGGGTTCGGAGTGATGGCATTCCGAAGACTGCCTTATGCGTGCTACGGGGTTTGTGTGTTTTGGTGAGTCATTGGATTCACTGATGCCCTGGCAGCATTCGTAGATGTGATGAACCGGATTTCTTCAGGCCGTTCCTTGACCAGTTATTGTTGTGTTATTTACGACATTCTGGTCTATTTAATGTGTCTTGAGGGACAGGAGTAGCACTTGAGGATTTGTTATGCAGATACTGGGAGAGCACCAGCGGTTTGCTAGATTCTCGGAGTGTTCCTACAGGCTTGTTTGTGTTGACTCCTAGGTCTTGTTGTCACGGGAGACGATTTTGTATAGTTCCGAGGGAGATCGTGGCCGTATAGCTCGAGCCCAGACTTGTGTGCAGAGCAGAGGTCCGCAGATTTTTGGCCTCAACAGGTTTTTACCGCCGTTTCGTGCAGGATTGCTAGAGTAGTGCTGCACCGTTGACTGAATTGACCGCAAAGGAGGATTCTTTTCTTTGGACTGAGGCATGTGTGCGGAGTTTTCAGCAGTTGGAGATTCAGTTAATAACTGCATCAGTTCTTTCTTTGCTTTTGGTTCCAGCGACCTTGTTGTTAACTGTAATGTTTCCTGAGTGGGGCTCGAGTGTGTACTGAGGTGACACTATAGAGTTATCGCTTTTGCTTCCCTACATTTGGAGGAAGTACGAGAAGGATATTCCACTCTTGATCTGGAGATGGCTGCGGTGGTTTTGCGTTGGAGATTTGGAGACACTATTTGTTCGAGAGTTGTGTCAGATTTTCACGGACCACCAGAGTATAATGTACATATTCCTACAGTGGATTTTGATTGTTGTGATAGTCCTCTGCAGATTTACAGTTCTTGTGCGATCGTTGAGTACAGCTTAAGTTCGTCTCTACTGAGGGGACAGCTTGCTCATGTCCGCGCCCGACCACTTTTCTTTAATCGCTTTCACGAGACACTGCCCGCCGATGCTCGTTCGTCAGAGATACTTGAGCATACTCGGCTGGGTAATGATTCGGAATCCTTGAGTTGTGACACGGTGTGCTAAGTTAGGGATGCGTTTGTGTACCTGATGTTATCGGGTAGAGACGTGAAATTCTAGAACAGGCACATCGGTCAACTCTCTGTTTTCATTCGAGTTCCACCAACATTGACATTACTTGTGTGATCGTTACGGGTAGGAAAGGATGTAAATCGAAGCTTTGGGTTTCGTTTAAACGTGTCTATCTTATTGTGTGCTTGGGTTGAGCATCTGAGACTGGCTGGAGAGTTACAACCTTTAACCGTTCTTAAGTAGGAGTGGGAGCAAATCTCTACGAATTTCGTTATGGTGTCTACCCAAGTTTAGTCAGGGTGTGACTCCATTCAGATTCTTACCGTACGGTTATACTCAGTTTGCTCAGTTGTTCTTCGTTAAGTTGTGCGTTTGTGTTATTTTGTTTTCGGCAGTTGGGGATCGTCACTCGCCATTGCTAGGGTTCTCCTTCGATAGCTGTTATCAAGAGACACACCAATTGGCAACCTTTAGGTTTAGAGCTTAGGTCGTGTCGATCACTAGTTTGTTGTTTTTCTGACTCTGCGTAAGTAGGATTTTGGACCCCAGCTAGTCTAGAGACTTCGGAGATGATCCAGTTGATTCAGGTCAGGATGAGAGTAGCCCAGTGCGGATAAAGGTTTTATGCCGACTATGTTGGTCGTAGACTTAAGTACGCAGTGGTAGATCATGTACTCCTACGGATTTTTGTTGCGCCACGGCAGCGCCCCGGCCTCTTACTCGAGGCCAAAATGCGGAATCAAAAATTTTCCTTACTCGGAAACCGGCGCTACCGCGAACAATTACCCGGATCGTTTACCATTGACCTAATGCTAGCAATCAAGAGATGGGAAGAAAAGTATACCGAGTGATCCGAGTCCTCCGGTCTTCACTTCATCGTCCCGATCTCCCGCGGAAAGTCTTGGCTCCACATCGTCGCCTCCTCGCCGGAAAGGGCACCACATCGCCTTCGTCTTTTACGGGCTCCCGCCTCAATACCGAGGCAACTCGAGCATGAAGCCGGCAACTCGACATGCTCAAGATATGCTGTAGGAAGTGAAGTGTAGAATCATAGCCTCACTTTGGGGTTTGTTGCCTTTGGATGGAGGAATGAGGACAAGGAAAATATGGTGCTTTCATTTTTTCTTGCATGAAAATGAGATGATCAAAATAGCCAAACTCCAAAATGAAACACTCTCACACCTCACCAAATGTGTGGCCGGCCATCTAAGAATGAGAATGGTAGAGGGAACAAACTAATTCATATGAGGAAGGTGAGTGTAGGAGAAGTAAGTGGTGACCACATCAAGAGACAAATAAACATACAACCATGCTACATTAAACCAACCCATACTCTTATCAAATCTCATTTAAAGCAAGCATGGAAGAAAGATATCATAATAAATACTTTTGCAAGAAATCCCCCCACAAAGTGTTATTTGCAAAACTGCAAATAACCCCCTCCATCGGAAAGTCCGGCCGGGAAAGAACAAAGGAAAACCGGCCGGAACGGAATGCAAACTGGCAACTCCAGAAAACTGGTCCCGTAATAAATTACAGGAAAACCCCAATACTGTGCATACACACCCGCATCTGTATTCCGACCGGATACAAATGAAATGAGACAAAATCTACACTGTACTAAACTAGGACCGGCTTAAGCCAAAGCCGGCTAGTAAAATCCGTTCGATCCTGATCCGTGCAATACCGCACGTATCAGATCAAACCCTGCCATATAACTATACGGCCACTAGTACAAAACTGTCCGATCCTGATCCGTGCAATACCGCACGTATCTGATCGGATCCTGCCATATTTCCATACGGCCTCTACAGCGTTTCGCCCGAAAGCTGAGTAACTGAAAGTGTGGTGGACTCTAAAGACTCGTCAATACAATGGCTGTGGATTTAACCACTAGCACGTCAGAGGTATAAGCCAATACGTAACGGGCCACCAGCTATTGACCAAAAGGGACGTCGATGAGCGAACTCATCCTGACACCCTACTGAGCCTGTCAGTGACAATATCCGTACAGTCCGGTCCATTCGTCTATGAGTATCGCATGGCGGGCCTAGGGGGTTGGTAAAAGTCAGACCCCCAAAGGCGGTACAAGTCGTGTCGGAGTGTAGCCCAGAACGCCCTGAGATACTACTGGAATACCTACCAGTAAATCTCCTGCCTCGGCCGAGGGCTTTGCGTAATGGCTCTCCTAGACACAGCGCGACCTCACCCCCAATACCGGGAGAGTCGAACCCCTGCAGATCCGCTCACTGCCTCCATGTGGCTCGGGACTGTACCCAACTAAAACCTGTTTGCACGACTCCTTTGAGCCGTGGTAGGGTAGTAATCAAAGCACAGTGGGAACTCACACGAGACAAATGACGATCCTCAGGTCGATGAACTAATCTGTACACATGTCACCAGGGAACTGCTATCTGACGTCAGGTATAAGCCCAACTAGCAGGTTCCCGGCGAGTCCTGTCCGGTGTACTCATAACCCAATGAGCACCTGTATACATCTTAAGTGAACCAACTGACACCAGTGGCTTGTGAGACCGGCCACCGCCCCTCGTCGGGGTCTCGACTGTATACACTAGTCTACTAATGGAGTATCGATGCCCTGTCTCGAAACTCCTACGACTAGGGACCTTTTAAGGATGTTCTTATAGACCCCAGCTCCCACGTATATGATCGCTATCATACTGCTGGTCATCAAGCAAGAATCCTAGGGGCTCTATCAACGTGTAATAGCGACATGTCAGGTCACCTAAAGCAGTACATGATGATAAAGATAAACCAGATAGCATACTATCATCTCGAGTAAGACTGTCCTACCGGGATAGGTCCTCCCTCAATCATTGCAATCACGTGCCTGTGATCCAATAATTGACTCTGAGGGCACTATCTCCAACAATCTCCCACTTGCACTCAAGGCTAATTATTGCGATGTCGCATACTCACAGCCCGTGTGATACCGAACACCCAACTCCTCTACTAGTCAATCTCACAAAGCTCGTTTGCGAAACTATTGCGTTCGAGGAATAGCCTCAGTGAGTGGATCCGCTGTGATGTTTCTTTCTATGTCTCTCTATATCTCAAGTTCGCGGAGAAAGCCATCTCCCGAAATGAGCAATACCTGTCTTAGAATGTCTGGATGTCTGATGGGACCTAGCTCATAAATGAACTCCAAATCCAAACTTCTTAGACTGTATCGTCAACTGAACTTAATCAGTATCCAGCGCCATGCCACCCTCAGTATTGCCTTGGACCACCTGTCCAAAATACTGCACCTCGTCAGAGGGAGAACTATAACTCTGACAACCTACTTGTCGTCCATGTCACCTTGGAAGCCTGGAGTGATAACCGTCTCCTAAAGGAGGCAGCCGTTATCATATCCCTAGAACATTCACTTATGTTCTAAAACTGCTTCCGACTGTTCCTCCAGGATTGGATCAGTATCAACTTATTGCACCTACTGCAAGAACAACATCTGGTGTGGTACTTGACATCTCATGATTGACTCAATTGCCTAAGCAAGTGATCTGTCAATCATGCGTATCCCTCTCCCCTTTAGTCTGTAAGACACCTTTAGAGAGGGTGACTCCATTACCTGCAGGTACACTACCATGCCAGGAGTCGTCCATTCTAAATACTCATAGAATGCTGTCAAGGTACCCTGATTGGGAAACCACCCAAATCTAGATCTAAAACCATAGGTCTAGTAACCAGTATGTCTGATATAATATCCAAGTCCCATGTGGAGAAAACACTATGTGACGACCAAAGTATAACCGATCGTAGTATAGGAATATCACTTCCTACTACCTTCTCAACAGATCCATCCCTTATTCTGATGACGTCAAACCCATGACTGTCACATCAGAAACAGATGATCTAACTCCGCTATATCTTCTTTAGTCTATAAATAGACATAAGCATGAAGTCCACCAATGCTTCCGCTGCTCCCACTGACTACGACAACCCTCTGCCAGAGTCATATAGACGTGCACTTCTAAAGCTAGATTAGAACGACGCTATACTCATCCTCCTGCCGGGTCTCGCAGCCTGGAACAACAACAATGGCAAGTGTGGGTAAACAAGAACTTCCCTGTCACCGTCCTTGAGGCTACCGGAGTACCTCTCGGGTGCCTGAAGTTACCCACCATATCTGCGGAGTGGCCAATGGAATGTCAAATCAGATTGAATCTTTAGGTTCCTTATCAAATCTTCAGTAATCGTTTGCGGTTCTGGAATCACTTCCAGTTCTACCATACTCCCACTACTGTTTTCTGAAAAATCCATTTCTTTTTAAAAATGTGGTGAGTCAAGAACAATATCACTATTGATCTTCCAGATGGTAGAAAGTCAACCCTCGTCATAGTCTGGGTCAACCCACAAACAGCCATTACAGAAACGTGCCTTGAGTTATCCGGAGTCTGGTTTTAAGCATAAGCCGGACAACTCCCCGTACCTTAACATCGTTAAGATATGAACTGTTCTATATCCAATATAGAACCAGAGGCACTGATTTAATTGAACCAGATTCAAATCATGCAGCTGTCTCCAGTGCATGTCAACTAAATGGAAGGAGGCCGATCAGCGTTACTCAACTTAGGAATGCTTCCAATTATGAGTAACCTGAAAGAGAAGCAAGTTTTTATTACTATCAACTGAATACCATACACAAGCATCTACATCTTCGATCACCTTGAAGAATCCCGATACTTGCAAAACCTGGTTCTCTACTCTATTCTTATACCAATAACTCCTCAAAACTCAGACCCTGTGTTTCCACGAAGCACATGTCTAAGAACTAGAGAAGTTAAAAGTAAACAGAATATAGTATGAGGACCAACCCCTCTGTCCTAATGGACACTGGACAACATACAATACTCTGTATAAGTCCGCTGAGTCTAACAACTCTTTCACTGTGTGTCGTAGGTTGAAAACTGTACTTATGGTTAAGAAGAATTACACCGCTGTTTAATGCTCCTTACCTAACCATCCACTGATATAGGTAAATGTCATCGACATAATATCAAAAGGTATATCTCACTCTATGAAAATAGACGTACAGATATATCAATTTGAAATTGGTGCACAACAGCGGATATTCATAACCAAATATTTGCCGATCGGCAAACAACCCAGGTGACTTCCTCAAATATCACCGATTACTACGAATCCCGATATAATGAGGATGATCACCCAATTCCCAATAACTTACTCCCACTCATCATCTGTAAAACCATACAGATGTGAGAATCCAACCTGGTAAATACATACCCTGGAGTAAGTGTCTAATCGGGAAATCAGTTTTCTTTTAACATCACACAGTGAAACTGAAACATTGAAATGTTTCGTCGGGGTATGCTGGTATTCCTAGTAATGCCTCTTCCATTATCCAGATTCACAACTGTAACCGTATAATTCTTTGCCATCTTTCTAAATCCCTTTCTGTGTCTTTAGTCATTACCTTCTGTACACCCCTTTAGGCCAAATGGTTTTCTTCCTTCCCTACCGTTCGGCACCAGCCTATGGTTTGGAAGAAGACTGTCCTATAAGCATAAAAGGTGTACTGTCCTAATCCTAGGAGCACTCGCAACACGAGAGAAGGTGAAGATAAGAGACACCTGAATGTACTTTATTCCTATTTCTCCTGAACCAGAATCCATCCCCGAACTGGAACAAGTTCCTTTCGAGTTCGTATATAACCATACGATGGATTATCCAATAAACTGGGATCTTCGTAGTAATACGGAGTGTCCTGGAGAAATACAAAGGTGATTTAGGATTGGCGAAGAAATACTTGGTTTGGTCGTGAATATCAGTCGCAATTTACTTTGCCCTCCTACTAATCCCTTGCTTTGTCTTAACTTAATACCTTCTGCACACCATCGTTATGCTAATTGGTTTTCTTCATTCCCTACCGGTCGGCACCAGCCTAAGGTTTGGAAGAAGACTATCCAATTTGCGTAATAGGTGTACTACTCCTAAACCAAGGAGTACTCGCAACCTGAGAGGAGGTGAAAAGAAAAGACAACTGAATAGTCCTATCCGTTTTCTCCAGAACCAGAAACCATCCTCGAAGTCCTTCGAGTTCGTATATAACCATACGATGGTTTTGTCCAATGGAAGTGGACGTTCGTAGTAATACGGGGTGTCCTGGAGAAAAGGGTAAAAGTAGGAGTGGCAATGAGGTTTGCAACTCTGACAATCCAAAAGCCAGTGTTAAGAAGGTTCGGTCAACTTGGTCACTGAGTCATAGTCCAGGGTCGGGTCAATGGTCGCTGCCAGAGAGAGAGAAAAGAAGCACTCAGCGTGCACTCTAACTTAGATCAGAATGGTTACCACTTTATCTAATCTGGAAACCTCCCACTGTACCTCAAATTCTCCTCCAAACCTGAAAGAAGAATTAGTCGGGGTCACCCGAGGAGTAAACCAACTCATCAGTGGGAATCGGGATCCAACTATCATCGCATGATAACTTGACGGAATCCACTCAAGTCACCACACTCCAGAAGGTATGCGCATGCCTGGCAAGTTTCAGTTCTTTTGAAACTCCCGATGTGATTTTTACCCCTAGGACCCAAGTGACCTTGACACAGTCAACAAATCAAAGAGTCCTAGTCAAGTTCAACCCGTCATTATCCTGGATTGCATTAAACCCACCCGTACGAGCCCTTGACACAGTCAACAAGGCCGCACGACTGTCCTAACCAATCCCATTAATATGCTACAAACAAACACTACTTAGCTACCGCACACTACGCCTTGACACAGTCAACAAACGCAGCACGAATACTAAGTAATACTTGTAAGAAATGACGGAGGGCTACGTGTACTTTTTGGCAAAAAACCTTTAACGTAATGAACTTGATATTGTTGAAGGAACTGCATAGCCCTTTTAGAAAATATAGTGACGAAAACCTTTACTAAAGAGGTCACTCCCGGTGAAGGGATCTCGGCTCTTTCCCCGTAGAATGAGGTGCAGGATATTCCAACTGAATACCACGATGCAAAGCAAAAGTAATCGGCTATAGTGAAGTTAATGCCCTGACCCAAACTTCTATCCAAGGGGTCACTCCCGGTGAAGGGATCTCGGCCCTTGCCTCGTCGACTGAGGAGCAGGATATTCCAAATGAATACCACGATGCAAAGCAAAAGTAATCGGCTATAGTGAAGTTAATGCCCTGACGCAAACTTCTGTCCAAGGGGTCACTCCCGGTGAAGGGATCTCGGCCCTTGCCTCGTCGACTGAGGAGCAGGATATTCCAAATGAATACCACGATGCAAAACAAAAGCGAACGTCCTTGCAATAACAGCTTTTTGAAAAGTGTTCCAACAACATCAGAATAGGTTTGTTTAAACTTGCATTGATCCGAATCAATGCAGTCCCATCAATTGATCACACCACAAAGAACGAAAATATACTGACGTATGTATATGCCATCCGCATTCGCCACTGGGTCCCGTCATCACCCGTTAGGTTAGCTAACTAACGGCAGAGCGGGGATTGGACTAGCGCGGATGTAAAACATATACAACATCTACTAATATATATACCAATATATAGTATTTCGCTCAAGGCGTGAATAAAATGCAACATCACAAAAATGTACAGCATCACAGAACAATACAGATATCTGGAAGCCCCGGGTTTCACAGAGCCGCTGCTGAAACCCGACGTTCCCCTGGTCGTGTGGATAGCCTGTGCAATGAAATCCTAGACCCCTACGGGCGCGGCAAGTCACCCGCCAAAACCTGAAGCGAGGCAGCCCCCTTCAGTACCGTGAATGGACCACCCAGCACTTCACGGAATCCGGTAACTTGGGCACCCCTCCTGGGTCAACCTGTACCCCCTACGAGTGCGGCGAATAGCCCGCCAATCCTGGACTGAAGCCCCCTCCGTCTCAATGCCCTGAGATGCGGGCCCGTTGCCCTCCAGAACCCGGCTATCCGTGCACCCCACCACGGGGCAATCCTAGTACAGAAAGTAAAATATACATGTACCGGGTACATCGACCGCAACCAGGTCGTGCCCCAAAAGAATAATACAATCAGGCAGTGACGGCAGTCCACAGGTCGGACGCTCGCCCCGCAATATCAAATGTACATATAAAACAAAACTGTACTAACATTGCATCCAGGCTATCCCCCACGACCGATCCGCAACATCACAGCATAAACATAGAACATCAACGTGAAAATCACGTTCGCAAATCCGTCTAACCGGGCTATAGCAGTTAGACGGGATTTACCGATCAAGTGACATTCACGGTCGCAGATATAATGTAAATACTGTGAAATAATGTGTTTAAAATATCCGATCGATCAAACAATTAACAAGTGGGCCCCCAACCAATACTGTAGCAGTCACAGAAAACCTGGGCCCAAATTTAATATCCCAAAAGCCCTATTTTCAGCCCATAAGACAACTGAAGAAAAATGACCAAGTGGGCCCACCATAGTGCGGCGGAAGCGCGGCAGAAAGGGGGGTATTGCCGCGCTTCCGCGCTCCATATAAGGGTTCACTTTGTCGTTTTTTTCCAGAGTTCTTATAACTCCCTGCACATCTTTCTGAGACCACCTGAAAAATTTTTAGACACCAAAAAATTTCAACAGAAACTGATGTGAACTAAAATACGGTTTTTGAGATTTTGGTCGATCGGATAAGTAAAACGCATTAGAACAAGCTAGATAAGGTTAATGGCGTGGCTCTGATACCATGTTGCGCCATGGCAGCGCCCCGGCCTCTTACTCGAGGCCAAAATGCGGAATCAAAAATTTTCCTTACTCGGAAACCGGCGCTACCGCGGACAATTACCCGGATCGTTTACCATTGACCTAATGCTAGCAATCAAGAGATGGGAAGAAAAGTATACCGAGTGATCCGAGTCCTCCGGTCTTCACTTCATCGTCCCGATCTCCCGCGGAAAGTCTTGGCTCCACATCGTCGCCTCCTCGCCGGAAAGGGCACCACATCGCCTTCGTCTTTTACGGGCTCCCGCCTCAATACCGAGGCAACTCGAGCATGAAGCCGGCAACTCGACATGCTCAAGATATGCTGTAGGAAGTGAAGTGTAGAATCATAGTCTCACTTTGGGGTTTGTTGCCTTTGGATGGAGGAATGAGGACAAGGAAAATATGGTGCTTTCATTTTTTCTTGCATGAAAATGAGATGATCAAAATCGCCAAACTCCAAAATGAAACACTCTCACACCTCACCAAATGTGTGGCCGGCCATCTAAGAATGAGAATGGTCGAGGGAACAAACTAATTCATATGAGGAAGGTGAGTGTAGGAGAAGTAAGTGGTGACCACATCAAGAGACAAATAAACATACAACCATGCTACATTAAACCAACCCATACTCTTATCAAATCTCATTTAAAGCAAGCATGGAAGAAAGATATCATAATAAATACTTTTGCAAGAAATCCCCCCACAAAGTGTTATTTGCAAAACTGCAAATAACCCCCTCCATCGGAAAGTCCGGCCGGGAAAGAACAAAGGAAAACCGGCCGGAACGGAATGCAAACTGGCAACTCCAGAAAACTGGTCCCGTAATAAATTACAGGAAAACCCCAATACTGTGCATACACACCCGCATCTGTATTCCGACCGGATACAAATGAAATGAGACAAAATCTACACTGTACTAAATTAGGACCGGCTTAAGCCAAAGCCGGCTAGTAAAATCCGTTCGATCCTGATCCGTGCAATACCGCACGTATCAGATCAAACCCTGCCATATAACTATACGGCCACTAGTACAAAACTGTCCGATCCTGATCCGTGCAATACCGCACGTATCTGATCGGATCCTGCCATATCTCCATACGGCCTCTACAGCGTTTCGCCCGAAAGCTGAGTAACTGAAAGTGTGGTGGACTCTAAAGACTCGTCAATACAATGGCTGTGGATTTAACCACTAGCACGTCAGAGGTATAAGCCAATACGTAACGGGCCACCAGCTATTGACCAAAAGGGACGTCGATGAGCGAACTCATCCTGACACCCTATTGAGCCTGTCAGTGACAATATCCGTACAGTCCGGTCCGTTCGTCTATGAGTATCGCATGGCGGGCCTAGGGGGTTGGTAAAAGTCAGACCCCCAAAGGCGGTACAAGTCGTGTCGGAGTGTAGCCAAGAACGCCCTGAGATACTACTGGAATACCTACCAGTAAATCTCCTGCCTCGGCCGATGGCTTTGCGTAATGGCTCTCCTAGACACAGCGTGACCTCACCCCCAATACCGGGAGAGACGAACCCCTGCAGATCCGCTCACTGCCTCCATGTGGCTCGGGACTGTACCCAACTAAAACCTGTTTGCACGACTCCTTTGAGCCGTGGTAGGGTAGTAATCAAAGCACAGTGGGAACTCACACGAGACAAATGACGATCCTCAGGTCGATGAACTAACCTGTACACATGTCACCAGGGAACTGCTATCTGACGTCAGGTATAAGCCCAACTAGCAGGTTCCCGGCGAGTCCTGTCCGGTGTACTCATAACCCAATGAGCACCTGTATACATCTTAGGTGAACCAACTGACACCAGTGGCTTGTGAGACCGGCCACCGCCCCTCGTCGGGGTCTCGACTGTATACACTAGTCTACTAATGGAGTATCGATGCCCTGTCTCGAAACTCCTACGACTAGGGACCTTTTAAGGATGTGCTTATAGAACCCAGCTCCCACGTATATGATTGCTATCATACTGCTGGTCGTCAAGCAAGAATCCTAGGGGCTCTATCAACGTGTAATAGCGACATGTCAGGTCACCTAAAGCAGTACACGATGATAAAGATAAACCAGATAGCATACTATCATCTCGAGTAAGACTGTCCTACCGGGATAGGTCCTCCCTCAATCATTGCAATCACGTGCCTGTGATCCAATAATTGACTCTGAGGGCACTATCTCCAACAATTTTTCCGATGAATAACGTGTTGAGTTTTGGAAAGATTATCCCAGGATTGTAGGTCCTTTCGAGATCCTATAAGCGAGCTAGTTTCGTTGCCTTTAATTTGGCACTTCCGCCCAGATTATTGAGTGGTCACCCCGTATTCCTTGTGTTGATACTTTACAATTACCTTCATGACCTTTCTCACATGATTTGGCACCAGACCTTTTGGCATGGACGCGATCGTTTCGCTCACCGGAAGCCATTTGTGTTAATGGCTCGGCAGGTGGAGAAACGTCGGTCAAGGGTCTTGCCATCTGTGAAGCGCTTTCTTGGACGTAGCTGTATAGTGAGGTAATCACTTGGGAGGATGCGAGCGAGATTTGAGAGTTGTAATCTTCTCTTTGAAGGTACGCGTAGCAGTATATTTTTTAAATTCGGGGACGAATTTCTTTTAAGGGGGGAGATTGTAACAGCTTAAAATGTGTTTTTTGGATAATTATATTTTAATATATAGTTTTTAATATAAAGATTACCAAATTGATTTCCAATTATTTTATCCTAATTAATGAATATTTTATTAGATTTTTCCTAGCCTTGCACACACTTGTGCATGTTAACTAAGGTGTTAATTTGGGGTTTAGCCATGATTAGAAAGCATGGTGAGCTAATCATTTCCTTAATCTAGTTTTTAATAATTGTATTATGTGCTTTTGGGTTTTAAGTGGGTATGGCTGTTCTTTTAAAAGAAAAATGAATTTAAAAAGGGTTTTAATTATTGGTTTGAAATGTTGACCATGAGAGAGGGAGAAGAGCATGGGGCTAAATGGCATGTGCCATGCTTCATTAAATGAAGTGAGAGAGAGTGAGAAGAGGGGGTTGAATTGTTTTCCCTCATTTCTCATTTGTGCTCTCATTTCTCTCATTCCCTCATACTCTTACACACCCACACCATCAGCAGAGCAGCAGCAGCAGAGGCTTCGGCAGCAGCAAAAGAAGCAGCAGCTGCAGAAGCAAGCAGCAGCAACAGCAATAGAAACAATAGCATCAGCAGCAGGCAACATCAGCAGCAGAAGCAAGCAGCCCCTGCATCACCAGCAGCTGTAGCAACTCAGTTCTTCTCCTTCACCTGCTTTCTAAGATCCTTTTGGGTATAATTCTTGAACCCAATTTCATAGTTTGCTTAACTTGTGCGTAGTTTAGCGTCGGTTTGCGTTTAAAGTTAGTTTTAATGCTAAATATGGTGAATTATGTTGACTTTTGATTAAATGATGATTGTGTTGGTTAACCCTACCTATTTCAGTGTTATTAGGGTCACTTTAAGTGAGATTTAACCCAAATTTCACTAAAATACAATAAGGTTTCCATTTTGTGCATTATATCGTATTTTAGTGTCGATTTGCGACATCGGGAACCTGCTGTGACCCGTAGGAAATACTGGAAAATTAAGCAAAATTGTAGTGACGTACTAGGGACCCTGGAGCACCACCTGAGACACGACACCCAGGCCACCGGCCAGGGCCGGCGACGGCAAAGAGGAGGTCCGGCGACACCGGCTAGTGTTAGGAGTTAGGGTTTGGTTTTTCCTAGGTTGGTGTCTGCAGTAGTTTGGGTTCTGTTGATCTTATTTGTTTGTTTAGTTTTCACAATATGCAAAATCTGGGATCACTTAGGTAGTTTCTAGTATTTTGTGTCCGCACGATACGTAATACGACACGGATCGTGCAGTTTGTGTGGTTTTGCTCTTAAGTCATTTTCGTCGTGTCGCTACGCACGTTAGCCACCATACGAACACTTGAGAGTTTGTTTTATGTTGTTGCGTCGGTCTGGTGTAGTGTGTACGTGATTTAGGTCTGTTATTAATATATATTTGCTTTATTGTTTTAATGTTGCAGATTCGCAGGCGGGGACTACGGACACTGCTACAAGATGGAAACAGGTGGTAGGATTCACCTAGCGTGGAGCACTGGTGAGTAGATTTAACATCTACAGGGGAATAGCCCGCATGGCGTTATGCGTCTGGGCTAGGATTCTAATACTTGTCACATATTCTACGTTATTGTTAGACTTGCGCCTTTACCCCATTACTTAGATGTTGTATTTGGACTAGTAGCCGTATGATACTGCACAAATTATTGACGATTCATGTTGCACGAGCACTGATTGTATGCTACACATACATCGTCAATAATTGCCATGTCATACACAAACCACTTATAGATAATATATTGCTTGGTTAGGGACCTTGTGACATTGATTCGTACTGCTTATCACATATGACATTTATCATACCTGTATACCTATAGAGTATCGTACCATTAGTGATAGGTACATATACACTTTACGATACGGCTACAGGTATACCTTGCTTATATTTTACTTGTACCCAGGGCGTATACTACATCATTTACTTATAGGTAGACACCTATACCTAGCTATACCTTATTGATTTCGCATACATCTAGTTTTAGCTACATGTTACCGTTTTAACATGATGCAGTTAATTAGTGATTTTCCTTTATATGCTCGCGTTTCAGATATGTCGCACATATATTATTCATGGATTTGCACATTGTTTATTTGGATTTTACATGATGTTTTCTAGATTTGGGAACCGCGGGAGTTCATGAAATTATGCATAAATTGAAAACCCGGTTTGCTTGATATGATATTTCAGCAGTCACCATGAGATTTATCGGTTCTGATTATATACTCCATACGAGGAGTGGGTGCCATTTGAGGGTACATGGTGGGACCCGGTATGGTTCCCCTCGGCAAGATAATCAATGGACTTTGCTGATTGAGCCTGGAGGTGGGCGAGTACCTACCGGTGACAGTACCAATGACTCGGCGGGGATCATGAGGATACCGTTGGGAGTCATGTACGTATGGATACGTGGGAAGACGAGGGTCAGGGCTAGGCACTCGTGGTTTTCGGGATAGCGTATGATACGTACCTATCAGGATGCTAGTCTTGGTGACGGCATCTGATAAACCAGTATTTCTGCGTCGATGCTTGGCACATTGGTTTCATGATATTTCTAAATACTCTTTGTATATATAACAGGGGATTTAGCCGTTGTTATATATACCCTTACACCAATATTAGTAGAGTGGGACGCTAATATATGTGTATTGACCCCATCATATTTATTTCTACAAACATATATTTAGGATGCTAGAATCTTACTTAGGATTTGATTTGGGATATTAGGTGATTCATTGAGATTGGATACCGGATACATATGTGATTGCTGATTTGTACATTCGGAATATAGGAGACTTTCGATATTGCACACTGAGGAGATGTGAGACTTATATGATATGAGAGCCCAACTTGGGGGCTGATTTGAGGAATTGGGATTTGAGTGTCTTGATGGATTGTGATCCTACCACGATGTCAGGATTCCGTGGGAACGAGATATTTCACTCCATACATCATACTTATCTATTTATGCACTGTTCATAGATTAGTAGTACCTGTTAGTGTACCCTTCATGATTGTTGTATATTTACATTCTCACACCCTTATTGCATGATTATTGCATACTGTTGTCATATTATTATTGCTTCATATATTGATCGTACCTGCTAGTGTACTTTCTATTATTCTGCACTCACATGACCTGTTATTACTATAAATCGCATATCTTTGATTCATGCTGTACGTGCATGCTTGCGATTACCTGCATATGTTATTTACTATTCACGAGTTGGCAACTCACCCCCGTTGTGCCACAGTTGTTTTGCAGGGTGTTTCCCCAGAGTAGTCGAGGCAGGCTATTCATCCATCATCTTTTGCTTCAGATACCGCATCGGCTCACAATGTTCTATTTTGCTTAGGTGGGTATTGGTGGTTATATGTATTTTGTATTGTACATTAGTTATATCTTGTACTCTCCATCTACTATTATATTGTTGACTTAGAGACTTGGTGAGGACGATATTGTATATTATTTGTGGATTTGTTGTCTTTTACACAGCTTTATCTCTATTGTCTTTATTTCTTCGCTATGGCGTCGTACATTTGTGGTGATTGTTTTCCGCCTTTTGGCGTGTATTTGCTCTCGTTTGGGGATGCTTTACTTATCTTTATTGTTGTACCCATTTTGGGGTCAGTTTTTACAAAGGGGGTGTTGCTAAAATTTTAAAGAAAGAAGTTGGACTTTTAAAGAATTTGGGTTGTGATTTCAAATGTTTCAAAACTGCTATTATCTTTCTTGTCTTCTTTTTATGGTTTAGATTTTTCGGTTTTGGCTTTCTTTTACTGTGTTACGTCGTTAGGCGTTGCGTAGTATTAGGGCCGTCACATGCAAATTTCGGGTCGTGACAAAAAATAATATTTTATATTTTCTGAAATGTTACATAGGTACATTGAAGTGCCGAGCGGCCTACTCACTTTGTTGAGGGAGGTTGCTTCACTTCGGGTATTTGGCGGGTAGTTTGCAGCATCCGTAGGGGTCTAGGGTGGGGTTTGTTTATTCATCACGACCGTGGAATCTGTCTTTCGTTACAGGCTCAAACGAAACGCGGAATTCCTAGTATATCCTATGTGTTCATATATGATCTGGAATGCCCATCATTGCTTCTGCCGAATGGATATTATTATATATTTATTATATAATAGACGTTGCTTATGTTTTGCATCCGCGCTAATCCAGCCCCCGCTCTGTCGTTAGTTAAGTAACCTAACAGGTGATGACAGGGCCCCATGGCGAATGCAGATGGCATAAGCGTACGTTATATTTTCGTTGTTTTCTGCAATGGTAGGTTAATTGATGGGACTGTATTACATTAATGCTAAGCAAACAAACTAAGTTGAATCATTGGAACAATTTCAAAACCACTCGGTTTTTTCAAAACAGCAAAACTTTTAAAATGCGGAGCTTAAACCACATTTTAAAAGCTATCAGGTTCCTTCGATTATATCAAGTTCACTACGTTCACAGTTTCGCCAAAACCATTCGTAACCCTCCGTCATTTCAGTTAGATATTCAGTAGTATTCAAGCTATGTATTTTGACCTTCGCCAAGGCATAGTGATTGGTAGCTGCTGAATATTTATCTGTAGCATAGATAGATGTGTTGGTTGGGATAGTCGTACTGCTATTTTGGCGTTTGTCAAGGGTATGTACTGGTGGGTTCAAATTAACCTGGACAATGACGGGTAGAACTTGACATGTGATTTATGATATGTTGGCCTTTGTCAAGGTCATAAGAACATGGGGCAAAAATCCACATCGGGAGTTTCTAAAGAAACTGAAACTTTCTAGTGTTGCATACCATTTGGAGTGTGATAATTTTGGTAGGATTCCTTCAACTTTATCACACAATGATATTTGGATCCCGATCCTACTATGAGTATATGCTAAGCCTCGGGAGGTTTTTTCACGTAACGATCAATACTATAAACCAAGTAGGTGTCAAGAAAAGTGTTAGCGGGGTTAAGCCCCTAGAGAAAAGAAGTTATTTAATTAATGAACTTCGCGAAAGCGTCGTAAAACCTCTCTCGAAGTACCGAAACTGGCCTGGCTTAACTGTTAAGCAAGTATTGTAGGGTGAGATTAATACTGACTAATTCTTCTTTTATGGTTTGAGGAAGGATTCGAGAAACAGTGGAAGCCATCCTGTTTAGATAAACTAAAAACCAATCTAAATTTGCAAGAGCATCATGCTAAAGTATTTCTTCTCTCTCTCCTAATTGTAGCGACCAAACGTGACGGGCCTTAAGTTGCTATTAGATAAAAATATACCGACAGGGCCAAACTATAAAGATTGGTTCAGGAATGTCAAGTTGGCAATCACTTATAACAAATTGGTCTATATTCTTACAACTAAAGCCCCCACCGTCCTAGGTCCAGATTCCAGCATCACGGATAATGAAATCTGTAAGTCCTGGAAAATTGATTGCGCGAAAGCCAAGTGCCTCGTGCTGGCCTCCATGGACAATAAACACCAGAGGTGACACGAGAATATGGATCTTGAATCCATATTCCTCCATGCCAAGGAGTTATATGGAGAGCAATCTCGTATCATAAGATACGAGACCTCGAAGAAGCTATTTCATGCGAGCTTGGCTGTCGGGTCATCTGTAGGGGAACACGTCCTTAAGATGATCGGCTACATTGAGGAGCTCGCGGACCTTGGGACCACGTTAGAGAACGAGCCGTATACAGACTTGATTCTCCAGTCCTTTCCTTCTACCTACTCCTAGTTTATCTTGAATTTTAATTTTCAGGGTAAAGAAGTTAAACTTCCGGAACTCCTCAACATGTTGAGGAGTGCTGAGGGCACCCTGAAGAAATCCAGGGAAATAACCGCTCTGCGTGTTGGTGGAGGTTCCTCTTCTAGATCTAAGGCGAAAGCCAAAGGAAAAAAGAAGAAGGCCCCCACCAAGCCGAGAGGCGTTGTTAGTAAGGTGGAAGAAAAGGGCAAGGCAAAAGTGGCGGGGACGACAGTAGGGAAGGAAGAATGCTTCTACTATCATAAAAAGGGCCATTGGAAGAAAGATTGCAGGGCTTTAAGAGCCAAGAACCAGGACCCGAAGGATGTTGTTGCTTCGGCTTCAAATGTGTTAGTAGTTGAAAACCGTCAGTCAATCAACTCTACTTCCTGGGTATTTGATACCGGATCAGGATCTCATATCTGTAATTCTTTGCAGGCACTGAGAAGCCGTAGAGTTCTGAAGACCGGTGATATGACCCTCAGGGTTGCTAACGGAGGGAGCATGGATGCTGTGTCCGTAGGGGAATATCACCTAGGATTGATGAGTGGACATATTTTGGTTTTGCGCAACTGTTTTTATGTATCTAGTTTGACTTGTAATATCATTTCTGTATCTTTGTTATCAAAAGATGGTTACGATTTTACATTTATAAGCGATGTTGTAAACATCCACCTTAATCATGGTCTGATTGGGTCGGGTACACTAAACAACGGTATATACGTATTAAACCAACTACAAGTTTTCAATGTCCAGAATACACATAAAATAAAGACTACAGAATTCAATCAAGCTTTCTTCTGGCATTGTAGACTGGGTCACATCAACGAAACAACGTTGACCAAGTTACATAAAAAAGGATATTTGGATCCGTTCGGATATCAATTTTATGCAACTTGTCAATCATGTCTCAAAGGAAAGATGACAAAAACTCAATTCACTGGACACGGAGTAAGAGCGAGTGAGCTCTTGGGACTCATACACAGCGATGTGTGTGGTCCATTGTCTACACATGCAAGTAGTGGTAATTCCTATTTCATTACTTTTACGGATGATTTCTCTAGGTATGGACATGTCTTTTTGATGAAACATAAATCCGAGGCCTTTGAGAAATTCCAAGAATATAAGAATAAAGTGGAAAAACAAACCGGCAAAAGTATCAAGACACTGAGATCTGATCGAGGTGGTGAATACTTGAGAGCCAAGTTCCTGGATTACCTAAAAGGAAATGGAATTCTCTCTCAGCTTACTCCTCTATACACGCCATAACACAACGGTGTATCAAAGAGACGGAATCGAACCTTATTGGATATGGTACGTTCCATGATGAGTAACGCTGAGTTACCGCGATCATTCTGGGGCTATGCACTAGAATCATCTGTATATCTTTAGAACAAGGTCCTACCAAGACTGTGCCTACTACACCATATCAGATGTGGAGTGGGAAGAAATTATATCTTCAGTATCTGATGATATAGGGATTTCCAACTTTTGTCAAAAAGCAGCATGTGGACAAACTTGAGGCATACCGTGTAAGTTTGTGTGATACCTAAAGAACTCCAGGGGGTATCTTTTCTATTACGCAGTGGAACAAAAGGTTTTTGTTTCTCGTCATGCCCACTTTTTGGAACATCAATTTTTAGACAAACAAACTAGTGGGAGCGCAATAGAACTAGAAGAAATTCCAGAGCCATAAGCTATTACTAAGAGCTTGGTGGAAACAGAAGTTTCAAAAGAACAGGGTATTCCCGTGCCACTCCGCAGGAGTAGTAGGCTGTCTTATCCGCCCAAGAGATACTACGGTTTTCTCGTATACGGGGATAGAGAGGATTGCATCATTGATAATGATGAGCCAACTAATTTCCAGCAAGCCATTCAGAGCACAGACTCGGGAAAATGGCTGGATGCAATGCGAACCGAGATAGGGTCCATGCACACCTACAAAGTATGGAATTTGGACATTGCCCCAGAAAGGGTTAAACCCGTAGGCTGCAAATGGATCTTCAGAAAGAAGATTTGTATAGATGGACATGTTGAAACCTAAAATGCTAGACTTGTTGTAAAAGGATTTCGTCAAAGACCTGGTTTGGACTATGATGAAACCTTTTCTCCGGTGGCTATGCTCAAATCCTTTCGGATCCTTCTTACCATTGTTGTCTTCCATAATTATGAGATTTGGCAGATAGACGTAAAGGCCGATTTTCTAAATGGACATTTGGAAGAGTGAGTCTATATGGACCAGCCAGAGGGTTTCTTTCACAGTGGGAGCAGCGGGAAAGTGTGCAAGTTGCTTAAGTCCATTTATGGACTAAAGAAGGCATCGCGGAGTTGGAACATCTGTTTTGATGAGATGGTCAAAGAATTTGACTTTATCAAAAATCCAGATAAGCCGTGCATTTATAGTAAGATTGTACAGAGAACTGTAGTATTCCTCATCTTGTACATCGATGACATTCTCTTGATAACAAATGTCATTCCTCTGCTACAATCGGTCAAAGGATTCTTATCACATAGGTTCTCCATGAAAGACCTGGGTGATGCCTCTTACATTCTGGGGATCCAGATATATCGTGATAGATCTAAGAGGATATTGGGACTTTTACAGTCCAGGTACATCGACACCATATTGAAAAGATTCAGCATGGAAGATTCTAAGCGCGGTAATTTACCGGCTTGTCACGGAACCACCCTCTCCAAAGAGATGTCCACCAAGACTGAATTGGAAAGGGATCGCATGTCTATTATACCCAACGCTTCTGTGGTAGGCTCTATAATGTATGCGATGTTTTGTACCAGACCAGATGTTTCTTACGCACTGAGCGTGGTAAGCCGGTATCAGTCGAACCCTGGGGAGAAGCACTGGATAGCAGTAAAGAACATTCTCAAGTACCTGAGAAGGACCAAGGAAATGTTCTTGGTGTATTGTGGAAAAGACCTCCAGATCAAGGCTTTTGCTGACTCCAGCTTCCAGAGTGACAAGGATGACTCCAAGTCCATGTCGGGTTTTGACTTTACCCTCAATGGAGGGGCGGTATGTTTGAAGAGTTCCAAGCAAGACACCGTTGCTGACTCGACGATGGAAGCTGAGTATATCGTAGCTTTTGATACTGCAAAAGAAGCAGTCTGGATGAGGAAGTTATTAACAGAACATCAGGTAGTTCCATCTATTGTTGATCCAATACCTCTGTATTGTGACAACAATGGGGCTATAGATTTAGCAAAAGAACCTAGATCCCATCAGAAGTCCAGACACATCTTAAGGAGGTATCACCTGATCAGGGAGATCGTAGATCATCGGGAGATTGAGGTATGGAGAGTTGATACAGAGGACAACACTGCAGATCCATTCACAAAGGCCATCTCTCAGACACAGTTCGAGAGGCTATTTGAGATGATAGGTCTGCGATATGCCAGCACATGGCCTTAGTGCAGGTAGGAGATTGTTAATGTAATATGCCATAGAGGCCATTATTGTATAGTACTAGTTTGTATATTACATTTTGGAAGCTTGGGATATATACATGGATTTATAACAGTCTTGCTCAATATGGTAGTATGCTTCTTGGTTTGCATCTATCCTAAATATGTGTATTTTTTTCTTTTGACGTATCGCTAATACATATTGATAGAGCCCTTAGGATCTTTGCTTGACTACCAGCGTTGTGATGGCAGTCACACTAGTGGGGGCTGGGTAGTCTATAAGCACATCCTTTTATAGGTCCCTAGTCTTAGGATTATCGAGACAGGGCATCGATACTCCAGAATAGATTAGTTTATACGCTTCTCATCACAGCAAGGGAGATGGTATGTCCCACAGCCATCAGTACGTCGTACTGGAGATAGTATACAGGTGCTCATTGGGTTATGAGTTACACTGGATAGACTCATTGGGTACTGCTGGTTGGTACTATACCTATCGTCAGGTAGCAGTTCCCAGGTGACATGGGTACAGCTTAGTCCGTTGACTTGACACTGCTACTTCGCCTCAAGTGTGTTCCCATTGTTCTTAGATTAGTACCCTACCACGGCTCTATTGAGGCGTGCAAACAGATAGTAGTTGGGTGCAGTCCCGAATCAATTAGAGGCAGTGGCGGTTAGATAGGACTCGTCTCTCCCGGTATTGGGGGTTGATGTCGCGCTGTGTTCGGAAAGCCATTACATAATGTCCTTGTCCAGGGCAAGCGAGATTTAGTGGTAGGTACTCCAGTAGTTTTTCAGGGTGTTTTGCGCTATACTCCGACACGACTTATCGTGCTATTAGGGGTCTAACGTTTACCGCCCCCTAGGCCCGATATGCGATACTCTTATACGAACAGACTGGATTGTACGGAGATTGCCACAAACAGGCTCAGTAGGAGTTTGGATGAGTTTGCTCGTCAGCTTTCTTATCGAAAGATACCTGGATAGATGTTACGTGCAACTAGTATCACTGACGTGCTTGTGGTTAAACACACTGCCAGCGTACTGTCGAGTCTTTAGACTCCCAAACAGAGGGTTTCCCTGCTTCGGGCGAAACGATGTAGAGGTCATATGGTTTTACGACAGGGTTCGTTCATATACGTGTACTTGTACGCATGTGATGTTCGAGTGGACAATACTAGTTGGCTTTGGTTTAAGCCGGATCTTAGTATTTGATTGTTGGATTAGTTTCATCTCATTGTTTGTTCCTCGGAACACGGATGCGGGTATGTATATACGGATGAGAGGGGTATAGAAGGAGACACCTCATCAGGGTTTTGACCATTGACTTGATTAAAACAATTTTGTGGTAGAGAAAAGTATTTGTTATTTTCGCATATGATAATTGTGGCATGGCTACTTGTTTTTGACTACTTGACTTGGTTTGACCACTTGAATTGGGTTGACCACTTGACTTGGTTTAACTATTTGACTTTAGATATTTTTGTAAGATATTTTGTAGCACTAGATATTTTGGACGAGATATTTTTCATGCCATGGTTGTGGTCATGTCAAGTTAGCCATCTCATTTTCAATTATCAGTATCAAAAATCATTTCTCTTTCCTCATGTTCACTCTCTCCTTCTTCCTCTCAAAACCCTAGTGTCTTATGTGTTGAGAATCAAGAGTTAGTGAGACTTAGCTACCCAAAATCACACTCTACTCATTCTAGGCTACTTAGTTTAGCACACCAAGTGACCTAGTTGCCTCAACTTGGAGGTTAAGCTCAAGGTTGGAACTCTCGGGTGGATCTTCTTCGACTTCGAAAAGCCGACGAGGAGGTGCTATCCAATTCCACTCTAAGGAGCTCGCGAGGTGAAGGAGGACAGCGAGAAGACAAGAAGGACACGATTCTACAAGGTATAACATTCATCCGAGTAGTTAAACCTCATATAGTTTGCTAGCTAGGGTTTTATGTTGGATCCTTGATTAAAGTCGGTGTTGCAAAGCCCGTAAAAATCATTTTTTGCTAATTCCGCCTCCCCGCAATCACGTGGGCTGCGCAACATCAACTAACAGATACATGTTGATAAAGCTCTTAGGATATTTTCTTGACTACCACGACTATGATGCAGATCATACTAGTGGGGCATGTGTGGTCCACAAGCACATCCTTAAAAGTTTCTAGTCGTTGGAGTGTCGAGACAGGGCATCGATATTCCAGAGTAAACTGGTGTATACGTTTCTTGACCCAGTATAGGGGTAATGGATGATCCCATATCCATTGATCTTTGACATCAAAGATTGTATACAGGTGCTTATTAGAGACTGAGTACACTGAACGGACTCACCGAGAACTCCTAAATGGTATTATAATTATCGTCAATTAGCAGTTCTCTGGTGACATTTATACATGTTAGTCTGTAGACCCAAGATCGTCATAGTGTCTTGTGTACTTCCTACTGTGCTTTGATTTCCACCTTACCACGACTCTATTGAGTCATGCAAACAGGTGGATTTTGGGTATAGTCCCTAGACACAAGGAGACAGTGAGCAATATGAAGGGTTTCTTCTCTCCCGGTATTAGGAGTTGATGTTGTACTATGCGCGATTGGCTATAACCGCAAGTCCCTGGCCAGGGCTGATGAGGTTTACAAATAAGTGTTATCAGTAGTTTCTCGATTTGTTATAGGCCATGCATCGGAATAACTTATTGAGTTATTGGGGCTTGACGATTCCAACCCCAAACTCAATATGCGACATATCAGACGAAGAGACCAGACTGTACGGTAAGTGTTGCTTATTGGATCTACGGGAGTTGAACAAGTTTTCTTGTTGATATTCTATTCGTTCAATGCCTGGGTAGCCGTTACGTCCAGCTAGTACCGCTGACGACTTGTGGGTATCTGATATGATCATTACCTACTGCTCACTTTTATTTAACATATCATGATGTGTATGCACACATACATGCATGCAAGTGTATCATGGTTGATGATACATAGAAGATGGCAATGCAAGACGCACATGGTTAGATTTAATATGTGGATTTTTGTTTTAAGATAAAAGGATAAAGGAAATGAAATTGTGACTCATTGTTTCTACATAATTCTTGAGTTGACCATTGATTTTAACCCTAGTTTATTTTCCTTTGTTCTTATAACTCACTATAAAATATCTAGATATTTGTTTAACCATGGTATGTTGTGAGTGTGTCTCATATAAATATCCTTTTGTTTTTCATTTTCATTATCATTATCATTAAACATGAGGAAAGCTTCGCCATCTTCATCTTCTTCCTTCTTCAAGCTCTCTTGAGTTTTATAAAGAGTGAGAAACTTGAAAAGAAAGGGTTTTTAAGAGAGAACACAAACCACTTCATCATTCTACACTACTCTAGCCCTTTAGTGTGGCGTGTTTGCTTTACATCTTCAAAGATCAAGTGAAGCTTGGAGCTTTGAGCAAAGGGACTTATAGTGGATCGTCGTGGATAACGAAAGATTCAATCGAGCCGTTTTAAACTCAAGGAGATCCAAGGAGGTCTACAAAGGTTGTAATCACTCCACTTAGTGATAGATACTTATAGCATGTGATACTATTAGTTTTGTTACCCTAACTTTCTAGTTTGATCCATGGATGGTATTGTTTAGCACTCCTAAATTTTTGTTAAAGCATGTTTGAGGCAACCGAAACCCTAGGTGTGGTGCTAGTTAATTTCGAAATGATGGGTAGAACTTGACTAGTACTTATAATATATTGACCATAGCCAAGGTCATAAGTTGCTAGGGGTAAAAACCATATCGGGAGTTTCAAAAGATGAAATTTGCAATGAGATTGCATACCATCTATATGATAGTTGGATCCTGATCCCACTGTGAGTAAAAGTTACTCCCAGGAGTGTTTTGCACTTTACAATTAGCTAACCCATTAGGTGTCTAGAAAGGTGTTAACGGGGCTACGCCTCTGGGAAGATAAGGTTTAAATTAATCAGGTCCGTATGAAAGCAAAGGGAACCTCTCTCAAAGTACCGACACTGGCCTGACTGAACAGTTAGCGAAATTGTATACTGTAATAAATCCTGGCTAGTTTTTTCTTTTTGAGGTTTGAAAGAAAAATTTGACAAAAGCAGTGGGAGACATCGATTAGATAAGATAATAACCAATCTGATCTTTGCAAGAGCATTTCGCTGAGTGTATTCTTTTCTCTCTCCTAATGGAGATGCCAATGACGGGACTGAAACTTCTGTTAGAGAAAAAAACTGTCTGGACCGAATTATATTGAATGGCTGAGGAACCTGAACATTGCACTCACATATGATAAAGTATCATATGTCCTCACTGCCAAAGCCTCACACATCCCAGGTCCTGAATCATCTGTTTCTGATAAGGAGATCCGAAAAACATGAGATATTGATTGTGACACGGCCAAGTGCATCGCGCTTGCTTCTATGGACAGTATACATTAGAAGCAACATGAGAAGATGGATGTTCAATCCATCATTCTTCATACAAAATAGTTGTATGGAGAGCAATCTCGGACTTTACGATACGAGGCATCTCGAAAGTTGTTTTAGATGCGGATGGCCCCTGGCACATCAGTAGGTGAACATGTCTTGAAAATGATTGGTCTTATAGAAGAACTTGAGGACCTGTGATGGACCATGGACAACGAGCAATAGACTAATATTGTTCTACAGTCACTCCCCGCTTCCTTTGCTCCGTTCATTGTGAATTTCAATATGAATGAATTGGAGAAATCATTGCCTGAACTTCTCAATATGTTGAGAAGTGCAGATAGCACGCTTAAGATAGCGAAAACTCCCGCTCTGCTTACTAGGCCATCTACATCTTCCATCCTAAAAGCCAATGCCATGAGAAAGAAGAAGAAGAAACCCACTAAGCCGACAGGTGCAGTTGTAAAGGCAAAAGGGAAAGACAAGTCTGGGGCCACAGGAAGCGGAAATGAAGAATGTTTTTTCTGCTATAAGTCCGGACACTGGAAACACAATTCTTCTTTGTACCTTGCTGATCTCAAGAAGAAGAAGCATACTGATGCTTCTGCTTCAGGTATGTTTGTAACTGAAAACTGTTTTTCTATAAAATCTGTATCTTGGGTATTAGATACCGGTTCTGGTTCTCACATCTGCAATTGTGTGCAGAGATTGAGAAACGGTAGAGTTTTGAAGACTGGGGACCACACTCTACGGGTTGGAAATGGTTCCAATGTACATGCTGTATCCGTAGGAGAATATCATCTGGGGTTGCTTTTAGGATGTGTTTTGGTTTTGAACCCTTATTATTATGTACCTAGTATGCTATGTAATATAATATCCGTTTCTTTGTTAGACAATGAAGTATATCATTTTTTGTTGCAAAATAATGTTATGAATATTAACCTGAATCAACAGTTGATTGGGTATGGTACACTGAATAACGGTATTTACGTCCTAAACCAACACACAGTTTTCAATATACAACATACACATATAAGAAATGACTTTTTTCTTTGGCATTGTAGACTTGGTCATATTAATGAAACAAGACTAAACAAGCTATATAAAGATGGATATTTGAATCATTTTGAATATAAATCTTATGCGACTTGTCAGTCCTGTATCAAATGTAAAATGACCAAAACTCCATTTATTGGACACGGAGAGAGAGCTACAGAACTCTTAGGCCTCATACATAGTGATGTATGCGCACCAATGTCTACACATGGTAGAGGTGGTTTTTCATACTTCATCACTTTTAGTGATGATTTCTCAAGATACGGACACGTGTCTTTGTTCAATACGGACACGTGTCTTTGTTCAAGAATAAATCCGAAGCTTTTGAGAAATTCAAGAAGTACAAACTTGAAGTAGAAAAACAAACTGGCTCGAGCATCAAGAAATTTCGATTAGATCGAGGTGGAGAATATTTAAGCACTGAGTTTTCTGACTTCTTAAAAGAGAATGGGATTTTCTCTCAACTCACTCCTCGTTACATACCACAGCACAACGGTGTATCAGAACGAAAGAATCGTAACCCATTAGATATGGTACAGTCCATGATGAGTGATGCTGAGTTACCGCTTTCCTTTTTGGGGACATGCATTAGATACAGCAATTTATCTATTGAACAGGGTTCCAACCAAGACCGTGTCTACCACTCTTTATGAGATGTGGTGTGAGAAGAGACCATCTCTTAAAAGAGTTAAGATATGGGGTTGGCCGGGTTTTGTCAAAAAGTAGAATCCGGATAAACTCGAGACGCGATCAGTCATGTATACATTTGTGGGATATCCAAAACATTCATATGGATATCTTTTCTACCACAAGGAGGAACAAAAAGTGTTTGTTTCTCAACATGCCACATTTTTAGAAAATAAAATTTTTACAAATAGTAATGATGGCAATGCGGTGGAACTAGAAGAGGTTGTAGAGACACAAATTACTCATGATGAATTGGTTGAACCTGATATTGTAGTAGAACATCAAGAACCTCAGCCGCTCCGGAGATCTAGTAGAACTTCTCGCCCTTCGGAGAGATACTATGGTTTTCTCATCGATGGTGATAGAGAAGATTGCATCATGGATGATGATGACCCTACTAGTTTTCAGCAAGCTATCACGAATAGTAACTCAGTGAATTGGCTGGATGCCATGAGATCAGAGATGGAGTCCATGTACACCAATAAAGTATGGACTTTGGAAGTTGCACCTCCTGGGACAAAACCCGTAGGCTGCAAATGGGTCTTTAAGAGAAAGATTTGTGTAGATGGATAGGTGGAGACCTATAAAGCAAGGCTTGTAGCGAAAGGTTTTCGTCAAAGATCAGGATTGGACTATGATGAAACTTTCTCTCCAGTAGCAATGCTTAAATCCATTCGGATCCTATTTGCTATTTCTGCTCACTACGACTATGAAGTCTGGCAGATGGACGTTAAAACTGCATTTCTAAATGGTGATTTAGAAAAATGCGTTATTATGGATCAGCTAGAGGGCTTCATTAACAGTGGGAGAAGCAAAAAGTCATGTAGGTTGCTTAAATCCATTTATGGATTAAAGCAGGCATCACGGAGCTGGAACATCCGCTTTGATGATACAAACAAACAGTTTGATTTTATCAAAAATATAGATGAACCATACATTTGTAAAAAGATTGTAGGGAGTACTGTCACTTTCCTCGTATTGTACGTGAATGACATTCTCTTGATAGGAAATGATATTCTTATGCTACAATCGGTCAAACTATTCTTATCACAAAGGTTCTTTATGAAGGACCTGGGTGATGCCTCGTATATTTTGGGCATAAGGATCTATAGAGATAGATCCAAGAGGTTATTGGGATTGTCCCAATCAAAGTACATTGAAACCATACTAAAAAGGTTTAGTATGGAAGATTCCAAGCGTGGTGCCTTGCCCGCTTGCCATGGAATCACTCACTCCAAAGACTTCTGTCCGAAGACTGATGAAGAGAGAGTTCGCATGAGTATTATTCCTTATGCTTCAGCCGTAGGATCTATAATTTATGCAATGATATGTACTCGCCCTGATGTAGCTTATGCACTAGCTGTAGTAAGAAGGTATCGATCTAAACCAGGGGAGCAACACTGGATAGCTGTGAAGAACATTCTTAAGTACTTGCGAAGGACTAAAGAATTGTTCTTGGTGTATGGTAATGGGGATCTCTAAATGGAGGCCTTTACCGATTCCAGCTTCCAAAGTGATAAGGATGACAGTAAATCTATCTCAGGATTTGTATTTACCCTCAATGGAGGGGCGGTATGTTGGAAGAGTTCCAAACAGGATACCGTTGCAGACTCCACGATGGAAGCTGAGTATATTACTGCAAATGATGCTGCCAAGGAAGCCGCCTTGATGAGGAAGTTCATCGCGGAACTAGGAGTAGTTCCAACCATTACTAATCCAAAACCAGTGTATTGTAATAATAATGGAGCTATGGCATTGGCCAAAGAACCCAGTTCCCATCAGAAGTCTAGACACATCCTGAGGCGATATCATTTGATCCAAGAGATTGTAGATAGCCAAGAGATCGAGATTCAGAAAGTAGATACAAAGAATAACACTGTGGATCCACTCACCAAGGCCCTTCCAAAGCCGCAACATGAGCGACTTTTTGAGATGTTGGGTATGAGATACGCGAATAATTGGCCTTAGTGCAAGTGGGAGATTGTTGAATATATGTATGCCCTAGAGGCCATTATATCTATAGTGGATGCTTGGACATGTATATATGTATAGATGGCTTTCTTGCCCGACATGATAGTAAGCTATCTGGTTTACTTTATCTTGACATGTTTACTTGATACCGTTCATTGCATACATGTTGATAAAGCCCTCAGGATATCTTCTTGACTTCTATGGCTATGATGGAGATCATACTAGGGGCATGTGTGGTCTATAAGCATATCCTTAAATGTTCCTAGTCGTAGGAATATCGAGACAGGGGCATCGATATTCCAGAGCAGACTAGCGTATACGTTTCTTGACCCATATGATGAGCAATGGATGGACTCATATCCATTGGTGTTGTGACATCAAAGACTGTATACGGGTGCTCAGTGGAGACTGGGTACACTGAACGGACTCACCAAGAACTCCTATATGGTATTATATCTATCGTCGGATAGCAGTTCTCAGGCGACACTAGTACAGGTTAGTCTGTAGACCCAAGATTGTCATAGAGTTTTGTGTGTTCTCCCACTATGCATTGATTTCCACCATACCACGGCTCAACTGAGTCGTACAAACAGGTGGCTTTTGTGTACAGTCCTGAGACACATGGAGACAATGACCGATAGGAGGGGTTTCGTCTCTCCCGATATAGGGAGTTGATGTTGTACTATGCGCAATTGGTTTTGACTCGAAGTCCCTGGCCAGGGCTGATGAGATTTACTGATAAGTGTTATCAGTAGTTTCTCGACCTGTTATAATCCATATCGGCATAACTTATTAAGTTATTAGGGCTCGACGATTCCATCCCTAGACTTAATATGCAACATATCAGACGAAGAGACCGGACTGTACGGTAAGTGTTACTAATGGCTCGACGGGAGTTTTGACGGGTTCGCTTGTTTTTTCTTCTGATCGCTCAATACCAAGGTGGCCGTTATGTTTAACTGACCGCTTGCGGCTTGTAGATTTTTTAATGTGATCATCATCTACTGTCGGCGTATTGACGAGTCTTAGAGTCCCACACAGGAGTTTCCAAGATCAGGTAAAGCGATGTGGTGTGCATATGAGATATGTGGGGGAGCTCGATTAAATGCATATATGTGATACCGTATTTTAATCGGACGTTTACTATTGGTCGGGTCGTTTGTGACATGACCAATTTATTAAATCATGTGTTGATTTAATATTGACCTTTAGCTCACTTTTATTAAACCTTTTCTTTATGGATGTATGCATATATGTATATACATACGCATGATGATGTGTATGCACACATACATGCATGGAAGTGTATCATGGTTGATGATACATAGAAGATGGCAATGCAAGACTCACATGGTTAGATTTATTATATGGATTTTTGTTTTAAGATAAAAGGATAAAGGAAATAAAATTGTGACTCATTGTTTCTACACAATTCTTGAGTTGACCATTGACTTTAACCCTAGTTTATTTTCCTTTGTTCTTTTAACTTACTACAAAATATCTAGATATTTGTTTAACCATGGTTTGTTGTGAGAGTGTCTCACATAAATATCCTTTTGTTTTTCATTTTCATTATCATTATCATTAAACTTGAGAAAAGATTTGCCATTTTCATCTTCCTCCTTCTTCAAGCTCTCTTGAGTTTTATAGAGAGTGAGGAACTTAAAAAGAAAGGGTTTTTAAGAGAGAATACAAACCACTTCATCATTCTACACTACTCTAGCCCTTTAGTGTAGGGTGTTTGCTTTACTTCTTGAAAGATCAAGTGAAGCTTGGAGCTTGGAGCAAAAGGACTTTGGATGGATCGTCGTGGACAACGAAGGATTCAAGCGAGCCGTTTCAAACTCTAGGAGATCCAAGGAGTCACTCAAGGAGGACTACAAAGGTTTTAATATCTCCACTTAGTGATAGATACTTATAGCATGTGATACTATTAGTTTTGCTAGCCTAACTTTCTAGTTCGATTCATGGATGGTATTGTTTAGCACCCCTAAATTTTTGTTATAGCATATTAGATGCAACCCAAACCCTAGGTGTGGTGCTAGAGAATTCCAACAATGACCGGATTATTAAATCAAGTGTTGATTTAATAAATTGACTAATTACTCTTTATAAATCCTTTCTTTATAAATGATTATATATATATATATATATATATATATATATAAATGTATCATGGTAGATGATACATAGAACATGGCAATGTAAGAATCACATGGAAAAGGATATTAAAGATATTTGTAAATATAAATGAATAAATACAAAATTAAAGAATGTGTCATGGCTTCTAATAGTTTCTACAAGGCTCTAGTGACCTTGACTCACCCTTTTCTTTTTGTTTTATTCATTTATTCTTATCTTATCAATCTATATATATCTTATCTCCAAGGTTCAGTTAACAGCTCCTCCTCTTATCTCTCTAGATATTTTTCTAGGTTATAAAAAATAGAAGAAAAAGAATGGTTTTTAGTGAGAAAAATCCCATTTCATCAATCTATATTAGCTTAGCAAACTAGTGTGGGTTGTTAGCTTCACTTCTTCTTTCTTTAGTGAAGTAAGAGTTTGAGTGTTAGGAGCTCCGTAATAGATCATCGTAAACAACGAAGGCCTCAGGCAAAGGTGTTCCAACATCAAGTGAAGCCAAAGAGAAGCTCAAGGACTTCTACACGGAGCCATTAAAGAGAAGGAGTGGTCTACAAAGGTTGTAGTTCTTTTCACTTAGAAAAATACATCCTTTTCTTTTGTTAGTAACCCTAATCTCTAGTTTGATTCATGGTTTAGTTAAGTTAGCACCCAATAAAATTAAAATTACTTACCTCCTTAAGTTGAAACCCTTGATTGTTGTACTAAGATATACTTACAGGCCACTCCTGCCACATCCGTACCCTCCCCTCAGTCTGTAGGTTAGTAATTTTAACTACAAAAAATTTATTCATTTAACATATCATCTAAGAATAACAATGAACTTCATGTAATTTTATATTCGATGTTTATTTTCTAGTTGGAGGGGATGCATCTACGTCCGGGTCAATGGCTGTTCCTCACCGGAGGACTATCGTCCCGCTCGTGCTGCTGCTCGGACCCAGGATCGTGCTGCTTTCGCCGGAGGTATATATCGCACTTCAATTTTTGTTAATCCTTGATTTCTAAATACCGTTTTGTCTTAATATTGCTTATCTTGATCTTTTTGTAGATGCAGGGCAGCTGAAAATAGAAATGAGGTGGAAAATGAGAGCATGGTTGCAAGCATGGGATTTACTTTTGTTTATTCATCTTGACTAACAATTCAAGCATGGTTGCAATTCTATATTGCTAAATTCCATACTTGAATGAGTGGGGGTCAAGGGTTGCCATTCATTCTTTGCTCATTCTAAGCACTTAGCCATTTTCTTGGGTTTCTCCCATGGTTGCTCTCTAGCTCCATCTTCTTCCTCAATTGCTATGGTTCAAGCTTCAACCCACACATGAGATATGAATCATGAAGCTTGAACTTAAACTTGTGAGCTATTAACATCCTCTACTTGACCATCCTATACTTGACTAGCAATTGAGTGTAGCGTGCTTACTACGCTAAAGTGTTCAGTGTAGAGGTAGCTTGAGGTGGAGGGACTTCGCGTAGATCATCTTCGGCACGAAGGTCATCGGAGGAAGCTCGTCCTTAGCCTCAAGTGCAGCCTACTGGAGTCACGGGACTACTACACGGAGCTATTGAAGAGTAGGACTCGAACTACAAAGGTTGTATGCTCTTTTCTTTTCTTTAGTTCATCACATCAAAAAGTAAAACCCTAATATTCTAGCAAAGATCTTGTTTAGTCTAGCTTACCACCACTAAAAATTTGAATTTGGCATGCTTGATGTCATATGGACCTCATGGTGGTGCTAGGGTCAACTTTCATGGTATCAGAGCCAAGCTAGAACATTAGGGTAGCTTGTAGCGACGTTAGAAATTCGTCGTTTTTTTCGCGCAAAAACTGCCGATAAAAACAGTTTCCAAAATGATGTTTTGAGTTGTTTGCACACCCTACGAGCTCATGGTTTGAACTGAGAAGACGCGAGGTGAAGCTTGCACACCGTGGGGACACCCTAGGGGGACCATAGGCCAGACCCACACCCCAAGACCTCCACAAGGTGGCCTTAGGGGTGTGTGACCCGAGAGCACCCCAACTAGGTGCTCTCAGATCTGCCTTCCCCTAGGGACCACTTCGAGGTGGCCCATGGGGGTAGGTACCCCCTCGAGGCCCCCCATTCGATAGTTAATTTTGGGATCTTCACCTTCGTGAAGATTCAAGCGGGTTTCGAGTTCGTTTTGACTCCCGGACTGACTTAAAACGATCGGTTTTGAAACTTTAGCTCACTGGATTTTTCAAGTCCTTGAAAAATTGGTTTAGTTTGCTAATTGCGTGCGGAATTCTAATGTCGCAGTTACTTTACAAGCTTTGCGAGGTGTGATACAATTATTAGAATCGAGATTAATTAGTTTTATGAAAAGTAGTTAGTATATTATAAATCTAACCATTTAGTCTCAATTGATTGATTGCCATGAAGTTTTGATTCGGATCAAAACTCCATCGCAATTGCGTATTGTACGCGTTCACTAAGTTGGAATCTTGTTGAATTATCCGACAACCAATTGAAAAGTGTTTTCAATTTGAGACGAAAATGCATGTTTTATTAGTTATGCATGAAATCCGGAATATGAGATATTCTGGGTTTATGATGTCAAAGGATATTGCAGATTCTAATTATTGTACTTTTCTGTTTTCTTTTCTGGGACCGTAAGTGTAATATGTGGGGTATCCCAATCTCGTTGCTATATGTCAACAAGTTTTATGGATACACATATTTGCTTACGTTGATGATATGTGATATCATGTGTTGTTGTTGATATGATTTATTGGATCGTCGTGAAAGAATAGCCGGGGGGTTCTATGTGAAATGAGAGTTTTTATTTTCATTCATGTAAAATCTGTATGTAATATTCTTTTATTGGGGCACTTCCGAGTTGAGGATGATGTCACCATTGTTGTATATTATTTACTTTTCCGCATTAGGATAGACCGAAGGCGCGGAGCACAAGTAACCAGGTTTTGTAGTCCAGTGAGAGACCATCTCAAGAAGTTAAGACCGGGTCTCATAACTCTAGAATTGGCAGGGTTACTTGCTTCTCCCATAGGGGTCTATGGGATGTGGGTTTTTCTATTCTTCACGGCCATGAAATCCGTGTTTTACATTACTGGATAAATTTAAAACACGGACATCCTAGTATATCCAATATTTCATATGTTACTTCTGCTGCTTGATTCTGTGATGTTGATCATATAACTGCGTGAGACAATTGTACTATTATATATATGATATATAATAAACGTTGCTTATGTTTTGTACCCCCGCTAGTCCAGCCCCCGCTCTGCCGGTAGTTAAGGGCCCCATGGCGAATGCTAATGGCATAAGCGTACGTTCTATTTTCGTTTCATTTTTATTTAATGTTTAGGGAACATTAATTGATGGGACTTCATTAATGAGATTAATGAAAAGAAAGAAACCAATAGATGTTGTAGAATCAAATTTTCAAAAAGGGTAGCTCTAGTTTTTGCTTTGCATAGTGGTATTCCTTGATGAATATCCAGCACCTCATTCGATAAGGAAAGAGCCGATATCCCTTCACCGGGAGTGAGCTCTTTAGAGAAACTAACAAATGCTACAACACACTCGGTTTTGTCTTTTGATTGCTTCTCTAGTTCTTGCTTTGCATAGCAGTATTCCTGAATTTGGTGCACCTCATTCGATGAGGAAAGAGCCGAGATCCCTTAACCGGGAGTGACCTCTTTAGCAAAACTAGAAAAGCCTCAAAAACACTCCTTTTTCAAAATCACTAGATTCTACAACGATATAAAGTTCATTACGCTCGTGGTTTTCTTTAAAACCTACGTAGCCCTCCGTCATTTCAGAAAAGTACCATTTAGTATTCGTGCTATGTTTATTGATCTCTGTCGAGACGTAGTGCGCGGTAGCTGATTAGTGCTTATCTTCCAGAATGTAATGTGATTGGATTAGGGTAGTCGTGCGGCCTTGTTGACCTCCGTCAAGGGTCGTGCTGGTAGGTTTAATTCAATTAAGAAATAAATGGGTTGAACTTGACTAGTGGCCTATGGTTTGTTGACCTCCGTCAAGGTCATAGGAAGCTAGGGGTAAAAACCATTATCAGGAATTTCAAGTGTTGAAATTTGCAATGAGATTGCATACATTCTATATGATAGTTGGATCCCAATACCCACTGCGAATAAGAGTTACTCCTGGAAGAGTTTTGCACTTTACAATTAGCTAATCTAGCAGGTGTCTAGAAAGGTGTCAACGGGGTTATGCCTCTAGGGAAACGAGGTTTATTTTAATTAGGTCCGTGCGAAAGCACGAGGATCCTCCCTCGGAATAGCGATACCTGAGAAGAACTCGAACTACAAAGGTTGTATGCTCTTTTCTTTTTTTTAGTTCATCACATCACAAAGTAAAACCTTAATATTCTAGAGAAGATCTTGTTTAGTCTAGTTTAGCACTACTAAAAATTTGAATTTGGCATGCTTGATGTCACTTGAACCTCATGGTGGTGCTAGGGTCGACTTTCAGCAGCCCTATCCCAAGAGGGGGACTTGAGGGCCGAATTAGTCCCACAAGCTGAGGCCCGATAGAGCTAGGGAGAAGGCACCATTCCCCCTCTTTCTTTACCCCTGATTATCGCTATACTGGAGATTATGCTGAGAGGTTCAGCCGGTAAATAGGGGATGAGAGCCGCATCCAAAAGAAATATCCACTTCACGTTAAGTGGGGCGATCAGCACCGGCCATCATTTGCCCTCTTCTAGGATCAGGCTCGGGTATTAATATATATTTTCATTTGACTTATCAAATAAATTTATTAGTATTTAACACTTATAATTTAAATACATTATTTTCTTGTATTTGCAGTTGGATTACGACTTTCAGCCTGTACCCGACCCTGATCACCCTGACAGAGTGCTCGATCTTCACGCTCTTTATGTAACGATCCTGAATTTTCTGTAAAAAATTTTTCTTCTTAAAGTACAAAAAGGAGTTTGCAAGCCTGAGCACAATTTAAATGTTATTCTTATTTAAAAACAGCAAGAAATAGCTTGTAGCTCACTGGTAAAGCCCTTGTACTGCTATAACATATCCCTTGTATTCGAATCCAATCAGCCACATATATTTTTACTGATTTTTCTTTTAATCTTTTTGGAAGCCCAAAAGTTTACATGTGCAATACACGTAAAAATGAAAAGTCAGATAAAACAAACATGTACATATGTTGTATGAACAGCCGAAGACACGTGGCAACAATCCAGCAGCCACCTCAACAAGATAGCCAGCGAGATTAGCCATATAGCCGGCATCGCCGGGCACCCCATAGGGGATGGCCCCATTCTCTGCACATCAGTTTCTTGGCCTACCCCCACTACCCCAGTACTATTTGTTTTTCTTGCATTTATCCAGAGAGTTTAAATTCACCCTTTAATCCTATTTTTAATGCATTTTAATTCACTCTTCAATTTCAAAACACTAATTTTATTCTATAAATACAATCCCATATCCTAGCCCTCTTCATTCTGAAATCTCTTATCAAAAATTCTAAAATTTTTCTAAGTCAAAGAAGAGAACAAGTGGAGTTAGCCCTAGTTCCATTTCCGGCGAGGATTCGAGACGTTTCCGGCGACTCCACGACACCACGGCGATCTCAATCCCTTCCTCCCTCTATTCTTAACCCACATAACTTGTAAGTCCCATCACTTTTCCTCTCTTCTTACCTTAAAATGATCTCTTTTCAAAACATGTCGGTAAGTGGAGTTATACCGGCTTTTGTTTCTAAAACATTGAAAACTATAATTTTTTCTTAATAACCACTCATCCATATCACTATACTTTGCTTGTTAATCATTAACTTATATTTTGAAACAAGTTTCACTTTAAAACTCCTTGTAAAATAATTTTATTTAAGCTTTTACGTTTAAATACTATAAAGTTTACATACGACATCCTTTAATACTTTTGCGTAGTATACCTTTAAAAAACCTCACGAGGTAATGACCTACCTCTTACATACACACATCTTGACATAGCACAATTCTCTTGAAACCAATATCTTGTGACAAAATACGACTTTTCATTAAAATACCTTAAACTATTAAAAACCGGGATTTCTTTAAATTGTGTTACTTAATTCCTTGCGATTATGCCTCTACAGCCCATTTTGGGAAACCCGGTTTGGATGGTGCGAATGATCGCACATCCTCAGGACTAGTAGGGCGAGATGCAGACCTCCTCATAGAGTATACGATCTCGATGGAATTTTAATACAATTTTTAAGAAAAACGAGGATTTCTATTTAATAATTAAAATTAAATTTTAATAATTATATAAATATTATCAAATCATCTATTTTTAATATATAATAAAAATTCCATGTTTTCTAGAATATAAAGAATTACAGGTTTCATGAAAATACCATCAAGAATCAATACAATTCAAACTTTACATTAAAATGCTTTGAACTATTCAAGTTATATATATGATCACTAACATACCTCATTCTATAAAATTCACATCCATGACAACTCTAATGAATATAAATAAATACTTGAGGATTATTTTGAAAGTATATGTAAAATATTTTTCATAAAACCCTCTCAAGTTATATAAAATTACATTAAGGGCTCTAGTAAATATAGGTTTAAGTGGGACCAATTCTCTTGAGCTTCATGGAGCCGGAGAAAGTGGGTGCTTGCCTATTTAAGGTAGAAAACTAAAACGGGGTTATCAATGGTAATTGTCTTGGAAAAAGACACAAATCCTGCCGTCTATGAGCAGCAGTTACCGATAACAAAAAAATCTAATTCAGGATCCAAATCTGTTTAAGTGTCTATCTCAATCTGAGTCTCGGTCTAATCTGAATCCGATCCAAGTTAACTCCAATATAACATGAATCCAATATACCAAACATGAACACTTGAACCTGAACATGAATACTGAACAATACAAACGTGCAACTTGACTTGACCGAAGCATGGATATATCTTGACTTGACTAAATGACTACCGTTTACCTCCTGAATCCGTTTACATGAACAACTTATACCATGGTCTCCGCAAGTCTGATAACTACAAATCAATACAGTCAATATAATATACATTACAGGGTTTAACAGGGTAGACTAGAACGAAATATAGTAGAAGTGGAATGAGATGGTCACTAAAAGACACTACATGAACATCTGTGCCGTTGTCCCGTGGTTTTGTCGACGGGGCCTTGTACTACGGGTTACCATAGTCCACGGGCTAAGTTGGACTCCTCTCGTATACACTGATACCTTTTGTACCAAGCTACAAACAACAACGTTAACATAAAAAACAGATAATTTACCAGTTCTATTCTTTTTACTTGTCTATTCCATTTTTTGGAACTTACCGAGCACTAGTTTGCTGGCGATATTCCTGTCTCTTATTTTTTTAGATTGTTCGTCAGGAGTACCCGACCCTCAGGAGACCGAGCCTAGCCAGGACGATTTGGAGCAGATCATCGAGAAGCACGAATTCTAGTCTTTTACTTGTACTTATTTCTTTTTAGTTCATATGCCACTGTTTAGGCATCGCTTTCCTTCATTGTACTTTACTGTTCAGTTGTATGTACAGAATGATTATCAAAAAAAAGTTATTGTTTTATTACATCTCTTGTTATTCTTATGTTATTCACTTATATTGCTTATTTACGCTTAACGTGTTTAGTTCTGAGTAAATACGTCGCGGCCTCGCAACGTCTCCTTTCCCGTACACTGGGAAGCGGGGCGTGACAGGTTTTGCTGGCATCCCATCCAGGTCAGTTCTTCATGGTACCCTACCATGCAGATCAGTTCTGCATGAAGTCTTACCATGCGGGGTCAGTTCTGCATGGAAACCTAAGCAATATATCATATGAATTATACGAATCAGCAACTATACATTCTTTATATTTCAAATTTCTTAAATCTATCATAACCTTTCCTTTTCTTTCAAGGTTATGGATCCTTCCAAAAACATGAGCACCAATGTGAACAGCAATACTCCAACACCTACACTACCATGCAATACCGTTGAGGACATACTGATAAGATTAATGGCGTTCCTTGAAGCAACTAGGAGTCTAGTTGAGGGACAGTAGGAGCAGGCTTCTCTCTTTCATCAAGAACTAGTTCGCACTAAGGCCGCTTTGAGGGCAGCTCATGGTTATATCAAAAAGAAAGAAAAGACACCGCCAGCAAAGACTTGCTGTAATACTTTAGAAATCGTTTAGGATAATTGTATGTTAATTAGTGATAACACGTGTTTTCCGTAAAACCTAGTTATAATTATTTTTCCCACATCGATATAATTTTACTAGTTCACTTACGTAATTTCATAATTAATTGTGTTTTACTAGTTATTTATTTAATTACTTGTTTACATAAATATTCCTTATTTATTAATTATTAAAAATTATTTTAACTTTCACTTAAACACTAATCTAGTGTTAATCATAGATTAGCATAGGTTTAATGTGTTTTTGCAACTATGGCTACTTAAAACTATTTTGTAACATGTTTTCTTTCAAAATATTGCAAGGTTCTTGATTATTATTTAAAAGAAAAGAAAAGAATGAAAAGAAAAGAGGCATGGTGCATTAAATGCAAGCCATGACTTGGTGTTTTCACTCTCTTTCTCTCCCTCACAAAGGCAACCCCTTCTTCTTCCTTCTTCTCTCATGCTAAACTCGCTCTTAACTTATCTCAATAACCCTACACAAAAATCAACACAAATCCCTCACTAAACCTTCAAAAATCCAATTTTTCCAGAACTTCTTTATGAGTTTTTGAAGCAAGTATTCTTTTAGTGGCAAAATTTGATTTAGTAAGGTCTCTTTCTACTAATGCTTGAGATATGAAAACCAAGTTTCAATATGTTTCACTAATCCTTGCTTTGATTAGTCTTAACTAGGTGCTAATGTAGTTTTTAATGAAAGTTTAGAGCTTAAAGAGAGGGTTAGGTTAAGTTTATTGTTTTAATCACTTATTAGAGTAGTTAAAGGTAGTTTATCATCTAATAGTCTTACTTTTCCTACAAGTTTACACTAAAATACCATATTGTTTTAATTTAGTGTTTTAAAACGGTTTTTAGTTAAATTTAGTAATATTTGTGATCTTCTATCGTTATATTGTTCTATAATTTAATCTAACAAGAAAGTAGAGTAGTGATTGAGCCCTGAGTTTACCCTTGAAACCCGGACCTAATCCATCGTGGTTCGACCGGCGAGATTCACGTTTCTGCCGGTGCCGCCGGTCGCGTTAGGATTTGGGTTGTTGTAGGCAATTCTTTGGGGGCCTTTTAGGGTATTTGTTATTTTTTGTTTTTCCTAGTTCAGCTGCAGATAAAATTTGGGACCATTTTCCTTTTATGAGAGTGTTTGATTAATGTGTGATACGTACGTTTCGATTCTAGATTTGGCATTCGCTACGTATCACAGACCCTAGAGATGGTTTTAGGCAATGTCACACACGTTTTGTGCACCAAGTGCACTCGTGTTTAAGCTCGTGGCGTTAGTTTCTCCGTATTATCTTGACTTCGCATTTTAGCGAGTGTTTAGCCTTATGTATTGATATTGTGTGATTTTAGGATCGATTGCGGAGATGTTGGACACGACAAGGAAAGGAAAGGCGGTGGTCAGATTCGAATAGCCGAGGCGTTCCGGTCAGTAGATGTACACATCTATAGGGGAATCGCTTGGATGGCGTAAAGCGCCCGATAGCTAGGATTTATATATAATTCTTGTATTCATATGTGTATATCATATTCATGTAGCATTTGCATCATCATCCACAATCATATTATCACCTAGGGCACTTGCACCTTACCAATGGTTCCTGCCGCACATGCACTATTTTATGCGAACACACACGCCATTGGTAATTGTTATGTCACGAAAACTATAGAACTTGCTTAAAAATCGGTATTTAAGCACTGCATTATTATTGATATGTAGTCTTCAAGTCATTCATTTCATAGCATCATATTGATATCATGGACACCATCATCGACATATGCACATATTGTGATTCTTCTTAGAGATTCCGTATTCATGAGATTTCTACATCTTTGGGAAAACCGCAAAAAGACTTTTATAAACTTATGATCATTTTAAAAATGGAAATTGCGGTTTTCTCGTGATATGATCCGTGGAGTCCACCATTAGTTTTCTCAGTTATTGAGCCACGTATGTATATATACCCGATTCGAGGAGAGAGGAGGCACCGTCTGCGGGTACATGTTGGACCAGGTGAGGTACCCCGGGGCAAGAAGATCGTATAGTGAGACATTGACATGGCAGAGAAGCACTACCTACCAATGATTATTAGGTCGGTGGAGATCTAGAGGATACCGACCAGAGTCGTGTGATTTAGACAGATTTGGGTCCGATTTAAGATACGACACCCGAGATATTGATATATATTGTGTGTCGATACATGACACGGATTTCTGTCATTTCTATTGATGATACTTTGGTTTACCATACCGAAGATTTTCTAAGATAAAAACTCTGTTTTTCTCACATCAGATGTACCAAATTTCATGCTTGATCGTTTATTCATGTCGCATTCATACTAGTACATCACATCATAGTTTATACATAGTATTTAATGAATTTGCGTGCATGCTTATGATTGTCTCATTAGATGTTATTTACTACTCAAGAGTTGGCAACTCACCTCCGTTGTGCCACAGTATCTTGCAGGACCGACCCGTCAGCATAGTCACGATGGGCGCACTGCTACTTCCTATGTTGCTCCCCTTTTGCTTCGACTTGAGGGCTTTTCTTGTAAGTGGGTTTTGTGAGGATATTCTTTTGTTCCCACCATATATATTTACTTTTGTATCTAGTGCACTCCATCGACCATTTGTATATTGACCTAGACTACGAGACTGTGAGACTTGTAGTATTTGATATCTGGTGTCAAGCTCGTATAAGTCGACTTTATGCTTTTCTGATTCTTGCTTTTATATGGTTTTTCATATTACTAAGATATATCTTGCATGTTGTTGTGTTCCGCCATTCGGGGAATAGCTAGCTCCCGGTGGGGGATGCCTTTTGATCATTGCTTAAATATATTCATGTATGTATCGATTTGGGACCAGTTTTTACAAAGGAAACTCTGCTGAAATTTTCAGAAAACTTGATACTTTTAAATGGTTTTTGATGTAAGTCTATTTGTTAAAATCAACCTTTTAAAAACAAGTATTTTATCACTCTATTCATTTCACGGTTCAGATTCTTGGTTTTGGCTTACTTGAATTACGTTACGCCTCTAGACGTTGCATGATTTAAGTGCCAGTTACGTTTCCACATTCGGGTCAAGACAAAGTTGGTATCAAAGCGTTAGCTTTTACTTTTCTGAGTGTAGGATGACCATTGGTATGATGGTGGCTTAACTTGAGTGATGTGGCTTGTGTATGTTCCGCGGCATACTCACGATACGATACTCCGCCTAAGTGACCTTAGGATATATAATTGTGTTAGTCATATGTATGCCCTAGAGGCCATTACTGTACATTGGATGTATATTGTAGTGGATGCTTGGACATATATAGGGAGGACTTTCTTGCTCGACATGATAGTATGCTATCTGGTTGCTCTTTACCTTAACGTGTACACTGATTGTCTCTCTGTTACATGTTGGTACAGCCCTTAGGATGTGTACTTGACTACCTGGACTAAGATGCAAATCATACTAGTGGGGAAATGGTAGTCCATAAGTACATCCTTCAAGGTCCCTAGTCGTGGGTGTATCGAGACGGGGCATCGATATACAAGAGTAGACTAGCGTATACGCATCTTGACCCATATGATGGGCGATGGATGATCCCATATCCATTGGTGTTTGACATCAAGGATGGTGTACGGGTGCTCAGTGGAGACTGGGTACACTGGACAGACTCGCCGAGAACTCCCAGATGGTATTATACCTCACGTCAGATGGCAGTTCTCTGGTGACACTGGTACAGAGTAGTCTGTTGACCCGAGATCATCATAGAGTCTTGTGTGATTCCCACTGTGCTTTGATTTCTACCTTACCATGTCCAAGAGGGCGTGCAAAATGGTGGCTTTTGGGTACAGTCCCGATTCACATGGAGGCAATGAGCGATAGGAGGGGATTCGTCTCTCCCAGTATAGGGAGCTGATGTTATGCTGTGTTCGATTGGCTATAACCGGAAATCCCTGGCCAGGGTTGCTGAGATTTACTGGTAAGTGTTATCAGTAGTATCTCGAACTGTTATAGACCACATATTGACACGACTTATCGAGTTACTGGGGTCTGACGTTTACCACCCCTAGGCGAGATATGCGACATATCACACGATCAGACCGGACTGTACGGTAAGTGTTACTGGTTGGATTCACAGGAGTGTGAGCGGGCTTGCTCGTTGATCTTCTGATCGCTCAATACCCGGATGGCCGTTACGTTTAGCAGACCGCTTGCAGCTTGTGGGTGTTTGATATCATCATCACCTACTGCCGGCGTATTGACAAGTCTTTAGAGTCCTACACAGAGGTTTTCTGGCTCAAGCGAAACGAAATAGGAGCACATATGAGATATGTGCGGGACCGAGAATAATATCAGTATGTGATACTGAATTCTATTCTCGCGATTTGTATCATCGAACGGTTATATAAGATATAGCCGGGTTACCGAATCAAATGTTGATTCGATATATTGGTACACTTGATATTAGTAGGTTATATACAGTATGACCGGATCATTAAATCAAGTGTTGATTTAATGATTTAATGTATAATAATATATTTGATATATTACTTTACATTAGCTAGTATTTGTTCACTTAAGATTGATTTTCTCACTTGAAATGCACAAGTTGTATATATGATATATTTTTGTGCACTAGTTTGTATCATGTTTGATGATACATGCAAACTTGGGTGTGTCTATGGATTATACCATGTTTAGGTTAAATGTTTAGTTTTTTTATTTAATTTATTTAATTTATCTAAAATAAAATGGTGGCTTACTTTGTCTTTGCTTGAAGCTTCATGAAGCTTTCAAGCATTTTTGACAAAGTCCACCATTTTGTTTTACATAAGATTTTCCTTAACCTAAGCTTTAACTTAAACTTAAGTTTAGTCTCTACATAGGTTAATCTCACCCATGGTTGCAAGATGATAACTTCACTTGATTATTTTTTTCACACAATTCTTTTTCTTTCTTCTTCTTCGTCTTCTTCATGAAGAAAAGAAAAGCTTTCTTGAAAATTGTCAAGTGATGAAATCAAGTGAGAAATCCAAATCCAAAGTGAACCCACTTCCTATTTCTTCATCCTCTACCACTTGCCATGTAGTATATGGTGTTTTCTTCACAAGTTTCATGACTTAGTGAAGATGGAGCTTGAGTTTGAGTTGCCTCGACGTAGATCATCTTCGGCACCGAAGTCAACGACCTAGCCCGCTCATTTCTCCGACGAAACCATCGCTAGAGTCCGGGATTCCGATGATCGCAGCGAAGGGACATCATCACGGAGCTTTTGAGGTGGAGGACCGGATCTACAAAGGTTGTAGTTCTTTTCACTTATTAGTAAAGATGTTTGCTAGCTTTTACTTTCGCCTATCCTCTAGTTAACGATCTAGGTTAGGGTTTCTCGGCACCTAATTTTTGAATTGGACATGTTTGATGCCTTGTTGAACCTCTTGAGTGTGCCTAGGAACCCTACAGTGGTATCAGAGCCTAGCTAGAGCTTTAGGCGATGTGTAGACGATATTAGAGATCCGATTGAACCCCGAAACCCCAAAGAATAACCTTCTCTGGACATTTTCTGAAAATGTGGTTTTTTCCAAATTAAAAAGACTCAAAAAAAACAGCAGGGAATTCTATGGACCTATGTGCAAAACGAGACCCTAAGTCACTTGAACGGCCGCGGAACCGCGGCAATGACATGCCATTAGCGGCAGTTCCGCGGCACCACTATAGAGTTAGGGTTTCTAGTTTGTACAGTTTCCTCCGTATGTGTTTCTTGATGTTTCTGGGTACTTTTAAATATACTCATGTGTTGGGTTTTTCTGGGTTGTATTGGGAGTTCGTTGTTTTGATCGGAAAGTTTAGATTCGTCTATGTGTTTTCCGGATAATTTTAGAACATGTTAAAAGGTTCGACTAGATATAAATACCCATTTTTCCCCCTGCCGGGAAATTTCCAAGTGTTGGATTTTTCCGTGGTTTAAGAACGTTCTAAGTAGTGCAACTAACGCGATGGACCCTCTAGAAGACAACAAACATTAACTCGATTATGTGACCGTCTTGAACTGCCCTTTGAACCTTAAGGTTTGGGGCAGTACGGCATGCCACATATGAGGCGTTGGCTTGACCCTTCTACTGCTGGACCGTTGGTACTGTGGCATGAAGTGAATGTTTTTAAACTTATTTCATGTGTTGAGCTTTTCGGGAAAACTTGGGTGTTTGATTATTCGATCGGAAAGTTTAACATTTTCTATTTATCCGGAATGTGATACAATATTTGGAATCCACTAGTAGTTATGAGATAACTGATATGAATGTTATAAATATAGCAATTTAGTCTCATTTGATCGGTTGCCATGGGATTTTGATGTGATCAAAAGTCCGTCGAAATCGCGTAGGGTACGCGGATACTCGCCGGTAAACCTAATAGACAGCTACACCCCATAGCCCCGACCAAGTGACTGTAGGAGAACCCCATCGCCGAAAGTATCCGTTCGGGTGCTCGCGGCAGCGGTGTTCCGCCTCTTCGTCGATGGCATGGGGGGTGCGGCCGTCTACTAAAGTTTGCGACGAGCATTCGATCAGGATGTCGGGAATCTTGTTGAATTGCCCGACTTGATATTGAAAAGTGTTTTTGATAATGAGACTAAAATGCGGGGTTTATAATTGTTAGGCATGCGATATGTAAGAAATTCATTTGATTAGGCATGCGATGTCTAAGGAGGTTGCGGATTCCAACTGTTGTAGTTTTACACATTCTTTTCTGTGACCGTAAGTGTAATATGTGACATCGCCGGTTTCGTTGCTATATGTCAACGACAATTGGGATAGGCATATTTACTTACGTTGATGACATGTGTTGTTATGTGTTGCTAGATATGTTATATTGGATCGTCGTGTTTGAATAGCCGGGGTTTTTTTTTATGTGAGATGAGTGTTTTTCTTTTTCATTCATGTAAAAACTTGTATGTAATATTCTTTTATTGGGGCACATCCAGGTTGCGGAAGATGTCACCGTTGATGTATATTATTTACTTTTCCGCATTAGGATAGACCCAAGGAGGGGAGCATAAGTAACCGGGTTCTAGGGTCCAGTGGGAGACCATCTCGAGGAGTCGAGTCCGGGTCTCCTAACTCTAGAATTGGTAGGGTTTCTTGCCGCTCTCGTAGGGGTCTAGGGGCGTGGGATTGGCTATTCATCACGACCGTGGAATCCGTGTTTTATACAGGCTCAAAATAAAACACGGACATCCTAATATATCCAATATTTCATATGATGTTTTCTGCTGCGTTATCTGTGATGTGATCATGTGATTTGTTAAGATAGATATTGTATATAGTATATACGATATATTATATAGATGTTACTTATGTTTTACACACGCGCTAGCCCTGCCCCGCTCTGCCGTTAGTTATCTAACTTAACGGTGCATGAGGGGACATCGAGGCGAATGCGGATGGCATAAGTGTACGTCGTATTTATCTGTGATGTTTAGGTAACTTAAATGATGGGACTTCATTAATATGATTTATGAAAGTAAAAGAAACCTAAAAGATGTTGTGGAATCGAATTTTCAGAAACAGGTAGCTACAGTTCTTGCTTTGCATCGCGGTGTTCCTTGTAGAACATCCTGCACCTTATTCGATAAGGAAAGGGCCGAGATTCCTTCACCGGGAGTGACCCCTTTAGCAATAACTGGCAGATGCTACACCCCTCGGTTTGTCTTTTGATTGCTTTTGAAGTTTTTGCTTTGCATAGTGATATATATGATATATCCTGCACCTTATTCGATGAGGAAAGGGCCGACGATCCCTTCACCGGGAGTGACCCCTTTAGCAAAACTAGAAAAAGCCTCAAAAACATTCCATTTTAAAATCATTTGATTCTACAACGATATCAAGTTCATTACGCAATAGGTTTTCAGAAAAACCTGTCGTACCCCTCCGTCATTTCAGATAAGTTGTATATAGTATTTGTGCTACATTTGATGGCTTTCGTCAAGGTGTAGTGTGCGGTAGCTATATACTGTTTATCTGCAGCATAGGATGCGATTGGATTAGGGTAGTCGTACGGCTTTGTTGGCTTTCGTCAAGGGTCGTGCGGGTGGGTTTAATTCAGTCAAGAAATGTACGGGTTGAACTTGACTAGCGGGCTATGGTTTGTTGGCTTTCGTTAAGGTCATAGCACGTTAGGGGCAAAATTTATCGAGAATTTCAAGTGTTGAAATTTGCAATGAGATTGCATACCTTCTATGAGATAGTTGGATCCTGATACCCACTGCGAGTAATTGTTACTCCTGGGAGAGTTTTACACATTACAATTAGCCGATCTAGTTGGAGTCTAGAAAGGTATTAACGCGGTTACGCCTCTGGGAAAACGAGGTTTACATTAATTAGGTTCTTGCGAAAGCACGGGAGACCTCCCTCAAAGTACCGACACTGGCCTGGCTGAAAGATTGGCGAACTTGTAGAGTGTAATTAATCCCGGCTAGTCTTTCCCTTTAGGGTTTGAAGGAAGATTTGATAAAAACAGTGGGAGCCATCCTGATTAGATAATATAATAACCAATTTGATCTTGCAAGAGCGAACGCAGAGTGTTTTCTTCTCTCTCTCTCCAGGTAGCGACCATGTCACGCCTTAATCAAGATAATAATATGGATGAATTGACCGAACCCGCTTGTTATACTGAGCTGGGAAACATTGGTCCCGCTCCAATTTATAATTGTTATAAGACCGAGCAGGAATTAGGGGAATACCAGGATTCCCATGCCGCCCAAACGAAGAAAGTGCATGTTGATGCATCATCTTTGGATGTGTTCGTTACATAGAACAGTTTCTCAGTATCCTTTACGTCCTGAATATGTGATAACGGTTCAGGATCCCGCATAAGTAATCTGTTAAATGGGCTACAGATAGGTAAAGAACAGAGAACGGGTGATAAGTTTCATGAGACAGAAAACGGTGCAAGTATTGCAGCCAAGTCTGTTGGTCACTTTCACCCTGTATTACCAGAATACATTGATTCTGAACAAATGTTATTAGATACCGAACCTGATATACAACATCATATCAGTCTTTTTATTAGTAAAGAAAGGATATAATTTTGTATTCATGGATAATGTTTTGAACATTTCCTATATCAAAAGTTGATTGGTTCAGGCACGTTATCTAAAAGCATTGACGTTCTAAATCAAACTACAGTTCTTAGTATACAGAACACACACAAGAGGAAGAGTTCAGAAATGAACAAATCCTTCTTGAGGCATTGTAGACTAGGTCATATCAATGCGACCCGACTGGCTGAAGTTACACTAAGATGCATATTTAAATTAGTTTTAATTTACATCTTGTGAAACTTGCCGGTCATGTCACAAAGATTAGATGACCATAGCTCTGTTTATTGGAAACAGAGAAAGAGTTAGTAAACTCTTGGGATTGATACATGTTGATGTATGAAGGTCCCCTGTCTACACATGCCAAGACCGGTTCTTTGTACTTCATTACATTCTCTGATGATCTCTCAAGATTCAGACATATGTTCCTGTTGAAACACAAGTCCGAAGCTTTTGAGATATTCACAGAATATAAATTAGAAGTAGAGAACCAAAATACGGGAATAAGTATTATGTCCTTTGATGTGATCAAGGAGGAGAATACTTGAGCACGGAATTCCTGGACTATCCTAAAGGAGAATGAGATTCTCCCTCAGCATTACTCCTCCGTATACACCATAGCACGATGGTATATCGGGACGGAGCAATAGCACCCTATATGATATGGTGTGCTCTATGATGAGTACTACTGAGTTTCCTATTTCCTTTTGGGAGTTATGAACTTGAGAAGTTGCATACCTATTGAATGGGGTCCAAAACAAATCAATTGCCTACCACTTCATATGTGATATGGAAAGGGAAGAGCCCATATCTTAAGTTTGTTAAGATTTGGGGTTGTCCGGGCTATGTCTAAAAGAAAAATCCGGACAAGCTCGAGGCAAGGTCTATTATGTTGAACTGGAAAGGTTCCAGCTATACAAACTACAGCAGATGATTTCATAGAGCCAAAAGATTTAATAGTAACCAACGAACCTCAGCCTCTCCGCCGATCTAGAAGGGTTCCTCACCCACCTGAGAGATACTTCGGTTTCTCTATGACAGTGGGAGTGAGGATTGCATCATGAGATGATGACCCAACTAGTTTCGAGCTGGCCATCAGGAGTGGGACTCTGTAAGAATGGCAGGATGCTTAGCGATCTGGGATGGAATCCTTATACACCAACAAGTATGGACTTTGGTTGCTTTATCTGAAGGGTTAAATCCCCATCAGGAGCAAGTATATCTTGAGAAGATTACTTGGTGTACATGGAAAGGTTGAGACTTTCAAAACTAGACTTGTTAAAAATTTGCATCATTGACCAGGTATGAAATATGATGAAACCTTTTCTAAGTAGCTATGCTTAAGTCCATCCAGATCCTGCTTGCCATGGCTACATACCATGACTACGATATCGGGCAGTTGGGAGTCATGACTGCTTTTCTAAATGATGTTTTGGAAAAGAGCGTCTATAAGTACACAGCCAGAGGGCTTCGTAGACAGGGGGAGCAGCGGAAACGTGAGCAAGATGTTTTATGTTGATAAAGCAGGCATCGCGGAGATGGAACATCTGTTTTGATGCGGTAGTCAAAGAGTTTGACATCATCAAAATGGTACATGAACCTTGTATATACAAAAAGGTAGTAGAGAGTATGGTGGTGATCCTCGTAGAGTACATGGATGACATACTCTTGATGGGGAAGGAGTTTCCTATGCTACGCTCGGTCAATCTCCGCTTATCACAAGGATTCTCCACATAGGATCAAAGTGATACCACCTTAATCCTAGGTTTTGGATCTATGAGATAGATCTAAATGGATATTAGGGTTCTCACTAGGTATACTGAGATGGTATCAATCAATCCTGCGGAGAATCACTGGAAAAGTTCCAGGGTGATAAGGACGACTGAATGTCAGTCGCAGGTATTGTCTTTACCCTCAGTGGAGGGATGGTATGTTGGAAGAGTTCCAAGCTAGATGCCGTGGCTTACTAGAAGATAAAGGCTGGATACATCGCTACTTAAGATGCTACCAAAGAGGCTGTCTTGGTGTATATTAGTTCATGAGATGAACTTAGTTCCTCCCACTGTGTGACAATGGAGTTGTGGCTTATGCCAAGGAACGTCCGTCCCATCAGTGATCCAGACATATTCTAAGGCAGTATCACCTGATCATGGAGATGGTTGATCTCCAGGGTGATCGAGGTTAGGAAAGTAGACTCAGAGGACAACACGGCGGATCCACTCACAAAGGCTTTTTTCCAGAGAAAGACTTATATGGGATGGTTGAGTATTAGATACTACAACTACTGCTACAGATGGCCCTAATGCAAGTGGGAGATTATTAGTTATATGTATGCCCTAGAGGCCATTACTGTACATTGGATGTATATTGTAGTGGATGCTTGGACATATAAAGGAAGGACTTTCTTGCTCGACATGATAGTATACTATCTGGTTGCTCTTTACCTTAACGTGTACACTGATTGTCTCTCTGTTACATGTTGGTACAGCCCTTAGGATGTGTACTTGACTACCTGGACTATGATGCAGATCATACTAGTGGGGACATGGTAGTCCATAAGTACATCCTTCAAGGTCCCTAGTCGTGAGTGTATCGAGACGGGGCATCGATATACCAGAGTAGACTAGCGTATACGCATCTTGACCCATATGATGGGCGATGGATGATCCCATATCCATCGGTGTTTGACATCAAGGATGGTGTACGGGTGCTCAGTGGAGACTGGGTACACTGGACGGACTCGCCGAGAACTCCCAGATGGTATTATACCTTACGTCAGATTGCAGTTCTCTGGTGACACTGGGACAGAGTAGTCTGTTGACCCGAGATCTGTAGGGTTCCTAGGCACACTCAAGTGGTTCCACAACTGATCAAACACGGCAAAATCAAATTTTCCGAGTGCCGAGAAACCCTAATGCTAGATCGTTAACTAGAGGCAAAGGCGAAACATGCAAATAAACAACTTTATTGCTAAGTGAATGGAAATACAACCTTTTAAGATCCGGTCCTCCACTTCTCTAGTTCCATGTTGACGTCCCTCCGCTGCGATCATCGGAATCCAGGACTCTAGCGTCGGTTTCGTCGGAGAAACGAGCGGGCTAGGTCGTTGATTTCGATGCCGAAGATAAACTACGTCGAGGAAACTCTACCTCAAGCTCCATCTTCACTAGCTCATGAAACTTGTGAAGAAAACACCCTTTACAACATGGCAAGTGGTAGAGGATGAAGAAATAGGAAGTGGGTTCACTTTGGATTTGGATTTCTCACTTGGATTCATCACTTGAAAATTTCTAGCAAAGGTTTTCTTTCTTCATCAAGAAGAAGAAGAAGAAGAAAGAAAAGAAAATGAATTATCTAATTAGAAAATTCAAGTGACCCTTATCATATTGCAACCATGGGTGAGTTAAGAAGTGTAGAGAATAAACTAGGGTTTAGGCAAATGGTTAGGTTAAGCAAAAGAAACAAAATGGTTGAACTTTTCAAAGATTCATGAAGCTTCAAAGAAAACCCAAAGTTAGCCACCATTTTATTTCTTGCTAAAATGAGTAAATAAATAAATGAATAAATAGATAAAAACCCTAACTATTAACCTAAACATGGTACAAAGCATACTCACACCCAAATTTGCATGTATCATCAAACATGATACAAAAATAGTGCACAAACATATATCATATATGCAATGTGCACAAACAAGTAAGAAAAATAATCTTAAGTGAACCAATACTAAGTTAATGTAAAGTAATATATCAAATATATAATTATACATTAAATCATTAAATCAACACTTGATTTAACGATCCGGTCAAATCGCATACGACCGACTAATATCCAATGTATCGACTTATCGAATCAATCCTCGATTCGATAACTAGGTTATATCTCATACAACCAATCGATACATTCATTGCGAGAATAGAATACGGTATCACATACACGCATTATTCTCGGTCCCGCACATATCTCATAAGCACTCTTATTTCGTTTCGCTTGAGCCAGGAAACCTCTGTGTAGGACTCTAAAGACTCGTCAATACGCCGGCAGCAGGTGATGATCATATCAAACACCCACAAACCGCAAGCGGTCTACTAAACGTGACGGCCACCCAGGTATTGAGCGATCAGAAGATCAACGAGCAAGCCCGCTCACACTCCTGTGAATCCAACCAGTAACACTTACCGTACAGTCCGGTCTGTTCGTCTGATATGTCGCATATCTCGCCTAGGGGTGGTAAACATCAGACCCCAGTAGCTCGATAAGTCGTGTCGATATGAGGTCTATAACAGTTCGAGAAACTACTGGTAACACTTACCAGTAAATCTCAGCAACCCTGGCCAGGGATTTCCGGTTATAGCCAATCGAACACAGTGCGACATCAACTCCCTATACCGGGAGAGACGAATCCCCTCCTATCGCTCATTGCCTCCATGTGATTCGGGACTGTACCCAAAAACCACCGTTTTGCATGCCCTCTTGGACGTGGTTAGGTGGAAATCGAAGCACAGTGGGAATCACACAAGACTCTATGACGATCTCGGGTCAACAGACTACTCTGTACCAGTGTCACCAGAGAACTGCCATCTGACGTAAGGTATAATACTATCTGGGAGTTCTCGGCCAGTCCGTCCAGTGTACCCAATCTCTACTGAGCACCCGTATATCATTTCTGATGTCAAACACCAATGGATATGGGATCATCCATCGCTCATCTGTATGGGTCGAGAAGGTATACGCTAGTCTGCTCTGGTATATCGATGCCCCGTCTCGATACACCCACGACTAGGGACCTTGAAGGATGTACTTATGGACTACCATGTCCCCACTAGTATGATCCGCATCATAGTCCAGGTAGTCAAGTACACATCCTAAGGGATTTACCAACATGTAACAGAGAGACAATCAGTGTACACGATAAGATAAAGAGCAACCAGATGGCATACTATCATGTCGAGCAAGAAAGTCATCCTTATATATGTCCAAGCATCCACTACAATATACATCCTATGTACAGTAATGGCCTCTAGGGCATACATATAACTAACAATCTCCCACTTGCACTAGGGCTATCTGATAGCAGTGGTTGTAGTATCTCATACTCAACCATCCCATAAAAGTCTCTCTCTGGGAAAAGACCTTTCGTGAGTGGATCCGCCGTGTTGTCCTCTGAGTCTTCTCTCCTAACCTCGATCCCCTGGAGATCAACCATCTCCATGATCAGGTGATACTGCCTAAGAATATGTCTGGATCATTGATGGGACGGGCGTTCATTAGCATAAGCCACAACTCCATTGTCACACAATGGGAGGAACGAAGTTCATCTCATGAACTAATATACATCAGACTGCCTCTTTGGTAGCATCTTAAGTAGCGATGTATCCAGCCTTTATCATCTAGTATGCCACGGTATCTAGCTTGGAACTCTTCCAACATACCGTCCCTTTACTAAGGGTAAAGACAATGCATGTGACTGACATTCAGTCGACCTTATCACCCTGGAACCTTTCCAGTGATTCTCCCCAGGATCGATTGATACCTTCTCACTACAACTAGTGAGAATCCTAACATCCAATTATTTCTATCTCATCGATCAAAACTCAGGATTTAAGAGCTATCACTTTGATCCTATATGGAGAATCCTTGTGATAAGCGGAGATTGACCGAGCGTAGCATAGGAAACTCCTTCCCCATCAAGAATATGTCATCCATGTACTCTACGAGGATCATCACCATACTCCCTACTACCTTTTTGTATATACATGGTTCATCTACCATTTTGATGATGTCAAACTCTTTGACTATCTATCCCATCAAAACAGATGTTCCAACTCCGCGATGCCTGCTTTAATCATATAAAGCATCTTGTTCGCGTTTCCCCTGCTCCCACTGTCTGCGAGGCCCTCTGGCTGTGTACTTATAGACGCATTCTTCTAAAATATCACGTAGAAAAGCAGTCATGGTACCCAACCGCCAGATATCGTAGTCATGGTATGTAGCCGTGGCAAGTAGGATCTGGACGGACTTAAGCATAGCTACTTAGAAAAGGTTTCATCATAATCCACGCCTGGTCGATGATGAAAATCTTTAACATGTCTAGCTTTGAAAGTCTCAACTTTTCCATCTACACAAAGTAATCTTCACAAGATATACTTGCTCCTGATGGGGATTTAACGCTTCAGATAAAGCAACCAAAGTCCATATTTTGCTGGTGTATAAGGATTCCATCTCAAATCGCTAAGCATCCAGCCATTCTTATAGAGTCCCACTCCTGATGGTTAGCTCAAAACTAGTTGGGTCATCAACTCATGATGCAATCCTCGCTCCCACTGTCATAGAAAAACAGAAGTATCTCTCACGTGGCTGAGAAAACCTACTAGATCGGCGGAGAGGCTGAGGTTCGTTGGTATCTACTGAATCCTTTGGTTCTAGCAAATCATCTGCTGTAGTTTGTATAGCTGGAACATTTCCAGTTCTACGTAACTGACCTTGCCTCGAGCTTGTCCGGATTTTGCTAACATAGGCCGGACAACCCTAAAACTTAACAAACTTAAGATATGGACTCTTCCCTTTCCATATCACAAATGAAGTGGTAGGCAATTGATTTGATTGGAACCCTATTCAATAGGTATGCAGCTTCTCAAGCGCATAACCCCCAAAAGGAAATAGGTAACTCAGTAATACTCATCATAGAGCACACCTTATCATATAGGGTGTGATTGCTCTGCCCCGATACACCATCGTGCTGTGGTGTATACGGAGGAGTAATGCTGAGAGAGAATCTCATTCTCCTTTAGAATAGTCCAGGAATTCTATGCACAAGTATTCTTCTCCTTGATCTCATCAAAGGACATAATACTTATACCCGTATTGGTTTTCTACTTCTAACTTATATTCTGTGAATATCTCAAAAGGTTCGGACTTGCGTTTCAACAGGAACATATGACTGAATCTTGAGAGATCATCAGAGAATGTAATGAAGTACAAAGAACCGGTCTTGGCATGTGTAGACAGGGGACCTTCATACATCAACATGTATCATCCCAAGAGTTCACTAACTCTTTCTCTATTTCTAATAAACAGAGCTGTGGTCATCTTATCTCTGTGACATGACTGGCAAGTTTCACAAGATGTAAATTCAAACTAATTTAAATATGCATCTATATGTAACTTCAGCTAGTCGGGTCGCATTGATATGACCCAGTCTACAATACCTCAAGAAGGATTTGTTCATTTCTGAACTCTTCCTCTTGTGTGTGTTCTGTATACTAAGAACTGTAGTTCGATTTAGAACATCAATGCTTTTAGATATCGTGCCTGAACCGATCAACTTTTGATATAGGAAATGTTCAAAACATTATCCAACAATACAAAATTATATCATTTCTTTACTAATAAAGAGACTGATATGATTTTGTATATCTGGTTCGGTATCTAATAACATTTGTTCAGAATCAATGTATTTGGAATACAGGGTGATAGTGACCAACAGACTTGGCTGCAACGCTTGCACCGTTTTCTGTCTCATGAAACTTATCACCCGTTCTCAGTTCCCTACCTTTCTGTAGCCCTATGTAACAAATTACATATCTGGGATCCTGATCCGGTATCAAATACCCAGGACGTAGAGGATAGAGAGAAACAGTTTTTTGTAATGAACAAACCCGAAGGAGATGCATCACATGCACTTTCTTCGTTTGGGCGGTATAGGAATTCTGGTATTCCTCTATTTCCTGCTCTGTCTTATAAAAATTATAAGTTTGAGCGGGACCAACGTTCCCCAGCTCAGTATAACAAGCGGGTTCAGTCAATATATCCGTTTTATTATCTTGATTAAGGCGTGATATGGTCGCTACTAGGAGAAAGAGAGAAGAAAACACTCAGCGTGCGCTCTTGCAAGATCAGATTGGTTATTATTTTATCTAATCAGGATGGTTCCCACTGTTTTTATCAAATCTTCCTTCAAACCCTAAAAGGAAAGACTAGCCGGGATTAATTACACGCTACAAGTTCGCCAATCTTTCAGCCAGGCCAGTGTCAGTACTTTGAGGGAGGTTCCCCGTGCTTTCGCACGGACCTAATTAAAGAAAACCTCGTTTTTCCAGAGGCGTAATCCCATTGACACCTTTCTAGACACCTACTTAATCGGCTAATTGTAAAGTGTAAAACTCTCCCAAGAGTAACAATTACTCGCAGTGGGTATCGGGATCCAACTATCTCATAGAAGGTATGCAATCTCATTGCAAATTTCAACACTTGAAATTCTCGATAATTTTGCCCCTAGCGTCCTATGACCTTGACGCAGGCCAACAAACCATAGTGCGCTAGTCAAGTTCAACCCGTCATTTCCTGATTGAATTAAACCCACCCGCATGACCCTTGACGCAGGCCAACAAAGTCGCACGACTACCCAAATCCAATCCGCATCATATGCATAAGCAGATAAATACTAGTTAGCTACTGCACACTACGCCTTGACGCATGCCAACAAACGCAGCACGAATACTAACTACTGCTTATCTGAAATGATGGAGGGCTACGACAGGTTTTTTTTGAAAACCTATTGCGTAATGAACTTGATATCGTTGTAGAATCAAATGATTTTTAAATGGAATGTTTTTGAGGCTTTTCTAGTTTTGCTAAAGGGGTCTGAAGGTATCGTCGGCCCTTTCCTCGTCGAATGAAGTGCGGGATATATCATATATATCACTGTGTAAGCAGAAACTATAGAACAATCAAAAGACAAACCGAGTGTGTAGCATCTGCCAGTTATTGCTAAAGGTGTCACTCCCGGTGAAGGGATCTCGGCCCTTTCCTCATCGAATAAGGTGCAGGATGTTCTACAAGGAACACCGCGATGCAAAGCAAGAACTGTAGCTACCTGTTTTTGAAAATTCGATTCCACAACATCTTTTAGGTTTCTTTTCTTTCATTAATCATATTAATGAAGTCCCATCATTTAAGTTACCTAAACATCACAGATAAATACGACGTATACTTATGTCATCCGCATTCGCCGCGATGTCCCCTCGTACACCGTTAGGTTAGGTAACTAACGGCAGAGCGGGGCAGGGCTAGCGCGGGTGTAAAACATAAGTAACGTCTATATAATATATCATATATACTATATGCAATATCTATCACAACATATCAAATGATCACATCACAGATATCGCAGCAGAAGAAACATATGAAATATTGGATATACTAGGACGTCCGTGTTTTCAATACGAGCCAGTATAAAACACGGATTCCACGGTCGTGATGAATAGCCAAACCCACACCCCAAGACCCCTACGAGAGCGGCAAGCAACCCTACCAATTCTAGAGTTTGGAGACCCGGACTCGACCCTCGAGATGGTCTCCCACTGGACTCTAGAACCCGGTTACTTGTGCTCCCCTCCTTGGGTCTATCTTAGTGCGGAAAAGTAAATACTATACAATGGGTGACATCTTCCGCAACCTGGAAGTAACCCAATGAAAGAATATTACATACAAGTTTTTACATGAATGAAAATGAAAAACACTCATCTCACATAAAAACACCCCGGCTATTCAAACACGCGATCCAATATAACATATCCAGCAACACATAACATCACATGTCATCAACGTAAGTAAACATGCGTATCCCAATTATCGTTGACATATAGCAACGAAACCGGCGATATCACATATTGCACTTACGGTCACAGAAAAGAAAGTGTAAAACTACAACAGTTGGAATCCGCAACCTCCTTAGACATCGCATGCCTAACCATTTGAATTCCTTAGACATCACATGCCTAACAATTATAAACCCCGCATTTTAGTCTCATTATCGAAAACACTTTTCAATATCAAGTCGGGCAATTCAACAAGATTCCCGGCATTTTGATCGAATGCTCGTCGCAAACTTTAGTAGGCAGCCGCACCCCCGATGCCGTCGACGAAGTGCACCAAGGCGGAACATCGCTGCCGCGAGCACCCGAACGGATGCTTTCGGCGACGGGGTTCTCCTACAGTCACTTGGTCGGGGCTATAGGGCGTGGCTATCTATTAAGTTTTACCGGCGAGTATCCGCTTACGCTACGAGATTGAGACGGACTTTTGATCGCATCAAAATTCCCTGGCAACCGATTAAGTGAGACTAAAGTGCTATGTTTATAACATCCAAATCAGTTATCTCATAACTACTTGTGGATTCCAAATATTGTATCACATTCCAGATAAATAGAAAATGTTAAACTTTCCGATCGAACATTCAAACACCCAAGTTTTCCCGAAATGGCTCATCACATGAAATAAGTTTAGTAACATCCATTTCATGCCACAGTACCAACGGTCCAGCCGTAGAAGGGTCAAGCCAACGCCTCACATGTGGCATGCTGTACTGCCCCAAATACTAAGGTTCAAAGGGCAGTTCAAGACGGTCACATAATCGAGTTAAGGTTTGTTGTCTTCTAGAGGGACCATCGCGTTACTTGCACTACTTAGAACGTCATTAAACTACGGAAAAATCCAACACTTGGAAATTTCCCGGCAGGGGAAAAATCGGGTATTTATATCCGGTCGAACTTTTTAACATATTTTATAATATCCGGAAAACACATAAACGAAGTTAAAGATTCCGATCGAATCATTGAGTCCCCAATACAACCCAGAAAAATCCACTGTGGAGTATAAATTAAAAATATCCAAAAGAATCAGGAATGAGAAAAGGACATTACTGTGAAATTTCAAAGAATGATGCGACTATATGGCCGCGGAACCGCCGCATTAGGCATGCTCATGCCGCGGTTCCGCGGCAGTTTCATCGAATTATGATCACGGACTTCACAGTAACTCCTAAAATTGCCTGCTGAATTTTTTGGCTATTTTTAATTGGGAAAAATCCACAGTTCCAGTAAATGTACATAGAAGGGTCATTTTTAGGGTTTCGGGGTTCGATCGGATTTCTAACATCGTCTACACTTCGCCTAAACCTCTAGCTAGGCTCTGATACCACTGTAGGGTTCCTAGGCACACTCAAGTAGTTCCAAAACTGATCAAACACGGCAAAATCAAATTTTCCGAGTGCCGAGAAACCCTAATGCTAGATCGTTAACTAGAGGCAAAGGCGAAACATGCAAATAAACAACTTTATTGCTAAGTGAATGGAAATACAACCTTTGTAGATCCGGTCCTTCACTTCTCTAGCTCCATGTTGACGTCCCTCCGCTGCGATCATCGGAATCCCGGACTCTAGCGTCGGTTTCATCGGAGAAACGAGCGGGCTAGGTCGTTGACTTCGATGCCGAAGATGATCTACGTCGAGGCAACTCTAACTCAAGCTCCATCTTCACTAGCTCATGAAACTTGTGAAGAAAACACCCTTTAGAACATGGCAAGTGGTAGAGGATGAAGAAATAGGAAGTGGGTTCACTTTGGATTTGGATTTCTCACTTGGATTCATCACTTGAAAATTTCTAGCAAAGGTTTTCTTTCTTCATCAAGAAGAAGAAGAAGAAGAAGAAAGAAAAGAAAATGAATTATCTAATTAGAAAATTCAAGTGACCCTTATCATATTGCAACCATGGGTGAGTTAACAAGTGTAGAGAATAAATTAGGGTTTAGGCAAATGGTTAGTTTAAGCAAAAGAAACAAAATGGTTGAACTTTTCAAAGCTTCATGAAGCTTCAAAGAAAATCCAAAGTTAGCCACCATTTTATTTCTTGCTAAAATGAGTAGATAAATAAATGAATAAATAGATAAAAAAAACCCTAACCATTAACCTAAACATGGTACAAAGCATACACACACCCAAGTTTGTATGTATCATCAAACATGATACAAAAATAGTGCACAAAGACATATCATATATACAATGTGCACAAACAAGTGAGAAAAATAATCTTAAGTGAACCAATACTAGTTAATGTAAAGTAATATATCAAATATATAATTATACATTAAATCATTAAATCAACACTTGATTTAACGATCCGGTCATATCGTATATGACCGACTAATATCCAGTGTATCGACTTAACGAATCAATCCTCGATTCGATAACTAGGTTATATCGCATACAACCAATCGATACATTCATCACGAGAATAGAATACGGTATCACATACACGCATTATTCTCGGTCCCGCACATATCTCATATGCGCTCCTATTTCGTTTCGCTTGAGCCAGGAAACCTCTGTGTAGGACTCTAAAGACTCGTCAATACACCGGCAGCAGGTGATGATCATATCAAACACCCACAAGCCGCAAGCGGTCTGCTAAACGTAACGGCCATCCGGGTATTGAGCGATCAGAAGATCAACGAGCAAGCCCGCTCACACTCCTGTGAATCCAACCAGTAACACTTACCGTACAGTCCGGTCTGTTCATCTGATATGTCGCATATCTCGCCTAGGGGTGGTAAACGTCAGACCCCAGTAGCTCGATAAGTCGTGTCGATATGAGGTCTATAACAGTTCGAGAAACTACTGGTAACACTTACCAGTAAATCTCAGCAACCCTGGCCAGGGATTTCCGGTTATAGCCAATCGAACACAGTGCAACATCAACTCCCTATACCGGGAGAGACGAATCCCCTCCTATCGCTCATTGCCTCCATCTGATTCGGTACTGTACCCAAAAACCACCGTTTTGCACGCCCTCTTGGACGTGGTAAGGTGGAAACAAAAGCACAGTGGGAATCACACAAGACTCTATGACGATCTCGGGTCAATAGACTACTCTGTACCAGTGTCACCAGAGAACTACCATCTGACGTAAGGTATAATACCATCTGGGAGTTCTCGACGAGTCCGTCCAGTGTACCCAGTCTCTACTGAGCATCCGTATATCATCTCTGATGTCAAACACCAATGGATATAGGATCATCCATCGCCCATCTGTATGAGTCAAGAAGGTATACGCTAGTCTACTCTGGTATATCGATGCCCCGTCTCGATACACCCACGACTAGGGACCTTGAAGGATGTACTTATGGACTACCATGTCCTCACTAGTATGATCCACATCATAGTCCAGGTAGTCAAGTACAAATCCTAAGGGCTTTACCAACATGTAACAGAGAGACAATCAGTGTACACGTTAAGATAAAGAGCAACCAGATTGCATACTATCATCTCGAGCAAGAAAGGCATCCCTATATATGACCAAGCATCCACTACAATATACATCCTATGTATAGTAATGGCCTCTAGGGCATACATATAACTAACAAGATCGTCATCGAGTCTTGTGTGATTCCCACTGTGCTTTGATTTCCACCTTACCACGTCCAAGAGGGCATGAAAAATGGTGGTTTTTGGGTACAGTCCCGATTCACATGGAGGCAATGAGCGATAGAAGGGGATTCGTCTCTCCCGGTATAGGGAGTTGATATTGTGCTGTGTTCGATTGGCTATAACCGGAAATCCTAGGCCAGGGTTGCTGAGATTTACTGGTATGTGTTATCAGTAGTATCTCGAACTGTTATAGACCACATATCGACACGACTTATCGAGCTACTGGGGTCTGACGTTTACCACCCCTTGGCGAGATATGCGACATATCAGACGATCAGACCGGACTGTACGGTAAGTGTTACTGGTTGGATTCACAGGAGTGTGAGCGGGCTTGCTCGTTGATCTTCTGATCTCTCAATACCCGGGTGGCCGTTACGTTTTGCAGACCGCTTGCGGTTTGTGGGTGTTTGATATGATCATCACCTACTGCCGGCGTATTGACGAGTCTTTAGAGTCCTACACAGAGGTTTCCTGGCTCAAGCGAAACGAAATCGGAGCGCATATGAGATATATGCGGGACCGAGAATAATATCAGTATGTGATACTGAATTCTATTCTCGCGATTTGTATCATCGGACGGTTATATAAGATATAGCCGGGTTACCGAATCAAATGTTGATTCGATATATTGATACACTTGATATTAGTCGGTTATATACAGTATGACCGGATCATTAAATCAAGTGTTGATTTAATGATTTAATGTATAATTATATATTTGATATATTACTTTACATTAACTAGTATTTGTTCACTTAAGATTGATTTTCTCACTTGAAGTGCACAAATTGTATATGTGATATATTTTTGTGCACTAGTTTGTATCATGTTTGATGATACATGCAAACTTGGGTGTGTCTATGGATTATACCATGTTTAGGTTAAAGGTTTAGTTTTTTATTTAATTTATTTAATTTATGTAAAATAAAATGGTGGCTTACTTTGTCTTTGCTTGAAGCTTCATGAAGCTTTCAAGCATTTTTGACAAAGTCCACCATTTTGTTTTACATATGATTTTCCTTAACCTAACCTTTAACTTAAACTTGAGTTTAGTCTCTACATAGGTTAATCTCACCCATGGTTGCAAGATGATAACTTCACTTGATTATTCTTTTCACACAATTCTTTTTCTTTCTTCTTCTTCGTCTTCTTCATGAAGAAAAGAAAAGCTTTCTTGAAAATTGTCAAGTGATGAAATCAAGTGAGAAATCCAAATCCAAAGTGAACCCACTTCCTATTTCTTCATCCTCTACCACTTGCCATGTATTATAGGGTATTTTCTTCACAAGTTTCATGACTTGAAGATGGAACTTGAGTTTGAGTTGCCTCGACGTAGATCATCTTCGGCACCGAAGTCAACGACCTAGCCCGCTCATTTCTCCGACGAAACCATCTCTAGAGTCCGGGATCCCGATGATCGCAGCGAAGGTGTAAGTGCACGGCGGCGCCCCGGTCGTCAATCCGACGGCCAAATGCGGAAACGGTGATAAACTTTAATTTTGCGGACTTAGCAAACCGGCACCACCGCGCACTAAACCCCGGATCGGGCCATTAAACTAGATCTAGCAAAGTACAAGAAGGGGAAGAGATATACCGAATGATCCGAGTCCTCCGGTCTTCTTGTCATCGTCCCGATCTCCCGCGGAAACTCCGGTCGTCGCCTCCTCGCCGGAAGGGCACCACATCGCCTGCATCTTTTACGGGCTCCCACCTCAATACCGAGGCAACTCGGGCACGAAGCTGGCAAGTCGACGTGCCCAAGATGTGCTGTAGAATGTGTAGTGGCTAATGTCTCTTTGGGGTATTGGAGTTGCCTTTGATGTGGAGGGAAGAATGAACCTTAAGGAAATAATGCTATCAATTTTGCAAGGAAATGAGATGAACAAATGATACACCAAAAATGAACCTCTCATTTTCTCTCCTCTTTTCCAATTGTGGCCGGCCATCATCCAAGGAAAAAATGGTGGAGGGAAAAGAACAAAAGCAAGAAGGAAGGTGAGTGTAGGAAAAGATGGAGAGTGACCATATCCAAACATACACCATGCTTACACCTTAACCTTTCAAATCTCATTTATTGCAAGTAATGGATGAAAGATATCATAATCAAAACTTTACCAATAAAACCCTCCACAAAGTGTTATTTGCAAACTTGCAAATAACCCCCTCCAACGGAAAAGTCCAGCCGGGAAAAAACAAAGAAAAACCGGCCGGAACGGAATGCAAACTGTCAACTCCAGAAAACTGGTCCCGTAATAAATTACAGGAAAACCCCGATACTGTGCATACACACCCGCATCTGTATTCCATCCGGATACAAATGCAAAGAGACAAAATCTACACTGTACTAAACTAGGATCCGGCTTAAACCAAAGTCGGCTAGGAATGTTCGTCCGATCCTGATCCGTGCAATACCGCACGAATCTGATCGAACCCTGCCATATACCTATACGGCCTCTAGTACAAACCGTCCGATCCTGATCCGTGCAATACCGCACGTATCTGATCGGACCCTGCCATATCTCCATACGGCCTCTACAGCGTTTCGCCCGAAAGCTGAGTAACTGAAAATGTGGTGGACTCTAAAAACTCGTCAATACTATGGCTGTGGATTTAACCACTAGCACGTCAGAGGTATAAGCCAATACGTGACGGGCCACCAGCTATTGACCAAAAGGGACGTCGATGAGCGAACTCATCCTGACACCCTACTGAGCCTGTCAGTGACAATATCTGTACAGTCCGGTCCGTTCGTCTATGAGCATCGCATGTCGGGCCTAGGGGGTTGGTAAAAGTCAGACCCCCAAAAGCGGTACAAGTCGTGTCGGAGTGTAGCCCAGAACACCCTGAGATACTACTGGAATACCTACCAGTAAATCTCCTGCCTTGGCCAAGGACTTCGTGTTATGGCTCTCCTAGACACAGCGCGACCTCACCCCCAATACCGGGAGAGACGAACCCCTGAAGATCCGCTCACTGCCTCCATGTGGCTCGGGACTGTACCCAACTAAAACCTGTTTGCACGACTCCTTTGAGCCGTGGTAGGGTAGTAATCAAAGTACAGTGGGAACTCACACGAGACAAATGACGATCCCCAGGTCGATGAACTAACATGTACACATGTCACCTGGGAACTGCTATCTGACGTCAGGTATAAGACTAACTAGCATGTTCCCGGCGAGTCCTGTCCGGTGTACTCATAACCCAATGAGCACCTGTATACATCTTAGGTGATCCAACTGACACCAGTGGCTTGTGAGACCGGCCACCGCCCTTCGTCGGGGTCTCGACTGTATACACTAGTCTACTCTGGAGTATCGATGCCCTGTCTCGAAACTCCCACGACTAGGGACCATTTAAGGATGTGCTTAAAGACTACCAGCTCCCACTTATATGATCGCCCTCATACTGCTGGTGGTCAAGCAAGAATCCTAGGGGCTCTATCAACGTGTAATAGCGACCTGTGAGGTCACCTGAAACAGTACATGATGATAAAGGTAAACCAGATAGCAAACTATCATCTCGAGTAAGACTGTCGTCTCGGGATAGGTCCTCCCTCAATCATTGCAATCACGTGCCTGTGATCCAATAATTGACTCTGAAGGCACTATCTCCAACAGAAGGGACGTCGTCATGGAGCTTTGGAGGTGGAGGACCGGATCTACAAAGGTTGTAGTTCCTTTCACTTATTAGTAAAGATGTTTGCTAGCTTTTACTTTCGCGTATCCTCTAGTTAACGATCTAGGTTAGTGTTTCTCGGCACCTAATTTCTGAATTGGACATGTTTGACGCCTTGTTGAACCTCTTGAGTGTGCCTAGGAACCCTACAAATTGTTTGTGATTCCTTCCTTCATATCCTTTTGTTTCGACTGCAATATTCTTATCAAATCCTGTTTCTTGTAGCCACTATGCCACCGAAGACTATAAGGGCTTAGAGGGCTGCCGCTAGAGATGAGGTTAGAGTGGGCTCGTTTGAGACGAGGACCGAGCAAGGCGGTACGGCTACCCCTCAGGGATAGATTGATCCCCCTTCTCCAGGCCGGATAACTAGGCTGGAGTCGAGTATTCAGGGTTTGCGCCAGATGGTTGGATCTTTAGTTGAGGTGAGCGGAGCACGGAGATCTAATAATGTTCCTCCTACTGTGGGGAATGTGATAGTATCTACTGCCCAAACAGCTGTACCTGCTACTACCGAGACTATTACAGCATCACTGCAGGAGTTTATAAGGCTGAAGCCTCCAGTTTTCACTAGCACAGACGCAACGGAGGATCCATAGACGTTCCTTAACAGGATGGCCAGGATTTCCCGTTCACTGAGATTTTCCGATGAGAGATCGGTCAAGCTTGCGGGCTTTCGTCTGGAGGGTCTTGCCCAGATGTGGTGGGAGTCTGTTAAGAGAGGTCGAGCTGCAGGTCTACCTCTTATGACCTGGGATGAGTTCACGGCAGTGTTTCTCGCTCATTTCCTTCTGGATGCATCAGGGATGCTCGAGCCTGTAGTTTCGAGTCTTTGCGCAAGACTCTTAGTATGACTGTGTCCGAGTACGACGTCCAGTTCACTGAGCTGTCCAGATATGCTCCTTACCTGGTGGACACTGAAGAGAAACGCATAAAGAGATTCGTATGAGGCCTTGACACACAACTGTTTCTTTCTATCGACGCCCAACATTTTTACACCTATGCAGCAGCGATAGACGCGGCCATATTTGTAAAAATGCCTAGCATGGCAGCGAGGTTTCGGGAGGTATCGTCCATACCATTTTAAAAAAATTCCATGCTAAACAACCCTAACCCTAGAATCTAACTAGAGAATTAGACAATACAACATGTAAACAACTTTTCATCTAAGTGAATATGGAATACAACCTTTGTAGACTGGTCATTCACTTCAATAGCTCCGTGTAGTAGTCCCTTCGCTCCAAGTAGTGATCTTACGGACTCTAGAATGACTCCACAAGATAAAAGGAACAAGCTTTCACGAAGTCTTCGAGGCCGAAGATGATCTACGTCGAGGAGACACCAACCCAAGCTAGCTCTTCACTAATTAGGGATTAGTGAAGCTAACACCCTAAACTAAATGGCTAGTCTACTATAGGATGATGAAGTAGGATTTTTGCTCACTTTAGAATTAATTTTCTCACTAATTTTCTTCACCTCTCCAAAACCTAGAGAGTTCTCTTGATGATGAAGAAGATGAAGAGATAATGTTGTGAATGAATCATGAGAGAGTGAGTGGCAACCATGGGTGAAAAATATCTCATATAACTCATGTAGACACTTGACCATGGTTTAAGATATTGGTTGGGTTAATAAATATCTATAGTAAGTCAAAATTAGTGGACTAAGTCAAAGATTTCTACAAGCTTCCACTAAGCATCAACCATGACAAATTTCCACCAATTTTGTATTTACTTTAAATAAATAAAACCCCAATTATCTTATGGAATAGTGTAAGTCTCATACACCCATGTTGCATGTATAATCAAGCATGACACAAAAAATAAAATACAATTAATATATATCACATATATATTAAGTGTGTACATGTGAGAAAAAGAAATGCACAAGTGAGCTAATATTAGTTAATGTAAATATATCAAATATATAATTATACATTAAATTATCAAATCAACACTTGATTCAATAATCCGGCTATATCACATATAACCGACTAATATCATATGTATCCACTTATCGAATCAACACTTGATTCGATAACCCGGCTATCTCACACATAACCGACCGATATCACATATCGCGAGAATAGAATACGGTATCACTTACTCGTATTAATCTCGGTCCCGCACATATCACTTATGTGCTCCTACTTCGTTTCTCCTGAGCCAGGAAACCTCTGTGTAGGACTCTAAAGACTCGTCAATACACCGGCAGTAGGTGATGATCATATCAGTCACCAACAAGCCGTCAGCGGTACTAGCTGGACGTAACGGCTACCCGGGTATTGAGCGATCAGAAGATCAACAAGCAAGCCTGCTTATACTCCTGTAAAGCCTGTCAGTAACACTACCGTACAGTCCGGTCTCTTCATCTGATATGTCGCATATCTAGTCTAGGGGTGGTAAATGTGAGACCCCGGTAACTGATAAGTCGTGCCGATGTGAGGCTCATAACCGGTCGAGAAAGTACTGATAACACTTACCAGTAGATCTCCGTATCAGCCCTGGCCAGGGACTTCCTGTTGTAGCCAAACGAGCACAGCGCAACATCAACCACCAATACAAGGAGAGACAAATCCCCTCCTATCGCTAATTGCGTCCAAGTGACTCGGGATTGTACCCAAAAGACACCATTTTGAACGTTCTATTGAACGTGGTATGGTGGAAATCAAAGCACAGTGAGAATCACACAAGATTCTATGATGATCTCGGGTCTACAGACTAACCTGTACCAATGTCACCAGAGAACTGCTATCTGACGATAGGTATAATACCAACTAGGAGTTCTCGGCGAGTTCGTTCAGTGTACCCAGTCTCTACTGAGCACTCGTATACTATCTTTGATGTCAAACACAAATAGATGTAGGATCATCCATCGCCCATCATATGGGTCAAGAAGCGTATACGCTAGTCTACTCTGGAATATCGATGCCCTGTCTCGATACACCATTAACTAGGAACAATTAAAGGATATACTTGTGGATTACCCTGACCCCACTTGTATGATCTCCATCATAGTCTTAGTAGTCAAGTACTCATCTTAAGGGCTTTATCAACATGTGAGAGCAAGACAATATCACAATAATAGTCTATATGTTAAGACAAAGGGCAACCAGATAGCATACTATCATGTCGAGCAACAAAGTCCTCTCTATATATGTCCAAGCATCCACTTTCATATACATCATATATACAATAATAGCCTCTAGGGCATAACTTAACTAATAATATTAGTGGAGGAGCATATTTCTAAGACTACAGTGCCGAAGCGGATTCATACAGGTATATCCGCTCTAGTGCGGTTTGGAAAAGATATGACAGGCAGATGCCGTGGCAGTGGTCGAGGCATGATGCGGGGCCATTTATTCAGCTCATATTTACAGGGTTAGCAGCTGTCGCAAGGATGTATCCGATGTGGGAGTCCACATCACCGTGTTAGACATTATATCGTGAGGTGCCAGGGCGAGGCGACAGTTCCACAGATCACTTTACTACCATCACCCCCTCCTCCGAGCGCTTTACCTTCTACACCTGTTGTTGCTCCACGCCATATCAATGCCCCAAGAGGCCGTGGTCATGGCGGTCCGATTTAGAAAGGACGAGGTCATAGAGGCAGAGGACAGCCAGGTACTGGTAGAGGACAGACCCGAGATTTTGGTTTGACTCCTCAAGATGCGCAGGCATCGAATGCCGTTGTGACAGGTACTCTACCAGTGTGTTCTTTCGACGCGCGCATATTTTTCGACCCCGGTTCTACACACTCTTTTGTATCTATACACTTCGTACTGAGATTAGGCCGAGAGTCGTCTTTACTTGATCAGTCGCTTACTGTTATTACTCCCGTAGGAGAGTCTTTTATTGCTCGACATGTATTTCGATCTTGTTCTGTTCGTATCGGAGATAGGGATTCCTCTGTTGATTTGATTCTCCTCGATATGTTAGACTTCGACATTTTCCTTGGCATGGACTGGTTAGCCACTTGTTATGCATCCGTGGACTGTCGTGTGAAGGCGGTCAGATTTAGTTTTCCCAGTGAAGCAGTTATTGTTATTCAGGGAGACCGTTGTACCAACCTTCCTAGCTTGATTTATGCCCTTCGCGCTAGTCAGCTCTTGAGGAAAGGATGTCAGGGATTCTTGGCGTATATTCGTGATGCCAGAGCCGCAGAGGTCCAATTAGACCAGGTTCCGATTGTGAAGGAGTTTCCCAATGTCTTTCCAGATGAGTTGCCTGGATTGCTGCCAGAGCGCGATATCGAGTGCTGCATTGACTTGATCCCCGGCACGGGGACTATTTCTATACCGCTTTATCGGATGGCCCCTGCAAAGCTTAAAAAGCTTAAGGATCAGTTGCAAGATTTGCTGGATAAAAGGCTTATTCGACCGAGTGTGTCGCCTTGGGGAGCTCCTGTTCTGTTCGTCAAGAAGAAGGACAGCAGTATGAGATTGTACATTGATTATCGTCAATTGAATCGAGTTACCGTGCGAATAGATATTCCCTACCTCACATTGACGATTTGTTTGATCGGCTCCAGGGTGCGGGACAATTCTCGAAGATTGACTTGCGGTCGGGTTTCATCAGTTGCGGGTTTAGAATGGTGACATTCCGAAGACTGCTTTTCATACGCGCTACGGCCATTATGAGTTCTTGGTGATATCGTTCGGGCTCACCAATGCCCCAGCAACATTCATGGATTTGATGAACCGCATGTTCAGGCCGTTTCTCGACCAGTTCATTATCATGTTCATCGACGATATTCTAGTTTACTCCCGCAGTCGAGAGGAGCATGAGCAGCATTTAAGGATTTCGTTGCAGACTTTGAGGGAGCACCAGTTATTTGCCAAATTCTCTAAGTGCGCTTTCTGGCTTGATAGCGTTGACTTCTTCGATCACGCGGTTATGAGAGATGCCATACGTGTGGACCCGAAGATGATCGAGGCCGTACAACATTGGCCCAGACCTGTATCAGTGACGGAGATTCGCAGCTTCTTGGGTTAGGCCGGTTACTATCGACGCTTTGTACAGGATTTTTCTCGTATCACTGTACCGCTGACTGGGTTGACCAGGAAGGGAGTTCCATTTCTTTGGACCGAGGCTTATGAGCAGATCTTTCAGTAGTTGAAGACTTTTTTGACGATTGCACCAATCTTATCTTTGCCTTCAGGGTCAGGCGGCTTTGTTGTCTATTGCGATGCTTCTTGAGTGGGTTTAGGCTATGTGTTGATGCAGCACGGCAGGGTCATCGCATATACTTCTTGGTAGTTGAAGAAGCATGAGCAGAACTATCCTACTCACGATCTAGAGATGGGTGCGGTGGTCTTTGCACTCATGATTTGGAGGCAATACTTATACGGCGAGTCGTGCCAGATATTCACGGACCACAAAAGCTTAAAGTACATCTTCCAGCAGGAGGATCTGAATTTGAGGCAACACCGTTGGATGGAGCTCGTGAAAGACTATGACTGTGAAATTCTTTATTATCCGGGCAAGGAGAATGTTGTAGCTGATGCTTTGAGTCGGGGGCCCGAAGGTAGCTTGTCCTATTTGAGCGCAGTTCAGAGACAGTCTTCTTCATATTGGCAGATCCTATGTGACAGCCGAGTACAGTTTGAGTTTATTTCGAACGGAGGACATCTTGCTCACATCTGTGCCCGTCCACAGTTACTTGATCGCATCCAGGAGGCACAATCCAACGATGCTCGTTTGTCAGAGATATGAAGCAGGTTTGGCAGGATAGTGATTCAGAGTTCGTGATCGATGACCAGGGAGTGCTACGATTTGGAACTTGACTATGTGTACCAGATTCTGAGAGGCTGAGACGCGAGATTTTAGAGGAGGCGCATCAGTCAGCATACAGTGTTCATCCGGATTCCACCAAGATGTATCATGACTTGAGAGATGTCTACTGGAGGGAAGGAATGAAGAGAGATGTTGCAGACTTCGTTTCAAGATGCCTGAATGCCCATTCCAAAGTGGAAATGGGAGCAGATCTCTATGGATTTTATTGTGGGTCTACCTAGGACCAGTTAAGAGTATGCCTCTATTTGGGTGATCGTAGACCGGTTGACAAAAGTGGCTCACTTCCTGCCAGTGAAGACAACTTTCGGATTCACTAATATTAATTGTATGTATGCCCTAGAGGCCAGTATTATACAGATGATGTATATTATATTGGATTCTTTGACATATATAGAGAGGACTTTCTTGCTCGATATGATAGTATGCTACCTGGTTGCTCTTTATCTTAACATGTATACTTGTCTCTTTATACTGTCTTATAGTTACATGTTGGTAAAGCCCTTAGGATGTGTACTTGACTACCTGGACTATGATGCGGATCATACAAGTAGGGATATGGTAGTCCATAAGTACATCCTTCAAGGTCCCTAGTCATAGGTGTATCGAGACGGGGCATCGATATACCAGTGTAGACTAGCGTATACGCTTCTAGACCCATGAGATGGGCGATGGATGATGCCATATCCATTGGTGTTTGACATCAGAGATGGTATACGGGTGCTCAGTGGGGACTGGGTACACTGGACAGACTCGCCGAGAACTCCTAGATGGTATTATACCTCATGTCAGATGGTAGTTCTCTGGTGACACTTGTGCAGGTTAGTCTGTAGACCCGAGATCGTCATAGAGTATTATGTGATTCCTACTGTGCTTTGATTTCCACCTTACCACGTCCATGAGGGCGTGCAAAACGGTGCTTTTTGGGTACAGTCCCGAGTCACATAGAGGCAATGAGCGATAGGAGGGGTTTCGTCTCTCCCGGTATTGGGGGTTGATGTTGCGCTGTACTCGATTAGCCATAACAGGGAAGTCCTTGGCCAGGGATGAGTTAAAGATTTACTAGTAAGTGTTACCAGTAGTTTCTCGACCCGTTATGAGATTCACATCGGCACGACTTATCAGTTATTTGGGTCTGACGTTTACCACCCCTAGACTTGATATGCGACATATCAGACGAGGAGACCGGACTGTACGGGAAGTGTTACCAGCAGGCTTTTACAGGAGTTGGAGCGGGCTTGCTTGCTAATCTTCTGATCGCTCAATACCCGGGCAGCCGTTACGTCCAGCTAGTACCGCTGACGGCTTGTGGGTGCTTGATGTGATCATCATCTACTGCCGGCATATTGACGAGTCTTTAGAGTCCTACATAGAGGTTTTACTCGCTTAGGAAAAACGAAATAGGAGCACGTATGTGATATGTGCGGGACCGAGAATAATGCGTGTATGTGATACCGTATTCTATTCTCGCGACTTTATGTATCGGTCGGTTATATATGATATAGCCGGGTTATCAAAATCAAGTGTTGATTCGATAAGACGATACATTGGATGTTAGTCGGTTATATGTTATATGACCGGATTATTAAGTCAAGTGTTGATTTAATAATTTATTGTATAATTGTATATTTGATATACTGGTTTACATTAACTAACACTTGTTCACTTTAGTTTTTTTCTCATATGTGCACACTTTAATATATATATGTGATATATATTAAAATGTGTTTTCTTTTTGTATCATGGTTGATGATACACTAGACATGGGTGTGTAAGACATACACCATTCTATTTTATATGGTGGGTTATAATTATTTAAGGTAATTACAAAATTAGTTGAATTTTGGAAAGAGCATGAAGCTTGTAAAAGCTTGCTTTGCTTTGACAAAGTCCACTAGCTTTGTCTTTACTTTAGATTTTTTGTTAACCTAACCATTTGGATTAGCCTTGGTTATGTCTCTACATGAGTTAGTATATGCTACTCACTCACCATGGTTAGCTCACTCACTTGATCATTATCCTCATCTCTTTGTTTTGTTCATCTTCTTGTTCTTTGTTCATGTTAGTTATATGTATGCCTTAGAGGCCATTACTATAAATAGGATGTATATTGTAGTGGATGCTTGGACATATATAGGAAGGACTTTCTTGCTCGACATGATAGTATGCTATCTGGTTGCTCTTTACCTTAACGTGTACACTGATTGTCTCTCTGTTACATCTTGGTAAAACCCTTAGGATGTGTACTTGACTACCTGGACTATGATGCGGATCATATTAGTGGGGACATGGTAGTCCATAAGTGCATCCTTCAAGGTCCCGAGTCGTGGGTGTATCGAGACGGGGCATCGATATACCAGTGTAGACTAGCGTATACCTTCTCGACCCATACAGATGGGCGATGGATGATCCCATATCCATTGGTGTTTGACATCAGAGATGATATAAGGTGCTCAGTGGAGACTGGGTACACTGGACGGACTCGCCGAGAACTCCCAGATGGTACTATACCTTACGTCAGATTGCAGTTCTCTGGTGACACTGGTACAGAGTAGTCTGTTGACCCGAGATCGTCATAAAGTCTTGTGTGATTCGCACTGTGCTTTGATTTCCACCTTACCACGTCCAATAGGGCGTGCAAAACGGTGGTTTTTGGGTACAGTCCCGAATCACATGGAGCCAATGAGCGATAGGAGGGGATTCGTCTCTCCCGGTATAGGGAGTTGATGTTGCGCTGTGTTCGATTGGCTATAACGAGAAATCCCTGGCCAGGGTTGCTGAGATTTACAGGTAAGTGTTACCAGTAGTTTTTTGAACTGTTATGACCTCATATCGACACGACTTATCGAGCTATTGGGGTCTGACGTTTACCACCCCTATGCAAGATATGCGACATATCAGACGATCAGACCGGACATTACGGTAAGTGTTACTGGTTGGATTCACAGGAGTGTGAGCGGGCTTGCTCGTCGATCTTCTGATCGCTCAATACCCGGGTGGCCGTTACATTTAGCAGACCGCTTGCGGCTTGTGGGTGTTTGATATCATCATCACCTACTGCCGGCGTATTGACGAGTCTTTAGAGTCCTACACAGAGGTTTCCTTGCTCAAGCGAAACGAAATAGGAGCGCATATGAGATATGTGCGGGACCAAGAATAATGCGTTTATGTGATACCGTATTCTATTCTCGCGATGAATGTATCGATTGGTTGTATGCGATATAACCTAGTTATCGAATCGAGGATTGATTCGATAAGCCGATATATTGAATATTAGTCGGTCATATGCGATTTGACCGGATCGTTAAATCAAGTGTTGATTTAATGATTTAATGTATAATTATATATTTGATATATTACTTTGCATTAACTAGTATTGGTTCACTTAAGATGGATTTTCTCACTTAATGTGCACATTGTATATGTGATATATATTTTTGTGCACTTGATTGTATCATGTTTGATGATACATGCAAACTTGGGTGTAGGTTTGATTTAAATCTTGGTTAAGTAAATGGTTAGAGTTTTTATTTATTTATTCATTTATTTATTTATTTATTTGGCATAAAAGAGAAATGGTGGCTTGCTTTGTTTTGTAGTTGATGCTTTGAAAAAGTCTACAATTTTTGTTTCATGCTAAACCTAACCATTCACCTAACCTTAGTTTATTCTCTACACTTAACCATGGTTGCTAATATGATAAGAATCATTTTATTTTCTATTATTTCTTATTCTTATCACATTCTTTTTCTTCTTCTTCTTCTTCTTCAAGAAGAAAGAAGCTTGCTAGCTTCAATGGTGTCTTGAGAAAAAGAGTGAGAAATCCAATTCTAAAGTGAACCCACTTCCTATTTCTTCATCCTCTACCACTTGCCAAGTAGTATAGGGTGTTTTCTTCACAAGTTTCATGGCTTGGTGAAGTTGGAGCTCGATCTTGTGTTGCCTCGACGTAGATCATCTTCGGCATCGAAGTCGATGACCTAGCCCGCCCATTTCTCCGATGAAGCCGACGCTAGAGCCCAGGATCCGATGATCGCAGCGAGGGGACATCATCACGGAGCTATGGAGGTGGAGGACCGGATCTACAAAGGTTGTATTTCCGTTCACTTTTAGTTAAGTTATTAACTAGTTATCGTTTTCGTCTTCAACTCTAGTCAAAGATCCGTATTAGGGTTTCTCGGCACTTGTAAAATTTGAATTTGGCATGGTTGATACCTTGTGAGACCTCCTTAGTGTGCCTAGGAACCCTACAGTGGTATCAGAGCCTAGCTAGAGCCTTAGACGAAGTGTAGACGACGTTAGAAATCCGAACGAAACATGAAACCCTAATTCATACCCCTATCTGTCCAATTTTTGAAAATGTGGATTTTTCCATATTAAAAATATGCAGAAATTTAAGCAGGGTTTTGTAGGAATTACTGTAAATTTCGTGGACCTAACTCGATTAAACTGCCGCGGAACCGCGGCAGGAGCCTTCTTGTGCGGCGGTTCCGCGGCCGTACGGTTGGTTCTTCCAATAAAATTTGCACAGTAATTCCTATATTTCAGTGCTATATTTTCTGGGATATTTTAATATTTACTCAAGAGTTGAGTTTTCTGGGTTGTATTGGGAGTTCGTAGATTCAATCAGATTGTCAAACTTTGTCTATGTGTTTTTCCGGGTATCTTTAGAACATGTTAAAAAGTTCGACCGGATATAAATACCCACTTTTTCCCCTGCCGGGAAATTTCCAATTGTTGGATATTTCCGTAGTTTAATCACGTTCTAAGTAGTGCAAGTAACGTGATGGTCCCTCTAGAAGACAACAAACCTTAACTCGATTATGTGACCGCCTTGAACTGCCCTTGAACCTTAGGGTTTGGGGCAGTACGGCATGCCACATGTGAGGCGTTGGCTTGACCCTTCTACGGCTGGACCGTTGGTACTGAGGCATGAACTGGATGTTTTTAAACTTGTTTCATGTGTTGAGCTGTTTCGGGAAAACTTGGGTGTTTGAATGTTCGATCGGAAAGTTTAACATTTTCTATTTATCTGGAATGGGATACAATAATTGGAATTCACAAGTAGTTATGAGATAACTGAATGAATGTTATAAATCTAGCACTTTAGTCTCACTTGATCGGTTGCCACGGAATTTTGATGTGATCAAAAGTCTGTCGCAATCACGTAGCGTACGCGGATACTCGCCGGTAAACTTAATAGACAGCCTCACCCCATAGCCCCGACCAAGTGACTGTAGGAGAACCCCGTCGCCGAAAGCATCCGTTCGGGTGCTCGCGGCAGCGGTGTTCCGCCTTGGTGCACTTCGTCGACGGCGTCGGGGGTGTGGCCGCCTACTAAAGTTTGCGACGAGCATTCGATCAGGATATCGCAAATCTTGTTGAATTGCCCGACTTTAATATTGAAAAGTGTTTTCGATAATGAGACTAAAATGCGGGGTTTATAATTGTTAGGTATGCGATGTCTAAGTAATTCATTTTATTAGGCATGCGATGTCTAAAGTGTTTGCGGATTCCAACTGTTGTAGTTTTACACTTTCTTTTCTGCGACCGTAAGTGTAATATGTGATATCGTCGGTTTCGTTGCTATATGTCAACGACAATTGGGATACGCATGTTTACTTACGTTGATGACATGTTATGTTATGTGTTGCTGGATATGTTGTATTGGATCGTCGTGTTTGAATAGCCGGAGGGTTTTTATGTGAGATGAGTGTTTTTCATTTTCATTCATATAAGAACTTGTATGTAATATTCTTTTATTGGGGAACTTCCAGGTTGCGGAAGACGTCACCCTTTGTATATTATTTACTTTTCCGCACTAGGATAGACCCAAGGAGGAGGGCACAAGTAACCGGGTTCTAGAGTCCAGTGGGAGACCAACTCGAGGAGTCGAGTCCGGGTCTCCTAACTCTAGAATTGGTAGGGTTGCTTGTCGCTCTCGTAGGGGTCTAAGGGTGTGGGTTTGCCTATTCATCGTGACCGTGGAATCCGTGTTTTATACTGGCTCGTATTGAAAACATGGACGTCCTAGTATATCCAATGTTTCTTATGATTCTTCTGCTGCGATATCTGTGATGTGATCATGTGATATGTTCTGTGATAAATACAGTATATAGTATATATGATATATTTGTCACGTCCCGAAAGTACGGAACATGACCGGCACTTAAACTACGAAACGTCTCGAGGCGTACGTAATCTAAGTAAGCTGAAAACCCAGAAATCCAAACCAAGAAAAGTAGTAGAGTGAAGGAAAACCAATTTAAATCAAATAGTTTTAATATCATAAGCCGAATTATGCGTTTTTAAAAACATCAAATATTTCCTGAAAATTTCGCCAGTGTCTCCTTTGTAAATACTGGCCCCCAAACGGGATGCAACATGAATAGTATACGAAATAAATAAAAAGGCATCCCCAAGTGGGAGCTAGCTCTTCGTCAATCGACGGTCACAACCACACAAGCAATATAATATACAACGCCAAGGGCGAGGATCAAAACTCAAAAGGAAACTCAAAACCACAAGAAAACCACAGAAATATAACGCGCGACTCTAAGGTCGAAAGAATAACATCACAGGTCTCTATCTAAAAAATAAATACATGTTTGGTTGATGGAACTTCTAGATACAACAGAATAATGATATACAAGATATAATGATGGGTGCGATACAAATAAACCCACCTACTAGCAAGTCACCCGGAAATGGAAAGAGTGCCAGCAAGCCGTAATGAAACCTGTACGGCGAAACCTGCAAGAACTGGGGTACAACGGGGGTGAGTTGCCAACTCGTGAATAGAAAAACATCTACGAAAAGAAATCGCATAAATAACGCAATCCTAGGTAAATGATCATAATATATCCTCAAATATATAACCAGCTACCCATAACAATGGTTAGGGCAAATATCTAACCCAAGTGTAATTCCATGTGCCCGTGTCAGTGCCTCAGGTAGCAATATATCATATGAATGAGGTATGAATGCATGAAAACAGAATACATGTAAATGAAGAAACTGTTTTCATAATTTAGTGAGATTTCCTTTGTATTTTTAAAATGAGGTATCATAATGAAATCAGCATAAAACAGTGCCTAGCATCGGCACAAAACGTAATCCCAATATCTCGATATCTCTGCATCACAGTCTCTGTACCTCAATATCTCGAAAACTCAATGTCTCAATCACAATATCTAGGGCGCCGTCAATCCAGACCGGCCCCTACCATCCATCTCAAGACCACGACGGTATCCTCCGGATATCCGACGCGTCGGGTAAAATTACCGGTAGGTAGTTCTCCCCTGCCAGGCTCACATCGTCATCATCACGCGCTTCTTGCCCCGGGGTACCTTACTGGGTCCACCATGTACCCGAAACGGTTCATCCGCCTCCTCGAATCGGGTCTTGAAATCCATCAGCAAACTCATGGTGGACGACTCATACATCATGGGAAAAACCGCACTTTTTATTTAAAAAGAGCGAAATCAGTTTATATAAGTTTTGCGGTTTTCCCCCCAAATCCAGAAAATTTCTTGGAAATCCGAATCCAAATCATCAATAGCATGTAAAACCATGAATATAGGCATAACAATGAATAACAGTATGCATGAACTGACAAGTAATAACTACAATGTTAAGCTGGCATATAAGGCAGGTACACTAATATCATGTCAAATTACTAACTAACAAGCTAAGTCAAGCAATAATATTTTCTAAGGTGTACGTGACAGGCAATTACCGATGAAGATGTGTGTGAGCCGGCAAGTAAGTGTACGTGGTACATACGCATCATCGGTAATGGTGCTGGTATCCTAACAATATGATATCAACATTGCAATAAGAAATTATAACATAAGTATGCGATGCGAAGCGAACCACAATAATAAGCGGGAGCTGAATACTAGACGCAACTGTAACTAACCTGCATTAATCTAATATAAGTCCTATAAATGGTGCCTTTTGAAATAACACGAATCATGGGGTTTTGAAAATAGGGGCTACGGTGTTTTTATGAAAAGATACGTTTTTTGAAATATCCGTAGGATCCCTTGGGCTATCTTTTAAAATACCCACGATTCGTTAGTTTTTGAAATAGGTAAGAATCGAATCTAATCTAACAACTAAACTAAACTAAAGGGCTAAGCTAACAAGCTGGATTACAGGTAAGGAAACCGCCTAACATCTGAGTCGATCCATATACATACCTGTATATATATTAGTCGGTGATCCCGCCTCAATAATATCATATCCGATAGCATATCTATAATCAGACATCCCAAGTCAAGAGTGCGGATCAATCATCAATATATAGCTCGTACATAAAACCGTCGTGCAGCATCCCAAATCTGGGTACGGGTCAAAATCATATTCATCACACTATTCATCCGGTATCCTCTTTATCAAAGATCAAAGTTTAAGGTACTGACCTATGTCTAATACAATTCTAATATCATCAATATAGTCATGATCTGACTACAGATCGACAATCTCGTACAAACCGATATCGTCAGCACATAGCATCATCAAGGGGTATACATCGCCCAATACAGCCTAGGATCAATATCCTATCATATCATGCCTCATATCACGATCACATGTCGACCATTTTATTTATAACACTATTCACCCGTATCGCCGCCCCAAGATCCGCTATAACACCAGGACGTACCTCAAGTACGAATCCTGCCATATCACCGATATCACAACCACAAAACAAATCTCAACGACTCAGCTCAATCCCAAGTATCATCCTCAAATCCGTATGTGAACACATAGTCCCATACCCATGTGAACACATAACTATAAAGAATCCCAAGAGCACATATAAATAGGAATGTATGCAAGTATGTATGTGTGTATGTGTAGTGCAACACTACCCTAGAGTTCGCAACACTAAAATAATCCAACACATCAATATCCATCCTAAACATCGTTATTAATCCCAAATAACATATAATAATTGTTGGTGTGTATACGCATCCGTATACACCAACACGGACTGCGAGGGTGCTATACGCCATCCACCCGACTTCTCCCCGTAGATATAAATCTACTCACCTGGTCCTCGCTCGCCGGTGCTAACGTCGCCACGCGCTTGCTTGTCGTCTCGAAGTCCACATGGGGTACCTACATATCATAACGCACCGAATCGCATTAAAATCCGACTCATGACCAAAACGACACACGAATCCCACATAGGTCAAAACCTATGGTTGCTTCCTCAAATCAATCCAAAAACCCTCGACATCGGCATACAAACGCCAGACCATCGAGAAAAACCCAAATACACTCATTTGTACATTCACGAATACTAATTTTAATATAAAATAGGTTAAAACTCACAAAAGCCCTAAATTCACTTTAAAAGCCGTTTTTCCGAAAAACTAGCAAGCAAAATTACCCGTTTTAGTACAAAACTCGACGTTTAAACAATTCTAGCGGCCATAATGCTTATTAAATAACTTAAATAAGTCATATAACCCATTTCCGTGATTTAATTTCACCAAACCACATACGTTCAAAAAAATTAGTTTGCAAAAATACCGACTTTAACTCTTTTTAAAGTAAAATTCACAATTTTACAAATAAGCTTGGTTTTGCATGGTCCAAAGGCATTAAACCACTTATTATAATATTAATAACAACATGAAACCATAATTATATTTTAATCTAAGACATTTTATAAGTAAGCAAAATAGCTTAAATATTACAATTCCAACTTAACAATTTGCAAACTAACAATTTGATTATGTTTCACATTCCACAAAAAAAAGAATTCCACTTGCAACCATAATCATACCACAAAACCCTAACTATAATCTAAAACCATCCATTTGAATTTCCAAACTTGAATTCAAAACCTATTTATATATATATATATTTAAAATACCTAATTAAGTTTGATTTAAACATTCAACTAACAACTAACAAATATGGATAAATCTTCATACCTCATGATCAAGAGATCAACATGAAGATCATAGCCTCCAAAATGCCAAATTTCTTCCAAGATCCATGCTAGCTTGGGCAAAGAAATAATGGGTAAGAGTTGGATTGGAGAATTTTTGAGGTTTTAAGTTGATTTTTGGGGCAAATTGATGAAGTTTTTGATGAGAAATGAGGGGATAAAAATGGGGGGGCTGCTGTTGGAGGGAAGGTCGGCTGGAATTGAGGGGGAGAGGAGAGAGAGTGAGGTGGAGAAAGTGGGGAAAAATGATATCAAGTCAACCTTAGTCAAAGTCCACTCTCATTTCTTTTCTTTTCTTTTCTTTTCTTTTAACAATTCAAGTGGGGAAAGTGAGGGGAAACAACATGGGGCTGCTGAAATTCAGCCAAGGAGGGGAGGAAAAATGTGGAGTTTGAGTGTGGGTGTGGAAAGAAAAAGATACATATTATACCCTCAAAACCATTAACACTAATTTCACCGAAAAAAGCCTTTTTCTTCGATACTTTCTAAACCGTTTTGGCAAACGATTTCATTTCAAAAACCATATGATAAAATTTTATTTAATGTTATATGATGCACAAAATTTGTTTCAACTCATTCCAATTTATAATTTTCCCTAATTAAATATATTAGTGACGGCTTAAAATAATATTAAAATAATTAATTTCGGAAAAATTTTCAGAAAATTTGAAATTTCACCAGTGGCTCAATAAACACCAAATACTAGCAATTACATAGCTAGAATATGTATATTTAATTTTATAAAAAAGATATTTGCATTTTGACTTTTTACAGAAAACCCTCTTATTTTACCGTTTTTTTTCGAAATTTCACCGAAACGATTTTTAAAACGTTACAATCTTCCCCCCTTAAAGAAATTCGGTCCCCGAATTTAAGTTAAAACTGTAGTCCACGTTGTCGTCCCCGGTTCTTGCGGGGAGGCGGAAACGGTATAAAAATCAAATTTTTAGTGCAAAGGGCAACATAGACTATCAAAGTCGGGATCTTTTCTAAACTAAGCTAGCTATCATGCTAAAGAGAGTTAGCTACTCGGATAAAAGGTTATACCTAACTTGAACTCCTTCTTCTTGAAACCTTTGTAGGGTTTGATGGTGCTTTCCTCGTCGCCTGCTTCCGTCAAAGATGGATCCACCTGAGGGTTCAACCTTCGGGCTCTTTCTCGAACTTTGAGTGAACTAGGATCTTTGGCTTGCCAAACCTCTAACCCTAGAGTGAGTAGAGAGTGGCTTTGGGGTGTTTTTATCTGAAGGAGAGGGATTCTCAACACATGAGAAGGGATCTCCTTGAACTAGAGGAGGAAGAAGAAGAAGTGAGGAGAGAGAAGTGTTATGATAGAATCAATAAAATCCATCTCATTTTGCAAGCATAACAAAAATGAAAAGAATTATCAAATTAACAATAATAATAAAAATGAAATAGTTGATGGAAGATTTGAAATGACCATTATCATTACATTCATTAAATGAATTTTGCTAGAATCAAAGAGCATATTTGATATGTAATGATGATGGTCAAACTTTCAACCATGGTCAACAAGTCAACCTTGGTCAACATATCAACAAAACCAACCATGACACAATTTCATTTAATTAATATTATTAATTGATATAACATAAATTCATTAGGGTTTGGAAAAGACGACTGTCAACTGTGCATACGCACCCGTTCCGAAACCCTAATGAAAATCCTCTTCCTCCGCCTCAATCAACTGTGCATACACTCCCGCATTTTTATTCCGAGGAACATGAATACAAAGAGATAAAATCAACCCCAAAACATATACTATTATCTGGCTCAAATCAGAGCCAGCTAGTAATATCTGTCCGGACTCCAAACGTGCACAAGTGCGCGGATGAGAACGAACCATGTCGCAAAACCATGCGACCTCTACTCTGTTTTGCCCAGAGGCGAATAGCCCTCTGTGTGGGACTCTAAAGACTCGACACTATGCTGGCAGTGGGTTTAACCACAGACCGCAAGCGGCACTAGCTGTGCGTAACGATCCCCAGGTAGATGTCGATAAGAAGACTGATGAGGTGAACCCCATCTGAACTCCCATTGAGTCTGAATGTGACAGTCTCCATACAGTCCGGTCTGTTCGTCTGATACATCGCATGTCGGGCCTAGGGGCAGTAAACGTCAGTCCCCTAATAGCGGTACAAGTCGTGTCGGAGTGAAGCCCAAAACACCCTGAGATAACACTGGAAGCCTACCAGTATATCTCGCTTGCCCTGGCCAGGGACTACTCATGTAATGGCTCTCCTAGACACAGCGCGATGTCAACCCCCAATACCGGGAGAGACGAATCCTGTTTAACCGTCACTACCTCCAAGTGCTTCGGGACTGCACCCAACCACTACCTGTTTGCACGACTCCTTTGAGTCGTGGTAGGGTAGTGATCAAAGTGCAGTGGGAACACACTCGAGACGAAGTGCCAGTGTCAAGTCAGCGGACTAAGCTGTACTCATGTCACCTGGGAACTGATAACTGGCGATAGGTATAATACCAACTTGTCAGTTCCCGACGAGTTCTGTCCAGTGTATTCATAACCTAACGAGCACCCGCATACTATCTCAAGTACAACGTACTGACGGCTGTGGGACAGACCGTCTCCCACACTGGGATGAGAAGCGCATGCGCCAGTCTACTCCGGAGTATCGATTCTTTGTCTCGATAGTCCTGCGACTAGGGACCTGTATAAGGATGTGCTTATAGATTACCCAGCCCCCACTATTGTAACTGCCATCACAACGCTGGTAATCAAGCAAAAGATCCTAAGGGCTCCACTAATGCGTATAAGTTATATGATAAAATAAACACATGTACACATTGAAGTAGAAACAAACCAAGTAGCATACTACTATTTTGAGCAAGATTGTATATACAAGGTGAATGTCCCAAGCTTCCATTAAGTAATATACAAACCAGTATGATACAGTAATGGCCTCTAGGGCATATACACTAACAATCTCCCACTTGCACTAAGGCCATGTACTGGCGTATCGAAGACCTATCATCTCGATCAGCCGCTCGAACTGTGTCTGGGGTAGGGCCTTGGTGAATGGATCTGCAGTGTTTTCTTCTGAAGCTGTTAGTTGTATGTATGCCCTAGAGGCCAGTATTGTACAGATGATGTATATTATATTGGATGCTTGGACATATATAGAGATGACTTTCTTGCTCGTTATGAGAGTATGCTATCTGGTTACTCTTTATCTTAACATGTACACTTGTCTCTTTAAACTGTCTTATACTTATATGTTGGTAAAGCCCTTAGGATGTGTACTTGACTACCTGGAATATGATGCAGATCATACTAGTGGGGACATGGTAGTCCAGAAGTACATCCTTCAAGGTCCCTAGTCGTGGGTGTATCGAGACGGGGCATCGATATACCAAAGTAGACTAGCGTATACGCCTCTCGACCCATGAGATGGGCGATGGATGATCCCATATCCATTGGTGTTTGACATTAGAGATGGTATACGGGTGCTCAGTGGAGACTGGGTACACTGGACGGACTCGCCGAGAACTCCCAGATGGTATTATACCTCACGTCAGATGGCAGTTCTCAGATGACACTTGTGCAGGTTAGTCTGTAGACCCGAGATCGTCATAGAGTCTTGTGTGATTCCCACTGTGCTTTGATCTCCACCTTACCACGTCCATGAGGGCGTGCAAAACGGTGGTCTTTGGGTACAGTCCCGAGTCACATGGAGGCAATGAGCGATAGGAGGGGTTTCGTCTCTCCCGGTATTGGGGGTTGATGTTGCGTTGTGCTCGATTGGCCGTAACAGGGAAGTCCCTGGCCAGGGCTGATCAGAGATTTTCTGGTAAGTGTTACTAGTAGTTTCTCGACCCGTTATGAGCCTCACATTGGCACGACTTATCGGTTATTGGGGTCTGACTTTTACCACCCCTAGACTTGATATGCGACATATCAGATGAACAGACCGGACTGTACGGTAAGTGTTACTGGTTGGATTCACAGGAGTGTGAGCGGGCTAGCTCGTCGATCTTCTGATCGCTTAATACCCGGGTGGCCGACCGCTTGCGGCTTGTGGGTGCTTGATATGATCATCATCTGCTACCGGCGTATTGACGAGTCTTTAGAGTCCTACATAGAGGTTTCCTGGCTCAAGCGAAACGAAATAGGAGCGCATATGAGATATGTGCGGGAGCGAGAACAATGCGTGTATGTGATACCGTATTTCATTCTCGCGATGGATGTATCGATTGGTTATATTCGATATAACCTAGATATCGAATCGAGGATTGATTCGATAAGCCGATACATAGGATACTTGTCGGTTATATGCGATATGACCGGATCGTTAAATCAAGTGTTGATTTAATGATTTAATGTATAATTATATATTTGATATATTACTTTGTATTAACTAGTATTGGTTCACTTTAAAAGGATTTTCTCACTTGATGCACATTGTATATGTGATATATTTTTTGTGCACTTGTTTGTATCATGTTTGATGATACTTGATCATGTGGTTAAGTGTAAAGGATTAAACCATGGTTAAGAGATGATTAGGGTTTTGCTTTTTCATTTATTTATTTGTTTATTTATTTGGAAATGATTTAGATAAGAATGGTGGCTTCTTTTGTTTCTAGTTGAAGCTTCATGAAGCTTTGACTTATGCAACCATTCTTGTCTTCATGCTTAACCCTAACTCATCAAAGTAACCATGGTATATTCTCTACACTTAACCTTAGTTAGGATATGATAAGTATTGTTTTCTTTTTCATTTTAAAACACTTATCATATTCTTTCTTCTTCTTGATCATCTTCTTCTTCAAGAAAAGCTTGATGCCATTAATGGCAACTTGAGCAAAAGTGAGTGAAATCCAATTCTAAAGTGAACCCACCTCCTATTTCTTCACCCTCTACCTCTTGCCAAGTTGTTTTGGGTGTTTTCTTCACAAGTTTCACAACTTGGTGAAGTTGGAGCTTGAACTTGTGCAACCTCGACGTAGATCATCTTCGGCACGAAGCCGACGACCTATTTCGCTCATTCCTTTTGATGAAGCCGATGCGAGAGTCGGAGACCCGACTAGGACAGCGAGAGGACGTCTACATGGAGCTAAGGAAGTGGATAACCGGATCTACAAAGGTTGTAGCCTCTCTCCTTTAGTTAAAGTGTTAACTAGATTCGTATTTCGCCTAGAATTCTAGCCGACGATCCGTATTAGGGTTTCTCGGCACCAATAAAATTTGAAATTGGCATAGTTGATGCCTTGTGAGACCTCTATAGTGTGCCTATGAACCTTTCACTGGTATCAGAGCCTAGCTAGAGCCTTAGGCGAAGTCTAGACGATGTTTGAAACCCGATCGAACCCGAAAACCTAACTTTTTAACGCTCTCTGGGCTTTTTCTAAAAACTGGGATTTTTCCAGATTAAAAATTGCTAAAAAATTCAGCAGGGCAATCTATGAATTACGGTGCAAAAATAACTTACTGAAGAGTCTACAGTGCGGCGGAACCGCGGCAGAAGCCTTGCTTCCGCTGCGGTTCCGCGGCAAATATATTGAATTATAAAATATTTTTTGCACAGTAACTGATTGATTCTGGTGTTGGATTTTCTGGGAATTTTTAAATTTTATTCAAGAGTTGAATATTCCAGGTTGTTTTGGGGATTCGATGATTCGATCGGATTATCAGATTTTGTCTATGTGGATCCGGATAATTTTTGAATTTGTTAAAAAGTTCGACCGGATATGAATACCCAACTTTTCCCCTGTCGGGAAATTTCCAAGTGTTGGATTTTTCCGTAGTTTAACGACGTTCTAAGTAGTGCAAGTAACGCGATGGACCCTCTAGAAGACAACAAACCTTAACTCGATTATGTGACCGTCTTGAACTGCCCTTTGAACCTTCGGGTTTGGGGCAGTACGGCGTGCCACATGTGAGGCGTTGGCTTGACCCTTCTACAGCTGGACCGTTAGTACTGAGGCACGAACTGAATGTTGTTAGACTTATTTCATGTGTTGAGCTGTATCGGGAAAACTTGGGTGTTCGACTGTTCGATCGGAAAGTTTAAAATTTTCTAATTATCTGGAATGTGATACAATAATTGGAATTCACAAGTAGTTATGAGATAACTGAATGAATGTTATAAATCTAGCCGTTTAGTCTCACTTGATGTTGAAAAGAGTTTTCGATAATGAGACTAAAATGCGGGGTTTATAATTGTTCGGCATGTGATGTCTAAGTAATTCATTTGATTAGGCATGTGATGTCTATGCAGGTTGCGGATTCCAACTGTTGTAGTTTTACACTTTCTTTTCTGTGACCGTAAGTGTAATATGTGATATCGCCGGTTTCGTTGCTATATGTCAACGACAATTGGGATGCGCATATTTACTTACGTTGAAGACATGTGATGTTATTTGTTGCTGGATATGTTATATTGGATCGTCGTGTTTGAATAGCCGGGGGTTTTTATGTGAGATGAGTGTTTTTCATTTTCATTCATGTAAAAACTTGTATGTAATATTCTTTTATTGGGACACTTCCAGGTAGCGGAAGTTGTCACCTTTTGTATATTATTTATTTTTCCGCATTAGGATAGACCCAGGAGGGGAGCACAAGTAACCGGGTTCTGGGGTCCAGTGGGAGACCAACTCGAAGAGTCGAGTCCGGGTCTCCTAACCCTAGAATTGGTAGGGTTGCTTGCCGCTCTCGTAGGGGTCTAGGGGTGTGGGATTGGCTATTCATCACGACCGTGGAATCCGTGTTTTATACTGGCTCGTATTGAAAACACGAACGTCCTAGTATATCCAATGTTTCATATGTTTCTTCTGCTGCGATATCTGTAATGTGATCATGTGATGTTCTGTGATGGATACAGTATATAGTATATATGATATATTATATAGACGTTACTTATGTTTTACACCCGTACTAGCCCTGCCCCGCTCTGCCGTTAGTTACCTAACCTAACGGTGCACAAGGGGACATCGAGGCGAATGCGGATGGCATAAGTGTACGTCGTATTTATCTGTGATGTTTAGGTACTTAAATGATGGGACTTCATTAATGAGATTAATGAAAGAAAAGAAACCTAAGATGTTATAGAATCAAATTTTAAATAAAACAGGTAGCTACAGTTCTTGCTTTGCAGAGCGATATATATGATATATCCCGCACCTTATTCGATGAGGAAGGGACCGAGATCCCTTCACCAGGAGTGACTCCTTTAGCAATAACTGGTAGATGCTACTCATTCGGTTTGGTTATTGATTGCTTTTAAGAGTTTTTGCTTTGCACAGTGACATATATGATATATCCCGCACCTCATTCGACGAGGAAAGGGCCGACGATCCCTTCACCGGGAGTGACCCCTTTTGCAAAACTAGAAAAGCCTCAAAATCACTCCATTTCAAAACTTCATTTTATTCTACAACGATATCAAGTTCATTACGCAATAGGTTTTTAGAAAAACCTGCCGTAGCCCTCCGTCATTTCAGTAAGAACCGTTTAGTATTCGTGCTGCGTTTGTTGGCCTTCGTCAAGGCGTAGTGTGCGGTAGCTGAATAGTGATTATCTGTTTATGCATGTGATGTAGATTGTTTCAGGGTAGTCGTACGACCTTGTTGGCCTTTGTCAAGGGTCGTGCGGGTGGGTTTGATTCAATCAAGAAATGACGGGTTGAACTTGACTAGCATCCTGTGATTTGTTGGCCTTTGTCAAGGTCATAGGACACTAGGGGCAAAATATTATCGGGAATTTCAGGTGTTGAAATTTGCAATGAGATTGCATCCTTCTATGAGATAGTTGGATCCCGTTACCCACTGCGAGTAAGAGTTACTCCTGGGAGAGTTTTGCACATTTCAATTAGCCGATCAAGTAGGTGTCTAGAAAGGTGTCAACGAGGTCACGCCTCTGGGAAAACGAGGTTTACATTAATTAGGTTCGTGCGAAAGCACGGGGGACCTCCCTCAAAGTACCGACACTGGCCTGGCTGAAAGATTGGCGAACTTGTAGTTTGTAATTAATCCCGGCTAGTCTTTCCTTTTTGGGTTTGAAAGAAGATTTGATAAAAAGCAGTGGGAGCCATCCTGATTAGATAAGATAATAACCAATCTGATCTTGCACGAGCATACGCTAAAGTGTTTTCTTCTCTCTCTCTCCAGGTGGCGACCATTTCATGCCCTAATGAAGATAATAATATGGATGTACTGACCGAACCCGCATGTTATACTGTGCTGGGGAACGTTGGTTCCGTTCTTTCTTATAAGAGTTATAGGAATGAACAGGATATAGGGGAATACCAGGATTCCCATGCCACCCGAATGAAGAAAGTACATGATGATGCATTTTCTTCGGGTGTGTTCGTTACAGAGAACTGTTTCTCCATTTGCTCTACGTCCTGGGTATTAGATACCGGGTCAGGATCCCATATATGTAATCAGTTACATGGGCTTAGGAAAGGTAGAGAACTTGGAGAAGGTGATAAAGACATTAGAGTTGGAAATGGTGCAATTGTTGCAGCTAAGACTGTCGGGGAATATCACCTTGTATTACCAACTGGTAATACATTGGTTCTGAACGAATGCTATTACATGCCGAACCTGATATGCAACATTATATCGGTTTCTTTATTAAGTAAAGAGGGATATAATTTTGTATTACAGGACAATGTTATGAACATTTTCCGTAACCAAAAGTTGGTTGGATCAGGCACGTTGTGCAATGGCATTTATGTTCTAAATCGATCAACAGTTCTGAGCATAACAAACACACACAAGAGGAAGAGTTCAGATCGGAACGAATCCTTCTTGTGGCATTGTAGACTGGGTCACATCAATGCGACACGACTGGCTAAGTTGCATAAGGATGGATATTTAAATCCGTTTGAATTTTCATCTTATGACACTTGCCAGTCATGTCTCAAAGGCAAGATGACCAAAACTCCGTTTACGGGACACGGAGAAAGAGTTACCGAACTCTTGGGACTTGTACATAGTGATGTATGCAGTCCCATGTCTACACATGCCAGGGATGGTTCTTCATACTTCATTACATTCACTGACGATCTCTCTAGGTTCGGGTATGTGTTCCTGATGAAACACAAATCAGAAGCTTTTGAGAAATTTAGGGAATATAAACAAAAATTTGAGAACCAAACCGGAAAAAGTATTAAAATCCTACGATCTGATCGAGGAGGAGAATACTTAAGCAATGAATTCCTGGACTTCCTAAAAGAGAATGGGATTCTCTCTCAGCTGACTCCTCCATATACACCACAGCACAACGGTGTATCAGAACGGAGGAACCGCACCCTATTAGATATGGTGCGCTCTATGATGAGCACAGCTGAGTTACCTATTTCCTTCTGGGTTATGCGCTGGAGACAGCAGCATACCTATTGAATCAAGTTCCATCTAAATCTGTACCTACCACACCATATGAGATATGGAGTGGGAAGAGACCATGTCTTAAATGAGTTAAGATATGGGGTTGCCCGGCCTATGTCAAAAGGCAAAATCCGGACAAACTCGAGGCACGGTCAGTTCTATGCAAGTTTGTGGGATATCCCAAACATTAACATGGATCTACCATACAGAGGAACAAAAAGTGTTTGTTTCTCGACATGCCACCTTTTTGGAAAAGGAATTTCTTGCAAAGGAAATTAGTGGCGATAAGGTAGAACTGGAAGAAATCCCGACTACACAAACTCAAACTGAAGATTTAGTTGAACCAGAGGATTCAGTAGCTCCCGACGAACCTCAGCCTCTCCGCCGATCTAGTAGGGTTCCTCGCCAACCTGAGAGATACTACGGTTTTCTCATGGATGGTGGGAGCGAGGATTGCATCATGGAGGATGATGACCCAACTAGCTTCGAGCAGGCCATCACGAGTAAGGACTCAGTGAAATGGCTGGATGCAATGCGGTCCGAGATGGAATCCATGTACACCAACAAAGTATGGACTTTGGACGTTGCTCCTGAAGGGGTAAAACCCATTGGGAGCAAGTGGATCTTCAAGAAGAAACTTGGTGTAGATGGGAAAGTGGAGACTTTCAAGGCTAGACTTGTAGCAAAAGGTTTTCGTCAAAGACCAGGTGTGGACTATGACGAAACCTTTTCTCCAGTGGCTATGCTTAAATCTATCCGGATCATGCTTGCCATCGCTGCATATCATGATTACGAAATCTGGCAAATGGATGTTAAGACCGCCTTTCTAAATGGTGATTTAGAAGAGTGCGTGTACATGACTCAGCCAGAGGGCTTCGTAGATAGTGGGAGCAGCGGGAAGGTGTGCAAGCTGCTTAAATCCATTTATGGATTAAAGCAAGCATCACGGAGTTGGAACATCTGCTTTGACGTCGTTATCAAAGAGTTTGATTTCGTCAAAAATCCAGATGAACCTTGTATCTACGAGAAGGTTGCAGAAAGTAAGGTTGTCTTCCTCGTATTGTACGTGGACGACATACTCTTGATAGGAAATGATATTCCTATGCTGCAATCGGTCAAGCTCTTCTTATCACAAAGATTCTCGATGAAAGATCTTGGTGATGCCTCCTGCATATTGGGAATTAGGATCTATAGAGATAGATCCAAAAGGATATTGGGATTGTCCCAATCCAGGTACATTGACACCATACTAAAGAGGTTTAGTATGGAAGAATCCAAGCGTGGGAACTTGCCCACGATCTCTGGAGTCACTCTCTCCAAAGAGAAGTCTCCCAAGACTGATTTGGAGAGAGCTCGCATTCAAGGGATACCCTATGCTTCGGCTGTAGGCTCTATCATGTATACGATGCTATGTACCAGACCCTATGTAGCATACTCACTAAGTATAGTGAGCAGGTATCAAGCTGATCCTGGAGAGAGTCACTGGACAGCTGTGAAGAGCATTCTCAAGTACTTACGAAGGACTAAAGAGATGCTCTTGGTGTATGGTAACGGGGAACTCCAAGTGGAGTCCTTTACCGATTCGAGCTTCCAGAGTGATAAGGACGACTCTAAGTCGCAGTCGGGATTTGTCTTTACCCTTTACGGAGGGGCGGTTAGCTGGAAGAGTTCCAAGCAGGAAACCCTGGCAGACTCGACGATGGAGGCTGAATACATCGCTGCCAACGATACTGCCAAAGAGGCTGTCTGGATCAAGAAGTTCATTACTGAACTAGGAGTGGTTCCATCCATTGAGCATCCAATACCTTTGTATTGCGATAACAATGGAGCGGTGGCTTTGGCCAAGGAACCCAGGTCCCATCAGCGATCCAGGCATATTCTGAGGCGGTATCACCTGATCCGGGAGATAGTTGATCGCCGGGAGATCGAGGTCAGGAGAGTTGACATAAAGAACAACACGGCGGATCCACTCACGAAGGCCATTCCCCAGATACAGTTTGAGAGACTCTTCGGGATGCTCGGTATGCAATACTACAGCAGCTGGCCCTAGTGCAAGTGGGAGATTGTTAGTTGTATGTATGCCCTAGAGGCCAGTATTGTACAGATGATGTATATTATATTGGATGCTTGGACATATTTAGAGATGACTTTCTTGCTCGTTATGATAGTATGCTATCTGGTTACTCTTTATCTTAACATGTACACTTGTCTCTTTAAACTGTCTTATAGTTACATATTGGTAAAGCCCTTAGGATGTGTACTTGACTACCTAGACTATGATGCAGATCATACTAGTGGGGACATGGTAGTCCATAAGTACATCCTTCAAGGTCCTTAGTCGTGGGTGTATCGAGACGGGGCATCGATATACCAGAGTAGACTAGCGTATACGCCTCTCGACCCATGAGATGGGCGATGGATGATCCCATATCCATTGGTGTTTGACATCAGAGATGGTATATGGGTGCTCAGTGAAGACTGGGTACACTGGACGGACTCGCCGAGAACTCCCAGATGGTATTATACCTCACGTCAAATGGCAGTTCTCAGGTGACACTTGTGCAGGTTAGTCTGTAGACCCGAGATCGTCATAGAGTCTTGTGTGATTCCCACTGTGCTTTGATCTCCACCTTACCACGTCCATGAGGGCGTGCAAAACGGTGGTCTTTGGGTACAGTCCCGAGTCACATGGAGGCAATGAGCGATAGGAGGGGTTTCGTCTCTCCCGGTATTGGGGGTTGATGTTGCGCTGTGCTCGATTCGCCGTAACAGGGAAGTCCCTGGCCAGGGCTGATCAGAGATTTTTTGGTAAGTGTTACCAGTAGTTTCTCGACCCGTTATGAGCCTCACATCGGCATGACTTATCGGTTATTGGGGTCTGACGTTTACCACCCCTAGACTTGATATGCGACATATCAGACGAACAGACCGGACTGTACAGTAAGTGTTACTGGTTGGATTCACAGGAGTGTGAGCGGGCTAGCTCGTCGATCTTCTGATCGCTTAATAACCGGGTGGCCGTTACGTTTAGCAGACCGCTTACGGCTTGTGGGTGCTTGATATGATCATCATCTGCTACCGGCGTATTGATGAGTCTTTAGAGTCCTACACAGAGGTTTCCTGGCTCAAGCGAAACGAAATAGGAGCGCATATGAGATATGTGCGGGAGCGAGAACAATGCGTGTATGTGATACCGTATTTCATTCTCGCGATGGATGTATCGATTGGTTATATTCGATATAACCTAGATATCGAATCGAGGATTGATTCGATAAGCCGATACATAGGATACTAGTCGGTTATATGCGATATGACCGAATCGTTAAATCAAGTGTTGATTTAATGATTTAATGTATAATTATATATTTGATATATTACTTTGCATTAACTAGTATTGGTTCACTTTAAAAGGATTTTCTCAATTGATGCACATTGTATATGTGATATATTTTTTATGCACTTGTTTGTATCATGTTTGATGATACCTGATCATGTGGTTAAGTGTAAATGATTAAACCATGGTTAAGAGATGATTAGGGTTTTGCTTTTTCATTTATTTATTTGTTTATTTATTCGGAAATGATTTAGATAAGAATGGTGGCTTCTTTTGTTTCTAGTTGAAGCTTCATGAAGCTTTGACTTATGCAACCATTCTTGTCTTCATGCTTAACCCTAACTCATCCAAGTAACCATGGTACATTCTCTACACTTAACCTTAGTTAGGATATGATAAATATTGTTTTCTTTTTCATTTTAAAACACTTATCATATTCTTTCTTCTTCTTGATCATCTTCTTCTTCAAGAAAAGCTTGATGCTATTAATGGCAACTTGAGCAAAAGTAAGTGAAATCCAATTCTAAAGTGAATCCACCTCCTATTTCTTCACCCTCTACCTCTTGCCAAGTTGTTTTGGGTGTTTTCTTCACATGTTTCATAACTTGGTGAAGTTGGAGCTTGAACTTGTGCAACCTCTACGTAGATCATCTTCGGCACGAAGCCGACGACCTATTTCGCTCATTCCTTTTGATGAAGCCGATGCGAGAGTCGGAGATCCGACTAGGACAGCGAGAGGACGTCTACGTGGAGTTAAGGAAGTGGATAACCGGATCTACAAAGGTTGTAGCCTCTCTCCTTTAGTTGAAGTGTTAACTAGATTCGTATTTCGCCTAGAATTCTAGCCGACGATCCGTATTAGGGTTTCTCGGCACCAATAAAATTTGAAATTGGCATGGTTGATGCCTTGTGAGACCTCTATAGTGTGCCTAGGAACCTTTCAGAAGCAACCCTCCGAACCTCGATCTCCTTGCGATCCACGATCTCTCTGATCAGGTGATACCGCCTCAAGATGTGTCTGGATCTCTGATGGGACCTGGGTTCCTTCGCTAAAGCTATAGCCCCGTTGTTGTCGCAATACAGAGGTATTGGGTCAACAATGGACGGAACCACCTGAAGTTCTTTCAAGAACTTCCTTATCCAGACAGCTTCTTTTGCGGCATCAGATGCAGCGATGTATTCCGCTTCCATCATCGAGTCTGCAACGGTTTCCTGTTTGGAACTCTTCCAACACACCGCCCCTCCATTGAGGGTAAAGACAAAACCCGACATGGACTTGGAATCATCCTTGTCACTCTGGAAGCTGGAGTCAGCAAAGGCCTCGATCTGGAGGTCTTTTCCGCCATACACCAAGGACATCTCCTTAGTCCTTCTCAGGTACTTGAGAATGTTCTTTACTGCTATCCAGTGTTTCTCCCCAGGGTTTGACTGATACCGGCTTACCACACTTAGTGCATAAGCTACATCCGGTCTGGTACACAACATCGCATACATTATAGAGCCTACCACAGAAGCGTAGGGTATAATAGACATGCGATCCCTCTCTAAATCAGTCTTGGGAGACATCTCTTTAGAGAGGGTGATCCCGTGACAAGCCGGTAGGTTACCGCGCTTGGAATCTTCCATACTGAATCTCTTCAGTATAGTGTCGATGTATCTGGACTGTGAAAGTCCTAATATCCTCTTGGATCTGTCACGATAGATCCGGATCCCCAGGATGTATGAGGCATCACCCAGGTCTTTCATGGAGAACCTGTGTGATAAGAATCCCTTGACAGATTGTAGCATAGGAATGTCATTTCCTATTAAGAGAATGTCATCCACGTATAAAACTAGGAATACTACAGTTCTCCCTACAAATCTACTATAGATGCATGGTTCATCTGGATTTTTGATAAAGCCAAATTCCTTGACCGTCTCATCAAAACAGATGTTCCAACTCCGCGATGCCTGCTTTAGTCCATAAATGGACTTAAGCAACTTGCACACATTTCCGCTACTCCCACTCTGAATGAAACCCTCTGGCTGGTCCATATAGACACACTCCTCTAAATTTCCATTTAGAAAAGCGGTCTTTACGTCCATTTGCCAAATCTCATAATCGTGGAAGGCAGCAATGGCAAGAAGGATCCGAATGGATTTCAGCATAGCCACTGGAGAAAATGTTTCGTCATAGTCCAAACCAGGTCTTTGACGAAAACCCTTTTCTACAAGTCTAGCTTTATAGGTCTCAACCTGTCCATCTACACCAATCTTCCTTTTGAAGATCCACTTGCATCCTACGGGTTTTACCCCGTCTGGAGCAATGTCCAACGTCCATACTTTGTTGGTGTACATGGACTCCATTTCGGTCCGCATTGCATCCAGCCATTTTACCGAGTCAACGCTCTGAACGGCCTGCTGGAAGCTAGTAGGCTCATCATAATCTATGATGCAATCCTCTCTATCCCCATCTATGAGAAAACCGTAGTATCTTTCGGGCGGATGAGACTGCCTACTACTCCTGCGGAGCGGCGTAGGAATGTCCTGTTCTTTTGAACCTTCTGGTTCCACTAAACTTTCAGTAATAGTCTGTGGTTCTGGAATTTCTTCCAGTTCTACTGTGCTCCCACTTATCTGGTTTTCCAAAAATTCAGTTTCCAAGAAGTAGGCATGACGAGAAACAAGAACTTTTTGTTCCTCTTCAGAGTAGAAGAAATATCCCTTGGAGTTCTTTGGATATCCAACAAACTTGCACTGTACTGAGCGTGCCTCGAGCTTGTCCGCATGCTGCTTTTTGACAAAAGCTGGACATCCCCATGTCTTAATGTGATTAAGATGGGGCCTCTTCCCACACCACATCTCAAATGGTGTAGTAGGCACAGTTTTAGTAGGAACTCGGTTCAAAAGGTATGCAGCTGATTCTAGCGCATACCCCCAGAAAGATCGTGGCCACTCAGCGTTACTCATCATGGACCGTACCATATACAATAGGGTTCGGTTCCGTCTCTCCGATACACCGTTATGTTGCGGAGTGTATGGAGGAGTAAGCTGAGAGAGAATTCCGTTATCTTTTAAATAGTTCAGGAACTCGGCACTCAAGTATTCACCACCTCGATCCAATCTTAGAATCTTGATACTTTTGCCGGTTTGTTTTTCTACTTCATTCTTATATTCCTGGAACTTTTCAAAAGCTTCGGACTTATGTTTCATCAAGAAGACATAACCGTACCTTGAAAAGTCATCCGTAAAAGTAATGAAATAAGAATAACCGCTTCGTGCATGTGTAGACATTAGACCGCACACGTCGCTGTGTACGAGTCCCAAGAGCTCGCTCGCTCTTACTCCGTGTCCAGTGAACGGAGTCTTTATCATCTTTCCTTTGAGACAGGATTGACAAGTGGCATATGATTGATATTCGAACGGATCCAAATATCCTTCTGTATGTAACTTAGTCAACCTTCTCTCATTGATGTGACCCAGTCTACAATGCCATAAGAAAGTCTGATTAATATCTGGAGACTTTCTTTTGTGTGTATTCTGGACATTGAAAATCTGTGGTTGGTTTAATACGTATATACCATTGCTCAGTGTACCTGACCCAATCAGAACTTGATTAAGGTGAATGTTAACAACATTACTTACAAACGCAAATTCATAACCTTCTTTTGAAACCAAAGATACAGAAATGATATTACAAGTTGCGTTAGGTACAAAAAAAGCAATTACGTAAAACCAAAACATGTCCATCTGACATTCGCAGGTGATAGTCCCCCACGGCTTTAGCATCCATGCTAGCTCCGTTCGCAACTCTGAGGGTCATGTCACCTGCCTTCAAAACCCTACGGTTTCTCAACGCCTGCAAAGAATTACAGATATGAGATCCTGATCCAGTATCCAATACCTAGGAAGTAGAGTTTATCGAAAGATAGTTTTCAATAACATACACACCTGAAGCTGAAGCCGCAACCTGCTTAAGTTCCTGTGTCCTGGCCTTCCAAGCCCTGCAATCTTTCTTCCAGTGTCCACTCTTATGACAATAGAAGCATTCCTCTTTACCCACAAGCTTCCCTGCTATCTTTGTTTCCTTTACCTTTCCCTTCGTATCCACTTTACTAACATCGCCCCTTGGTTTGGCGGGGGCTTTCTTCTTCTTTCCCTTGGCTTTCACCTTGGACCTAGAAGAAGAAGATCCTCCTACAAACAAAGTGGGTGTTTCCCTACCTTTCTGTAGGGTGCCTTCTGCGCTCCTCAACATGTTGAGGAGTTCTGAAAGTTCAACTTCCTTTTCTTGTAAGTTGAAGTTCAGTATAAACTGGGTGTAAGTGGAAGGAAGGGACTGGAGAATCAAGTCCGTATAGAGCTCACTCTCCAACGTGGTCCCAAGTTCTGCGAGCTCCTCAATGTAGCCAATCATCTTAAGCACGTGTTCCGCTACCGATGATCCGACGGCCAATCTTGCTGAAAATAACTTTTTCGATATTTCGTTTATTGCGATACGAGACTGCTCTCCATACAGTTCTTTTGTATGGAGAAATATGGATTCCAGGTCCATATTCTCGTGCCTCCTCTAATGTACGTTGTCCATAGAAGCAAGCACGAGGCACTTGGCCTTCGCGCAATCAATCTCCCAAGTCTTACGGATTTCCTTATCCGTGTAGGGTTCCTAGGCACTCTAATGAAGTCTCACAAGGCATCGATCATGCCAATTTCAAAAATTATGGGTGCCGAGAAACCCTAACGCGGATCGTTGACTAGAAATCTAGGCGAAACTATAAACTAGTTAACAATTTAACTAAAGGAAGAGAGCTACAACCTTTGTAGATCCGGTTATGCACTTCTTTAGCTCCACGTGGGTGTCCTCTCGCTGTCCATCATGAATCCCGAACTCATTCGTCGGCTTCATCGGAGAAACGGGCGGAATAGGTCGTCGGCTTCGTGTCAAAGACGATCTACGTCGAGGCATCACAAGTTCAAGCTCCGACATCACAAAGTTGTGAAACTTGTGAAGAAAACACCCAAAACAACTTGGAAAGAGGTAGAGGGTGAAGAAATAGGAGGTGGATTCACTTTAGAATTGGATTTCACTCACTTTTGCTCAAGTTGCCATTGATGGCATCAAGCTTTTCTTGAAGAAGAAGATGATGAAGAAGAAAGAATATGATAAGTGTTATATTTGAAAAAGAAACTAATATCAATACTTATCATATCTTGACCATGGTCAAGTGTAGAGATTAAACTAAGGTTAATAGGAATGGTTAGGGTTAAGGATGAGATAAGGATGGTAGACTTTGTCAAAGCTTCAAGAAACTTCAACAAGAGACAAAGAAAGCCACCATTCTCATCTAAACCTTTTCTAAATAAATAAACAAATAAATAAATAAAAAGGCAAAACCCTAATCATCTCTTAACCATGGTTTAATACTTCACACTTAACCTAATGAGCAAGCATCATCAATCATGATACAAAGATGTGCACAAAAGTATATCACATATACAACATGTACATCAAGTGAGAAAATCCATTTAAAGAGAACCAATACTAGTTAATGCAATGCAATATATCAAATATATAATTATGCATTAAATCATTAAATCAACATTTGATTCAATGATCCGGTCATGTCGCACATAACCGACTAGAATCCAATGTATCGATTTATCGAATCAATGATTCGATAACTAGGTCATATCGAATATAACCAATCGAAACATATATCGCGAGAATGAAATGCGGTATCACATACACGCATTATTCTCGGTCCTGCACATATCTCATATGCGCTCCTATTTCGTTTCGCTTGAACCAGGAAACCTCTGTGTAGGACTCTAAAGACTCGTCAATACGCCGATAGCAGACGATGATCATATCAAGCACCCACAAGCCGCAAGCGGTCTGCTAAATGTAACGGCCATCCGGGTATTGAGCGATCAGAAGATCGACGAGCTAGTCCGCTCACACTCCTCTGAATCCAACCAGTAACACTTACCGTACAGTCCGGTCTGTTCGTCTGATATGTCGCATATCAAGTCTAGGGGTGGTATACGTCAGACCCCAATAACCGATAAATCGTGCCGATGTGAGGCTCATAACGGGTCGAGAAACTACTGGTAACACTTACCAGCAAATCTCTGATCAGCCCTGGCCAGGGACTTCCCTGTTACGGCCAATCGAACACAGCGCAACATCAACCCCCAATACCAGGAGAGACGAAACCCCTCCTATCGCTCATTGCCTCCATGTGACTCGGGACTGTACCCAAAGACCACCGTTTTGCATGCCCTCATGGACGTGGTAAGGTGGAGATCAAAGCACAGTGGGAATCACACAAGACTCTATGACGATCTCGGGTCTACAGACTAACCTGTACAAGTGTCACCTGAGAACTGCCATCTGACGTGAGGTATAATACCATCTGGGAGTTCTCGGCGAGTCCGTCCAGTGTACCCAGTCTCCACTGAGCACCCGTATACCATCTCTGATGTCAAACACCAATGGATATGGGATCATCCATCGCCCATCTCATGGGTCGAGAAGCGTATACGCTAGTCTACACTGGTATATCGATGCCCCGTCTCGATACACCCACGACTAGGGACCATGAAGGATGTACTTATGGACTACCATGTCCCCACTAGTATGATCTGCATCATAGTCCAGGTAGTCAAGTACACATCCTAAGGGCTTTATCAATATGTAACTATAAGACAGTTTAAAGAGACAAGTGTACATGTTAAGATAAAGAGTAACCAGATAGCATACTATCATATCGAGCAAGAAAGTCATCTCTATATATGTCCAAGCATCCAATATAATATACATCATCTGTACAATACTGGCCTCTAGGGCATACATACAACTAACAATCTCCCACTTGCACTAGGGCCAGCTGTTGTAGTATCGCATACCGAGCATCCCGAAGAGTCTCTCAAACTGTATCTGGGGAATGGCCTTCGTGAGTGGATCCGCCGTGTTGTTCTTCGTGTCAACCCTCCTGACCTCGATCTCCCGGCGATCAACTATCTCCCGGATCTGGTGATACCACCTCGGAATATGCCTGGATCGCTGATGGGGACCTGGGTTCCTTGGCCAGAACCACCGCTCCATTGTTATCGCAATACAAAGGTATTGGATGCTCAATGCATGGAACCACTCCAAGTTCAGTAATGAACTTCTTGATCCAGACAGCCTCTTTGGCAGCATCGTTGGCAGCGATGTATTCAGCCTCCATCGTCGAGTCTGCCACGGTTTCCTGCTTGGAACTCTTCCAGCTAACCGCCCCTCCGTAAAGGGTAAAGACTGTAGGGTTCCTAGGCACACTAGTGAGGTCTCACAAGGCATCGAACATGCCAATTTCAAATTTTAACGGTGCCGAGAAACCCGACTACGGATCGTTTGCTAGAAAGCTAGGCGAAAAAGCTAACTAGTTAACACTTAACTACAAGGATATGGAATTTACAACCTTTGTAGATCCGGATATCCACCTCCACGGCTCCGGAACGAAGTCTCCTCGCTGTCCATGTCGAACCCCGGGCTCTAGCGTCGGCTTCATCGGAGAATGAACGGGCTTGGTCATCGACGACGATGCCGAAGATGATCTACGTCGAGGCATCGCTAGATCAAGCTCCCTACTTCACAAAGTGATGAAACTTGTGAAGGAAACACACTCTACTACTTGGCAAGAAGTAGAGGATGAAGAAATAGGAGGTGGGTTCTCTTTAGAATTGGATTTCTCACTCTCAAGCTCAAGTTGCCATTGATGGCCTCAAGGTTTCAAACTTGAAGATGAAGAAGAAGATGAGCTAGAAAATATGATAAGTCTTTTTTAAAATGAAAAGAAAAAGGAATACTTATCATAATTCCAACTAGGGTTAAGTGTAGAGAATAGACCATGGTTAATGGATGGGTTAGGGTTAAGCATGATGACAAGAATGGTTAAGAAGTCAAAGCTTCATGAAGCTTCAACTAAAAGGCAAAGAAAGCCACCATTCTTATCATAATCATTTCCAAATAAATAAATAAACAAATAAATAAATAAATGGATATGCAAAACCCTAATTATCATATTAATCATGGTTTAATCCTATACACTTAACTAAATGATCAAGTATCATCAAACATGATACAAAAAAAGTGCACAAAAGTATATCACATATACAATGTGCAATCCAAGTGAGAAAAATCCGTTTAAAGTGAACCAATACTAGTTAATGCAAAGTAATATATCAAATATATAATTATACATTAAATCATTAAATCAACACTTGATTCAATGATCTGGTCATGTCGCACATGACCGACTAGTATCCAATGTATCGGCTTATCGAATCGATCTTCGATTCGATAACTAGGTTATATCGAATATAACCATTCGATACATATATCGCGAGAATGGAATACGGTATCACATATACGCATTATTCTCGGTCCTGCACATATCTCATATGCGCTCCTATTTCGTTTTGCTTGAGCCAGGAAACCTCTATGTAGGACTCTAAAGACTCGTCAATACGCCGGCAGCAGGTAAAGATCATATCAAACAACCACAAGCCGCAAGCGGTCTGCTAAACGTAACGGCCACCCGGGTATTGAGCGATCTGAAGATCGACGAGCAAGCTCGCTCACACTCCAGTGAATCCGACCAGTAACACTACCGTACAGTCCGGTCTGATCGTCTGATATGTCGGATATCTCGCCTAGGGGTGGTAAACGTCAGACCCCAATAGCTCGATAAGTCGTGTCGATACGAGGTCTATAACAATTCAAGAAACTACTGGTAACACTTACCAGTAAATCTCAGCAACCCTGGCCAGGGATTTCCTGTTATAGCCAATCGAACACAGCGCAACATCAACCCCCTATACCGGGAGAGACGAATCCCCTCCTATCGCTCATTGCCTCCATGTGATTCGGGACTGTACCCAAAAACCACCGTTTTGCACTCCCACTTGGACGTGGTAAGATGGAAATCAAAGCACAGTGGGAACCACACAAGACTCTATGACGATCTCGGGTCTACAGACTAACCTGTACCAGTGTCACCAGAGAACCGCCATCTGACGTGAGGTATAATACCATCTGGGAGTTCTCGGCGAGTCCGTCCAGTGTACCCAGTCTCCACTGAGCACCCGTATATCATCTCTGATGTCACACCAATGGATATGGGATCATCCATCGCCCATCTGTATGGGTCGAGAAGGTATACGCTAGTCTACTCTGGTATATCGATGCCCCGTCTCGATACACCCACGACTAGGGACCTTGAAGGATGTACTTATAGACTACCATGTCCCCACTAGTATGATCCGCATCATAGTCCAGGTAGTCAAGTACAGATCCTAAGGGCTTTACCAACATGTAACAGAGAGACAATCAGCATACACGTTAAGGTAAAGGGTAACCAGATAGCATACTATCATGTCGAGCAAGAAAGTCCTCCCTATATATGTCCCAGCATCCACTACAATATACATCCAATGTACAGTAATGGCCTCTAGGGCATACATATAACTAACAATCTCCCACTTGCACTAGGGCCATCTGTAGCAGTGGTTTGAAGTATCTCATACTCAACCATCCCATAAAAGTCTCTCTCTGGGAACAGGCCTTTGTGAGTGGATCCGCTGTGTTGTCCTCCGAGTCTACTCTCCTGACCTCGATCCCCTGGAGATCAACCATCTCCATGATCAGGTGATACTGCCTTAGAATATGTCTGGATCACTGATGGGACCGGCGTTCCTCGGCATAAGCCACAACTCCATTGTCTCACAATGGTAAGAACGTAGTTCATCTCATGAACTAATATACACCCAAACATCCTCTTTGGTAGCATCTTAAGTAGCGATGTATCCTGCCTTTATCGTCTAGTATGCCACGGTATCTAGCTTGGAACTCTTCCAACATACCATCCCTTTACTGAGGGTATAGACAATGCCTGTGACTGACATTCAGTCGTCTTTATCACCCTGGAACACTTCCAGCGATTCTCCCCAGGATCAATTGATATCATCTCACTACAACTAGTGAGAATCCTAACATCCAATTAAATCTATCTCATAGATCCAAAATCCAGGATTTAGTAGGTATCACTTTGATCCTATATGGAGAATCCTAGTGATAAGCGGAGATTGACCGAGCGTAGCATAAGAAACTTCTTCCCTATCAAGAGTATGTCATCCACGTACTCTACGAGGATCATCACCATACTCCCTACTACCTTTTTGTATATACAAGGTTCATCTACCATTTTGATGATGTCAAACTGTTTAACTAATCCATCAAAACAGATGTTCCAACTCCGCGATGCCTGCTTTATCCTATAAAGCATCTTGCACACGTTTCCGCTGCTCCCACTGTCTACGAGGCCCTCTGGCTGTGTACTTATAGACGTTCTTTTCTAAAACATCATTTAGAAAAGCAGTCATGACACCCAACCACCAGATATCGTAGTCATGGTATGTAGTCGTGACAAGTAGGATCTGGATGGACTTAAGCATAGCTACTTGAAAAGGTTTCATCATTATTCACTCCTGGTCAATGATGCACACTTTTAACAAGTCTAGCTTTGAAAGTCTCAACTTTTCCATGTACACCAAGTAATCTTCTCAAGATATAGTTGCTCCTGATGGGGATTTAACCCTTCAGATATAGCAACCAAAGTCCATACTTTGTTGGTGTATAAGGATTCCATCTCAGATCACTAAGCATCCAGCCATTCTTACAGAGTCCCACTCCTGATGGCCGACTCGAAACTAGTTGGGTCATCATCTCATGATGCAATCCCCGCTTCCACTGTCATAGAGAAACCGAAGTATCTCTCAGGTAGGTGAGGAACCCTACTAGATCGGCGAAGAGGCTGAGGTTCGTTGGTTTCTACTGAATCCTCTGGTTGTACCAAATCATCTGCTGTAGTTTGTATAGCTGGAACACTTCCAGTTCTACATAACAGACCTTGCCTCGAGCTTGTCCGGATTTTGCTTTTAGACATAGGCCGGACAACCCCAAATCTTAACTAGCTTAAGACATGGGCTCTTCCCTTTCCATATCTCATATGGAGTGGTAGGCAACTGATTTGATTTGAACCTATTCAATAGGTATGCAGCTACTCAAGTGCATAGACCCTAAAAGGAAATAGGTAACTCAGTAATACTCATCATAGAGCACACCATATCATATAGGGTGTGATTGCTCCGCCCCGATATACTATCGTGCCATGGTGTATACGGAGGAGTAATGCTGAGAGAGAATCTCATTATCCTTTAGAATAGTCCAGGATTTCCGTGCTCAAGTATTCTCCTCCCTGATCTCATCATAGGACATAATACTTATACCCGTATTTTGGTTCTCTACTTCTAACTTATATTCTGTGAATATCTCAAAAGGTTCGGACTTGTGTTTCAACAGGAACATATGTCTGAATCTAAAGAGATCATCAGAGAACGTAATGAAGTATAAAGAACCGGTCTTGGCATGTGTAGACAGGGGACTTACATACATCAACATGTATCATCCCAAGAGTTACCAACTCTTTCTCTGTTTCCAGTAAACGGAGCTATGGTCATCTTATCTTTGTGACATGACTGGCGAGTTTCACAAGATGTAAATTCAAACTTATTTAAATATGCATCTACATGTAACTTCAGCTAGTCGGGTCACATTGATCTGACCTAGTCTACAATACCTTAAGAAGGATCCGTTCATTTCTGAACTCTTCCTCTTATGTGTGTTCCCTATACTAAGAACTGTAGTTTGATTTAGAACATCAACGCTTTTAGATAACGTGCCTGAACCGATCAACTTTTGATATAGGAAATGTTCAAAACATTATCCATCAATACAAAATTATATCCTTTCTTTTCTAACAAAGAGAGTGATATGATTTGGTATATCAGGTTTGGTATCTAATAACATTCGTTCAGAATCAATGTATTGGTAATACAGGGTGACAGTGACCAACAGACTTGGCTGCAACACTTGCCCCGTTTTCTGCCTCATGAAACTTATCACCCGTTCTCAGTTCTCTACCTAGCTGTAGCCTAATGTAACAGATTACATATCTGGGATCCTGATCTGGTATCACATACGCAGGACGTAGAGGATACAGAGAAACAGTTCTTTGTAATGAACACACCCGAGGATGATGCATCAGCATGCACTCTCTTCGTTTGGGCGGCACGGGAAATCTGGTATTCCCCAATTTCCTGCTCTGTCTTATAACAATTATAAGTTGGAGCGGGACCAACGTTCCCCAGCTCAGTATAACAAGCGGGTTCGGTCAATAATCCGTTTTATTATCTTGATTAAGGCGTGATATGGTTGCTACCTGGAGAGAGAGAGAAGAAAACACTCAGCGTACGCTCTTGCAAGAATAGATTGGTTATTATTTTATCTAATCAGGATGGCTCCCATTGCTTTTTATCAAATCTTCCTTCAAACCCTAAAAGGAAAGACTAGCCGGGATTAATTACACATTACAAGTTCGCCAATCTTTCAGCCAGGCCAGTGTCGGTACTTTGAGGGAGGTCCCCCGTGCTTTCGCACGAACCTAATTAATGTAAACCTCGTTTTCCCAGAGGCGTAACCTCGTTAACACCTTTCTAGACACCTACTTGATCGGCTAATTGTAATATGTAAAACTCTCCCAGGAGTAACTCTTACTCGCAGCGGGTATCGGGATCCAACTATCTCATAGAAGGTATGCAATCTCATTGCAAATTTCAACACTTGAAATTCCCGATAATATTTTGCCCCTAACGTGCTATGACCTTGACGAAAGCCAACAAACCATAGCCCGCTAGTCAAGTTCAACCCGTACATTTCTTGATCGAATTAAACCCACCCGCACGACCGTTGATGAAAGCCAACAAAGCCGCACGACTACCCTAATCCAATCGCATCGTATGCTAGCAGATAAGCAGCATATAGCTACCGCACACTGCACCTTGACGAAAGCCAACAAATGCAGCACGAATACTATATACAACTTATCTGAAATGACGGAGGGCTACGACAAGTTTTTCTGAAAACCTATTGCGTAATGAACTTGATATCGTTGTAGAATCAAATGAATTTTTGAAATGGAGTGTTTTTGAGGCTTTTCTAGTTTTGCTAAAGGAGTCACTCCCGGTGAAGGGATCGTCGGTCCTTTCCTCGTCGAATGAGGTGCGGGATATATCATATATATAGCTGTGCAAAGCAGAACTCTTAAAAGCAATCAAAAGACAAACCGAGTGTGTAGCATCTGCCAGTTATTGCTAAAGGAGTCACTCCCGGTGAAGGGATCTCGGTCCTTTCCTCATCGAATAAGGTGCAGGATATATCACATATACCGCTGTGCAAAGCAAGAACTGTAGCTACCTGTTTTATTTTGAAATTCGATTCTACAACATCTTAGGTTTCTTTTATTTCATTAATCATATTAATGAAGTCCCATCATTTAAGTACCTAAACATCACAGATAAATACGACGTACACTTATGCCATCCGCATTCGCCTCGATGTCCCCTCGTGCACCGTTAGGTTAGGTAACTAACGGCAGAGCGGGGCAGGGCTAGCGCGGGTGTAAAACATAAGTAACGTCTATATAATATATCATATATACTATATTCAGTATCTATCACAGAACATCATATGATCACATCACAGATATCGCAGCAGAAGAATCATATGAAATATTGGATATACTAGGACGTCCGTGTTTTCAATACGAGCCAGTATAAAACACGGATTCCACGGTCGTGATGAATAGCCAAACCCACACCTCTAGACCCCTACGAGAGCGGCAAGCAACCCTACCAATTCTGGAGTTAGGAGACCCGGACTCGACTTCTCGAGTTGGTCTCCCACTGGACTCCAGAACCCGGTTACTTGTGCTCCCCTCCTTGGGTCTATCCTAGTAGGGAAAAGTAAATAATATACAAACGGTGACAACTTCCGCAACCTGGAAGCGCCCCAATAAAAGAATATTACATACAAGTTTTTAATGAATGAAAATGAAAAACACTCATCTCGCATAAAAACCCCTGGCTATTCAAACACGACGATCCAATATAACATATCCAGCAACACATAACATCACATGTCATCAACGTAAGTAAATGTGCGCATCCCAATTGTCATTGACATATAGCAACGAAACCGGCGATATCACATATTACACTTACGGTCACAGAAAAGAAAGTGTAAAACTACAACAGTTGGAATCCGCAACCTCCTCAGACATCGCATGCCTGACCAAATGAATTACTTAGACATCGCATGCCTAACAATTATAAACCCCGCATTTTAGTCTCATTATCGAAAACACTTTTCAATATCAAGTCGGGCAATTCAACAAGATTCCCGACATCCTGATCGAATGCTCGTCGCAAACTTCAGTAGGCGGCCGCACCCCCGGCGCCGTCGACGAAGTGCACCAAGGCGGAACACCGCCACCGCGAGCACCCGAACGGATGCTTTCGGCGACGGGGTTCTCCTACAGTCACTTGGTCGGGGCTATGGAGTGAGGCCGTCTTTTAAGTTTACCCGGCGAGTATCCGCGTACGCTACGTGATTGCGACGGACTTTTGATCACATCAAAATTCCGTGGCAACCGATCAAGTGAGACTAAACCGCTAGATTTATAACATTCATTCAGTTATCACATAACTATTATGAATTCCAACTATTGTATCCCATTCCAGATAATTAGAAAATGTTAAACTTTCCGATTGAACATTCGAACACCCAAGTTTTCCCGATACAGATCAACACATGAAATAAGTCTAATAACATTCAGTTCGTGCCTCAGTACCAACGGTCCAGCCGTAGATGGGTCAAGCCAACGCCTCACATGTGGAACGCCGTACTGCCCCAAACCCGAAGGTTCAAAGGGCAGTTCAAGACGGTCACATAATCGAGTTAAGGTTTGTTGTCTTCTAGAGGGTCCATTGCGTTACTTGCACTACTTAGAACGTCGTTAAACTACGGAAAAATCCAACACTTGGAAATTTCCCGACAGGGGAAAAATTGGGTATTTATATCCGGTCGAACTTTTTAACATATTCTAAAATTTATCCGGAAAGCCACAAAAGACGAAATTTGATAATCCGATCGAAATACCGAATCCCCAAAACAATCCAGAAAATTCAACTCTTGAATAAATTTTAAAAATTACCAGAAAATCCAGAAGAATTTATCAGGTATTACTGTGCAAACAGTAAGGGATGACGTCATGATTGAGCCGCGGAACCGCCGCAGAAGAAGGGCTTCTGCCGCGGTTCCGCCGCCGAAGTTACTGTTCATCCAATAATTTTTGCATCGTAATTCTTACTATTTCTTACTGAATTTTTTTAGCAATTTTTAATTTAGAAAAATCCACGTTTTCAGAAAACGTCCAGAGAGCATTTTCCGGGTTGGTTTCGGGTTCGTTCGGGCTTCAAATTCCGTCTAGACTTCGCCTAAGGCTCTAGCTAGGCTCTGATACCACTGTAGGGTTCCTAGGCACACTAGTGAGGTCTCACAAGGTATCGAACATGCCAATTTCAAATTTTAACGGTGCCGAGAAACCCGACTACGGATCGTTTGCTAGAAAACTAGGCGAAAAAGCTAACTAGTTAACACTTAACTACAAGGATATGGAAATTACAACCTTTGTAGATCCGGATATCCACCTCCACGGCTCCGCAACGAAGTCTCCTCGCTGTCCATGTCGAACCCCGGGCTCTAGCGTCGGCTTCATCGGAGAATGAACGGGCTTGGTCATCGACGACGATGCCGAAGATGATCTACGTCGAGGCATCGCTAGATCAAGCTCCCTACTTCACAAAGAGATGAAACTTGTGAAGGAAACACACTCTACTACTTGGCAAGAGGTAGAGGATGAACAAATAGGAGGTGGGTTCTCTTTAGAATTGGATTTCTCACTCTCAAGCTCAAGTTGCCATTGATGGCCTCAAGGTTTCAAACTTGAAGATGAAGAAGAAGATGAGCTAGAAAATATGATAAGTCTTTTTTAAAATGAAAAGAAAAAGGAATACTTATCATAATTCCAACTAGGGTTAAGTGTAGAGAATAGACCATGGTTAATGGATGGGTTAGGGTTAAGCATGATGACAAGAATGGTTAAGAAGTCAAAGCTTCATGAAGCTTCAACTAAAAGACAAAGAAAGCCACCATTCTTATCATAATCATTTCCAAATAAATAAATAAACAAATAAATAAATAAATGGATATGCAAAACCCTAATTATCATATTAATCATGGTTTAATCCTATACACTTAACTAAATGATCAAGTATCATCAAACATGATACAAAAAAAGTGCACAAAAGTATATCACATATACAATGTGCAATCCAAGTGAGAAAAATCCGTTTAAAGTGAACCAATACTAGTTAATGCAAAGTAATATATCAAATATATAATTATATATTAAATCATTAAATCAACACTTGATTCAATGATCCGGTCATGTCGCACATGACCGACTAGTATCCAATATATCGGCTTATCGAATCGATCTTCGATTCGATAACTAGGTTATATCGAATATAACCATTCGATACATATATCGCGAGAATGGAATACGGTATCACATACACGCATTATTCTCGGTCCTGCACATATCTCATATGCGCTCCTATTTCGTTTTGCTTGAGCCAGGAAACCTCTGTGTAGGACTCTAAAGACTCGTCAATACGCCGGCAGCAGGTGATGATCATAGCAAACACCCACAAGACGCAAGCGGTCTGCTAAACATAACGGCCACCCGGGTATTGAGCGATCTGAAGATCGACGAGCAAGCCCGCTCACACTCCAGTGAATCCGACCAGTAACACTACCGTACAGTCCGGTCTGATCGTCTGATATGTCGCAAATCTTGCCTAGGGGTGGTAAACGTCAGACCCCAATAGCTCGATAAGTCGTGTCGATACGAGGTCTATAACAACTCGAGAAACTACTGGTAACACTTACCAGTAAATCTCAGTAACCCTGGCCAGGGATTTCCTGTTATAGCCAATCGAACACAGCGCAACATCAACCCCCTTTACCGGGAGAGACGAATCCCCTCCTATCGCTCATTGCCTCCATGTGATTCGAGACTGTACCCAAAAACCACCATTTTGCACGCCCTCTTGGACGTGGTAAGATGGAAATCAAAGCACAGTGGGAACCACACAAGACTCTATGACGATCTCGGGTCTACAGACTAACCTGTACCAGTGTCACCAGAGAACTGCCATCTGACGTGATGTATAATACCATCTGGGAGTTCTCGGCGAGTCCGTCCAGTGTACCCATTCTCCACTGAGCACCCGTATATCATCTCTGATGTCAAACACCAATAGATATGGGATCATCCATCGCCCATCTGTATGGGTCGAGAAGGTATACGCTAGTCTACTCTGGTATATCGATGCCCCGTCTCGATACACCCACGACTAGAGACCTTGAAGGATGTACTTATAGACTACCATGTCCCCACTAGTATGATCCGCATCATAGTCCAGGTAGTCAAGTACAGATCCAAAGGGCTTTACCAACATGTAACAGAGAGACAATCAGCATACACGTGAAGGTAAAGGGTAACCAGATAGCATACTATCTTGTCGAGCAAGAAAGTCCTCCCTATATATGTCCCAGCATCCACTACAATATACATCCAATGTACAGTAATGGCCTCTAGGGCATACATATAACTAACAAAGACAAAGCCCGACTGCGACTTAGAGTCGTCCTTATCACTCTGGAAGCTCGAATCGGTAAAGGACTCTACTTGGAATTCTCCGTTACCATACACCAAGAACATATCTCTAGTCCTTCGTTAGTACTTGAGAATGTTCTTCACAGCTGTCCATTGACTCTCTCCAGGATCTGCTTGATACCGACTCACTACACTTAGTGAGTATGCAACATCGGGTCTGGTACATAGCATCGCATACATGATAGAGCCTACTGCCGAAGCATAGGGTATCCCTTGCATGCGAGCTCTCTCTAAATCAGTCTTGGGAGACATCTCTTTGGAGAGAGTGAGTCCAGAGATCGTGAGCAAGTTCCCACGCTTGGATTCTTCCATACTAAACCTCTTTAGTATGGTGTCAATGTACCTGGATTGGGACAATCCCAATATCCGTTTGGATCTATCTCTATAGATCCTAATTCCCAGTATGCAGGAGGCATCACCTAGATCATTCATTGAGAATCTTTGTGATAAGAAGAGCTTGACCGATTGCAGCATAGGAATATCATTTCCTATCAAGAGTATGTCGTCCACGTACAATACGAGGAAGACAACCTTACTCTCTGCCACCTTCTTGTAGATACAAGGTTCATCTGGATTTTTGACGAAATCAAACTCTTTGATAACGACGTTAAAGCAGATGTTCCAACTCCACGATGCTTGCTTTAATCCATAAATGGATTTAAGCAGCTTGCACACCTTCCCGCTGCTCCCACTGTCTACGAAGCCCTCTGGCTGAGTCATGTACACGCACTCTTCTAAATCACCATTTAGAAAGGCGGTCTTAACATCCATTTGCCAGATTTCGTAGTCATGATATGCAGCGATGGCAAGCATGATCCGGATGGATTTAAGCATAGCCACTGGAGAAAAGGTCTCGTCATAGTCCACACCTGGTCTTTGACGAAAACCCTTTGCTACAAGTCTAGCTTTGAAAGTCTCCACTTTCCCATCTACACCAAGTTTTTTCTTGAAGATCCACTTGCTCCCAATGGGTTTTACCCCTTCAGGAGCAACTTCCAAAGTCCATACTTTGTTGGTGTACATGGATTCCATCTCGGACAGCATAGCATCCAGCCATTTCACTGAGTCCCCACTCGTGATGGCCTGCTCGAAGCTAGTTGGGTCATCATCCTCCATGATGCAATCCTCACTGCCACCATCAATGAGAAAACCATAGTATCTCTCAGGTGGACGAGAAACCCTACTAGATCGGCGGAGAGGCTGTGGTACGTCGGGCACCACTGAATCCTCTGGTTCTACTAAATCGTTAGTTGCAGTTTGTGGTGCTGGAACCTCTTCCAGCTCTACCTCTTTGCCTTTAATTTCTTTTACAAGAAATTCCCTTTCCAAAAAGGTGGCATGTTGAGCAACAAACACTCTTTGTTCCTCAGCTTGGTAGAAAAAATATCCTTGAGAATTCTTAGGATATCCCACAAACTTGCAACGGACTGATCGTGCCTCGAGTTTGTCCGGATTTTGTTTTTTGACATAGGCCGGACAACCCCATATCTTAATTCGTTTAAAATATAGTCTCTTCCCACTCCATATCTCATATGGTGTGGTAGGTACAGATTTAGACGGAACCAGATTCAATAGGTATATGGCTGTCTCAAGCGCATACCCCCAAAAGGAAATAGGTAACTAAGCATTACTCATCATTGAACGCACCATATCTAATAGGGTGCGATTCCTTCGTTCCGATACACCGTTGTGCTGTGGTGTATAAGGAGGAGTAAGCTGAGAGAGAATCCCATTCTCTTTTAGATAATCCAGGAATTCACTGCTTAAGTATTCACCTCCTCGATCAGATTGAAGAACCTTAATACTTTTGCCCGTTTGGTTCTCTACTTCGTGCTTATATTCTTTGAATTTCTCAAAAGCTTCAGACTTGTGTTTCAACAGGAACACATGCCCGTATCTAGAGAGATCGTCAGTGAATGTAATGAAGTAGGAAGAACCATTTCTGGCGTGTGTAGACATTGGACCGCATACATCACTATGCACCAGTCCCAAGAGTTCAGTAACTCTTTCTCCGTGTCCCGTAAACGGAGTTTTGGTCATTTTTCCTTTGAGACATGAATGGCAAGTGTCATAAGATGATAATTCGAATGAATTCAAATATCCATTCTTATGCAACTTAGCTAGTCGTGTCTCATTGATATGGCCAAGTCTACAGTGCCACAAGAAGGATTCGTTCATTTCTGAGCTTTTCCTTTTGTGTGTGTTTTGTATATTGAAGACTGTATTTTGATTGAGAATGAATATGCCATTATGTAGCGAGCCTGATGCAATCAACCTCTGATCCACGAATATGTTCATAACATTATCCTTTACTACAAAATTATATCCTTGTTTACTTAATAAAGAAACTGATATAATGTTGCACATCATGTTCGGTATATAATAGCACTCATTCAGGACTAGCGTATTACCATTTGGTAATACCAGGTGATATATGCCAACTGCTTTGGCTGCAACATTTTCCCCATTCCCTACTTGAACGGAATGATCACCTTTTCCCAGTTCTCTACCTTTCCTTAGCCCATGTAACTGCTTACATATGTGGGATCCTGATACGGTATCTAATACCCAGGACGTAGGGTGAACTGAGAAACAGTTCTCAATGACAAACACACCCGAAGATGATGCATCAACATGCATGTTCTCCTTTTGGGCGGTGTGAGAATCCAGATATTCTCCTGTTTCCTGTTCATTCTTATAACACTTATAAGATAGAACGGGTTCAACGTTCCCCTGCACAGTATAACATGCGAGTTCGGTCAATACATCCATATTATTATCTTGATTAAGGCATGAAATGGTCGCTACCTGGAGAGAGAGAGAAGAAAACACTTTAGCGTAAGCTCGTGCAAGATCAGATTGGTTATTATCTTATCTAATCAGGATGGCTCCCACTGCTTTTTATCAAATCTTCCTTCAAACCTTAAAAGGAAAGACTAGCCGGGATTAATTACACACTACAAGTTCGCCAATCTTTCAGCCAGGCCAGTGTCGGTACTTTGAGGGAGGTCCCCCGTGCTTTCGCACGAACCTAATTAATGTAAACCTCGTTTTCCCAGAGGCGTAACCTCGTTAACACCTTTCTAGACACCTACTTGATCGGCTAATTGTAATGTGTAAAACTCTCCCAGGAGTAACTCTTACTCTCAGTGGGTATCGGGATCCAACTATCTCATAGAAGGTATGCAATCTCATTGCAAATTTCAACACTTGAAATTCCCGATAATGCTTTTGCCCCTAGCGATCTATGACCTTGACTAAGTCAACAAACCATAAATCGCAAGTCAAGTTCAACCCGTACATTTCCCGATTGAATTAAACCCACCCGTACGACCCTTGACTGAGTCAACAAGGCCGTGCGAATGCTCTAATCCAATCACATCTCATGTTGTTGCCGATAAACATAATTTAGCTACCATACACTATGCCTTGACTAAGTCAACAAACATAGCATGAATACTAAAGAATATCTATCTGAAATGACGGAGGGCTACGCGGGTTCTTTCAGAAAATCCCATGAGCGTAATGAACTTGATATCGTTGTAGAATCGAATGAACTTTTGAAATGGAGTGATTTTGAGGCTTTTCTAGTTTTGCTAAAGGGGTCACTCCCGGTGAAGGGATCGTCGGCCCTTTCCTCGTCGAATGAGGTGCGGGATATATCATATATCACTATGCAAAGAAAAAACTCTTAAAAGCAATCAAAGCCAAACCGAGTGTGTAGCATCTGCCAGTTATTGCTAAAGGAGTCACTCCCGGTGAAGGGATCTCGGTCCTTTCCTCATCGAATAAGGTGCAGGGTATATCATATATACCGCTATGCAAAGCAAGAACTGTAACTACCTGTTTTATTTAAAATTTGATTCTACAACATCTTAGGTTTCTTTTCTTTCATTAATCACATTAATGAAGTCCCATCATTTAATTACCTAAACATCACAGATAGATATGACGTACACTTATGCCATCCGCATTCGCCTCGATGTCCCCTCGTGCACCGTTAGGTTAGGTAACTAACGACAGAGCTGGGCAGGGCTAGTGCGGGTGCAAAACATAAGTAACGTCTATATAATATATCATATATACTATATAAAGTATCTATCACAGAACATCACATGATCACATCACAGATATCGCAGCAGAAGAAACATATGAAACATTGGATATACTAGGACGTCCGTGTTTTCAATACGAGCCAGTATAAAACACGGATTCCACGGTCGTGATGAATAGCCAATCCCACACCCCTAGACCCCTACGAGAGCGGCAAGCAACCCTGCCAATTCTAGGGTTAGGAGACCCGGACTCGACTCCTCAAGTTGGTCTCCCACTGGACCCCAGAACCCGGTTACTTGTGCTCCCCTCCTTGGGTCTATCCTAATGCGGAAAAGTAAATAATATACAAAAGGTGACAACTTCCGCTACCTGGAAGTGCCCCAAATAAAAGAATATTGCATACAAGTTTTTACATGAATGAAAATGAAAAATACTCATCTCACATAAAAACCCCCGGCTATTCAAACACGACAATCCAATATAACATATCCAGCAACACATAACATCACATGTCATCAACGTAAGTAAATATGTCCATCCCAATTGTCGTTGACATATAGCAACGAAACCGGCGATATCACATATTACACTTACGGTCACAGAAAAGAAAGTGTAAAACTACAACAGTTGGAATCCGCAACCTCTTTAGACATCACATGCCTAATCAAATGAAATACTTAGACATCACATGCCTAACAGATATAAATCCCGCATTTTAGTCTCATTATCGAAAACTCTTTTCAATATCAAGTGAAACTAAAGTGCTAGACTTATAACATTCATTCAGTTATCTCATAACTGTTTGCGAATTCCAATTATTGTATCACATTCCAGATAAACAGAAAATGTTAAACTTTCCGATTGAACAGTCGAATACCCAAGTTTTCCCGATACAACTCAACACATGAAATAAATCTAACAACATTCAGTTCGTGCCTCAGTACGAACGGTCCAGCCGTAGAAGGGTCAAGCCAATGCCTCACATGTAGCACGCCGTACTGCCCCAAACCCGAAGGTTCAAAGGGCAGTTCAAGACGGTCACATAATCGAGTTAAGGTTTGTTGTCTTCTAGAGGGTCCATCGCGTTACTTGCACTACTTAGAACGTCGTTAAACTACGGAAAAATCCAACACTTGGAAATTTCCCGACAGGGGAAAAGTTGGGTATTTATATCCGGTCGAACTTTTTAACATATTCTAAAATTTATCCGGAAAGCCACATAGACAAAATATGATACTCCGATCGAAACACCGAATCCCCAAAACAATCCCAGAAAATTCAACTCTTCAATAAATATTAAAAATTCCCAGAAAATCCAGCACCAGAAAACAAGAATTACTGTGCAAACAGTATTGCGCAATTTGAACAGTTGGCCGCGGAACAGCGGCAGAAGCCATGCTTCTGCCGCGTTTCCACGGCTGTATAGATGTATCATGAGCTCGTGTTTCACCATAATTCTTACATCTTCCTGCTGAATTTTTTAGGCATTTTTAATCTGGAAAAATCCCAGAATTTAGAAAAAGGCCAGAGAGCATCTTAAAGTTAGGTTTTCGGGTTCGTTCACACTTCAAACTCCGTCTAGACTTCGCCTAAGGCTCTAGCTAGGCTCTGATACCACTGTAGGGTTCCTAGGCACTCTAATGAAGTCTCACAAGGCATCGATCAAGCCAATTTCAAAAATTATGGGTGCCGAGAAACCCTAACGCGGATCGTTGACTAGAAATCTAGGCGAAACTATAAACTAGTTAACAATTTAACTAAAGGAAGAGAGCTACAACCTTTGTAGATCCGGTTATCCACTTCCTTAGCGCCACGTGGGTGTCCTCTCGCTGTCCATCATGAATCCCGAACTCATTCGTCGGCTTCATCGGAGAAACGGGCGGAATAGGTCGTCGGCTTCGTGTCAAAGACGATCTACGTCGAGGCATCACAAGTTCAAGCTCCGACTTTACAAAGTTGTGAAACTTGTGAAGAAAATACCCAAAACAACTTGGCAAGAGGTAGAGGGTGAAGAAATAGGAGGTGGGTTCACTTTAGAATTTGATTTCACTCACTTTTGCTCAAGTTTCCATTGATGGCATGAAGCTTTTCTTGAAGAAGAAGATGATGAAGAAGAAAGAATATGATAAGTGTTGTATTTGAAAAAGAAACTAATATCAATACTTATCATATCTTGACCACGGTCAAGTGTAAAGATTAAACTAAGGTTAATAGGAATGGTTAGGGTTAAGGATGAGATAAGGATGGTGGACTTTGTCAAAGCTTCAAGAAACTTCAACAAGAGACAAAGAAAGCCACCATTCTCATCTACACCTTTTCTAAATAAATAAACAAATAAATAAATAAAAAGGCAAAACCCTAATCATCTCTTAACCATGGTTTCATACTTCACACTTAACCTAATGAGCAAGCATCATCAATCATGATACAAAGATGTGCACAAAAGTATATCATATATACAACATGTACATCAAATGAGAAAATCCATTTAAAGTGAACCAATACTAGTTAATGCAATGCAATATATCAAATATATAATTATGCATTAAATCATTAAATCAACATTTGATTCAATGATCCGGTCATGTCGCACATAACCGACTAGAATCCAATGTATCGATTTATCAAATCAATGATTCGATAACTAGGTCATATCGAATATAACCAATCGAAACATATATCGCGAGAATGAAATGCGGTATCACATACACGCATTATTCTCGGTCCTGTACATATCTCATATGCGCTCCTATTTTCGTTTCGCTTGAACCAGGAAACCTCTGTGTTGGACTCTAAAGACTCGTCAATACGTCGGTAGCAGATGATGATCATATCAAGCACCCACAAGCCGCAAGCGGTCTGCTAAACGTAACGGCCATCCGGGTATTGAGCGATCAGAAGATCGACGAGCTAGTCCGCTCACACTCCTGTGAATCCAACCAGTAACACTTACCTTACAGTCCGGTCTGTTCGTCTGATATGTCGCATATCAAGTCTAGGGGTGGTATACGTCAGACCCCAATAACCGATAAATCGTGCCGATGTGAGGCTCATAACGGGTCGAGAAACTACTGGTAACACTTACCAGCAAATCTCTGATCAGCCCTGGCCAGGGACTTCCCTGTTACGGCCAATCGAGCACAGCGCAACATCAACCCCCAATACCGGGAGAGACGAAACCCCTCCTATCGCTCATTGCCTCCATATGACTCGGGACTGTACCCAAAGACCACCGTTTTGCACGCCCTCATGGACGTGGTAAGGTGGAGATCAAAGCACAGTGGGAATTACACAAGACTCTATGACGATCTCGGGGCTACAGACTAACCTGTACAAGTGTCACCTGAGAACTGCCATCTGACGTGAGGTATAATACCATCTGGGAGTTCTCGGCGAGTCCGTCCAGTGTACCCAGTCTCCACTGAGCACCCGTATACCATCTCTGATGTCAAACACCAATGGATTTGGGATCATCCATCGCCCATCTCATGGGTCGAGAAGCGTATACGCTAGTCTACACTGGTATATCAATGCCCCGTCTCGATACACCCACGACTAGGGACCATGAAGGATGTACTTATGGACTACCATGTCCCCACTAGTATGATCTGCATCATAGTCCAGGTAGTCAAGTACACATCCTAAGGGCTTTATCAACATGTAACTATAAGACAGTTTAAAGAGACAAGTGTACATGTTAAGATAAAGATTAACCAGATAGCATACTATCATATCGAGCAAGAAAGTCATCTCTATATATGTCTAAGCATCCAATATAATATACATCATCTGTACAATACTGGCCTCTAGGGCATACATACAACTAACAATCCGCGACGCTGGAGGTGGGACCTGGGACGGGGGGAGCTTTGGTGGTAAGAAGATACCCCAGCTTGTCGTAAGTGATTGCCATCTTGACATTCCTGAGCCAATCTTTGTAGTTTGGCCCTGTCAGTATGTTTTTATCTAGAAGTAACTTAAGTCCAGTCATGTTGATTGGTCGCTGCAATTAGGAGAGAGAGAAGAAACACTCAGCACGATGCTCTTGCAAGTTTAGAATGGTTTTTAATTTGTCTAAACAGGATGGCTTCCACTGTCTCTCGAATCCCTCCTCAAACCATAAAGGAAGAATTAGTCGGGATCAATCCCACCGCACAATACTTGCTTAACCATTCAGCCAGGGTAGTGTCGGTACTTCGAGGGAGGTTTCCCAACGCTTTTGCGAAGTTTCTTAATTTAAGAACCTCTTTTCCCTGGGGGTGTAGCCCCGCTAACACCTTTCTAGGCACCTACTAGGTTTATAGCATTGATCGTTTAGTGAGAAATTTCCCGAGGAGTAGCATATACTCACAGTAGGATCGGGATCCAAATATCATCGCGTGACGAAACTGAAGGAATCCTACCAGAATCATCACACTCCAGATGGTATGCAAATCTAGCAAGTTTCAGTACTTATGAAACTCCCGATGTGGATTTTTGCCCCATGCTCTTATGACCTTGACTTTGGCCAACAAATCATAAGTCACATGTCAAGTTCTACCCGTCATTCTCCAGGTTAATTTGAATCCACCCGTACCTACCCTTGACTTTGGCCAACAAGGAAGCACGACTGTTTCAAATCAACGCATCTATCTATGCTACACATGAATACCCAATAGCTACCAATCACTATGCCTTGACTTTGGCCAACAAACACAGCTTGAATACTATTGACTATTCATGTGAAACGACGGAGGGCTACGAATGGTTTTGGCTAAACCGTGAACGTAGTGAACTTGATATAATCGATGGAACGAGATAGCTTTTAAAAGGAGTGGCTCAAGCTCCGCATTTAAAAGTTAGTTTTGAAAAGAACCGAGTGGTTTTTCGAAAGTGTTCCAACGACTTTAGCTTGGTTTATTATCTTGCATTAGTTCTTTTAATGCGTGATATTCTTGCATTAGTTCTTTTAATGCGTCCCATCATTTAATCCTACCATTGCAGAAAAAAACCAAAATATGACGTACGCTTATGCCATTCGCATTCGCCACGGAGTCCCGTCATCACCCGTTAGGTTACTTAACTAACGACAGAGCGGGGACTGGGCTAGCGCAGCTGTAAAACATAAGCAACGCCTAAATAGTTATTAATATATAGCAAGGATAGACATTACAGATCACAGATGAATACATTGGATATACTAGGAATCCGCAATCCTTTCGAGCCTGCAACGAAAAGCGGATTACACGGTCGTGGTGAATAGCCAATACCCCACCCAAGACCCTTACGGGTGCGGCAAACTACCCGCCAAGTACCCAAAGTGGAGCAACCTCCCTCAACGCCGTGAGTAGGCCACTCGGCACTTCGAGATACCCGGTAGTTTGTGCACCCCTCCATGGGTCTATCTTAGGAGCAAAAACAGTAAAAAGAATTATACAATGACGGCTACAACCCCGGCCCGGTTGTGCGGCCATACAAATAATAATATTACATCAATTTACATTTTACATGAATGAAAGAAAAAGAAACACTCATCTCACATCCACCCCGGCTATTCACCCGCGACAGTCCAACGCATTCATATACACAAACCATCAACAAACACAGATCACAGATATGTATAACCCCGACTATTCGACATATAGCGATTAGCCGACGTTCAATACATATAAACATCACAGATATAACCAATGTAGTCAAAGTGTAGTGAAGTTCGATAAAAATACGGATTTATAGGCCCCCAAAAGCAAATTTCTTTTCTGGAAAACCTGGGCACAAATAAACCATCTGAAAAATCCCAAAACCCTACCAGAAGAACACTGCACAAAACCGGATCACGAGAGGAGCCTAAACGGCGGCGGTTCCACGGCAAATGCATACCTATTGCCGCGGAACCGCGGCAGTTTGAGGGAATCAGGGGATCGGTTTTGGTGGGTGTTCTCACAAAACCCTGAGCCGATTTTAGGAGTAAAACTTTTTAATTTTAGAGCACAAAAATTTTCAACAGAAAGTTGGTGTTTTGTTTTTCCGGTTTTTGCGATTTTTCCGTTCGAACTTCCATACACTTTACTACTAAGCTAGTTTAAGTTTAGTTAGGCTCTGATACCACTGTAAGTCCACGTTGCCGTCCTCGGTTCTTGCTGGGAGGCGGAAACGGTATAAAAATCAAATTTTTAGCGCAAAGGGCAACATGGACTATCAAAGTCGGGATCTTTTCTAAACTAAACTAGCTATCATGCTAAAGAGAGTTAGCTACTCGGATAAAAGGTTATACCTAACTTGAACTCCTTCTTCTTGAAACCTTTGTAGGGTTTGATGGTGCTTTCCTCGTCGCCTGCTTCCGTCAAAGATGGATCCACCTGAGGGTTCAACCTTCGGGCTCTTTCTCGAACTTTGAGTGAACTAAGATCTTTGGCTTGCCAAACCTCTAACCCTAGAGTGAGTAGAGAGTGGCTTTGGGGTGTTTTTATCTCAAGGAGAGGGATTCTCAACACATGAGAATGGATCTCCTTGAACTAGAGGAGGAAGAAGAAGAAGTGAGGAGAGAGAAGTGTTATGATAGAATCAATAAAATGCTTCTCATTTTGCAACCATAACAAAAATGAAAAGAATTATCAAATTAACAATAATAATAAAAATGAAATAGTTAATGGAAGGTTTGGAATGACCATTATCATTACATTCATTAAATGAATTTTGCTAGAATCAAAGAGCATCTCTGATATGTAATGATGATGGTCAAACTTTCAACCATGGTCAACAAGTCAACCTTGGTCAACAAGTCAACAAAACCAACCATGACACAATTTCATTTAATTAATATTATTAATTGATATAAGATAAATTCATTAGGGTTTGGAAAAGACGACTGTCAACTGTGCATACGCACCCGTTCCGAAACCCTAATGAAAATTCTCTTCCTCCGCCTCAATCAACTGTGCATACACACCCGCATTCTTGTTCCGAGGAACATGAATACAAAGAGATAAAATCAACCCCAAAACATATACCAGTATCTGGCTCAAACCAGAGCCAGCTAGTAATATCTGTCCGGACTCCAAACGTGCACAAGTGCGCGGATGAGAACGAACCCTGTTGCAAAACCATGCGACCTCTACTCTGTTTTGCCCAGAGGCGAATAGCCCTCTGTGTGGGACTCTAAAGACTCGACACTACGCTGGCAGTGGGTTTAACCACAGACCGCAAGCGGCACTAGCTGTGCGTAATGATCCCCAGGTAGATGTCGATAAGAAGACTGATGAGGTGAACCCCATCTGAACTCCCACTGAGTCTGAATGTGACAGTCTCCGTACAGTCCGGTCTGTTCGTCTGATACATCGCATGTCGGGCCTAGGGGGCGGTAAACGTCAGTCCCCTAATAGCGGTACAAGTCGTGTCGGAGTGAAGCCCAAAACACCCTGAGATAACACTGGAAGCCTACTAGTATATCTCGCTTGCCCTGGCCAGGGACTACTCATGTAATGGCTCTCCTAGACACAGCGCGATGTCAACCCCCAATACCGGGAGAGACGAATCCTGTCTAACCGTCACTGCCTCCAAGTGCTTCGGGACTGCACCCAACCACTACCTGTTTGCACGACTCCTTTGAGCCGTGGTAGGGTAGTGATCAAAGTGCAGTGGGAACACACTCGAGGCGAAGTGCCAGTGTCAAGTCAGCGGACTAAGCTGTACTTATGTCACCTGGGAACTGATAACTGACGATAGGTATAATACCAGCTTGTCAGTTCCCGACGAGTCCTGTCCAGTGTACTCGTAACCTAACGAGCACCCGCATACTATCTCAAGTACGACGTACTGACGGCTGTGGGACAGACCGTCTCCCACAATGGGATAAGAAGCGCATGCGCCAGTCTACTCCGGAGTATCGATGCCCTGTCTCGATAGTCCTGCGACTAGGGACCTGTATAAGGATGTGCTTATAGATTACCCAGCCCCACTAGTGTGACTGCCATCACAACGCTGGTAATCAAGCAAAAGATCCTAAGGGCTCCACTAATGCGTATAAGTGATATGATAAAATAAACACATGTACACATTGAAGTAGAAACAAACCAAGTAGCATACTACTATTTTGAGCAAGATTGTATATACAAGGTGAATATCCCAAGCTTCCATTAAGTAATATACAAACCAGTATGATACAGTAATGGCCTCTAGGGCATATACACTAAAAAAAATTCCCCCAAATACTAAAACATCTAAGCAAAACCATCAAGTCGTCGGGGCTCCGAAATCGTAAATACATAAAGCAAATCGTAGCGCAACGCATGTGCATGAAAAATGAGCATATAACTCAAAATCAAAACTCCGTCAAGCGTCCCGCCATCATTGGAGTCATGGTAAAGACACAAATGTCAAATCCAATACAAAACCAATATGCTATAAATCGGAACTACACACGTAAATATCAAATCTATATATGTAAATATCTGAAGGAAATGAATGCTAAATATATTCAGGTACTGTCCTCTGACTAGTCCTGTCCAGTACGAAAACACATAGTAAATATCATAAAAACGTACTGCTTTATAGGAAAAATCAATCCCAAAATACGCGTATGAGTACTACGTGTGTCTGGTGCGCACGGAAATCAAAATCCAAATATGTGCCATACATATGCACAGAAGCAACATCCAAGTGCATCGGATGTGCATGAAACATCTGTCGTAGGCAACATGTGTGCCTGACAGCAAAATCAGGTGCATCTGACATGCACGAAAAATCTCGATTTAGTGCATCTGGTGTGCACCAAAATCACATCTCAAAACATGCGCCCAACATGTGCGAAAATCCAAGGCAGGTGCATCCATCATGCACGAAATCATGAAATCCAATATCAAGCGCCGAACATGCGCAAAATCAAATTAGGTGCACAAGGTGCACAAAAAAATATCGAGTATCACAATCGAAATCGAAGTCCAGTGCATCTAAGTGCACAAAAGGTGAATCACTGCACTGCAAGCATATATAAACTATAAAAAGTGCAGGAACCAAATCGTGTGCGTGCATACGCACAAAATCAACTCAAATGTCTAAAACCGTAAAATCACAAACATGTGAAACCCAAGCATGAAAACAATATCAAGTGCAACACTGTGCAAAGATCGTAAATCCTCAATCATCAAAATCAAATCATTCGAATAAATCACCCAAAACATCGAAATCAATAATGGCGGCATAGTACCGCTCAAGTGCATCCTCTAAGAATCTCGGGCCAACTGTCACGGTCACTAGTGGGACGTCTCGTCGATGATCATGAACTCTGGCCTGCTGGTGTGCGTAACATGACCACTCCTGGGTCCAAGTCTTCTCCGTGGATTACCAATCCCATGATCCATCGGCTCATCAGCCCTGTCAAGGCAGCATATCACTGGCGTCGGCCTCTGGCTCTCTGAATGCACGTGACACATCTGATCCTTGGTGCAAATATCATTGCATCAGTAGCCTGGAAGGATTCCTCCTCACAGTCTCTTCCATGTCTCGTCTCTGCCAACTGTCCGGAAGTCATCGTCCTTTCCTATATCTGCCTCTTGCTCCGGAACGGCTGCATACCCATCGCGACTCCTTCTGGAAGGTATATCCAGTACTCTGCCTCGGCATTCTTATCGCATCTCTGATGTCGGCGGAGTGGAACATCGTCTTATTCAGATCTTGTACGGACCTCTTTACTCCACTTTCTCTAATGTCGACTGCTTCGAACTCGTCTCATCGTGGCTACATGGACTGAGCCCCAACGGCTATCCTCGTATCGGGAGTCTCCCAAGAAATGCATCTCACCACTTAGCATCCGAATTAAGTCGAGCCATCCGATTGAGTCGTCAAAACCTCATAATCCCCCAAGAGCTCAACCTCTTGGTCACAGTTTAATAGTATCGAGTACATACCACAGCATCGGTGGTCCAGCCTAGAAGGGCAAACCCAAGCCTCACTAATGGCGCCGTAGAACTGCCGCAAACCCGAAGGTTCAAAGGCTTTCACACGGTCATTAAGTCGAGTTAGGGTTTCATTCTTCTAGAGGGACCATAGAATTGCCTGCATGTCTTTCCGACTACTTTAAATTTGGAATAATAGGTTTCTGACATTCGATCGTCTCTGCCGACTCTTAACTTCTCCACGTGAAGTCGTCTCTAGCTGGAACCATTCTATCTGATGACCTCGCATCGGGGTAGGCGAACGATCCACATGTCCTAGTCATTCATTCTCGATGACTAGCGACCTTCTATTATCTCTTAGTACAACTCGTTCTGTCCTAATTCCAGCATCTGGGCCAATATCTCGTCGTTCGCAGCAATAACTGGCTCGCTCGTCTGCACGCTAAACAGTGCCTCAATCATCATGAATAAGCAACACACCAACGGTCATCAAAATCTGGCTGGCCTCTGTCAGTGGCCCAATCCTCTGATACTGATCGGTACGTCCGAGAAATCTCATAAAGGCGATCCGCCAAACGCTCGTGGCGCGGAAACACAGTAAAAAGACACATCTCCGCAATCGTGTGTCGCCGGAATTTCGCCCTGGTCAGTCCTCGTTCGTGACGAGCTCGTGCTGACCGCAACTCTAGCCGTAGCTCTCCCTGCCCGTAATCGTGGCAGCAAAACCATAACTGGTACTGATGAGGCTAGACCGGAATGAATATAATACTGAGTAAAGAAATGTACATCCTAAGGCTCCTTAAGTGGAGTGGCTTGTCGTAAATATGCCGCGGAACATACCAACGGTACGTCACTCTACTTTAGTCACCTATTCCATCAACCAAGGGTCATCCTACGCTCCGAAGGTAAAACCTAACGCTCTAATACCAACTTTGTCACGTCCCGAAAGTACGGAACATGACCGGCACATAAACTACGAAACGTCTCGAGGCGTACGTAATCTAAGTAAGCTGAAAACCCAGAAATCCAAACCAAGAAAAGTAGTAGAGTGAAGGAAAACCAATTTAAATCAAATAGTTTTAATAGCATAAGCCGAATTATGCGTTTTTAAAAACATCAAATATTTCCTGAAAATTTCGGTAGAGTCTCCTTTGTAAACACTGGCCCCCAAACGGGATGCAACATGAATAGTATACGAAATCAATAAAAAGGCATCCCCAAGCGGGAGCTAGCTCTTCGTCAATCGACGGTCACAACCACACAAGCAATATAATATACAACGCCAAGGGCGAGGATCAAAGCTCAAAAGGAAACTCAAAACCATAAGAAAACCACAGAAATATAACGCGCGACTCTAAGGTCGAAAGAATAACATCACAGGTCTCTATCTCAAAAATAAATACAAGTTTGGTTGATGGAACTTCTAGATACAACAGAATAATGATTTACAAGATATAATGATGGGTGCGATACAAATAAACTCACCAACTAGCAAGTCACCCGTAAATGGAAAGAGTGCCAGCAAGTCGTAATGAAACCTGTACGGCGAAACCTGCAAGAACTAGGGTACAACGGGGGTGAGTTGCCAACTCGTGAATAGAAAAACATCTACGAAAATAAATCGCATAAATAACGCAATCCTAGGTAAATGATCATAATATATCCTCAAATATATAACCAGCAACCCATAACATTGGTTAGGGCAAATATCTAACCTAAGTGTAATTCCATGTGCCCGTGTCAGTGCCTCAGGTAGCAATATATCATATGAATGAGGTATGAATGCATGAAAACAGAATACATGTAAATGAAGAAACTGTTTTCATAATTTAGTGAGATTTCCTTTGTATTTTTAAAATGAGGTATCATAATGAAATCAGCATAAAAAAGTGCCTAGCATCGGCACAAAACGTAATCCCAATATCTCGATATCTCTGTATCACAGTCTCTGTACCTCAATATCTCGAAATCTCAATGTCTCAATCACAATATCTAGGGCGCCGTCAGTCCAGACCGGCCCCTACCATCCATCTCAAGACCACGACGGTATCCTCCGGATATCCAACGCGTCGGGTAAAATCACCGGTAGGTAGTGCTCCCCTGCCAGGCTCACATCGTCATCATCACGCTCTTCTTGCCCCGGGGTACCTTACCGGGTCCACCATGTACCCGAAACGGTTCATCCGCCTCCTCGAATCGGGTCTCGAAATCCATCAGCATACTCATTGTGGACGACTCATACATCATGGGAAAAACCGCACTTTTTATTTAAAAAGAGCGAAATCAGTTTATATAAGTTTAGCGGTTTCCCCCCCCCCCCCCCAAATCCAGAAAATTTCATGGAAATCCGAATCCAAATCATCAATAGCATGTAAAACCATGAATATAGGCATAACAATGAATAACAGTATGCATGAAGTGACAAGTAATAACTACAATGTTAAGTTGGCATATAAGGCAGGTACACTAATATCATGTCAAATTACTAACTAACAAGCTAAGTCAAGCAATAATATTTTCTAAGGTGTACGTGACATGGCAATTACCGATGAAGATGTGTGTGAGCCGGCAAGTAAGTGTACGTGGTACATACGCATCATCGGTAATGGTGCTGGTGTCCTAACAATATGATATCAACATTGCAATAAGAAATTATAACATAAGTATGCGATGCGAAGCGAACTACAATAATAAGCGGGAGCTGAATACTAGACGTAACTGTAACTAACCTGCATTAATCTAATATAAGTCCTATAAAAGGTGCCTTTTGAAATAACACGAATCATGGGGTTTTGAAAATAGGGGCTACGGTGTTTTTATGAAAAGATACGTCTTTTGAAATATCCGTAGGATCCCTTGGGCTATCTTTTAAAATACCCATGATTCGTTAGTTTTTGAAATAGGTAAGAATCGAATCTAATCTAACAACTAAACTAAACTAAAGGGCTAAGCTAACAAGCTGGATTACAGGTAAGGAAATCGCCTAACATCTGAGTCGATCCATATACATACCTGTATATATATTAGTCGGTGATCCCGCCTCAATAATATCATATCCGATAGCATATCTATAATCAGACATCCCAAGTCAAGAGTGCGGATCAATCATCAATATATAGCTCGTACGTAAAACCGTCGTGCGGCATCCCAAATCTGGGTACGGGTCAAAATCATATTCATCACACTATTCATCCGGTATCCTCTTTATCAAAGATCAAATTCTAAGGTACTGACCTATTTCTAATACAATACTAATATCATCAATATAGTCATGATCTGACTACAGATCGACAATCTCGTACAAACCGATACCGTCAGCACATAGCATCATCAAGGGGTATACATCGCCCAATACAGCCTAGGATCAATATCCTATCATATCATGCATCATATCACGATCACATGTCGACCATTTTATTTATAACACTATTCACCCGTATCGCCGCCCCAAGATCCGCTATAACACCAGGACGTACCTCAAGTACGAATCCTGCCATATCACCGATATCACAACCACAAAACAAATCTCATCGACTCAGCTCAATCCCAAGTATTATCCTCAAATCCGTATGTGAACACATAGTCCCATACCCATGTGAACACATAACTATAAAGAATCCCAAGAGCACATATAAATAGGAATGTATGCAAGTATGTATGTGTGTATGTGTAGTGCAACACTACCCTAGGGTTCGCAACACTAAAATAATCCAACACATCAATATCCATCCTAAACATCGTTATTAATCCTAAATAACATATAATAATTGTTGGTGTGTATACGCATCCGTATACACCACCACGGACTGCGGGGGTGCTATACGCCATCCACCCGACTTCTCCCCGTAGATATAAATCTACTCACCTGGTCCTCGCTCGCCGGTGCTGACGTCGCCACGCGCTTGCTTGTCGTCTCGAAGTCCACATGGGGTACCTACATATCGTAACGCACCGTATCGCATTAAAATCCGACTCATGACCAAAACGACACACGAATCCCACATAGGTCAAAACCTATGGTTGCTTCCACAAATCAATCCAAAAACTCTCGACATCGGCGTACAAACGCCAGACCATTGAGAAAAACCCAAATACACTCATTTGCACATTTACGAACACTAATTTTAATATAAAATATGTTAAAACTCACGAAAGCCCCAAATTCACTTTAAAAGCCGTTTTTCCGAAAAACTAGCAAGCAAAATTACCCGTTTTAGTAAAAAACTCGACGTTTAAACAATTCTAGCGGCCATAATGCTTATTAAATAACTTAAATAAGTCATATAACCCATTTCCGTGATTTAACTTCACCAAACCACATACGTTCAAAAAAACTAGTTTGCAAAAATACCGACTTTAACTCTTTTTAAAGTAAAATTCACAATTTTACAAATAAGCTTGGTTTTGCATGGTCCAAAGGCATTAAACCACTTATTATAATATTAATAACAACATGAAACCATAATTATATTTTAATCTAAGACATTTTATAAGTAAGCAAAATAGCTTAAATATTACAATTCCAACTTAACAATTTGCAAACTAACAATTTGATTATGTTTCACATTCCACAAAAAAAAGAATTCCACTTGCAACCATAATCATACAACAAAACCCTAACTATAATCTAAAACCATCCATTTGAATTTCCAAACTTGAATTCAAAACCTATTTATATATATATTTTTAAAATACCTAATTAAGTTTGATTTAAACATTCAACTAACAACTAACAAATATGGATAAATCTTCATACCTCATGATCAAGAGATCAACATGAAGATCATAGCCTCCAAAATGCCAAATTTCCTCCAAGATCCATGCTAGCTTGGGTAAAGAAATAATGGGTAAGAGTTGGATTGGAGAATTTTTGAGGTTTTAACTTGATTTTTGGGGCAAATTGATAAAGTTTTTGATGAGAAATGAGGGGATAAAAATGGGGGGGGGGCTGTTGTTGGAGGGAGGGTCGGCTGGAATTGAGGGGGAGAGGAGAGAGAGTGAGGTGGAGAAAGTTGGGAAAAATGATATCAAGTCAACCCTAGTCAAATTCCACTCTCGTTTCTTTTCTTATCTTATCTTTTCTTTTCTTTTAACAATTCAAGTGGGGAAAGTGAGGGGGAAACAACATGGGGCTGCTGAAATTCAGCCAAGGAGGGGAGGAAAAATGTGGAGTTTGAGTGTGGGTGTGGAGAAAAAAGATACATATTATACCCCCAAAACCATTAACACTAATTTCACCGAAAAAAGTCTTTTTCTTCGATATTTTCTAAACCGTTTTGGCAAACGATTTCATTTCAAAAAAACCATATGATAAAATTTTATTTAATGGTTTATGATGCACAAAATTTTTTTCAACTCATTTCAATTAGTAATTTTCCCTAATTAAATATATTAGTGATGGCTTAAAATAATATTAAAATAATTAATTTCGGAAAGTTTTTCAGAAAATTTGAAATTTCACCAGTGGCTCAATAAACACCAAATACTAGCAATTACATAGCTAGAATATGTATATTTAATTTTATAAAAAAAATATTTGAATTTTGACTTTTTAAAGAAAACCCCCTTATTTTACCGTTTTTTCGAAATTTCACCGAAACGCTTTTTAAAACGTTACAATATTATATAGACGTTACTTATGTTTTACACCCGCGCTAGCCCTGCCCTGCTCTGCAGTTAGTTACCTAACCTAACGGTACACGAGAGGACATCGAGGCGAATGCGGATGGCATAAGTGTACGTCTTATTTATCTGTGATGTTTAGGTACTTAAATGATGGGACTTCATTAATGTGATTAATGAAAGAAAAGAAACCTAAGATGTTGTGGAATCTAATTTCTAAATAAAACAGGTAGCTACAGTTCTTGCTTTGCATCGCGGTGTTCCTTGTAGAACATCCTGCACCTTATTCGATAAGGAGAGGACCGAAATCCCTTCACCGGGAGTGACTCCTTTAGCAATAACTGGCAGATGCTACACCCCTCGGTTTGTCTTTTGATTGCTTCTATAGTTTTTGTTTTGCACAGAGGTATATATGATATATCCTGCACCTCATTCGACGAGGAAAGGGCTGACGATCCCTTCACCGGGAATGACCCCTTTAGCAAAGCTAGAAAAGCCTCAAAAACACTCCATTTCAAAATCATTTGATTCTACAACGATATCAAGTTCATTACGCAATAGGTTTTCAGAAAAACCTGTCGTAGCCCTCCGTCATTTCAGATAAGTACTAGTTAGTATTCGTGCTGCGGTTGTTTGGCATTCGTCAAGGCGTAGTGTACGGTAGCTAACTAGTATTTATCTGCTTATGCATATGATGCAGATTAGATTAGGGTATTCGTACGGCGTTGTTTGGCATTCGTCAAGGGTCGTGCCGGTGTGTTTAATTCAATCAAGAAATGTACGGGTTGAACTTGACTAGTGGACTATGGGTTGTTTGGCATTCGTCAAGGTCATAGAACACTAGGGGCAAAATATTATCGGGAATTTCAAGTGTTGAAATTTGCAATGAGATTGCATACCTTCTATGAGATAGTAGGATCTCGATACCCGCTGCGAGTAAGAGTTACTCCTGGGAGAGTTTTACACATTACAATTAGCCGATCAAGTAGGTGTCTAGAAAGGTGTCAACGGGGTTACGCCTCTGGGAAAACGAGGTTTACATTAATTAGGTTCGTGCGAAAGCACGGGGGACCTCCTTTAAAGTACCGACACTGGCCTGGCTGAATGATTGGCGAAGTTGTAGGGTGTAATTAATCCCGGCTAGTCTTTCCTTTTAGGGTTTGAAGGAAGATTTGATAAAAACAGTGAGAGCCATCCTGATTAGATAAAATAATAACCAATATGATCTTGCAAGAGCATACGCTGAGTGTTTTCTTCTCTCTCTCTCCAGGTAGCGACCATGTCACGCCTTAATCAAGATAATAATACGGATGTATTGACCGAACCCGTTTGTTATACTGAGCTGGGGAACGTTGGTCCCGCTCCAACTTATAATTGTTATAAGACAGAGCAGGAAATAGGGGATTACCAGAATTCCCGTGCCGCCCAAACGAAGAAATTGCATTTGATGCATCTCCTTCGGGTGTGTTCATTACAAAGAACTGTTTCTCTGTATCCTCTACGTCCTGGGTATTAGATACCGGATCAGGATGCCAGATATGTAAACTGATACATGGGCTACAGAAAGGTAGAGAACTGAGAACGGGTGATAAGTTTCATGAGGCAGAAAACGGTGCAAGTGTTGCGGCCAGGTCTGTTGGTCACTGTCACCCTGTATTACCTGAATACATTGATTCTGAACAAATGTTATTAGATACCGAACCTGATATACAAAATCATATCAGTCTCTTTATTAGTAAAGAAATGATAAAATTTTGTATTGCTGGATAATGTTTTGAACATTTCCTATATCAAAAGTTGATCGGTTCAGGCACGTTATCTAAAAGCATTGATGTTGTAAATCAAACTACAGTTCTTAGTATACAGAACACACACAAGAGGAAGAGTTCAGAACTGAACGAATCCTTCTTGAGGTATTGTAGACTAGGTCATATCAATACGACCCGACTAGCTGAAGTTACATATAGATGCATATTTAAATTAGTTTGAATTTACATCTTATGAAACTTGCCAGTCATGTCACAGAGATAAGATGACCACAGATCTGTTTATTGGTAACAGAGAAAGAGTTAGTAAACTCTTGGGATTGATACATGTTGATGTATGTAAGGTCCCCCGTCTGCACATGCCAGGACCGGTTCTTTGTACTTCATTACATTCTCTGATGATCTCTCAAGATTCAGACATATGTTCCTGTTGAAACACAAGTCCGAACCTTTTGAGATATTCATAGAATATAAGTTAGAAGTAGAGAACCAATACGTGTATAAGTATTATGTCCTATGATAAGATCAGGGAGGAGAATACTTGTGCATGGAAGTCTTGGACTGTTCTAAAGGAGAATGAGATTCTCTCTCAGCATTACTCCTCCGTATACACCATAGCACGATGGTATATCGGGGCGGAGCAATTCCACCCTATTCGATATGGTGTGCTCTATGATGAGTACTACTGAGTTACCTGTTTCCTTATTTGGGGGTTATGCACTTGAGAAGCTGCATACCTATTGAATTAGGTTCGAATCAGATCGCAGCCTACCACTCCATATGAGATATGGTATGGAAAGAGCCCATGTCTTAAGCTAGTTAAGATTTGGGGTTGTCCGGCTTATGTCTAAAAGCAAAATCCGGACAAGCTCGAGCCAAGGTCTGTAACGTAGAACTGGAAATGTTCTAGCTATACAAACTACAGCTGATGATTTGAAAGAACCAAATGATTCAATAGTTACCAACGAACCTCAGCCTCTCCGCCGATCTAGTAGGGTTCCTCACCCACCTGAGAGATACTTTGGTTTCTCTATGACAGTAGGAGTGAGGATTTCATCATGAGATGATGACCCAACTAGTTTCGAGCAGGCCATCAGGAGTGGGACTCTGTAAGAATGGCTGAATGCTTAGCGATCTGAGATAGAATCCTTATACACCAACAAAGTATGGACTTTGGTTGCTTAATCTGAAGGGTTAAATCCCCATCAGGAGCAAGTATATCTTGAGAAGATTACTTGGTGTGCATGGAAAAGTTGAGACTTTCAAAGCTAGACTTGTTAAAGGTTTGCATTGTAGACCAGTTGTGGCTAATAATGAAACCTTTTCTGGGGCCTATGCTTAATTCCATCCAGATCCTACTTGCCACGGCTACATACCATGACTACGATATATGGTGGTTGGGTGCCATGACTGCTTTTCTAAATGATGTTTTAGAAGAGAACGTCTATAAGTACACAGCCAGAGGGCTTCGTAAATAGTGGGAGCAGCGGAATCGTGTGCAAGATGTTTTATGTGATGAAGCAGGCATCGCGGAGTTGGAACATCTGTTTTGATGAATTAGTCAAACAGTTTGACATCATCAAAATGGAAGATGAACCTTGTATATACAAAAAAGGAGTAGGGAGTATGGTGGTGATCCTCGTAGAGTACGTGGATGACAGACTCTTGATAAGAAAGGAGTTTCCTATGCTGTGCTCGGTCAATCTCCGCTTATCACAAGGATTCTCCGTATAGGATCAAAGTTATACCTACTAAATCCTGGGTTTTGGATCTATGAGATAGATCTAAATGGATGTTAGGATACTCACTAGTTGTAGTGAGATGGTATCAGTTGATCCTGGGGAGAATCACTGGAAAGGTTCCAGAGTGATAAGGATGACTGAATGTCAGTCACAGGCATTGTCTTTACCCTCAGTGTAGGGATGGTATGTTAGAAGAGTTCCAAGCTAGATACCGTGGCATACTAGACGATAAAGGCAGGATACATCGCTACTTAAGATGCTACCAAAGAGGCCGTTTGGGTGTATATTGGCTCATGAGATGAACCAGGTTCCTACCATTGTGTGACAATGGAAGTGTGGCTTTGGCCCGGGAACCCCGGTCCTATCAATGACCCAGACATATTCTGAGGCAGCATCACCTGATCATGGAGATGGTTGATCTCCAAGGAGATCGAGGTTAGGAGAGTAGACTCAGAGGACAACACGACGGATCCACTCACAATGGCCTTTTCCCAGAGAGAGACTTTTATGGGATGGTTGAGTATGAGATACTACTACCACTGCTATCAGATGGCCCTAGTGCAAGTGTGAGATTGTTAGTTATATGTATGCCCTAGAGGCCATTACTATACATAGGATGTATATTGTAGTGGATGCTTGGACATATATAGGGAGGACTTTCTTGTTCGACATGATAGTATGCTATCTGGTTGCTCTTTACCTTAACGTGTACACTGATTGTCTCTCTGTTACATGTTGGTAAAGCCCTTAGGATGTGTACTTGACTACCTGGACTATGATGCGGATCATACTAGTGGGGACATGGTAGACTATAAGTGCATCCTTCAAGGTCCCTAGTCGTGGGTGTATCGAGACGGGGCATCGATATAGCAGTGTAGACTAGCGTATACCTTCTCGACCTATACAGATGGGCGATGGATGATCCCATATGCATTGGGGTTTGACATCAGAGATGATATACGGGTGCTCAGTGGAGACTGGGTATACTGGACGGACTCGGCGAGAACTCCCAGATGCTATTATACCTTATGTCCGATGGCAGTTCTCTGGTGACACTGGTACAGAGTAGTCTGTTGAAACGAGATCGTCATAGAGTCTTGTGTGATTCCCACAGTGCTTTAATTTCCACCTTACCACGTCCAAGAGGGCATGCAAAACGGTGGTTTTTGGGTACAGTCCCGAATCACATGGAGGCAATGAGCGATAAGAGGGGATTCGTCTCTCCCGGTATAGGGAGTTGATGTTGCGCTGTGTTCGATTGGCTATAACCGGAAATCCCTGGCCAGGGTTGCTGAGATTTACTGGTAAGTGTTACCAGTAGTTTCTCGAACAGTTATAGACCTCATATCGACACGACTTATCGAGCTATTGGGGTCTGACGTTTACCACCCCTAGGCAAGATATGCGACATATCAGACGATCAGACCGGACTGTACGGCAAGTGTTACTGGTTGGATTCACAGGAGTATGAGCGGGATTGCTCGTCGATCTTCTGATCGCTCAATACCCGGGTGGCCGTTACGTTTAGCAGACCGCTTGCAGCTTGTGGGTGTTTGATATGATCATCACCTACTGCCGGCGTATTGACGAGTCTTTGGAGTCCTACACAGAGGTTTCCTGGCTCAAGCGAAACGAAATAGGAGCACATATGAGATATGTGCGGGACAGAGAATAATGCGTGTATGTGATACCGTATTCTATTCTCGCGATGAATGTATCGATTGATTGTATGCGATATAACCTAGTTATAGAATCGAGGATTGATTCGATAAGCCGATACATTGAATATTAGTCGGTCATATGCGATATGACCGGATCGTTAAATCAAGTGTTGATTTAATGATTTAATGTATAATTATATATTTGATATAGTACTTTGCATTAACTAGTATTGGTCACTTGATTTAACGATTTAATGTATAATTATATATTTGATATAGTACTTTGCATTAACTAGTATTGGTTCACTTAAGATGGATTTTCTCACTTGACGTGCACATTGTATATGTGATATATTTTTTTGTGCACTTGATTGTATCATGTTTGATAATACATGCAAACTTGGGTGCAGGTTTGATTTAAACCTTGGTTAAGTAAATGGTTAGGGTTTTTATTTATTTATTCATTTATTTATTTATTTCTTTGGCATAAAAGAGAAATGGTGGCTTGCTTTGTTTTGTAGTTGAACCTTCATGAAGCTTTGAAAAAGTTTACCATTTTTGTTTCATGCTAAACCTAACCATTCACCTAACCTTAGTTTATTCTCTACACTTAACCATGGTTGCTAATATGATAAGAATCATTTTATTTTCTACTATTTCTTATTCTTATCATATTCTTTTTCTTCTTCTGCTTCTTCAAGAAGAAAGAAGCTTGCTAGCTTCAATGGTGTCTTGAGAAAAAGAGTGAGAAATCCAATTCTAAAGTGAACCCACTTCCTATTTTTTCATCCTCTACCACTTGCCAACTAATATAGGGTGTTTTATTCACAAGTTTCATGGCTTGGTGAAGTTGGAGCTTGATCTTGTGTTGCCTCGACGTAAATCATCTTCGGCATCGAAGTCGATGACCTAGCCCGCCCATTTCTCCGATGAAGCCGACGCTAGAGCCCGGGATCCGATGATCGCAGTGAGGGGACATCATCACGGAGCTATGGAGGTGGAGGACCGGATCTACAAAGGTTGTATTTCCGTTCACTTTTAGTTAAGTTGTTAACTAGTTATCGTTTTCGCCTTAAACTCTAGTCAACGATCCGTATTAGGGTTTCTCGGCACTTGTAAAATTTGAATTTGGCATGGTTGATGCCTTGTGAGACCTTCTTAGTATGCGTAGGAACCCTACAGTTCAAAAGAAAAGCTTGCTAGGGTTTGATCCAAAGTGAGAAAGATTGTGAGAAATAAAATTCTAAAGAGAACCCACTTCATATTTCTCCATCCTCTACTAGACTAGCACTTTAGTATAGGGTGTTTCCTTCACTAATTCTTCAGTTAGTGAAGTAGAAGCTTGAGTTGGCATCCCCTCGACGTAGATCATCTTCGGCCTCGAAGACTTCAAGCAAGGACGCATCTTTCGCCTCGTGAAGCCATGCAAAGGCCCGGGAAACCCATGATCGCAGCGAAGGGACTACGACAAGGAGCTTTAGAAGTGAAGGACCGATATACAAAGGTTGTATTTCATATTCCCTTAATAGTAAATGTAGTATACTAGCTTGTGAAACCCTAATATTCTAGCGACGATCTTGTTTAGGGTTATTTGGCACGGCTAAAATTTTAATCGGCCATGTTTGATGCGTTATAGAACCTTGTTAGTGTGCCTAGTAACCCTACAGTGGTATCAAAGCCTAGCTAGAGCATTAGGCGACGTGTTTACGAAGTTAAAACTCCGAACGAACCCCGATATGTCCAAATTAACCCCCTCTCTGTACATTTTTTAAAAACTGTGTTTTTTCTGTATTAAAAATACCTAAAAAATTCAGCAGGGTTTTCTAAGAATTATGGTGAAAAACGACAGCATATTCCGTACAAGCCGCCGCGGAACCGCGGCCGTACCCTGCTTGGGCCGCGGATCCACGGCAGTACAGAGGAAATATGCCATCATTTTTGTACTGTAATTTCTATTTCTGTAATTGCTATTTTCTGGGTATTTTTAATCTGACTCAATTGTTGAGTATTCTGGGGTTTATTTTGTAATCGTTGATTCGATCAGAAAGTTTAAATTCGTTATTGTTTTCCGGATAATTTAGAAACTATTAAAATGTTCGAACGGATATCATTAACTCATTATTTCCCGGCACGAAAAACTTTCAAGTGTTGAATTTTTTCTTGAGTTTAAATCTTTCAGAAAAACGTGCATGTAACGCGATGGACCCTCTAGAAGACAACAAACCTTAACTCGATTATGTGACCGTCTTGAACTGCCTTTTGAACCTTAGGGTTTGGGGCAGTACGGCGTGCCACATGTGAAGCGTTGGCTTGACCCTTCTACGGCTGGACCGTTGCTACTGTGACGTATTCTGGAATTTTTGAACTCCGCTCAAGTGTTGAGCTATTTAGGAAATCATGAGTATTTGATTATTCGATCGGAAAGTTTAATACTGTCTATTTATCTGGAATGTGATACAATATGTGGAATTCATATAGTTAGGCATGAAATGCGAAATATGTGATATTTCGGATTTACGATGTCTAAAGAGAATGTGGATTCCAAATGTTGTAGTTTTACACTTTCTTTTCTGCGACCGTAAGTGTAATATGTGATATCGCCGGTTTCGTTGCTATATGTCAACGACAATTGGGATGCGCATATTTACTTACGTTGATGACATGTGATGTTATGAGTTGCTGGATATGTTATATTGGATCGTCGCGTTCTGAATAGCCGGGGTTTTTATGTGAGATGAGAGTTTTTATTTTCATTCATGTAAAATTAAATGTATGTAATATTCTTTTATTGGGGCACTTCCGGGATGAGGTCGATGTCACCAGTTGTATATTATTTACTTTTCCGCAATAGAATAGACCCATGGGGGAGAGCACAAGTAACCGGGTTCTAGAGTCCAGTGGGAGACCAACTCGAGGAGTTGAGTCCGGGTCTCCTAACTCTAGAATTGGTAGGGTTGCTTGCCGCTCTCATAGGGGTCTAGGGGTATGGGTTTGGCTATTCATCGCGACCGTGGAATCCGTGTTTTATAGAGGCTCAAAATAAAACACGGACGTCTGAGTATATCCAATGTTTCATATGTTTCTTCTGCTGCGATATCTGTGATGTGATCATTTGATGTGCTGTGATAAATACTGTATATAGTATATATGATATATTATATAGACGTTACTTATGTTTTACACCCGCGCTAGCCCTGCCCTGCTCTGCCGTTTGTTACGTAACCTAACGGTGCACGACGGAACATCGAGGCGAACGCGGATGGCATAAGTATACATCGTATTTATCTGTGATGTTTAGGTGACTTAAATGATGGGACTTCATTAATATGATTAATGAAAGAAAAGAAACCTAAAAGTTGTTGTAGAATCAAATTTTCAAAAAGAGTAGCTACAGTTTTTTCTTTGCATAATGATATATATGATATATCCTGCACCTTATTCGATGAGGAAAGAGCCGAGATCCCTTCACCGGGAGTGACCTCTTTAGCAAAACTGGCAGATACTACAACACTCGGTTTGTTTTTGATTGCTTTTGGAGTTTTGCTTTGCATAGCGATATATATGATATATCCCGCACCTTATTCGATGAGGAAAGAGCCGAGATCCCTTCACCAGGAGTGACCACTTTAGCAAAACTAGTAAAACCCTCAAAATCACTCCATTTCAAAATTCACTTCATTCTACAACGATATCAAGTTCATTACGCAATAGGTTTCAGAAAAACCTGTCGTAGCCCTCCGTCATTTTAGATAAATCCTACTTAGTATTCGTGCTACATTTGTTGACCTCCGTCAAGGCGTAGTGTGCGGTAGCTAACTAGTATTTATCTGCTTATGCATATGATGCAGATTGGATTAGGGTAGTCGTACGACCTTGTTGACCTCCGTCAAGGGTCGTGCGGGTGGGTTTGATTCAATTAAGAAATGACGGGTTGAACTTGACTTGCACCCTGTGGTTTGTTGACCTCCGTCAAGGTCATTGGATGCTTAGGGCAAAATATTATCGGGAATTTCAAGTGTTGAAATTTGCAATGAGATTGCATACCTTCTATGAGATGGTTGGATCCCGATACCCACTGCGAGTAATTGTTACTCCTGGGATAGTTTTATACATGACAATTAGCCGATCAAGTAGGTGTCTAGAAAGGTGTCAACGGGGTTACGCCTCTGGGAAAATGAGGTTTACTTTAATTAGGTCCGTGCGAAAGCACGGGGAACCTCCCTCAAAGTACCGACACTGGCCTAGCTGAAAGATTGGCAAAATTGTAGGGTGTAATTAATCCCGGCAGGTCTTTCCTTTTAGGGTTTGAAGGAAGATTTGATAAAAACAGTGGGAGCCATCCTGATTAGATAAAATAATAACCAATCTGATCTTGCAAGAGCATATGCTAAAGTGTTCTTCTCTCTCTCTCCAGGTAAGGACCATATCATGCCTTAATAAAGATAATAATATGGATGTATTGACCGAACCCGCATGTTATACTGTGCTGGGGAATGTTGATTCCATTCTTTCTTATAAAATTTATAAGACTGAGCAGGATATAGGGGAAAAAGCAGGATTCCCATGCCACCCGAATGAAGAAAGTACATGTTGATGCATTTTTTCGGGTGTGTTCATTACAGAGAACTTGTTTCTCTATTTGCTCTACGTCCTGGGTATTAGATACCGGGTCAGGATCCCATATATGTAATCAGTTACATGGGCTTAGGAAAGGTAGAGAACTTGGAGAAAGTGATAAAGACATAAGGGTTGCAAATGGTGCAATTGTTGCAGCTAAAACCGTCGGGGAATATCACCTTGAATTGCCAACTGGTAATACATTAATTCTGAACGAATGCTATTACATGCCTAACCTGATATGCAACATTATATCGGCTTCTTTGTTGAGTAAAGAGGGATATAATTTTGTATTACAGGATAATGTTATGAACATTTTCCGTAACCAAAATTTGGTTGGATCAGGCACGTTGTGCATTGGCATTTATATTCTAAATCAATCAACATTTTTGAGCATAACAAACACGCACAAGAGGAAGAGTTCGGAACTGAACGAATCCTTCTTATGGCATTGTAGACTGGGTCACATCAATGCGACACGACTAGCTAAGTTGCATAAGGATGGATATTTGAAACCGTTCGAATTTTCATCTTATGACACTTGCCAGTCATGTCTCAAAGGCAAGACGACCAAAACTCCGTTTACGGGACACGGAAAAAGAGTTACCGAACTCTTGGGACTGATACATAGTGATGTATGCGGTCCCATGTCTACACATGCCAGGAATGCTTCTGCATACTTCAATACATTCACTGACGATCTCTCTAGATTCGAATATATGTTCCTGATGAAACACAAATCAGAAACTTTTGAGAAATTTAGAGAATATAAACAAGAAGTCGAGAACCAAACCGGGAAAAGTATTAAAATCCTTCGATCAGATCGAGGAGGAGAATACTTGAGCAATGAATTCCTGGACACCCTAAAAGAGAATGGGATTCTCTCTCAGCTGACTTCTCCATATACACCACAGCACAACGGTGTATCGGAACGGAGGAACCGCACTCTATTAGATATGGTGCGCTCTATGATGAGCACAGCTGAGTTACCTATTTCCTTCTGGGGGTATGCACTAGAGACAGCAGCATACCTACTGAATAGGCTTCCTACCAAATCTGTGCCTACCACCCAATATGAGATATGGGAGGGGAAGAGACCATATCTTAATTTTATTAAGATATGGGGTTTCCCGGCTTATGTCAAAAGACAAAAACCGGACAAACTCGAGGCAAGGTCTGTTTTGTGTAAGTTTATTGGATATCACAAGCATTCGCGAGGATATATCTTCTACCACAGTAAGGAACAAAGGGTGTTTGTTGCTCAACATGCCACCTTTTTAGAAAAGGAATTTCTTGCAAAAGAGATTGGTGGCTCTGAGGTAGAACTGGAAGAGGTTCCAGTTGTCCAAACCACAACAGAAAATTCGGTAGAACCATAGGATTCGAAAGTTTCCGATGAACCCCAGCCACTCCGCAGATCTAGTAGGGTTCCTCACCCACCTGGGAGATACTACGATTTTCTCATGGATGGTGGGAGCGAGGATTGCATCATGGTTGATGATGACACAACTAGCTTCGAGCAGGCCATCACGAGTGGGGACTCAGTGAAATGACTGGATGCAATGCGGTCCGAGATGGAATCCATGTACACCAACAAATTATGGACTTTGGAAGATGCTCCTGAAGGGGTAAAACCCATTAGGAGCAAGTGGATCTTCAAGAAAAAACTTGGTGTAGATGGGAAAGTGGAGACTTTCAAACCTAGACTTGTTCCAAAGGGTTTTCGTCAAAGACCAGGTGTGGACTATGACGAAACCTTTTCTCCAGTGGCTATGCTTAATTCCATTCGGATCATGCTTGCCATTGCTGCATATCATGACTATGAAATCTGGCAAATGGATGTTAAGACCGCCTTTCTAAACGGTGATTTAGAAGAGTGCGTGTACATGACTCAGCCAGAGGGCTTCGTAGATAGTGGGAGCAGTGGGAAGGTGTGTAAACTGCTTAAATCCATTTATGGATTAAAGCAAGCATGGCAGAGTTGGAACATCTGCTTTGACATCGTTATCAAAGAGTTTGATTTCGTCAAAAACGTAGATGAACCTTGTGTCTACAAGAAGGTGGCAGAGAGTAAGGTTGTCTTTCTCGTATTGTACGTGGACGACATACTCTTGATAGGAAATTACATTCCTATGCTGCAATCGGTCAAGCTCTTTTTATCACAAAAAATCTCAATGAAAGATCTAGGTGATGCCTCCTACATACTGGGAATTATGATCTATAGAGATAGATCTAAAAGGATATTAGGATTGTCCCAATCCAGGTACATTGACACCATACTAAAGAGGTTTAGTATGGAAGAGTCCAAACGTGGGATTTTACCCACGATCTCAGGGCTCACTCTCTCCAAAGAGATGTCTCCCAAGACTGCTTTGGAGAGAGCTCGCATGCAAGGGATACCTTATGCTTCAGCTGTAGGCTCTATCATGTACGCGATTCTATGTACCAGACCAAATGTAGCATACTCACTAAGTGTAGCGAGTAGGTATCAAGCTGATCCTGGAGAAAGTCACTGGACAGCTGTGAAGAGCATTCTCAAGTACTTGCGAAGGACTAAGGAGATGCTCTTGGTGTATGGTAACGGAGAACTCCAAGTGGAGTCCTTTACTGATTGGAGCTTCCAGAGTGATAAGGACGACTATAAGTCGCACTCGGGATTTGTCTTTACCCTTTACGGAGGGGCGGTTATCTGGAAGAGTTCCAAGCAGGAAACCGTGGCAGACTCGACGATGGAGGCTGAATACATCGCTGCCAACGATGCTGCCAAAGAGGCTGTCTGGATCAAGAAGTTCATTACTAAACTTGGAGTGGTTCCATCCATTGAACATCCAATACCTTTGTATTGCGATAACAATGGAGCGGTGGCTTTGGCCAAGGAACCCAGGTCCCATCAGCGATCCAGGCATATTCTGTGGTGGTATCACCTGATCCGGGAGATAGTTGATCGCCGGGAGATCGAGGTCAGAAGGGTTGACATGAAGAACAACACTGCGGATCCACTCACGAAGGCCATTCCCCAGCTACAGTTTGAGAGACTCTTCGAGATGCTAGGTATGCGATACTACAGTAGCTGGCCCTAGTGCAAGTGGGAGATTATTAGTTGTATGTATGCCCTAGAGGCCAATATTGTACAGATGATGTATATTATATTAGATGCTTGGACATATATAGAGAGGACTTTCTTGCTCGATATGATAGTATGCTATCTGGTTGCTCTTTATCTTAACATGTATACTTGTCTCTTTATACTTTCTTATAGTTACATGTTGGTAAAGCCCTTAGGATGTGTACTTGACTACCTGGACTATGATGCGGATCATACTAGTGGGGACATGGTAGTCCATAAGTATATCCTTCAAGGTCCCTAGTTGTGGGTGTATCGAGACGGGGCATCGATATACCAGTGTAGACTAGCATATACGCTTCTCGACCCATGAGATGGGCGATGGATGATCCCATATCCATTAGTGTTTGACATCAGAGATGGTATACGGGTGCTCAGTGGGGATTGGGTACACTGGACGGACTCGCCGAGAATTCCCAGATGGTATTATACCTCACGTCAGATGGCTGTTCTCTGGTGACACTTGTGCAGGTTAGTCTGTAAACCCGAGATCGTCATAGAGTCTTGTGTGATTCCTACTGTGCTTTGATTTCCACCTTACCACGTCCATAAGGGGGTGCAAAACGGTGATTTTTGGGTACAGTCCCGAGTCACATGGAGGCAATGAGCGATAGGAGGGGTTTCGTCTCTCCCGGTATTGGGGGTTGATGTTGCGCTGTGCTCGATTGGCCATAACAGCGAAGTCCCTGGCCAGGGGTGAGTTAGAGATTTACTAGTAAGTGTTACCAGTAGTTTCTCGACCCGTTATGAGCCTCACATCGGCATGACTTATCGGTTATTGGGATCTAACGTTTACCACCCCTAGACTTGATATGCGACATATCAGACGAGGAGACCGGACTGTACGGGAAGTGTTACCGGCAGGCTTTTACAGGAGTTGGAGCGGGATTGCTTGCTGATCTTCTGATCGATCAATATCCGGGTAGCTGTTACGTCCAGCTAGTACCGCTGACGGCTTGTGGGTGCTTGATGTGATCATCACCTACTGCCGGCGTATTGACAAGTCTTTAGAGTCCTACATAGAGGTTTTACTGGCTCAGGAAAAACGAAATAGGAGCACGTATGTGATATGTGCGGGACCGAGAAAAATGCGTGTATGTGATACCGTATTCTATTCTCACGACTTTATGTATCGGTCGGTTATATATGATATAGCCGGATTATCGAATCAAATGTTGATTCGATAAGACGATACATTGGATGTTAGTCGGTTATATGTGATATGACCGGGTTATTAAGTCAAGTGTTGATTTAATGTAATTCTTCGAAAATCGTTTAGGCAGTTTTTCGGTAATCGGCTAATTTTTCGGCTTTTTCCGTAAAAAGTCAAAATAGATATTTTTCATTATAGACTTAATTATACAAAATTTAGATAAGATATTACTATAATTTTGTTACTAAAATGTCACTTATAATTTTCTAGTTAAATAAAAAAAAAATTTCGTAATTAATTATTTTTTTATTATTTTAGGCTTTTTAAAATACATTAAATTAGTGATAAATACAAATTTAATTAGGTAAATTTCCTAATTAGGAATCTTTATAAGCTAAAATATGGTGTTAATAAAATTGTATCATGACTTGCAAATTTTTGGTTTTAGGGTTGGAAATTTAATGAAAAATGATGCAAAATGAGGTTTTTTTTGTAAAAGGTTGATGTGAAAGCATTAAATGAGAACATGGGGTGTTTTTAGACCTAGAAACTTCTCCAAAAAACCCACAACACCCTCCCTCACCTGCTGGCCGACCCCAAGCTGCAGAATTTCCCTCTCTTCTCACTTCATTTTTGTTTCATTTTCATGTCAAAATTCATAGAAAATTCACAAATTTCATTCTCCCATTCAAAGTAAACCCTAATCCACGCTCTCCTCAACCAAATTTAGCTCAAAACTAGAAGAAAGGAGGCATCTTTGGTGGTTTGATCATGCTAGGGTTCCACTTGTGAGGTGAAATTCTAAACTAGTTTGTTAACTTGTAGTTTATATGTGCTAAAATTTAATTTTGAAGTATTAATTTAGTTGTAAATTCTTGTTCATGAAAATCAAGAATGGGATTTGATGTTGAACTAGGGTTTGAAGCATGGTTGTTAGAGTTAAGTTAGGGCTTTGGTTACCTATTTGGTTAGAGTGGTTAATTGCGTAAGGTTACGCTCGCTAAATCGATAAATTGCGACGTTTGCATCGAATCGGTTTGAAATTTGCTTACTAGATTTTTACAAAAATTAGAATGCGATCAAATTGCGTTATGTTAGCGATATAATTAGCTTCGTATAGGACTATTAGAGTGCGTGAACGCGGGGTTTTGTCTAGTCGGGTTTTAGTTTTGTCGATTTCCCCGAAATGACGGTTCTAGTTAAAGATTAGCGATTTTCCTGCGTTTTCCTGCGCACCGAGTGCATGTTATGTTTAATTCGAGAGCGTCGATAATTGTATATTGTGACTTGCATCGTTTTATGTTTTGTAATCTTATGTTTGGTGTTGTGCAAATATAGGATCGGTCGGGGAAACATCGGACACGGCACGTAAAGGCAAGGCGGTGGTCGGATTGGATTAGCGGGGATTTCAGGTGAGTAGATGTATTCATCTATGGGGGAATCGTCTGGATGGCGCGATGCGCCCCCTAGTGAGGATTGCCCTAATTCTTGCAAGACTTGTATTGCTAGATAGCTTACCCCTTTATTGCATTGCATACCCTCATAGCTAACCGTATAGTAGATTGCATGGACATTCATCTACACTTATGCGATATCACTTCGTAGGACACGAACACCATTACCATTGGCATCTGTTGCACGCGCACTATCCATGTGACACACACGCCTTTGGTAATTGCCATGCCACGTGCACTATAGAACCTGTTTAACTTAGTATCGCCACTTGCATTCATACATGATATATGAAATTGCATAGCTTGCTTATACCTCGCATTATCATCATATTTACATAGATTCTATCCAAAATTCACATCATATACATTGATATCATAGACATTTATCATATTTAACATGTGGACACTATGATTTTCTTAAGGATTTCAGTTTTTCTGTGATTTCTGGATTTTTGGGGAAAACCGCAAGAATTTAACAAAAGCTTGTATTTATCATTTTTAAAACAAAGTTGCGGTTTTCTCGTGATATATGTGTCGTCCACCATGAGTTTTCATGTTTTCCGTTGGATTTCGAGACCCGATTCGAGGAGTGGATGAACCGTCTCGGGTACATGGTGGGCCCGGTATGGTACCCCGGGGCAAGAAGATCGAGTTGTAGACGATGAGCCTTGCAGGGGAAGACTACCTACCGGTGATGTCTGGCGAGGCGGATATCCGGAGGATACCGACCGTTGTCGTGAGATTTGATGACATAGGCCGATCCGGACTGACGGAGCCCCATATTTGAGACATTGATACAGTGAGATATTGAGACATATATGATTTCATATTTGTTGTCGATTCTTGACACGGGTTTTCAGATGATTTCTTGATGGTACTTAGCTATTTCACAGATATTCATTTTCTAAACTTAAGAATCCAATACCCTTAGCATTTAAAACACTTAAAGATTTAGTAATGACATTGCATACATGTGCATGCATACTAGAAGTATTATATCACATATGGACATACATGTTGTGACGCATTGCGTGCATTCTTACGATTGCCTTACTAGATGTTATATTCTACTCACGAGCTGGCAACTCACCCCCGTTGTGCCACAGTGTCTTGCAGGTCGGACCCGTCACCCTTGTAGCGGCGGGCTATCTTATCATCAGCTCCTTTTGCTCAGACTCGTGAAATCGCCCGTAGGTGGGTTGCGAGCATACTTTATTTCTTTTTGCTTTATCATTATATCTAGTATTCTCCATCTACCACTTTATATTGTATATGCGACCTAGTGATGAGACTGAGAGACTTGTATATTTGTGGTTTCTTTTGGGTCGAGCTCACTTGAGCCGGCGTTGTGTTTTATGAGCCGGCGTTGTGGCTATCTTATATATTGCATGTGGTTGTGATCCGCCTTGGGCGAAGAGCTAGCTCCCGCTTGGGGATGCCATTTTATGATTACAGGTTTATTATCTTGTTGTACCCATTTTGGGGGATAGAAAATACAGGGGAGACTCTGCCGAAATTTTCGGAAATTTTTGATGTTTTCTTTTCAAAGGGATTCTATGCAACTTGAATGATTTAAAAACCGTCTTCATTAAAGGTTTTCCTTCATTCGCTTTTGATTTTGGTTTAGATTTTTCTGGGCTTTGGCTGACTTAGGTTACGTTACGCCTTTAGACGTCTCATAATCTAAGTGCCAGTCACGTTCCGTACTTTCGGGTCGTGACAAAGTTGGTATCAGAGCATAGGTTTTACCTTTCTGAGTATAGGACGACCTTGGTAGATGGAGTAGGTGACTTAAGCAGAGTGGCGTAGCGTGGGTATGATCCGCGGCATACTTACGATACGGTACTCCGCCTAAGTGACCTTAGGACATAATTGCTTGTATTTCCTTTCTTGATTCCTTGCATTCCTTGATTCAATTACAATGTCCTTATCAGTCCTGTTTCTTATTCCAGCTTCGATGCCGCCAAAGACTACGAGAGCTCAGCGGGCTGCCGCTAGGGATGAGATTCGGGCGGGCCTGTCTGAGGCGAGGATCGAGCGGGGGGATACGCTTACCCCTCAGGGTCATACTGATCCGCCTTATCCAGATCGTATTGCCAGATTAGAGGCCGGCATGCAAGAGTTGCGGCAGATGATGGGATCTTTAGTTGAGTCCAGCCGGGTACAGAGATCCGAGGACGTTCCTTCCACCGCACAGACCACGATCGTACCTGCTGCACAGATGGTCACTCCTGCTGCAACTACGGAGACTATCCCTGTTTCACTACAGGAGTTCATGAGATTGAGACCTCCAGCTTTTACCGGTACAGATGCGACAGAGGACCCACATGCATTTCTTGATAGGATGGCTTGGATCTGCCGTTCGTTGAGGTGTTCTGATGATAGATTGGTGGAGTTTGCGAGTTTTCGTCAGGAGGGTCTTGCCCAGACATGATACGATTTAGTAGAGAGAGGCCGAGCTGTAGGTCTACCTTCTATGACCTGGGATGAGTTTACAGCTGCATTTCTTGCCCGTTTTCTTCCGGAGAGTGTCCGAGATGCTCGAGCCCGTAGTTTTGAGGCTTTGCGCAAGACTCCTGGGATGACGGTGTCAGAGTATGATATACAGTTTACCCAGTTGTCTCGATATGCTCTGTACCTACTCAATATAGAAGAGAAGAGAATAAAGAGGTTTGTGAGAGGGCTTGATACACAACTATTCCTTGCCATTGGCACCCAGCACTTTGATACATACGCAGCCGCGATGGATGCAGCCTTACTTTTGGAGGAGCGTATTTCTGAGACTCCGGTCGTTTCTGGGCCGAAGAGGATCCGTACTGATACGCCAGCTCAGCGGCAGATGGGTAGACACCGCGATAGAATATATCCGGGAGATGGTGGAGGCAGAGGATTAAGACGGGGTCAGTTATTTAGTTCGTATCCACAGGCCCAGCAGTAGTCTCCAGGATGTTTTCGGTGCGGGAGTCAGTACCACCGTGTCAGAGACTGTACCATGGGACGTCCGGGCGCGGCGACAGTCCCGCATATGCCTTTACCACCCTCACCACCTTCTCAGAGAGCTTTACTTCCTACTCCCGATGATGCTTCACGCCAGCCAGATGCTTCTAGAGGCCGTGGGCGTGGCGGTCCGGTTCAGAGAGGACGAGGCGACAGAGGCAGAGGCAGAGGCCGAGGTAGAGGCAGAGGACAGCCAGCTATTAGTGGTGGACAGGCCCGAGTGTTCGCGTTGACTCCTCAGGATGCACAGGCATCCAATGCCGTCGTGACAGGTACTCTGCCAGTATGTTCTTTTGATGCACGGGTATTATTTGATCCAGGCTCCACACATTCCTATGTTTCCATGTATTTTGCACCGAGGTTGGGCCGAGAGTCTTCTCCGTTAGATCAGCCGCTTGTCGTTATTACCCCGGTAGGCGAGTCTTTTGTTGCCCTTTTTGTGTACCGATCGTGTTCCGTTCGTATCGGGGAGAGAGATTCTTCAGTTGATTTGATTCTCCTCGATATGCTAGACTTTGACGTTCTTCTTGGTATGGACTGGCTAGCCACCTGTTATGCATCCGTGGACTGCCGTGAAAAAGCAGTCAGATTCAGTTTTCCTGGTGAGCCGGTTCTTATTATTCAGGGAGATCGTAGCGCTACCCTTCCCAGCTTGATTTCTTCTCTGCGCGCTGGTCAGCTCTTAAGGAAAGGGTGTCAGGGATTCTTAGCTTATGTTTGTGATACTAGCTCTACAGAGTTTCCGTTGGACCAGGTCCCTGTTGTGAGAGAGTTTCCTGATGTATTTCCTGACGAGCTGCCTGGTCTGCCACCAGAGCGTGAGATTGAGTTCTGTATTGACTTGATCCCCGGCACGGGGCCTATCTCTATACCGTCTTATCGGATGGCCCCGGCGGAGCTGAGAGAGCTAAAGGATCAGTTACAGGACTTGCTGGACAAAGGGCTTATCCGACCGAGTGTGTCACCTTGGGGTGCTCCCGTCTTGTTTGTTAAGAAGAAGGACGGAAGTATGCGTTTATGCATTGATTATCGTCAGCTGAACCGGGTTACTGTGCGGAACAGGTATCCTCTACCCCGCATTGATGACTTATTTGATCAGCTCCAGGGTGCAGGGTTTTTCTCGAAGGTTGATTTACGGTCAGGTTATCACCAGTTGCGGGTTCGGAAGGAGGATACTCCGAAGACCGCCATCCGTACTCGATATGGTCATTATGAGTTCTTAGTGATGTCGTTCGGGCTCACCAATGCCCCGGCAGCGTTTATGGATTTGATGAACCGTGTATTCAGGCCGTATCTCGATCAGTTCATTATTGTGTTCATTAACGACATCTTAGTTTATTCTCGAAGCCGGGAGGAGCATGAGCAGCACTTACGTATCACCTTGCAGACTTTGAGGGAGCATCAGCTGTTCGCCAAATTCTCCAAGTGCGTATTCTGGCTAGACAGTGTCAACTTCTTGGGTCATGTGGTGACGAGAGACGGTATTTGTGTGGACCCGAAAAAAATCGAGGCAGTTCAGCGTTGGCCTAAACCAGTATCAGTTACAGAGGTTCGCAGCTTTCTATGTCTGGCCGGCTATTATCGACGTTTTGTCCTGGATTTATCCCGCATTGCTGCACCATTGACCGGGTTGACCCGGAAGGGAGTTCCTTTTGATTGGACCCAGGCATGTGAGGATGGTTTCCAGCAGTTGAAGACTCGTCTGACTACTGCACCAGTGTTAGCATTGCCTTCAGGATCAGGTGGGTTCGTGGTATATTGTGATGCTTCTCGAGTGGGGCTGGGATGTGTATTGATGCAGCACGACAGAGTTATCGCGTATGCTTCTCGGCAGCTGAGGAAACATGAACAGAACTACCCCACCCATGATTTAGAGATGGCTGCAGTGGTATTTGCACTTAATATCTGGAGACATTACCTATACGGTGAGTCGTGCCAGATATTCACTGACCACAAGAGTTTGAAGTATATTTTCCAGCAGCGAGATCTGAACCTGAGACAGCGCCGATGGATGGAGTTGTTGAAGGATTATGACTGCGAGATTTTATACCATCTGGGCAAGGCGAATGTGGTGGCAGATGCTTTGAGTACGAGGCTCGGAGGTAGCTTATCTTGTTTGAGCGCAGTACAGATGCAGTCGACGGCGGATTGGCAGGTGTTATGTGACAGCAGAGTGCAGTTCGAGTTTACTCCTACAGGGGGACAGCTGGCCCATTTTCAGAGCATGCCCACAGTTACTTGACCGTATCCGTGAGGCACAGTCCGGCGATACCCGCATTTTAGAGATTATTGAGCAGATTCGGCAGGGCAGGGTTTTCGAGTTCGTGATTGATGATCAGGGGATACTTCTATTTGGGACTCGACTGTGCGTGCCAGATTCAGAGGGACTGAGGTGTGATATTCTTGAGGAGGCACATAGATCAGTATACAGTATGCATCCAGGTTCCACCAAGATGTACCGTGATTTGAGAGAGGTTTACTGGTGGGACGGGATGAAGAAGGATATTACAGACTTTGTATCGAGATGCCTGACTTGTCAGCAAGTCAAGGCCGAGCACCAGAGACCAGCTGGCGAGTTACAGCCTTTGCCCATCCCTGAGTGGAAGCGGGAGCTGGTATCCATGGACTTCATTATGGGACTACCCAGGACCAGTCGAAGGTATGACTCTATTTGGGTGATTGTGGATCGACTGACGAAAGCGGTTCACTTCCTGCCAGTGAAGACCACTTTTGGATTTTCTCATTACGCCCACGTCTATATTGATGAGATAGTGCGACTGCATGGTGTTCCGACTTGCATCGTGTGTTAGTGTATATGCCCTAGAGGCCATTACTGTATCATACTAGTTTGTATATTACTTAATGGAAGCTTGGGATATTCACCTTGTATATACAATCTTGCTCAAAATAGTAGTATGCTACTTGGTTTGTTTCTACTTCAATGTGTACATGTGTTTATTTTAGTATATCGCATATACACATTAGTGGAGCCCTTAGGATATTTGCTTGATTACCAGCGTTGTGATGGCAGTCACACTAGTGGGGCTGGGTAATCTATAAGCACATCCTTATGCAGGTCCCTGGTCGCAGGAGTATCGAGACAGGGCATCGATACTCCGGAGTAGACTAGCGCATGCGCTTCTCATCCCAGTGTGGGAGACGGTCTGTCCCACAGCCGTCGGTACGTCGTACTTGAGAGAGTATGCGGGTGCTCGTTGGGTTACGAGTACACTGGACAGGACTCGTCGGGAACTGACTAGTTGGTATTATGCATATCGTCAGTTATAAGTTCCCAGGTGACATGAGTACAGCTTAGTCCGCTGACTTGACACTGTCACTTCGCCTCGAGTGTGTTCCCACTGTACTTTGATTACTACCCTACCACGGCTCAAAGGAGTCGTGCAAACAGGTGGTAGTTGGGTGCAGTCCCGAAGCACTTGGAGGCAGTGACGGTTAGACAGGATTCGTCTCTCCCGGTATTGGGGGTTGACATCGCGTTGTGTCTAGGAGAGCCATTACACGAGTAGTCCCTGGCCAGGGCAAACGAGATATACTGGTAGGCTTCCAGTGTTATCTCAAGGTGTTTTGAGCTTCACTCCGACACGACTGTTAGTTGTATGTATGCCCTAGAGGCCAGTATTGTACAGATGTTGTATATTATATTGGATGCTTGGACATATATAGAGATGACTTTCTTACTCGATATGATAGTATGCTATCTGGTTACTCTTTATCTTAACATGTACACTAGTCTCTTTATACTGTCTTATAGTTACATGTTGGTAAAGCCCTTAGGATGTGTACTTGACTACCTGGACTATGATGCGGATCATACTAGTGGGGACATGGTAGTCCATAAGTACATCCTTCAAGGTCCCTAGTCGTGGGTGTATCGAGACGGGGCATCGATATACCAGTGTAGACTAGCGTATACGCTTCTCGACCCATGTGATGGGCGATGGATGATCCCATATCCATTGGTGTTTGACATCAGAGATGGTATACGGGTGTTCAGTAGAGACTGGGTACACTGGACGGACTCGCCGAGAACTCCCAGATGGTATTATACGTCATGTCAGATGGCAGTTCTCAGGTGACACTTGTACATGTTAGTCTGTAGACCCGAGATCGTCATAGAGTCTTGTGTGATTCCCACTGTGCTTTGATCTCCACCTTACCACGTCCATGAGGGCGTGCAAAACGGTGGTCTTTGGGTACAGTCGCGAGTCACATGGAGGCAATGAGCGATAGGAGGGGTTTTGTCTCTCGCGGTATTGGGGGTTGATGTTGCGCTGTGCTCGATTGGCCGTAACAGGGAAGTCCCTGGCCAGGGCTGATCAGAGATTTGCTGGTAAGTGTTACCAGTAGTTTCTCGACCCGTTATGAGCCTTACATCGGCACGACTTATCGGTTATTGGGGTCTGACGTATACCACCCCTAGACTTGATATGCGACATATCAGACGAAGAGACCGGACTGTATGGTAAGTGTTACTGGTCGGATTCGCAGGAGTTGAGCGGGCTAGCACGTCGATCTTCTGATCGCTCAATACCCGGGTGGCCGTTACATTTAGCAGACCGCTTGCGGCTTGTGGGTGCTTTATATGATCATCATCTGCTACCGGCGTATTGATAAGTCTTTAGAGTCCTACACAGAGGTTTCCTGGCTCAAGCGAAACGAAATAGGAGCGCATATGAGATATGTGCGGAAGCGAGAATAATGCGTGTATGTGATACCGCATTTCATTCTCACGATAAATGTTTCGATTGGTTATATTCGATATGACCTAGTTATCGAATCATAGATTCGATAAGCCGATACATAGAATACTAGTCGGTCATGTGCGACATGACCGGATCATTGAATCAAGTGTTTATTTAATGATTTAATGTAAGATTATATATTTGATATATTACTTTGCATTAACTAGTATTGGTTCACTTTAAACGTATTTTTCTCACTTGATGTGCACATTGTATATGTGATATGTTTTGTGTACACTTGAATGTATCATGTTTGATGATGCATGTTGTTTTGGCTTTGTGTATAGAATGCAACCATAGTTATGCAAGTGGTTAGGGTTAATATTTTATTCACTTATTATTTTATCCATTTATTATTTAAATGGATTTATGAAAACAAATTGGTTTCATTTTATCATGAAGAATGGTGAAACTTCATGAAGCTTTGACTAATGATGCCATTTTGTCTTCATGCTTAACCCTAACCACTCCCACTAACCATGGTCCATTCTCTATACTTGACCATGGTTAGGATATGATAAATATTGTTTTCTTTTCTATTTTGAATAACACTTTTATCATATTCTAACTTCATCTTCTCCTTCTTCTTCAAAATAAGAACCTTGATTCCATCAATGGCAACTTGAGTTCTAGTGAGAGAAATCGAAATCTAAAGTGAACCCACCTCCTATTTCTTCACCCTCTACCTCTTGCCAAGTTTTTTTGGGTGTTTTCTTCACAAGTTTCACAACTTTGTGAAGTCGGAGCTTGAGCTTGTGCAACCTCGACGTAGATCGTCTTTGACACGAAGCCGACGACCTATTCCGCACGTTTCTCCGATGAAGCCGTCACGAGAGTCCAAGGTTCAAGATGGACAGCGAGAGGACGCCCTCGTGGAGCTAAGGAAGTGGGTATCCGGATCTACAAAGGTTGTAGCATCATAACTTTTAGTTAATTTGTTAACTAGATTATCATTTCGCCTAAACATCTAGTCTAAGATCCGTAGTCTAGGGTTTCTCGGCACCATTTTTTTTAAACTGGCATGTTCGATGCCTTGTGAGAACTTACTAGAGTGCCTAGGAACCTTTCACTGGTATCAGAGACTAGCTAGAGCCTTAGGCGAAGTCCAGACGGACTTTGAAGTCCGAACGAACCCGAAAACCCATTTCTAACATGCTCGCTGTCCTTTTTTGAAAATTGTGGATTTTTCGAAATTAAAAATATGCAGAAAAATAAGCAGGGTGTTATTTGAATTACTGTGAAATACGAGGGCCTAAATCAAATTTTCCAGCGCGGAACCGCGGCACGTTCTATGCAGGGTGCGGCGGTTCCGCGGCCTTACTGTTCAATTGTTTAATATTTTCTGCACAGTAACTCATATAATATAATGCTGTATTTTCTGGGGTATTTTTATTGTGATTCTACAGAAGAGTTTTCTTAGGTTGTTTTGGGGATTCGTTATTTCGATCGGATTATCAAATTTCGTCTTTTGTGTATTTCCGGATAATTTCCAGAATATGTTAAAAAGTTCGACCGGATATAAATACCCAATTTTTCCCCTGTCGGGAAATTTCCAAGTGTTGGATTTTTCCGTAGTTTAACGACGTTCTAAATAGTGCAAGTAACGTGATGGACCCTCTAGAAGACAACAAACCTTAACTCGATTATGTGACCGTCTTGAACTGCCCTTTGAACCTTCGGGTTTGGGGCAGTACGGCGTGCCACATGTGAGGCGTTGGCTTGACCCTTCTACGGCTGGACCGTCGGTACTGAGGCACGAACTGAATGTTGTTAGACTTATTTCATGTGTTGAGCTGTATCGGGAAAACTTGGGTATTCGACTGTTCGATCGGAAAGTTTAACATTTTCTGTTTATCTGGAATGGGATACAATAATTGGAATTCACAAACAGTTGTGTGATAACTGAATGAATGTTATAAATCTAGCGGTTTAGTTTCATTTTATATTGAAAAGTGTTTTCGATAATGAGACTAAAATGCGGGGTTTATATCTGTTAGGCATGTGATGTCTAAGTATTTCATCTAATTAGGCATGTGATGTCTAAAGAAGTTGCGGATTCCAATTGTTGTAGTTTTACACTTTATTTTCTGTGACCGTAAGTGTAGTATGTTCATATCGCCGGTTTCGTTGCTATACGTCAACGACAATTGGGGTATGCATACTTACTTACGTTGATGACATGTGATGTTATGTGTTGCTGGATATGTTATATTGGATCGTCGTGTTTGAATAGCCGGGGGTTTTTACGTGAGATGAGTGTTTTTCATTTTCATTCATGTAAAAACTTGTATGTAATATTCTTTTATTTGGGGCACTTCCAAGTAGCGGAAGTTGTCACCCTTTGTATATTATTTACTTTTCCGCATTAGGATAGACCCAAGGAGGGGAGCACAAGTAACCGGGTTCTGGGGTCCAGTGGGAGACCAACTCGAGGAGTCGAGTCCGGGTCTCCTAACCCTAGAATTGGCAGGGTTGCTTGCCGCTCTCGTAGGGGTCTAGGGGTATGGGATTGGCTATTCATCACGACCGTGGAATCCGTGTTTTATACTGGCACGTATTAAAAACACGGACGTCCTAGTATATCCAATATTTCATATGTTTATTCTGCTGCGATATCTGTGTTGAGACTCTGTGATGGATATAGTATATAGTATATATGATATATTATATAGACGTTACTTATGTTTTACACCCGCGCTAGCCCTGCCCTGCTCTGTCGTTAGTTACCTAACCTAACGGTGCACGAGGGGACATCGAGGCGAATGCGGATGGCATAAGTGTACGTCATATCTATCTGTGATGTTTAGGTATTTAAATGATGGGACATCATTAATGAGATTAATGAAAGATAAGAAACCTAAGATGTTGTAGAATCAAATTTTAAAATAAAACAGGTAGCTACAGTTCTTGCTTTGCACAGCGGTATATATGATATACCCTGCACCTTATTCGATGAGGAAAGGACCGAGATCCCTTCACCGGGAGTGACTCCTTTAGCAATAACTGGCAGATGTTACACACTCGGTTTGCTTTTGATTGTTTTTGAGTTTTGCTTTGCACAGTGATATATATGATATATCCCGCACCTCATTCGACGAGGAAAGGGCCGACGATCCCTTCACCGGGAGTGACCCCTTTAGCAAAACTAGAAAAGCCTCAAAATCACTCCATTTCAAAGCTTCATTTGATTCTACAACGATATCAAGTTCATTACGCAATAGGTTTTCAGAAAAACCTGTCGTAGCCCTCCGTCATTTCAGATAAGTCCTGTTTAGTATTCGTGCTGTGTTTGTTGACCTTGTCAAGGCGCAGTGTGCGGTAGCTAACCAGTATTTATCTGCTTATGCATATGATGCAGGTTGAGTTAGGGTAGTCGTACGGCCTTGTTGACCTTGTCAAGGGTCGTGCGGGTGGGTTTAATTCAATCAAGAAATGACGGGTTGAACTTGACTTACGGTCTATGGTTTGTTGACCTTGTCAAGGTCATAGATCGTTTGGGGCAAAAGATTATCGGGAATTTCAAGTGTTGAAATTTGCAAAGAGATTGCATACCTTCTATGAGATAGTTGGATCCCGATACCCACTGCGAGTAAGAGTTACTCCTGGGAGAGTTTTACACATTGCAATTAGCTGATCAAGTAGGTGTCTAGAAAGATGTCAACAGGGTTACGCCTCTGGGAAAACAAGGTTTACATTAATTAGGTTCGTGCGAAAGCACGGGGGACCTCCCTCAAAGTACCGACACTGGCCTGGCTGAAAGATTGGCAAACCTGTAGTGTGTAATTAATCCCGGCTAGTCTTTCCTTTTAGGGTTTGAAGGAAGATTTGATAAAAAGCAGTGGGAGCCATCCTGATTAGATAAGATAATAACCGATCTGATCTTGCACGAGCATACGCTAAAGTGTTTTCTTCTCTCTCTCTCCAGGTAGCGACCATTTCATGCCTTAATGAAGATAATAATATGGATGTATTGACCGAACCCGCATGTTATACTGTGCTGGGGAACGTTGGTTCCGTTCTTTCCTATAAGAGTTATAGAAATGAACAGGAAATAGGGGAATACCAGGATTCCCATGTCACCCGATTGAAGAAAGTACATGTTGATGCATTTTCTTCGGGTGTGTTCGTTACTGAGAAATGTTTCTCCATTTGCTCTACGTCCTGGGTATTGGATACCGGGTCAGGATCCCATATATGTAATCAGTTACATGGGCTTAGGAAAGGTAGAGAACTTGGAGAAGGTGATAAAGACATAAGAGTAGGAAATGGTGCAATTGTTGCAGCCAAGACTATCGGGGAATATCACCTTGTATTACCAACTGGTAATACATTGGTTCTGAACGAATGCTATTACATGCCGAACCTGATATGCAACATTATATCGGTTTCTTTATTAAATAAAGAGGGATATAATTTTGTATTACAAGACAATGTTATGAACATTCTCCGTAACCAAAAGTTGGTTGGATCAGGCACGTTATGCAATGGCATTTATGTTCTAAATCAATCAACAGTTCTGAGCATAACTAACACACACAAGAGGAAGAGTTCAGAACTGAATGAATCCTTCTTGTGGCATTGTAGACTGGGTCACATCAATGCGACACGACTAGCTAAGTTGCATAAAGATGGATATTTAAAACCGTTTGAATTTTCATCTTATGACACTTGCCAGTCATGTCTCAAAGGCAAGATGACCAAAACTCCGTTTACGGGACACGGAGAAAGAGTTACCGAACTCTTGGGACTTATACATAGTGATGTATGCGGTCCCATGTCTACACATGCCAGGGATGGTTCTTCATACTTCATTACATTCACTGACGATCTCTCTAGATTCGGATATGTGTTCCTGATGAAACACAAATCAGAAGCTTTTGAGAAATTTAGAAAATATAAACAAGAAGTTGAGAACCAAACCGGAAAAAGTATTAAAATCCTACGATCTGATCGAGGAGGAGAATACTTAAGCGGAGAATTCCTGGACTTCCTAAAAGAGAATGGGATTCTCTCTCAGCTGACTCCTCCATATACACCACAGCACAACGGTGTATCAGAACGGAGGAACCGCACCCTATTAGATATGGTGCGCTCTATGATGAGCACAGCTGAGTTACCTATTTCCTTTTGGGGATATGCGCTGGAGACAGCAGCATACCTATTGAATCAAGTTCCATCTAAATCTGTACCTACCACACCATATGAGATATGGAGTGGGAAGAGACCATATTTTAAACGAGTTAAAATATGGGGTTGTCCAGCTTATGTCAAAAGGCAAAATCCGGACAAGCTCGAGGCACGATCAGTTCTTTGCAAGTTTGTGGGATATCCAAAGAACTCATATGGGTATTTTTTCTACCACAGTGAGGAACAAAAAGTGTTTGTTGCTCAACATGCCACCTTTTTAGAAAAGGAATTTCTTGAAATAGAAATTAGTGGCAAAGTGGTAGAGCTGGAAGAGGTTCCAGATACACAAACTCAAACTGAAGATTTAGTGGAACAAGAGGATTCAGTAGCTCCCAATGAACCCCAGCCTCTCCGCCGATCTAGTAGGGTTCCTCGCCAAGCTGAGAGATACTACGGTTTTCTCATTGATGGTGGGAGCGAGGATTGCATCATGGAGGATGATGACCCAACTAGCTTCGAGCAGGCCATCACGAGGGGGGACTCAGTGAAATGGCTGGATGCTATGCGGTCTGAGATGGAATCCATGTACACCAACAAAGTATGGACTTTGGACGTTGCTCCTGAAGGGGTAAAACCCATTGAGAGCAAGTGGATCTTCAAGAAGAAACTTGGTGTAGATGGGAAAGTGGAGACTTTCAAAGCTAGACTTGTAGCAAAGGGTTTTTGTCAAAGACCAGGTGTGGACTATGACGAGACCTTTTCTCCAGTGGCTATGCTTAAATCCATCCGGATCATGCTTGCCATCGCTGCTTACTATGATTACGAAATCTGGCAAATGGATGTTAAGACCGCCTTTCTAAACGGTGATTTAGAAGAGTGCGTGTACATGACTCAGCCAGAGGGCTTCGTAGACAGTGGGAGCAGCGGGAAGGTGTGCAAGCTGCTTAAATCCATTTATGGATTAAAGCAAGCATCGCGGAGTTGGAACATCTGCTTTGACGTCGTTATCAAAGAGTTTGATTTCGTCAAAAATCCAGATGAACCTTGTATCTACAAGAAGGTGGCAGAGAGTAAGGTTGTCTTCCTCGTATTGTACGTGGACGACATACTCTTGATAGGAAATGATATTCCTATGCTGCAATCGGCCAAGCTCTTCTTATCACAAAGATTCTCAATGAAAGATCTTGGTGATGTCTCCTGCATATTGGGGATTAGGATCTATAGAGATAGATCCAAAAGGATTTTGGGATTGTCCCAATCCAGGTACATTGACACCATACTAAAGAGGTTTAGTATGGAAGAGTCCAAGCGTGGGAATTTACCCACGATCTCTGGAGTCACTCTCTCCAAAGAGATGTCTCCCAAGACTGATTTGGAGAGAGCTCGCATGCAAGGGATACCCGATGCTTCGGGAGTAGGCTCTATCATGTATGCGATGCTATGTACCCGACCCGATGTAGCATACTCACTAAGTGTAGTGAGCAGGTATCAAGCTGATCCTGGAGAGAGTCACTGGACAGCTGTGAAGAGCATTCTCAAGTACTTGCGAAGGACTAGAGATATGTTCTTGGTGTATGGTAACGGAGAGCTCCAAGTGGAGTCCTTTACCGATTCGAGCTTCCAGAGTGATAAGGACGACTCTAAGTCGCAGTCGGGCTTTGTCTTTACCCTTTACGGAGGGGCGGTTAGCTGGAAGAGTTCCAAGCAGGAAACCGTGGCAGACTCGACGATGGAGGCTGAATACATCGCTGCCAACGATGCTGCTAAAGAGGCTGTCTGGATCAAGAAGTTCATTACTGAACTTGGAGTGGTTCCATCCATTGAGCGTCCAATACCTTTGTATTGCGATAACAATGGAGCGGTGGCTTTGGCCAAGGAACCCAGGTCCCATCAGCGGTCCAGGCATATTCTGAGGCGGTATCACCTGATCCGTGAGATAGTTGATCGCCGGGAGATCGAGGTCAGGAGAGTTGACACGAAGAACAACACGGCGGATCCACTCACGAAGACCATTCCCCAGACACAGTTTGAGAGACTCTTCGGGATGCTCGGTATGCGATACTACAGCAGCTGGCCCTAGTGCAAGTGGGAGATTGTTAGTTGTATGTATGCCCTAGAGGCCAGTATTGTACAGATGTTGTATATTATATTGGATGCTTGGACATATATAGAGATGACTTTCTTGCTCGATATGATAGTATGCTATCTGGTTACTCTTTATCTTAACATGTACACTAGTCTCTTTATACTGTCTTATAATTACATGTTGGTAAAGCCCTTAGGATGTGTACTTGACTACCTGGACTATGATGCGGATCATACTAGTGGGGACATGGTAATCCATAAGTACATCCTTCAAGGTCCCTAGTCGTGGGTGTATCGAGACGGGGCATCGATATACCAGTGTAGACTAGCGTATACGCTTCTCGACCCATGTGATGGGCATGGATGATCCTATATCCATTGGTGTTTGACATCAGAGATGGTATACGGGTGCTCAGTTGAGACTGGGTACACTGGACGGACTCGCCGAGAACTCCCAGATGGTATTATACCTCACGTCAGATGGCAGTTCTCAGGTGACACTTGTACAGGTTAGTCTGTAGACCCGAGATCGTCATAGAGTCTTGTGTGATTCCCACTGTGCTTTGATCTCCACCTTACCATGTCCATGAGGGCGTGCAAAACGGTGGTCTTTGGGTACAGTCCTGAGTCACAAGGAGGCAATGAGCGATAGGAGGGGTTTCGTCTCTCCCGGTATTGGGGGTTGATGTTGCGCTGTGCTCGATTGGCCGTAACAGGGAAGTCCCTGGCCAGGGCTGATCAGAGATTTGCTGGTAAGTGTTACCAGTAGTTTCTCGACCCGTTATGAGCCTTACATCGGCACGACTTATCGGTTATTGGGGTCTAACGTATACCACCCCTAGACTTGATATGCGACATATCAGACGAAGAGACCGGACTGTATGGTAAGTGTTACTGGTCGGATTCGCAGGAGTGTGAGCGGGCTAGCTCGTCCATCTTCTGATCGCTCAATACCCGGGTGGCCGTTACGTTTAGCAGACCGCTTGCGGCTTGTGGGTGCTTGATATGATCATCATCTGCTACCGGCGTATTGACGAGTCTTTAGAGTCCTACACAGAGGTTTCCTGGCTCAAGCGAAACGAAATAGGAGCGCATATGAGATATGTGCGGAAGCAAGAATAATGCGTGTATGTGATACCGCATTTCATTCTCGCGATAAATGTTTCGATTGGTTATATTCGATATGACCTAGTTATCGAATAATAGATTCGATAAACCGATACATAGAATACTAGTCGGTCATGTGCGACATGACCGGATCATTGAATCAAGTGTTGATTTAATGATTTAATGTAAGATTATATATTTGATATATTACTTTGCATTAACTAGTATTGGTTCACTTTAAACGGATTTTTCTCACTTGATGTGCACATTGTATATGTGATATGTTTTGTGTACACTTGAATGTATCATGTTTGATGATGCATGTTGTTTTGGCTTTGTGTATAGAATGCAACCATGGTTATGCAAGTGGTTAGGGTTAATATTTTATTCACTTATTATTTTATCCATTTATTATTTAAATGGATTTATGAAAATAAATTGGTTTCATTTTATCATGAAGAATGGTGAAGCTTCATGAAGCTTTGACTAATGATGCCATTTTGTCTTCATGCTTAACCCTAACCACTCCCACTAACCATGGTCCATTCTCTACACTTGACCATGGTTAGGATATGATAAATATTGTTTTCTTTTCTATTTTGAATAACACTTTTATCATATTCTAACTTCATCTTCTCCTTCTTCTTCATGATAAGAACCTTGATGCCATCAATGGCAACTTGAGTTCTAGTGAGAGAAATCCAAATCTAAATTGAACCCACCTCCTATTTCTTCACCCTCTACCTCTTGCCAAGCTGTTTTGGGTGTTTTCTTCACAAGTTTCACAACTTTGTGAAGTCGGAGCTTGAGCTTGTGCAACCTCGACGTAGATCGTCTTTGACACGAAGCCGACGACCTATTCCGCACGTTTCTCCGATGAAGCCGTCACGAGAGTCCAAGGTTTAAGATGGACAGTGAGAGGACGCCCTCGTGGAGCTAAGGAAGTGGGTATCCGGATCTACAAGGGTTGTAGCATCCTAACTTTTAGTTAATTTGTTAACTAGATTATAATTTCGCCTAAACATCTAGTCTAAGATCCGTAGTCTAGGGTTTCTCGGCACCATTTTTTTTAAATTGGCATGTTCGATGCCTTGTGAGACCTTACTAGAGTGCCTAGGAACCTTTCAATGACTTGTACCGCTATTGGGGGACTGACGTTTACCGCCCCCTAGGCCCGCCATGCGATGTATCAGACGAACAGACCGGACTGTACGGAGAATGTCACATTCAGGCTCAGTAGGAGTTCAGATGGGTTTCGCCTCGTCAGTCTTCTTGTCGGCATCTACCTAGGGACCGTTACGCACAGCTAGTGCCGCATGCGGTCTGTGGTTAAACCCACTGCCAGCATAGTGTCGAGTCTTTAGAGTCCCACACAGAAAGCTATTCGCCTTTAGGCAAAAGAGTAGAGGTCGCATGGTTTTGCGACAGGTCGCATGGTTTTGCGACAGGGTTCGGTCACATCCGTGCACTTGTGCACGTACAGTGTCCGGACAGTTTACACTAGCGGGCTTTGGTTTAAGACAGATCCTAGTGTACCTTTTGGGATTGGATTTATCCAGTATGCATTCGTGTTCCTCGGAACGCGGATGCGGGTGTGTATGCACAGTTGACGGAGAGACAGAGGCAGAGGATTCTCATTAGGGTTGTTGATCGTTGACAGTTGACTATTGACTATTTACTCTACCCTAATGAGAATATGATATGTGATTAACAATTATATTAATTAAGTATTATGGTGACATGGTTGTTGAGGGGTGGACTTTGTTGACTTGTTGACTTTGTTGACCGGCTGACTAGGTTGGACTAGTTGACCATCATGATGACAATGGCTATCATTTTATGGCAAAGACTTTTTACTTGCTTGTTTCTTTTGTGAGAAATGAGTGCATGAAATGATTTAGCCATTTTGACTTGAACCATTTTATACAATACTTGATTATTATTTTTGTGATGATGGTTTTGGATTATGAGAGCCAAGAGAGAAAAGTCTTCTCTCATTCTTTCATGCTCATTCTCTCTCTTGTTCTTGAGCTCTCATCTTCCTCCTCTTGCTCTCCCTCTCTTGACTCTATGGTTCACTTGTCTCATGAGTTGAGAACCAAGAACCATAGATAAAATCCCATACAAACTCTTCTCTACTCACTCTAGTTCACAAGGTTTAGCAAACCGAGTGAACTAGTTTCTTCAAAGTTCGAAGAAGGAGCCAAAGGTTGAAGCTTTCAGGTGGATCTATCTTCAGCGCAAGGAGACGACGGGGAGAAGCCGATTCGGACGACCATCGAAGCTTGAAGACGAAGGAGTTCGAGAAAAAGAAAGGTATAACCCCCTAACCGAGTAGTTAGCAACTCGTAGTTAGGTTGTTAGTTAGATGTTTAACAAAGATCCGGTTTTATGTCCATGTTACCACCTCTAAGAAAATTGTTTTTCACCATATTCCGCATGCCCGAAAGTACCGGGAGAGATAGCATGGACTTACAGTGGTATCAGAGCCAAGTTAAACTCTATCTAATATGTTAGCAAAGTAGCTAGAAGATCGATCAAAGGAAAAGTCGCAAAACGAACCCCGTTTTTAAAACTTTCTGTCAATTTTAAAAGTGCCGGAAAATTTTTTTGAGATACACAAAAAATCGACTCAGGGTTTTCTGAAGAAACTGCAAAAATTTGACCCCCTAACTCGATCAAAGCGCCGTGGTTCCGCGGCGGGAGCAAGCTCCCGCCGCGGAACCGCGGCCGAGTTAACTCGGTCATGGGGTTTCTTCTTTGCAGTTTACCCATAGGGGTATTTTGGGATTTTTGGAATATATATTTTCTGCCCAGATTTTCCTGAACGAAAATTTTATTTTTGGGGTCCTGAAAATCCGTATTTTTGATCGAACTTCTAAAAGACTTAAGCTGACGGGTTTTTCTGTGATGTGATATTTGTATTGAATGTCTGCTAATTGCTATATGTCGATTAGTGGGGGTTATACAAATATGTGATCTGTAATATTATTGGAATGTGTATATGAATTCATTGGATTGTCGCGGGTGAATAGCCGGGGGGTTGTGAGACGAGAGTTTTCTTTTCTTTCAATTCATGTATATTTGTAAATTGATGTAATAATTATTTGTATGGCCGCACAACCGGGTCGGGGTTGTAGCCGTCATTGTATAATTTCTTTTTACTGTTTTTGCTCCTAGGATAGACCCATGGAGAGGGTGCACAAACTACTGGGTATGCCGAAGTGCCGAGTGGCCTACTCACGGAGTTGAGGGAGGTTGCTTCGCTTCGTGTACTTGGCGGGTAGTTTGCCGCACCTGTAGGGGTCTTGGGTGGGGTATTGGCTATTCACCGCGACCGTGTAATCTGCTTTTCGTTACAGGCTCGTACGAATTGCGGATTCCTAGTATATCCAATGTATTCATCTGTGATCTGAAATGGCTATCATTGCAATATATGTATATATGATATTATTTAGGCGTTGCTTATGTTTTACAGCCGCGCTAGCCCAGCCCCCGCTCTGTCGTTAGTTAAGTAACCTAACGGGTAATGATGGGGCCCCGTGGCGAATGCGAATGGCATAAGCGTACGTCATATTTTGGTTGTTTTCTGCAATGGTAGGATTAAATGATGGGACGTATTAAAAGAACTAATGCAAGAATATCACGCATTAAAAAAACTAATGCAAGAAAATAAACCAAGTTAAAATCGTTGGAACACTTTCGGAAAACCACTCGGTTCTTTTCAAAACTAACTTTTAAATGCGGAGCTTGAGCCACTCTTTTTAAAAGCTATCTCGTTCCATCGATTATATCAAGTTCACTACGTTCACGGTTTTGCCAAAACCATTCGTAGCCCTCCGTCGTTTCATATGAATAGTCAATAGTATTCAAGCTGTGTATGTTGGCCAAAGTCAAGGCATAGTGATTGGTAGCTATTGGGTATTCATGTGTAGCATAGATAGATGCGTTGGTTTGGGACAGTCGTACTGCCATTTTGGCCAAAGTCAAGGGTAGGTACGGATGGATCCAAATTAACTTGGAGAATGACGGGTAGAACTTGACATGTGACTTATGATATTTTGGCCAAAGTCAAGGTCATAAGAGCATGGGGCAAAAAATCCACATCGGGAGTTTCATAAGTACTGAAACTTGCTAGATTTGCATACCACTTGGAGTGTGATGATTCTGGTAGGATTCCTTCAATTTCGTCACGCGATGATATTTGGATCCCGATCCTACTGTGAGTATATGCTACTCATCGGGAAATTTCTCACTAAACGATCAATGCTATAAACCTAGTAGGTGTCTAGAAAGGTGTTAGCGGGGCTACGCCCCCAGGGAAAAGAGGTTATTTAATTAAGGAACTTCGCGAAAGCGTTGGAAAACCTCCCTCGAAGTACCGATACTGGCCTGGCTGAACGGTTAAGCAAGTATTGTGCGGTGGGATTGATCCCGACTAATTCTTCCTTTTTGGTTTGAGGAGGGATTCGAGAAATAGTGGGAGCCATCCTGTTTAGACAAACTAAAAACCATTCTAAATTTGCAAGAGCATCAAGCTGAGTGTTTCTTCTCTCTCTCCTAATTGCAGCGACCAATCGACATGACTGGACTTAAGTTACTTCTAGATAAAAACATACTGACAGGGGCAAACTATAAAGATTGGCTCAGGAATGTCAAGATGGCAATCACTTACGACAAGCTGGGGTATCTTCTTACCACCAAAGCTCCCCCTGCCCCTGGTCCCACTTCCAGCGTCGCGGATAAGGAAATCCGTAAGACTTGGGAGATTGATAGCACGAAGGCCAAGTGCCTCGTACTTGCCTCTATGGACAATGAACATCAGAGGAGGCACGAGAATATGGACTTGGAATCCATATTTCTTCATACAAAAGAACTGTATGGAGAGCAATCTCGTATCGCAAGATACGAAGCCTCGAAAAAGTTATTTTCGGCAAGGATGGCCGTCAGATCATCAGTAGCAGAACACGTGCATAAGATGATCGGCTACATTGAGGAGCTCGCGGACCTAGGGACCACATTGGAGAGTGAGCTCTATACGGACTTAGTTCTCCAGTCCCTTCCTTCCACTTACGCCCAGTTTATACTGAACTTCAACTTACAAGAAAAAGAAGTTGAACTTTCAGAGCTCCTCAACATGCTGAGGAGCGCAGAGGGCACCCTACAAAAAGGTAGGGAAACATCCACTTTGTTTGTAGGAGGATCATCTTCTTCTAGGTCCAAGGCGAAAGCCAAGGGAAAGAAGAAGAAAGCCCCCGCCAAACCAAGAGGCGGTGTTAGTAAAGTGGATACGAAGGGAAAAGCTAAAGCAACAAAGAAAGCGGGGAAGCTTGTGGATAAAGAAGAATGCTTCTATTGTCATAAGAAAGGACACTGGAAGAATGATTGCAGGGCCTGGAAGGCCAGAACACAGGAATTGAAGCAGGTTGCAGCTTCAGCTTCAGGTGTGTATGTTATTGAAAACTGTCTTTCAATAAACTCTACTTCCTGGGTATTGGATACCGGATCAGGATCTCATATCTATAATTCTTTGCAGGCGTTGAGAAACCGTAATGTTTTGAAAGCAGGTGACATGACCCTCAGAGTTGCGAACCGAGCCAGCATGGATGCTAAAGCCGTGGGGGACTATCATCTAGGAATGTCAGATGGACATGTTTTGGTTTTGCGTAATTGCCTTTTTGTACCCAATGCAACTTGTAATATCATTTCTGTATCTTTAGTTTCTAAAGAAGGTTATGAATTTGCGTTTGTAAGTAATGTTGTAAACCTTCACCTTAATCAAGTTTTGATTAGGTCAGGTACATTAAGCAATGGTATATACGTATTAAACCAACCACAGATTTTCAATATCCAGAATACACACAAAAGAAAGTCTCCGAAAATAAATCAGACTTTCTTGTTGCATTGTAGACTGGGTCACATCAATAAGAGAAGGTTGACGAGGTTACATACAGAAGGATATTTGAATGCGTTCGAATATCAATCGTATGCCACTTGTCAATCCTGTCTCAAAGGAAAGATGACAAAGACTCCGTTCACTGGACACGGAGTAAGAGCGAGCGAGCTCTTGGAACTCGTACACAGCGACGTGTGCGGTCCAATGTCTACATATGCGCGAAGCGGTTATTCTTACTTCATTACCTTTACGGATGACTTTTCAAGGTACGGTTATGTCTTCTTAATGAAACATAAGTCCGAAGCCTTTGGAAAATTCCAGGAATATAAGAATGAAGTAGAAAAACAAACCGGCAAAAGTATCAAGATTCTAAGATCGGATCGAGGTGGTGAATACTTGAGTGCCGAGTTCCTGGACTATTTAAAAGAGAATGGAATTCTCTCTCAGCTTACTCCTCCATACACTCCGCAACATAATGGTGTATCGGAGAGACGGAACCGAACCCTATTGGATATGGTACGGTCCATGATGAGTAACGCTGAGTTACCGCGATCATTCTGGGGGTATGCGCTAGAATCAGCTGCGTACCTTTTGAACCGAGCTCCCACTAAGACTGTGCCTACCACACCTTATGAGATGTGGTGTGGGAAGAGGCCCCATCTTAATCACATTAAGACATGGGGAAGTCCAGCTTTTTTCAAAAAGCAGCATGCGGACAAGCTCGAGGCACGCTCAGTACAGTGCAAGTTTGTGGGATATCCAAAGAACTCCAAGGGATATTTCTTCTACTGCGAAGAGGAACAAAAAGTTATTGTTTCTAGTCATGCCCACTTTCTAGAACACCAGTTCTTAGAAAAGGAAATAAGTGGGAGCGCAGTAGAACTGGAAGAAATTCCAGAACCACAGACTATTACTGAAAGTTTAGTGGAACCAGAGGGTTCAAAAGAACAAGACATTCCTACGCCGCTCCGCAGGAGTAGTAGGCAGTCTCATCCGCCCGAGAGATACTACGGTTTTCTCATAGACGGGGATAGAGAGGATTGCATCATAGATTATGATGAGCCTACTAGCTTCCAGCAGGCCGTTCAGAGCGTTGACTCAGTAAAATGGCTGTATGCAATGCAGAACGAAATGGAGTCCATGTACACCAACAATGTATGGACGTTGGACATTGCTCCAGACGGGGTAAAACCCGTAGGATGCAAGTGGATCTTCAAAAGGAAGATTGGTGTAGATGGACAGGTTGAGACCTATAAAGCTAGACTTGTTGCAAAGGGTTTCCGTCAAAGACCTGGCTTGGACTATGACGAAACCTTTTCTCCAGTGGCTATGCTGAAATCCATTCGGATCCTTCTTGCCATTGCTGCCTTCCATGATTATGAAATCTGGCAAATAGACGTAAAGACCGCTTTTCTAAATGGAAATTTAGAGGAGTGTGTTTATATGGACCAACCAGAGGGTTTCATTCAGAGTGGGAGCAGCGGAAAGGTGTGCAAGTTGCTTAAGTCCATCGATGGACTAAAGCAGGCATCGCGGAGTTGGAACATCTGTTTTGATGAGACGGTCAAGGAATTTGGCTTTATCAAAAATCCAGATGAACCATTCATCTATTGTAGATTTGTAGCGAGAGCTGTAGTATTCCTCGTTTTGTATGTGGATGACATTCTCTTAATAGGAAATGACATTCCTATGCTACAATCTGTCAAGGGGTTCTTGTCACACAGGTTCTCCATGAAAGACCTGGGTGATGCCTCATACATCCTGGGGATCCGGATCCATCGTGATAGATCCAAGAGGATATTAGGACTTTCACAGTCCAGGTACATCGACACCATATTGAAAAGATTCAGTATGGAAGATTCCAAGCGCGGTAACCTACCGGCTTTTCATGGGATCACCCTCTCTAAAGAGATGTCTCCCAAGACTGATTTGGAAAGGGATCGCATGTCTATTATACCCTACGCTTCTACGGTAGGCTCTATAATGTATGCGATGTTGTGTACGAGACCGGATGTAGGTTATGCACTGAGTATGGAAAGCCGGTATCAGTCAAACCCTGGGGAGAAACACTGGATAGCGGTAAAGAACATTCTTAAGTACCTGAGAAGGACTAAGGAGAAGTTCTTGGTGTATGGCGAAAAAGACCTCCAGATCGAGGCCTTTGCTGACTCCAGCTTCTAGAGTGACAAGGATGATTCCAAGTCCATGTCGGGTTTTGTCTTTACCCTCAATGGAGGGGCGGTGTATTGGAAGAGTTCCAAACAGGAAACCGTTGCAGACTCGACGATGGAAGCGGAATACATCGCTGCATCTGATACCGCAAAAGAAGCTGTCTGGATGAGAAAGTTCTTAAAAGAACTTCAGGTGGTTCCGTCCATTGTTGATCCAATACCTCTGTATTGCGACAACAACGGGGCTATAACTTTAGCGAAGGAACCCAGGTCCCATCAGAGATCCAGACACATCTTGAGGCGGTATCACCTGATCAGGGAGATCGTGGATCGCCAGGAGATCGAGGTTCGGAGAGTCGCTTCAGAAGATAACACTGCAGATCCATTCACCAAGGCCTTGCCCCAGACTCAGTTCGAGCGGCTGATCGAGATGATAGGTCTTCGATACGCCAGTACATGACATTAGTGCAAGTGGGAGATTGTTAGTGTATATGCCCTAGAGGCCATTACTGTATCATACTAGTTTGTATATTACTTAATGGAAGCTTGGGATATTCACCTTGTATATACAATCTTGGTCAAAATAGTAGTATGCTACTTGGTTTGTTTCTACTTCAATGTGTACATGTGTTTATTTTAGTATATCGCCTATACACATTAGTGGAGCCCTTAGGATCTTTGCTTGATTACCAGCGTTGTGATGGCAGTCACACTAGTGGGGCTGGGTAATCTATAAGCACATCCTTATGCAGGTCCCTGGTCACAGGACTATCGAGACAGGGCATCGATATTCCGGAGTAGACTAGCGCATACGCTTCTCATCCCAGTGTGGGAGACGGTCTGTCCCACAGCCGTCGGTACGTCGTACTTGAGAGAGTATGCGGGTGCTCGTTGGGTTACGAGTACACTGGACAGGACTCGTCGGGAACTGACTAGTTGGTATTATGCCTATCGTCAGTTATCAGTTCCCAGGTGACATGAGTACAGCTTAGTCCGCTGACTTGACACTGTCACTTCGCCTCGAGTGTTTTCCCACTGTACTTTGATTACTACCCTACCACGGCTCAAAGGAGTCGTGCAAACAGGTGGTAGTTGGGTGCAGTCCCGAAGCACTTGGAGGCTGTGATGGTTAGACAGGATTCGTCTCTCCCGGTATTGGGGGTTGACATCGCGCTGTGTCTAGGAGAGCCATTACACGAGTAGTCCCTGGCCAGGGCAAACGAGATATACTGGTAGGCTTCCAGTGTTATCTCAGGGTATTTTGGGCTTCACTCCGACACGACTTGTATCGCTATTGGGGGACTGACGTTTACCGCCCCCTAGGCCCGCCATGCGATGTATCAGACGAATAGACCGGACTGTACGGAGAATGTCACATTCAGGCTCAGTAGGAGTTCAGATGGGTTTCGCCTCGTCAGTCTTCTTGTCGGCATCTACCTGGGGACCGTTACGCACAGCTAGTGCCGCTTGCGGTCTGTAGTTAAACCACTGCCAGCGTAGTATCGAGTCTTTAGAGTCCTACACAGAAAGCTATTCGCCTTTAGGAAAAAGAGTAGAGGTCGCATGGTTTTGCGACATGGTTCGGTCACATCCGTGCACTTGTGCACGTACAGTGTCCGAACAGTTTACACTAGCGGGCTTTGGTTTAAGCCAGATCCTAGTGTAACTTTTTGGATTGGATTTATCCAGTATGCATTCGTGTTCCTCGGAACGCGGATGCGGGTGTGTATGCACAGTTGACGGAGAGACAGAGGCAGAGGATTCTCATTAGGGTTGTTGACCGTTGACAGTTGACTATTGACTTTTTGCTCAACCCTAATGAGAATATGATATGTGATTAACAATTATATTAATTAAGTATTATGGTGACATGGTTGTTGAGGGGTTGACTTTGTTGACTTGTTGACTTTGTTGACCGGTTGACTAGGTTGGACTAGTTGACCATCATGATGACAATGGCTATCATTTCATGGCAAAGACTTTTTACTTGCTTGTTTCTTTTGTGAGAAATGAGTGCATGAAATGATTTAGCCATTTTGACTTGAACCATTTTACACAATACTTGATTATTATTTTTGTGATGATGGTTTTGGATTATGAGAGCCAAGAGAGAAAAGTCTTCTCTCATTCTTTCATGCTCATTCTCTCTCTTGTTCTTGAGCTCTCATCTTCCTCCTCTTGCTCTCCCTCTCTTGACTCTATGGTTCACTTGTCTCATGAGTTGAGAACCAAGAACCATAGATAAAATCCCATACAAACTCTTCTCTACTCACTCTAGTTCACAAGGTTTAGCAAACCGAGTGAACTAGTTTCTTCAAAGTTTGAAGAAGGAGCCAAAGGTTGAAGCTTTCAGGTGGATCTATCTTCGGCGCAAGGAGACGAAGGGGAGAAGCCAATTCGGACGACCATCGAAGCTTGAAGACGAAGGAGTTCAAGAAAAAGAAAGGTATAACCCCCTAACCGAGTAGTTAGCAACTCGTAGTTAGGTTGTTAGTTAGATGTTTAACAAAGATCCGGTTTTAAGTCCATGTTACCACCTCTAAGAAAATTGTTTTTCACCATATTCCGCATGCCCGAAAGTACCGGGAGAGGTAGCATGGACTTACATCGTGTCCGACCGTGGCACCCAGTTTACCAGCCGATTGTGGCAGAAACTACAGGAAGCTTTGGGCACCCGATTGAGTTTTAGCACAGCCTTTCATCCGCTGACTGACGGTCAGTCGGAGCGTACTATTCAGACTCTTGAGGACATGCTCAGAGCTTGTGTTTTAGATTTCGGTGGTAGCTGGGATCAACATTTACCTTTGATCGAGTTTTCCTACAATAATAGCTTCCAGGAGACGATTCAGATGGCACCTTTCGAGGCTTTATATGGGAGGAGATGTCGATCGCCTGTATATTGGACATATCTTAGGGAGAGCAGTATTTTGGGGCCGCAGATTGTACAGGAGACGACCGAGAAGATACAGCTGATTCGGGACAGGATGAGAGCGGCACAGAGCAGGCAGAAATCATATGCTGACAGGCGCCGTCGCCGACTCGAGTTCGCTGTTGGCGATCATGTTTTCCTGAAGGTCTCTCCGATGAAAGGTGTGATGAGATTTGGGCGGAAAGGGAAACTGAGTCCTAGATATGTTGGTCCTTTCGAGATCCTAGAGCGTGTTGGTCCAGTCGCTTATCGGTTAGCTCTTCCGCCCAGCTTCCCCGATGTTCACCCCGTATTCCATGTCTCGATGCTCCGCAAGTACCTTCATGATCCTTCCCAGGCGATTCAGCACCAGATGATCCAGCTAGAGCGTGATCTTTCTTTCACCGAGCAGCCGGTTGTCATTTTGGATCGGCAGGTGAAGAAATTGAGGTCGAAGGTTATACCGTCCGTCAAAGTCCTTTGGCGTGGCCCGAACAGCGAGGAGGTCACCAGGGAGACCGAGGTCGAGATGAGGAAGAGATATCCCCATATTTTTGAAGGTACGCGTAGTTCAATTCTAAATTCGGGGACCGAATTTCTTTAAGGAGGGAAGATTGTAACCCTTCGAAAATTGTTTAGGCAGTTTTTCGATAATTGGCTAATTTTTCTGCTTTTTCCGTAAAAAGTCAAAATAGATATTTTTCATTATAGACTTAATTATACAAAATTTAGATAAGATATTACTATAATTTTGTCACTAAAATGTCACTTATAATTTTCTAGTTAAATAAAAAAAAATTCGTAATTAATTATTTTTTTATTATTTTAGGCTTTTTAAAATACATTAAATTAGTGATAAATACAAATTTAATTAGGTAAATTTCATAATTAGGAATCTTTATATGCTAAAATATGGTGTTAATAAAATTGTATCATGACTTGCAAATTTTTGGTTTTAGGGTTGGAAATTTAATGAAAAAATGATGCAAAATGAGGTTTTTTTGTAAAAGGTTGATGTGAAAGCATTAAATGAGAATATGGGGTGTTTTTAGACCTAGAAACTTCTCCAAAAAACCCACAACACCCTCCCTCACCTGCTGGCCGACCCCAAGCTGCAGAATTTCCCTCTCTTCTCACTTCATTTTTGCTTCATTTTCATGTCAAAATTCATAGAAAATTCACAAATTTCATTCTCCCATTCAAAGTAAACCCAAATACACTCTCTCCTCAACTAAATTTAGCTCAAAACTAGAAGAAAGGAGGCTTCTTTGGTGGCTTGATCATGCTAGGGTTCCACTTGTGAGGTGAAATTCTAAACTACTTTGTTAACTTGTAGTTTATATGTGCTAAAATTTAATTTTGAAGTATTAATTTAGTTGTAAATTCTTGTTCATGAAAATCAAGAATGGGATTTGATGTTAAACTAGGGTTTGAAGCATGGTTGTTAGAGTTAAGTTAGGGCTTTGGTTACCTATTTGGTTAGAGTGGTTAATTGCGTAAGGTTACGCTCGCTAAATCGATAAATTGCGACGTTTGCATCGAATCGGTTTGAAATTTGCTTACTAGATTTTTACAAAAATTAGAATGCGATCAAATTGCGTTATGTTAACGATATAATTAGCTTTGAATAGGACTATTAGAGTGCACGAATGCAGGGTTTTGTCTAGTCGGGTTTTAGTTTTGTCGATTTTCCCGAAATGACGGTTCTAGTTAAAGATTAGCGATTTTCGTGCGTTTTCCTCCTCACCGAGTGCATGTTATGTTTAATTCGAGAGCGTCGATAATTGTATATTGTGACTTGCATCGTTTTTGGTTTTGTAATCTTATGCTTGGTGTTGTGCAAATATAGGATCGGTCGGGGAAACATCAGACACGGCACGTAAAGGCAAGGCGGTGGTCGGATTGGATTAGCGGGGATTTCAGGTGAGTAGATTTATTCATCTATGGGGGAATCGTCTAGATGGCGCGATGCGCCCCCTAGTTAGGATTACCCTAATTCTTGCAAGACTTTTATTGCTAGATAGCTTACCCCTTTATTGCATTGCATACCCTCATAGCTAACCGTATAGTAGATTGCATGGACATTCATCTACACATATGCGATATCACTTCGTAGGACACGAACACCATTACCATTGGCATCTGTTGCACGCGCACTATCCATGTGACACACACGCCTTTGGTAATTGCCATGCCACGTGCACTATAGAACCTGTTTAACTTAGTATCGCCACTTGCATTCATACATGATATATGAAATTGCATAGCTTGCTTATACCTCGCATTATCATCATATTTACATAGATTCTATCCAAAATTCACATCATATACATTGATATCATAGACATTTATCATATTTAACTAGTGGACACTATGATTTTCTTGAGGATTTCAGTTTTTCTGTGATTTCTGGATTTTTAAGGGAAAACCGCAAGAATTTAACAAAAGCTTGTATTTATCATTTTTAAAACAAAGTTGCGGTTTTCTCGTGATGTATGTGTCGTCCACCATGAGTTTTCATGTTTTCCGTTGGATTTCGAGACCCGATTCGAGGAGTGGATGAACCGTCTCGGGTACATGGTGGGCCCGTTATGGTACCCGGGGCAAGAAGATCGAGTTGTAGACGATGAGCCTGGCAGGGGAAGACTACCTACCGGTGATGTCTGGCGCGGCGGATATCCGGAGGATACCGACCGTTGTCGTGAGATTTGATGACATGGGCCGATCCGGACTGATGGAGCCCGATATTTGAGACATTGATACAGTAAGATATTGAGACATATATGATTTCATATTTGTTGTCGATGCTTGACACGGGTTTTCAGATGATTTCTTGATGGTACTTAGCTATTATACAGATATTCATTTTCTAAAGTTAAGAATCCAATACCCCTAGCATTTAAAACACTTAAAGATTTAGTAATGACATTGCATACATGTGCATGCATACTCGAAGTATTATATCACATATGGACATACATGTTGTGACGCATTGCATGCATTCTTACGATTGCCTTACTAGATGTTATATTCTACTCACGAGCTGGCAACTCACCCCCGTTGTGCCACAGTGTCTTGCAGGTCAGACCCGTCACCCTTGTAGCGGCGGGCTATCTTATCATCAGCTCATTTTGCTCAGACTCGCGACATCGCCTGTAGGTGGGTTGCGAGCATACTTTATTTCTTTTTGCTTTATCATTGTATCTAGTATTCTCCATCTACCACTTTATATTGTATATGCGACCTAGTGATGAGACTGAGAGACTTATATATTTGTGGTTTCTTTTGGGTCGAGCTCACTTGAGCCGGCGTTGTGTTTTCTGATATTTTGCGTTTCTTTCATGCTCTTTTCTTGATATTACTTATATATTGCATGTGGTTGTAATCCTCCTTGGGTGAAGAGCTAGCTCCCGCTTGGGGATGCCATTTTATGATTACAGGTTTATTATCTTGTTGTACCCATTTTGGGGGATAGAAAATACAGGGGAGACTTTGCCGAAATTTTCGGAAATTTTTGATGTTTTCTTTTCAAAGGGATTCTATGCAACATGAATGATTTAAAAACCGTCTTCATTAAAGGTTTTCCTTCATTCGCTTTTGATTTTGGTTTAGATTTTTCTGGGCTTTGACTGACTTAGGTTACGTTACGTCTTTAGACGTCTCGTAATCTAAGTGCCAGTCGCGTTCCGTACTTTCGGGTCATGACATTTAATAATTTATTGTATAATTGTATATTTGATATACTAGTTTACATTAACTAACACTTGTTCACTTTAGGTTTTTCTCACATGTGCACACTTTAATATATATATATATATATATGTGTGTGTGTGTGTGTGTGTGTGTGTGTGTGTGTGTGTGTGTGTGATATATTAAAAAGTGTTTTCTTTTTGTATCATGGTTGATGATACACTAGACATGGGTGTGTAAGACATACACCATTCTATTTTATATGGTGGGTTATAATTATTTAAGGTAATTACAAAATTAGTGGAATTTTGGAAAGAGCATGAAGCTTGTAGAAGCTTGCTTTGCTTTGACAAAGTCCACTAGCTTTGTCTTTATTTTAGATTTTTTGTTAACCTAACCATTTGGATTTGCCTTGGTTATGTCTCTACATAAGTTAGTATATGATACTCACTCACCATGGTTAGCTCACTCACTTGATCATTATCCTCATCTCTTTCTTTTGTTCATCTTCTTCTTCTTTGTTCAAAAGAAAAGCTTGCTAGAGTTTGATCCAAAGTGAGAAAGATTGTGAGAAATAAAATTCTAAAGAGAACCCACTTCCTATTTCTCCATCCTCTACTAGACTAGTGCTTCAGTATAGGGTGTTTGCTTCACTAATTCTCTAGTTAGTGATGTAGAACCTTTAGTTGGCATCCTCTCGACTTAGATCATCTTCGGTCTCGAAGATTTCAAGCAAGGACGCATCTTTCGCCTCGTGAAGCAATGCAAGAGCCCGGGAAACCCATGATCGCAGCGAAGGGACTACGACAAGGAGCTTTAGAAGTGAAGGACCGATCTATAAAGGTTGTATTTCATATTCCCTTAGTAGTAAATGTAGTTTACTAGCTTATGAAACCCTAATATTCTAGCGACGATCTTGTTTAGGGTTATTTGGCACGGCTAAAATTTTAATCAGGCATGTTTGATGCGTTGTAGAGCCTTGTTAGTGTGCCTAGTAACCCTACAACTCAGTATGCTCAGATTTATATTGATGAAATGGTGCAGCTACACGGCGTTCCGACCTGCATTGTATCCGACAAAGGCACCCAGTTCACCAGCCGCCTTTGGCAGAAACTCCAAGAAGCTTTGGGCACCCGATTGAGTTTTAGTACAGCTTTCCATCCACAGACTAATGGTCAGTCAGAGCAGACCACACAAACTTTCGAGGATATGCTCCGAGCGTGCGTTCTAGATTTCGGTGGCAATTGGGATCGTCACTTACCCTTGATAGAGTTCTCCTACAATAACACATTTCCGGATATGATTCAAATGGCACCTTTCGAGGCCTTATATGGGTGAAAGTGCTAATCGTCTGTTTGTTGGACAGAGCTCAGTGAGAATAGTATTTTGGGACCACAGCTAGTGCAGGAGACTGCAGAGAAGATCCAATTGATTCAGGACAGGATGAGAGCGACCCAAAGAAGGCAGAAATCTTATGCTGATCGACGTCATCGTATACTTGAGTTCGCCGTTGGTGATCATGTTCTCTTGCGGGTCTTGCCGATGAAAGGCATGATGAGATTCGGGAGGAAAGGGAAGCTTAGTCCCAGATATTTGGGTCCTTTTAAGATTCTTGAGTGAGTCGGTACAGTAGCTTATCGGTTGGCTCATCCATCCTGTTTTCCAGATGTTCACCCCGTATTTCATGTATCAATGCTTTGCAAGTACCTTCATGACCCTTCTCATACGATTCAGTACGAGACGATCCAGCTGGAGTACGACCTTTCTTTCACCGAACAGCCGGTAGTCATTCTGGATCGGCAGGTGAAGAAACTGAGGTCAAAGGTCTTACCGTCCGTCAAGGATCTTTGGCGTGGCCCGAACAGCGAAGAGGTCACTTGGGAAGCCGAGGGCAAGATGCGGAAGAAATTTCCCCATCTCTTCGAAGGTACGTGTAGTTATATTTTAAATTCAAGGACCGAAATTTTTTAAGGGGGAAAATTGTAACGCTTTAGAAATCGTTAATGATAATTGTATGTTAATTAGTGATAACACGTGTTTTCCGTAAAACCCAGTTATAATTATTTTTCCCACATCGACATAATTTTACTAGTTCACTTACGTAATTACTTAATTAATTGGGTTTTACTAGTTATTTATTTAATTACGTGTTTACTTAATTATTTCCTTATTTATTAATTATTAAAAATTATTTTAACTTCCACTTACACACTAATCTAGTGTTAATCATAGGTTAGCATAGGTTTAATGTGTTTTTGCAACCATGGCTACTTAAAACTATTTTGTAACATGTTTCCTTTAAAAATATTGCAAGGTTCTAGATTATTCTTTAAAAGAAAAGAAAAAAATGAAAAGAAAAGAGGCATTGTGCATTAAATGCATGCCATGACATGGTGTTTTCACTCTCTCTCTCTCTCTCTCTCCCTAACAAAGGCAGCCTCCTCTTCTTCCATCTTCTCTCATGCTAATCTCTCTCTTAACTTCTGTCATGACCCGAATATGTGGAACGTGACTAGCACTTAAATTACGCAACGTCAAGAGGTTTAACGTAATCAAAGTAATCCAAAACCTAGAAATCTAAACCGTTTAAAGAAATTTAGTGAAAGAAAACTTGTTTGAAAAAAAAGTGATTTAAACATAGAAAAGTTGCATCGAAAACCCTTTACAATAACTTCAAGTTTTATAAAAATTTCGGTAGAATTTCCTTTGTAAAAACTGGCCCCAAATGTATACAACACATGAATATACATAAGTAATGAATAAAGGCATCCCCAAGCGGAAGCTAGCTCTTCGCCAAACGGTGGAACACAACCACATGCAAGATATATCATTATGATATGAAATCAACATTTAAAAGCAAGAAAAAAGAAAATCCAGTATAAAGTCGGCTCACACGAGCTCGACACCAAAAACAGAAATATATATATACAAATCTCACAAGCTCACTATCTAAGTCCAATATACAAATGATGGAAATGGTAGATAGGGTAGATGAAGTGTACTAGATACAACAATAAATACACAAGGTGGGAACAAAAGAGTATTCTCACAAACCTACCTACAAGAAAGCCGCAAGTCGATGCAAAAGGAGCAAAAGAGGAAGTACACCCACCGCTACTATGCTAATGGGCCGGACCTACAAGATACTGTGGCACAACGGGGGTGAGTTGCCAACTCGTGAGTAGTTAGTAACATCTAATAAAATTATCGTAAGCATGCGCGTAAATGCGTCACAACTTACATAAACAAATATGATGCAATGCACTAATATGAATACGAAATGAATGAGTAATCAGCGCGAAATCTTGATATATTTGATGTGAGAAGATCTGTATTCTTATCTTAATAAAACATTTGTATAATAAAACTGTAGTATCATCAGTGAAATCGACAGAAAATCTGTGTCAAATATCGACACAAAATATGTATCTCAATATCTCAATAGCCGTCTCTCAGATCGGCCCTCAAATCTGTCACATCCCACGACTTCGGTCGGTATCCTCCGGATAACCGCCGAGCCAAAAATAACCGGTAGGTAGTGCTCCCCTGCCAGGCTCATCGTCTTCAACTCGAACTTATTGCCCCGGGGTACCTTACCGGGTCCATCATGTGCCTAAGACGGTTCATTCTACTCCTCGAATCGGGTCTCGAAAACCAACTCAAATCAGAAAACCTCATGGTGGACACCATACACATCATATCACGAGAAAACCACAACTTGCATTCTTTTAAAATGATAATAGCTTTATAAAATTCTTGCGGTTTTCCCCAAAATCCAGAAATCTCATAAATACTGAAATCTTCAAGAAGAATCATAATATATGAACATGTCGGTAATGATGGATATCTCTGATACGATAATATACAATGCGATGTATGACTAGAAGCTATGTATGAATGATGATGCGATGAGGTATATTGCTAACAAACCTGTATATCCATCCTGAGAAAATGAAAATACAACTAAATTTCTACACATAATACATGATGCAAATGCACAAATACCAATTTTAGCACGTTCTATAGTGTTCGTGACATAGCAATTACCAATGGCGTGTGTGTTCATATAAAATAGTGCACGTGCGACATGAACCAATGGTAATGGTGCAAGTGTCCTAAGTAATAATATTTTATGTAAGAAGATGCAATGCCATGATATGAATGATTGGGAAACTACGCATATGAATACAAGAACTACTAATAATTCTAATTATCGGGCGCCGTGCGCCATCCAGACGATCCCTCCATAGATGTGTACATCTACTCAACGGGACGCCTCGGCTAATCTGATCCAATCACAGCCTTTCCATTCCATGCCGCGTCCGACGTCTCCGCAACCAATCCTAGAATCATACAAATATCAATATGTAGAAAGCTAAACATTTGATAGTACGTGAAGACAAAGTAATATGAAAGAATTAACGCCACGAGTTAAAATACGTGTGCACTAGGTGCGCAAGACATTTGTAAAATAGCTCAACCCAACCCGATCTGGCTATTCTCACAGATATACCAAACCAAGACTCGAATCGTACGTATCGCGCAAGACACAACACTAAAAATATAGGTAATTGGTCCCAGATTTTATCTGGAGAAAAACTAAGTAAAACAAACAAGACCAGACACCATAAAGTAGCTACAGATAACTACCAGCAAAAATCCATCGCCTAAACCATACATAGGACCGGCGGCGCAAAAATTTCCTCAATTTTCGCCGGGCTAAGTCCGATGAAAGGGGTTCGGGTTTCTACAATACACTCATAACACTATTTATATCCTACTGTATATGTTTCTTTAAATTAAAAACTATCACAGTGATAGCAGATTCTTAATATCACAAAACTTAATTAAAAACCGTTTTAAAACACTAATATCAGATATCAAGGGATTTTAGTGCAACACTAGGTGGATTAGTAAGTCTAGTAGCCACTAATCACACATAAATATCCTAATCAAGCCATGCAACACTAATTAAATCAAATCTCATATAAACACACACTAATCATGCAATTAAATTGCGTAAACTCCTAATTAAGATAATTAAAAGCCATAATAGCAAAGTAATCAACTAGATTAGATTTATAAAGCCATTAGATGTTAAACTACATTTTGCTACCCTAATTAAGAGATAAAACCTTTAACTTAACCCAAACCCTTCTCTTTAATTTCTAATCTTTCATTAAATATATTAACACCTAATAAAAATTAGATTAAGGTAAATATTAGCAAAGCAACAATTAGATTGGGTTTTATAATTCAAAACGGTTTAGAAAGAGATCCAAACATGCTAGCCAAAATGATGATTTGAGCTAAGAAACATGCTAAGATTTGAACAAGGATTTCTTTTTTTGTGATGATTAGCGAGAAATTAGAGTTAATTTTGTTGAATTTTTTTGATGAGGTAATGAGGGTTTTTGCAAGTGAGAAAGAGGGAAAATGAGGGGGAGGGCTGCTGCTATTGCTGGTCGAGCAAGGAGGGAGAGGGTGAGGGGAATGTGTGCGTGAGGAAACAAAGCAACATGTTCACCTTACCTCATTAATGCACCATACGTCTTTATCTCATCATTTTTTTTCATTTTCCCTTTATTTTAATCCTTCAAAAAAAACCTAGAACCTCTTTTCTTTTCATTTCTGTTTTTTATTTTTTAAACATGTTACATTTGTGTTCAATAGTGTCATGGTTCAAAAACATGTAATAACCCATACTAATCTCTAATTATCACTAATTTAGTGTGTAAGTGCATGATTAAAATAATAAATAAGGAAAATAATTAAGTATACTAGCAATTAAATAAGTAACTAGTTAAACACTCATACATATGCAATTACATAATTAAAATAGGTATAATTATGTTTAGGTGGAAAAATAATTATAACTGGCTTTTACGGAAAAACACGAGTTGTTCTACTAATTATTATACAATTAACCTAAACGATTTTTTAAAGCGTTCCAACTTATCTCAATAACCCTATACAAAAATCAATACAAATCCCTCACTAAACCTTCAAAAATCCAATTTTTCCAAAACTTCTTTAAGAGTTCTTGAAGCAAGTCTTCTTTCAGTGGCAAAATTTGATCTAGTTGGGTCTCTTTCTACTAATCCTTGAGGTATGAAAACCAAGTTTCAATATGTTTCACTAATCCTTGCTTTGATTAGTCTTAACTAGGTGCTAATGTAGTTTTTAATGCAAGTTTAAAGTTTAAAGAGAGGGTTAGGTTAAGTTTATTGTTTTAATCACTTATTAGGGTAGTTAAGGGTAGTTTATCATCTAATAGTCTTACTAATCCTACAAGTTTACACTAAAATACCATAATGTTTTAATTTAGTGTTTTAAAACGTTTTTTAGTTAAGTTTAGTGATAATTATGATCTGCTATCGTTTTATTGTTCTATAATTTAATCTAACAAGTTGTCACGACCCGAAATGGCACTTGAATCATATGAAGTCTATAGGACCCCATCTAATCCAAGTAAGCCAAAAGTCCAGAAATCTAAACCATTTGAAAAGAGAGTGAAGGAAAAACTTATTTAAAAGTTAACACATAAATTCATTTTGAAAGTCGTAGTAAGCATTTTTAATACATCAAGTCCTTTCCAAAAATTTTGGCAGAGTTTCCTTTATAAATACTGGCCCCAAACGGGTACAAACATGCATAATATAAGTAATGAATAAAGGCATTCCCAATAGTGAGCTAGCTCTTCGACAATTGACGGAAACAACCACGCAAGCAATATAATATACAACGCTGAAGGAAGAGGATCAAAACTCAGAATGAAAACCAACATTCTCAAGAAAACCAGAGAAGAATCATAATAATACAACCGCGTAATTCTAAAATCGAAAGAATATACAACTAGTCTTCTAAGTCTATCAATTATACAAGTCTGGTTGATAGAGTTTACTAGATACAACTGAAATAATTACAAGTACAACGGTGGTCGTGATGCAAGTGAACCCACTTACTAAGCAATCACCCGGAAGGAAGCAGTATGCTAACAAAGCCGCCAAGGAAACCTGTACGGCAAAACCTACAAGAAACTGTGGCACAACGGGGGTGAGTTGCCAACTCGTGAGTAGAAAACATCACCGAGAAGAAATCACATGTATGACTCTCTCCTAGATCATACAATGAAAATACTCAATACTACAACAAAGGTAACAGTATATCATAAGTGCGATATCAATGTACTCGTGTCTGTGTCAAGAATAATAATATATTGATGCATGACATGTACTAATGCACCATCCAACGTGTGTCCAGCAACGACACACAATTCATGATAAAACCCGAGTGCCCAACACCGACAATGAATACATCACGAAAACCTTGTCCAACAGCGACACATAATGCTCAAATCTTGGGCTCCGTCAGTCCGGATCGGCTCATAAATACACGTCTCTCATAACTCCGAACGGTATCCTCCGGATATCTGTCGAGTTTCCATACAATCACCAGTCGGTAGTGCTCCCCTGCCGGGCTCAATGCCTTTCTATACGATCCTCTTGCCCCGGGGTACCGCACCGGGTCCACCATGCACCCGTAGACGGTCCCTCCACCTACCTCGAATCGGGTGTATGATACGGCTCAAGAATAGAGAAAACTCATGGTGGACACCACAAATATCATATCACGAGAAAACAACAAATTTCTATTTTTGGAAATGATAATGAGTTTATAAATCCTTGCGGTTTGTCCAAATCCAGAAATCTCATAGAAAATCTGAATCCCATAAATCAATAGTAAATAAACAACAAATTACAATCAAAAAGCCCTACGATATTGCAGAACAGAATGAATGTATGAATGCATGAAGTATCTAAGTAAATATTGCAATATCTAAACTAGCATAGTAATCATATATTGGAACTATCAGCTAGCAAGTTATATCAATGAAATAATATTCTCTAAAGTGTATGTGACATGGCAATTTCTGATGATGATGTGTGTGAGCCGGCAAGTAAGTGTTCATGGACATACGCATCACCGGTAATGGTGCTGGTGTCCTAACAATCGATATAATAATAGTTAAGGAAACACATGTATAAACATGCAATGCAATGAGAACATGAATATAACTGTGGATGAATAGTAAACGCAATATTGAAGAATATATATTTCTATATACGAGTCATACAGTTTTTGGTGTGTGAAATAGCACGAATCGTAGTTTTAGAAAAAATAGGGGCTACGGGGTTTTTGAGAAAAGATACATCTTTTGAAAAATCCGTAGTATCTCTCGGCCTGTCTTTAAAAATACTCGTGATTCGTCAGTTTTGAAAATAAGTATGACTCGAGCCCAGCCTAAAAGGTAAGGAAATCCACCTAAAATCCGAGTCGATATATCTAGTAGTCGGAGATCCGGCCTCAATAGCGTCACGTACGGTAAAATACATAGTACGACATCCTCGAGTTAAGAGTGCAGATCAATCATCATATCTATATCTCGTACGGTAAAATCTATCGTACAGCATCCAAAAAATCGGTGTACGGGTCAAATATCATATATACCTCATTATTCATATGGTATCATTATTGTAATCATGAATTAGGGGTACCGTTCTAAAGTCTAGAACATTCCCATATCATCAAACATATATCCTCGTGTGTACGAAAACACATCGCCCAACGATCCGCTATAATATCATGTCGTATATCATATCATAGGTCATATCAAGGCTCAATCACTTATCAACATCTCACGACATCATGCCCGATCATATCGACTCATCACCTCATATCGCATGCTATCCTCATCATCCGTGTATATGTATATATATATATATATATATATATATAAACATACTCACATAAATATATATATATATATATATATATATATATATATATATCTCCACATATACACACTAGAAATCATTGTGTGTGTGTGTGTACATGTCTGTCCACCTTTACTCTAGGGTTTCGCGACTAAGAAACTAAACTAAAAGTACTTTCTTGCTAAGTATTCACGTCTCAATATAACATATATTAATATATATAATATTCGCATCCTACCCTACGAATGTGTGGGGGTGCTATATGCCATCCATCCGGCTTCCTCCGTAGATATACATCTACTCACTTTGATCGTTGCTTGCCGAAATCGATGTCGCCATGCTCTTCCCCAGCCGTACCATGTCCACATTGGTACCTATAGTTTCAAATACGTTATATCGTAAAACAAGAGTCAAAACACAAGAAAACCCAATACGGGACACGAGACACGCATAGGTTAGAACCGACGGTCTACGTATGCAAGAAGAACCAATAACCCTCGACATCGACGTACAAATGCCAATCGATCAAGATAAAACACCAATATCAGAACTTAAGTCATTAAAATCCGCAAAACTCAAAACATCAACTTTGGAAACTAGCTCCAGATTATGACTCAGCTAATCTGGGACAAAACAAAAAATACAGTGGCTAAGTTATGAGGAGTGTAAGCTACAGGACAAAACCCAACATCAACAGACAAATTTTGGCCGGCCTATTAGCTACAGTAACCGCCCCCGCCGGCCATAATTTTGATGTTTGGTCTCGTGTTCTCGTGGTGGTCTCCTATTGGTCTAACTAGGTTAATGTATATGTTTAATTTTTTATAAAGGTCCCGGGTTGCTCCAGATTCCCTATAGACCTCCAAAATATCAGAAAACCGACACGGAAAGTTCTAAGTTCATGTTTTAGGGTTAGTCACTGGTTTGATCTGGATTTTTTACACTAAGGGAGTTTGTAGTCACCAACTACACCTCAATTGCACTATCACAAATCAAGAATCCCCTAAACTTCATCTTGGAATTTTCAAAGGTCGCTAAACCTCACTTAATCACTTCTAAACTAAAATAGAAGTTAAAATAAATCAATTACTACACTACTGGTGAAAAAGATACCTCATTTAGCAACTCAAGAATTTTCTTGAGTTGCACCAAGTGCTAAAAATCCCAACTTGCTTAGTCCACCATGCTTGTAGTGAGCTTGTGCAAATTTTTAATGAAGGGATAAAGGGTTTTTGATGTGGATTTGGGGTTGTAGTGAGGAGTTAAATGTTGGAAATTCACCCACACGTGCAAATGCGTATGTTTTGGAAATAAATATGATATTAATGAAATAGATTGCGCATGCGAGATCGTTCTCGTTTTAAATATTTATAAACCGTAAGTGCACGGCGCGCTGTAGCAAGCCGGCAAGTACGGTTCGATCCGTAGGGAATTGTGTAATAGATCTTGTGATTTAAGGTCCAACAAATTAATGAATGGTTTGGTTTTGTGACAAAAATAAAATAATACGAAAATAAAAAAAACAAAGAAAGAAGTTAAGAAAGAAATGGTTGCAGCTTTGGCTCGGAAGATCGAATCGCAATGATTCCTTCGACGCTCCCTTTGATCATGAGTTGTCCGTCCTTACGTCGATCCAGGCATGAAGCATGACTTGTCAATGCGGTTGCGGAGCACAAGTCATCAAATTTCGATATTCGCCGCAAAACACGAAACAAGTCCGTTTGTTCACATATTGTTTTGTATGTCCAAGTTTTGGATATCAACACTAAACACAATGGTTAGTAAGCATCCCACAACATCAAAAACACAAATTAGTTAGTGAGAGCAAATGATTTTAGTGTTAAGTGTGCTAAGAGTTTTTAATGGTATATGGTATATGAAACCAAGAGATTTGTCAAGTCATTTAATCACAAAACACCACATCCAAGCTTAGAAAACTTAACACCAAATTGATTCTAACTTTAGGCTTGTAAGATGGGGTTTGTGGGGAGAATATGGTATGTGATGAGGTTACAAAGTAACCATGAAATCAACATACCATATCAACCCATCCAAGTTACAATATTATGTTTATAATCAAAATTAAGCATATTAAACAATCACAAGAGAAGGAGGAGGCAAAGCCTTTCATCTCACTTCCTCCATTACCACAACCGAAGATGATTAGTTAAGCATAATAATGAAGAGAAAAGCAAGTAAAGAAAGAAAAGAAAATAAACAAAGCAATATATTAACACTTGAAAGTGAGTTATAAGATGTTGGTAACTTGTTCAACCTCCGTAATGAAACTCTCCAAAGAAAGGTTCAAGAGGGATGAAGAAGAAGAGACCAAGCTAAGATCACACAACTCTCAAGCCTAAACCAAATACAAAACAAAACAAGAAAATATATTACATGAGAGAATGAGAGAGGTGCTTCCTTTGCTCACTGATTTGGCTTATATAGGCACCAAAAAAGATTAAACAAGTAATAGAAATAAGGTGATGTGACTGCAAGGAAGGGACAAGGAAAAGATGGGGACAGATAGGGCAAGGGGGGCCGGCGATCTCGGATCCTAAGGGGTTGTGGCCGGTCCAAATCCAAGATTAGGGGCTCGGGTTGATGTGGTGGATATGTGTGCTCTCCAAAATCACAATGATGCTACTTGATTTAGCTGTTTTAGCCTGTTTTGCATTCAGAGATTTGGAAGGAACAAGATGTCATACATCACATCAAAACTTTTATCATTTATTACCCATGTCCCCCCACATGAGCCATGGGCAGCCCCCACCTAGGTACAAGAACCAAAGAGCTATGTGCATACTTGTGTTGTGTTGGACCAAAAATGTGTACACATGATTATTTGCAAAAGAGCTCTTTGAATATCGGTTTTCTGTGTTGATTGCAGTGTCGGCTCCCAAACGTTATATCCGTGATTTTGAATGTGTTTCCAGTATTTTATCACGAACACCTGTAATCTGTAATTACTGAGCAGACACTGAAAAATAGTACCGATAAATAACAAAATAGATCATGAATGAGGGTATTAAAATGCAGTTTTCTGTGATGAACAAATACCCTCAAACTTATCTTTTGCTTTTCCCGAGCAAAACAAAAAATCCTACCCTCACATTCGCAAAGAACGCGATTGCACTGAGCATGCGCAACAAGCCGTTAAAACTCTAGGTGTCCATAGTTGGAGGAGTGAACAAATACCCCCAAACTTATCTTTTACTCGTCCCAAGCAAAACAAAAAATCCTACCCTCACTTTCGCAGGGAACGCAATTTCATTGAGCATGTGCAACAAGCCGTTAAATCTCTAGGTGTCCCTAGTAGGAGGAGTGTTGTCTCCTGAGGGTTTTTCAGCGGATTATGCCCACAAAATCCAGTCAAGTTAGTGTTGTTGAGAAAACTGTTGATTCTAATCTCAAGGTTAGGGATCAAAATTAGAAGTTCAATTACCCAAGTTAGAAACGTTAAATCCTATTTTTCACTCCTCACAATTTGTTTAACATAAGCTTATACGCGTCTTTACGTAATTTTGTGGATAGTGTCCATAAGCTTTTTAAGAACTTGATTAGGGTCATCATGTCTTAATTACAGACAAGGATAGACTTCTAAAGGATCACACGAGTTTGAAAGGAGTTAAGATTTTCTCATATTTTTGTTCTCAAGTTAGGTTTCAAGTTATAATTTCAATCGTTTTTAACAGAGAACCTAAATCTTATTCTTCACTCCTACCTTTCACCTGTTTTTGTTCATACACACCCTTCGTTATCGTCCAAAACGTCTTTAAATATAAACTTTCACATCTCTATAAAAAAAACTGTTTTATAAGAAAACTTGTCTCCGTCAAGATTATTCTCCCACAAAGAACCGTAAGGACTTTTAACTCGGAGATAACACTTGCTTAGTTTGTTTTATTAGGCGATTGGAAACTTAGCGAGATTTGGGTCAATGACTCCAAAACCAGATGGTTTTAGGGCAATAGGTGTGGAGACACCCCAAGGACTTAATTACCTAAGTTACCAAGGCTAAAAAACAAAAGACTCATTTTATTTCAAAATATTCTGAACTCAGTGAAAACGGAGATATAGCCAGCATTTCTTTTAAATCCGAAGACGTTACAAGTGGATAAGGTGTGTAATCACTGCAACCAGGTTCCAGATGGGTTATTTTTCAGACATATAACTTCTATTAAAACCTCAATAATATCCATCATATTCACCTTACTTTATGAATTATTCTTGATATTACTTAACTCAGAACAAATATATTCGATCCTAAAGATGTTATCAATTTTAAAAGTTTACAGACATGTCAGACTTTCATCAAATTCTCAAAAACATACAACACGTGTAAAGTGTTTAAAATAAACATATCAGCTATGTTTAAACACAAAGGAGGGTTATTTGTCGGGTTGTCAGTCTCACAACAAAGATTTAGTTATTTCTAACTTATCAACCGAACCGTTAGATTTCGAATCTAAGTTCCCCCACTAGCTAACATGATAAAGTTTTTATATTTTTAGGAAAAATTTTCAATTTTTTATGGGTTTTTTTAATATGTATGCAATGCAGAATATACATATAATGCAGCAAAATAAACGCAGTGCTCACCCCCAAACCTGAGATTTACGTTGTCCTCATCGTTGCCCCCGCTCCGGTAGCTAGACTTAGACATCATGGTGAGGATTTTATTCAAAGAAAAAGAAAAAGCCTAAGACTAATTACAACATATACATGTTAAAAGATTGGGTTGGTCCAGAAATTAATACCAGCCATTTAAAAATTTTGTCTACTATTCATCACAGAAAACTGCATTTTAATATCACTCATTCGTTATCTATTTTTGTATATATCGGTACTATTAACCAGTGTCTGCTCAGTAATTACAGATTACAGGTGTTCGTGATAGAAGACTGAAAACACATTCAAAATCACGGATATCACGTTTGGGAGCTGACACTGCAAACGGAACAGAAAACCGATCAATCTCCAAGGAGATCTTGTGTGAACAATATTGTGTACACACATTTTGGTCCAACACATAGCATGTGTGCACATGGACTATGGTGGGCAGCCTAGGCTACATAACATGATGAATTGGTGCAAGTAGGGCACATATGTATTTAATGCTAAAAGTATTGATGTGATTTCAAGCAACAAGTTTTCCTACCAAATCTCTGCATACAAATCAGGTTATTTTAGACCAAATAAACAGCATCATTGTTGTTATGGAGAGCACAAATACCCACCTGATTGTTGAATATTTTTTATGCGTTTTAAATTTAAGAATACCGCAATCAAGACGGTGTCGCTTGCTAGCTAGCCGGTTGAGTACGGGTCGATCCATAGGGAAATGGTGTTCTTTTCTTTAAGTTCTAACGAGTTAAGTTCTAACTTTGGTAGGTTTTGTTTTAAGATCTAAGAATGAGAATAAATTGATATAAAGGCTTGCTAGGGTTAAGATTAGGTTAGTTCGAAATAGGGATTCTTCTCACTTCTTTTAATTTCCTTAGTAAAGAATATAGGTGTTAGGGTAATAGTCAATAACGGGGATTACCACGACTAGGAAGAAACTTAGTTTCTTCCTTTTGGTCCTTATCCGTCCGTTCTTGGCTCTTAGCCCTAACCTCCGGTTAATTTAACCACAACCGGTCTAGCTAGGGAATCACCGCTATCATGTAGGATAGGGTGCCGTAGTGAGCGGATTATGGTTGAGTTGAAAAGAGTCCTTTAAATAAAATTATTTGGGCAAAGAAAAGAGTGAGAGAGATTCCCTTCTCTTAAACCTTCCTTTTCCTACCCTCACAAGTGATGAATTACTCACTCATTATAAATAAAGGAAAACAAAGTTTTTTTGTTTGTATTTTTATTGATAACCTAATTGCAGATAATAAAAGAACACATAAAAAATTACAGGTAATAAATTGCAGATAAAAAAGAATGCGAGATATAATGATAACTTACTTTATTGATGTCCTCTCAACAACGTATTACAATGGAATTTAAATCTAGAAATTAAAAAGAAACCTAAAAACCAAAGAGAGGCATGCCTAATTTGGCTTTGAACCCTGCTATTTATAGTTAGGAAAAACCCTAGGTTACATTCTGATCCACACATGAATTTAAAAAACTACCCTATGTTGGATATAGTGCCCTCAGAGTCAATTATTGGATCACAGGCAAGTGATTGCAATGATTGAGGGAGGACCTATACCGGTAGGACAGCCTTATTCAAGATAATAATATGCTATCTGGTTTATCTTTATCATCGTGTACAGTTTTAGGTGACCTTAGAGGTCACTATTGCACGTTGGTAGAGCCCTTAGGATACTTGCTTGACGGCCAGCAGTATGATGGCGATCATATACGTAGGAGCTAGGGTCTATAAGCACATCCTTAAAGTGGTCCCTAGTCGTTGGAGTTTCGAGATTGTACATCGATACTCCATTAGTAGACTAGTGTATACAGTCGAGACCACAACGAGGGGCGGTGGCTGGTCTCACAAGCCATTGGTGTCAGTTGGTTCACCTAAGATGTATACAGGTGCTCATTGGGTTATGAGTATACCGGATAGGACTCGCCGGGAACATGCTAGTTGGTATTATACCTGACGTCAGATAGCAGTTCCCTGGTGATATGTATACAGGTTAGTTCATCGACCTGAGATCGTCATTTGTCTCGTGTGATTTCCCACTGTACTTTGATTACTACCCTACCACAGCTCAAAGGAGTCGTGCAAACAGGTTTTAGTTGGGTACTGTCCCGAGCCATATGGAGGCAGTGAGCGGATCGGCGGGGGTTTCGTCTCTCCCGGTATTGGGGGTGAGATTGCGCTGTGTCTAGGAGAGTCATTACACGAAGTTCTTGGCCAAGGCAGGAGATTTACTGGTAGGTATTCCAGTAGTATCTCAGGGTGTTCTGGGCTACACTACGACACGACTTGTACCGCTTTTCGGGGGTCTGACTTTTACCAACCCCCTAGGCCCGGCATGCGATACTCATAGACGAACGGACCGGACTCTACGGATATTATTACTGACAGGCTCAGTAGGGTGTCAGGATGAGTTCGCTCATCAACCTCCCTTTTGGTTAATACCTGATAGCCCGTTACGTACAGCTAGTACCACTGACGTGCTAGTGGTTAAATCCACAGCCAAAATATTGACGAGTCTTTAGAGTTCCCCACAGACAGTTTCTCAAGTTTCGGGCGAAACGTTGTAGAGGCCGTATTGTATTATGGCAGGGTTCGATCATATACGTGCACTTGTGTACGGATCATAATCGGACGGATCATACTAGTGGGTTTTGGTTTAAACCGGATCCTAGTATTAGATTGTTGGAATATTTTCGTCTCGTTGCATTCGTATTCAGTCGGAATACGGATACAGGTACGTATGTACAAGTGAGGTCTATTCTCGTAATTCGTTACGAGTCTATTTTTAAAGTTGCCACTTCCATTTCGTTTCTTCTGTTTAGACATTTGGTTTAATGACGAGTTATCTTTTTCTTGGGCTGATCAATTCCTTTTGTTGCCCATTCCTTGGAGAATTTTCGTGATCTTTTGTCATTGGGGTAGGCTTTGTCATGTGGCATGGGGGCATGACACATGGGTCTTTGCATGGTGACATTTGGCATTTCAATGTGATGAGCATTGTTGTGATTTGCACAAGTGGCTAGGTCTTTTGATGAGGGTTAATTGGTGGCTGATTATTTTGGGCATGTGGCATTTTTTCTTGCTTCATGCAATTCGTGGCCCCCACCTTTTCTTGGTGACGGTTTTAATTTAGAGTGTTTTTTCCATCACTTGATTGAATCACCACTGCATCAACACTTCAAAAAAAATATCATTCCACAGAGAACAACCACTAGAGTGCCATCAACACTCCACCACAATTCCACAGAGCATCAATTTCTTCATTTGATGGTCGTGCTTATTTCTTACAGCAAGCTCAATTTTTCCAGCAAGATTTCCAAGACAAAAATTCTTTGCTCACATCTTGTTTACATTGGCAACTTCATTAACCTCCATCCATTCCATCTCATGTGTTGAGAATCATTGGGTGTTTTGAGACAGAGTATTCGCACACTATCTCTACTACAATCTTGGGCATCTAGGCTGGCAAACTGGATGTCCGAGTTGCCTCGGTTTTGAGGTGAGAGCTCGTATAAAGAAATCTCGACGTGGAGCCATTTCGACGAGCGAGACTGGAGAGCGAACTATATCGGGGCAGCCGCGACATGTAAAGGACAGAAATTGAAGACCGAAAGACACGGATCGATCGGTATAATTTCTTAAACTCCTTTTACAGTTTACTAGTATAGGGTTAATGGCACGATCCGGCTTTTTGGGTTACGTTAGTAACGGTTTTTTAAAGTTTTTGTTCTGCATTTGGCCTCAGATTGACGGCTGGGGTGCTACCATAGCCTTACACCCAAGGAAAGCAGGGTCAAAGCACCGACACCCACCAAAACATACACCATAAGGCCGTGGTTCCGTGTCAGAAAGGCCTGTTTGGCTGCGGTTCCGCGGCCATTTGGTGGGATCTTGATCTCAATCTTTCAGGATTGCTTCATGTTGCTTTTACCATCTGTTTTCTTTACTTGGTTTCTCAGAATCTCTTCTATTTTCTTCTGGATTTCCAACAGTGCAGAATGATGCGGACTTTTGCTGTGAGCTTCGCGTTGAAGTCTTGAATCTTGTGCTGCCCTTGTGCTTTGTGCATTGAACTGTCTAATGATTTTCATTTGTTTCTTGAACTGGTAGGCGGTATCATACGGATTCATCTGTTATCGGTCGTAGTCTCACATTTATAGCGAATTTTTTATGAATTTCACTGTAACGATCTAAGAACCTATAACCTGCAAATATTTAGCAGACATGGATCAAAAGCAACTATTTATATGTAATGTGATTAAGAATGGGCGATATAATAATGCAAAATTCTGAAATGAACAAATACCCCCAAACTTATCGTTTACTCGTCCCAAGCAAAACCAATTTTATTCTAAAAAAAATTTCCTAACCTCACTTTCGCAGGGAACGCGATTGCACTGAGCTCGTGCAACAAGTCGTTAAACCTCTACGTGTCCCTAGTAGGAGGAGTGTTGTCTCTTGGGGGTTTTTAGCGGATACTACCCACAAAATCCAATCAATTAGGCCATTGACTATAATTCTTCAATTCGGTATCCTAGTAACAAATTCTATTATCGTTAACTCAGAAATTATCAACCCGTATTTTTCACACTCTCTTTTCATTTAACTTAAGATTGTATATGTTTTGCAAATTTATTAAGTTTTCAGCATTTTTTGAATATTCCTTCTAAGGTGCAGTCTCAACTCAGGAATTTATATCATTTTTACTGAAGATATAAGGCCTATCTTTCATTTCTATCTCTCATCCAAACCCCAATTATATACCCCTACGTGTGTGTAATTATCACCCCTACACTTAGAAATTCAATTCAAGCTATCATACTCTTGTCCATCGTTCAAAGTACTTTTTAGTTGGTGATATAAATTGCTCACACATTCTTCATACGACCGTTAATATTTCTTGAGGTACTAAACGACCGATTACAAAATGTGCTTGCACATTTAGGCGTAATTTCTCGTCTTGTAATACCTAAGGCTTAGCAGTGACTCCCAAACCAGTTGGTCTAAGGCACTAGGTGATAAAGCACCCTCGCTATATTTTTTATTTATGCTGCCTTAAGCAGTGACAAAACCAGTGTTCATTTTTTTATGTCTCTTTATTCACCTTTTATACTTTTATTTTATTTTCTTTCATACTAAGGTTTTTAGACAAGAGCATTTCAAGGTATGCTCTACTATCTCAAGCTTCAAGGTGCGTGTATGTGCAAGTTGTAGGGTATATATTTTCAGAATTTAGACTTAAGGTTCAGAATTATTTTTCAGAGTTACACTTCAAATAAAAATTTCAATACTCTTCCCTTATTTCGACTTAGCCCAATAACTGAACTCAAAATTTACCTATTTCTAAATAAACCACAAGGACATATATTTTCTACAGTTAAACTTTAAGAAAGGTTATTTTTTGGGTTTTTAATTTACTAAGTTTAGGATCTAGTTTTTCCCTATTATTCAACCGTCGTGTTGAAGTTAAGTCAAATATGGCCAAAATTGAACTTTTCAATTTTTTTAATTTTTAAAACTTTTCAAATTTTTTGATTTTATGTTTTTATATATATTTTTATTTTTTATTTTTTATTTTTTAAATTTTTATAAAGATTCAATGCGGAATTAAATATGCAAAGAAAGAAAAACCAAATATGTACAAAAATAAAAATATTCAGATGCAATGCAAAGATAACTATTTACCATCCACCTCCACCCCCAAATTTATCGAAAGCAGTGTCCTCACTGCTCCCAGCGGTGTCTACTAGACGCAGTCTCACTGCTCTCACCCTCCCGTCCCCTCGATCGTGATCGGTAACGTTCCTCTCTTGCCAGCAGGGTGGTCATGCTCTGCTCTAAACTCGTCACTCATTGACCAAAGTTGGTCATCATCCCTATCAATCTTTCTACCCCCCTATTTGTTCGTCGCATCAAGCGTGCTTGTGCGGCGGAGGTAAGCTCTTCATCACTCGCGGTCGAGCTGGAGCTTGGTGTCTTTGCGAGCACGTCTTCGGCCGGCTCGATACGCGACCATACATCATGTAAGCGTGTGTAGGACGTGGATACGCCCTTAAGAAGAGGTCTGATGGGGATCCCACCATGCATATAAAACTTGAATTCCTCAACAGAGTGGAAATGGCGACACAGTTGTGTCCCCAACATAGAGCATGGATAGTTGGCAGCCCTCTTGCCTGCACCAATTGAGTGAAGTAATACAGTGCACATATCATAGCTGGGGTTTCTAGTCATCAAAGTGTGCACTATATGAAGGGATGGTGTGAAAAATGTAGTGTTGTGCGAACTACCAAAAATATTATTTTGTGCCCAAAGGCACACAATTAAGACGTTCGTAAAAGGGTTCTAGCCTGGATGCCTTTTCGTGGCTCCCATGAACAATCGTTACCCATCACAGGTAGGTAGTCCTCAAAACGGAGGGGATGATCATGAATAGGTAGTCTAGGTATTAAGGTGACTTCATGGATGAAGTCCCTATCAATTATTATTTCCCCATCCCCCCACATTAACTTAATATAACCGTGTTGTGAGAAGCAACCATCCTCCTTGCATTCGTAAAATTGGGTGACAAGATCCGGAAGCGCGAAAGCATTTGGATGGTTAAATAGTAAAAAATTCCATCCGCGCCTTTGGATCTCATCACCGAAGAAACTACCATAGACAGTGTGTGCAAACATTTTGGAAAAATCCCTTTCAAACTGCAGAGTGGGTGTCATCACAGAGAGCAAATTGCAGAATTTATAAATTAACAGAGAAGAGTTTAGAAGATCGAACCGCCTCTGAAAATTCCAGAGATTGAAGAGGCTAAACAGCAGTGGAAGCGTGGCCAGATGCAGCGAAATGCGGCGGTTGGGCGGCGGTCGGAGGTGATCTCTCGGCAGAAATTAGAGTGGCGGCTAGGGTTTTGAGGAAATGAGATATTAGGGTTATGAAAATTCAGAGGAGGGGTCGGTGTGGTTTTATAAGGGCAGTTTTGGTTATTTGCAAAAGGGACTTCTTAAAAAGAGGAATTTATTTGTAATTAATATTTTTATTTTTTTATTTATTATTTATTAAAACTGAAAATTCACAAAAAATACCCCCAAAAATTTTATTATATATATTTTTTATTTTTTTATTTTTATATAATTACAAGTGTGACATACCCCCTAACTTATTTGAAACAGTGTTTCCACTGTTTATGGCTGGATAACCGAAATTTGGGGGTAGATGGAGGAAGATCAGTCAATGTAAATCGGCTCCTGCAACAGCAGAAGATCCTCCGATGGTTCCGCGGTGAGGAACGGTTTAAGCCTGTGTCCGTTCACTTTGAATAGTGAACCATCCTCAGGATTCCCTAAGTCGACCGTACTGTGCGGATATATAGTGCTTACAAAAAATGACCTTTTCCATCGAGATCTAAGCTTGCCGGGATTGAAATGTATCCGGATATCGTAAAGTAAAATCTGTTGACCAGATTTGAATGATTTGCGCATAAGGTGTTTATCGTGAAACACCTTCGTTCAGTTTTTGACGACAACCGCGTTCTCGTAAGCTTCATCCCGAAGCTCGCTTAATTCATTTAATTGCAGCTTTCTATGGCTGCCCGCATCTTCGATAGATAGATTCAGCTCTTTTATCGCCCAAAATGCACGATGCTCAATTTCAACTGGAAGGTGGCAAGCCTTTCCATAAACAAGCCTATAAGGAGACATGCCAAGATCGGTGTTATAGGCTGTTCGAAATGCCCAAAGGGTATCAGTAAGTTTTGAAGACCAATCCTTACGGTTTTTGGAAACCGTTTTCTCCAATATCTGTTTAATTTGCCAATTTGAAATCTCGGCTTGCCCACAGGTTTGGGGATGATAGGTCGTTGATAGCTTGTGATTAATGGAATATTTCCGCATTAAGGACTCGAAAGTCCTATTACAGAAATAAGTTCCATTGTCGCTAATGATTGCTCGGGGGTGCCCAAACCGAGAGAAAATGTTTTCTTTGAGGAATCTAATGACAACCTTGTTGTCATTAGTTTGGCTGGGTACAGTCTCGACCCACTTAGAAATATAATCAACAACGAGGAGAATATAAAAGTTCCCAAAAGAATTGGGAAATGGTCCAATAAAATTAATCCCCCAAATATCAAAAATTTCTACAATCAATATTGGTTAGAGCGGCATTTCGTTTCTCCTAGATATCCAGCCCAAGTGTTGGCACCGGGAGAATGTCTTGCAGTAATCATGTGCGTCTTTAAAAAGTTATGGCCAGTAGAAACCACACTGCAAGGTCTTTTCGGCTGTCTTTTTAGGGCCAAAATGCCCGCCACACGCTTGATCGTGGCAGAATGACAGCACGCTCTTAAATTCATTGTCGAGGACACACCGACGAATAATTTGGTCAGGACAGTATTTGAATAAATGAGGTCCATCCCAGTAAAAATGTTTTACCTGGGATAGAAATCGGAGTTTGTCCTGATTCGACCATTCATTTGGTATAAGTCCGGTGGCTAAATAATTCACAATATCTGCGAACCAAGGTTCACATGATACAGTCAAGAGCTGCTCATCTAGAAAAACGTCTTTTATAGAAAATTGAAGCGTCGGTGAAGAAGGGAGGCGTGAATGATTGTCGGCAACTACATTTTCGCATCCACTTTTGTCTTTGATGTCAAGGACAAACTCTTGTAGTAAGAGAATCCAACATATCAGCCGAGATTTAGCGTCCTTCTTCACAAAAAGATGGCGAAGAGCTGAATGGTCAGTATATACGACGAGTGGAGAGCCGATTAAGTAGGGCCTGAACTTTTCTAATGCAAACACAACAGCTAAGAATTCCTTCTCGGTTATTGTGTAATTTAATTGGGCCTCGTTCATGGTTCGGCTAGCGTAATAGATTACGTGCAGCATCTTATCGATGTGTTGTCCAAGGACAGCACTAATGGCAAAATCAGATGCATTGCACATAATCTCAAATGGATGTGTCTAGTCAGGAGACGAAAGAATAGGAGCAAAAGTAAGTGAGTTTTTCAATGACTCGAAGGCCATCATACAGCTCGAGTCAAAATCAAATGTGGTGTCCTTGGCCAACAAAAGAATCAAGGGTCTAGCAATCTTGCTAAAATCCTTGATAAACCGTCTATAGAAACCAGCATGGCCAAGGAAGGCTCGAATGTCTCGAACGCATTTGGGAGGAGGTAGATTAGAAATGACTTCAATCTTCGCTTTATCTACCTCAATGCCATTTTGCGAGATGATATGTCCTAAGACAGTGCCTTCTTGTACCATGAAGTGGCACTTCTCCCAATTTAATAGTTCTTATCCTTACACCAGTTAAGGACTGCGTCAAGATGTACCAAACACTCATCAAAGGAGTCGCCGAAAATGGAGAAATCATCCATGAAGATCTCCAAGAATTTTTCCACCATGTCTGAAAAAATTTCCATCATACACCGCTGGAATGTAGCGGGCGCATTGCATAACCTAAAGGGCATGAGACGGTAAGCAAACGTACCGAAAGGACAAGTGAATGTGGTCTTGTCTTGGTCTTTTTCGGCGATGGGAATTTGATTATAGCCGGAATAGCCATCCAAAAAGCAATAGTATTCATGCCCAGCCAATCGTTCTAGCATTTGGTCAATGAAAGGTAATGGAAAGTGGTTTTTCCATGTCGCGGCGTTAAGTTTTCTATAATCGATGCATACTCGCCACCCAGTTTGGGTGCGAGTAGGTAATAACTCATTCGCCTCATTAGTTATGACCGTTATGCCCAATTTTTTGGGGACAACGTGAATGAGGCTAACCCACTGGCTATCAGAGATAGGGTAAATAATACCACTATCAAGACATTTTACGATCTCCTTTTTAACAGCCTCCTTCATGACTGGGTTGAGTCGTCTCTGTGGATCCTTGGCTGGCTTGACATCATCCATCATATGAATATGATGTTCAACAATTAGGGGACTAATCCCCTTGATATCCGCCATAGTCCAGCCAAAAGCTCGCCGATTGCTTTGCAAGACCGTCAAAAAGGCTTTCTCATGCTCTAGGGCTAGAGAAACCGAGATGATAACAGGAAGGGTCTCATTCTCACCTAAGTAAGCGTATTTAAGGTAAGATGGTAATAGCTTGAGTTCAAGTGTTGGAGGTGAAACAATTGAAGGTAAAATCGGTGAAATTGTCTCAAACTCAAAGGATTCCAATAGTGCTTCAAAACGAGTATAAGCAACCGAGTCGGATGGTTTAGCTAACTCATCCGAAAATTCAAAGGATTCAAACTCGGGTGGTGATTGGTCAAGATCGTTTGATAAAGTGAAACACTCGTAGTCATTATCGGGCGTGAAAACAGTATCAGATTCAAGGAGGAATGCACTAATAGCATCAAAATTGCTGTGATCGAATAGAAATTTCTCGAGCTCACGGTCCTCCTGGGTGATCTCTTGGATCGAGCAAACATCAAGTATATTAGTATTAGGTTCGGAGGGCTGATTCCCCAACTTAAAAATGTTGAGTTCAATTGTCATGTTTCCAAAAGATAGGTTCATTGAACCATTTCGACAATTGATCACCGCATTAGAAGTTGCAAGGAATGAACAACCGAGTATCACTGGAATTTGATTCCGGGGGTTAGTTACAGGCTGTGTATCGAGAACAATAAAATGAATGGGGAATATGAAGTCCCCTACCTTTATTAACACATCCTCTACTTCACCCCTAGGATGGGTGATAGATCGGTCGGCTATTTGGAAAGTACAATGTGTCGGTTTCAGCTCTCCAACGCCTAGTTGCTCATATACCGAATAGGGAAGTAGGTTAACACTGGCACCAAGATCTAAAAGTGCGCGGTTTTTGTTCTTATCCCCAATAGTTATTGAAATCGTAGGACAACCACGGTCCTTTCGTTTTTGGGGTAAAGGTTGCATAAGAGCATCGCTCAGTACACAAGCTAAGAACACTTTCTTTGGTACCTGTGATTTCCTCTTCTTGGTGCACAAGTCCTTCAAGATTTTTGCGTAAGAAGGGACTTGTTGGATTGCATAAAAGAGGGGAATGTTAATGTTAATCTGATTAAACAACATCACAATCTTCTCCATTTATGGATTTTTTTTATTAGATCTCAACCGGTTTGGAAATGGAACATTTTGAAAATTGGTTGAGTCCAATGTTTGTGGAGGAGATTGCGAAATTGGAACGGATCCCAGTGCTGGTGTTTTCATGGAGTGAGAAGTGGATCCATTCGGAGCAGCTGAAGAAGTAGAGCCTTGTGAAGACTGGAGAACAGGCTTTGAAGACGAAAAAGAAGAAGAAGAAGCAGCAGCAGCAGCCGTGGTGTTATCATCAGTGCCAACGTTGTTGTTCAACTTCCTTCTAGATCTCAATGTAGTCACGGCACTCACATTATGGTTTTGTTGTTTAAGAGCAACATGTGCTTTTTGTGGGTGACCAGGATTTGGCAGTGGTTTAGATGGAAGCTTCCCCTTCTCTCGCTCGCTTAAAGCTGCATTCAGTTGTGCAATCTGGGCTTCGATGGTTTTGATACTTTGTCCGTGTGAAGCAGCGTGTTGCACCAAAGACTGAATGGAAGACTGGATATTGGCTGAGAATTGAGTTGATTGTTTTAAAAACGCCTCCAGACTTTGTTCTAACGAGGAAACCTTATCATTATTTGGCGGAACAAAATTGTTTTGAGGAAAAGAGTTGTTAGGTGCAAAATTGTTCATTTGATTTTGGTAAGGTTGGGGTTGGAAAGGTTGTTGATATTGAGTTTGTTTAGGAGCTTGTTGTTGAGGAGGAGGCCTCTGGAAATTGTTGTTGACTTGGAATTGTTGTTGATTTTGATTCCAGGCGAAATTAGGGTTGTTCCTCCAACCAGGATTGTAAGTGGAAGAGTATGGATCATTTCTTTGTCTCTGCTGAAAGGCAGCATTGACTTGATCCTGTCCTTGAGCAGGTGGGTTGTAAGGACACTCTTCGGTCAAATGGGATGGATCTAAACAACAAGCGCATATAGTGCAAGGGGGTAATGCAGGGGCAGAAGAAGGCGATGAGAATTTGCTCTCAATTCCTTCTAGTTTTCGTGTAATTGCTGCCATTTCGGCTTTCATTGCAATTGACATATCAAGTTGATGAACGCCTGCCCTAGACGGACTGGAGGAAGGAGATGAAGTGGACGAAGCGGTCGGTGTAGTGCTTTCCCACTGAAGTGTTTGTTCAGTAAGATCGTCGAGAAATTGCCAAGCTTCCTCGTCAGATTTAGATAGGAAGTGACCTTGACAAATGGTTTCCAACAACTATTTAGTTGCTGGGTTCAGTCCTTCGTATAAAGTTTAGCAAAGTTGCCATCTCTCAATACCATGATGAGGGCACTGAACAAGAAGGTCTTTGTATCATTCGAAACACTTCCAAAAAGGCTCGGAAGGAAGCTAGGAAAATTGGCTAATTTCATTACGTATTCTCGCGGTCTTGTAATGTGGGTAAAACTTTTTAAGAAATGCATTAACAAACTCTTCCCAACTGTTTATAGAATGTGATACGGTGCTATACAGCCACTTTTAAGCTAGGTCACACAAAGTGAAAGGAATGACTCGTAGCCGTATAGCATCGTCGGACAGTTGGGTGGTCTTCATCATTGCACAAACATTCTGGAATTTGTTAATGAAAATATATGCATCTTCGGATTCCAGCCCATGAAATTTGGGCAACATAGTGATGAAGTGTGGCTTAATTTCGAAATTATCCCCATTTGCCGGCGGAAGTGAAAGACAGGTAGGAAGTGCGGAGCGGGTAGGATAGAAATGATCTTGGAGCGCGATTCGCTGTGACGCTTCAACGGGAGGTTGTTGCGGGTTATTCGCACCCAGTTGAGGTGGAATCAGTCCCGAGGTAGGTAAAAGGTTGTTAGGATTGAATCCTGACATCTATTTAGAAGATGCTGAATGTGAAGATGAAGGTGAATGGACAGAATTCCGGTCAACGTTGGAGTTGGCCGGCAAAGGTAAGGATGAAAAAGAAGTGGAGGGAGTTTCGATTTCGGAGTCGATCGCGTAGTCGGTAGCGACTAACGAAACACAGACTAAACGGACATTAGTGTCCCGAGTCCAACCGGACATACACTAAACGAGTTTTAGTGTAGTCAAAACGTAGAATGTGAGGGTAAGAAAACGTTAATGGGGAAATGCGGATGAAAGGTGGGTGCAATTGGATTCTAGCGACGAAGGGCAAGTTGTAAAAATTTTGTTTGTGTTTTTTTTGTAACATTTTAGAAAAATAAAATATTATTTTTTGGAATTTTTATAATTTAATATTAATTTTAATGAATATTTTAATATTTCGGTATAATTAAATACCGATAAAGTTGGGAAAAATTTGGAAAATTATGGAAATTACTAAAAAGAGGGTGTTTTATGTGAATTATGCAATTTTAAGTTTTTATGATTAATTATATGCTAGTTTAGTGCTAATCGCGATTAAAAATCGCTAATCGCGGATTAAGCGTATTTTGTGCAAAACATGCACCATATCTTTTCACACTTGTGTTACATTTTCCTACATGGCTTTATCATCATTTTTCATTATTTGTTTTGGGTTTACTATTGAGGAAAGAAGAAAAGAAAAGAAAAAGAATAGAATATTAGGTATGGGCGAGAGAGAGAAAGGTGAGGGTTACTTTGACTTGGCCATTCCCTCTTCATTCTTCACCCATTTCCTCTCCCCTCAACTTCATTGCTGCTGCTACTGCTGCCCCCTCTCTTCCTCCTCCACTACAACCCCCAAAACACCATGAAAATCACCTCAAAACCCAATACCCATTTCAATAAAAAGATGCACAAGCTCACGAGCTACCCCATGGACCAAGAAAGCAAGGATTTTGGACACTTGGGGCAACTCAAGAATTTTCTTGAGTTGCCAAATGAGGTATTTTCTGAACCTTTAGCTTAGTTTTTCCATTTCTTTTACCCCCATATTAGATTAGAACCGATATTGTGTGGTTTGGGTGAACTTTGAAAATTCTAGTTAGGGTTAATGGAAATTGAGAGTTGTGATGTGAAATTAAGCTCATTAGAGGCCACACAAACCCCCTAGTGCTAGAATTCAGACCTAAACCAAAGACTAGAACCTCGGAATACGGATTTAGAAAAGCCGATATCGGAAAATTATGGATTCTGTGAAGGTTAAATGAAATCTGCTAACACCCGGAGCCTCTGAAAATTATTTTGCAAACACAGAGAGTTGTACAGGCACCTAGGAAGCTAACCCAAAGACCCCAGCCCCTGAATCCTTTTCCAGGCCGCAAATAAAAGCTTTCTGGCCGCAAATTGCGGCCATACCTAGGCCAATGTGCCTCGTGTTGGTTATGTGGTCCCCTCATCAGAAAAATAGACCCTTGGCATATGCAAAATTGACCAATTTGATCTAGGGTAAAATCTGGGACCTTTTTCCTTAGTTGCTGTTCTGATTCGGGGTTTTGTTTTGCATATTTTGAATTCTGGATTCTCGTATTTGTGTTTTACCTCCATCACTTAACGTTTGTACGTCGAAATCGAGTGTTATTTGGTTGTTTGGAACGCAAGGTCCTTAGGTTCTTACCTATAGGCCTTCGCGTGCTGTTTTGGTTTCCGATGTGATTTTAATACGCATTTGCGATACGTTGATGTGTAGGTACCCCGAGAAGAGTTCGGGACGACAAGCAAGCGCGTGGCGACGTCGGCAACGGAAGGAGAAAAGTAAGGTGAGTAGATTATATCTACGGGGGAAGTCGGGTGGATGGCGTATTGCACCCCCGCAATTCGATGTCTAGTATACTATATATACTATAAATGATAGCTTATGTGTGACATGGATATTCTAGATATGATTAGGTGTACTATGGTTAGATTAGGGTATAGAAATAAACTAGTATAGTTTCCTAGTTGCAAACCCTAGAATAGGTTTACACCCACACGCACACACATGTTTGCTTGTTATACTTATACCTGGATGATGAGAATAGTGGATGGTATTTGGAGGTGAGTCGATGAGATCGGGCATAGTACCATGAGATCGGTGATATGATGTGGTTCGTATTTGGGATACGCCATGAGATTTTAGCGGGCCTTTGGACGTGTGTTTTACACACGCATTTATATAGATGTCATCAGTTGTACTAGACTTAGATCAGTACCCCAGTTCATGAGATATGATGATAAGGATACTAGATAATTGATGAGATGAATGTAGTATTGACCTATACCCAGATTTGGGATGCCGTACGATGATTTACCGTACGAGCTTTATTTGATTATAAGATCTGCACTCATGACTCGAGGATGTCTTATGATATTGTATCGTACGCAATACTATTGAGGCGGGATCACCGACTATTATATGTATATATGTATCAACTCAGATTTAGATGGTTTTCATACCCTTTCCATTAGCTTATTAGATAGATCTGTAGTTACATAGTAGATGTTAGACAAGACCCGAGTCATACCTATTTCAAAAACTAACAAATCGGGAATATTTTAAAGATAGGCAAAGGGATTCTACGGAGATTTTCAAAAGACACACCTTTTCTTAAAAACACCGTAGCTCTTATTTTACTAAAAATCCCGATTCGTCTTATTTCAATTGGCAAAACTGTGTGACATTTTTATATGGATATAGGTTTTTCACTGTTGTGTTTATTCATCGATTTCTGCATATTCTTGCTATTCGCACTGCATTGCATGTGTAAATGTAATTATTGTTATATTAAAACTATGTTGTCAGGACACCAGCACCATTATCGATGATGCGTATGTTCCACGTACACCTGCTTGCTGGCTCACACACTTCATCATCGATAATTAAAATGTCACTACACAGTAGGATTATTGCATCTGGATATAACCCCTTGCATGATATACCGATATGCTTACATTTCTTTTATATCGCATACATCATGCTTTATGATTATACGCATTGAGATATGTTGTTTCCATGATATTTCCGGATTTGGGAACCGTAGTTATTTTAAAATAAAGTATGTATTGTTTTAAAAACCAGGTTACCCTTGATATGATATTTCAGTGCGTCCACCATGTGTTTTCTCGGTTCTGAGAGTAGCATGTGAAACCCGATTTGAGGAGTGGTAGGCACCGTCTGCGGGTACATAGTGGACCCGGTGAAGTACCCCGGGACAAGAAGACTCGTATATGTTGGACGGTGAGCCTGGCAGGGGAGTACTACCTACCGGTGATTGTATTGGAGCTCGACGGATATCCGGAGGATATCGACCGGAGTTGAGAGATGATACGGGCCGATCCGGACTGACGGAGCCTGTGGGCCGATCCATACTGATGGAGCCCTATATATATATAAGGATTTACGTGCCGTTGCTGGGCACAGGTTTCATGATGTTTTCGAGTGTCGATGCTAGACACTCAGGTTCCATGATTTTGATGTGTCGCGAGAGACACGTTGATTTATATCCTCATACTTCCATGCATATGCTTTATGATATTTACATGCATGATGTTTTATGTCATTGGGTGACACGTGGACGAGATCCACATACATACAGACATTGATTACATAGCTGGATGATATCCACATACTTATAGACTTCATGATATGTTGTAACCTGAGGCACTAACAAGAGCACATGAGATTACACTTATGTATAGATGTTTACCCTGGCCACCTTATCATGCTTCAGACTTATTCATTTGAGTTATATATATATATATATTTGATCGTATTGACTTAGGATTGTTTCATACATACGATTTCAACTCTGTGATGTTTTCTATTCACGAGTTGGCAACTCACCCCCATTGTGCCACAGTTCTTGCAGGTTTTGCCGTACAGGTTCCATTGCCGCTTTCTGGCACACTGCTTCCCTTACGGGTGATTTGCTTTGGTAGGTGGGTTCTTTTGCATCAGAACCACCATTGTATATGTATTATTCATTTGTATCTAGTAATTCCATCAACCAAACTTGTATATTGTATAAGAATTAGAAAACCAGTTGTGTATTATTTCGATCTTAGAGTCGCGCGTTGTAGTATTATGGTTTTCATGATGTTTTTGAGTTTCCTTTTGAGTTTTGATCCTCTCCCTTCGGCGTTATATATTATATTTCTTGCGTGGTTGTGACCGTCGATTGACGAAGAGCTAGCTCCTGCTTGGGGATGCCTTTTATCATTGTGCATATACTATTCTTATTGTACCCCGTTCGGGGCCAGTATTTACAAAGGAAACTCTGCCGAAATTTTCAGAAAAGACTATAGATTTTAAAAATGCATATTCGGATTATTTATTTAAAAACCTTGTTTTTAAAACATGTTTTCTTAACTTCTTAAAACTACTTTTTCCTTCAATTATTATTAAAATGGTATTAGATTTCTGGGCTTTTGGCTTACTTGAATTAGATGAGGTCATATAGACTTGATATGATCCAAGAGCCAGTCACATGCTATTTTGGGTCGTGATAAAGTTTGTATCAGAGCGCTAGGTTAACCTTGGTTCGAGTCTAAGTTTGACTATATGGAGCCTAGAGCGTCTATATATATACGGAACTTAGGCTTGACCTTACGGAACTTAGACTTAGTCGAGGGGGTATTAGACCCGAACTTTCGTCGCGTAGGTTGACCTTGGTTGATGGAATAGGTGACTTCAGTAGAGTGACGTACTGCGTGTATGTTCCGCGGTATTGTAACCCTTCGAAAATCGTTTAGGCAGTTTTTCGGTACTCGGCTAATTTTTCGGCTTTTTCCGTAAAAAGTCAAAATAGGTAATTTTCATTGGAGACTTAATTATACAAAATTTAGATAAGATATTACTATAATTTTTTCACTAAAATGTCACTTATAATTATCTAGTTAAATAAAAAAAAATTCGTAATTAATTATTTTTTTTATTATTTTAAGCCTTTTTAAATACATTAAATTAGTGATAAATACAAATTTAATTAGGTAAATTTCATAATTAGGAGTCTTTATAAGATAAAATATGGTGTTAATAAAATTATATCATGTCTTGCAAACTTTTGATTTTAGGGTGGGAAAATTTGTGAAAAATATGAAGTAAAAATGGGTTTTTTTGTAAAAAGGTTCACATGAAAGCATTAAATGATAACATGCGGTGTTTATTCACCTAGAAAATTCTCCAAATTTCCCCACAACTCCCTCCTCAACCTGCAGCCGACCCGTCACTTGCAGATTTCCCCCTCTTCTCACTTCTTTTTTTCTTCATTTTCATGCTAAAATCCATTAAAAATCAACAAATTTCATTAACCATTCAAAGCCAAACCCTAATCCTTTCTCTCTTCAAACCAAATTAGTTCAAAGACTTGATGAAAGGAGGCTTTCTTGGTGACTTGATCATGCTAGGATTCAATTTGTGAGGTAAAAATTCTAAACTAGTTTGCTAAATTGTAGTTTATTTGTGCTAAAATCTAATTTTGAAGTATTAATTTACTTGTAAATTATTGTTCATGAAAATCAAGAATGGGTTTTGATGTTGAGTTAGGGTTTGAAACATGGTTGTAAAAAAAAATTAAGTTAGGGTTTTGGTTATATAATTGATTAGAATGGTTAATTGTGTAATGATACGCTTGCTAAATCGACAAATTGCGATGTTTGTAACGAATCGGCTAGAAAATTGCTTGCTAGATTTTTACGAAAAATTGAATGCGATCAAATTGCGTTATGTTAGAGATATAATTAGCTTCGTATAGGACTATTAGAGTGCACGAACGCGGGGTTTCGTCTAGTCGGATTGTACTTTTGTCGATTTCCCCGAAATGACGATTCTAGTTAAAGGATTGCGATTTTCGTGCGTTTTCCCGTGCACCGAGTGCATGCTATGAGTAATTCGAGAGCGTTGATAATTGTATATTGTGACTTGCATCGTCTTAGATTTTGTAATCTTATGCTTGATATTGTGCAAATATAGGATCGATCGGGGAAACATCGGACACGGCGCGAAAAGGCAAGGCGGTGGCAGGATCGGATTAGCGGAGATTTCAGGTGAGTAGATGTATTCATCTATGGGGGAATCGTCTGAATGGCGCGAGGCGCCCCCCTCTAGTTAGGATTACCCTACTTTTTGCAAGATTCATATTGTTAGCTAGCTTATCCATTCATGTACACTGCATACCCTTATAGCGAACAGTATATTAGATTGCATGGACATTCATCCATACTTATGCGATATCACTTTGTAGGACACGAACACCATTACCATTGGCATCTGTTGCACGCGCTCTATTCATGTGACACACACGCCTTTGGTAATTGCCATGCCACTTGCACTATAGAACCTGTTTATCATAATATCGCCACTTGCATTCCTACTTGATATATGAAATTGCATAGCATAAGTATACCTCACATCATTATCATATTTATATAGATTTCTAGCAAAATTCACATCGTATGCATTGATATCATAGACATTTATCATATATAACATGTGGACATTATGATTTTCTTGATGATTTCAGTATTGCTGCGATTTCTGGATTTTTGGGGAAAACCGCAAGAATTTAACAAAACCTTATATTTATCATTTTCAAAACAAAGTTGCGGTTTTCTCGTGATGTATGTGTCGTCCACCATGAGTTTTCATATTTTCTGTTGGATTTCGAGACCCGATTCGAGTAGTGGATGAACCGTCTCGGGTACATGGTGGGCCCGGTATGGTACCCCGGGGCAAGAAGATCGAGTTGTAGACGATGAGCCTGGCAGGGGAAGACTACCTACTGGTGATGTCTGGCGCGGCGGATATCCGGAGGATACCGACCGTTGTCGTGAGATTTATGATATGGGCCGATCCGGACTGACGGAGCCCGATATTGAGATAGATATGATTCCTATTTGGTGTCGATGCTTGACACGGATTTTTAGATGATTTCTTGATGGTACTTAGCTATTATACAGATATTCATGTTTTAAAAAGTTAAGAATTCAATACCCTTCGCATTTAAAACACTTAAAGACTTAATAATGACATTGCATACCTGTGCACGCATATTAGAGATATTATATCACATATGGACATGCATGTTGTGGTGCATTGCGTGCATTCTTACGATTGCCTTATTAGATGTTATATTCTACTCACGAGCTGGCAACTCACCCCCGTTGTGCCACAGTGTCTTGCAGGTCGGACCCGTCACCCTTGTAGCGACGGGCTATCTTATCATCAGCTTCTTTTGCTCAGACTCGCGACATCGCCCGTAGGTGGGTTGCGAGTATACTTTATTTCTTTTTGCTTTATCATTGTATCTAGTATTCTCCATCTACCACTTTATATTGTATATGCGACCTAGTGATGAGACTGAGAGATATGTATATTTGTGGTTTCTTTTGGGTCGAGCTCACTTGAGCCGGCGTGTGTTTTCTGGTATTTTGCGTTTCTTTATGCTCTTTTCTTGATATTACTATTATATTGCATGTGGTTGTGATCCGCCTTGGGCGAAGAGCTAGCTCCCGCTTGGGAATGACATTTTATGATTACAGGTTTATTATCTTGTTGTACTCATTTTGGGGGATAGAAAATACAGGGGAGACTCTGCCGAAATTTTCAGAAATTTTTGATGTTTTAAAAAGGGATTCTATGCAACTTAAATGATTTTAAAAAACCATTTTCATTAAAGGTTTTCCTTCACTCTCTTTTGATTTTGGTTTTGATTCTTCTGGGCTTTGGCTGACTTAGTTTACGGTACGCCTTTAGACGTCTCGTAATCTAAGTGCCAGTCGCGTTCCGTACTTTCGGGTCGTGACAAAGTTGGTATTAGAGCGTAGGTTTTACCTTTCTGAGTGAAAGACGACCTTGGTAGATGGAGTAGGTGGCTTAAGCAGAGTGGCGTACCGTGGGTATGATCCGCGGCATACTTACGATACGGAACTCCGCCTAAGTGACCTTAGGACATAATTGCTTGTATTTCCTTTCTTGATTCCTTGCATTCCTTGATTCCATTGCAATGATCTTATCAGTCCTGTTTCTTATTCCAGCTTCGATGCCGCCAAAGACTACGAGAGCTCAGCGGGCTGCCTCTAGGGATGAGATTCGGGCGGGCCCGTCTGAGGCGAGGATCGAGCGGGATGATACACCTACCCCTCAGGGTCATACTGATCCGCCTTATCCTGACCGTGTTGCTAGATTAGAGGCCGGCATGCAAGAGTTGCGGCAGATGATGGGATCTTTAGTTGAGTCCAGCCGGGCACAGAGATCCGAGGACGTTCCTTCCACCGCACAGACCACGATCGTACCTGCTGCACAGATGGTCACTCCTGCTGCTACTACGGAGACTATCTCTGTTTCACTACAGGAGTTCATGAGATTGAGACCTCCAGCTTTTACCGGTACAGATGCGACAGAGGACCCACAGGCATTTCTTGATAGGATGGCTCGGATTTGCCGTTCGTTGAGGTGTTCTGATGATAGATTGGTGGAGTTTGCGAGTTTTCGTCTGGAGGGTCTTGCCCAGACATGGTACGACTCAGTAGAGAGAGGCCGAGCTGCAGGTCTGCCTTCTATGACCTGGGATGAGTTTACAGCTGCATTTCTTGCCCGTTTTCTTCCGGAGAGTGTCCGAGATGCTCGAGCCCGCAGTTTTGAGTCTTTGCGCAAGACTCCTGGGATGACAGTGTCGGAGTATGATATACAGTTTACCCAGTTGTCTCGATATGCTCCGTACCTAGTCGACACAAAAGAGAAGAGAATAAAGAGGTTTGTACGAGGGCTTGATACACAGCTATTCCTTGCCATCGGCACCCAGCACTTTGATACATACGCTGCCGCGATGGATGCAGCCTTACTTTTGGAGGAGCGTATTTCTGAGACTCCGGTCGTTTCTGGGCCGAAGAAGATCCGTACTGATACGCCAGCTCAGCGGCAGATGGGTAGACACCGCGATAGATTATTTCCGGGAGATGGTGGAGGCAGAGGATTGAGACGAGGTCGGTTATTTGGTTCATATCCACAGACCCAGCAGTCGTCTCCAAGATGTTTTCGGTGTGGGAGTCAGTACCACCGTGTCAGAGACTGTACCATGGGACACCAGGGCGCGGCGACAGCCCCGCATGTAACTTTACCACCCTCACCACCTTCTCAGAGAGCTTTACTCCTTACTCCTGATGATGTTCCACGCCAGCCAGATGCTTCTAGAGGCCGTGGGCGTGGCGGTTCGATTCCGAGAGGACGAGGCGACAGAGGCAGAGGCGGAGGCAGAGGCCGAGGCAGAGCACAGCCAGCTATTAGTAGTGGACACGCCCGAGTGTTCGCGTTGACTCCTCAGGATGCACAGGCATCCAATGCCGTCGTGACAGGTACTCTACCAGTATGTTCTTTTGATGCACGGGTATTATTTGATCCAGGCTCCACACATTCCTATGTATCCACGTACTTTGCACCGAGGTTAGGCCGAGAGTCTTCTCCATTAGATCAGCCGCTTGTCATTATCACCCCGGTAGGCGAGTCTTTTGTTGCCCGTTTTGTGTACCGATCGTGTTCCGTTCGTGTCGGGGAGAGAGATTCTTCAGTGGATTTGATTCTCCTCGATATGCTAGACTTTGACGTTCTTCTTGGTATGGACTGGCTAGCCACCTTTTATGCATCCGTGGACTGCCGTGAAAAACCAGTCAGATTCAGTTTTCCTGGCGAGCCGGTTCTTATTATTCAGGGAGATCGTAGCGCTACCCTTCCCAGCTTGATTTCATCTCTTCGCTCTGGTCAGCTCTTAAGGAAAGGGTGTCAGGGATTCTTAGCCTATATTTGTAATACTAGCTCCATAGGGGTTCCGTTGGACCAGGTCCCTATTGTGAGAGAGTTTCCTGATGTATTCCCTGACGAGCTGCCTAGTCTGCCACTAGAGCGCGAGATTGAGTTCTGTATTGACTTGATCCCTGGCACGGGGCCTATCTCTATACCGCCTTATCGGATGGCCCCGGCGGAGCTAAGAGAGCTAAAGGATCAGTTACAGGACTTACTGGACAAAGGGCTTATCTGACCGAGTGCGTCACCTTGGGGTGCTCCCGTCCTGTTTGTTAAGAAGAAGGACGGAAGTATGCGCTTATGCATTGATTATCGTCAGCTGAACCAGGTTACTGTGCGGAACAGGTATCCCCTACCCCGCATTGATGACTTATTTGATCAGCTCCAGGGTGCAGGGGTTTTCTCGAAGGTTGATTTACGGTCAGGTTATCACCAGTTGCGAGTTCGGAAGGAGGATATTCCGAAGACCGCCTTCCGTACTCGATATGGTCATTATGAGTTCTTGGTGATGTCGTTCGGGCTCACAAATGCCCCGGCAGCATTTATGGATTTGATGAACCACGTATTCAGGCCGTATCTCGATCAGTTCATCATTATGTTCATTGACGACATCTTGGTTTATTCTCGGAGCCGGGAGGAGCATGAGCAGCACTTACGTATCACATTACAGACTTTGAGGGAGCATCAGCTGTTTGCCAAATTCTCTAAGTGCGCATTCTGGCTAGACGGTGTCGATTTCTTGGGTCATGTGGTGACGAGAGATGGTATTTGTGTGGACCCGAAGAAGATCGAGGTAGTTCAGCGTTGGCCTAGACCAGTATCAGTTACAGAGGTTCGCAACTTTCTAGGTCTGGCCGGCTATTATCGACGTTTTGTCCAGGATTTCTCCCGCATTGCTGCACCTTTGACCGGGTTGACCCGGAAGGGGGTTCCTTTTGATTGGACCCAGGCATGTGAGGATAGTTTCCAGCAGTTGAAGACTCGTCTGACTACTGCTCCAGTGTTAGCATTGCCTTCAGGATCAGGCGGGTTGGTGGTTTATTGTGATGCTTCTCGAGTGGGGCTGGGATGTGTATTGATGCAGCACGACAGAGTTATCACGTATGCTTCTTAGCAGCTGAGGAAACACGAGCAGAACTATCCCACCCATGATTTAGAGATGGCTGCAGTGGTATTTGCACTTAAGATCTGGAGACATTACCTATACGGTGAGTCGTGCCAGATATTTACTGACCACAAGAGTTTGAAGTATATCTTCCAGCAGCGAGATCTGAACCTGAGACAGCGTCGTTGGATGGAGTTGGTGAAGGATTACGACTGCGAGATTTTATACCATCCGGGCAAGGCGAATGTGGTGGCAGATGCTTTGAGTAGGAGGTCTGGAGGTAGCTTATCTTGTTTGAGCACAGTGCAGATGCAGTCGACGGCGGATTGGCAGGTGTTATGTGATAGCAGAGTGCAGTTCGAGTTTACTCCTACAGGGAGACAGCTGGCCCATTTCAGAGCACGCCCACAGTTACTTGACCGTATCAGCCAGGCACAGTCCGGCGATGCCCGTATCTTAGATATTATTGAGCAGATTCGGCAGGGCAGAGTTTCTGAGTTCGTGATTGATGATCAGGGGATACTTCGATTTGGGACTCGACTGTGCGTGCCAGATTCAGAGGGACTGAGGCGTGATATTCTCGAGGAGGCACATAGATCAGTATACAGTGTTCACCCAGGTTCCACCAAGATGTACCGTGATTTGAGAGAGGTTTACTGGTGGGACGGGATCAAGAAGGATGTTACAGACTTTGTGTCCAGATGCCTGACTTGTCAGCAACTCAAGGCCGAGCACCAAAGGCCAGCCGGCGAGTTACAGCCTTTGCCCATCCCTAAGTGGAAGTGGGAGCAGGTCTCCATGGACTTCATTGTCGGTCTACCCAGGACTAGTCGAGGGTATGACTCTATATGGGTGATTGTTGATCGACTGACGAAAGGGGCTCACTTCCTGCTAGTGAAGACCACTTTTGGATTTTCTCAGTACGCCCAGGTTTATATTGATGAGATAGTGCGACTGCATGGTGTTCCGACTTGCATCGTGTCCGACCGTGGCACCCAGTTTACCAGCCGATTGTGGCAGAAACTACAGGAAGCTTTGGGCACTCGATTGAGTTTTAGCACAGCCTTTCATCCGCAGACTGACGGTCAGTCGGAGCGTACGATTCAGACTCTTGAGGACATGCTCAGAGCTTGTGTTTTAGATTTCGGTGGTAGCTGGGATCGTCATTTGCCTTTGATCGAGTTTTCCTACAATAATAGCTTCCAGGAGACGATTCAGATGGCACCTTTCGAGGCTTTATATGGGAGGAGATGTCGATCGCCGGTATGTTGGACAGAGCTCAGGGAGAGCAGTATTTTGGGGCCGTAGATCGTACAGGAGATGACCGAGAAGATACAGCTGATTCGGGACAGGATGAGAGCGGCACAGAGCAGGCAGAAATCATATGCTGACAGGCGCCGTCGCCGACTCGAGTTCGCTGTTGGCGATCATGTTTTCTTGAAGGTCTCTCCGATGAAGGGTGTGATGAGATTTGGGCGGAAAGGGAAACTGAGTCCTAGATATGTTGGTCCTTTCGAGATCCTAGAGCGTGTTGGTCCAGTTGCTTATCGGTTAGCTCTTCCGCCCAGCATCCCCGATGTTCACCCCGTATTCCATGTATCGATGCTCCGCAAGTACCTTCATGATCCTTCCCAGGCAATTCAGCTCCAGAAAATCCAGCTAGAGCGTGATCTTTCTTTCACCGAGCATCCGGTGGTCATTTTGGATCGGCAGGTGAAGAAATTGAGGTCGAAGGTCATACCGTCCGTCAAGGTTCTTTGGCGTGGCCCGAATAGCGAGGAGGTCACCTGGGAGACCGAGGTCGAGATGAGGAAGAGATATCCCCATCTTTTTGAAGGTACGCATAGTTAAATTCTAAATTCAGGGACCGAATTTCTTTAAGGGGGGAAGATTGTAACCCTTCGAAAATCGTTTAGGCAGTTTTTCGGTAATCGGTTAATTTTTCGGCTTTTTCCGTAAAAAGTCAAAATAGGTATTTTTCATTGTAGACCTAATTATACAAAATTTAGATAAGATATTACTATAATTTTGTCACTAAAATGTCACTTATAATTATCTATTTAAATAAAAAAAAATTCGTAATTAATTATTTTTTTATATTATTTTAAGGCTTTTTAAATACATTAAATTAGTGATAAATACAAATTTAATTAGGTAAATTTCATAATTAGGAGTCTTTATAAGCTAAAATATGGTGTTAATAAAATTATATCATGTCTTCCAAACTTTTGGTTTTAGGGTGGAAAAATTTGTGAAAAAAATGAAGTAAAAATGGGTTTTTTTGTAAAAAGGTTGACTTGAAAGCATTAAATGATAACATGGGGTGTTTATTCACCTAGAAACTTCTCCAAATTTCCCCACAACTCCCTCCTCAACCTGCAGCCGACCCCTCACCTGCAGATTTCCCCCTCTTCTCACTTCTTTTTTTCTTCATTTTCATGCTAAAATCCATTAAAAATCAACAAATTTCATTAACCATTCAAAGCCAAACCCTAATCCATTCTCTCTTCAAACCAAATTAGTTCAAAGACTTGATGAAAGGAGGCTTTCTTGGTGACTTGATCATGCTAGGATTCAATTGGTGAGGTAAAAATTCTAAACTAGTTTGCTAAATTGTAGTTTATTTGTGCTAAAATCTAATTTTGAAGTATTAATTTACTTGTAAATTATTGTTCATGAAAATCAAGAATGGGTTTTGATGTTGAGTAAGGGTTTGAAACATGGTTGTAAAAAAAAATTAAGTTAGGTTTTTGGTTATATAATTGATTAGAATGGTTAATTGTATAATAATACGCTTGCTAAATCGACAAATTGCGATGTTTGTATCGAATCGGCTAGAAAATTGCTTGCTAGATTTTTACGAAAAATTGAATGCGATCAAATTGTGTTATGTTAGCGATATAATTAGCTTTGTATAGGACTATTAGAGTGCACGAACGCGGGGTTTCGTCTAGTCGGGTTGTAGTTTTGTCGATTTCCCCGAAATGACTATTCTAGTTAAAGGATTGCGATTTTCGTGCGTTTTCCCGTGCACCGAGTGCATGCTATGAGTAATTCGAGAGCGTTGATAATTGTATATTGTGACTTGCATCGTCTTAGGTTTTGTAATCTTATGCTTGATATTGTGCAAATATAGGATCGATTGGGGAAACATCGGACACGGCGCGAAAAGGCAAGGCGGTGGCCGGATCGGATTAGCGAAGATTTCAGGTGAGTAGATGTATTCATCTATGGGGGAATCGTCTGAATGGCGTGAGGCGCCCCCCTCTAGTTAGGATTACCCTACATTTTGCAAGATTCATATTGTTAGCTAGCTTATCCATTCATGTACACTGCAAACCCTTATAGCGAACAGTATATTAGATTGCATGGACATTCATCCATACTTATGCGATATCATTTTGTAGGACACGAACACCATTACCATTGGTATCTGTTGCACGCGCACTATTCATGTGACACACACGCCTTTGGTAATTGCCATGCCACGTGCACTATAGAACCTGTTTATCATAATATCGCCACTTGCATTCATACTTGATATATGAAATTGCATAGCATACGTATACCTCGCATCATCATCATATTTATATAGATTTCTAGCAAAATTCACATCGTATGCATTGATATCATAGACATTTATCATATATAACATGTGGACATTATGATTTTCTTGATGATTTCAGTATTGCTGCGATTTCTGGATTTTTGGGGAAAACCGCAAGAATTTAACAAAACCTTATATTTATCATTTTCAAAACAAAGTTACGGTTTTCTCGTGATGTATGTGTCGTCCACCATGAGTTTTCATATTTTCTGTTGGATTTCGAGACCCGATTCGAGGAGTGGATGAACCGTCTCGGGTACATGGTGGGCCCGGTATGGTACCCCGGGGCAAGAAGATCGAGTTGTAGACGATGAGCCTGGCAGGGGAAGACTACCTACCGGTGATGTCTGGGGCGGCGGATATCCGGAGGATACCGACCGTTGTCGTGAGATTTATGATATGGGCCGATCTGGACTGACGGAGCCCGATATTGAGACAGATATGATTCCTATTTGGTGTCGATACTTGACACGGGTTTTCAGATGATTTCTTGATGGTACTTAGCTATTATACAGATATTCATGTTTTAAAAAGTTAAGAATTCAATACCCTTAGCATTTAAAACACTTAAAGACTTAATAATGACATTGCATACCTGTGCACGCATATTAGAGATATTATATCACATATGGACATGCATGTTGTGGTGCATTGCGTGCATTCTTACGATTGCCTTATTAGATGTTATATTCTACTCACGAGCTGGCAACTCACCCCCGTTGTGCCACAGTGTCTTGCAGGTCGGACCCGTCACCCTTGTAGCGGCGGGCTATCTTATCATCAGCTTCTTTTGCTCAGACTCGCGACATCGCCCGTAGGTGGGTTGCGAGTATACTTTATTTCTTTTTGCTTTATCATTGTATCTAGTACTCTCCATCTGCCACTTTATATTGTATATGTGACCTAGTGATAAGACTGAGAGATATGTATATTTATGGTTTCTTTTGGGTCGAGCTCACTTGAGCCGACGTGTGTTTTCTGGTATTTTGCGTTTCTTTATGCTCTTTTCTTGATATTACTATTATATTGCATGTGGTTGTGATCCGCCTTGGGCGAAGAGCTAGCTCCCGCTTGGGGATGCTATTTTATGATTGCAGGTTTATTATCTTGTTGTACCCATTTTGGAGGATAGAAAATACAGGGGAGACTCTGCCGAAATTTTCAGAAATTTTTGATGTTTTAAAAAGGGATTCTATGCAACTTAAATGATTTTAAAAAACCATTTTCATTAAAGGTTTTCCTTCACTCTCTTTTGATTTTGGTTTAGATTCTTCTGGGCTTTGGCTGACTTAGGTTACAGTACGCCTTTAGACGTCTCGTAATCTAAGTGCCAGTCGCGTTCCGTACTTTCGGGTCGTGACAGGTATACTTACGATACGCTACTCCGCTTAAGAAACCTTAGGATGTACATTTCCTTCCACAGTATTATATTCATTCCTATGATCTATCCTCATCGATATTGGTTATGATTTTGCTTCCATGATTACACAGGCAGAGAGAGAGCTACGGCTAGAGTTTCGTCAGCACGAGCTCGTCACGGACGAGGACTGGACAGGGCGTGATTCCAGGGACGTACGATTGCATAGAGAGGCGTCATTTTAGTGTGTTTTCGTGCCATGAGCGTTTGACAGATCGCTTTTATGAGATTTCTCGGACATGCAGATCAGCACCAAAGGATCAGGCTACGGCTAGAGGCCAGCCAGAATATGATGACCATTGATATATCGCTTATTCATGATGATTGAGGCGCTGTTCAGCGTACAGACGAATGAGCTAATTGCTGCTGCAAATGACGAGATATTGCCCAGATGTTGGAGCAACCGCAGCTTGAGTATATACTTAGAGATATGATGGAAGGTCACTAGTCACCCAAGGATGAATGACTAGGACAGGTGGTTTGTTCACTTACACCGATGCGAGGTCATCGGATGGATTGATTCCAGCTAGAGACGACTTCACACAGATTCGTTGGTAGTCGATAGAGACGATCGAATGTCAGGAACCCATTTCCATGTTTAAAGTATTCGGAAGACAATGCAAGTAATGCTATAGACCCTCTAGAAGAATGAAACCCTAACTTGACGTAATGACCATGGAACGCCTTCGAACCTTAGGGTTTACGGCAGTTTAGCGTTGCCATTTGTGAGGCTTGGGTTTGCCCTTCTACGGTTGGTCCACAGGTGCTGTGGCATGTACTGGAATACTATTAAACTGTACTCAAGATGTAGATCTCTTGGGGGATTATGAGGGTTTGACAATCGATCGAATAGTTCGACATCATTCGGATATCATGTGATGGGATACATTGCTTGGGAGACTCCAGATACGAGTATAGCCGTTGGAGTGCAGTCTATACAACCATGAGAAGACGAGTCCGAATCAGTCGACATTGGAACAGAATGGAGTAAAGAGTTCGCACGAGATTTCGACGAGATGACGTTCCACTCCGCTGACATCAGAGATGCGATACGCATGCAGAGGCGTTGATTATGGATATATCTTCCAGAAGGAGTCATGAAGAGAATGCAGCCATTCCGAAACAAGAAATATATATAGTGAAGGGGTTGAGAACTTCCGGGTAGTTCGGCAGAAACGAGATTTGAGAGAGACCTCGATAGGATCTTTCTGGAATACTATATGAGGAGACATGGACCCAGGAGCGGTCATATTGCGCACACCCGGCAGGCCAGAGTTCGGCATCGTTGACGAGATAGTTAGCCAGAGATATGTAGAGGATGTGCCAGAGCAGGACTGTTTCCGTCGTCACTCCATATTGGGCCGTTGAGCCAAGGAGCTATATAACTAGTAATGCACAGTGAGAGATGGGAGCCTAAAAGCACCAGACGACAGGTCATGAACAGGAGGCAAGTAGATATCTTGCTCTGCTAGCATTGGATTCACCGACACCTTCTCAATTGCGAAGGAGGAAGTATCGACGACCGTATTTATGATTTGTGATTTGGTGATTCGATTATCACGAATCCGTCACCTTAGATTTCGGGATTTTGGGCGATTTATTCGCATGATTTAGTCTTGATGACGGAGTTTCATGATATTTGTTTTCATGCACCATGGTTGCACCTATTAGGAATTCATATTTTGTGCATAGTTATTACGCTTATAGTATTGATTGTGATTTCATGCCTATTTTATGCCTGTGATTTGATTTATGCTTCCAGCATAGTTTTCATGCACTTTTAGTGTTTTGATTTGATTTGTGCATGCTGATGCTGTAGGGTTCCTAGGCACTCTAGTGAGGTCTCACAAGGCATCGAACATGCCAATTTCAAAAAATCTAGGTGCCGAGAGACCCGACTACGGATCGTCGGCTAGAAGTTTAGGCGAAAAATAAACTAGTTAACACTTAACTAATGGGAAAACGGAAATACAACCTTTGTGGATCCGGTGCTCCACCTCCATAGCTCCGCAACGAAGTCATCTCCGCTGTCCAAAAAGAATCCGGGCTCTAGCGTCGGCTTCATCGGAGAATAGGCGAGCTAGGTCGTCGATGTCCATGCCGAAGATGATCTACGTCGAGGCATCGCTAAATCAAGCTCCGACTTCACCAAGTCAAGAAACTTGTGAAGAAAACACACTCTACTACTTGGCAAGAGGTAGAGGATGAAGAAATAGGAGTTGGGTTCACTTTAGAATTGGATTTCTCACTCTCAAGCTCAAGTTGCCATTGATGGCCTCAAGGTTTCAAACTTGAAGATGAAGAAGAAGATGAGCTAGAAAAATGACAAGTCTTATTAAAATGAAAAGAAAAAGGAATACTTATCATAATTCCAACTAGGGTTAAGTGTAGAGAATAGACCATGGTTAATGGATGGGTTAGGGTTAAGCATGATGACAAGAATGGTTAAGAAGTCAAAGCTTCATGAAGCTTCAACTAAAAGACAAAGAAAGCCACCATTCTTATCATAATCATTTCCAAATAAATAAATAAACAAATAAATAAATAAATGGATATGCAAAATCCTAATTATCATATTAATCATGGTTTAATCCTATACACTTAACTAAATGATCAAGTATCATCAAACATGATACAAAAAAGTGCACAAAAATATATCGCATATACAATGCGCACATCCGAGTGAGAAAATCCATTTATAGTGAACCGATACTAGTTAATGCAAAGTAATATATCAAATATATAATTATGCATTAAATCATTAAATCAACACTTGATTTAACGATCCGGTCATATCGCATATAACCGACTAGTATCATTAGTAACAACTTATCGAATCAACACTTGATCCGATAACCCGGCTATATCGTATATAACCGATCAATGTCACATCGCGAGAATCAAATACAGTATCACATACTGGTATCATTCTCGGTCCCGCACATATCTCATACGCGCTCCTATTTCGTTTTGTTTGAGCCAGGAAACCTCTGTCTAGGACTCTAAAGACTCGTCAATACGTCGGCAGCAGGTGATGATCATATCAATCACCCACAAGCTGCAAGCGGTCTGCTAAACGTAACGGCCACCCGGGTATTGAGCGATCTGAAGATCGACGAGCAAGCCCTCTCACACTCCAGTGAATCCAACCAGTAACACTACCGTACAGTCCGGTCTGATCGTCTGATATGTCGCATATCTCGCCTAGGGTGGTAAACGTCAGACCCCAATAGCTCGATAAGTCGTGTCGATATGAGGTCTATAACTATTCGAGAAACTACTGGTAACACTTACCAGTAAATCTCAGCAACCCTGGCCAGGGATTTCCTGTTATAGCCAATCGAACACAGCGCAACATCAACTCCCTATACCGGGAGAGACGAATCCCCTCCTATCGCTCATTGCCTCCATGTGACTCGGGACTGTACCCAAAAACCACCGTTTTGCATGCCCTCTTGGACGTGGTAAGATGGAAATCAAAGCACAGTGAGAACCACACAAGACTCTATGACGATCTCGGGTCAACAGACTACTCTGTACTAGTGTCACCAGAGAACTGCCATCTGACGTGAGGTATAATACCATCTGGGAGTTCTCGGCGAGTCCGTCCAGTGTACCCAGTCTCTACTGAGCACCCGTATATCTCCTTTGATGTCAAACACCAATGGATATGGGATCATCCAGCGCCCATCTATATGGGTCGAGAAGATATACGCTAGTCTACTCTGGTATATCGATGCCCCGTCTCGATACACCCACGACTAGGGACTTTGAAGGATGTACTTATGGACTACCATGTCCCTACTAGTATGATCCGCATCATAGTCCAGGTAGTCAAGCACACATCCTAAGGGCTTTACCAACATGTAACAGAGAGACAATCAGTGTACACGTCAAGGTAAAGAGTAACCAGATAGCATACTATCATGTCGAGCAAGAAAGTCCTCCCTATATATGTCCCATCATCCACTACAATATACATCCAATGTACAGTAATGGCCTCTAGGGCATACATATAACTAACAATCTCCCACTTGCACTAGGGCCATCTGTAGCAGTGGTTGTAGTATCTCATACTCAACCATCCCATAAAAGTCTCTCTCTGGGAACAGGCCTTTGTGAGTGGATCCGCTGTGTTGTCCTCTGAGTCTACTCTCCTAACCTCGATTTCCCTGGAGATCAACCATCTCCATGATCAGGTGATACTGCCTTAGAATATGTCTGGATCACTGATGGGACCTGCGTTCCTTGGCATAAGCCATAACTCCATTGTCACACAATGGGAGGAACATAGTTCATCTTATGAACCATTATACACCCAAACATCCTCCTTGGTAGCATCTTGAGTAGCGATGTATCCAGCCTTTATCGTCTAGTATGCCACGGTATCTAGCTTGGAACTCTTCCAACATACCGTCCCTTTACTGAGGGTAAAGACAATTCCTGCGACTGACATTCAGTCGTCATTATCACCCTGGAACCCTTCCAGTGATTCTCCCCAGGATCGATTGATACCGTCTCACTACATCTAGTGAGAATTCTAACATCCATTTAGATCTATCTCATAGATCCAAAATCCAGGATTTAGGAGGTATCACTTTGATCCTATATGGAGAATCTTTGTGATAATCGGAGATTGATCGAGCGTAGCATAGGAAACTACTTCCCTATCAAGATTATTTCATCCACGTACTCTACGAGGATCTTCACCATACTCCCTACTACCTTTTTGTTTATACAAGGTTCATCTACCATTTTGATGATGTCAACTTCTTTGACTAATCCATCAAAACAGATGTTCCAACTCGGCGATGCCTGCTTTATCATATAAAGCATCTTGCACACGTTTCCGCTGCTCCCACTGTCTACGAGGCCCTCTGGCTGTGTACTTATAGACGTACTCTTCTAAAACATCATTTAGAAAAGCAGTCATGATACCCAACCACCAGATATCGTAGTCATGGTATGTAGCCGTGACAAGTAGGATCTGGATGGACTTAAGCATAGTTACTTGAAAAGGTTTCATCATTATCCATACCTGGTCAATGATGCAAACTTTTAACAAGTCTAGCTTTGAAAGTCTCAAGCTTTCCATGTACACCAAGTAATCTTCTCAAGATATACCTGCTCCTGATGGGGATTTAACCCTTCAGATATAGCAACCAAATCCATACTTTGTAGGTGCATAAGGATTCCATCTCAGATCGCTAAGCATCCAGCCATTCTTACAGAGTCTCACTCCTGATGGCCAGCTCGAAACTAGTTGGGTCATCATCTCATGATGCAGTCCTCGCTCCCACTGTCATAGAGAAACTGAAGTATCTCTCAGGTGGGTAAGGAACCCTACTAGAACGGCGGAGAGGCTGAGGTTCGTTGGTGACTACTGAATCCTTCGGTTCTACCAAATCATCTGCTGTAGTTTGTATAGCTGGAATCTTTCCAGTTCTACATTACAGACCTTGCCTCGAGCTTGTCCGGTTTTTGCTTTTTAGACATAGGCTGGACAACCCCAAATCTTAACTGACTTGAGAGATGGGCTCTTCCCTTATCATATCAAATATGAAGTGGTAGGCAACTGATTTGATTTGAACCCTATTCAATAGGTATGCAGCTTCTCAAGTGCATAACTCCCAAAAGGAAATAGGTAACTCAGTAGTACTCATCATAGAGCACACCATATCAAATAGGGTGTATCTGCTCCGCCCCGATATACCATCGTTCTATGGTGTATACAGAGGAGTAATGCTGAAAGAGAATCTCATTCTCCTTTAGAATAGTCCATGAATTCCATGCACAAGTATTCTCCTCCTTGAACTCATCAAAGGACATAATACTTATACCTGTATTTCGGTTCTCTACTTCTTACTTATATTCTATGAATATCTCAAAAGGTTCAGACTTGTGTTTCAACAGGAACATATGTCTGAATCTTGAGAGATTATCAGAGAATGTAATGAAGTACAAAGAACCGGTCTTGGCATGTGTAGACAGGGGACCTACATACATCAACATGTATCATCCCAAGAGTTCACAAACTCTTTCTCTGTTTCTAATAAACAGAGCTAGTGTCATTATATCTTTGTGACATGACTGGCAAGTTTCACAAGATGTAAATTCAAACTGATTTAAATATGCATCTAAATGTAACTTCAGCTAGTCGGGTCGCATTGATATGACCTATTCTACAATACCTCAAGAAGGAGTCGTTCATTTCTGAACTCTTCCTCTTGTGTGTGTTCTATATACTAAGAACTGTAGTTTGATTTAGAACATTAATGCCTTTAGATAACGTGCCTGAACCGATCAACTTTTGATATAGGAAATGTTCAAAACATTATCTAACAATACAAAATTATATCCTTTCTTTACTAATAAAGAGACTGATATGATTTTGTATATCAGGTTCGGTATCTAATAACATTCGTTCAGAATCAATGTATTGGTAATACAGGGTGACAGTGACCAACAGACTTGGCTGCAACACTTGCCCCGTTTTCTGCCTCATGAAACTTATCACCCGTTCTCAGTTCTCTACCTGTCTGTAGCCCTATGTAACAGATTACATATCTGGAATCCCGATCTGGTATCACATACCCAGGACGTAAAGGATACTGAGAAACAGTTCTGTACAACGAACACACCCGAAGATGATGCATCATATGCACTTTCTTCGTTTGGGCGGCACGGGAAATCTGGTATTCCCCAATTTCCTGTTCTGTCTTATAACAATTATAAGTTGGAGCGGGACCAACGTTCCCCAGCTCAGTATAACAAGCGGGTTCGGTCAATAATCCGTATTATTATCTTGATTAAGGCGTGATATGGTCGCTACCTGGAGAGAGAGAGAAGAAAACACTCAGCGTGCGCTCTGTCAAGAATAGATTGGTTATTATTTTATCTAATCAGGATGGCTCCCACTGCTTTTTATCAAATCTTCCTTCAAACCCTAAAGGGAAAGACTAGCCGGGATTAATTACATACTACAAGTTCGCCAATCATTCAGCCAGGTCAGTGTCGGTACTTTGAGGGAGGTCCCCCGTGCTTTCGCACGAACCTAATTAATGTAAACCTCGTTTTCCCAGAGGCGTAACCCCGTTGACACCTTTCTAGACACCTACTTGATCGGCTAATTGTAATGTATAAAACTCTCCCAAGAGTAACACTTACTCACAGCGGGTATCGGGATCCAACTATCTCATAGAAGGTATGCAATCTCATTGCAAATTTCAACACTTGAAATTCCCGATAATATTTTTCCCCAAGCGATCTATGACCTTGACTGAGTCAACAAATCATAGACCACAAGTAAAGTTCAACCCGTCATTTCTCGATTGAATTAAACCCACCCGCACGACCCTTGACTGAGTCAACAAGGCCGCACGACTACCCTAATCCAATCGCATCATATGCTTTGCAGATAAACAATAATCAGCTACCGCACACTACGCCTTGACTGAGTCAACAAACGCAGCACGAATACTAACTATTACCTATCTGAAATGACGGAGGGCTACGGCAGGTTTTTAAGAAAACCTTTTGCGTAATGAACTTTATATCGTTGTAGAATCAAATGATTTTAAAATGGAGTGCTTTTGAGGCTTTTGTAGTTTTGCTAATGGAGTCACTCCCGGTGAAGGGATCGTCGGTCCTTTCCTCGTCGAATGAGGTGCGGGATATATCATATATATCGCTGTGCAAAGCAAAACACTTAAAAGCAATCAAAAGACAAACCGAGTGTGTAGCATCTGCCAGTTATTGCTAAAGGAGTCACTCCCGGTGAAGGGATCTCGGTCCTTTCCTCATCGAATAAGGTGCAGGATATATCACATATACCTCTGTGCAAAGCAAGAACTGTAGCTACCTGTTTTATTTTGAAATTCGATTCTACAACATCTTAGGTTTCTTTTATTTCATTAATCACATTAATGAAGTCCCATCATTTAAGTACCTAAACATCACAGATAGATATGACGTACACTTATGCCATCCGCATTCGCCTCGATGTCCCCTCGTGTACCGTTAGGTTAAGTAACTAACGACAGAGCGGGGCAGGGCTAGCGCGGGTGTAAAACATAAGTAACGTCTATATAATATATCATATATACTATATACTATATCCATCACAGAAACACAACAGAGATATTGCAGCAGAAGAAATATATGAAATATTGGATATAATAGGACGTCCGTGTTTTCAATACGAGCCAGTATAAAACACGGATTCCACGGTCGTGATGAATAGCCAAACCCACACCCCTAGACCTCTACGAGAGCGGCAAGCAACCCTACCAATTCTGGAGTTAGGAGACCCGGACCCGACTCCTCGAGTTGGTCTCCCACTGGACTCCAGAACCCGGTTACTTGTGCACCCCTCCTTGGGTCTATCCTAGTGCGGAAAAGTAAATAATATACAAACGGTGACTACTTCCGCAACCTGGAAGTGCCCCAATAAAAGAATATTACATACAAGTTTTTACATGAATGAAAATGAAAAACACTCATCTCACATAAAAACCCCCGGCTATTCAAACACGACGATCCAATATAACATATCCAGCAACACATAACATCACATGTCATCAACGTAAGTAAACATGCGCATCCCAATTGTCGTTGACATATAGAAACGAAACCGGCGATATCACATATTACACTTACGGTCACAGAAAAGAAAGTGTAAAACTACAACAGTTGGAATCCGCAATCTCTTTAGACATCACATGCCTAATCAAATGAATTACTTAGACATCGCATGCCTAACAATTATAAACCCCGCATTTTAGTCTCAAAATCGAAAACACTTTTCAATATCAAGTCGGGCAATTCAACAGGATTCCCGACATTCTGATCGAATGCTCGTCGCAAACTTTAGTAGGCGGCTGCACCCCCGACGCCGTCGACGAAGTGCGCCAAGGCGGAACACCGCTGCCGCGAGCACCCGGACGGATGCTTTCGGCGACGGGGTTCTCCTACAGTCACTTGGTCGGGGCAATGGAGTGAGGCTGTCTATTAAGTTTACCCGGCAAGTATCCGCGTACGCTACGTGATTGCGACGGACTTTTGATCACATCAAAACTCCGTGGCAACCGATCAAGTGAGACTAAATTGCTACGTTTATAACATTCATTCAGTTATCTCATAACTTCTGTGAATTCCAATTGTTGTATCCCATTCCGGATAAATAGAAAATGTCAAACTTTCCGATCGAACAATCGAACACCCAAGTTTTCCCGATACAGATCAACACATGAAATAAGTCTAACAACATTCAGTTCGTGCCTCAGTACCAACGGTCCAGCCGTAGAAGGGTCAAGCCAACGCCTCACATGTGGCACGCCGTACTGCCCCAAACCCGAAGGTTCAAAGGGCAGTTCAAGACGGTCACATAATCGAGTTAAGGTTTGTTGTCTTCTAGAGGGTCCATCGAGTTACTTGCACTACTCAGAACGTCGTTAAACTACGGAAAAATCCAACACTTGGAAATTTCCCGACAGGGGAAAAATTGGGTATTTATATCCGGTCGAACTTTTTAACATATTCAAGAATTTATCCGGAAAGCCACATAGACAAAATTTGATACCCCGATCGAAACACCGAATCCCCTAAGCAATCCCAGAACATTCAACTCTGGAATAAATTTTAAATATTCCCATAAAATCCAGAATAATTAAATAGGAATTACTGTGCATAAAAAATGTGATGACGTCACTACCTAGCCGCGGAACCGCCGTAGAAGCTGGGCTTCTGCCGCGGTTCCGCGCTCTGTTTGATGAATCTTTCGCCTGAGTTTGCACAGTAATTCTTATAATTATTTATTGAATTTTTTAGGCATTTTTAATACACAAAAATCCGCATTTTCGGAAAAAGTCCAGAGAGCATATTCCGGTTTGGGTTTTCGGGTCGTTCGGACTTCAAATTCCGTCTAGACTTCGTCTAAGGCTCTAGCTAGGCTCTGATACCACTGTAGGATTCCTAGGCACTCTAGTGAGGTCTCACAAGGCATCGAACATGCCAATTTCAAAAAATTTAGGTGCCGAGAGACCCGACTACGGATCGTCGGCTAGAAGTTTAGGCGAAAAATAAACTAGTTAACACTTAACTAATGAGAAAACGGAAATACAACCTTTGTAGATCCGGTGCTCCACCTCCATAGCACCGCAATGAAGTCATCTCCGCTGTCCAAAAAGAATCCGGGCTCTACCGTCGGCTTCATCGGAGAATAGGCGAGCTAGGTCGTCGATGTCCATGCCGAAGATGATCTACGTCGAGGCATCGCTAAATCAAGCTCCGACTTCACCAAGTCAAGAAACTTGTGAAGAAAACACACTCTACTACTTGTCAAGAGGTAGAGGATGAAGAAATAGGAGTTGGGTTCACTTTAGAATTGGATTTCTCACTCTCAAGCTCAAGTTGCCATTGATGGCCTCAAGGTTTCAAACTTGAAGATGAAGAAGGAGATGAGCTAGAAAAATGATAAGTCTTATTAAAATGAAAAGAAAAAGGAATACTTATCATAATTCCAACTAGGGTTAAGTGTAGCGAATAGACCATGGTTAATGGATGGGTTAGGGTTAAGCATGATGACAAGAATGGTTAAGAAGTCAAAGCTTCATGAAGCTTCAACTAAAAGACAAAGAAAGCCACCATTCTTATCATAATCATTTCCAAATAAATAAATAAACAAACAAATAAATAAATGGATATGCAAAACCCTAATTATCATATTAATCATGGTTTAATCCTATACACTTAACTAAATGATCAAGTATCATCAAACATGATACAAAAAGGTGCACAAAAATATATCGCATATACAATGCGCACATCCGAGTGAGAAAATCCATTTAAAGTGAACCGATACTAGTTAATGCAAAGTAATATATCAAATATATAATTATGCATTAAATCATTAAATCAACACTTGATTTAACGATCCGGTCATATCGCATATAACCGACTAGTATCATTAGTAACAACTTATCGAATCAACATTTGATCCGATAACCCAGCTATATCGCATATAACCGATCAATGTCACATCGCGAGAATCAAATACAGTATCACATACTGGTATCATTCTCGGTCCCGCACATATCTCATACGCGCTCCTATTTCGTTTTGCTTGAGCCAGGAAACCTCTGTGTAGGACTCTAAAGACTCGTCAATACGCCGGCAGCAGGTGATGATCATATCAATCACCCACAAGCCGCAAGCGGTCTGCTAAACGTAACGGCCACCCGGGTATTGAGCGATCTGAAGATCGACGAGCAAGCCCGCTCACACTCCAGTGAATCCAACCAGTAACACTACCGTATAGTCCGGTCTGATCGTCTGATATGTCGCATATCTCGCCTAGGGGTGGTAAACGTCAGACCCCAATAGCTCGATAAGTCGTGTCGATATGAGGTCTATAACTATTCGAGAAACTACTGGTAACACTTACCAGTAAATCTCAGCAACCCTGGCCAGGGATTTCCTGTTATAGCCAATCGAACACAGCGCAACATCAACTCCCTATACTGGGAGAGACGAATCCCCTCCTATCGCTCATTGCCTCCATGTGACTCGGGACTGTACCCAAAAACCACCGTTTTGCACGCCCTCTTGGACGTGGTAAGATGGAAATCAAAGCACAGTGGGAACCACACAAGAATCTATGACGATCTCGGGTCAACAGACTACTCTGTACTAGTGTCACTAGAGAACTGCCATCTGACGTGAGGTATAATACCATCTGGGAGTTCTCGGCGAGTCCGTCCAGTGTACCCAGTCTCTACTGAGCACCCGTATATCTCCTCTGATGTCAAACACCAATGGATATGGGATCATCCATCGCCCATCTATATGGGTCGAGAAGGTATACGCTAGTCTACTCTGGTATATCGATGCCCCGTCTCGATACACCCACGACTAGGGACTTTGAAGGATGTACTTATGGACTACCATGTCCCCACTAGTATGATCCGCATCATAGTCCAGGTAGTCAAGCACACATCCTAAGGGCTTTACCAACATGTAACAGAGAGACAATCAGTGTACACGTCAAGGTAAAGAGCAACCAGATAGCATACTATCATGTCGAGCAAGAAAGTCCTCCCTATATATGTCCCAGCATCCACTACAATATACATCCAATGTACAGTAATGGCCTCTAGGGCATACATATAACTAACAGATGCACATGGTTATGAGATTATATACCGCGGTATACCTGATCTAGATTGAGCTGTATTGTATACCGTCGATTTCGATTCTGATTTTGATGTTGATTTCGTGATTTCGTGCATGATGGATGCACCGATTTGGATTTTCGCGCATGTTGGGCGCATGTTTTGAGATGCGATTTTGGTGCACACCAGATGCGCTAAATCGAGATTCTTCGTGCATGTTAGATGCACCTGATTTTGCTGTCAGGCACACACGTTGCCTATGACAGATGTTTCGTGCACACCCGTTACACTTAGATGTTGTTTCTGTGCACATGTATGGCACATATATGGATTTTGATTTCCGTGCGCACCAGGCGCACAGGGTATTCTTATATAAATTTTGGGATTGATTCCTTATGGAGCAGTACGTTTTTATGATATTTGCTATTTGTTTTCGTACTGAGCAGGACTAGTCAGAGGACAATACCTGGATATATTTTGCATGCATTGATAGTTATCGAAGGGATTTCCAAAAACCGAGCTATAGTCTCAGTATTTACCTACGTGTCTGATATGACACAACACATTTAAAACAAGGGAAACCCTTCTAAATTATTTTCAAAACGGCAGAACGTACATATTAAACAAAAGATATATGCATATATGGTTATTTTCTTACAATAGACGTTCGCCACTGTGCAGTGTTATGCGCATCACATAGCGACTTAAAAAGGTTTGGTATGCATTTCCTTCAGTTATTTACATGTATGGATTTGATGTCTATATGTATAATTTTGATGTATATGTTGGAGATAGTGCCCTCAGAGTCAATTATTGGATCACAGGCATGTGATTGCAATGATTGAGGGAGGACCTATACCGTTAGAACAGTCTTACTCAAGATGATAGTATGCTATCTGGTTTATCTTTATCATTATGTACTGCTTTAGGTGACCTTACAGGTCACTATTGCGCGTTGATAGAGCCCTTAGGATTCTTGCTTGACAGCCAGCAGTATGATGGCGATCATATACGTGGGAGCTGGTAGTCTATAAGCACATCCTTAAAAGGTCCCTAGTCGTGGGAGTTTCGAGACAGAGCATCGATACTCCAGAGTAGACTAGTGTATACAGTCGAGACCCCGATGAGGGGCGGTGGCCAGTCTCACAATCCACTGGTGTCAGTTGGTTCACCTAAGATGTATACAGGTGCTCATTGGGTTATGAGTACACCGGACAGGACTCGCCGGGAACATGCTAGTTGGTCTTATACCAGACGTCAGATAGCAGTTCCCTGGTGACATGTGTATATGTTAGTTCATCGACCTGAGATTGTCATTTGTCTCGTGTAGGTTCCTACTGTACTTTGATTACTACCCTACCACGCTCAAAGGAGACGTGCAAACAGGTTTTAGTTGGGTACAGTCCCGAGCCACATGGAGGCAGTGAGCGGATCTGCAGGGGTTCGTCTCTCCCGGTATTGGGGGTGAGGTCGCGCTGTGTCTAGGAGAGCCCTTACACGAAGTTCTTGGCCAAGGCAGGAGATTTACTGGTAGGTATTCCAGTAATATCTCAGGGAGTTCTGGGCTACACTCCGACACGACTTGTACCGCTTTTGGGGGTCTGACTTTTACCAACCCCTTAGGCCCACCATGCGATGCTCATAGACGAACGGACCGGACTGTAAGAATATTGTCACTGACAGGCTCAGTAGGGTGTCAGGATGAGTTCGCTCATCGACGTCCCTTTTGGTCAATACCTGGTAGCCCGTTACGTATGGCTAATACCTCTGACGTGCTAGTGGTTAAATCTATAACCAAAGTATTGACGAGTCTTTAGAGTCCCCCATAGACCGTTTTCTCAAGTTTCAGGAGAAACATTGTAGAGGCCGTATGGAGATATGGCAGGGTTCGATCATATACATGCGGTATTGTAGGGTTCCTAGGCACGCTAGTGAGGTCTCCCAAGCCATCGACCATGGCAATTTCAAAAATTATGGTGCCGAGAAACCCTAAACTACGGATCGATAACTAGATGTCTAGGCGAAAAATCACTAGTTAACAATTAACTAATGGGATATCGGAAATACAAACTTTGTAGATCGGGTGCTCCACCTCCATAGCTCCACAACCAAGTCGTCTCCGCTGTCCAAAACAAATCCGGGCTCTAGAGTCGGCTTCGTCGGAGAAAAAGTGAGCTAGGTCATCGATGTCCATGCCGAAGATGATCTACGTCGAGGCATCGCTAAATCAAGCTCCACCTTCACCAAGCCCTAAAACTTGTGAAGGAAACACACTCTACTACTTGGCAAGAGGTAGTGGATGAAGAAATAGGAAGTGGGTAGACTTTAGAATTGGATTTCTCACTTGTTTGCTCAATTCACCATTGATGAAGAAAGCTTTTTCTTCTTAAGTTCAAGGAAGAAGAAGAAGAAATGTTATGATAAGAATCATAGAATAGAAAAATAAAATCCATTCTTATCATAATATTAACCTTAGTTTAGTGTAGAGAATGAACCATGGTTAGATATGATGGTTAGGGTTAAGCAAGAGATAAGAATGGTTGACTTGATTAAAGTTTCAAGAAACTTCAACATAAAACAAAATAAGCCACCATCCTTAAATAATTTCCAAAATGAATATATATAAATAAATGAATAAGATAATCAAAACCCTAATCATTAAGTAAACCATGGTTTAATCTTTACACTTAACCAAGTTAATATGCATCATCAAACATGATACAAACATGTGCATAAAAGTATATCACATATACAACTTGCACAATCCAAGTGAGAAAATCCATTTAAAGTGAACCATTACTAGTTAATGCAAAGTAATATATCAAATATATAATTATACATTAAATCAATAAATCAACACTTGATTCAATGATCCGGTCATGTCGCACACAACCGACTAGTATACAATGTATCGGCTTATCGAATCAACGCTTGAATCGATAACTAGGTTATATCGCATACAACCACTCGATACATTCATCGCGAGAATGGAATACGGTATCACATACACGCATTATTCTCGGTCCCGCACATATCTCATATGCGCTCCTATTTCGTTTCGCTTGAGCCAGGAAACCTCTGTGTAGGACTCTAAAGACTCGTCAATACGCCGGCAGCGGATGATGATCATATCAAACATCCACAAGCCGCAAGCGGTCTGCTAAACGTAACGGCCACCCGGGTATTGAGCAATCTGAAGATCGACGAGCAAGCCCGCTCACACTCCAGTGAATCCAACCAGTAACACTACCGTACAGTCCGGTCTGATCGTCTGATATGTCGCATATCTCGCCTAGGGGTGGTAAACGTCAGACCCCAATAGCTCGATAAGTCGTGTCGATATGAGGTCTATAACTGTTCGAGAAACTACTGGTAACACTTACCAGTAAATCTCAGCAACCCTGGCCAGGGATTTCCTGTTATAGCCAATCGAACACAGCGCAACATCAACCCCCTATACCGGGAGAGACGAATCCCCTCCTATCGCTCATTGCCTCCATGTGACTCGGGACTGTACCCAAAAACCACCGTTTTGCACGCCCTCTTGGACGTGGTAAGATGGAAATCAAAGCACAGTGGGAACCACACAAGACTCTATGATGATCTCGGGTTAACAGACTACTCTGTACCAGTGTCACCAGAGAACTGCCATCTGACGTGAGGTATAATACCATCTGGGAGTTCTCGGCGAGTCCGTCCAGTGTACCCAGTCTGTACTGAGCACCCGTATATCATCTCTGATGTCAAACACCAATGGATATGGGATCATCCATCGCCCATCTGTATGGGTCGAGAAGGTACACGCTAGTCTACTCTGGTATATCGATGCCCCGTCTCGATACACCCACGACTAGGGACTTTGAAGGATGTACTTATGGACTACCATGTCCCCACTAATATGATCCGCATCATAGTCCAGGTAGTCAAGTACAGATCCTAAGGGCTTTACCAACATGTAACAGAGAGACAATCAGCATACACGTTAAGGTAAAGGTAACCAGATAGCATACTATCAGGTCGAGCAAGAAAGTCCTCCCTATATATGTCCCAGCATCCATTACAATATACATCCTATGTACAGTAATGGCCTCTAGGGCATACATATAACTAACAGGTATTGCACGGATCATGATCGGACGGATTATACTAGCGGGCTTTGGTTTAAGCCGGATCCTAGTATTGTACAGTGTAGATTTTGTCTCATTGCATTTGTATTCAGTCGCAATACAAATGCAGGTATGTATATACAGTCGCGGGGTTTTCCTGTAATATACTACGGGATCAGTTTTTTGAAGTTGCCAGTTTGCTTTCCGTTTCGGCCATTTTCCTTTGTTTCTTTCCTTGGCAGAAAATTGGTGGAGGTGGGCTTATTTGCAAATGTGCAAATTGGCATTATGGAGGGTGGTCTTTGTAAATTGTTGCTTCATGATGATTCTACCACCATTTGACTTCCTAGTTTATGATTTTTCATGATGGCTTGACTTTTGTGATGAGAGTGATGGATTTATGAGTGTGGATTTTGTTGTGATGATAATTCTTAATCATCACCTTTCTCTCTCTTTCTTGTATGATTGCTTACCCCCCCTTTTGAGATCACTCCCTATTTCTCTTTCTTGATAGAGGGCCGGAAAAATTAGAGGAGGGGCTATCCCAATTTTTGGGTGTGGGATGGTTCTCATTTTGTTGGCATAAAATCCCTTTGTTCATCCAAAAACTTGCATCTCATTCCTACACCAATACAAGGCAATTCTAGTAACCTCATCGAGACTAAAGAGTTCTACATTAGCCTACAGCATTCTTGGACACGTCGACTCGCCAACTTCGTGCCCGAGTTGCCTCGGTCTAGAGGTGGGAGCCCGTAAAAGAACCCGGCGATGTGGTGCCCTTCCGACGAGGAGATGAGAAGACCGAAGGACACGGATCGCTCGGTATATCTCTCTACCCCTTTCCTAGTATGCTAGGATTAGGTTAATGGCCCGATCCGGGATTTTAGTGCGCGGTGGTGCCGGCTCTAGTTTATAGAAAAGTTTTGTTTTCCGCATTTTGGCCTCGTTCAGACGGCCGGGGCGCCGCCGTGCACTTACACTGGTGTCTGAGCCACGCCATTAACCTAGTCTAGCTTGCTCTAGCGTGTTTAGAATTTCGATCGGACAAAAATTTCAAAACTGCATTTCCAACATGACAGTTTCTGTCGAAATTTCATAGTTGTCAAAAAATTATTTGGTGCATTTTAAAAATACAGGCAGGGATTTTTACGACAGGGTTCGATCACATACGCGCACTTGTGCGCGTTTTGGTGTTCGAGCAGTTGATACTAGCGGGCTTTGGTTTAAACCGGATCCTAGTATTTGATTTTGGATTGGTTCAGTCTCATTGTATTCGTGTTCCTAGAAATACGGATGCGGGTATGTATATACAGTTGACTGAGGCAGAGAAAGAGACACCTCATTAGGGTTTTGACCATTGACTTGATATAACCATAATGAGATGGAGGAAATTGTTTACTAATTTTATTTGTGTTAATTGTGTTATGGTTAATTGGTATGACCATTTGACTTGTTAACCATAGTTGACTTAAATATTTTTGTTAAGCATAAGATATTTTGCTTAGCATTAATTGTGACATAATAATTGTCAAATCAAATTAACTATCACAATTATCCTAATTAAAATTATTATTCTTTTTCCCTCATATGTGGGCTCTCTCTTCATTTTGATAAAGTGACACTCTCTCTCATAGCTCTCTCTCCTTCGTCCTCTCTCTCAAGCCCTAGTGTTTCATGAGTTGAAAATCAATGGCCATTGAGACCAAGCCACCAAAACCACTCTCTACTCACTCTAGATCACTTATTCTAGCAACCCAAGTGTTCTAGTTGCCTCATCTTGAAGGTTAAGCTCTAGGTTGGATCTCTCGAGGTGGATCATCGTTGACATAAGGAGGCCGAAGTTCAAGCACGATCCATACATCCATCGAGGAGCTTAAGGAGAGGATTGAAGACCCGAAGGACTTGTTTTCTTTAGGTATACATTCTATCATAGTAGATAGAACCTTCATTTGCTAGTTAGGTTTATGGTTAAAGATCCGGTTTAGTGTTATCCTAGCGCCAAGTTATGTCCATCATAAAATTTTTGTTACGCATTTAGCTATTGAAGTTGGCCGGGGCGCTAGTGTAACCCTTCATGGTATCAGAGCCAAGCCATAAAACCTATACTAGCGAGTTTCAACGTGTTTAGAATATCGATCAACCGAAGTTTTCAAAACCAAAATTCCATTTTTATAGTTTCTGTCGAATTTTAAAAGTGGTTAAAAATTCAATTTTATGGTCTCAGAAAATCGTGCAAGCTTTTGTAAGAACCCTCAAGAAATTTGGGCACATGATCCCTCTAACACACCGCGGAACCGCCACGCAAATCACATATTGGTCGCGGTTCCGCGGCGGTATTGGGGCTTCTGTGCTCAATATTTCTTCTGGGGTTCTTTCTTTTGGAATTATTGTTTCTGGAATGTTTATTTTTTTGGCCTAGATTTGCTTCAGTACTGGATTAGAACTTGGGGCCCACTTGGAAAGGTTTAGTCGATCGAAGTTTTAAAATACGTATTTTGCTATCAGTACTTAGTTTAGCATCTGCGACCGTGAATTTCATTTGATCGGTAAACCCGTCTATCTGCTATATGTTCTTTTAGACAAAATTGCGAACGCGACATTTACGTTTATGTTTCTTTGATTGTGCTGAGATTATGGTTAGATCGTTGTGGTGGATAGCATGTGGTGCAATGTTAGAAATACATTTTATATTCATTTGTACATTTGTTATTGCGGGGCAAGCGTCCTACATGTGGACTGCCGTCTTTTCCAGGTTGTATATTATTTTGGGGCACGACCGGATTGAGGTCGATGCCACAATTTGTACATATTATTTTCTTTTTCTATAATAGGATTGCCCCGTGGTGGAGTGCACGAATAGCCGGGTTCTAGAAGGCAACAAGCCCGCATCTTATGGCATTGAAACTGACGGGGCGTCATTCTATAATTGGCGGGCTATTCACCGCACTCGCAGGGGGTACAAGATTTCATTACACAGGCTATCTACACGACCGGGAACGTCGGGTTTTATTTGCGGCTCAAATGAAACCTGGGGCTCCAAGATTATCCACCATTCTGTATTGTTGGCTGTGATTCTGTGATATTGCTTATTATCATGCCTGGGACGAATGTTGTATATACTCTTATATATATACTAGTAGATGTTGTATATGTTTTGCACCCGCGCTAGTCCATCTCCCGCTCTGTCGTTAGTTAAGTAACCTAACGGGTGATGACGGGGCCCAGTGGCGAATGCGGATGGCATATACGTACATCAAATTTTCGTTCTTTTTTGGTGTGATAGGTTAAATTGATGGGACCGCATTAATTTTGATTAATACAAGAAAATAAACCTAAAGGATGTTGTTGGAACAGATTTCGAAAAAACTGACATTACAGACGTTCTCTTTTGCTTTGCACAGTGGTATTCGGTTATGAATATGCAGCACCTCATTCGATATGGAAAGGGCCGATATCCCTTCATCGGGAGTGACCCCTTGAGTAAAAGTTTGCATCAGCGTAATAACTTCATTATAGTCTATTATTTTTGCTTTGCATCGTGGTATTCAGTTTGGAATATCCTGCACCTCATTCGACGAGGAAAGAGCCGAGATCCCTTCATAGGGAGTGACCTCTTTAGCAAAAAGTTTTCGCCATTATATTTGTAAAACTGCTCAGGTGCCTTCAACGATATCAAGTTCATTACGTTAACGGGTTTTTTGCCAAAAACCTAGCCATAGCCCTCCGTCATTTCTTATAAGTTATACCTAGTATTCATGCTGCGTTTGTTGACTGTGTCAAGGCGCAGTGAACGGTAGCTGAGTATTGCTTATTTGTTGCACACAGTGCGATTGTTTAGGACAGTCGTGTAACCTTGTTGACTGTGTCAAGAGTTATGCGGGTAGGTTTAATGCAATCATGATAGTGACGGGTTGAACTAGACTAGGACTCTTTGATTCGTTGACTGTGTCAAGGTCATATGGGTCCTAGGGGCAAAAACCACATCGGGAGTTTCAAACTTACAAGAAACTTGCAGATTCAGCATACCTTCTTTAGTGTGGTGACTAGAGTGGATTCCATTTAGTGCATCACACAATGATAGTTGGATCCCGATCCCACTGATGAGTAGGATCACTCTCGGAAGATTATTTCACTTAACAATCAATGCTATAAACCAAGTAGGTGACTAGAACGGTGTTAGTGGGGCTACGCCTCCAGGGAAAAGAGATTATATAATTAAGGAACTTCGCGAAAGCGTTGGAAAACCTCCCTCGAACTACCAACACTAGCCTGGCTGAAAGGTTAAGCAAGTATTGTGACGTGCGATTAATCATGACTAGTTCTTCTTTTAAGGATTGAAGAAGAATTCGAGGAAACAGTGGGAGCCATCCTGGTTAGATGAAATTATAACCAATCTAATCTTGCAAGAGCGCACGCTGAGAATTTCTTTTCTCTCTCTCCAGGTAGCAACCATTTCATGCCCTAATCAAGATAATAAAATATATCGCTTGACCGATCTGAATTCTTATTCAGGGCTGGGGAACGTCGGTTCGGCTTTAACTTATGAAAACAATCACAAGTATGAGCAAGGAAAAGAGGAAAGCATGAATTCCTTGATGACCTAAACAAAGAAGAAGCATACTAATGCATCTCCTTCAGGTGTTCTTGTAGTTGAGAACTGCTTTTCAGTCAGTCCTACCTCCTTGGTACTAGATACCGGATCAGGATCTCATATCTATAATTTATTGCAGGGACTGAAAAAAAGTAGGATAGTAAGACCTGGTGATATGTCCCTCAGGGTAAGGAACGGAGCACAAGTCAATACTGCAGCCGTCGGTGAATATCACCCAGTGTTGCCAAATGGCAATACTATGATTTTGAACAATTGCTACTATGTACCTCCCATGGTTTGCAACATCATATCAGTTTCTTTACTTGATAAAGATGGATATAAATTTGTTCTTGATAGAAATATCATGAGCATATACCTTGATAAGGTACTGGTTGCAGAAGGTATGCTGTGTAATGGTATCTATGTTCTAAATCAGAATACAGTTCTAAATGTACAAAACACACGCAAGAGGAAGAGTTCAGATACGAACGAATCCTACTTGTGGAATTGTAAACTTGGTCATATCGGAGAGAAAAGACTGAGGAAGTGGCATAAAAATGGATTTTTGGATACGTTTGATTTTTCATCTTATGAAACTTGTCAGTCTTGTCTCAAAGGAAAAATGACCAAATCTCCATTCACCGGACATGGAGAAAGAGCAGTGGAGCTCTTGGGACTCATACACAGTGATGTGTGTGGTCCGATGTCTATACATGCAAGGGGTGGGTTTTCGTATTTAATCACATTCACTGACGATCTCTCTAGATTCGGATATGTGTATCTTATGAAACACAAATCTGAATCTTTTGAGAAATTCAAACAATTCAAAAATGAAGTAGAAACCAGACTGGCAAAAGTATTAAGATCCTCCGATCTGATAGAGGAGGGGAGTACTTAAGCACGGAATTCCTAGAATACTTAAAAGAGAATGGAATTCTCTCTCAACTTACTCCTCCGTATACACCACAGAAGAACAGTGTATCGGAGCGCAGGAATCGTACCCTATTGGATATGGTTCACTCCATGATGAGTAATGCTGAGTTACCTCTTTCATTCTGGGGATATGCACTTCAAACAACATCACATATTTTGAATCAAGTTCCATTCAAATCCGTGCCTATAACTCTGTACGAAATATGGAGTGGTAAGAATTTGTATCTTAAACATGTTAATCTTTGGGGTTGCCCAGCTTATGTCAAAAAGCAGAACCCAGAAAAACTTGAGGCACGGTCAGTTTTGTATAAGTTTGTGGGATACCTAAAAGATTCTAATGGGTATCTATTCTATCATGTAGAGGAACAGAAGATTATTGTTTCTAGGAACGCCACATTTTTGGAAAAAATATTTCTTGTTAAAAGTATTGGTTGCAGCACAGTAGAACTGGATGAAATTTCAGAGACACAAACTATAACTGAGGATTTGGTGGAACCGCTAGATTCAGTTATACCCGACGAACCTCAGCCACTTCGCAGATCTAGTAGGATTTCTCATCCGTCCGAGAGATACTACGGTTTTCTCATAGATGGGGATCTAGAGGATTGCATCTTGGAAGAAGATGATTCTACTAGTTTCAGGCAGGCCATTATCAGTAGGGACTCTGAGAAGTGGCTGGATGCTATGCAATCTAAAATGGAGTCCATGTACGCCAATAAAGTGTGGACCCTGGACGTTGCTCCACCTGAGGTAAAACCCGTTGAACGCAAATGGATTTACAAGAAGAAATTTGGTGTTGATGGGTAGGTGGAAATCTATAAGGCTAGACTTATTGCAAAAGGTTTCCGTCAAAGACCGGGAGTGGACTATGATGAAACCTTTTCTCCAGTGGCTATGCTCAAATCCATTCAGACCCTGCTTGCCATTGCTGCCTTCCATGACTATGCGATCTGGAAGATGGACGTAAAAACGGCTTTTCTAAATGGAAGTTTAGAAGAGTGCGTTTATATGGATCAGCCGGAAGGTTTCGTAGACAGTGGGAGCAGCGGGAAAGTGTGCAAGTTGCTCAAATCCATTTATGGATTAAAGCAGGCATCACGGAGCTGGAACATCTGTTTTGATGAAACAGTCAAGGAATTTGACTTCATCAAAAACGAGGATGAGCCTTGCATTTATTACAAGATTGTAGGACGAACTATCGTATTACTAGTCTTGTACGTGGACGACATTCTTTTAATAGGAAATGACATTCCTATGCTACAATCGGTCAAGCTATTCTTATCACAAAGGTTCTCCATGAAAGACCTTGGTGATGCCTCGTACATTCTGGGGATCAAGATCGACAGGGATAGATCTAAGTGATTACTGGGACTTTCGCAGTCCTGGTACATAGAGACCGTACTAAAGAGATTTAGTATGGAAGATTCCAAACGCGGTAACATACCCGCATTGCACGGAATCACCCTCTCCAAGAAAATGTCTCCGAAGACTGACGAGCAGAGGGTTCGCATGAGCACTATACCCTACGCTTTGGCGGTAGGATCTATAATGTATGTGATGCTATGTACAAGACCAGATATAGCTTATGCGCTAAGCGTGGTGAGCCGGTATCAGTCAGACCCTGGTGAGAACCACTGGACAACAGTAAAGAACATTCTCAAGTACCTGAGAAGGACTAAGGAGATGTTCCTGGTTTAAGGAAATGGAGACCTCAGGGTCGAGTCCTTTACCGATTCAAGCTTCCAGAGTGACGATGATGGCAGCAAGTCTGTCTCGGGTTTTGTGTTCACCCTCAACGGAGGGGCGGTGTGTTGGAGGAGTTCCAAACAGCATACCGTCGCAGACTCGACGATGGAGGCTGAATACATTGCTGCAAGCGATGCCGCAAAAGAGGCGGTCTGGATGAAGAAGTTCATTAGTGAACTTCAGGTAGTTCCGTCCATTGTTAACCTAATACCTTTGTATTGCGATAACAAAGGGGCTATAGTTTCAGCAAAGGAACCACGGTCCTATCAGAAATCCAGGCACATCTTAAGGCGGTATCACCTGATCAGGGAGATCGTAGATCGCCAGGAGATCGAGGTCCGGAGAGTGGATACGAAAGAGAACACGGCGGATCCATTTTCAAATGCCCTCCCTCAAGCATAGTTCGAGCGACTTTTTGGGATGTTGGGTATGTGGTACGCCAGCAGCTGGCCTTAGTGCAGACGTTGGGTATTCGGTACGCCAATCACTGGCCTTTAGTGCAAGTGGGAGATTGTTGGATATATATGCCCTAGAGGCCAGTATTGTATATGTATACATATGGATGTTAGGGATATGTATGTACATGCCAATCTTGCTCAGTTTTATAGTATATTATTTGACTTGTCTTTGTCAGGATATGTGTATTTATTTCTATAGTTGTTATATCTAGCTTGCACATATTGATAAAAACTCGATACGGTAGTATACTATTATGGTTTGTCCTTATCTTAACATGGCATATGTTATACTCGTTGTTACATAATGTGGTTACATGTTGATAAAGCCCGTAGGATCTTGCTTGACTACCTGCGTTGTGATGGTGATCATACTTGCGAGAGCAGGGTAGTCCATAAGCAAATCCTTAAATGATCCTATGTCGCTTGAGTATCGAGACTGGGCATTGGTACTCCAAAGTAGACTAGTGCATACGTTTCTTGCCCCTTCAGGGGATGGTTGGTCCCGCAGCCATTTGTCTGATGCACCCAAGATCGTATACAGGTGCTCACTGAGTGTGAGTACACTGGACGGACTCGCCGAGAACTTCGATATAGTACTATACCTATCGTCTGATGGAAGTTCTCAGGTATTATGTGTATAGGTTTGTCTTTGGACCTGAGATCGGCACTTTTCTTATGTGAGTTCCCACTGAGCTTTGATCAGTACCCTACCACGGTTCTACTGAGTCCTGCAAACAGGTTTTGGTTGGGTTCAGTCCCGAGCCACATGGAGGCAGTGAGCGATTGTTGGGGATTCGTCTCTCCTGGTATTGGGAGTTGATATCGCACAGTGATCGATTGGTCAGGACCATAAGACCTTGGCCAAGGCTGTAGGGATTTACTGATAGGTTGATCAGTAGTTTCCCGGATTGGTCCTGAGCCACATCGGCACGACATACCAGGTTAGTAGGGTCTGACGTTCACCACCCCCTAGACCCGGTATGCTATACTCTTTGACGAAGAGACCGTACTGTACAGATATTGTCACGGATAGGCTCAGTAGGAGTTCAAACGAGTTTGCTCATCGGCCTTCTTTCGATAGGTACCTGGGTAGCCGTTACGTACAGCTAGTGCCGCTGACGTGCTTGTAGTTAAACCCACTGCCAGAGTACTATCGAGTCTTTAGAGTCCCACACAGAGGGTTTTCCAGCTTCGGGCGAAACGAGTAGAGGTCATATGGTTTTACGACAGGGTTTGATCACATACGAGCACTTATGCGCGTTTTGGTGTTCGGGCAGTTGATACTAGCAGGCTTTGGTTTAAGCCGGATCCTTGTATTTGATTTTGGATTGGTTCAGTCTCATTGTATTCGTGTTCCGAGGAACATGGATGCGGATATGTATATACAGTTGACAGAGGCAAAGAAGGAGACACCTCATTAGGGTTTTGACCATTGGCTTGATTAAAATCATAATCAGATGGAGGAAATTGTTTACTAATTTTATTAGTGTTAATTGTGTCATGGTTAATTGGTTTGACAATTTGACTTGTTGACCATAGTTGACTTAGATATTTTTCTTAAGCATGAGATGTTTTGCTTAGCATTAATTGTGACATGATAACGGTCAAATCAAATGAACCATCACAATTATCCTAATTAAAATTATTATTCTTTTTCCCTCATATGAGAGCTCTCTCTTCATTTTGATAAAGTGACACACTCTCTCATAGCTCTTTGTTCTTCTTCCTCTCTCTCAAGCCCTAGAGTTGAAAATCAAGAGCCATTGAGACCAAGCCACCAAAACCACTCTCTACTCACTCTAGATCACTTTTTCTAGCAATCCAAGTGTTCTAGTTTCCTCAACTTGTAGGTTAAGCTCTAGGTTGGATCTCTCGAGGTGGATCATCGTTGACACAAGGAGGCCGAAGTTCAAGCACGATTCATACATCCATCGAGGAGCTTAAAGAGAGGATTGAGGACCCGAAGGACTTGTTTTCTTTAGGTATACATTCTATCATAGTAGATAGAACCTTCATTTACTTGTTAGGTTTATGGTTAAAGATCCGTTTTAGTGTTATCCTAGCACCAAGTTAAGTTCGTCATAAAAATTTTGTTCTGCATTCGGCCACGGAAGTTGGTCGGGGTGCTAGTGTAACCCTTCAGAATGTCTGTTTCTCGTTGGGTCCCAAGGACCTAAAGACGTTAATACGCAGTATCAAAACCAGCATCCCAGGAATGACCCCTTCGCACAGACGTGCAACCATGGTTGGAAGATCATCCCAATTTTGCTTGGAATCAGGTACCTTTTCTAAACAACAATTCAAACCCGCCTTTCCAACAATTTGAAAATTCAAAATTTTAAAACAAGAAATTGGGACATTCAAACAACCAGCCCCAACAGTCGAATCAGCCCAACCCATCCTTTACACCCTCTGGATTTGTCCAAGACGATAAGAGGTTGCCAGCCATTGAAAAAGGGTTTGAAACTTTGATTAAAACTTCTGCGCAGGCCATGTCTAGTCTGGTTACTTTCATGCAAACATCTGGTCATTTGCACAGCGCTAACACACAAGCGATAGACACACTGGAAATCCAAATCAGTCAACTAGCTGCTGCAGTAAATGAACGTGAGAAGGGAACATTTCCCTCCCAACCCATGATGAATCCAAGAGAGCAGAGAAACAACAACACTCATGTTGTTCTGCTAAACAACATTGAGAATGTGAACGTCGTAACCGTCCTCAGATGAGGATGTACGATTGACAACAAGGTTTTCAGCCGTAACGATTCATCCAAACATGTGGTTGCCAATTTACTGGCAGGAATCTCATCTCCTTTTCCTGCTTCCGATCCATCTTCATCCTCCTTCCTTTCATCTTCTTCTCATTCTTCTTCATCTTCGTCGTCTGTTGCACATGTAAGTCCACGGTGGAGCCCCGGCCATCGATCCGACGCCGGAATGCGGAAACGAAAAACTTTGCAAACTAGCAAACCGGCACCACCGCGCACTTTTAACCCGGATCGGGCCATTAACCTAGCTACTAGCAAACAAGAAAAGGAGTAGAGAAGTTATACCAAGCGATCCGTGACCTTCGGTCTTCATCTCCACTCTGATCTCCCGCGGAATCTCCATCCGTCACCTCCTCGTCAGAAAGGGCACCACGTAGCCGGATTCTTTCACGGGCTCCCACCTCTGGACCGAGGCAACTCGGGCGTGAAGTTGGCTAGCCGACGCGTCCAAGGTTTGCTGTAGACTAGTGTAGGAACCATTGTCTCATTTGGGGTGAAGTTGCCTTTGATGGAGGTCAAGAAATGATCTTTGAAAAAGATTGGAGCTCTCATTTTTCAACAATAGAATGATATGAAGATTTTTCCCCTCATCAAAATGTGAAGCCTCTCTCCTTTCTCCAAATTGTGGCCGGCCCCCCTTTGATCAAATGGTGGAGGAATCAACAAAACATGAAGGGAGGTGATGGTAGGAAAAGCAAAGGGGTGACCACACCAAAAATGATGATAACAATGTCAATTCAATTTCAAATCCTTTCTCATCTCAAAAAAGCAAGCCATCATGAAAAAACAAAGATGCTTAATTTATCATAATGCCACAAAATGCAAGAAACCCCCTGCACAAATGTTATTTGCAAACCTGCAAATAACCCCCTCCACGAGAAAGTCCGGCTGTGAAGGAACAAAGGATAACCGGCCGGAACGGAATGCAAACTGGCAACCTCAGAAAACTGATCCCGTAATAAATTATGGGAAAACCCCGCTACTGCATATACATGCCCGCATTTGTATTCCCACTGAATACAAATGCAAAGAGACAATATCTACACTATCTAATACTAGGATCCGGCTTAAGCCAAAGCCGGCTAGTAAAAAACCGTTTGATCACGATCCGTGCAATACCGCACGTATCTGATCGAACCCTGCCATATCTCCATACGGCCTCTACAGCGTTTCGCCCGAAACTTGAGTAACTGTGTGTCGTGGACTCTAAAGACTCGTCAATACTATGGCTATGGATTTAACCACTAGCACGTCAGAGGTATCAGCCAATACATAACGGCCCACCAGCTATTGACCAAAAGGGACGTCGATGAGCGAACTTATCCTGACACCCTACTGAGCCTGTCAGTGACAATATCCGTACAGTCCGGTCCGTTCGTCTATGAGCATCGCATGGCGGGCCTAGGGGGTTGGTAAAAGTCAGACCCCCAATAGCGGTACAAGTCGTGTCGGAGTGTAGCCCAGAACACCCTGAGATACTACTGGAATACCTACCAGTAAATCTCCTGCCTTGGCCAAGGACTTTTCATGTTCTAGCTCTCCTAGACACAGCGCGACCTCACCCCCAATACCGGGAGAGACGAACCCCTGCAGATCCGCTCACCGCCTCCATGTGGCTCGGGACTGTACCCAACTAAAACTTGTTTGCATGACTCCTTTGAGCCGTAGTAGGGTAGTAATCAAAGCACAGTGGGAACTCACACGAGACAAATGACGATCTCAGGTCGATGAACTAACCTGTACACATGTCACGAGGGAACTGCTATCTGACGTCTGGTATAATCCCAACTAGCAGGTTCCCGGCGAGTCCTGTCCGGTGTACTCATAATCCAATGAGCAACTGTATACATCTTAGGTGAACCAACTGACACCAGTGGCTTGTGAGACCGGCCACCGCCCCTCGTCGGGGTATCGACTGTATACACTAGTCTACTCTGGAGAATCGATGCCCTGTCTCGAAACTCCCACGACTAGGGACCTTTTAAGGATGTGCTTATAGACTCCAGCTCTCACGTATATGATCGCCCTCATACTGCTGGTAGTCAAGCAAGAATCCTAGGGGCTCTATCAACGTGTAATAGTGACTCGTAAGGTCACCTAAAGCAGTACACGATGATAAAGATGAACCAGATAGCATACTATCATCTCGAGTAAGACTGTCCTACCGGCATAGGTCCTCCTCAATCATTGCAATCACGTGCCTGTGATCCAATAATTGACTCTGAGGGCACTATATCCAACAATTTTCCACTTGCACTCAAGGCTAATTATTGCGATGTCGCATACTCACAGCCCGTGTGATACCGAACAACCAACTCCTCTACTGGTCAGTCTCACAAAGCTCGTTTGCGAAACTATTGCGTTCGAGGAATAGCCTCAGTGAGTGGATCCGCTGTGATGTTTCTTTCTATGTCTCTCTAAATCTCAAGTTTGCGGAGAAAGCTATCTCCCGAAATGAGCAATACCTGTCTTAGAATGTCTGGATGTCTGATGGGACCTAGCTCATAAATGAACTCCAAATCCAAACTTCTTAGACTGTATCGTCAACTGAACTTAATCAGTATCCTGCGCCATGCCTTCCCTCAGTATCGACCTGGACCACCTGTCCAAAATACCGCCCCTCGTCAGAGGGAAAACTATAACTCTGACAGCCACTCTACCAGCCAGGTCACCTTGGAAGCCTGGAATGATGACTGTCTCCCAAATGAGGCTGATGTTATCATATCCCTAGAACATCCACTTATGTTCTAAAACTGTTTTCGAATGTTTCTCCAGGGTTGGATCAATATCACCTTATTGCACCTACTGCAAGAACAACATCTGGTGTGGTACTTAACATCTCATGATTGACTCAATTGCCTAAGCAAGTGATCTGCCAATCATGGACATCCCTATCTATTTTAGTCTGTAAGACACCTTTAGAGAGGGTGACTCCATTACCTGCAGATATACTACCATGCCAGGAGTCGTCCATTCTAAATACTCATAGAATGCTGTCTAAGTACCCAGATTGGGTAACCACCCAAATCTAGATCTAAAACCATAGATCCAGTAACCAGAATGTCTGATATAATATCCAAGTCCTATGTGGAGAAACCACTGTGTGACGACCAACGTATAACCAATCGTAGTATAGGAACATCACTTCCTACTCTGTGTATGTCATCAAATACCAGGACATCACACCCTACTACCTTCTTAACAGATCCATCCCCTATTTTGATGAAGTCAAACCTATGATTGTCACATCAGAAATAGATGATCTATCTCCGCTATATCTGCTTTAGTCTATAAATAGACATAAGCCATCTGTCCACCAATGCTTCCGCTGCTCCCACTGACCACGACAACCCTTTGGCAAAGTCATATAGACGTACACTTCTAAAGCTAGCTTAGAACGACGCTATACTCATCCTCCTGCCGGGTCTCACAGTCTGGAACAACAGCAATGACAAGTCTGGGTAAACAAGAACCTCCCTGCCACCGTCCCTGAGCATACCGAAGTACCTCTCGGGAGCCTGAGATTACCCACCATATCTGTGGAGTGGCCAATGGAATGTCAAACCAGATTGAATCTTTAAGTTCTTATCAAATCTTCAGTAATCGTTTGCGGTTCTGGAATCATTTCCAGTTCTACCATACTCCCACTACTGTTTTCTGAAAAAAATCCATTTTTGTTAAAACTGTGGCGAGTCTAGAACAATATCACTATTGATCTTCCAGATGGTAGAAAGTCAACCCTCGTCATAGCCCGGGTCAACCCACAAACAGCCATTACAGAAACGTGCCTTGAGTTATCCGTAGTCTGGTTTTAAGCATAAGCCGGACAACTCCCCGTATCTTAACAAAGTCAAGATATGAACTGTTCTATATCCAATATAGAAACAGAGGCACTGATTTAATTGAACCAGATTCAAATCATGCAGCTGTCTCCAGTGCATGTCAACTAAATGGAAGAGAGGCGGATCAGCGTTACTCAACTTAGGAGTACTTCCAAGTATGAGTAACCTGAAAGAGAAGCCAGTTCTCTTTATCATTACTATCAACTGAATACCATTCACAAGTATCTACATCTTCGATTACCTTGAAGAATCCCGATACTTGCAATACCTGGTTCTCTACTTTATTCACATACCTATAACTTCTCAAAACTCAGACCCTGTGTTTCCACGAAACACCTGTCTAAGAACTAGAGAAGTCATAAGTAAACCGAATATAGTACGAGGACCAACCCCTCTGTCCTAATGGACACTGGACAATATACAATACTCTGTATAAGTCCCCTGAGTCTAATGACTCATTCACTGTGTGTCGTAGGTTGAAAACTGTACTTATGGTAAAGAAGAATTACACCGCTGTTCAATGCTCCTTACCTAACCATCCACTGATATTGGTAAATGTCATAGACATAATTTCAAAAATGTATATCTCACTCTATAAAAATAGACGTACAGATATATCAATTTGAAATTGGTGCATAACAACGGATATTCAAGACCATATATTTGCCGTCCGGCAAACAACCCAGGTGATTTCCTCAAATATCACCAATTACAACGAATCCCGATATAATGAGGATGATCACCTAATTCCCAATAACTTACTCTCACTCATCATCTGTAAAACCATACAGATGTGAGAATCATACCTGGTAAATACATACCTTGGAGCAAGTGTCTAATTGGAAAATCAGTTTTCTTTTAACAGTACACAGTGAAACTGAAACATTGAAATGTTTCGATGGGGTATCCCGGGTATTCCTAGTAATGCCTCTTCCATTATCCAGATTCACAACTGTAACCGTATATTTCTTTGCCACCTCTCCAAATCCCTTTATATGTCTTTAGTTATTACCTTCTGTACACCCTTTTAGGCCAAATGGTTTTCTTCCTTCCCTACCGTTCGGCACCAGCCTATGGTTTGGAAGAAGACTATCCAAAAAGCATAATGGGTGTACTGTCCTAATCCTAGGAGCACTCGCAATGCGAGAGAAGGTGAAGATAAAAGACAACCAAATAAACCTTATTCCTATTTCTCCTGAACCTGGATCCATCCCCGAACTAGAACAAGTTCCTTTCGAGTTCGTATATAACCATACGATGGAGTATCCAATAAACTTGGGATCTTCGTAGTGATACGGAGTGTCCTGGAGAAATACAAAGGTGATTTAGGATTGGCGAAGAAATACTTGGTTTGGTCGTGAATAGCAGTCGCAATTTACTTTGCCCTCATACTAATCCCTTTCTTTGTCTTCACTTAATACCTTCTGTACACCGTTTAGGCTAATTGGTTTTCTTCATTCCCCACCGTTCGGCACCAGCCTAAGGTTTGGAAGAAGACTGTCCAATTTGCGTAATAGGTGTAATATCTCCTAAACCAATGAGTACTCGCAACCTGAGAGAAGGTAAAAGGAAAAGACATCTGAATAGTCCTATTCCATTTCTCCAGAACCGAAAACCATCCTCGAATTCCTTCGAGTTCGTATATAACCATACGATGGTTTTGTCCAATAGAAGTGGACGTTCGTAGTAATACGGGGTGTCCCGTAGAAAAGGGTAAAAGTAGCAGTGGCAATGAGGTTTGCAACTCCGACAATCGAAAAGCCAGTGTTAAGAAGGTTCGGTCAACTTGGTCACTGAGTCATAGTCTAGGGTCGGGTCAATGGTCGCTGCCAAAGAGAGAGAGAGAAAAGAAACACTCAGCGTGCACTCTAACCTAGATCAGAATGGTTATCACTTTATCTAATCTGGAAACCTCCCACTGTAACGTCAAATTCTTCCCCAAACCTGAAAGAAGAATTAGCCGGGATCACTCGAGGAGTAAACCAACTCATCAGTGGGAATCGGGATCCAACTATCATCGCATGATAACATGACGGAATCCGCTCACGTTATCACACTCCAGAAGGTATGCGCATATCTGGCAAGTTTCAGTTTCTTTAGAAACTCCCGATGTGGATTTTTGCCCCATGCTCTTATGACCTTGGCGAAGGTCAACAAATCATAAGTCACATGTCAAGTTCTACCCGTCATTATCCAGGTTAATTTGAACCCACCCGTACAAGCCCTTGACAAAGGTCAACAAGGCTATACGACTGTCCCAAACCAACGCATCTATCTATGCAGCAGAAAAGTAACAAGCAGCTACCATATACTATGCCTTGACGAAGGCCAACAAACATAGCATGAATACTACGTGCTACCCGTCTGAAATGACGGAGGGCTACGAATGGTTTCTGGTGAAAACTTTTAACGTAATGAACTTGATATCGTTGAAGGAACGGATAGCTTTTTAGAAAAATATAGTGACGAAAACCTTCGCTAAAGAGGTCACCCCCGGTGAAGGGATCTCGGCTCTTTCCCCGTAGGATGGGGTGCAGGATATTCCAATTGAATACCATGATGCAAAGCAAAAGTAATCGGCTATAGTGAGGTTATTGCCCTGACGCAAACTTCTGTCCAAGGGGTCATTCCCGGTGAAGGGATCTCGGCCCTTGCCTCGTCGACTGAGGAGCAGGATATTCCAACTGAATACCACTGTGCAAAACAAAAGTGAACGCCCTTGCAATAACAGCTTTTTGAAAAAGTGTTCCAACAACTCCAGAATAGGTTTGTTTAGCTTGCATTGATCCGAATCAACGCAGTCCCATCTATTGATCACACCACAAAGAACAAAAATAATGACGTACGTATATGCCATCCGCATTCGCCACTGGATCCCGTCATCACCCGTTAGGTTAGCTTACTAACGACAGAGTGGGGATTGGACTAGCGTGGATGCAAAACATATACAACATCTACTAGTATATATATAATATATAATTTTCGCTCAAAGCGTGATAAAATGCAACATCACAGTTTTGTACAGCATCACAGAACAATACAGATATCTGGGATCCCCAGGTTTCATAGAGCCGCTACTGAAACCCGACGTTCCCCTGGTCGTGTGGATAGCTTGTGCAATGAAAATCCTAGACCCCTACGGGCGCGGCAAGTTACCCGCCAAAACCTGAAGCGAGGCAGCCCCCTTCAGCAACGTGAATGGACCACCCAGCACTTCACGGAATCCGGTAACTTGGGCACCCCTCCTGGGTCAACCTGTACCCCCTACGAGTGCGGCGAATAGCCCGCCAATTCTAGAGTAAAGCCCCCTCCGTCTCAACGCCATGAGATGCGGGCCCGTTGCCTTCTAGAACCTGGCTATCCGTGCACCCCTCCGCGGGGTAAACCTAGTACAGAGAGTAAAATATACATACAACGGGTACATCGACCGCAACTTGGTCGTGCCCCAAAAGAATAATATAAACAGGCAGTGACGGCAGTACACATGTCGGACGCTCGCCCCGCAATATCAAATGTACATAATACAACAAAAACTGTACTAGCATTGCATCCAGGCTATCCCCCACGACCGATCCGCAACATCACAGCACAACACAGAACATCAACGTGAATGTCACGTCGCAAATCCGTCTTAAAGGGATATAGCAGATAGACTGGATTTACCGATCGAGTGACATTCACGATCGTAGATATAATGTAAATAATGTGAACCAGCATGTTTAAAATATCCGATCGAACAAATTTTATCAAGTGGGCCCCAAGCAGTACTGTAGCACTTACAAAAAATCTGGGCCCAAAAATAATATCCCAAAACCCCTATTTCCAAGTCTAAAGCCCTCTGGAAAAATTTGGCACTCTGAACAGTTAAAAGCACGGCGGAACCGCGGCCCAAGCATGGGTTTGGCCGCGGTTCCGCGGCGGTATAAAGAGATCTCGCGACCAAATTTTCACAGATTGCTTAGATTTCCATGCACAGTATTCTGAAACAACCTGAACAATTTTTGGAGCTAAAAAAAATTCGACAGAAACTGAGCATGTGAAAATACGGTTTTTGGGGATTTTTGTTCGATTGAGTTCTAAACATACTAGAGCAAGCTAGGCATGGTTAATGGCTTGGCTCTAATACCAATGTAAGTCTGCGGCGGCGCCCCGGCCGTCGATCCGACGCCGGAATGCGGAAACGAAAAACTTTGCAAACTAGCAATCCAGCACCACCGCGCACTTTTAACCCGTATCGGGCCATTAACCTAGCTACTAGCAAACAAGAAAAGGAGTAGAGAAGTTATACAAAGCGATCTGTGTCCTTTGGTCTTCGTCTCCACTCCGATCTCCCGCGGAATCTCCGTCCGTCACCTCATCGTCGGAAAGGGCACCGCGTAGCCGGATTCTTTTAAGGGCTCCCACCTCTGGACCGAAGCAACTCGGGCGTGAAGTTGGCTAGCCGACGCGTCCAAGGTTTGCTGTAGACTAGTGTAGGAACCATTGTCTCATTTGGGGTGAAGTTGCCTTTGATGGAGGTCAAGAAATGATCTTTGAAAAAGATTGGAGCTCTCATTTTTCAAGCATAGAATGATATGAAGATTTTTCCCTTCATCAAAATGTGAAGCCTCTCTCCTCTCTCCAAATTGTGGCCGGCCCCCCTTTGATCAAATGGTGGAGGAATCAACAAAACATGAAGGGAGGTGATGGTAGGAAAAGCAAAAGGGTGACCACACCAAAAATGATGATAACAATGTCAATTCAATTTCAAATCCTTTCTCATCTCAAAAAAGCAAGCCATCATGAAAAAACAAAGATGCTTAACTTATTATAATGCCACAAAATGCAAGAAACCCCCTCCACAAATGTTATTTGCAAACCTGCAAATAACCCCTTCCACGAGAAAGTCCGGCCGCGAAGGAACAAAGGAAAACCGGCCGGAACGGAATGCAAACTGGCAACCTCAGAAAACTGATCCCGTAATAAATTACAGGAAAACCCCGCTACTGCATATACATGCCCGCATTTGTATTCCCACTGAATACAAATGCAAAGAGACAATATCTACACTATCTAATACTAGGATCCGGCTTAAGCCAAAGCCGGCTAGTAAAAAACCGTTTGATCACGATCCGTGCAATACCGCACGTATCTGATCGAACCCTGCCATATCTCCATATGGCCTCTACAGCGTTTCGCCCGAAACTTGAGTAACTGTGTGTGGTGGACTCTAAAGACTTGTCAATACTGTGGCTGTGGATTTAACCACTAGCACGTCAGAGGTATCAGCCAATACATAACGGCCCACCAGCTATTGACCAAAAGGGACGTCGATGAGCGAACTCATCCTGACACCCTACTGAGCCTGTCAGTGACAATATCCGTACAGTCCAGTCCGTTCTTCTATGAGCATCGCATGGCGGGCCTAGGTGGTTGGTTAAAGTCAGACCCCCAATAGCGGTACAAGTCGTGTCGGAGTGTAGCCCAGAACACCCTGAGATACTACTGGAATACCTACCAGTAAATCTACTGCCTTGGCCAAGGACTTTTCATGTTCTAGCTCTCCTAGACACAGCGCGACCTCACCCCCAATACCGGGAGAGACGAACCCCTGCAGATCCGCTCACCG